>OW387141.1:6058754-7308754 GCA_936440205.1 Lepidonotus clava
CCTTTCTATAGCTGGCAAATGTCAGATATCAGGCCAGGGGACAGATCCACTCAGTATCCCATTGTGAAAGATTGAAAAAGGTGTTTTCATGGTACTGGTCATTGATTTCAGCCAAAACAATTAAACTAAACTATAAATAAGTTTCTAGAAGATAGTTTGATGTTTCATAAAGAATACTGTTTCAGCAGCATTTAAACATATTTGAAAAATAGTGATATAAACCACAAAACCTTGAACTTTAGCCTTTTCTCAACTGAAATGGTATTGCACTGTCCCCTGGTGTTGAAAAACAGTACTATCAATGGTTATGGCTAGACTAGGAAACAAGATACTTGTGATGTTCTGATTTAGTTAAGTTGTGACTTAACCTAACCAGAACGTCAGTGAGACATGGTGATTAGGTGAGGTCAAGACTAAACCTAAGCACAACGTCACTGTGATGTCACAATTAGGTAGGGTTGAAACCTTACCTTAAAAGAACGTCACTGTGACATCATCAATAGATATGGTTCAGACCAACCTAAACAGAACATTCTTTTAACATACCGTTAAGGTGCAGTTAAGACCTAGCCTAATTAGAATGTCACAAAGACATCACAATTTTGGTCGCAGCGACGTTTCTGGGAGCCATCAAATAAACATCGCTACAACGTCGAAATCTCATGTAACAAGAACGTCTCTTTAGGTTTGGTTACAACTTCACTCAGTCAGTACGTATCAGTTATGTAC
Organism: Lepidonotus clava; assembly: GCA_936440205.1. Classification (NCBI taxonomy): domain Eukaryota; kingdom Metazoa; phylum Annelida; class Polychaeta; order Phyllodocida; family Polynoidae; genus Lepidonotus; species Lepidonotus clava. The sequence continues at coordinate 6,059,484 of OW387141.1, forward strand.
TTTTTAAGTTATGTCTCCATGTCACCTAATCAACACGTCATAACTACATTCTTTTTAGGTTTGGTCATAACCACACATAATTAATATGTATCAGTTATGTTCTGTTTGAGTTATGTCTCAACCACACCTGATTGGCACGTCACTGTGATGTTACATTGTAAGGGGGTTCTAACCTGATGTTCATAGAATGTCATTATAACGTTCTTTTCATGGGATGTCATAGCATCCCCCTAAAATCACGTAACTGTTACGTAGTTTTATGTGGGTTATAAACCAACCAAAATGGTATGGTCGCAGAATGGTTCTGTTACGTCGCTTCTTGCCTGGGAAGTAACAGACTGACCCAAAAAGTATGGTTGCAGAATGGTTCTGTTACGTCGCAACTTGGCTGGGTTTAAATCATTAAACGATGCACTGGCTGTGTGACCATGCCATTCAATAGAGCCGTCAGGACACTGTGAAAATGTAGAGGTGTATATGTGCAACTCATAAAATGTATAGTTGATACACCAACGTTCCATCATAGCATTTTAAATAGTGATCGACATACAGCTTTTGAAAATACGATGCATCGTAAAACCTGTTGACTGATGAATTGGTTCCATTTTGCAAATTAAAGTGGATATTTCTATCAAAATGAACTAAAACGACAAGTCTAGTTCAAACATTGAACCACCTTGAAAAGAAGGCAAATCTATTGTCAAGCCTGTATTTCACAGTGAGATAAAAGACACAATTTCCGATTCAAATTTTCCGTTTGCATTATGCTGATCAACGTGTTTGACTTCCATATGAAAGTTAATGGATTCCAGCTTTATTAAAACATTAAAACTTTGTATCACTGAATGCAGATTTTCCTTTTCGTATGTGCGAGGTAGTTTCTGGGGTGAAAATCAAATCAATAAGGGCATCAGAATGATTTTCAGAATTTCTACAGACATTGAAAAACTCATTCGCCATCATTCTTCTAATTTGATTGGTCTAATCCTTTTCTTTTGCCCATTGTACCCCAGTGCTCCGTCACATAAGCCAACACTCATAGCGAGAGCACAGCAAGGACTTAGTTATGGGTCTCGCAACAACAATATCCTTAAGGTTTGCACTGTTACAATCCTCGCAACAGCGATGATTTTGTACACATTTTGAACAAATTGAATTTATTGAAAAATACATTTCCGCCACTTGCCTCCTGTACATTTTATAAGCTTGAAGGTATATCTATCACCCGCTGAAAACAGAATCTTACAATAATGACCCCAAAATGTCCCTCCGGGAAACTTCAAAAAAGGGTATGCCATCCCTCGCTGTTGTTAGGAAAGTTGGATACACTCACTGTTCAACAGGGACGGGTCTTGCTGTTTGTGCCAACCCTCGCAACAGCGAGAAGATTATGCAACAGACCACAGGGGGCACTGATTCCTTGAGGGTAGGTACCCAAAATAAAATCTACAGCCCCCAGTTCTCCAATAAGACAGCTCTCTGTTATGATGTAACAGCACCTGATTTCTCTTTAATATCAGTCTACAGCCTATTGTGTTTTTACTGCAGCAATGCCATTCGCATCTATAAAGGCAAAGCTCACAAAGAGCTTTTACTTCAAAATTATTACAGAGGGAATCATAATGGCTACTCCTTGATACTTTATTCCCTCATTAGACCACCTGAACACAACAGCTCCCACAGTATTGTACAAATGACAAACCCCTTTTTGGACCTGCTAGGTCAGTTACACACACATTCACCCTTTTTTTCAACCTAAATGGGAGATACAGGCACCCCAAGCAAGAATATGACGTTATTATAATGTTGCAGCAACATTCTGTTTAGTTCTGCTTTGGTTCTTGTTGCGTTATTTTGATGGCACCCAAAAACGGTTTGAGAACCTAATATTGAGCCGTCACATTGTAATGTATGATGTATGATTGTAATGTATGATCGTGTAATGATCGTGTGAGTACGTGCTGACTACCACTCCGTGTCAAATGGTGATTTACTAACGACAAAGGGGATTTTTAAAGGAAATATCCATCATCACTTTGTTTGTGAATCCTTTGAGACTTATTCTATTTCGAAATTTTAAGTGGAAAAATGTCGGAAGAAGGAAAAATGACACTTAGAAGCCACAGTCTGAGTGCTATACCACAAGAGAGTGCCGATCCACCCACAATAGCAGATATTTATAACCTGCTTCGTACCACCAAAGAAGACAATGAAAAGAATTTCTCTAGGATGGACTCTAACTTCGCTGAGGTTAATGCAAATCTTGATATCATTAGAGGAAATGTCAAGACAAACAGACAGGATATAGATGACCACGGAGAAGAAATCAAAACTCACACAGGAAAAATCGGTAAGTTACAAACTGATTTCACTGGCCTTGAGGATGCCCTGAACGACCAAGTAAAAATAACAACAGCCCTCCATTCAGAGCTAAACGACGCTAGACAAGCATTAGTCTATCTTCAAGCAAAAGTAGAGAGGGAAGAGAGAGAGAAAAAAAGATCCAACTTGTTGATACATGGACTAAAAGAAGATCAAAATACAAACATAAGAGTGGTTATCAAAGATTTGCTAACAGATATGAAATCCCCAATTCGTGTGGAAGATTGTAAAGCTGTATATAGATTGGGACAGTATGACGCCATGAAGAAAGCACCGCGACCTGTACTGATTATATTATCCAGTCCGGCAGCCAAAGGGGACATTTATAAAAATATAAAAAACCTCAAAGACATCCCAAAGTGGAAGTCAATCAGTATTGTTGACGACTTGACCCCAGACCAGTTGAATCAAAAGAGAGATTTACAAGCAATTGTAACCTTGGCCAAACACAAAAAAATCGACGCTAGGATGAGAGGCAATGCTATTGTTATTGAAGGGATCAGGTACGAGCATAGTGACCTACAGGACCTCCCACACGGCCTGAGCCTCAAAGCCGCGAAAACAATCGAAACGGATTCGTTTGTAATTTTCCAAGGCCCTGAGTCACCCCTCCCAAATTTTTATCAAGTTCCTATATGATACAAAGGGGAAGACTTTACTTGTGTTGAGCAGGCCTTCTACTACACGTGTGCCGTGGAGAATGGGAACAAGGCCATAGCCAAAAAAATTAAATCCGAAAAGAACCCTTATCTGATCAAACGGTTGCGAAAGCAAATCAAGACAAATCAGGCTTGGGACAAGAGGAAGCTTGCAGTCCTAAAGGAGTTGAATTGGATTAAGTTTTCATCAAACGAGGAGTTGAAACACACCCTAATTGCAACGGGCAACAAAATCCTATACGAAGGAACTTTGGACAGGGAGTATGGGTGTGGATTTAGACTGCACCAAATTCATCTCGTAACTGAAAACTGCCCAGGAAAAAACATTTTGGGCTTGCTTCTGATGGAGATACGAGCTGAATTGAGCAAGGTATAGTTGACTGGGTTCGATTCTGCAAAGGTATTTATGTAAAACTTTTTGTTCTGAATCAACTCATTGCCTTGGCCTAACGTAGGGTATAAATAGAGCCATGCGGCGTTATCTGGTGGTGGCGGACTCGAGAGGCCGGGACCTACAATTAGACATTGACAATTACTGCAAGGTAAATATCACTTCTAAATTGGCCAGCAAATGTACTGGAATGTGGACACCATTAACACAGCAAAAACGCCCATTATTTACTCTGAGACCTATAAAGCTTGATGACTTTGTAAAGGAGATTGATTTGATTGATTTAACTAAATCTTCAGCAATACCATTTCTTTCAACGAAAATATCAAAGATTGTTTTTCAGACTGTTCCGAAATGTTTATTACATATATGTAATTTGTCAATCTCCTTAGGTATCTTTCCAGATGCATGGAAAAAAGCCATGGTAATTCCCTTGGATAAGGGAGGTAATAAAAATGATGTAAGCAATTTGAGACCTGTGTCGCTACTGCCCCTACCTGGAAAAATTCTGGAAAGGTTTATCCATAGTCAAACATTACAATATTTAGATGACTGCAAAATTTTAACTAAATGTCAAGGAGGTTTCAGGCCAGGTCATTCAACAATTTCTACGAATTTTGAATTAAGTAATATAATAGCAAATAATACTGAACAAAATAAATTAACCTTAGCTTGTTTTGTGGACTTTTCAAAGGCATTTGACACCATTAATCACTCCATTTTTATCAAAAAAATTACCCATCTAGGATTTGCTCCTAACAGTGTCAAATGGTTTGCAAGCTTCCTATTTCACAGATCTCAAATTGTAATTGCTAATAATAAAACATCATTACCTCTTCAGATAGAGAACAGTGTACCTCAAGGAAGCATAATCGGGCCACTGGCATTTTTGATATATATCAATGACATGGTGGATGTTTTTCATCACTGTAAGGTATTGTTATAATTATGCTGATGATACCGTTCTTCTGTCTTCTCATTGTAATTTTTTAACTACACAACAAAATATGCAGAAAGACATTAACTCAATGTCATTATGGTGTGAACAAAATAGATTGACTATAAATGGCAAAAAAACAAAATTAATGATTTTTGGCAATAAGAACAAAATCAAAAGAATACTTGATCCAGAGATAATGCTACATAGGGAAAAATTAATTGTTGTAGATAACTACAAATATTTGGGCGTGACTCTGGATCAGGAATTGAATTTTGGTTTACATTTGACAACCGTAATCAATAAAATTACTTATAAGTGTTATATTTTGCGTAAAATAAGGAAATACTTGACAACGCAGGCCAGTCTACATATTTACAAAGCTATGATATTACCTTATACTGAGTACGGAGATATATTTTTTAAGCATGGGAATGTACAGAAATTAACTAAGATACAAACCATGCAGAACCAGAGCCTCAAATTGTGTCTGAATTTGCCACCAAGCCATAGTAATAAAGATACTCATGTATTAGCAAACTTGAACTTTTTAGAAGATAGGAGAAATGTTCATCTGATGAATTTTATGTATATGTTGTCAAGAAATGATGATTATAGAGATTTGAGACTTCTTCCATTACGGAAATATGATGCACCATTAATTAAAATACCTGATTATGCAAAATCCAAATCTCAAAAATCGGTTCTATACTCTGGAGGCTCTTTTTGGAATGAACTGGATGTCGAGATTAGAAATTCCCCTTCTTTGGACAATTTTAAGAACAAACAAAAGGTTGCTCTTAAAACTTTGCTTAGCAATTGATTAATTATGTTAGTACAACACTGTTTAAAATGTGAATGTGTCACATGTTGTTAATTTGGATGAAACAATGCCCTATGTATTATCTGATGAATTATCCACTTCTATATGTGTTTTTTATTGTTATCAATTATACGATTAAAGACATGTTTGTAGTGCTGGAGTTTGATGAAAACCGATTTGTAATCGAGATAACCCAGGATAAATAAAGAGAATTTAAAAAAAAAAAAAAATGGTATTGTGACATTGTTGTAACATTCTTTCATGTTATGATATCATTATTATAACATTCTTTATTAGTAAGGTCTCAACTTCACTAAGATATAATGTTATTATAACATTCTTTTTTAGTGAGTCTCAACTCTACCTAAAATAATGTATATGCTACGTAAAAATTGGGCAGGTTACAGACTAACCAACAAAGTACAGTCACAGAATGTACTTGTTACATCACTGCTTGCCTGGATGGTACCATCCCATAACCTAACTTGTTTCAATACTTCAGAAATCATCAAAAATCTGTGTAAAAAATCTATGAAACCACCAATTCTGTGAAATATAATAACATTAGAGACTTCAACAGTAACACAAGCCTAGTCACATGTCTGTCACATCATGATTTATTAAAGGACCAGGTTAATGCAGATGACATTTTCATTCTAGCGCTAAAAAGGATTGTGTGTCATCGCATCGAATTGTCCGTAGTATTAATCACGCTCTCTGCGGGACCATCTATGGGTCTTTTTATAGGCATGGATTCCAAGGCAAGCATAAAACATCATTGTAATATTGCAGTAATGTTCTATCAAGTTCTGTTTTTGGTTCTTGTAATGTTATTTTGATGGCACCCAATAGCATCTCTAGAACCTAACATTGTGAGGTTGCACTGTGACATAATTGTATTCTTTACATTCTTTCACATAAGGATAACATTGTTGTAACATTATTATAATGGTAGGGTCTCGACTTCACTACAATGTAATGTTATTATAACATTCTGTTTTGGTGACCCTCAACCTCGCAATGAAATAACGTAACTGTTATATGAAAATTTAGCAAGTAACAGATTGACAAAAGAAGTATGGATGTAGAATGTGCCTGTTATATCACTGCTTTCCTGGGTTACCCCTTTATGAGTTAGAGCCAGGGCTTTTGCCCACAGTTAACCTCTGTCTCAAGAAATACAAGATCTTCACAACTATTCCTGTATTCAATTCTTCATTACTGTCCCCCAACTAAACAGAAAGTACAAACCCCAATCTAAAGTACTTCAGTGTAGTCTACTGTGTAAGCTGAACTTCTCATATGATTTTAGTGTAAACTGTATAAACTAAAGTATTCCATTGATGCACTGTGTAACCTTAGCTATTCCAATGATGTACAGTGTAAGCCAACTATCCTGACGATGAACTGTCTAAACTAAACTATTCTAATGATGTACAACATAAAACAATCTTATTCAATTGTTAATTGTTTAAACTGAGGAATTCCAAGGATGTACATTGTAAACTAAACTTTCCCAATGATGTACAGTTTAAACTAAACTATTCCAATGGTAAAATTTGTAAACCAAACTATTATAATGATGTATTGCAAAAGCCAAACTATTTTATTAGGTGAAAACAGAAGTACTCCAATGATGTACAATGTAAACTAAACTATTTGGGTACTGTACAATATAAACTGGAGCATTCCAATTGTGTACAGTCTGAAAGAAACTATTTGGATAATGCACAATATAAACTGAAATTTTCCAATGATGTAGAGTGTAAATCAAACTCTTTGGGGTAATGCAAAATATAAACTTAAATATTCCAATGGTGTAGAGTGTGAACCAGGCTGTACAATATAAACTGGAGTATTACAATTATGTAGGCTACCATGTAAACTGAACTTGTCTAATGATGTTCAGTGTAAACCAAACTATTCAATATGATGTCCATGAAGACCAAGTTCTTTGGGCAATGTATATATAAACTGATGTATTCCAGTGATGTACAATATAAATTGAAATATTCCAATAATATACAGTGTAAACCAAACTTTTCTAATGAATAAACAGTACAAACCAAAGTATTCCAATGATTCACTGTGTAAACCCAACTATTCCAATGATGTATTGCGTAAAGCGAACTATTCCAACAATGTACCGTGTAAACTGATCTATTTCGATGATGAGTCTGGGAGCTTGTACTCGCCCCGAGGCTATCAATTCAGCAGCGGAAATGTAATTCATGAACAGACCCTCTCTGTCTGAGCGCTTCTTTTGTGCCACCTAGGGGGGTTCATCGCTCTCGTCCCATCAACAATGGCCGAACCATACACGCTTATCGCAGTCAGCAGGGGCGGCTTCAATTATTAAAACAGCCTCCAAATATGATCAGTCGGCGCTTTTTGAATGGGAATGTTTTCTGACTGGGTGAGAATTGAGAGTGACTAGAACTGCAAAATGGGATGATAGGGTTTTTTGTTTTTGTTTTTTTAGTTGTTTTTTTTTCCAAGGTCATAAGACAACAAAGCTTGGAAATTAAAACTTATACTGCATTTTGTTTCAATAAGCCTATCCCAGTTTACATCAAAATTGAATTCTATATTAAAATGTCACTTCAATTGTTTTCAGGTATAATCTGAAATTGATTTAACACTAATGGATCGTACAAGCCAGATTGGCCAAAGAGTTACATATGGAAAATGCTGGAATTCTAGCAGGTGTAAAAGCTTATTTTCTATAGGAAACTACATGCTAAAGCCTGTCCTATTAAATCACGTTATCTAACCCTTTATTGACTTTTAACATAGTACTTACATTCATATTGACTTGGATAGCAATCAGATCAATTTGTGGATTAAATATGACACAAATAGAATGTTTAATGAAATAGAATGACAGAACATTAGCATATTCAAATAACCTCGCTCTGCTGTATAATCAGTCAATGTGAATTGGGAATGCAATGCGGGATGGGCTTATTAATAGAGACGATTTTAAACACTATGACATTTCACCAAATTGAAAAATAGTTTTCATAGATTAGATTCTATGGCATATTGAAGCCTTCGCGATGGACACACTTTTTATACTTTTTTTGTTATTTTGTCTCCAGGCCCCCCACCCTGCGTCTTTTTATGCTTCACGTCACGGTGATATATCCGTGTTATTTATTGTAGAAGAAAATAAATCAAGCTTCTCAGGTTACTACGAAGATAACGCCTTGCATTTCAGTTATGATAAAATTAAAATAAAAGAGGGGGATAACAAATAAAGCCACTATTTAGGGAACATGAACGAAAATTTCCAACAGGGGCTACTAATACCATACCAACATGCCGACTGATCAGTGCCAAAATTAGCCGATTTCTACCTAGATGATCAACTGATTTTTGCACTGATTCAGATCAAATTGATATTGATATTTTCTTTTAAAAGCTAAGAAAAAAAGAAAAAAAAATTATGACTAGATTCGTGAATGAAGAATTACGTGATGTTTTCCTGTACTTTGATTGGATGAATCGTCACAAATTACACTGTGTGGTCCATTTATGATTTGACAAATTTGACAACTTTCCAGTAATATCTTCTTCTTTTTTTATTTAAGAGCAGTGCTCATTAAATTGTATTTTACAACAAAATATACAAGTCTGTTTCCTTCTGCCAATTCTTGGGCTCTGTAGGTAATCATTTTCAATAACAATAACATCAAATAAAGACTGTGTTTAACAGAGTTTTCATGAAGAAAATAAACAAAAGACAAAACAAAGAAAACACACAAAATAAAAGGTACAAGTTGTGAAATACATGTCTGCACTGAAATCTCTACTTTACATCAATTTAGCATGAAGCAGTTTGCAGTATCATCACCCGCACAGCTGAGGAGCGGTACATACAGAGGCCAGTGAGTAGGCTGTACGTACCGCTCCTCATTTATGCTATTTTTAACATATTTGGATCTTTGATTGGGTGATAAAATATAGAAGACCCTTAGGGGTCATCCTCGGGTCTACGGACGGCCCTCTGGCCAGCGTACGTGGGTCGTACGCTGGCCGATGGGTCGTCTTTCAACCCTCGGATGCCCCCAGTGGGCCTTTTTATATCAATATCTTTGATTCAGATCGCAACCAGATTGCAATAAAAAAATCACAAAGTGTGTGATGGGCTTTATGAGCATAGTGTTTATCGTGACTGTAACTGTGGTCCTGTCTTACTTCACACCTCCAACAGTTCACCAACTCCCCCCTCTCCAGGAGGTGACTGTTGACACAAGGATACTGTTACACATACTACAGACCCAGTAGGATGTACTCCAGGGAGTATGACCCTGAGGCCCATACAAAGTAGAGCCGATAAGCCAATCCCACATTGGGTACATCCCAGGGTTGGACAAGGGTTGGACATCCTTGTCTCCTAGAGTTGAGATTACTGAAGTAACCAAATACTAGGTTTTTCTATATCCCCAAGTACTGATAAAACATCATGATTTATTTTAATTTTACCACTTGACAGATTTGCAGGTTTGCCAGTTATTCAAACTGCTGCATTTAAAGGCAAACTAGGGTTGGACATTATAGGTTGGACTGACAGGCTTTAACATAGGTTCCCATGGGAAAAAGCCAAATATTATTATAAAGCTGCAGTTTACAAATTTTAGGAACAATTTGTCAACCGAAAAACTGGTAAGTTGTGTTTTAAATATAATCAGACGATTCACTCCAGTAGTTACAGGGCTTAATTCAACAACAGAGAATCAGTATACTTCTTCTCATTGTTGATATGGATAAACTATTTTGTTTATCAAACGATTATCATTATAAAAGTATTATTTTCTCCTTATATCCTTTATCAGAATTATTTACATAGTTGAAAATCAGAAGCTCTGTAAAGAACACACATTAAATGCCACATTGGTGATGACCAAGCTATGCAATAAAATCGGATTTACTTTTTAAAAAACTGTTCAAGTTGATTGTGTTTGATATAGAAATTGCATCTATGAAGTTTTCAATCCTTTGTGTTTAGATATTTAGGTTCACAGTGCTGTCAAATTCAAAAGATGAAAGGCTATGTAGTGAGGTCACGTTACCTTTTCAATCAAAGGTCTATACATACACATCTAAAAGCTGTATTCCACTAGCAATTTTGCTCCCGATTTCAAAAGTTGGCAGTGGGACTATTGGTTAATCATTAATATGTGATATACTATTAGAAAATGCTTTTAATCCTCTTCAAATGATATGTAGGATGTATAGTCTCCTGCCATATTACTTGTGAAAAGATGTAGATAACCAAATTAACGGTGGTCAAAATCGGCTAGTAAACTACATCCTTAACCTCTTAACTCTCATAAAACGCACCCGTATTCTATGTTCTGAATTCAAACAGTTAAATTTGCACCTATCAGCTGTGATATATATAATTTAGCGCATTCAGTCATTCATCGATGGAGGAACTACTCTCCTATACAAAAAAATATTATTTGGCATTAGTGATCCTGAAAATGCACTTAATGAATGTGGTCATTCACAGAGTAACCTTTTATGTGTAATTCTGATAGCTACCTTAGAAATAAGGTCAAATCTTGACATTTTATTCTGTGGACCCATTTTCTTATGTTTTGAAACATATGTTTTTGCGATTTACTAGATTTCTGTACGTTTCTGTAAGCTTTTTTTAGCCTAAAACCCCCAGTTAAACAGATAAAACATTAGTTTAACACTAAATGGAAACTGATGTCACACGTACATGATTTTCCTGCATGGGTTCATCTTGGAGTGTATTGGTTTAACTAGTTTGCAACGAATAAAACACGTGTTAAATTGATAGAAAAACATTACTCTCATAAGTGGGCAGGAAGAGTCAAGTTTCTAGCATGAAAACTCAATATTGGTTTTCATGGCATACCCCAAACTATACGAAATATTATGAATAACATGTGCTTTTCTCATTATTTGATCCACCTTATTTCCTAGACTATAGTGTCATATGTTAAATCAAAGGGCTTGATTATCTCTTTTAACCAATATGAATAACTCAGTGGAGTAGCCAGAAGAGACTCTTGGGCTTCTGAAATCCCCTTTGATTTCTCAAAATATTAATAAGATATACGAAATATTATGGGGAATCATCAGTGGAACCCATATCAATTTAACTCGAACCCACTTATTTTTCTTGGAACCCTCTTTAATTTCAGGGTTGGCTACACCCCTTTTATCAAAGTCACAATCACATTAAGATATGAGATAAACAAGAATTTTCAATTATTTTTATAATTAATTTGCATGAGCCTAGGAATGATAATGATGATTAAAAGACTAGCGCCATGGCAACACTCGTTATTGCTTACATTGAGATTACTGAAAAGGGACTTTCTATTATATTGGTTAGCGTTTTCTTTGGTTTACCTTACCTAGCGTTTGTCATCAATCAATTTTTCAATCAAACCCATTTGAAAGAGAAATCTATGGGCAGCAATTTTAAATGAAAAACATAATATTATTATGAATATATAATACAACTTATACTCTTGATTAACTAGCCTCCATAATGACCGTTCAATATGAGCATTGAATGCATTCTTGGGCTAGTCTGCAAGGGTATTAATTTAGAAACTTGCAATAACAGGAAACGAACAGATATTGAAAGCTGCTTCATTAACTCTCAAAGTAACTATTTCCCTTAGGGCTAAGGCCAGGGTTTAACATGATCAATGCCCCATAATACTTCTCAATCGACTGTGTCATTGATCAGATACTGTAGCTGAAGACAAATCCACACAGCTTTTGTAATCCTATGTACACACCTAAGGCTTGTACTCTACCTGTGCTCCGTCACATAACCAAACACTCGCAACAGCAAGAGCACAGCAAGGGTCTAGATTTAGGTCTCGCAACAGCGATATCCTTAAGGTTTTCAAGATGCAAACCCTCCCAACAGCAATGGTTTTGCACAAACTTTGATCACATATGATTTATTGATAAATACATTTCGGCCACTTGCCTTCTATATATTTTATGAGCTCCATAGCACAACTATTATTAAGTGAAAACAGAATATTAAAATAATGAACCCCAACATGCCTCCCTTGAACATTTAAAAGAAGGTCTGCCAACCCTCTCTGTTATCACCATATAGTTGGATTCCATCGCTTGGACAGCGATGATTCTCACTGTGTATGCCAACCCTCGCAACAGTGAGACCCGTTACATGACGGACCACAGGCAATTCTTATACCATCTGTTATTTGGTAATTTATAAGTTATTACCAGTATTATTGCAAAAGACCATACATCTTATATATCATTTGAAAGAGAATTAGAAGACCGTTCTAATGGTATGTAAAATTGATATGATTCGCCAATATTCCCAATGTCATTCTTTGACAGTGGGAGTTAAATCAGCTAGTGGAATACATCCTTTACTGGCTTACCCTGGGGATTATAGCCACCACCTTGAGAGTGTTTTTCTCTGCTAAGCCCAAGGCCTTATCCACTTTACCCAATCCCCTATACAGACCCCAGCTCCATCTGGATTTATTCCCATCCAGGGGTTACATTATTGATGCCTGTTTATGGTAGGACTTGTTTTGTCATTTGTCACCATGGCATACGGTTTCTGGTCGGTTGGTCAGCTGGTGTGTTGGCCTCAGGGGCAGATACAGGATTTCAGAAAGTGGGGTTCACATATAGGCTAATTACTAAAATGGCGTGCATTTGCAAGCAAGTGTTTGCGTGACATATTTTCCTGTTAAGCAAGTTCAAGTCCCCACCAAAAGGCAGGGTTAGGACCCAGTGGACACCCCCTCCCTGGATCTGCCACTGACCCTCCCATAGATGCCTTGTTCCCAACTTTTTTTACCTTGGCCCATAGGATCCTATATACCAATTCCTTAGTTCAGGTCTATCCGCTAAAAAATCTTAATATAACAGGCACGATATTTTCGTTACAATTGACTAAACTCTAAAACCCCCAGAAGTGGTTTGTAAAATAGTAGTTTTATCAGCGACTATATGCGTATCGCTAACGTTGATGACATGTATCAATGTATCAAAGTGGGATATCGGATGAAATGTGAAGCAGCGATAGTAGCGACAATGTAGTGGAACAGTCTTGAGGAGAAACAAGGGTATGTGGGTAACTGCATTGATATCTCTGGAATATGAAGTACAATTTCTGGAGATTGTTATAGGAAATCGTTCATAATGTGGACGACTCTTTTGTACGTTGATTATGGCTTATACGATTGCAATACGTAATTTGATAACCATTGATGAACCTCTTTTTTAACTTAGCTCCTATGAGACACCCAAGATGGCGCTTGTTCATAACGTCCTTCATGTGACGTTGGAACCCAACCAATGAAAGGTCGCCATGGCACTCAGCACCCAATCAGATATCCCCTTGTAGTTTACTTTGGCCGCAAATGGCACGTTGACGTGACGTAAACGCGTTAGAAGCGTGACGTGAACGTGACGTAAAAGAGACGTAACATCCGCAAAGCCTGCGTCCAAGGGGAACCTGTGAGCAGAACTATAGCCTCCAACTTTAATGGATGTGTCAGGAGGAAGCGAAGAAAACCCCAAGAGACACATCTCTGTCTATAAGTGAATTTTAATCACAATGCATTTATTCAGACAAATCAGTGATATAGTGTACTAGTGTCCATCATAATATAATATGTAGTAATGATTAAAAAGAAAATTCAAAAATGTTGAAACAGATTATTTTCATAGATGCCGACCATTTCTTGACCAGAAATGGCTGATACAACTCAAAAGATGGTCATGGAAAGCTCTATGGTTATTGACAATTAATTAACTAAGGGATAGGCCTACCTCATGCAAGTTTTACAACATTTCTTTGCGCAGGGGCCTAAAGAAAACCACAGGTTTTATTCACTTTCCAAGATGATATTGAACTCAAATAAATGTGTCTTTGCCAAAATGAGGAAAACTTATTTGGACTTGTACCCCCATTTCCTAAACTACTCGATAAATTGAGTCTACCACCTGACCCTACCTAAGATTACATTTACCCAAATGCCATATCAAAGCATTAGTGCACCCTAGGCCTGCACCAAATGAACAGGAAGGTGTTATTTTGTGAGATAACAGCTCTCAGACTCCACCTACTCCTGTTCCCCTTATCTTATTATCCAGCACCCCTTGTCTTACTGATACTACATTACAACTAACAGCCTAAAGTAACTCTTCTGTCCATTAGTCATTGTAGCCACGATAAGACTTGATAAATCTGCACCTTTCTTGATTTTATGCCTCTGTTTAGGCTCGGTTGTAAAGATTACACGTGAAAAATAAAAGGCTAATTTCGGCCGAGTAGGTGATTTGGTATGTTTGGGCACAACAGCTGACGCAGAGATTTCTGTAATAGACTATTTTCAGTTGTGCTCAAGGCCTTCTCGAGCATGTCAAAATGTATTTGTCACGTTCTGTGACCATGCTTTTTGGATCTGCCTGTTCCTTGCTAAATTTTCATGTACCAGTTACAATATATTTCACTAGTACAGACTCAATAAAACAGAATATCATGATAACATTTCAGTGTAGTCGAGACCTTACAAATACAGAATGGTATAATAACATTATATTTCAATGAAAGAACACAACCAGAATCTTACTATAATGTACCAGTGAAAGTTTACAATGGTTGGTTGCAATGATGTTATTGACTGCCATCAAAATAATGTAACACGAACCAAAATAGGGCGAAACAGAACGTTACTTTAATGTTATTATAATCTTGCATGCTTGCCTGTGTTTCTCTCAGAATATGCAATATGCCCACGTCAAATGCAGAAACCAGCAAGTTAACCTATGACAATATTGATAGTTTACAATCTATAGAATTTACTGAATACATTAGGGAAAATTATCAGAATGCAGTTCCACGATTGAGAGCTAGAATTTGCTTAATAGAGTTAAACATAAGTATGTCTTTCTTTTCAGCTTAATACTTGTGGAATATTCTACAAATTTTATTAAAGCTCTTGCAAACTCAAGTGGCATAATTATGTTTCCTCTTCAGTTTTAGCTACCAAGCCCAAAAAGCCTAAATCGAACATTCCCAGCGGATAGGTGTACAACACCGCTTAGTCCACATCTTCTAGGTCAATTCGTTTCTATATTTATCCCCCATTCCTTCAATAATGCAAATTGGGGTAACTTCTCATATCTTCCTCTCCGTTACCTATCACCGTACATAAGCCAAGGCAATTGTGATTTATATTGGATTTCCTCTCTCACCCTGTCACAAATATTCTCTTCTATCTCTTATTTCTTCCATCATACATAGGTCAATTATGATCTATATTGCATTTCCTTCTCACCCTGTCACAAATATTCCTAACACTAAATGGTACCTGTCAACCAGCCACACGCTGAGTACATTGATATGAGCTGTTCCGAGCAGCTCCGAGCAGCGACGAAGAGTTCCGAGCAGTCTCATAGAGTGCCGATCCCGGGCTGTGAGTGTAAGACTAACACAGACAGGCACAGTCTATTAGAGACAGGAGACCATTAAGCCCCATACCCACTAGGCGATTTTGTCCGAAGTTGGACGATTCACGGGGCTAAAATCAGCCAACTCTACTGTAAGAGTCGGCTGATTTTAGCGCCGATCTGGATCAAACATGCACGTTTCAATATATCATACTAACAGGTGATCATAAGAATCAGCCAATTCTCCTAGTTGTCCAGCGCCCGGCGTCGGTAGAATTGCCTAGTGGGTATGGGGCTTAAGATTCAACAGGTGCATGTTTCAGGTTTTTGTATTAATCCCCTTTTTGAAAGGAATATTCAGGGTTTTGAAAAAGGGGTGGTCAGCAAAATATTATAAGCTACAGTAGCTTACCCAAGTAGGGGTTTATCTCACTATCTCAAAGTTTTATGTGATGAAACTACAAATATAGATTTTATTTTTGCGGAATTACTCCAGAATATGATCGCATGTTCTTAGATGGTTTTTTTAGTTGCATATCTATAACCCTTAACAACATTAATCACCTTGTAGACCTTTTTTATGTGCATACATTTAATTCAGTAAGAAACATCAGAGTTGCCTCTGTTTTTCAGTTCATTACAAAAAGGAAAAAAGGTGACTTATATACAGCATAGTAGGTAATACCAGTAGTCAAAAAGAATTTACACAAAATATTGTAGCAATTACAATCATGTGTCCAACAGATCAAACTAGTCTGTATTCAGCTATTTTATACATTTTATAAATGCATTCAGACTTCCTGAGTTTTGGAGATCAGCACTCAAATCATTTTCTGGGAATAAACATAACCGATCCAGTTATTTATATAGGAACCGTACAGCGACATCGATATGACACTGACACGTCGTATTGATGATGAATAGTTGAATATTTTTGTCATTGCCATGAGATAAATCCAGCATTTGACAAGAACACTCCACCCATATTGAGCCCTGATGCTCTTTGCCTTCTGACACCTCACATTACCAGAAGCATAAGGCAAACATTGGCATGCACATTCACAATGTTAGCAGAAAAAAATACTTGGGGGAGGGAAATCTTAATCTGTTAAAATGCTCATCCCACTAAACATCCAGATACGATTTTATGATAAAATGCTATAATTTACAAATAATTGTCATAACAGTGCAATACCAGTGGAATTGGTAATTTCTGATCCCTTTTACCCCTAGCAGGGTGCCACACTAATCAAAAGGGTTCACATTATGAAGTATTCTATCAGACTTCCTGACTTAGCCAATGGTGAGATGGGCTTATTTTTGTGGTGGGTCAATAATTATTTTTTACTTGATTAATGAGTATACTTTGCAATTGCAAACTGATAGATTACCTCTTATGACAAAATCAACATCCACTAGGTGTCAGGCTCTTAACTACGGTCTCCTGAAACATCTTTATATTCCACAGACAGGTTTTGTATTAAAACAATTCTGCACAGGTTATATATCTAGTTTTTGAATAGATTAACGACTATCCCAAACCTTTCATCTGTGTCCCTATTTATTACGTTAACCTCAATTGTCCTTTCTGTGCGGGAGGTCAGTAAAAGGGGAGTCACCAGCGACCAAACGGAAAGGGACCTGTGACCTATTCAGGATGTTGTTCCTATACCCAGGAAGCTTAACTCTTGCTGCTTCCCCTGACACAATTAATCATGTACTGGAAGTAGGTTTTTGGTAAATAAATTCTATTTATTCAACAGTAATAGGAAATAGGAACTTTGCTCACGATTTTGTATGTAGATATAACGGTGGCATTAGTAATAGTTAGTAGATAATTATTAAGAAAAAGTCCCAGGTTTTAAAGTGATTTATGGTATATTATTGATACAAATGACAACAAAGTGTATATATTATGTGGTTAGACTTTTCTGTGTAGCCTATCCTACGTATTAACCATCCCAAAGCCTGTCCCCTTGCTGGTCTCATTCCTGTAAAAGAACATGAAATCATGTTGTTCTCATTTCTATTCAAAATGTATATGAAAACCTGTATTATAGCAACCATACTCTTATAGAGATATATGTGCATAATCAACAGCTCGAAAATAACCATCATTTTATTGTAAGTAAATTGCCATTTATTAATTGTCCAAATGCCTTGCAGCTGGTTTTAAAATCTCAAACTATATTTACAAACGAACATATCTGCTGTAAAACCTAAATTCACTAACAAACTACTTTAAATTCACAGATTTTATCTAATATATCAGTAGATATGATAATTAATAAAGATAAGTTTCTGAGAGAGAATGAAGCACCGACATATAACATTTTGACCTGCGTGGCGGATGCAGGATTTTAGAAATGGGGGAATGACCACATGTGGGCTTGGCACCAAAATGTTCCGCATTGGTGCACAAGCACCCAGCATTTTCACTCTTTAGGAAGTTTAGGTCGACATTAAAGGCTGTATTATACCACACAACCTGGGCAGCAATGTTGGTGCAATATGAGTATATTGCAAAGAAATTCGCCTAGTAGAAGTGCATATTGTTAAAACTTAGCTATTTTGAGTAAGTCA
The DNA here is from genome assembly GCA_936440205.1 of Lepidonotus clava. NCBI lineage: Eukaryota > Metazoa > Annelida > Polychaeta > Phyllodocida > Polynoidae > Lepidonotus > Lepidonotus clava. The sequence continues at coordinate 6,077,705 of OW387141.1, forward strand.
CTTATGTCAAACAATTTTTTTTATTTCTAACCTGTCCCGTTTCTCTGCGACATCGACAGCCCTCTGTAAATGCCTCTTCTGCCTGCCTGCCCCCCCCCCCCTCCCCCCCCCCTTCTTGGAATCCAGTACTCAGGCTCATATACAGGTTCTGCTGGAGAGGGGGGCAAGTAACTTACGTGGAACGTTTGCATATAATTTCAACATAAAAAGGGGGTGGCCAGGTTCCCTAAATGGAACTTTTCAATATTTTTAGGGTGCCATCAACATAACGTAACAAGAACCAAAGCAGAACTAAACAGAACGTTGCTGCAACATTATTATAACGTGATATTTTTGCTTGGGTAAACTTCAACAACCATCATCAATCTCAGGCCCCTATGAAACACCCCTCTGACATCAGTACCAACAGTCAGTGTTATAGATGTGATTCACCGGTCTAGAGTTGACATCACACTGTACCTGGGAGGTTCAACTATTGGTAGGTCCAACCGACACAATGGGATTCAATGTATAATGGGCCCCCGCTCTGTAACAGTTGCGTAATAAAGCTGACCACTGGGCAGCGTGGGTGGTGGGTGGTGGGAGAGGGGGGAGGGTGGGGGCTGACGTCATACTTTAAGTTTCATATGGAACTCTCTGCAGTGGAGGTTTCCGGGAGGCTGGATGGGACATGTGACCACCTAACTCGACCCACTCATACACAAACAACATGGCGTGCAAGAAGTCCTCGTTATCCGGTCGCTCTTACACCTGGACAATGTACCAGGAGGACCTGCTCATCGATGGGCCTTACATCCTGCACGTTGGCGTAGAGGGAGTGAGTGATGGATGTTTTACGCTGTACCGACAGCCATGGTCATTTTCACGGCAAAAACAAGTTAGAACGAATTCTGACACATAATTTGACTTAGTCAGTCTTTGGAGATTGTATCTATGAGATGAGGGTGACAGGGCAGGCAAGCAGCAGGGGATCAAAACCTGGAAATCATTTTTGCTGCGTTGGCATAGATTTTACTCAGTAGACTGTATGCAACTCATTGCTGGGAGTATCCAATGTGATGCGTGTGATGTGAGTGAGTATATTCAACAAAAGTTGGTAGTTTGCGCAATGTTGGACAATAATTCAGAGATATAATAGGAAATTCGCTTGAGTGGACAGGGATTTCCAAAATAATGTCATGTTCTCAAACACACGGATACCATTTTTTTCTCTGAAGGCAGTACAAAAGAAGATTGTACAAAAAACTCTAATTTCAAATCTGTTGTACTATAGTTATAAAGACTGAAATGCTTGACTTAATTCATTAAAGCATTGTATTAATATTACTTTTATTGCTTGCACATGCATTTGCATCAACTGGTATGATATTGAAAACCGGATTGGTACAAAATATTATCCAGAATAAAAAAAAAGTTAATAAAAGTTAATTAAACAAAATCCACCTTCTGATTATGTCAGGCCCATTTTAGTTGTGGCCTTTTTCTCAGGTGGTTTCCGAAATCATTTCGAGGATATGTGATTATTCTTGCCTCACAAGCAATTGCAAGTTTTCGAAAGCCATCTCATATCTTGATGATTTAACTACGCATAATGTGGCACAGCCTCACCAATAAATATTGTATCAGTAGGAACCTTTTTCATAGAAGAGTGAGTGTCATCCTCCAATGAGCAAAAATCACTTATGTTTACATGATATTGTTTGCAGGAGTCTGTCTGATATAACATGGAGGTTTGATGAGGTCTGAGGTGCCCTTGGGAAATCAGCAAAACAGAGTCAGACCGGTATTACAGATTCCGCCTCCGCCAAACTCCCACTCAGATAGGAGCAGACATGCGTATAACAGTGGTTTCTATCTCCCTTCTAGGTAGATAGCCAAACATTTAGTCAGTTAGTCAGTCAGGCTTTCACTTGTCCAGTCAGGGAATCTAAAAGGCACAAAGTTAACTAAAGATCTGGTCAGCAAGAAACAGCTAGTTTTGTGTTCCTTTTATTGAGACATAGCAATGGTTAAGAGTTCTGGCTAGATATTATAAATGTTATTTCATATGAAATGCTATACATTATCAGGACCAGAGTGTCATTACACTTTGAATGTGCCATAACAGTTGCATTTTGGTGAATTTACAAGAACATAGGAAAGGACGAGCTAACAGGACATAACAATAAGTATCCAGGTTTTTGAGTTGTTTGTTGTGCCCCAGTGGCCCGTTGCACAATAGAATTTTGTTGTGAGGATCAAGTTAAGATAGCATAACGAACAGATTTCCGTTGTTACAAAATAGTAAAATCTCTGGTTCTAATGAATGAAATTGAATTCTGTAAATTGATATAAAAAGGAAAAAGAATAGAAAAAAATCAGTAAAAGTAACAGCTCTTTGAGGGCATTCTAAATGTAGAAAAAAAATTGTTGCAAAATGATCGTTGTTACGAAAAAAGTAACAACGAAAAGTTTGGTTGATAATATTATTTTCGTGGCTAAGAAAATCATTGTGCAACGGGCCATAGATCTATAGTTAGTCAGCTGTCTCCTAGGCAGATAGACAGTCTATAGTCAATTAGGCAGGCAGTCAATCTCTCAATCTCTCAATTTATCAATCAGTCAGTTAAGCCCTATACCTACTAAGCAACTTTTACACGGCCGACGAATTAGCCCCAAAATCAGCCAATTCTACATGGTTGCCAGTTAGAATTGGCTGATTTTAGCACTGATCTGTCGGCCAACTCAGTAAAGATGTCCTAGTGGTGGGCTTTAGTCAGACAGATAGTAAACAGTAAATTGGACTGATTCTGGTCCGACTTTGTTATATTTATGTATTTCTGTTATTTTATCATTACTGTTATTATGTCACTATAACTTTGCAGTCCCTATAACTTTGCAGCGCAATGCTTTGGAGCCATCAAAGTAATGTAACATGAACCAATCCAGACCAAACAGATTGTCACTGCAATGTTGAGCCCCATACCCACTAGACGACTTTGACCTCTGCAATCATATTTTTTTCTAATCGCCCATCAATATGGTATATCATAATATATATGTTAAATCTGAATCGTCAGGAAAATCACTGGGAGATTTTATCAAAATTATTCATTTCAATCTAGCATACTGACGGGCAATCAGTTGAAAATATGACCGCCGAGCTCAAAATGGCTTAGTGGGTATGGGGCTTTATCATAATGTCACACCTTTGGCTGAGCTAACTGTTTGTTTTGGAATATTAACACATGGCCTATTCTGCAAAGGGCATCTCCTGAACTGAAAGGGCTAGCTGTCATACAGTGTATCCCAGGGGTGGAAACTGAGATCCACCTCCAAGCAAGAATATAACGTTCTGTTTAGTTCTGTTTTGGTTCTTGTTACTTATTATTTTGATGGCACCCAAAAATGTCTTTAGAACCTAACATTTCGACATCACACTGTGACGTTATTGTAACATTCTTTTAATGTTCTTTCACGTTATAATAACATTATTATAACATTCTTTATTAGTAAGGTCTGATCATCACTAAAATATAATGTTATTATAACATTCTTTTTTAGTAAGTCTCAACCTTACCTAAAATAATGAAACGTGAAAATTGGGTAGGTTACAGACTAACCAAAAAAGTACAGTTGAAGAATATGCTTGTTACATCACTGCTTGCCTTGGCTGTGATATGGGTTTTCCCTAGTCATTTATTCAGGGCTGCCCTATGACTAATGCTATAGAGTAGAAGATGTTGGGCTTTATCTGTATCTGCCAGAACCAGGAAGCTGGGCCATCAAAGTGATGCCAATTATAGGGCAACGGCTGCTCCCAGATGTGGCTACATGGCCCGTTGGGAAGAGAACATAGCAGGGTAGCCAGTGTTGGTTGGAGTCAGTATAGCATTCTACATAGATTTGGTAACTGATATGGAACCGATCACTATTCATATATGATTGGTGACTCCATCTGTCATTTAGAAAATGTACACCTAACAATCTCTCTTTGAGGTTATTTTCACAATGGTGACCCAACGAGGTAAAGTATGCTCCGTGTGGGATTTTCCTTGATTCCATTATTGTAGCGCATGTTCTTACCGTTCAAATGGTATTAGATATGTCCAGTGGTCCGTCGCATAACGGGTCTCGCTGTTGCGAGGGTTGTCCACAACAGCGAGACCCCTCCCTGTTCAACAGCGAGTGTATCCAACTTTGGCTATAACAGCGAGGGTTGGCACACCCAAATTTTCAACATATCGGGGGACATTTTGGGGTTGTGATTTTAACATTTCGTTTTCATTACCTGTTAGGTGTGCCCCTCAGCTCTTAAAATGTGCAGGAGGCAAGTGGCGGAAATGTATTTCTCAATAAATTAATTGTGTTCAAAGTTTGTACAAAACCATCGCTGTTGCGAGGGTTGGCACATTGAAAATGTGCGAGACTTAAATCTAAACCCTCGCTGTGGTCTCGCTGTTGCGAGGGTTTGGTTATGCGACGGAGCACAGTGGACCATTGCACAATAGAATTTCGTAACAACGAAAGCACAACGAAAGCACAACAAACTTTTGCTTAGTAACGAAAAGTTTTGTTGTAACGAAAATACAATATCTCGGGTTCTAATGAATGAAATTAAATTCTGTAAAGTGTTATGAACTAAGAAAAAATTATAAAAAAATCAGTAAAAGTTACAGCTCTTTGGGGATATTCTAAATATAGGAAAAAAAATTGTGCAAAACCATCGTTGTTACGATAAAAGTAACAACGAAATATTTCGTTGTTTTTTTATTTTCGTTGTTACAAAACCCATTGTGCAACAGGCCACACATGTGATAATTATTGAGTAAGTTATTTTTACTTAAAAATACTATAGTTGTGTTACGGGAAAATAGTTAAAATCCCTAATGTCCACAATATACCAAATAAAGATATATCACATAAGAAAGGTTTTGGCAATAGCCATTGCGAGTGCACGTACTTGTCCCTGTAACCTTTCCCATGCAACGTTTCCTATAATCCTGCATGTCACGTCTCTAACCTCCTCCCAGGGACGGGCATGAATCTGATTATAGAGAGCCCGTAGACACAGCATTAGCGGGTCGCGTGCAAAGACCACCTTGGAAGAGAGTGATGGGCGAAGAAGGTTGTAAAGGATAGACACCAAAGGAGTGGAAGTCTAACAAGTCTACCTACACCTTACTTATTGTCTTGATTATTAGGAATTACTGAGTGCAAAAGAAGGGGCCACTGACCTTTACAAGAATATGTATTCTTCAGACGAAGGATGACAATATTGCCGAGATATTAATTTGCTTTTTAAACACCACTTTCCCTTTTTTGATATAGGGGTACATTTCTTGAATCACTCTAGGACCATACTAATTACACTGTTTTCAAGCATACATCCTAGCCTGCTGCATTACCCTGTTACATACAACATGGAATAACCAGCATTGTAAGTACAGATATTTGGTTGAAATGAGTATATAATATTATATATATATGTATGTATATATATATATATATATATATGATATGTATATGACCTTTGACCTCCTTGCAGAGAGCGCCAGCTGTTGGTGTTAACTGGTTACTGGTGGGAGACCATGACCAGAGAAACGTTATCAGGGGTCTCTCCAGGGTTACCTCTAATCACATATATCCCAGCTGACCTGCCCTTCTATATTAGTATTAGTGAGTGAGTGTTGGGTGTTTTACGCCATACTGACAGCCAGGGTCACTTCCACAGCAAAAACTAGTTGGGACGAATTCTGTCTTTTGTGATCATATCTATGAGATGAAGGTGACAGGATGGGAAAACAGCAGGGGATCAAAGCCTGGAAATAATTTTTGCTGTACCTCATCCCTTAGTGAACTGAACACCAACCGGGAATTGAACCCAAAAAAAAACCTTGGTCAGTGCTGGGTCCCCCCTATCATCGCCTTATATGATCAGGAGGGGCTACTGGGGGCCTATATTCTTCCCCGGAACACCCATGGGATTCAATATTAGTATTATAATAAGAAGACACTATTATAGAGTACGAGATCTAACAAATAGCGCTGGTTTGAGGGGACGGGCACGAATGAACCAAAAGTGGATATAACAGACAGAACACAACAAAAACATGTCTTCTTTATCTTCTGTGATGGCTAAAAACCTGAAAAATCATTACTCTATTGGTAAAACAGCCATGTTGTAGCATCGACAACAATGTCATCGTGGCACTGGTCAATTCGGAATATTGAAATGCCCATAGTTAGCTACTTGGTTTGATATAAGTCTCCCTACCACAGATAACGTTTTACTCTATGTTAATATGCACCTGCAGGTCAGATCAAAATGCCGGCTATTCAATCTTGGTTTGTCCTATCCACAATTTAGAATTTAATCTTTTCCAGTATCTGGTTGTCTTATATTCTTTAAGTTAAATTTGAATAATTTGAACATCCAGTCCTTACATCAATATATCAGGGCAATATTTGCAAAATGTCTACTGTTTTCCCAGGTCTCTGTCGACAGAATCTGCCAATTACAGCCTGCATGTCCATAGAATACAGGAGACCAGCAATACATGTAGGGAGAATTAGTTCTCTCATTTACCCCTCTATATATCTCTATGTCAGAGGTGCTGACCTATGTCCATCTACAACCTCATCCCAGACAGAACCCCACCGCGCATGCTCATGAGAGGGGTGTATTGGATGGCGGAACCCGTGGTTTTAGGGGTGTGTATGGGTTCGGAGGAACCCAGGGGTCAGACAACTTCCCTACTTCTCCAGGTTGGTCTGGGTCTGAGCCCAAACCCCTATCATAATGTTGGACAAGCTTCCCCAACCTCTGGCCAAATCCCTGCAGTCTAACCTCCCAAACTGGAGCAGAAGGTTTATGGTCAGTTTACACTGTAAAACATTGGGGATTCCTGCCAACGTTTTACAATAGTCGTACAATAGAAAGCAAAAATACCAATCATCATAAGTGAAGGCTTACATTAATTGTCAGGGCTATCAGGACACTTTTTACAATAATCTTAATTAAGATAACTTTAAGACAACCCTAGGACAACCATTATGATAGTAAAGCTGTGATCCCGTCTTCATGTTGTTAGACTTAGGTTTTGCAATGTTAGATCATAATCTGGCAACGTTATTGTCACGTCACAAATTTGGTGCCAAGCTATGAGAGTTCCAACATATCAAACTGCATCGCACGGACAAGATTGCGGCTTTAAGATAAATTCAGCCTAACAATTATTGCCAGGTTTAAAATCAATTGTTGGGGCTATCAGAACACTTTGAATAATCTTTATCGGGAAATTATCGTTAGAATTGTGTCGGTCTGTGTAAATGCCCTATGAGAGGGGTAGGATAGGGAGGGGAAGGTGAGCTGACCTCACGTCCAGTGAAGGTCATTCTGAATCTCACACTGAAGGTCACACCGGACAGAGGTGCATTGTGGGTGAGGAGTAGAACCAAATCATATCATCACTGACTGTTGTGCCCAGAGTATAAATCAACCCAAATCAATGCATGTAAACACCTCCTGGAAACACCCTAATGTCTTTATTATGTGCTGAGATCATACTCAAAATATTTCAATCAGTCCCTTATTGTGCTACCTAACAATGCTATGGTTCTAGCCACTTAAATTCAACAGTTCGATACAGCCAGTTCGATACAGCCAGCTTGTGATGTAACAGAAATATTCTGCAACCATTCTTTTCTAGTCAGCTTGTTACTTACTAAGATGGTATGTAACAATTACGTTATTGATGGTGAGGTTGAAACCTCACCAAATCAGAATGTTATAACTTCATTTTTGGGGCGAGGTTAGGACGAAAACAAAACTGAATGTTATAAGAATATTCTCTTTGGGTTGAAGAACTTAACCAGGACGTTATAATAACATCATATTGCAACATCACGGCTGTAGGTTGCAGTGACATAATTGGGAGTCATCAAAAGAATGTAACAATAACCAAATACAGAGCAGACCAGAATGTTGCTGCAACGTTATAATAACATCGCATCCTTGGCTGTGAGGGTTTCATTGGAACCGGGCCTGAGGTGTTGGGAACAATGCTTCTATGGGAGGGGTCCACTGCGCAAACCCATGAGAGTGGCATATAATCATGGATTATTATCATTATCAGTGATAAGCGCCACACCTAGAGTTACGAAATAAGTACCACCTCAATAACTGTGGTTTACGATGATGGATAGGTACATCAAGGCAGGGCTGGTAAGATCATGTAACTGGTAATTCTGGGGTTTAAGGGCTTCAGAGAGCCTTGGGGGTTCTGTAACCAGGTATTTCTGTAATCCTAAGTCTTTGCAAGGCTTTGGCTGAGAAACGCCCTGAAGATAATTGGTTTGGGGAGGGGGGGGGCTGGGGAGGCCATCCAAGAATGATGTCACAAACAAGGGGTTTGTTGGGTAGGTTGAACAGTGTGACACTGCCTGAAAATGGGCCTTATTCTCATGTTTAAAACAGAAAATTTAGTGTGACAGGGGTCTGGGGGGGGGTCCTAAAAGTACACTGATAAAATGTGACATGATATACATTAATGGCCCCTAACCACAAATTATTGTAATATATTTCCACTAGTTATATAATGTAACCGTAATTTCCATTAGATTTCCAAAGTTTTTGAATGCAAAATATGCAGGTACAGAAATTCAGGGAATCATGACGAATGCATGATGGTCCATTCTCAATGGCGCATGGTCTTTCCTGAAAAGGGGGACTGGCACAATATGAGCATCACAAATTGTAGTATCGTAGTTGGTACCCCAAACAAACAAATGCAACGTACATTATTATAACATGGTAGTAATATTCTGTTTGGTTCTGTTTTGGTTCTCGTTACATTCTTTTGATGGCACCAAAAAACGTCTTTAGAACTTAGCATTGCGACATTGCACTGTGACATTATTGTGACATTCTTGTTACATTCTGTCATGAGAAAATAGCATTATTATAACATTCTGTATGAGTAATGTCTCAACATCACTAAAATGGTATATCATTATAACATTCTTTTTTGGTGAATCTCAACCTTACCTTAAATAACATAATTGTTATGTGATAATTTATCAAGTTACAGGCTATCCAAAAAAGTATGGTCACAGAATGTGCCCGTTACATCGATGTTTGCCTCAGGGGTTTACTGGGATGGATACCCAGCCAAGGATGCAACGTTATTATAACATTGCAGCAACGTTCTGGTCAGTTCTGTGTTTGGTTCTTGTTAAATTCTTTTGATGACTCCCAATTACATCACTGCAACATACTGCCATGACGTTGCACTGTGACATTATTACAATGTTCTGGTTATGTTCTTCAACCAAACAAAATGTTATAATAACATTCTGTTTTGGTTTCATCATAACCTCACTAAAAATAATGTTATAATGTTATAATAGCAGTCTGATTTGGTGACGTTCCGACCTCACCATCAATAACGTAATTGTTACGTGTCATTTTAGTAAGTAACAAACTGACTGAAAAAGTATAAAGCCGGGTCCCCACTGGGCCGGCAGGAGGGACGTCGGCGGCCGACTACAGTAGTATGTCGCTCCCAACTTCCAAAGTTTGTCGCCGAGAACGACAAAGCACCCCTGAAATCAAACATGTCTGATATTTTTGGGGGTTTGTCGGCGACTAAACCCCCGTTGTCGTCCGCCAGACTGGCGCCAGTCCGTTTTGTCGCTCGCAGATTGGTCGGTGAGGTGTGGATTTTCTCAGTGGAGACCAGGCTTAGTCGCAGAATGTTTCTGTTACGTCGCAAGCTGGCTGGTACTCCCCCTCCCCTCACCCCCACCCCCTCCCTCTAGTTACAGACCTAACTGTCCACCACCCCCACTAGGTGGGTCTGTAAGGTAAACCAGATTAGCACGTTACCCCCTTAACTAAACACTGTGAGGAGATTAGCACCTCACACCACTAATCCACTCCCACTAATTGACCAGACCGGCCACGTGCTCTTTGGGCAGGCCGGGGATTATTCAATTAGTATAAAGTGATGCTGTGTCGTTTGTGGCTTGTAGTTGAGTTTTTGTACCCTAAATGTACATTGAATTGGATACAGTTCTTGAAATTCCTTAACCTCACATACAACACCCACACACATATATTATGTATGCATACACACATGCATGCACGCATGCACACACACTTGCACGTGCGCGTGCACACACATATGGGCGCGTGCACACAAAAGAAAGTCAATGCTGAGCAATTATGAAGAGTGCTTGATAAAGTGTAAGATAGCATTACTGCATATCTAGTAACAACTCGATACATGTTTTATGACTAGGCCTAGTACATGAAGGAACATATTAAAACTCATTTAAACCTGATTCTGTTACATTTCTCAAATAACAAATAGCTAACTGTACGACAGTTCTGCTCTAATATAAATAATCATATTGATTGAACTATTCATTCTAGACCACTAGGATCAAACCCAATAAATCGACCAGTGACTGCCACACCTGTAAACTTCGAGGAAGCATAAATCAAGATACCAAATAATTACTTAGTAAGCTGTCCAAATACAACGTAACAAAAACACTTCACTTACTAAACCCAATCCATTAACTGTACTCTAAAACCTTGGAGTATTTGTTCACCTTCCGCGAAACGTCAGGGCCGACTCTTAATTACTTAATTAATTGGGTAGTTAAGGGGTAAGTGGGTGATTGACGTCATGGCAAGTATTAGTTACATGTCTTTCTTTCCGTGTTTACAAAAAAGGTTCAGAGGATTGAGTGGTCGAAGGTTGTTCGCAGCTGTTTAATCAAGTCTAATGCTCAGCGTGTTGAGTTGGATAGAGTGCCCTATTAGCGTAAGAGGAATCAAACAATTTGAGTTATTACTTCAATAACTACTTCCAAAGCTTTTTTTTGAGGTCGCCATTGGGTGATGAAATCACAATGCATGTGTCCCCATGGAAACACCATTGTGTCTTAGCAACCTGATGAAGGAGAATTTGTTGCATTCCTGAAATGTTTGGATGGTGCTATCACCTAAAATTTGGAAAGTCGTCGTTTTTATATTACACTGCGAAACATTTCTTGTATTAGGTATTTGAAACGGGTATAAAAGAGAATCTGACAAATATGAATCATATTTATCTAATGGAAAAACGTGTTATACAGGAATTAGATTTTGAAACAAAGATAGATATGTTATCAGAGATTGACTTTAGGTTGTAATTATAGATAATTATATATATATATATATATATATGTTTAATTTAGTAGTCTGTAAGGACCTTCACTCGTCGTCTCAGACAATGGAGACCATTCGATCAAAGTTTGTTATTTTTTCAAGGCTTCTATTCGTAATAATCTTCGAGGTTTCCCTCGCGTTTCAGAGTAACTACAATAATCATGAACTGAGGGAGTATCTACAATACATAACATGTGTCATTCACATTCTGCATTATTGCTTTGCCTTACTTGAATATATTACTTGAGTATTCACATTCTACATTATTGCTTTGGCTTATTTGAATATATCATAAAGCTGTACCTAAATATCCATCATTGCCTGAATTACAATATAGGCCTTAAGTGAAACACGAGTCTCTTACCGTGTAGTTCCGGTCCGAATTAATCTAGTTCCGGTTTCACTGATTGGTTAAAATGAGACTCTCCCACGACGTCATGAAATCTGAGACCCAATACATGACTTTGTAACGACCATGGCAGGTTTGTTACCGATATCTGTAACATGAACCACGTCACAAAAGAAAGAGGAACTTAAAAAGTAGTAGATGGGCGCTGCTTCATTCTCGGTGGTGCCATGATTAGTTTGAGATGCCCTTACAAACATGGGCGGTAGGGAAGGGGTGCACTTTATCTACATATAGGTAGCCCGCGTGAAAAAGACAACAAAAGCGAAAGCGGTGAACTCCAAGCTAGGGGCCTTCAATACTCCCAACCACGGATAGCAAATTTCTTGGGTTTTACCTGCAGGTTAGCCTTGATTAAGTTGCATGCTGGGTGATATGTCGACAAGACCCAAAGCTTTAGCATAGAGATTTTCATAAATCTGATCATTATTTGTAGTTATGCATGATGAAAAATTTGCAGACTCCATGCGGTGATCCACGTTGCAACAAAATTGGACCGATATAGTCAACCAATTTTCAAAATATTTTCTATCTGCAAAATCAGTCCAAAATCAGTCCAAAATCGGTCCAAAATCGGTCCACTTTGGAAAATAATCGTGACGTGGATCATGTCAACCGATTTTTTCCAACCGATTTCCAAACGACATATGTGATAGTGAATTATTCCAACCGATTTCCAACCAACGATGGTCCGACAAAATTATTGATCATGTTTAATATTTTATGACTGATTGTTGACCGATTTTCCATTGTGGACCCATTTTCCACATTTTCCATGTTATTTTATTCATTTTAGGGTCAATTAGATTGCAGACTTCAAAATAACTTTGATATTCAATGCACGTTCATTTAATAGTCAATTTGAAGCTCTCTGATATAAATTAAATATTTTCATCTATTTCTGTTTGTAGACACTTGATAGAATACATTTCTGCACCATTAAAACAAGTGTTTAGAGCCTAAACACTTTCCTAAACACTTCACCGCATCCAGTTTTGGAACACTTTATTTCCCTAAACATGTTTAAATTATTGGTGTTTAGGGTTAAGTGTTTAGAAAGTTGTGATGTTTAGGTGTTTACCATGAAGTGCTTAGGTCTTCAATGTGTTTATAGTCTAAATGCTTAGGATTTAATTGATGTTTAGGAAATAATTTTTAACTTCAAAGTATTAGACTATATGGCATTTAAGTCAATAAAGCCAACTTCTTTGGTAATTTTCACTGACATCATTCAGGAATGTTATGTACCTACAATTCAGAAAGTAAAACATGTTTCCTGATCTCAATTGATCAACAAAGAGCTAAAATTCAAGCCTAGAGTTAAACCTCTTTCAATGTTATGCATGTAGACATGCAGAATTTACCTTAGAACTGAGGTAGGGCTTAGCTACCTCTTGTGGGTCCCAGAACTTTTAGACCCATGCCCTAGTCCCTATGTCTGTCTGCATATGGGAAAGGTGTCTAAACAAAGTACATCTTCAAAGCCTCGAGCAAGATAATTTTCCTTAAACTCAAAATACTTCTAATGTACTACATATACATTTCTTAAACACTCTACAATGCTTTTTTTATATATATAATGAATTTATATCAACATTTAGAAGAAATCTCTGAGAACTACTGAGCATTGGCATACAGTGTCACCTGGTGGAGTACAGTTAAACTACACCCATGGTAAATCCAATACATGTTTAGAAGTAGAAAGTGTTTAGGTTTAAAACATCTGCAATTTCATGTGTTCAGATTTTAAGCATATCTAATCCAACACATGTTTAGAAGTAGAAAGTGTTTAGGTTTTAAACACCTGCAATTTTATGTGTTTATATTCTAAACATATCTAATCCATACATGTTTAGGAATTACAAGTGTTTAGCTTTTAAATGCATGAGACTTCTTGTGTTTAGATTCTAAACATGTTTAGCCCCTTGACATGTTTAAATTCTAAACACCATTTTTACAGTGTGGGTGCATCAATGCTAATAATTCGTTTTATGTAACATTTATGTTTAAATATCAATTATTAAACCATGCGACTTTTTTCCCCATAGTTTTCCTATGAATTTCAAGTCTAAAATACTAGGAAACAATCGGTTCTCATGTTCTCCGTGGATCATAGGTAGGGGACTGATTGTGGACCGATTTTGGACCGATTTTAGGACCAACAGGTTTAATTGCCAAACCGATTCTCAACTGACAAAAAACCGTCGGTTTTGAAATCGTCTCAGTCACTATTTTTTTATCAGTTTGGAAAATGTCGAAACATGGATCATCAGCTTCAATTTTCTAAATTTGTATCCATTTAATATTTGTTTAAGTTATTATTTGGTTTTTTTTCTGTAGTTTTTCCAGCTGCAGGGTTTTTGTTGACAAATTCAGCCCAAATTAGCCTGCAGATGCTAAAAATATTGTAAATCAGCTATCCGTGGTAGGGTGAAATTAGTTATGTATGCATCAAAGGGGGGGGGGAGGGTGGAGGATACCAGTGTCAAGGCCCTGGTGCATTATTAATGTATATTACATGCAAAATGGGGGGAGAGGGGTCGAGAGAAAGCATGGGATTATGCATACGGAATTAATGGACAACCATAAACTAGAGAAAGTGATGGTCAATTCTCCCTACCACGGATAGCTGGTTTACAGTATTTTAGGCACCTGCAGGCTAATTTTGAGCAATTATGTCGACAAAAACACACAGAAAACTATAGAAAATATATCGGTATTTGCTATATATATATATCAATATGGAATGAACAAATTTTCAAACCATCACCAAAAAAAACACATATACAAATAGCAAATAAAAGTATAGTTGATATTGATCTCCATCATCCTTTCTACAAGATATACCATGATTAATGAAAATGTCTATACTTAAGCCTCATGGTGTTGTCAACATATTTCCCAGCATGCACCCTGATTAGGGCTAGTCTGCAGGTAAACCATGCACAGGAAATATGCTATCCGTGGTATAGTCTGTTTCATCAGACCCACTGTTGGTATACTGTTTCCCAAAGTGAGTCTGTATTATGTAAGAGCTAAGTAGGTCAGGGACGGACTATCCGTGGTAGGGAGAATTGAGGTGTTGACAAACAATCAAGATGGAATTCCCCGTTGAGAACCAACAATGAGTTATGACTATAATAATAATGTTTAGGTAGTAGACAGAAGGGTAGCTAGCCCCAAGGCTATGTTTACTCATTTGGGGTGTCAGACAGGTCATCATTAGAGAATATTTGGAAAGAAATGAGTGTGCACGCTTGTACTTTTTTACCCCTACAGAAATGAATTTTCAGAATTTAGTGTACCTTTAAGCTTCATGGTAGCAACGCCATTGCCAGAACGCTCTGACAAAAATCTCAAGAAGGGCGGTTGCCCATGGGGGTGGTTGACTCAATGGTATGTGGGTAAAAGATTCGAGGATTCTGTGCCCCCCCCCCCCGCCCTCCCCAGGGGCATGCCTGTCACAGTGGGGTGGACCATATGGCCATGGTCGATAACATTAAGCCATTTAAATGTACAGACTGAGAATAACATTACCCATGCCAATTCCATCCATAGAAATACATTTTTTCGGTGTTAAGAGTAAAGCCTATAAGGTAGATGTAAACTTTATACTGAATTGATAGTCTGGGAATGATCAAGTCTGTGTTGACCGTTAGTTCATAAACACGGAGTTTATGTCCAGAATATCTATGTAAGTATCTTATATAAATTAATGACCATGCAACATAATTATAATGTTGCAGCGACTTTCTGTTCCATTCTGTTTTAGTTCTTGTTACATCATTTCCCTGGCTCCCAATAATGTAGCTGTAATGCACTGCTGTGATGTTGCACTTTGACCCTATAGCAATGTTCTGGGTATGATCTTCAACCAAAACTGAACGTTCTGTTTTGGGCCTTAAAATTACCAAAAGTGATAACATTATGGTAATGTTCTGATGTTGGTGAGGTATCAGCCTCACCATCAAATAATAAACTGTTCTGTGCAATTCTAGTCACACAGAACAGTACTCTCACATTAATTCTAAACAATAGAAATAGATCATTATGACATATTTCAATCTTTTCAGATAAATCTAACATGAATATATTTCATAGATTTCTAGTGAAGTATGAATGATAATAAGTTTCAATGCTCCCTATACCACGGAAGCACGGATAGCTGGTTTTCAGTATTTTAATCACCTGCAGGTTAATTTGGCCTAATTTTGTTGACAAAAACACAGGTTGATCTATAGGAAATATACAATAATTTGCTATAATTATATCTATCTATAATGAATGAATTTTCAAACCAACTTAAGAAGTAGTTAATATATACTGATACAAAATGTAACTTAGTCATAAAGGTTGTTCATGATGGTAGAAGACAAATAATGTCATCATTAATGAAAATTTCTATAGTTAAGCCCTGTAGTAGGTCGACATATTTCCCAGCATGCACTGTAATTTAGCGTAGTCTTCAGGTAAAACACAACCAGGAAACCTGTTATCTGTGGTAGGGTGAATTGATAACCAATCCGGCGCCCAGTCTCATTCTGGACAACGTCTATACACATTGAATTCTCTACAACTGTAAGATCTCTGATTCACTCTAACAGTCCCATGTTCCGTGGACGTTTGGTTTGTGTACAATGTCACTGTTGCTCTCTATAGGTCCATAAAACCACTGGGAAACAGTGGGAAAAACGTATAGCGGCACGCGCCTACTGTTACTGCTACTGGCCGGGGGTGAAGTGACTCCAGACACACGACTCGCTCTATTTTGGGCCTATACCGATTAGGCGGGACACACCAATTAGTTTTTATCCTTTTTGGCTGAGGAGGTAGCTAAGTGGAGAATGGTGATTTTTAACTCGTAAAGGGGATGATCCACGATGCGATTTTGGGCCGATTTTGAACCGATTTTGAAAATCGGTTTCTTAAATAATCATTTTTCTTATAAAATCTCCAATTTTCTAAAGAGTTTTGAATAATTCACATCAGAAAAATGGTATTTCCACAGGGGAAATAGCATTTCAAATATGTGAAAAATTCATGAGAAGAAAATCAGTTGGTGTTTTGTCGCATCGTGGATCATGGGCCTAACGCTTTCCATGGGCCACTAAACGCTCATTGGACTATAATTGATCAGTTTTTTTTTGCTTTTGTTTATTCTAACTTAACATCATTAAATTTTTATGAGATGATGTTAAATTCAATAAAAAAAAAAGTAATTTGCCTTTATACTGTTATTCAAATCATGATAATTTTCAAAAAAAAAACTTCTACAGCCATATTGAGTAAACTGAGAAATTATTCACCAATTTTCAGGGATATTTTCCCCTGCATTCCCCTCTCTTGAAGACAAAACCCCCTAGGCTTCACAAAGTGGCTCCGGTCATATCCAATGTATTTCCGCTTTCTCTGATTGGTGGCATAGAGCCCCTCAATGGACGTATATAGCTTAATAAATCTGCTGTTGACACAGATGTGCTTCCTGAGTAGTGAACTGCCATCCTGATTAGACACAACACCATGCCAACTGTCAACCCCTCTATCACAGACCATTAATTCGAGTAACTCAGGGAGTTCTGGTTTGTTTCTGATGACACCGGTGATGCTGACGGAGGGTTGGTGAGGGGGGGGCACTTACCCTTTGACACTGTAAAATGACAGCAAGTCTCCCTACCACGGACAGCTGCTTTACTGTATATTTTAGGCATCTGCAGGTTAACTTTGACGGATTTTGGCGGAAAAAAACTCTGGAAAAAAAAAATTTGCTATACATGTATATCATTCTGAAACTTGATAAATATTATATAGATATAAAATGGAAAAATGGTCAATGTATTTTTCACTCATATTTAGCTACAAGCTATGCCATTATTATTGAAAATTCATGTACTTAAGCCTTGTGACGTGTCTACATATTTCCAAGCATGCACCTTGATTAAACGGACAGGTGAACTACAATAATGAGCTATCCATAGTGGAGTGAAATTCTCATACCCTTCCAAAGCAGTACCCAGCCCCATTAATAGAGGAAGATACAAACTAATTTTAGGCTCTGGGTTAATCTGAGGGGGATTCAAAACATCTTAGGAGTTCTAGGTCAGTCTGAGGGGGTCCTACGTAAAACTGAGGTGATCAAAGTAAATCTGACTAGGGTCCAGATAAGTACTGTCTTTTCAAAGTTCTTCAAAGTTACCTAAGCAACTCATATATTCAAACGTCGCACATCTAATCGTAGTTTGCATTGATATCACAATATCAATATACAATTAATCACCTGTTTATTATATCTGCCCTCTATGTTTTCAAAAGAATAGGCACAATCTAAATATTATTGTGTATTCAATGTGATGCTTACAATATCGACGTTTTTACACTTTTTACAGTGCAAGCAGGACAAAAACTGAACAAATCAGTTTTCCTAACGTGCCCACAGTGCTGTTGGATCTGTATCCCAGTCAGTGTACCACAAAAACAGACGGGCGGACGTACACGGACACACAAACCACCGTCCCCCATACCTCAACCACCACCACCTTCACTATACCACGGGCAGGCACCCACTCTTTGCAATGAGGCCCAAGCAAGAATAATTATGAGGTTGTTATAACGTTATGATAATGTTCTGCTTTGGTTCTTGTTACATTCTTTTGATGGCACCCAAAGACTTCTTTAAAACCTAACATTGCAAAGTCTCACTGTGACATTTTTGTGACATTCTTGTAATGTTCTTTCACTTTATAATAATGTTATCATAACATTCTTTATTAGTAAGGTCCCAACTTCACTAAAATATAAGAGTATTTTAATATTCTTTTAAGTAAGTCTCAACTTTACCTAAAATAGTGTAACTGTTATGTTAAAATCGGGAAGGTAACAGACTAACCAAAAATGTATGGTCGCAGAAGGTTCTTGTTCCGTCACTGCTTGCCTAGGTGATCTAGCTTTTTGAAAAGATGGGGTCGTGCTGATAGAATTTTACATTTGGAAAATCTAAATTTGTCAAATAAAAAAGAAGGTGGGGGCCTCCCAAGCCAAGGATGTGAGGTTATTATAACGTTGCAGCAACATTCTGTTTGGTTTTGTATTGGTTGTTGTTACATTCTTTAAATGACTCCCAATCACATCACTGTAACATGCTGCTATGATGATGTATTGCAACATTATCATAACATTCTGGTTATGTTCTTCAACCTAAAAAAAATGATCTTGAAATGTTCTCTTTTGGTTTTGTCCTAACCTCACCAAAAAACAATGTTATAATAACATTCTAATTTGGTCAGGTTTTAACCTCACCATTAAAAACTTAATTGTTCTGTGCCATCTTAGTAAGTAACAAGCTGACTAAAAAAGTATGGTTGCAGAACGGTTCTGTTTCGCACATGTTGGCTGGATGAACAACAACTAGTGCAACAACTAGTAATATAAGAAGAATGCAGGCCTCGGGGCCCACTCCTGAGACTGCATGTAGAGAATATATTAACCATTAACTACAACTACTGTCTTCTATTCTTCATTTATACCACACAACAAAACCTTGGCTCCACATCCGCTTCTGAGACATGCGCCACAATACCCACACAATATCTGAGTGCTCCCACATAGACCACTTCTACCACGACCACACCCCTTCCATATGGAGGGACATATATATATATATATACATATATATATATATATATATATATATATATATACGTGTGTGTGTGTGTGTGTATGGTCGTCATACGTTTATGTATGACGACCATACACATCCGTAACATTGTTATGGTAGGATCACATATCTCTATCAGGAACATATATAAAGTATAGAGGCATAAAGTATAGAGGCCTAAATATGAAGATATCTTAAAAGCAGGAATATATTAAATCATTTTGATGTTATTTACAACCATATCAATGTATTCACGTTCACAATATTTATGTCTCTTTGTATAAACCTTTTGATTTTACATTTGTTTGGGTAAATTCATGGTAAGTGCCTCCCCCCCCGATACATGGTCCTGATGTAGCTTACAGGTTGATTGTTGGTTGATTATACCTAGATCTTTACCGTAAAGCCTGGTCCCCACGTGGCGACTAAACCCCGGCGATTAGAGCATTTCCCCGGCAACCAAGGACGAAATATTGGTCGCTGGGCGACTAACTAGTTGCCCGATGACTCAAAAGTTAATCTCCATGTTGGGACGCTCTTGATATCAAACTGACGGCGACTAGGGGACCCACAAGTCGCCCTACCCGCCAATTAACTACACTAATTGCCGGCGACTAGAGAGAAATATTAAACATGTCAAATATTTCGCCCAGAAACCACGGCGACTATTGGTTTGGTCACTAGACATCACGGTGCCTTTGTGTCCTTAATCGCCGGGCGACAAAACAGCCAAAAATGACGTTGGTTGCCGTCGATTTTTTCTGAACTAGTCGCCCTGTGGGGACCAGGCTTTACACTTCCACCTCGATCATTTGCATTGACTGCAAGAATACAATATACGACTGTGTTTGCCTGTTGAAAAAGTCTAGTGCCCCATTACAAATGTTAGGTTTATCCTGATGCCCATTGATCATAACTGTGTCAGTTGTCTGGTCCTCCAGGCCGCCCTCCCACCATCCCTACCCACCCTTACATAACCCAGACATGTCCAGTGGACCGTGTAACTGACCGTCACACCTGACTGAACATGGACATACTGGTCAGACTGCAGTGTTAATGTATGCGCCTCATACCTTGTTTGTAAAGTCATAATAATTATTGATAGGAGTTCCCACTGCCATCCTTTTCATTCAACTACAAATTAAGAAGTGTTGCACTGTTCCGCTTACACGCTTGTCACAGAATCTGAAATATATTATTTTAAACTAAGTAACTATGCTCCAATTACTCTAAAACATGCACCAATTATATAATATACAACATTAGTATGTATATGTTTGCAATCAGCTGATTATTCTGGTAAAATCGGCCAATTTTTGTTGCTGATCGGTTGATCAATTTTGCTCAATTTTGCCAATAGGTATGGGGCTTAATTGTCCAACTACATACCTATAACAGTATTCATAAGTTCAAAAGCATATAAATATGCTATAAGCGTATAAGCGTATAAGTTAAAAGCATATAAATGTGTGTGTATATATATATATAATATATATATATGATATATATTACCTAATGTCCTTATATATATATATATATATATATATATATATATATATATATATATACTGGTATTTACAAGCCCAACTGTGGCGTCTATGCTAATGCCACCTGCCATGTGCATCTGATGCATCCCCTGCACATCGCTCTGGTCCAGGATGTTTGATAGAAGTGGAACCTGCCATTCCACTGAGCCTCTGGTATACTAACGGTGGTGAAGGAAAGCAGCATGAAATCAGTCCCAGTATTGCGGAAGTTATAGTGATTAAGGCTTATCTGTCGGACTGTAACACAACACTATCCCTGAGGTCAGACATTTATATCTTGCACATATCCAGCAAAAAAAGTGACCTTGATAAGAAATGGGACATTAAGTAAGGCTCATTTAGATGGGGGAGAAAGGAGATAAGGCATCAGGTGGACATCGTCTTGATGGATAATTACTCACAAAGGTTAACGAGCCAAGCTCAGACATGCAGGAAAAGTAGCCTAAAGGCCATTCCACTTTGCAGTAGGTCACATTTACTGTCCCTTTATTTATGTGCCGCAAGCCATTTGCAGTTTTGATACCAACATGTTCGTATCCCTGGCCACTTGCAATCCATAGAAAACCTATATAAAATCATTTGCAGTTGTGCCTACTGCAAACAACTATTGCAAGTATTTCCTATATTCCACCTTGCGTCACCCTACTGCAAGCAAGTTTGTGGCAGTTTGCGTGCGTCGTTTCATGGTTCCATTAGCAAATACCACAGATTAAAGAAAGTCTTCGCTTGATGATTCTGGAGTCCAGGAAGCCTGATGCACTATTTCATGAAACGTTGAGTTTAAAGTGTTAGTATAGCATCCATTATGTGAAAAATAAAATAGGATCGTGGTGAGAATTGGGACAAAAGGTAATGATCCTGACATCATATTGTTAAAGGGTGAGATAAGGTATGAAATGGCCATCATCTTGACGGATGATAACTCACAAAGGTCAATGAGCCAAGCTCCGATATGTATGAAAAGGTGCATGTAAGAAGTGTTGTTTTTTTTCTCATAGAAAAGTGACCTCTTTCCAAACTGGTTTCATCCAGCATCCTTCGCTCTGACCCCCCCCCCCCCCCTCCCTCCCCTACCACGGGGGTACCGGGTTGGGGCTTCTGCCCCCGGGAAGAATAGGCCCTTAGTAGCCCCTGCTGATCATAGAAGGCAAGGCAACGATAGGGGGGACCCAGCACTGACCAAGTGGTTTATTGGGTTCAAATTTCTGGTTGGTGCTGGGTTCACTAAGGGATGAGGTATAGCAAAAATGATTTCCAGGTTTTGATCCCCTGCTGTTTGCCTGCCCTGTCACCTTCATCTCATAGATACGATCACCAATGACACAATTTGACCCAACCTGTTTTTGTCGTGAATATGACATTAGTTGTCAAAACGGTGTTAAGCATCCATTACTCACTCACTCAGATATTAACTCACAAAGGTCAATATGCCAAGCTCAGATATGTATGAAAAGTCGCATGTAAAAAGTGTTGTGTTTTTCTCATAGAAAAGTGCCCTCCCTCCAAACGAGTTCCATCCAGCGTCCTCCCCCAACCCCCCCACCCATCCCCAGCCCGCACGCCCCCTGCACGCGCCAACCCGAACCACCCGTAGGACCCGGATCAAACCGCAGCTGGGATCCGGCGTGGCCCACAGTCCTGTGTACAGCAGGCCGGGACCAGCCAGGAGTAGGAGTAGGATCCCAAACCGTGGAGCAGGGGACTTTAATGTACAGGAGGCAGCGTGTGGGAGCGGGAGGAGGACTGGTACAGCTCTGGGCGTCGGCCACTCTATGGGGAAAGGCCTGCAGGACTGAAGGTGTGGAGGTGTAAGAGTGTGAGCGAGAAAAACTTAAAGGATTACTGCCTCTCAACTTAACTTTACTGGCATTTCACTCAGAGGAGCTATTTCTTGTGAGGACTACTCTGAGCATCGGTGCGCATTTTCTGGGCTCCCACGTGTGTCTTGGAGTATTCCCGCCAAACTTTACTAGGAAAAGTAAGAACTACACAAGAACTGCTCCCACATGTGATTAAGTAAAACGGCGGAGAAAATGGAAGTTACAGCAGCCTGATTGGAAAAAAAACTTTGATTACTTTAACCAGACCCCTGAGGAGTTAAGAACCGTTTGCATAACCACTGACACCCGTGGAGCTGATGCCTACTTGTGGAAAGTTAGGATGAGAGATTCATTTCTGAACTTGGATCCGTGAAGAGACTTACCAATAGGCAGCCCTATTTGTACAAGTGGATTAAGGGAGTGTGCCAGGGTCAGATCTGTCAAAGATTAAAGGGTTTTTGTTACATTTACGGCCCTTGTTTATAGTGAACTCTATTGCCTTTTTTTGCAAGCGGATGGAAATTCAATATTAAGCGATGGTCAAATGTGCTTATGGAGTCTGCATAAACAGAAGGATAGTCACCTTGACACACCTGTCGTTGAAATAAACAGTTATCGGGTGATTGTGCGTCCTACATAGGCCTTTTGATAAATATATACTAAGCCTTCATATATGTTCTTATAGGATAAATGCTCTATAGCAAGAGCGCCATCATGGAAGTCTGAGGGACGTGTACGATCCATTCAATAATCAGAGTACACATACTGGTCTACCTATCTATTTGGATCACCTGTGATGTTTGTTGGTTGTTGTAAAAAAAAATCCATTTTCCAATTGATACCTGGCCTATGAATAGGTGGATATCTAACTTATTGTTGTGACCGTAGCTCTATTGGGCCTTAAAGCATAAAAACTCCATCGGATATCTACTTCAACTCGTGGACTTTGCACTGTACTCGTGCCTCTGACTTAAGATACGGAAAGTAGTACTTTTTACAACAAGCCAAGGTATGCACATTGGTAGTAGACCGCTCTATTTTTAATATAGGTCTATGGGCTACATTTTCTCAGCTTGTTTACTGCATTTTATCATTCGTCTGACGTATTTTGTATATCAACCACATATCTTAAGTGGATGACATAAGGACATTCTATCATACTTCCTTCTCAAAAGGCATTTATCAGGACGTTACAGAAAAGAAAGTTTTCCCTGATAATCGTTTCTCTCAATCTACATTAATCTGATGATCGCTTCTTGTTAAATATATAGCTCCTAGAGTAATAGTCCGCACATCATACATTAGTAAAGTTCCTGGAAAAATTGTTTGCAAAAAGCTTGGATAAACAGATCTCCAATTATATATCCTGACCTTAATCTATGTACAATATGGTTAAGTGTGTCTCTCCGAAATAACAACTACAAAAACGATAAGTGTATGTTGACATCGACACGAGCCAAAGAGTGGGAACATAATACTTGCCCCCCCCCCTATCACTCTACATCTCTGTACCATATCCTACGTTGCACCCAGACGCTTCAGGATTCAGGAAAACTGTATTCCCTCACTACCATGCCCTGGAGAGGTGGTCTATACCATAACAGATATCATTACCTTGTTATTCTACGTTGACCGGCAATTTAACGTTACACTCTATATCTCTGTACCATATCCTACGTTGTACCCAGACGCTTCAGGATTCAGGAAAACTGTATTCCCTCACTACCATGCCCTGGAAAGGTGGTATACACCATACAGAGAAATCATTTCCTTGTTATTATACGTTAAAGTGCAATCTACCATATTACTCTATAGGCTTATCTCTGTACAATATCCTACGTAGTACCTATAGACGCTTCAGGATTCAGGAAAACTAGAGTCCCTCACTACAATATCCTGGAGAGGTGGTATACTCCTTAAGAGAGATATAATTTCCTTGTTATTCCACGTTAAAGGACAATTTACCATATCACCCTGTAGGCCTATCTCTGTACCATATCCTACGTATTACAAACGCTTCAGGATTCAGGAGTCTGCGCAGTGGAACTTCCCATGGACGCCTTGGTCCCAACTGTTTAGCCTGTGCCCATAGGAACCCATATCCCAACTCATTGGTTCAGGCATTACCGCTAGAAGGGCGCCACACTAATGAAAAAGGTCTATACTCCATAACAGCTATATCATTTCCTTGTTATTCTACGTTGACGGGCACCATACCGTATCAACTTGACGCCCTGAGGCCGTATCTGGAGTAGGTGCAGCCCCGACGTTCTCCAGGACTGGACTGGTAGGAGGATATCTGAAGGGATAGTTCTCAGTGTCTGGAGTACTGAGTGGTTTTAAAAGGGGTCTGACATCCCCACCATTCCTCCTGGGCCTAGGAGAGAACCTGGAGAGTTGTTAAGTGTCTCTCTGGAGGGGCGTTTACACAGCTTGTCAAAATCCCTAGGATAGTCTCCTTATAAGGGCGATTGCAAGGCATACAATAGCCCTAACAAATAACGCAAGCCCTGTGGTAATCGTCGGGCAGTATTAACTGAATTCATTTTAAGGAACATTTACCAGAAGGCTGTCCTAAAGTTGTTTCCTTAAGCCTTCTGAAAAATTGTCGGGAGTATTGAACTTAATAGTGACGATTTCTGGCACGTTTGATTATTCTTTACAAGTTTCTTATGACAATTTCCTCCTGACACTATTGACCTATTTCTCTTCCCAATAGTTGGTGCTAACCTAAGTGAATTGTCAGAAGAGCACATTGAAGGCCAGTATAAACTGGACTTAACTGAAGTGAACTGTCATAAGAGCTCATTCACAGCCAGTGTAAATCGGGCTTAACCTAAGTGAATTGTCATAAGAGCACATTGATGGCCAGTGTAAACTGGACATAACCTAAGTGAACTGTCATAAGAGCACATTGACGGCCGGTGTAAATGAGGCTTAACCTACGTGAATTATCATAAGAGCACATTGGTGGCCAGTGTAAACCGGACTTAACCTGTGTGAATTGTCATAAGGGCACGTTCACGGCCAGTGTAAACTGGACTTAACGAAGAGATCGTCAATTGATGTAGGAGGCTGCCATATGTTAGTCGCCATCAGGATCTGCAGTGTTTTTGTTTCTCCCATTTCATGATTGTTCCGCTAAGAACCTGTCGTCATGCTCCATGTGGGTTAAACCAATATAGGATTCTACCACCGCAAACTCAGGAAGAGGATAAGGATGTGGAATATGATGATAAAATACTAACAAAACAGAAGTATCTTATCTGTATGAACAGATGGATGCTATTCCATTAGGTGCGAATTGAGGAGTTTATAGAAAACCAAGAGGTGGTTCTTCATTATTCCTTTACTAAAGAGGACAGGAATATTTCTTCAGTGGTGTGAAGTAATTAGGATTATACCACATCTAACATTGGAAACAGTTTTTTCTGCATAAAGAGGGATTTTCTACAGGATCCCATTTAAAGTGCCTTTGAATTTTTCACATTCTATAAAAGGAAAGAAGCAAATATTCCCCTCAAAAACACAAAAACAACATTTGTATCTACTTTATTGCCTTTTTGAAATATTTTCACTGTTTTTGTGTGAGGCTTTTTGGATATTTCACAAAAATGGAGGTCAAAATATCTTACAGCCTGGTGCTGGTACTCCTTGCTATGCCCTTCTGTGTACATTTCACCAATGCAGTGTTCGATGACCTTGGGCAGCTGCCCAAGGACGACCTCTACTACCCCGGGGACATTGTCCTGGGAGCCCTGGTCCGGCTCTTCTTCCCCGAAAACGGAAAGCTCTGCGGAAGCCAGAATCGTTCTTCTCCTGGAGTCCAGGTAGCCGCTGCCATCAACTTCACGATCAACCAAATCAACGACAACTCATCCATACTGCCCAACCATAAGCTTGGGCTGGCGCTTATGAACGACTGCGATCGCCCGAGTGTCGCTCTTGCCAGAGCTTCCAAGTTCATTCCATTGGAGAGTTGCTTCCTTAACCGGTGTGGAGGCAGCTCCAGCGCTTCCTACCCAGTGGTAGGGGTGATGGGGCCCTACTCCAGTGCCATGTCAGTACCAGTGGCTTCCCTCCTTGGCCTGTACAAAATCCCAGTCATGTCTTGGTCAGCCACAAGCCCAGAACTCAGCAGGAGTGATAAGTAAGTAAGACACTCATCCCTCTTTTATAAAAGTTCAGAATGAATGGGTTATCTATCTTAATAGCTACTAATAACTATAAACCCTCATCCCTTCTTTTTCCTTAACCCCCTGAT
Source organism: Lepidonotus clava (assembly GCA_936440205.1). Classification (NCBI taxonomy): domain Eukaryota; kingdom Metazoa; phylum Annelida; class Polychaeta; order Phyllodocida; family Polynoidae; genus Lepidonotus; species Lepidonotus clava. The sequence continues at coordinate 6,104,593 of OW387141.1, forward strand.
CCATTTATTACCTAAAGCTTTCACGTTTACTGAATGGGTTATAGAAATATTTTTGGGATTCATCCCTAGGATACCTTCTATAAATAAAAAAAAAGCAATGAGGGTTCCCAAGTAGTTTTTCATGAAACCAGCCAATGGCATGCTACGTGATATTTTGCTCATGATCCTTTTCTGAAATCAAAACTGAAAGTACTATATACACCTTCTACTCTTGGGCTAGATAACATCATTTTTGTGATCCCATCAATTCAGGAGGGCATGTACAAGAAGTGCAATTATAAACATTCTTCTCTGGTTAGGTTGGATTCTGTTCTGATAATCAAGTTCTGGGCTGAAACTTGATAATGTACCAGGGACGAATCAAGAGATTGAAATAAAAGGGGGCATCAAAAATATTCGAATTTGGCAAAAATTAAAAGTGAAAATAAGGGTCCAAACCATCCAAATCTGTCCCTGTGTACTATTTCACAATAGTTTGGAAATCACACGTCCTTCTTTTTAAATACAAATAGAAATTGTGAAAATGAGGTCAGGAGGAAAAAACATCGCTAGGCATGCCCATGGCTTCAGTGCTTGAAGCGTGAAGACAATCTGGTTTGTTCTTTTTTCCATTTTTCCCTGTTTCAGGCGCAAGGACATGAGGTAGGTGGTTTGACTGGATGCATGTCACTCAGTGTAAAGGGTGCATGAGCAGAAAGCAAGAACAACCAATGAACGCTTCACTCGGGCCGTGATATGCCATTGTACATACTCGTAATCGCTCAAAGTTGGTTGCCCGCGATAGCCTAAGATGGCTTGTAATGGCTTATGTCAAAAAGTGAAGCCCATAATCTGTCATTACCCTCAGATTCTGTGTACAGGAATATCATAATTTGTTCTGTCACCTACATCTAAATGTGTACTTCAATGATTCTAAAAAGACCCATTGTGAATGGCTTATATTGCTGTAGAACATGCAAATTGATGGATTGTCTGATTAGTACACCATGAAAGGTTTTGCTCGTTGTCATAAATATTATAGTTGATCAAGAGGCTTTGTAAATCTTAACCTGATGCAAATTCATAAACTAAATCAAAATTCAATGGGACTTGTCAAAGAGGCCATTTAAAATTAATGTTTTGCAACTGACCGTGATACAATGAAAGGACAGAGTGAAAGACTTGATATAACGTCCATCAGGGGGATTCTGGGGGTCCAGAGGGGTCCAGGGAGGTTCAGGGAGGGGCCTAGGGTGGATAGTTGAGACATGAACAACATAAAACTAATCTTTGGAGCTAAGTTGGTAGGGTGCCCACTTCGATGTGGGATATTGTGGGTTCAAACCCTGGCCGGGTCACACCAAAGTCTTTTTTGAAAAGATAGTGGTTCTCCTTGCCTGGCACTCGGTATGAAGTAAGAACCATGAAACATAACTTGTTGGCCTGATGTATACTGTGACTGGGTGGGGTATCATTTAGACCTGTGACGTCATATCAAGGCAAGGCAACCCAACGCAAAATAGAGGGCATTGGGTCCCTCTGCTACAAATAGTCACTGCCGTTGATATGAACCTGGCAGTTAAGTAGGCCATAAAACAACCAATAACCAGCCAACCAACATAATTATAATTATAATGTGTGAGAATATGCAACGTCAACGTGGATTCACACAGAACTGACCAAAGTGAGTTGGTTGGCGACCAAGGTAAAAAAAACTCATTGTCAGGCAATTAAAGTTATCACCATGGCAATTAAACAACCCAAATATCTGACATGTATGATTATTTTAATTGTTGGTTGGCTGACTAACCCCTGCATTGGGCTTGTTGTATGCCACCCTGGCGCTATCCCTAGCAATCAACATTTACCTGGTAGCCTATTGGACAAAGAGGCTGTGCTCCCACCGCTTCCTACCCAGTGGGAACAGGCTTTATCTAAATTACCCTATATTGGGTCTGTATGATGACCTACCCGACCCTTTTGAAATTAGGGTTGCACAGTATTAGGGTGTTGGCTGTATCATCAAAACGTTGGGGGTTCAACTCTTTCTCCTGCTACTGTGGTATTAGACCTTCTCCCTGCGGTCCACAAGGTTATCAAAGGCCTAGGGCCAATGGCCGTTGTATGTGGTACCCTGCCAATCAGATGCTGCTCATGTATGTATAACCAACTGGGAAGGAGGTATGAGGTGGGTTATCAACCCAAGGTGTGTCAGGGATATCAGCCTGAGGGCAAGGCCCACAGGGCTGCCCAAAAGCTGATATCCCTGACACACCAAGGGTTGATAACCCACCGAGGACCTTCTGTTTGGTTGGTTATGTATTTATCATACCCAGTAGCAATATTGTGAAATACTAAAGTATAGACTGATTGAATTCCTGATGAAACTTTTTTCTTCTGCTAGAACTACTTTCCTATATCACCCTACAGGGTGATAACACTTTGGTTCTCACCCTACCTGTATCAGTTATGTCCTAAACTCTTAACCATTGAACCTGTATCACCCTAGGCTATGATTAAAAGAGAACAACTGCCTCTGTGAAAGTATACAGGTATGGTCTCTACCTTCTCATAGATTTGATCACCCAGGAGCAAGCGAAATAACCCGGTGCTCCAGAACCACCGAGTGTGGTGGTTCAAACCCACAAACAAACTTTCAAAATCCTGAACGATCACTACCGTCCTGTATCATGAAATATCGTGAGCATTCACCGAAATTTTGTGGTCATTTCGTGGCCAGCTCATTTATGTGGCGTGACTCAGCATTATTTCATGATGTCCTACTATAAAACAGCATGGAAACTGTTTTATTTCTGATACTGATTTGAGAACTGGTACAAATTGAATTGGACTTTTTTTTTAATTGTTGTTTTATGAAGGGCCAATCACCAAGTCAATCCCCCTTTTTAATGTTTATAACAAAGCACAACAAGGGCAACAACAGAGCAGCTAAAGCTCAATAGCTACTTTTTCAGGTTTGTTTTACTATTGTGACTCATTTAGTATGCCATCAGGAAAAGTGTGTTTTGAACACTGATAGAAATAGCAAAATAACGATGAGTTTCATGTCCAATGCTCAAAAATCAATACCGCTTGTAAAGTTGGACAATATCAGTGGCTTGCAAGTAGATGTGTGCCATATTCATTAAAAAGCAGTAGTATATTAGTTGTGCATTACCTTATGGGATGCCTATACACCTCCTTACATATTGCATATTTTGCATTAGGTTGCAAATTATTGTGCAAAAAAGCAATAGCATGGGAGAAACAAAACCATTAATGTTTTTTCAGGTTGCAACAATATCCTACTATATTGCACCAGTTGGTAGTTCCTGCAAGTAAAGTTCATACATTGGGCATAATTATATATCGTGTTATATATCGCTTGGTTCTCCTTTAAATGATAGGCAAGATACAAATATATGGTCTCCTGTCGTATCATTGTACTAAATTTGTAAATTACCAGATTGCAGGCAATCAGAATAGCTTAGTAAATATACAGGCTTTATATAACCAAGACTGGATTCTGGTGCTATAGGCCTAGAAGAAGTAGGGCTTTAGAGCTGAAGGGTTCTTGAAAATGTTATGGGGCAAATGAAAGGCACGAACAACGTGTGCAGCTTGTGCATTTGATTGCAAAATACAATGTCCCAATCAAAACACATTTGCGTGTACATGTATGGGCCTATTTCATGATATTTGAAACTGGTATTAGAGAACTTTAAGCAGAGTCATTGAGGAGATTCATTCTTTTCAATGTTGGTTGTATTCGTAATATTTCAAGCTAATCGATACTTTATCATCATGGGATTCAGATCGATTTTTCAGATATTTTGGTAATTTGTTTGGTTTATTGGTCTATCCCAACTTCTATTGTTTAATACATTTACATAAATTTTATCCGAAGTGGGATCTTTATTCTTTATGATCCCCATTTAGTTGTAAACGTCTTAGCTTCCTGACGGAATGGCAGTGGATGTCTTGATATGCTTTGTAGAACAGGGGCGGATCCAGAGGGGAAAATGCCTTTATGCTGACACCCCCTTTACAAAATCCTGTATCCACCCCTGTAGAATATAGATGGTGGAGAGTGAAGTTTCCGTAACGTTACCTCCATGTCAATGACCTTCAAAATTATTCTAATGATCCAAACATTGTGCCCACATACTGCTAGAGCAAAAGCCGATTTTTGCTCCAACCCAGGCAAAAATATGACGTTATTATAACGTTGCAGCAATGTTCTGTTTAGTTCTGCTTTGGTTTTTGTTGCATTATTTTGATGGCACCCAAGAACGTTTTTTGAATCTAACGTTGCAATGTCACGCTGTAACATTATTGTGACATTTGTGAGTGTTACCATGAAAACACTCAATTTATACAGCGAGTACTTTTGGTGTATGGAATAAAGGCTAAACATGTGAGACAAAAGCTAATATTTAATGCCTTTTTACGTCTTCAAAGTCTTTGATAAATAGTTTAGAGGATCATACATTAGGATGTATGCTGTTTCGGATAGTAGCCTTAAGGGAATATCGATTTCTAAACATTCAACGCTGTATCATTCTGATAAATATTTATACCTTAACATGTTCAGCGATCGTGACAGGTGAGCATGAAAGCTAGTCAATGTAAAATTCATAAAATTTCACTTTAGCCTGTATTTGGTCCAGCGTTGTGATGTGTGTTACAATACAGGGTATTTGTCACGTGTTTGCCATTGGTTTGTTATTGAAATTAAATGGACATTTTAGAAGATAAAATGAAAATTGAAAATTTTAATATGCCTTTTTACACTGAAAGCAGACAGTGTCAGTCGAGTATTATTGACATCGGCAGATAGATCAAAGCAATCCCAGACAAAAAGCGACATTATGTGACCACACCTTTTTGGTCAGCCTGTTACTTGCTAAATGCTCATGTAACAGTTACATTTTTGTATGTGAGGTTGAGACTAACTAAAACACAGTGTTAGGATAGCATTGTGATTTAGTGAGTTTGAGACCTCATCAATACAGACTGTGATAATTACTTCATGAAATAACGTAACCAGAATGTTACAATAACATCACATGTATTAATACAAGCTAGATGGATTGGCTAGTTAGGAGAGACATATTAGAAAACCATGAAACGTTTACAATTACCTCGTCAAGTCTACCGTATCGGTGAACCATGACCATCTAAACAGAGATATACATGAAGAGTTATGTGTATGTCTATGATCTAACGTACAGTAGTATACCACTGTCGAGGGTCCCAATTCAGCCAATCAGGATCACCGGAACCAGATGGGAAAAACTGGCATTTGATTTACTGAATGTTGACCGATAGGGCCCATAGGGGTTGGAGGATGAATGTATACAGTCTGGCCATGAAAACCGTACCAATGAGGTTATATAGATTAGATGTGGAGTCATATACCAGGAATGAACAAGAGATAATGCCTGCAGATTTGTTTTGACAGTTCATATTAACCCCTCCGAAGGAGGTGTTTGCAGGTGTGACGACCAAAAAAATTACGATTTTCTTTGTAATCCACGCATCCACAAACTGCCCCAGGAAACATTCACGCATATAAAAAAACGATGCATAAACATTCTTTGGAATTAGATAAGTCTTAAAAGATTCTTTTAAATTCACAGTGATCGCCAAAAGTGGTGCTATTCATATAGGCCTGCGGGATGCGGGATTCCCACAGCAGCAATTTAATTCCCGCATTGGAGTTACTTTGAAGGTGCCATTCCCGCATTAGAATATTACTAGAAAGGGGATAATAATTTATATATATATATATATTGTATGTGATATAGAGAATACATTTATAATATAGAAAAATGCCCTACCATAATATGTCTAAGGGGAGTTACGATACTTGATATATGTTAAAGAAAATGTCCCTGTTTCAGCCTAATCATTATATAGCCTAATCGTAGCCTCATGGCAGGCCTCAGCTTATTATTATTATCACATATTTAAACAGCTCTTCGTACACGCAAAGTTCTTCCGATGTAGATGACATAATGACATATTACTGAAAGACATAATGGACATAAATGAAATAAACAATGTAATGATACGTGACCATCAACCATATCATTTCCGCATCAGTCGTACAATAGTTATTACAAATGCATCTCTTTAATATTATCTTCTGGTGGGTAGTAGGTGCCAATAAGCCCATCCCAGTATACACCAACATCACATGTAACCATATAGTTTTTACATTGTACATCTCCTTTGGTTTGGTTGACAGATTGCTCCTAAAATTTGTATATTGTTTTAGACGAAAATTTGGTACAGATAGATGTGTTATGGTTTAGTCCATCACATTTAGGCCCATGGGAGAGATAGTGCTGAGACGATGCATCTATCTCTCCCATGGGTCTAAATGTGATGGACTAAACCATAACACATCTATCTGTACCAAATTTTCGTCTAAAACTGTAACTTCCCTGTGCCAGGGTACTGAATTAGATGGTTCTAGGAATTCTGTATCACTCAAGATACACGGACAGAGTCCGACCACTTACTAACCTATCCCTCCCGGAATTGCCGATTGTTGTAGCAATAGAAATGCATTTTAATGCAGACGGGGGTGGTTGCCGTGTATTTGACTTACACATCAATATTGTCTTCTCTCTTGAAACTTTATAACTTTAACCTGTAAACCCCACAGTTGACTCGCCTCTTCCTTTTTTATAAAAAAGAAGTCCTGTATGGGAACATCTCGCGCTTGACAAAGAAAATTAAATTTCGAAACCACAAAACCTTCACCTATCGTGGCCGATAATTATTTAATTACATTATCAAGGCCCACTACACTTATCAAATTCCCAAATTCATCCCAATGTGTGACACTATTATACTAAACTAAGTATACAAGTTGTCTTGGGTACCATTGAGGTGAAACACTGTGTTGCTTAGTTACAGGTTGCTAGCACACAGCGTAACCAAGAGAGAGACCCACTTGTGATGTCATCATTTAGGTAACCAAGGTTACATTTGAACTGTCTTTTGACAGTTGTGTGGTTGCGCAGCACGGGAAGCGTTGTCTCTCCGTTATCTAAAATTTGTATATTGCAGCATTATATATTGGCCTTTTTCCCATAAGAACCAATGTTAAAGCCTGTCATCCAACCCTATTTTCCCTAAAATACAGCTGCTATTCTGTCAATTGGTAAAATTTAAGAAATAATAACATTTGATCAGTACTAGGAGAAAAACATAATTCTTGGCTAGACCAGTCATCCCAACTCTAAGAGACATGCATTTTGGTAATTTTGTCCAACCCTCATTGGCCTTGTCTAACCCTGGAATATACCCAATTTGGGATGGGCTTATTGGTGTGTTACATGGCACTGCTGATGACGTTAGGAGTGGTGAATAGGTAAAAAGGGTGGGGCGGACAGCTGACGTCCTCTGTCAATACAGCACACCCAAACAGTCTAAACCACTCCAGCCATCTGTCTGACAACTCATCTGTCACTCAGTACTGTTTGTGGAGTCAATTCCCCCTCTGTAATTCTCCCAGTATTCTCAGTATTTTAGGTACCTGCAAGTTAATTCAGGCTAATTTTGATAAACTAAAATACAGGGAAATCTATATATTTATGATATATATCTATTTATCTATTAAATGAACTTTTAAACCAATTTACAAAAATAGTAAAGATAGACTGATACAAAAATGAAAATTAGTAAACAATAGTTTTCCATGATGTTAAACCGCAAATCATGTCGTCATAACAACAATTTGTATGCTTAGGCCGTGTGGTTTGTCGACAAAACAAATCCTTCTGTCAGGGACTTAGAATTGTGTGATTTCCTATGTATATACTTTCTTGATTATGAAAATCATTTAGAAGTTATCTAGGGTTTAGCAAATCCTATATTTCTTAACCTTTATCATTTCTCTGAGCAATGTTTTTCTGTATAGGCACTCAATGTATTTTCTCATACGTGTATACAACCTGTTTTGGGTCACCAACTGTTGTATGTGTGGGTCAAGGGGTTAATCACCGTGCTGCATACAATACCATCAGGCTTATACTGTTAGGGTATATCATATTAGGGCTGGGGTAGACTTGTCTAGTCTAGGAATATTTCATTTTTGAAATTCACATTGGATTTAAGGGAGCCAAAACCAATCAATTCAATGAAATCTTTCTAACTCAAATAATCACGGAAATCCATTCCATGAGCCTATTTCTGGCCAATGTTAAAATCTAGACTATGAAGCATGAGAGAAAATCATTTGAAAACATGTTATCTCTGCTTCACTCAATTGATGTGAATCCACAAAAATGGGGTTTGTTTACAAACAAATGAAAATATTACAATCTCTCTTGGAATTCTACTTTGGTTTGAGCTAGTTTTCACTGTTAATACTTTACCACTGACCTTAACTAGACTCACCTAACATATTTCTCTGTTTTGAATTTTGAATTCAGGAATCAGTGTCATGTCAAAATCAGTCTAGATATAATTCTGTGAAAGGTAGTTTGCATACTGAAAATATGTTTGACACCTTAATATTTGAATGAAAATGGGGAATGCAATTAGATTTGAAATCCTTAAGACTCTAGTTAACATTCAAATAGAAAGCAGTCAAGTATTTTGGGGGATGAGGGGAAAATATTTGCGAAAGGGATAGTGGCAAATCTAGTTAGGGAAAAAGAGCCTAAAAGCATACCAACCTAGTGGAATAGTCTTCCACTTTCGAGTAATTTTTCATCCTCAGTGTCCTATATATTTACACAGGAAGCCTGTAACATTACTGTTCCTACCGTGCCAGTCCAAATAAATAGAGAGGATGAATGATTAAAACCTCTAAAGAGATGCATTAGCAGCAATACATTACATGATGCATCCCAACCATGGATAGCTTATTTATTGTGTTTAACCTGCGCAATAGCCTAAACCAGGAACAAGCTGGGAAATATTATGTCTACAAGTCAGCTGTATTCCATGATATCGAAAGTGTGTGCTGCTAATATTGACCCTCCCAATGGTAAAGTTCTATACCAGCAGCCTGTACTTTCCCCGCATTTTCGGCTACCGAAAGTGCCATATTGGCCGCTAAAAGTGCCATATCGACAATCAGTCCAAAATTGACAGGAAATAATTACCAACATATTGGTAAATATAAACGGTAGTGGCACTGATAATACATCGGCACTGCCAAAAGTATATTGGCAGTGTATCGGCAGTACACTTTCAGTATGTGGAATACGGCCTTTAAGCAAATAGATTTTTATTAATGAAAGCACTATTTGTGGTTTGACTAGCATTGATTATTTTTTTCACTGTGTGGATACTTGTCACTTTTTAAGTTGGCTTGAGGATTTACTCATTACAGATATATAGGCCTATATAGAAAATATTGTCTATAGTTTCCCATTGTTTTTGTTGGCAATATTGATCAAAATTAACCTGCATGTGCGTAGAATACTGTAAACCAATTATCTGTGGCCAGGAGAATCGCCCCTCCCTGTCTGTGTTGGTTGTATACTACAGTTTCAATAGTAACATTATTCTGAAATGAACAGTTTACCCAGGCAAGCAGTGACGAAACAAGCATGTTCTGTGACCGTACGTTTTTGGTTAGTCTGTACCCTGACAAATTCTCATGTAACAGTTATGTAATTTCAGGTAAAGTTGAGACTTACTAAACAAGAATGTTATAATAACATTATATTTTAGTGAAGTTCAGACCCTACTTATAATGAATGATATATTAATGTTATTATAATGTGAAAACATGTTACAAGAACATCACAATAATATTACAGTGCAACATCACAACATAAGTTCTAAAGACATTTTTGGGTGCCATCAAAATTAAGTAACAAGAACTAAAGCAGAACGAAACAGAACGTTGCTGCAATGTTATAATAGCATCATATTCTTGCTTGGGTAAATATCTAACTATGTCCAGCCCGATTATAATTGTGAAACATGCACAGGATGTGTTCTCAATTTAGGAGTTAAAAGGAAAATCATTGGCCAAATTGATGATTATTTCAATTTCTTTTGTGAGTCTTTTTGTAAATGATACTAGTAGCAATTTCCCGGGAAAAAGCTTGGGTCAAGAGCCAAATGATTTTTTTTCAGGGATGCCAACCAAAATACATCCACGAAAATATTTTGTGGGGGTGTTTTAAGGGCAATGATGAGGAATTCTGCCCAGAAAAAATCCACGAAATTTCATGGACATGACAATTCATCGAGAAATCATACTACAATCATTCACAATGTATGTGCATTCATATATATATTCTTTAACATATCTTGGGAGGCCATTTGGAATAGTTTGAGAGTGGAAGAAATTGAAAAAAAAGAAGAATCCACGAAATTTCATGGATCCATACTTAAAACCCACGATGGGAAATTGTGGGTATTAAAACTTGTTGTGGCTCATGATTTTTCGAGGATGTTTTTTGGTCGGCACCTGGAGTATGTCTCCAATTGCCTCACTTTTTTGTGGCAGCCAAAGCAAACCCTAAAAATAGCTTTGGTTGTTAGAGAGGTTGGGGAAACGGGACACACCTGGAAAACAGCACCATATGCCGAATAGCAGCCAGCCATGGAAAAAAAGCTGATTCCTTCGCTGTTATATCCCCTGTCAGTTGCAACTTCAAAGCAAGCAGACTCTAGTGAGTGAGTGATGGATGGATGTTCTAAGTCGTACTGACAGCCAAGGTCATTTTTTACAGCGAAAACAAGTTAGGACAAATTCTGACTTGTTTCGACTTGGTCAGTCTTTGGTGAACGTATCCATGAGCTGAGGGTGACAGGGTTGGCAAAGAGCAGGGGATCATAACCTGGAAACCATTTTTCCTGTATGTCATCCCTTAGTGAACCGAGATACCAACCAGATATCGAACCCAATGAACCACTTGGCCAGTGCTGGGTCCCCCACCATCATTGCCTTTTACAATCAGCAGAGGCTACTGGGGGCCTATATTCTTCCAAGGAGCAGAAGCCCCACCCTGGTACTCCCATGGGGGGGCAGACTCTAAGATATATCATTGGACTGAAGTAGGGTAAGAGAAATAAAATGTTCGAAAATAACATACATTTTCAGTTTGTGGGATAGGGTATACATATACATGTTCTTAGAATGTCATGATGCCATATATATGACAAAGTCTGAATTGGTAATGCATAACAATTCTACGACATCACAAAAGCTCACTTAGGTGCATAGAATGTCTAAAATGGGTAGTCATTACATACTCAAGCCTTTTGATAATTTTCAATGTGAGGTATTTAATAGAAAGAAATATTCTAGAGATGCTAACACCTGTTTTGGCTATCTAGTGCTCATATTCAGTAGTTGGCTTTGCTCTTTTTAGACATTTACTTTTAAGTCTATTCAAAGCTGATCAAAGATTTAATTGCTTAGTGTATAGCTTAACAAGTTTAGGTTAAAACTAGCTTTCTATAATATAGGTACATGGTGGTACACTTATATATGTAATACAGTGCAATCAGCTAACAGTAGAAGCCAGGTGTTGATTTCTCTTTTTGAGTAGACAATTAAGGGCAGACCCGTGCTTTTGATGTCAACCATTGTCAAACATTTAAGGTCAAAAAGGTTTCCCTAAAGTTTACCTAATCATTCCTGACCTCTAAAGGATAGGGTATGTCATGTGTGACTTATCAATTGTTTTGGAAATGTTCAGGAGATAAAAGACAAGGTTTATCACATCAAGGCATATAGTTAAAAGCCTATATTTATTATGATGGCATTAGCAGATGTTTTTTGCAATTAAACCAGCCAGCAAGTTAAGTAGCAAAAATTTACAGTGGGTTTTGAATGTATTGTGATGTCAATGTTCCCTATACACATTTTATGGAAATAGTCAAATGCATAGATAAACATGGCTTCATAGAAGTAAGAGTACAGCAGGATATGTTTTGCTTTTTTACTTGGTGTTCTGCTTTCTGTGGCTTATGTGGCTGAGCATGTACAAGGGTAAACATACATCCAAGGCTCTGCTTGCCTGCTTTCTGGCTGCTCAGCATGCTGGCTTTGTGTATGTGTGGTTCCTTAGGCCTAAACAAATTGTTGTGTTCAGGTAACCCAACCTACCCTAAAAGGTTGGCCCTACCCTAACTTTTTTTATTGAGAAATTGTCAAAATACATTAAGATCCAATTAAAATGACTCTAATGACAGTAAATGGCAAATATTTGATCAAGAGATGAGTTTGACATGTTAGAAAGGTTGTGGAGGGTGTCTTCCGTGATTTTTGAATTTTCAAGAATGCCTGAGTCTAACAAGATCGACCTATGTTACCTGAACACAACTCCTCTTGTTTTTTGGCCCTAGTAGAAAACAATAAACTTGCTCTTTTCCTTACAGAACCTGTGTGAGGTTGAAAGTGAATACCTGAAACAAATCATCAACATCCCCTTTGTAGGGTGCTTACCAAGTTCTTAAAAGTCAAGAAAAGTCTTCAATTGATTTTTCTTACACTTAAGGCCAAAGGAAAGTCTTGAATGGAGTTTTCTTACATTTAAGGCCTCAGAAAAGCCTTGATATAGTTAGTCTGCTTTGGACAGGGACTTTTAAATAAGTCTTGAATAATAACTGCCTTTGGGAAATGACTCATACAGTTTTAGTAGAATTCTAACTACATTTTAAATAACAATTCTTCTCTAAAATCTCCTAAAATGGGTAGAGTGATTTACATTTCTAATTCTATAGGTTTTGGTCTTAAATGTCATTAAACTTCCGTCTGAAATTGGTCTTAACTGAAAACTCTGAAGTTGTTAGGCACCCTACTTTGCACATACCTGAACTCTAAACTGCCAGAATTTTGTTTTCTCAATTTACAGGAGCCACTTTTGTCAGACACTTTTGCAAACAAAAGATTATCAACACACAACTTGTCCAACCTAATAATTGTCACATATATACATAATGTAATCTTGGTTGTCATAAGGCCTTTTTTCTCTTTCTTTCTCTTTTTTCTGTCAAGGTTTAAGTACTTTGCCCGGGCGATACCATCAGACGAACACATGATCGAGGCCATGATAGCCCTGCTGGTCAAGTTTAAGTGGACCTACGTATCCATCCTCAATGCAGTGGGCAGCAACAGCGTCGCCGTAGGGGTAAGTGTCAATAAATCTTAAATAATTTTTGTAAAATTGAATTTCTCTTATGCGCTCAATGTGGCAGGAGAATTATGTAAATATGTGAAGTCTTAATAAAGAATTCAAAAGAATTTACACAAAAATACAGTATCAGGGGCGGATACAGAATTTTGGGAGGGGGGGGGGTCTCCATACTGGCTAAGTACAGGGGTAAGTGCTAAAACTTCGCATGTGCGTTTATACAGCTTTTTCAAGGGTTTGTGAGGTGGACCATCCCTTAGACCCCTAGTTCCCAACTCGTTTAGCCTGGGCCCATTGAAACCCATATCCCAATACGTTTGTTCTGGCCTATTACCCTAGTAGGCGATATACAATTGAAAAAGGTCTATTGTTCAAAATCCCCTTGTAACATTACCGTTCCAGAACTTTGCCAGAATAATCGTTTGTCGTATAGCAAAACGCTCCAGCCAATATAACCATTAAGCCCATTTGAAGTGGTTTCTATTATTTCTACTTGCACTGCCCTCCCGGGACTGCCCTGTTTTCACAAGGGATTGCACAAAGTGACTTATTAGATTATTACAGCTTATATCTTGTTAGAAGTAGGTATTGAGTATTAAGACCTTTGTATAGAAAAATGTTTAAAATGTTCAAAACACCATTTCACCTTTGTTATTGAAGTAGCTGTTCTCACTGGGTATACCCCTTATGAGGGTCTAATGACAGCTAATGAGATAACCCGGAACTAGTTTGTTTTTAACAGGAACTGCATTGGAAGCCACTCTATGAACTTAAGCCCCATACCCATTAGGCGATTTTACCGACCCTGGGCGACGGGCAACTAGGAGAATCGGCCGACTCTTATGATCAGCTGTTAGTATGATATATTGAAATGGGCATGTTTGATCTGGATCGGTGCTAAAATCGGCCGACTCTTAGAGTAGAGTCGGCCAATTTTAGGACCAATAATCGGCCGACTCTGCGTAAAATCGCCTAGTGGGTATGGGGCTTAAGTGGAATGTGAACATCAAACTTTAATGCTACTTGCAATATCTCCCGAATCTTTAAAATAGTTACCCTTAGAATCGGCCGATTCTAGTGCCGCTTCAGATTACCAGTCAGTATGGTATATTGAAATAGACATGTTTGATATGGGTTGGTGCTAAAATGGGCGACTCTTCTGGTAAAGTCAGCCGATTTTAGTACCAATGAATCGGCCGACTTGGGTCAAGGTTGCCTAGTGGGTATGAGGCATTACCCTGCTCAAAATTGAGAAAGATATTATGGCCTGATGTGTCAAGGCAAGCTGTTTGCGTTTCAGATACCAATATGTATTCGAAACCATATTAGAAGTGTAATAATCTTGGTAGTAGTACTAATGCAAGAATTTTTCTATATTCCACCATGCATTGGTCGAAACAGCTTGCATCTTGTGTCGATCTACACCCTCTCTTGTGGCTGTTCATGCCATTACAGATCCTCAGCCCAAGACCTCTAAACAGTTCAATATGAGGTCCAAAAGAATCCCTCTTGCTGAGTACCCGCAATTAACTTGTTTTTAAAGTTGACCTCCTTTAAAATAAAAGTCAAGCTAGGCTTAAAGATGCTTTAATGTATCTAAACTACATCTTTTGTCATGAAATAAGACTACTTGTAGCAAAGGACAGATGTTTTTGCGTGCAAAAATGAGTGCTAAAATTGATCAATTTAGCTTTTTTGATAGTGCATTGATGGAATTTAGACAAAAAGTTCAAAATTGTCCCTCTGTTAGCCTGTATGAATGCCCTGACCTAGGGTGGTGGGCTCCTGCCACCTTGGTCTGCTACACAGTAGGTCTGTACTGTGCAGAGTCATGAGAAAGGGGTAAAGAGGCCGTAAAGTTGCCCTTTTGACAACTGAATTCAAACTCCTTTCTCGCTTCAGATTCCCTTGTAATCAGTATTACATTTGGAATCCGAAGCGACGGGGGAGTATGAACTGAATTAGCTGATTTGGATAGATCCCACCCCCTGGACAGAAATAGCCCCCTGCCCCCTGTTTTCCTCACGTACGGGGGCATGTTTGTACACAGTAACAACGACCCCTGAATGGTCAGTGTCACCCTGCATTAAGGGGCCTTTAATTGATGAGACTAAAATACGTCCTGTCCTCTATACTTAACCCCTTGATACCTTACCGCTGGTTTATTGCGGGGATCTAACATAAAGCCCCATACCCACCAGGCGATTTTTACACAATCGGCTGACTCATCAGCGCTAAAATCGGCCACCAATCGGCAACAGTCACCAGTTGCCAGTGGCCAGCCGCCGGTAAAGTGGCCTAGTGGGTATGGGGCATTAGAGTAGTCTATACCTTAGATGTCTATATTGGACTTTTTAAATTGGTTACAATATCAGATTTGTCGCCCAAAAGACTATACAACGGTATATGTGGTCACTCGCGTAGTATCAATGTCCTGAGCAGGGTCCTCGATAACTACTTTGAATAAATCTATTTTTGAAACTAAAAGGTGATCGCAAGCTATGAAACGCAAAATTTACGCAGAGTCATTATGAAAGAGGCCACAGAAGTAAGATGCAATTTTGAAGCAATGTAACACGCAGCATTTTCGCTATCCTGATAGAATCCAATTTCTCCTTGAACCCTTTATTTATACATGTACATTGTTTAGGGGGTAGGGATTACAGTGATCAAATTGAGATCTCTCCCCTAACGTGTAATTAAGCCATAATTTGTACCGATAAAAGCCCACAGAATCTGAAGGAGAGATGCTTGAAATAGTGAAACCAACACCTCCTTGTCCACGGCAATATTACATTGGAAAAAACCGCTCCTTATCTAACTGTTGAAAGGAACCTTTTGTTCCCCACTCAAACCCCAGCCTCACAATGATTATGATTGGCTGAAACAAATTAAAATGAAACAGGGACAAACCATAAAGCTTAATATTCAGGGTTGAACAGTGATTACTCAAACACATTTCAATGGAACAGGCCAAATGTGGGAGCTTAATGGCCAGGGTTGTACAGAAACCAGACATTAATCTATTTTTTTAAATACGAGTCAACTTGTTCAATGCAAAAGTGAACCCATAATAATTATGTTTGTGACAACCTAATATTTCAGTGACAATGTGTTCAGACTCTCGGCATTTTTGCTCTTGTGTACTTACTTTCACAATCATCATGATTAAGTTTCCCTTTTGATGCATGCACTGGAGCGATAACATGCCATCACAATACTTAAAAAACTGATTTTGATCACAAACCTGTTTAGTCTTCCTGGTGTAATTCTATTGTATATGGAAAGTACAATGATAAACAAGTTTAAAAAAAAAACTATAAAAAAATCTTTTTTTACAATGAAGAGGAGAACCACTGGCTATCAGCCATAGGGCATTGTTGTACCTCACCAGAAAGAAAGTTCCTGTAGTGGTACACTAATAACCTTTTGCTGGTACCCAAAGTCCAGAAAGGTAGTTCACCTCCTCATACCAGGCCAAATCATGAAGTAAATAAAACCCTAAGGAGATGAAGACAAAGTTGGCTGCAGTACAATCCCCTTAAGCCAGCACTACCTTAACAAAACTCCCTTCACACATCAATCTTAATAAGCACGGTGTTAAACAAGCAATCTTATCGAGCAATTTACGACATCGTGATTCCAATCAGGAATTAGACGCAATCGCAGGCCGCAACAAACCCAGGTGATTTAATCGCCCGGGGAGGGCTTTGTCGGAAATTAATCGCTGTGAAAAATAACACTGGTCTGCCTCGCCCCTGCGATGTACATGCTCGATATGACCCAATCCCATTTGGTAATGAATTGAATTGTGGCGTGGCAGAGTGCTATTGAGAGAGTGGTGACATGGAAAATGAGATCATCTGGATTTTATTTTTATTGTGTGTGTGGATACCACTTTGTTAGAGTGAACCATGAAATGAGGATGATAAAGGATTTCCGGTTGAAGCTTGTGGGTTTCCTGTTACTGATCGTGATTGATTTTATAATGATTGTTGGTACCTTTAAAAATGAACAAGAAGGGGAGTTACGAGTATAAGGTTCTTTTTTGATGAGAGAAAATGTCAAGTATTGCATTCAAGAGAGACATTTTTTATTCAACTATTTCAAAATCATCTTCAGGCTGCAGTGGTGATTTTTTGAATTCTCATAGAATATTAACGAGAAGGAGAACTATACTCTTTATAGTTTTTTTTGTACTATAAATAGTTTAAATAATTTTTTGTATTGTAAAATATTTGTAAAATGATCCATGCAAAAGGGGCTTTTTATATGTCTTCCAGAACTATCTTAAGACTTAAGTGGTTATACATTGATTTTTTAGTTGTCAAATAAGTATTTCCATTTGCAAAAATAGGCTAATAGAATAGTGTCCTTCTCTTGAATATAGACGGGGTTGCAGTACAGTGATAGGTTTACATTTGGCAAAACTATTATAGCCCTAAAATGTTGGCTTTGATGCATATTGTTCCAGGCAATTGCATTTTCCCTATGGTAAAAATGTTTCGGATAGAAACTGTTGTGTGAATGAATGCAAACGATTGTTGTTATCGGGTTTATAATCCTTTGACGTGAGCGACTGCCAACATAAATGGCCTGTATAGGTGACCAAAAGAGCATACAATCCTACTACACTATAAGTATGATTACTGGCAACACACTAGAAAGGATCAGTGAAAAGGACCATGTTGCCAACTGCAAGCCACAAAAGGAGTTTTATTATGCGCCTTTCAAATGTAGGATGTTGTGTATTGTACATGACTTCCCATCCACGTTCAGCGCGGATTGTTGTTTCGGTCAATATTTTATAAAGTCTGAATTAATTCGCAATGTTTGTGAGGGACTGATAGGTGAATGACATGCAAAACTAGGATTAGGGAACTAATTTGCTTGTTTATACATGGGCCCCAATGCAACTGGTACATGCAGGAAAACCTATTAATATCAGTGTTATTTAAGGGTTTCAATAGCCTTCCATTATTGTATTGTGTTTCGATTGTTGTCATTTCCTCCCAACCATATGACCATGTAATGTTATTAATGTTCTCCAAACCATGTTTCATTTTTTTAGACGATATCATGGGATATTCATTTCTGTGTTAATATTTACCCAGGATTGGCTACCCAGTGTTGGCATATGAACTTAAACATTATATATTTTGTTATTGACACCAATCAGTTGTAAGTTTATCAAAGCTATAATGCAGGATATTAATGTACCTGCTTTGTGTTTGTTTGAACAAGCATGGGTCCAGGAAGTGGGCCCTTCTAACAGACAACAACCCATCAAAGTCCCACATTTTCTTCGCTCTGACACTAAAACTGATATATATATATATATATATATATATATATATATATATAAGGGGTGCTAGGTGTTAGTACTTACATGGCATGCCTTTCCATGCACACTTGCATCAATGCTCCCCTTTTTTTAGTTTTGGGATCTACCAAAAGTGTAGGAGGGAAGGTCAGGACCACTCGATCCATCCCTGATCTATTTTTCACTATTTTGTTTGCTTTTTTCCACAGTTCAGACGGCGTGCCAAAAAGGCCAAAATCTGCATTGCGCTGGAGCACGAGCTGAGCCATGATGATACTGAAGAGGACTATGACTACCTCATCAAAAAGCTGCGGTCGAAGCTCACCAACAAGACCGGAGCACGCTTGGTGGTCTTGTTCGTTGACGGCCGCACGGCTGAAGACCTTCTTCTTGCACTCCATCTCAAGAATGCCACCAGGGACTTCATCTTCATAGGCAATGATGGCTTCCAGCCTTCCCAGGCCAAAGGAGTGCCAGTTCTGCCCATCAAAGCCTTCACCTTCAACATGAGGAGCTCTGACCCAGAGTTTAAGGAGTTCTACGCTCGTCAGAGCCCTTATAGGGTGGACGACAATCCGTGGATAGGCGAGTACACCCGCGAAGAGTTGGGCTGTGGGCAGAATTGTCGGGAAGATATGACCATGGCTGATACGGATAAATATAAGCTTTACAATGGAATAGGCAGGGTGACCAACATAGTGAAGACATATGCCTGGGCTTTACATTGTCTCATACAAGACAATTGTCCGGGAGAGAAGGATGCTGACCTCCTTCGCAACTGCACGAGAGGGGAGTTGTTATTCAACTACATGACCAATATTTCTTTCAAGAGCCACGGCTCGCTTATTGAATATGACGAAAAGGGAGATGTGTATGGAGACTATGTGGCTACTTTTACTTTTGGTAATGATGAACATAAATATGTCAAACATTTGACCGAACTAAAATCAAAGAATGTGCGAATTGCTAATAGTTCATACAATGAGGTTGATTTCGGCAAATGGGACCGAAAGAACCAGAACTTGAGTGTATCGTGGGAGCTGCTTCCATGGGCTGAAGATCATCTACCTGAGACCAATTACTCTCTCAAGGAATTGCTCCCAGAGTCAGTCTGCTCCAAGCCATGCTTGCCAGGACAGTACGAAGTCAAAGGTGAGCTCGAATGCTGTTGGGAGTGCAAGGAATGTCGCCAGAATGAAATCGTTAACGAAAACCTCACAGGTTGCATCGCTTGCAATTCAACATTCTGGCCACAGCAAACACACCGCAATGTCTGCATTTCCATCGAGCCAACATACATGCCACTGAGCGCGCTTGGCATATCCATTACACTTTTCCTTTTGGCAACCCTCGGGCTCGTGTCGGTCGCTGTCATCACTGGGCTGTTCATAAAGCATTGGGAACGGAAGGTTGTCAAAGGCTGCACTAGGGAGCTGATGGTGCCCATCATGATTGGGCTGACCATGGCCTACTTCACTGTCTTTGCCCTCCTCCTGCCCCCAACCACCCCCACCTGCTATGCCAGCTATGTGGGCCTCAACCTGAGCTGCTGTCTCCTCTTTGGACCTCTATTCCTCAAGACCAAGAGGCTGCATATGATCTTCCAGGCCTCAGACAAGTGCAAGAAGAGGGTCAAACTGGCTGATTCCAAGTCCTTGGTGATAGGACTCTTCTTCCTAATATCAATTCAGGTGAGTGTTTTCTCAATTTATACCATTAAAGTTAAAAATTGCAAAATTGTGACAGATTTGAAGTGCTAAAGGTTTCCCAAAAATAACTCGGTCACACAAAAGATTATGAAAGGTATACATTTAGGAAGACGTAATTCCAATTAATTAACACCGTCATGTATATATGCAAAGAAAGAAATCGTACCACTTTGAAGGATGAGGGTTACCTTGTAATCTATGAAGAATGAATGAAAGTATTATTCTGTAGAGCCCTTTTGCTAAATATTGGATAAGATAGGCATGAACACTAGCCACAGAATAGTCTGAATTATTTGCTTTATGTTATGGACACAGTAATGTTAAATTGATCATATTGTAAGATATAGCTGACAATCATAGGTGAAAAGCAACCTATATTTTTGGTAACTGCATGGCAAAAGTAGCCATCATTTTTACATGGCTCTCTTCCATGACTGATTTTCATGACAGTTCTGCAATATTGAAGTGTTTAAGTCAAGTACAAAAATTGCAAAAGTAAGTATCATTTTCTCTTTGCAGATTTCTCTGATGGTGATCATGATAGCCCTATCTTTCAACTACAATCACCACATCAAGGTGGTCAATGAGATGCCCATATTGACAGAGCCAGCCGTAGAGCGTCGGTGTCGGTTAGAGCCCCAGGTTCTCCTAGTGCCTCTATCCTACAACATAGTGCTACTCCTCCTATGTGCAGTCTATGGCTTCCTCACCCGAAAACTACCCGAGAACTACAACGAAAGCTGGTACATCTTCATTGCAGTCACCACCACCACATTCGTGTGGCTCGCCTCAATTCCTACCTATTTTGTCGCTTTTTACGCAAAATATCAGGTGTCACTTTTATCTATGACACTTATTGTTAATGGAATCGTTATATCGGTTTGCTTATTCATACCCAAAATATACGCAGTGTATAATATTCCCGAGAGAGATATTAGAATTTCTCGGTTGGGGAGTAGAAGGTTAAGTATTGGAGTGGGCATGTCTGACAGCGACAATACTACAATGAAATAGTATTACAGTACTTAGAAATTAGTTTATCATTGATATGTAATTTAAATATCATTAGGTGAAATATTTTTTATAAGTTGTAAAATGTGTATTTGTTGTGTGTTGACCTATGGTAACAATCTACTTTGACAATTGACTTGAACCAAAGCCCTTTTAACTAGGGAGATTTTACTTAGGGAGAACTTTTTGAACTCATGCAACATGTTTTACAAATCAAACCCTATCTTTCACAACTGTTCAGGTATATATGAGGAATACATTATTATGTGAGGATAAACATTTGTATAATTGTTGCTGGCTACAGGTATTCAAATCCATGTTGTGGGGCTACATGAGAGTGAGTGTTCTAAAGATATTATTTTTTCAATGCAAAGTCATTGAAACCAAAAATAGACTACACAAACTGTATTAATTATTTTCTGAGATATATCATCCCCTATTTATTACTTCAGGGTGGACTAATTATTAGTCAAATGAATCGTAAAATTCACTTATAAAGAAAGCATAAAATGTCCAATGCACAACTCTATTGATAAACCTACACTTTTTGCATTAGGGGTACTTAACCAGGCAAGCATGCAATGTCACTTTTATATTACAATAAAGTTCTTGCAATTCAACTTTCTGGCCATTCAGTTCTGTTTCAGTCCTTGTTGTGTTATTTTGATGGCATTCAATAATGTCCCTGGAACCTGACTTTATTGTAACATTCTGGTAATGTTCTTTAACTAAGAAATTATTATGATATGTATTGTTGAGGTCTAAACTTCATTGTAATGTAATGTTTTTGACAGTCCCAACCTCATACAAAATAATATAACTGTTCTGTGAAAATTTAGCAAGTAATAGACTGACCTAAAAAGTATTGTCACAGAACGTGCCCATTGCATTGCTGCTTGCCTGGGTACTCTCTTGTTATCGTCAACTTTGACCACCGTTTCCAGTGAATAACCCAGGTGGCACTGCAGAGCAGCTGCTACAACCATCCTATATTGAACCTCTATGTCTTATAATTACATGGTATAAGCATGTATAAGCAAGTCGCCACCTAGTGCAATAATGATATATTGTAAATAGTACTATATCAGCTTATGTTGCTATTGTTGAAATTGTTGTTGGTAATATTGACGTATTTTCTATTACATATTTATTCTTCTTTTATATTCGCGGAAGCGTTCAGGTCGAGAAGGTGTGCATAGATGCATTACAATCAGTGTAAATCATCATGACCACCTCATATGATAATGACAATACAATACAAAGGCAACGAAACACTTTGTTAAGGAGCATTGGTTGTCATTTGGACAAGGTTGTCCTTGTAATGTGAATGAAAATCATTACAATGACATTTTGATTTTTGTTTAGCCTGCATAAAAAATACAATAGTAATTTCATGATAACAGTTATAACTCAGTGTCGTTTGCAGGGGTTTGAATTACGGAGATGCCTGCCATTGGCAAATTGTTTCCCTCGGCAAACTGAAATAAAAACGGGTAAAAACTTAATTTAAAAATAAATGGGACAGGAATATGCCAGTTTTTTGTGTGCCGCTCTGGCATAGGAAACTGTGGGAGTTTTGTCTATTATGTATTTATTAACCTAAAGTCAATTCCTTAGGAAGCTTTAAAACGTGAAGAAATGTGCACAGAGAGACTTAAATTGTCCACGAGGACAATCTGTTATGTAAGTATGGTTAAAGTATCCCTTAATGAGGAAGATGTCAATGAAAATCGACTTTACATGTACATGTGCAAGCTAAAGAGATGTCAGATGACTGCATTAAAGTGCATTTATTTTAAATTGAACCAAATAATAAGATGCTCAAAAGTAACGAAATTGTGAACACAAAAAATAGTATGGAAAAGTTCTGCAGAAGTCAAAGTCAAGCTAAAATATCCTCTACCAAAATCTAGTCACTTAAAATCTGATGTAATTGTCGATTTCAACTACTATTAATTCATATAATGATTTTATTTTGTTGGAAAAGATGCTATGACGATTGTCAGCCGTGGCACAATGTAGTTGGAATTCACCATGGTATGTTCCGTTGTATTCTGAGATATTCAAGCAGTGTACATTGACATTCATCAGTTGGTGTTATTTAATATGATATTATTATTAATAATCCTTTGCTGTTGACGAAGTACATACAATGGCGATTTAAATTTCAATGAATTAAACGAAAATGTGTACAATGCTTATTAAAATACATTTACAGTATTCTCTTGAAAAACCTTGGTATATTGAAATGGACCACGTGAACAAATATATCGCAATTTCCTGTTATGCAATATTAATGAAAGGAACATAACTGTGAGAGTTTATCATATAGAAACTATAAAATTTATCATTATGTGAGCTCAGTTTGTTGTATTCTAGTCTGACGAAGGCATTTTTCAAAGTTATATGATGGTTGTATGCAAAAGCTCTACTGTATTATCTTCCTTTCTACTACTGTCGATTTTCCAATACCAGTATGTCACTGTGATCTATAGAAATTGATGGATTTATTTTTGTGTTCAAACTATAATAGGTTTATGTATATAATTCCCAGTGTTATTTATCACAGGTCTGTGGATTGATGATACAAAGATACATTTATTTCGTTCTGTGTAGAACAATGTATTTATAGAAAATTATATAATTATGCTATAAAATTACATATGGGTCATTTCATTTTATGAGGAAATAGCCCAAACTTAGTCCAATAAAACCAGATTGAAAGCATTTAATAAAACATGAAAAGTGATATGCAAGAAGGACTTTATAGAATGTGATTCAGAATGCTTGCTACTTATAGATGAACCAAATAATACAATTCCTTTAGTTTATCATATATATCTATGCATATAACTTGTTCTGTAAAAATACATACATTTGTCAACTTTAAGACTTTAAGGCTTTCACTGTATATTAAGAGCATTCTACCACTTTGGTAAGTTCCCTGTAAATTGTATTTTTGTGCTGTAATTAGCTAAATTCAGGGGAAACAATACCTAAAGTGCCGCATTATGTAACTGCTATACTTGAGTGGTGCCCCCTATGTGTATGTTGTGGGACTACTTATTATTTATGTATAGCTGTTTGTATCAATTTGTAAGGCAAAACACTAAACAAAAATGTCTGAATGCTTGTGGTCGAGCGTCGCTACATGGCTTCACAAGGAACTATTGTTAAACATGAATAAAATTTGATTGATGTGACCAAAGAAAAGAATTTATGTTCAACATTCTATCTACTTATGTTCTTCAATTTGAAAAAGAAATCGGCAATGTCAATTGTTACGGCATAGAATACGACCAAGGACCTAAATTGTAGGTAAAATATAGGACACAGTTCTGCCTAAGAGAAAATTAAAACACATTAGCGTAATTGTATCCATTCAATTTTCAAATAAGAAATAAGGTAAATAAGAAATTTATGTTAAAAACGTTTACGTTTGAAAATCATTTTCACCTGTCTTATATTTCTTGTAGTCATTTTAATAACTATAAATACGGCTTCCTGAAAAAACTTTTGGACAATTTGAGGGAACATTTCCCTTATTTTATGTACCAATCCTTGCTCCAATGTAAGGGCTTATAAAATTAAACTGGGAAGCGGCAGATGTAGACTATAACTATAACCCTAGTTCAGTAATATCCCTGTAGGGGGAGCCCTCACTCGCCACTAGGGGACGCTCGCTGTTCACGGTCCTAATGTCTAGTTTTCATATACTACTCACACGTTATAGGCCTAGTCCAGAATAGGCCCAACCGTAGGAATACACCCTTTAGGCCACAATGCACTGGCAGCTAAGTTATCAAAGAAGTTGCCATTTTTGCACACCACATTTTGTTATGTTTTTCTTGTAGTATAGATGTTGCTCTTTCAGAAAAGCCAAAGTTCTTGATAAAATATTTGAGTGGCGGGAAGAAATGGCTGGTTACCATGGCAACCAATGCAAAAATCAGGCAATCCTAAAATGAGCATTCTTTGGGCCATATCTCTCTTAATATTCAAGATAGAAGCACCACTGATGTGTCAAATCAAAGCATTCTGAGAGTTCTATAGGATAAAAGAATAAAAATGGTTGTCATGGTAACGTGGTTGCCATGGTAACCAAAAACAAACTCAAAATTGACCATAATTTCAATTTCTCTTCTATTTCTGTTGCCATAGCAACCTCATTATTTAAACAAAACAAAGCAAGACCTACTTCACCTAAAGATTATGTATCCCTACTTTATAAAATCAGGTGTTTTATCCCCCAAAAAATTACATGGAATGTAGAAAATAATGTGTTTCCATGGAAACCACTCAAAATTCTTGTTTTT
The DNA here is from genome assembly GCA_936440205.1 of Lepidonotus clava. NCBI lineage: Eukaryota > Metazoa > Annelida > Polychaeta > Phyllodocida > Polynoidae > Lepidonotus > Lepidonotus clava. Next base: position 6,130,055 of record OW387141.1, read on the forward strand.
CAAATTTGACAGTATTTGGTTGATGTCCTTCTTAATATATAAGATAGAAATAAAAGTTAGATGTCAAATTAATGGCCTTTAATAGTTCTATGGATTAGAACATTGAAATGGGTTGTCATAGACACACAGTTGCCATGGTAACCAAAATGAACCCTAAAAATGGACCATAATTTCATTTTTCCCTTCAATCTCTGTTTCCATGGCAACCATGTATATATGTTTTAAGGAAAACCACAGTAAAACCTACTTTACTTGTAGTTTAGGCGTTTCTCTTTTAAAAAATCCAAAGTTCTTGAAAAAACATTTAAGTAACTGGGAGAAATGGCTGGTTTCAATAGCAACCAATGCCAAACAAAAAGATTATTCCAAAAATGAGCATTCTTTGGGTCATATCTCTCCTAATATCCAAGATAAAAGCACCACTGACATGTCAAATCGAAGCATTCCTAGAGTTCTATAGGATAAAAGAATAAAAATGGTTGTCATGGTAACGTGGTTACCATGGTAACCAAAAACAAGTTCAAAAATGACCAAAACTTTCAGTTTCTCTTATATTTCTGTTGCCATAGCAACCACAAATTTAGGCATAATAAAGCAAAATCTTTATGGCCTGAAGATTACATGTCTATACTTTCTAAAATTGGGTGTTTTACCTCAGAAACAATAACATGGAATGTAGATAATGATGTGTTTCCATGGAAACAACTCAAAATTCATGGTTTCAAAATTTAACAGTATTTGGCTGATATCTTTCATAACCCTTTCCACCCGCCGCCCCTGGCGGGGACCGCTTGCACTGAGCCGCCGGTTAGTTCTAGGCTCTCCCCACCAGATGACGCCACTTTCGGGTCATTCCGCCGATCGGAAACCGATCGGCGACTGATGGAGGGGGATGGCCGCATGAATTTGCGTCATCTTTCGCGAAAATCCGCGATTTTCACCATTATTTTTGCGTTAGGAAGGGAGAATATGTGTCAAGGATCACGTAGATACCTGATTTGTTACTGGACATGCGGTATTTTTCGCATTTCGAACGAAAAACCACCGGCCAGTTTGGAAAACTGCACCAGTCTCGCCGGGATGGTGGGTGATCGGCGGACAAGGAGGAGGGGGGGAAACATGGCGATCCAAATGAAAATATCACTATTATCACCATATAGACATCACATTTACAAGGTAGGCATACTAGTGATTGTGTATATCGCGAAAATCCAGTGAAAATCGCTGGATTTTGAGCTGAAATCCGTAATTTCCGTAATGGTTCCGCCAGGGATTGTACAAGTGCGGGCCTCAGGCCTGGGTGCTTGAAATGTCCGTGATGCTCCCCGTTGCCATAGTTACAGCAAAAAAAATCTCAAGAAATTATGAAATTTTGATATTTTGCTTTATTGTGGAAAAATTCTGGGCTATTCTGGCTTTTTCTAACAATTTTAGAACGATTTTAAGTAAAATTAAGCCAAAATCGCCGGAAAGATGCTTGAAAGCATCGGGCGTGTTTTCAGCGGCGATGCTTGGGCGCATCCGGCGCGATTACGGCGGCGATGCATCAACGCATCCGGCGGGTGGAAAGGGTTAAAATATAAGATAATAATAAAAATAAGATGTCATACTAATGCCATGTTAGAGTCATATGGATTAAAAGATTGAAAAGAGTTTTCTCAGCTATACAGTGGCCATGGTAACTGAAAAGGACCCTAAAAATAAACCATTATTTCAGTTTCCCTTCAATCTCTGTTTCTATAGCAACCATGAATATAGGTTTTCAAGCAAACCACGGTGCAACCTGCTTTTCCTGTAGTAAAGGTGGTTCTCTTTCTGAAAATCCAAAGTTCTTGAAAGAATATTTCAGTTGCCTAGAGAAATGGTTGGTTTCCATGGTAACCAACACAACAAATTAGGCTATTCTAAAAATGAGCGGTATTTGGGTCATATCTTCCTTCATGTTACAGACAGAAGGACCTTTGAGATTTCAATCTTTTAATCAATATGACTCTAACAGGGCATTACTATGACATCTTATTTTTATTATTATCTTATATTTTAAGAAAGATATCAGCCAAATACTGTTAAATTTTAAAACCATGAATTTTGAGTTGTTTCCATGGAAACACATCATTATCTACATTCCATGTTATTGTTTCTGAGGTAAAACACCCAATTTTAGAAAGTATAGACATGTAACCTTCAGGCCATAAAGATTTTGCTTAATTATGCCTAAATTTGTGGTTGCTATGGCAACAGAAATATAAGAGAAACTGAAAGTTTTGGTCATTTTTGAACTTGTTTTTGGTTACCATGACAACCATTTTTATTCTTTTATCCTATAGAACTCTAGGAATGCTTCGATTTGACATGTCAGTGGTGCTTTTATCTTGGATATTAAGAGAGATATGACCCAAAGAATGCTCATTTTTAGAATAATCTTTTTGTTTGGCATTGGTTGCTATGGAAACCAGCCATTTCTCCCAGTTACTTAAATGTTTTTTCAAGAACTTTGGATTTTTTGAAAGAGAAACACCTAAACTACAAGAAAAGTAGGTTGTACTGTGGTTTTCCTTAAAACATATATACATGGTTGCCATGGAAACAGAGATTGAAGGGAAAAATGAAATTATGGTCCATTTTTAGGGTTTATTTTGGTTACCATGGTAACTATGTGTCTATGACAACCCATTTCAATCTTCTAATCCATAGAACTCTTAAAGGCCATTAATTTGACATCTTACTTTTATTTCTATCTTATATATTAAGAAAGACATCAACCAAATACTGTCAAATTTGAAAAACATGAATTTTGAGTGGTTTCCATGGAAACACATTATTTTCTACATTCCATGTAATTTTTTGGGGGATAAAACACCTGATTTTATAAAGTAGGGATACATAATCTTTAGGTGAAGTAGGTCTTGCTTTGTTTTGTTTATATATGAGGTTGCTATGGCAACAGAAATAGAAGAGAAATTGAAATTATGGTCAATTTTGAGTTTGTTTTTGGTTACCATGGCAACCAAGTTACCATGACAACCATTTTTATTCTTTTATCCTTTAGAACTCTAGGAATGCTTTGATTTGACACATCAGTGGTGCTTCTATCTTGAATATTAAGAGAGATATGGCCCAAAGAATGCTCATTATAGGATTGCCTGATTTTTGCATTGGTTGCCATGGTAACCAGCCATTTCTTCCCCCACTCAAATATTTTATCAAGAACTTTGGATTTTCTGAAAGAGCAACATCTATACTACAAGAAAAGCATAACAAAATGTGGTGCGCAAAAATGGCAACTTGTTCTCCGTTTCTAGGCCTTTTATATGAAGGTGCATTGTGGTCTAGACACAATAGACATCAACAATTTTGAAATTGTATTTGGAAGTAGAATTATCATATACTATGCAAATGTTATAGTTAATGAAGAGTTAACTCAAAGGTAGGCATACACTTACGTACAGATCAACGATTTCTGTTTATGTTGGAAACCGTGGGTTTAACCGTTAGTGGGTACACTCACATTATTCACATGTATATTGCCACGATTCGGATTTCAAACATGTAATACCAATATGTTAAGTCTTTCTTATTTTTTTCTTAATGCTACGTATAAACACTTTACTAAGGTTTGATATCTGTATGGCCAATAGTAGTCTTTAGGACGCTTGTTGATCTTCCTTTCAAGCATATATATTATTACAATTAATATAAATTTGATATTATATGACAAACTACAATAGAATTTCGTCCTACAAAATGTTTTAACATCTACATCCCATTATAGACGTGAGTAAAACTTGATAATTATTATCTTTTTCCTTATAAGACATAATATTTGGGAATAACGAAGAAACGAGCGAGTGTGTTGACATTGATAACTTTTATTTCCATGCTAAATGCTTGCCTTTATCACGAGCCTACAAGTACGATAAGAAGTCCTCTTTACGCTTAGTTCTGGTTGATTTTGTCAAACTTAGGCTTCGAAATTATAATGGACATGTAGGCGTATATCTCCAACACATGATTCAAACCAAGGCCTGGCTCTCTCTCAGTCCACATTGCACCGCAATGTCCTCACAGACATCGCCAACTCGGCGCACCCTTAGTCAAACGATCTGCCAGTTTTCGCCAATTAGTCAGCCAGTATTCGCCAATTAGTCAAACTCAAGACAAGTGCAAGCCAAAGGTACGTACTGATGGGCCCACTCGCCACATCTCCAGTTTGACCGATTTAAAAACACAGAAGGATAAATTCTTTTTGGTGGGAAAAAAGGAGCTGTGCTTTTTGGTGCACCTGCATATAATCAAACTGTATTATATACATAAATGCGACCAAGCACTGGGAAAACAAGGGGAAACCAAGAGTATATTATTATACAACTTTTGTGTTATTTTTCTACTACGTTCACCTCCCAGTCGTTTTGCTGCATAGGAAAGATCTCCCTAGAAAGAAGGTTTAACAGTGACCGTCAAGATGTATTACTTTCATTATAATATATTATCAGGCATGCCAGTAAATGAAATAGATTTAAGTTAAAACAAGCCCAATCATACCACCTAAAAATATCAATTTTTAGAAAGAAAAAGATAAGAAGTGTCGAAAAAGAGTAAATATTATGGGTTATAATTTAGAAAAATAAATTGTCTTCAGAAAAATTATTTTATTTTTTATTTCTTTTCTTATTATTTGTTGGGGCCAATGACCCCATCCACCTATACAAAAATTATGGAATTTTGACGATTTAAAAAAGAAAATTACGATTATTGGTGCGTTTTCTTTCCAGAAATTTATGAATTGCTTACTTGTGCTAATTATGGCATGCCTGTGTTAGAGATATGGAAACAACCTGGAGCACTGCGTGTGGGATCTGCTCGTGCCCGCGCCGAGTCGCTCGCTCGGAGCAAACCGCACTGGCTCGCCTAGATCTTCCACGAGCGTCTTATCCTTAAAACTGTAAAAACTGGCCTTTTTTGTATTTATTACTGATACTTTTCGTCCCTTTATTTATAGTAGATTCTATAAAAAAGGAAAAATAAAAATAAGAAGAATCAGATTCAACATCACAGATCCTTAAATTTATCCGCACCCCGCGCGGCCCATATTGCTGGCCGAAGAGTAGAGGGTGCTAATGTTTGAGCATGCCCAAAAGGGCTGGAATACATTGTTAGGGGCGCCTTTTGGTCCTGTTTATGTAAAACTTCTGCAGACAGGGAGATCTTGCCTATTTTAAACAAGGGGCTCTCTATATCCTTGCAGGTATACATTAACCAGAATCTTTTCCTTCCTTGAGGATTCAAAAACCTTAGTCAAGAGATGATGTCGCCCTGAACCTATCAATCGCCTATTACAAAATGGGGTCTGGATGGAATTTTGTTTCTTCGGTTACTTTTGTTTTTGCACTATTATAAACCTGATTGTGTGTACAAACAATAAGCGTGTAATAATGCTAGAAAACTTGGCCGTATAATATAGGATAGGTCCGGAATGTTGTCTTCTTCACGCGTTAACAGGATATTGCGATGGAAGTCGAAGTGACAATGGATACGTTTTGGGGGGTAGGAGCAGGGTTTGTTCTCGTGCTCAGTGCGACATCATTCCCTGCCTAACATCACTGGATGCCCAATGAAAGAGACTGTTGTGATTAATACACCCACTGTGGTCCAGATGGCGCCACCACCACCTGAGAGACATGCTGGTGTTTTCCCTTTTGTTTTTGGCTGGTTTGGAGAGGCCGCCTTAGCCAGAGACGGTTGCGTCTAGGCGTCCCTTTATCAGTTTGCGTCGTTACCTACTCAATCACCATCTGCTTTGTGTCCCACGACACACCACCTTTAAGTCAGGGTGGCACCTTGCCTTTGGCACTTTATACTGTAAAACATTATTTATTCCACACACATGACATTTTTCTCTTTAACTTCTCATAAAATTGGAAAATGGGATTTTATAATAATACAAAAAGCACTTTTCATTTTTTTCTCTTTTGTCTATGCCTTTATAGGAGAAAGACATGAAAAAATATCATTATCAGGGAAGATCAGTTCACTCATGTTATGAGGTATCACTACATAAAATCACAGGGGGGGTTGGAACCAATGACGGTCGGGTGGTATCACGCACGCGTCATCGTCAAATGTCATGTTGTGAAAGATGCTGTTTTACAATATGAACACACACTGACTTGACAAGCAACACTTAGAACGGATAAAGGTACAGCGTGGCGCACCATCTCTTTTCGCTGGTCATACATCAACTCAAATACATTTGTTTCTGGTAAAAACAGCAAGTCGGGAGTCTCGCGCGAGACGCGACACCCGGTCATTCCAAACAGAGGGTAAAAGGTAACATTGTGACAATGTGAAGGTCCACTAGAGTCAGTTGTTATGGTTGATTGCGGTAGCGGAAAAAAATTAATCCAGTCTAGTTCAAAACCAAGAACAATTTTCAGATCAAGAATAAAATTAACCAGATTTGGAACCACTATCTAGTAGTAATAGAAGAAGAGGATGCTTTTAAAAGTAAGTGAAAGTACAATGTGGTAAGAGCAAGTTAAATGTTGCCATACTCTTTCGGTTGATTTTTTTTAGTAGGGAGTTATAATAATCATAATAATAACCAGGAAGCTTGAAGAAGTGAAAACTAGAAACCCTGCAACAGTCACTCTAACCTTGCCTTCGGCGTGGACCTAGCTATCCAAAAAGGTGTTCGTTTTGGCGCCCCAAGGCCAAGCATACAAGTCCACACTCTCTAGGCAAAGGCAAACTAAATTGCCTGTGCAGACTTCAGTAGAGCTCATCTTACAAATGGACTTCATTACCTTTTGTTTCACAGCTCTTGTTCATGACTGGCTTAGTCCTTGTCTTGGCATATGTCATGGTCGCCATCAACAAACACTGATTTGTATGTGCTACGCTACTGATATATCGAAGACGACTTAAAACTACAGTTCGGAGAAAGTGTAATAATAAATGTAATTTTTTTTTTCATATACCCAAGCGGCGTGAACGTTACCACAGCAACGATAATCCAAAAATGCTCAATACATATCTCATCACAAATACCAATATCACTGGATCACAATAAGAAGCGACTCTGCAAGGCTGAATGAACTGTGACAAATCTATTAAAAGAAAGATAGCAGAGGTGATACTATTCACAAGAAGTTATCTATTACACAGACGCATACATGACTAAGAGAAAAAAAAGTGCGGCCAAACCCGCGCCAAGGCGGGCTCAAGGCTTACACCATAATCTAGAGTATTTTGTTAAATGGTTAAATGTAGTTCATTGTCAAGATAAATTTCAACAAGAAATTGTTAAGAGATGTAGGGAAGAGGATTATACACATATTAAGAAATCTTGGTATGATTTGCTAAATTAGTATTGCAGGATTTCTCCCTATATGGGACACTCTATGTCTGAGTGTGAGGGGTGTGTTGTTGTGTTTATTACACACAAACACACGTATCCTCAACTCTGTGCAAATAGTGTGTGCAAAGATGTGGAATATACGAAGTGGTTAGGACCAAGTGTTAACCTTTCTGCTTTGTTCGCGTACCCGTGGCCTCGTGGCGTAGCACTCCCTACATACACTGACTAGATTCTGAGTGTAAACCATCATAGCAATGTAGTCAAGTAAACCATTAGGCCTTGTTATGTGTTTAACCATTCTCTAACCTAGTAGTATTATCCTTCTTCTTTCTACACATATGCATTTGACCATCGAGGCGTCTCTCGACATCACCGCTTTTTCAAGCAACCTTTGAAGAGATGTACACTGAACAGTAAAAAGAACAAACACAAGTTTGTAACCTCCTATCAATATTTTTTCTTATTTCTTTTTTTTACAAGAAGAGTAATGATAAACAATGTCTTTTTAAAATGTACTGAACACAGGAATTTGTAATCGCATACAGATGCTATCTTCGGTGGGTAGGTATATGTGAACATACTCAGACTGGCCCACTGTCAAGGGGTACTTCTCATACTAATACAACAACCTCAAGTTACACTGGAGCCAACTTTATAACCATAAAGCATCCTGTTAGAGGATAACCTCAAAACTCTGAGTCTTCATATCAATAAATTAAGTAAACACCATCTATTAGAAATTATCACAAAGAAACTGTCAAGAATAGTAACCCTTGCTTGAGAATTAAATATTACACAAAACTTGTATACCCCCTGACTTACAAAGAGAATTTTATTTGTAGATGCTCCTAGTCATATTCAAATTGGGAATAGTTTGTGATTCTGACTGCCCCTTTCTGTTAACTCTCAGCCTTTCCTTCAAAGGACTTCATGCTTTACCAACAACTTGTCTACTGAGCAAGTAAGCATAGAATTCTAGAGCGCTGTCTACTTCTCAAGTCAATCAGGTCCAACAATAACTTACATCAAGATGTTTCTCATGCTAGCTCACTTGAAGTTAAACCTAAATATAAACCAAATTATTTATCCAGTTCACCTTTACCCTAACTTACTTAGATAATTAACAATTTTGTCAAGATTCTTCACCTTGTTATTGAATTCCAAATTGTGAGCAATGTTTTTACCCTGCACATGTTGGATCTTTATGACTGAGAGTGTACTTTTGCTTTAATAACTTACACAGCAGCACCTTTGAGTTACTGCAATCTACTTGCTTATTCTTTAACTCTCAGCTGTTCAGGCAAGATGTGATAGTACAATACACTCTAGTTTATGGTGATCAACATAACAGATGTCAGGAGTTTTTTCTGGTGAGCATCAGTTGGGCTAGAACCAAGACATCATTTGGTTTTAACAATGTGATCTTTTAATTCTGTTCCCAATTCAAAAACAATATGAAAAGAAACCCCACTTGAGTAATATAGAAATATTTTTCTTCTTGACAAGTGAAATTTAAGACATTAAAGGATAGTAAAGTAGTTAAGGAAATTGTCTTTCCAAATACAGAAGCATGTCTGAAGTTCACCAATATCATCATTATTACAAATACACAGGATACAATATATGCAATCTATGTATAGTCATATACAAACACGACAATGACACAAGACCAAGCACTTGACATCCTGAATAATTAATATCATTAAGTTAACAGAAGTTTTTTTTTTGTCGATAACCCTAACCGATATTTTTTCCTAAGGTACCAGCTCCTCCTCACTATACATGCAGATTGGCAGATGATCTTCATTGGTCACTTCTTCCCCTGTGCTAATTTATTACTTTAATCATAGAATTGCAAGGTTGTATTATTATCATTTTCCTATTATGAATGTCTCTCTGGGCTTGCACTGACCCTCATGGCCCATACCCCTCACAGCTCAACTCAGTCATACTCATACAACTCTCAGGCGTTCTCCCAACAATCTCACAATACATACTTCCCATTCCTTCGTCCGCGGATCACACATAGCTGAATATAGGGACAAGCTAAGAATCTGTTAAATACTTCTCCCCTCCCAAACCCAAATTTGTCAATGGAATAGAGCGCAGTGCTTCATTATTTTTTTCCTCCCATGCGCAGTATAAGCACTTTTGACCCTTCACATATACATACTTGATATATAATATCAACATTAGTGTTAGCTACCTGATATGTCCTAAAGAACAAATACATAATTACAGGAGCCAAAATAAATGGGAGAGATGATGTGTTTTGGCAATAGTTTCCATAATACCGAGCTATTCTAAAAGAAAACCATAATACAGCCTTGCTCCATTACAATAGGTGCCTACCATAAATAGAAAAGTAACCCAAAAGTCAAAAGAACCATCTGAAAGGAAATCTAAACAACTTACAACTGGCTTTAAGTATAGTGTACCCTTAACAATGGCTGATATAGTGGGTCTAAATTTAACTGCCTGAATGTTTAAAATGAAACAATAACTGACTGCTCCCGTCAAAATCAAACAAAACCTCAAAAACAAAATTGGGGATGAACTGAAAGGTTGGGGGATTTCTGAGGGGGAAAAAGCTGGAGCTAAATAAAAACCGTAACGTTTGATTAAGAATTTCTCGTATCACGGAAAATATAGGCAAAAAGCATTGTCTCGCCTATGCATTTTGTCTAGTATTCGTATTTGCATACCACTCATCCTGAACTGTATGACTCTCCCTGTCCGACATTCCACGACTACTGCTGTCCATAGCGGACAAAATACTCTTTGAGTCTGTGCGCCTGATTTCGGCCTGAAGTATCTTAGCATTATTTGCCTGTGTGTGAAACATGAATACTCAGAAGTTGTTCGTTTGCGTCTCCACACGTGTCCCAACTAGTCCAACCAGAGCCTTACTTTCTGGGACTGAACAGGGCTGCTGCTCCTCCAGTCCCATGCCAACTAGGCTTAACCAGATTCAGGACTAGGTTGAAAAGTCAATCACTGAAATTGGTGTTGATGCATCTGGAAAGACGGGTCCTTTCTTCAATTTTTCTTTTCCAATTTTGTCTTTTCTAAAAAGTAATGAATTTTCCTCCGATACAGGTGAAAAAGTATCTTATATAGAATGAGCTGCCCTTGCTTTGTTTATTCTTTTTTTAAGGAAAGATTCTATTTTCCCCCCCTCCCAATGATAGTCCTATGTTGTTTTACCATACGCGCATGAGGGCATGGGATTTTTCTGGTCGCTCTATACAGTTGTTGTACATCGAGTGACTAGCCCATCAAGGACCTACTATGTTTTTTTTAGGGTTCTAACTCAAATAATGATCTACAAAAAGAAAAGATCTCTTCTTCAGTAACTTGGTTCTTACTTAGCACGGTGATTTTGTTTTCATTTTTCTCCTAGGTGTTTCTAATGCTTTTTTTAAAAACAAAGTTCCCTCGGCGTAGAAGGAAACTACGCTCACACTTTCAGCATTACTAATCAAAGCACACAGACCTTTGAAAAGGAGCCTCACGGGGTAGTAGTGCAAGGTAACCTGCCTATAAGTAGGTCACAGGTGTGAACCTGTAAGTAGGTCACAGGTGTGTCCCTGTAGAACAGGTTACTGCCTGTAATCAGGTCACAGGTCAGTGCCTGTAAAATAGGTCACAGGTCATTTTTGCCTGTCAAGTGGGTCATAAGGTCACCACATATAAAATAGGTCACAATGTTGTTCAGGATGCTGGGCTGCAACAGCACCATTGCAGTAATCTGTACAAAGAGAGACATGATGATCTCAAGAGAAACCAGAAGACAGCACAGATTGACCCAGCAAGATTGTCCTAGCTGACGACGATCAAGTTAAGTTCTCATGCCGCGTCGTCTTATCATATGTTTTCTTCTCTTGTTCTTCGTATAATTATTCTGTTACACTTAGTAGTAGTAAGTGGGGTTGACCACATAGCTGCTATCCTCTCAACATTTTCATAGCGTTCCCACCATCTACGACTCTTCTACCAGCCATGCAGACTTCCCACTAGTGACCTCATCAGATGACTTTGTGTAGTTGTCCAAGACAACCTAGTTTTGTATTGTTTGTTTTTATTCTTCTCTTCCCTTCCTTCCATTTCTGTTAAAAAAGAAAAATAATGAGCTTTGAACACCTTAGTTTCTTTTTCACTTATTACCTTCCATCTCTGCTGACTGTATTGTTTGGCCCATATGCAGTGCTGCCAACCTTCTAGCCTGCTGCATATGAGCTCCAAAGTAGTACCTTGCATCTTGACACAATATATTGTGTGGACCGCTCGTTGTCGAGCGGCTACCACGGTGAAAGCTATCACTGACACAACTAGATAGTGGAAAAAGGGGCTGCCAGGGGCAGGGCAGCAAGAGCTTCATGCTATGCCTGCTGGACAGGAGGCAGGACCTGGGGGTTGGGTTCACGACTGGAACCCTTTCTTTCAATCGCTTTGTTTTTTCGGTTGGTCAGGATGCCACCCTGTCTAGCTGCCACTCCTAGAAGCCAATTGGCGCTTTCGCCGTTTAGTGCATACCTATTCGCATTACTCATTGTTTTCTTGCTTCTATCGCATGCTACTCGCAAAGCATATCAACCCCCTGCTGCACTGCAAATGGCAGGCCTGCAAGTCAGATATAAGGACATGCAAGAAATATTTATGTTTACTGTAAATAGACAAAGAAGATATTGAGAAGTTCAAATTCTACGACACTCCAACCACTTTGGATACAAGTTTACTTCACGCTATGCTAACAAAGAGAGGTGCCGGCGCTCATGGGTCGGCGATCAAAAAACAGCAATACCTAACGAGGAGAGCATTACTTGCACTCCTCTTATTTAGTCTACAGGCTGCGGAGGGCCTGAAGTGCAAAAAGTAGCAATTACTCATACGTGACATGATTATTTTTGTGGGTTTTCTCTGGGCCACTAAAAAGAACAATCTTGTGGAAAAAAATCCATTCAGTAGGTTTCTCAACTCTATTCGAGAGTTCATCCAGATCATCATGAAGCTATGTGAACGTTGACAATTTCTATCACATCTAGGAGAGATCATCAATCGCCTATGTGCTATTTACAGGACTGCACGGCCACGGCATCGGGCAAAAGCACCTTGGTCCAACGCTTGTTTTTCTCTTAAATAACTTATTTCCATTCCCAATTAATATCCATTTGTGCACGGCCCTCTTCACCCGCGATCGCTCACACTTGACGCGACAAGTCATTCGTGGTGCCTGCAGGCAGTTATGTGCTACAGGTACTGGAATGGTGGCGGTTAGAAATGTGAATGACAGCCTGTCCTGGAATAGTCTCCAAACCCTTTTTGTCAGAATTCTCACTCAAGCTTGCAGACGAACACACAGGGTCTTGGCTGGGGCCCAGTGTTGGGAATCCCCGGACACGCATCATTAAGTTGGGTTCTAGAAGGCAGTGATTTGCCTGCAGTCCTGAAAAGACACACGGCTCTGTTGCCCTTTGGGTCCAACATTCGGGAATAAACTCATACATTTACATATTATTAAATATTAACATTACCGTCCATGCCCTAAGCATGGACCTAAGGCAGTATTCAAACCTAAAATGCCAGGAGGCACTAAAAATTGTCTGTTCCTAAAAATGGTGGCACCAGGCCATATAACAATAATATTACATACCATCATATCGACCTTTGCCATTTTGGGTTTGAATTTTCCTTATTTTTCCTAGATATACACTGTTTTCAGTGTGACCAGAATTCCTAATATCAAACAAAGTGCTCAAATCTAGTAAATGCTGAGCTGAATTCTAAAAGTCATTCTGACCACTTCTTAAATCTGTTCAAATATGGCAGCTTTTCCACATCACTAGTTGTGGGCTAAAGAGCATTCCAACTCACTTGGCTACTGAAAAACGATCTTTCAGGATATCTTATAGAGGATTCTAGCCGACTTTCTAAATGACCTTTTCACTAGCCTCAGGCAACGAATGGAGCCTTGATAGTATTTAGAGACATTGGACAATAATAAATAAGACTGCTCTCAGAGTTCCACATTGCCTGAATAGACTTTTTTGAATCAGGCATATCAGTGCCAATGTCAACTACACCCTAATGGATTGACATCGGCGCCCATATGCCCGGATTGTTCACTAGCCCTTACTAAAATTACAATACAATAAGACAAAAAAAATACATACTAAAACAAGTGGTGGGTTACCTAGTGGCAAAACCACCACAGGTTCCAACGCTTAAAAAAACAAGAAAAAAAATAAAGAAAAAACCCTAACGCCACATGATAAGTGAGCGGTGACTGGCATCTGTTTCTTCTTTTTTTTTCTCTTTCTATATATATATATAACTGTGGCACTAATGTAAGTTGCCACCCTCTCTGTTCTATCAACCGAACAAGCTCGGTTAATTTACATTGATTTGCAGGCATTGCGCCTGGCGTGGTGGGGCGATGGGAGCCGCTCTTCATCGGGGGACGTGATGACAGTAACAGTAGTGTTGAGGAGCGGGTTCGGTGGGAAACACGCCTTAGAAGAACATGTCCTGCTCTATGGGTTTCTTGACCCATTCGCCGCAGCCACCGAAGCGGAATGCCTGACACATGATGGCCTTTGCCTTCTGATAGTCAGACGCAGCCTGCTTTGATGCGTGATACGTGTTCTTGACCACATCCTCACAGGTGTACTTCTTGGCAACCTCCTTGAAGAGACGGTAGAGAGAGCTCTTGGCGATCTGGGACACCATGTCACTTCCAGGCCTGAAACGACACAAGAAAAGCGAAACAATGGTTAAACGGTTTCGTAACAATTGGCTTCATACCATACCTTTTCTGCTTTCTAAAATGGAACAGTAGCAGGCACTTTGGCTTTGCAGATTTTTCCACAGGAAATAAAAGCAGTTAGTCTTTCTTGTCAGTAGTTTAGAAATAAGATCCATATTTAGGCTTTAATACACCAAATTAAATCAAACTTACACTGCCTAGCATTCAACATTTCAAGGGTAAGCATTGACTTTGAACAATGTTTTTACTGACAGAAGGACCAGCAATAATAATAAGCTTTGAGATCTGCTTTACTAAAAAAAAGAGGAAGCTGAAGGTTATTTAGTCTTTTTTGTGGTTAATACAGGCCCTGAAAGTCAAGCTTTTGCATTATTTCAGTTTTCTGCCAATGTTTATCTTTCTCAATGCCTGGCTTGGGCATGGGTCCCCGAAGAGACGGACGGAACGAGGGGAAGAGTAAAAGAGTCATGCAAAAGTGTCAAAGGCAGGCAGACAGTCGGTTGGAGTGTAAATAGGAGTGATTCAGAAATAGATCCAGCATTAGTCTCTTCTTTATTATATAAAATGTCTAAGAAAAATAAAACAAAATTTAAAGAAATAATTGTTTTCCCTTTGAACTGTCTCTTTTTTAAAATGGAGGTTACAATTTATGAAATTGATCATTTTTAGTAGATTGAAAAGGCAAAGAAATGTGTTCTCATTCAAACTCATCCGACTGTCTTGCTTTGCATGTAAACGGTTTCGATGGAGAAGATGCGAAAGGGAAGACTGGTCTAGAAATCTAAGGATGGATGAGAAAGGTAACAGAGTCCATACAAAGGGAAGTGTTTTCCTCTCAAAAATAATACCAACCTTAAGTTTATATATAACAATCATATTTTGTCTAATAGTATGTTTGTCAAATAATGAAGTCTTACCATACACTGAGGTTCTTAAATATACGTGCAACATCCAACATGCCCAAAGTTTATACATTTATGATAAAGGGAGTAAATTTTGTGATCTAATCAAAAGTGTGAAACAAAAGCATATAAACCATGCTACTGTTTTTCTAACATTTTGTACCAGCTTTGTAACTATTTACCTTTGTTAATTTTTATATCTTTCTCACTTTGCATGGAAGCGGTATGTCTATAAGTGCGTTTATTTTAGTTATAGTTGTAGCCTACTCCTACTTATAGTTAATTTTCCCTTCTTTAAGGAATACATTTACGGGTAATTTAAGAGAAGTTGCGTAAGAATGGTGATTGAGAACTAGACGAAATGGAAATGTGAGACCTGGAAACAGCTTGGCTTGCAACAAGATATCAAATTGAGATTGTTCATCAACATAAAATACTCATCAATAATACAAAACTGCAAATAATGTAGGACCAAGGGGGGAAATTCTAGCAATAATGACTGAAACATGCATTGTTGGAATTGTAGCTGAAAATTCCTACTTGAGAAGAAAATGGGGAGTAAGAAAAATAAAAAACTAAATCAAGTAAAAGAATATAAAAGCTATTTCTATTGATTGATAAAAGAAAGTAAAAACTGATAATACTATGTATGTAAATAATCCACCACCGGTAGTAAAGAGATTGTAGAGGAAGTAATAAATAAGCCATATGCAATTTAAGCAGTTAAAGGGGAGAGGGGTCTAAGAGATGGTGACAGCCCGACTGGTTGAGTTCTACAATGTGGCAGTCACTCGTCGGACACTTAACTTTTTTTAAAAAAGTGAATCGAGATAACATGGTGCAAGCAACTTTGCCTAGCAGCTTGTTCTGAGAGGGCTACCGCGTTTACGGTTAGGATACTGGGTGGCATAGATAGGACACCATAGGAGTTCTTTGAGACTAGGTTTTTTATATGGCTCTTCAGTGAGAATATCTTAGCTCCTTCAGAAGCTCATAACCAAACTAAAACTGAAAAATATGGAACGGTCTATAAATGAAAATGCTTTAAATGTATGTAAAAAGTAATTGGGTAAAATGATAACAACATAAAGAGTACGGGGAGTCCTGCACAGCGTACAAATCTAACACCTTACTCCTGACGGAGTGGGGCGGCCTGGACATATCGACACAAGGGTTAGAAAATACTACAGCATCATGGCATGGCTGATATATATGTATGTATATGTAGATATATATTCACTACCTACCAGTATACTAGAATTTTTACTTACGTATTCCGGTTGTGACTCCTACAAATTGATCAAATGATCCAAAAAATTGATATGTAAAAACTGTTTGGCTAGCGGGAAAAGTTAGGGGCTTTTTTTGGTTAGGTGGGTTAAAGTGAGTTGGGAAGCATGCTGCAAAATCTCTGGGGGCAGGCCTGAGGGGAGGCTCGTCAGCGAACATCTAGGACACGCAGCCGTTGTCATTTTATAAACAGACGCGGTTGGCCCTGCAGGAGGCCCAGCACACAAACAAGGCAGAACGGCAAAGAAACTTTCGAAAAAAGTGTAACCATAAAAAAAATTGATTAATAAAAGAAGACAGCAATACATTCACAACAGATGAGTGAAGAAAAACTAGGGGTTGGTGGAAAAAGTCTCTGGGCAACAGCAGAACCATTTGCTAAGAGTACTGGTACTCTGAGAGGATTGGTCTTCAGTTTTTATGAAAGAACTATTGAAATCATCAATTCTTTCTTGGTATTAGTATGGGTGATTTGATTCTTTGGAGGGGCCTGGGGAAACCGTCGATACGGTTGATTCTTGCACCACTTTATCTCGCTTAGAGCTAGAACCCAGAACAGCTCAGTTCTCAATCATCAAAAAATGTGTTCGGATAGAAATGTAATACTAAATGATGCGGTAGCTGAACAAAAGATAAGGAAAATTTTGAACCTGTATACCCAAAGTCTTACCTATTTCTTTTTCTTTTTCTTTTTCTTGGGAGACAAAAGAGAGGAGAGCATATTCTATCAAAGACTGTAGAAGCAAAAATCACTGGAAGGCAGGTAAGCCTCTAAGAGAATTTCTTGTTACCATTTCTTTAAAATAATGAAGAGAAATTAGAGCTAGAAATTGATGTTATTTTCACCTTTGACCTTTGTACTTTTCTCCTGCTAACCCTGAATGTTAACTCAGCCCCCTACTGTAGCAGACTTAAGTAACCTTTTAAGCGGTCCATGGCAGAAGAGAGTTGTGGAAACGATAAGAGAGCAAAGACGACAGTCCGGTCTCCGACAGCAGTGAACAACTTTGTTTTAGTAATAAAAAAAAAGTGGTGCCAATGCACAGACCTGTTGATAGTAAGGACGACATATAAATGATGAGAGATATACGCATAGAGATGTATGTTCCACTCGAGAGCGAAAACAAGGTGAAAAAATTGGACACTACACGGTGAAGTGAAGTCATCTGGTGGGGGATAGAGAATGCTGTCGACCAGGTGACGCGAGTACAGGTCCTCAGAATATATGATGAAACTCTAAAAGATACTTTTTAAGTCTTAACATCGGCTCGGTTTCTCAAACATCAGTCACTTACCTTGAAAATATTCCTAAATTATTTCTGAGGTAGGATTGAAAACAGAGATCTTGTCTATTATTTTCTATTAGATATACAAAAAAAAATGTTCTCCCTTGATTTGAGTTAAGTGCTGTCTATTCTACAATAAGCTTAGGTAATCAATTTTACCATCCTTCATACCTATGCTTCTCTATTCTTGCTCTATTGAGTATATTCAAGTGAAAAAGATAAAGGCAGTACTAAAACAGTGTATAAAAAAGATTTTGTTTAGTGCACTATCATAAATGAGCCCAAAGAAATGAATAGAAGCTTGGGGGCATGGCTGTCCAGCATATGAGTAAGAGTTGGCTTGATCGCTCAATTCATACACTCGTGATTGCTTGACGCTCTCAGACTTTAACACACGAAGCTTCTACTAGCTAAAACTGTCGGAACAATTGTCAGCGAGCCACAACATTGCTTCTCAGATGAGGTGGTGGGGAGAGGAGGAATACGAGAAATGATTACAGAACAGCGTTACATTTATACCAACTTGGGGTAGAAGAGGCTTGGAGGAGAATTAGTTTGTTTTAGTAGGGATTTTGGAGGGGAGGCAGCAACTTGGAAAGTACCCCCATCATGATCATCATACATATCATCATAATGAACATCGTCAATACAGCGCACAACACGGCACTACACACGTCATCAAAGCAGCTGACGTCAAAATCAATGATGACGTCATCATAATGAGGTCATCGCCCAAGACATTGTTATAACATACATCATTTCCATTGACATCATCATGCTAATTACATCGTCAGCAAAACGCGATGTCAACCACGAGAAGGACTTACCAACAGGTATCATACGGGTGCTGCACTCCATTATTATTCTGGCAATGCCATGAAACCTTGGGGGGCAGAAGGGGAGTCAGGGAGGGGGTTGGGGGTCACCAAAAATCAAACTGAGGAGTTGAAACAATGCAGGTTTGAGGGTGAGTTAATTTTGGGGGGACGGAAAAATTAAGGAGCGGGTGACGAAAGAAAAGGGTTCCCTTCCCAGTTGTGAACAGGTATAGAAAAAAAGAGGCGCCGGTGCGATCGCCTCTTAATAAACTGCCGAGTGTGATGCTCACCTGCCCTTGACTTGTCCTTTGCTGCCGTCTGTGACCTCAGGTGTGATGTCCTTGAGCACCCAGTTGATGCTGATGGGTTTGGTCTTCTCGGTCTCGCGGGGAGGATCATACATGGTGACGCGGCCGAGGCGCGGGTGGTTCACATCGAACTTGGCAGGCAGGTTGGTGGTCACGTGCTTGCCTCCCTTCTCCAGCCGACAGCACACGGCACGGGTAAGGTGCCCATGGTTGTACATGTAACCTGGTACGGACGGAGAAAGTTTTAGATTTTATTACGACTGTTTGAGTTGGGTGTGTCATGTGACACAAAGCAGGTAGTGACTGAGAAGGTAATGACGCAAACTGATAAAGGGACGCATAGACGCAACCTTCTCTGGCTAAGGCGGCCTCTCCAAACCAGCCAAAAACAATATTTTAGCTTTATCAGGACCAGCTCACGTTTTACTTCTAGCTCAATTTCCCCGCAAACTGGGAGAATTGAGTAAGGAGGAATTGTTCGGTTTGTTTCAGGTATTTTGTACCAATGAATTATAATTACTGTGTAAAACAACGCAAAACGACAAAGTGTCATGGACTTGTTGTTTACTGATAAATATATCAATAATTCAATGAATAAGAAAAGTGGCTCACCGAGGGTAAGAGAGTTGAGGTAGATAGTCTCAACAAAGTGACTCAGCAGTGCCCCTTGCAGGCCGAGTATGTTCCAGCGGCAGATTTTGTCGCTGCACGACATAGTACGAAGACGTTCGCCATGCATGATGCCATCCCACGTCTGACCAGCAAAGTCCTGCTCCACTGGGATTGTACCTTCTCCTGCGGGGGGCAAAGATAAGACTTAGCAGTTATCTGTTCATGGTAGATGGTTTGTATATGCATTTATATATATTGCATATTCTCTCATGATTATTTAGAACTTCCTCATGGTTGCGTTAATCAAACCAATCACTCATTTAAGTTTGAGAGGCAAAATAAATTTACTTGTACAAAATTGTTATCACTTTGCTTTAATGACACTAATTTACTTCTATGTTATGTAGGCTTACGATGCTCCTTATACTGCATTTAAACAATGAATTCAGTGATGTATATTTATTATTTTCCTTCTTTTCATTACAAATTAATTCTCATTTCCATTTTCTCTGTGAAAGAAAATTGATAGACTTGGAGAAAAGGCTCGCTCTCAAGATCTTCCTTCTGACCCCTTTATGATATTTAAATCTTAGATTTTTCCATAGTAAATCTTAGATTTTCCAATATAAAAATCGTATTTTCTTTTCTTATTCAGACCTAGCTAAGGCAGTTTGCTTCACCAATGAGGGAGAAAACGACTTTTCTGGGTCTTTGGATACCAGCTATAGGTTATCAGGGTACCACGTCAGGAACTTTCTCCGACACCGGTTCCTGGCGAGGTACATCAATGGCCTATGTCTGATACCCAGTGGCCCAGAAAAGTCATTCTCCTTCTCATTGCCACAAATACATATAAAGCGACACGTACCTGCTTCCATCTTGGTGCGGAGGAGGCCCTGGACTCCGGTCGTGAAGGTTGGGTTGTGCTCCCCTCCGTCCACGTTCTGGTCGGCCCCAGCGCTGCTCGCATCACTGGAAGGCAACATTAGGTCTCTAAGATCTGGATCAGTATGCACACGGAAGGGCGGACAAGGCATGATGCGATTATGTACAAGCGGGTTTTGCGGTTTCTTTCAGGGAGGGAGAAATCTCAATTCCGGCAAACGAATTTCAGGCATGGGCTAGTGACTACTGAGTGAGAGATGCCAATCTGTAGCTAGGTATGTGTCAAGTGTTGTGTTTTTAAAAAAATATTTAAAGTATAATTGTGATGATAATTGTGAATGTTTCCTTTATCTTAATGTGTATTTTTAGACTAAACCATATCAGTTAGAATTACACTTCCTAGTATTATTATTCCTGTTCAAAGTTGCTTATCCTTATCCTATTTTGTTTTTTTCTCAAAATTTTGATGCTGACACTTAAGAAAAATTGAGGTGCAGTAAATTGTTTAAATATATTAGATTACTTTCTCAAAATAATTAAAGCAAGCAGTGAAGAAAAAGAGTGGCATTTCTCATCATAAAATTCCATTTAATTTCCTCTACAGTAGAAACAATTTCATGTTGGGCATGCACGGTTGGACGAACCAAACCAAAATTCAGGAGTTGTGCGAATCGGTGATTGTTACCTTGGGGAAAAGAGTGCGCCGTCGCCACACGGGGCGGTCGAGATATACAAATGGAATGTGATACCCTCCTTCAGCTTGAGCTTTCCGCCCTGTCCCCGCTCCTCCTGTACGATGCTCTCCTCGCAGCCGGCCTCGTACTCCAACAGGTTTTGGTAGATGAACCTGGATGCGAAGCAAAACAGATGGGTTTTAATCTTTTTTTTAAAAACAATTCATCACATTTACTCTGCATTTAGAAACAATAGTATTATGGTACAAGGGTTTGTCATAATATTGTCCTTGTATTGTATGAACCTGGATGTGAAAAGCCAAAGAGACAGGTTTAATTTTTTTTTTTTTTTTTTTAAACGACTCATAACATTTTACTGTGCTTTTCACGATGACATATTATATATTGCAAAAACAAACAACAGTATAATACATATCCAAATGTACCAGGATACAAGGATTCTTTTCATCGTACTACTATTACTCTTGTATAGTTTTACAGCGTGCATATAGTACATCGTTTTTTTTAAATTCAGTAGTTCGTCGATCAATGAAATCCTTTTTACATAAGGCTCTTCTATGCGAAAAAAGAAGTAACAAGTAGTTATCCTCTTCCGCTATAAATTTCTACAGTCAGCTAGTCCTAGTGTCAGCTACTCTTCAGAGATTTCAAAATGTCACATTAAAGCACATGGTAATTTGTGTCAGTATTTAACGTCCATTAAGATTTACATGTTTTAAAAAACGATAGTGTGGGAGATAAAAACCCTTCAGTGTTTGAGTAAAATATACACATAATTTTGGCAACGTTTCTGATACCTTGGTGACAGAAATCGATGAGACTGTACCTTAGGAAGCCTCGCCGGGCTATAACTTCTGCGTGAGAATCGTTAACTGTTGCACCTTCTTGACTCATTTGTGGGCCCGTTATACAACGGTTTCCTGGGAAATGAAGGGAAAGAAATATGAATATGATTATATTTTTCACACTTCCAATGAAATAAGAAAATTACGTATTTTCAAACATTGTTGTTTTGTCTTTACATCAATGTGTATTTTTCAAATGTTGTTGTTTAATCTATGTAATATCAGCGTCTATGGGTGCAGAAAATCGGAAAATCTGAATCTTCAAATGTGATTTGAAACTAAGTATCACATGGAGTCATATAATCTGAATAATCGTTCATTCCTTTAAACTGTTATATATATTTTTAAAATTCACACAAATTCAACCCCTAATAAAACGGAGCTACTTTGATTACTGTTTGTTGAGTTACTTTAATCAATTGGTCTTTAATAGCTCAGTAACTTTAAACTTAAGCCTGAACAAAATGTTGCTCTAGGTCAAATCGTTATAGGATCTTTTCTTTTTTTCTTCTTTTTTTTAAAAATCCAAAATTGTTTCTTTTTCAATCTATTTACTTTATTCTATTTTTTTTAAATTCAATTTAAAAAGAATTTAACTCTCACCTGTGCCCAAACTAATAACTCGTCCATCATCCTCTTCGGACAGTTTCATGATCATGGCTGCAAGCACTTTCCGGCCCGACAGACTGTCGGGGATGGTCACCGCTAACGTGTTGAACGCGCGGTGGGCTAAGGCAGCCATCTTGTCAAAGTGGCCCAAGTTGTCCATGGCGCCTGAGTTTGAATTCGACTGCAAGGAGAGCGATGGTTTCACATGATTTATCAGTATTGTTTGAGGGACATGGTATGAAGATGTAAAACATAATGGTTCTTGACATGGATCTTCCTTGGTTTTTTCACTGATGAGAACCAATCCACTTATTGGAGATACCAATTATGTTAAATGTATTAACATAGATTCTCTGGAATACAGAAAACCGAACTTTTTCCTTACAGATCACTTTGTATCATAATATTTGCCTCTTTTCATGTAGATAGCCCGTGTTCCCAATGTTATTACTGATATTTTGTTTAAAATCAAACATTTATTATCATCTTCACATGACATAACATGATCTTCCAGATGTTAAATGAGTAATGGATATACGGTAATTGTATTGATTTAATATAATGGTGATGACCAGCAATGTATGTATGGGAAGATCCCATTTTTATTTCCAAGATTATCAAAATCTCAGTATTTTAGTCTGCTGTGTGCATACTATATTATTCACACATTGGCTGGAAAACGGTTCTAAATTCTACTTTGAAAGTGTTTTTTTTAAAACATAAAATCTTGTCACCTACCTGATTAAGACCCTGTGCAACCTTGTATTGTCCTTCGGCCATAAGCGTCCTTAGTGCGACATCAGCAGCCTCTCGCCGGCCATCTTTCTTGTTCGTACACACCACGGACTGGAAGCGTCGACCACCGAGGGAAGCAGCGATTGTGAACCTGCAGATACAAACCAGTTCAGTTTTAATAGCTGATGCATTTGAAAAGGAGGACTCTACACAAAACCTATAAAATCCTTTTTGAAAAGTTAATGTCATTCACTTTAAGTGTTACATAACCTAAAAAGGTGATATGAATGGTATACATGAATCAATTTTTCCACCATTATCACCATCTAGAGATGATTTCATTCTTCTGCGAAATTTTCAATTTATTTATGGTTTGTTTTATGAAACCTTTGTTATACAATATATCCATAAATGATTTTCTTATTGAACCATCTCATAGAATGTCAAAAGTTACATGAGAGCCTGAATGTATGTAAGAATATCTTTACAAACATAATTGATCATGTCTCATCTTTTTTGTATTCGAATCAAAGAAAAGATTTGACATAATATTTAAGTGCTATGAAACATGATATAAGAAATTTACTATGAATATTATTATTGGAGGTGATGAACGAAAACAGGCGAAATCAAAAGAAAGCCTGAAAACCTACATCCTAATAACTACCTCATTCTTCTTCGTTTCCTACTCACCTTGGGTTATGCGGAGGCCCCCTTTGGCTGAGCACGTCTATACGAACCTCCAGTCCTTTGCCCTGGCCGTACTCGTTGAGTGCGCTCACAGGGTTTTTGTGTAGGGCGGCGAACTCCTCAGCGCTCACGTGCACCGACTGCTGCTCCTGGTTCTGCTGCGGCACCGTGCCATCCTCTGGTTGGTTCAGCTGTACGATGAAAAAAGACAACGCGACGCGCAGTTAGTACACGAGTACAGTTGTTTAATATTCATATGTATATTGAACAAAGTACGTGCCCATTGCCTGTTTCTTGGGGTCGTTGTTTATTTTTATTTGTATATATATTTTATTTTTATTTGTATATATATTTTATTAATTGATAATCTTCAGAACATCCTATTAATAATTTTAAAAAATCCAATTTGGAGAAAACATTCCAAAACTATTTGCCAGAATGATAACTTTTGGATTTTGGCCTCTCTGGCCCTTCAGAGAGCTCTTCTTAACTGGATTTTGAAATGAATTTTCTTGTTTCAAATCAAAATTTGTTTCACTTTTGAATTATATTGACCTTCCAGAAACGACACAAAAGGCTGTATTGGGAAATGTAGGAACACAGGAAAATACTTTTATTTTATCGTTTCCTTTTTCCCTGGCGTGGATTGCTTCTTCTGCTGCAAGTCAATTTGCTATTTGTCAAACTTCATGTAGGTAGTATTACATGTTTACTTTGGACTTGGAGTTAACATGCATGATTTTGGAACTTCCTTATTGAATTAGATATAAAACTGGATATCAGTCTAAAAAGTTTGTAAAGGATTTTCCTACAGACAAGTTACTGAGTGAGATAAAGGCAATGTTATCTTTTTTTTCAGAGATTGAAGGGGATACTTCTGGATTTTAGTGGTTTACGTAAGTAACATTTGTCATGCGACTGCGAGGGAGCGTATGCCTCCAATGGTTAGGGTTAGGCTCGTGATATTAAAATACAAAAAAGAAAGAAATTATATGTGCAAATTGGTAAGTCCTCAATCTCTTATTGATTTGCTTTTTTAATACTTCCAGATTTTTCCATAGTCCTTCCATATGTGAAATAATCTCAATGTGTCAGTATGGTTAGAGCATCTTATCTTAAAAAACGCTAACATTATATACAATGTTTTTCAACCCAGTAACCACAAATGCTTAAAATAATTGTAAGCAGTTAACCAGAGAAGCGGCTTTGAACAGTTTTAACCAATTTGTTGCGCAAGGAGACTTTCGTCCCCCATGATATAAAAGTTGGGTGAAACTGTTCTTTTCAACTTAACTCTTATTAAGCGGTATCGTAAAGATTAATAGTGTACCAGTTTCGTAGTTTTCCACCACCGCTATGCAGTACTATTTTTACAGCCGTTATCCGCCTTACCCTATTAAGTATCATTCTCTATTGCTACAGGCTATTTAGCATTTGTCCCTTTTCCTCAATGATGGGGAAAAAACGCATCAGCTGCTTTGATTCTAAAGCCTATTTTCACCAATGACCAAATTCTTAGTACAATATCATTTTGGCAGTTTGCCAGAAAACATCTTCTTTCCTGTCTGACAAAGAGGTTTTTCCTACATTAAAGTTGAACGGCAAATTCTTTTGGTTATTTTGGGTTCTATAAATTTTCTTTTACATTAGATTCTACACATCATTTTCTCAAATAACTTTCACATTTTGCTACATCGATATTTTAGATATCAGGTACAGGATCAATGATATTCTTGCAATCTTGCAAACTGCAAAAGAGGGATATTGTAAGAGGATATTTGTCATTCGTGAAAAGCGCTGCTACTGAAGAGTTCTTGAGCGCAGAAACTCGAGCGCAGCAACCCGAGTACAGTTTCTCGAGCGCAGCACACCCCACAGAACCATGAGACTACACAGTGCGCTGCACAAAGCTCAGCAAACCCTCGCACAGAATCAATCGACATTAACTCGAAAAATCGACAAAGTCGGTGACCTTTTCAAAGTTACACGAAAAGAAATCCACAAATCTGGTCACCTTTGACAGACAGACAGGCAAATTACACAAATTGGTGGTTTTGATGCCCGATTCCAGAACAGAAGTTACGAAGCTATTTTCATAGGCTCTACCTAAATATCTTTTTTTCTCAAATTCCAAAAAAAGCAACATAATTTTGATGACTCTTAACGAATAATTGAATAAATGCTATTTCTTTAACATGTTCCAAAGTGCTTGCACAATGTTTTTCTCGGGTGGGTTGCAGTAGTGCAATGTACTGCTATGATAAGCCCCCAACACCTTTAATTTATACGCAAAGGGCGATTACACTTTGCCC
Organism: Lepidonotus clava; assembly: GCA_936440205.1. Lineage (NCBI taxonomy): Eukaryota > Metazoa > Annelida > Polychaeta > Phyllodocida > Polynoidae > Lepidonotus > Lepidonotus clava. The sequence continues at coordinate 6,156,165 of OW387141.1, forward strand.
AATCTAAGCCATGCTTGACTCGAGTCGAGCTTCGACCGAGCGAGAGACGGGAACCAGAGAGAAGCGAGCAATCGGTCGTCAGCATATTATTCCAAGATTATTATCTCTTATTAACGCATCCCCAGGCTGTTTGGAAAACAGAACTTCTTCAACTCCATAGTGTTAAGAGAGTAATGCTTTTGATTCAAAGATAAGTGGATATAGGTACTTTGATACACAGAAAGATTTCTGAAGATAGATAAGCTTAGTATATGAGGTCAACTGCACTGTTCTTAAAAACCCTAATGATGGAAAAAGAAATAACTACTTTAGGATTGATCCATAACTTTCCTTCAGTTATTGGTGGTCTTTGTTATTTTGAATGGATTTTTTGCCAATGAATTGAGATACTTCGAGGCCATGAAAGCTATCTTATCTTGAGACAGATCTTAGCTAGGGGTCATTGAAATCTACCCTCCCGTGTGTTCTACAGTTTGACATTCTCTTAATGTTTTTAATGGCACTTTGGGAAAAAGTGAGCCGACTGAAAACATCAAAGGAAATCCTCTATCTACAGATTTTACAGAACAATGTATGAAGTCACTTACTATCGTAATATTAAATCTCATCACTTAATACGTTACTTTCTGAGAATTTGACATACAAATACTTTTCAGTGTCAATAAATCATATTGAAAAATAAAGAAAATAAATACAAATAAAATGCACATTGGCACACTGCATATCCTCACAAATGGATGCGCTAACCGGCACAGAGGAATGGACGCAGTCTGACGTGGACAATGACGTCATCAAATGACGTCACCAAGACGCACGTGACGTCACAGAATCATGTCCTGACGTCACAGTACACATATGACGTCACCAGGACGTCACGTAAAGACATCACAGTCGGCCGAGGCCGTGGGAGGAGGGAGGGAGGGTGGTGGAAGGAATGGCGGGGGGACTGAGGATGGCTCAACCCTGTTTGTTAAAAACCAGTGCAGTTTTAATTAATACAGCCCAATGCAGAGAAGAAAATAAAAGAGGAAATAAGGCAGCAGAACAAGTTTCCAGGTTAATAACGAGTCGTCAATCAGCCTACGGTATGTTAGAACATGAGGGTACCGAGGCGAGCAAAAGGAAAGTTTTTTAATAACGAGTGATTTCTTCGTATAATTTTTTTAATCGAGTGTGTTTTTGTTTTGCGCTACAGCATTCAGCCGGCTTCTTACAGAGCTAGTGGGGGGTCAATCATACCTCTGGGCTTTCACGCCCTTCTTGGTTTGTCACTCCCTGGAGAAATATAGAAATTAATTCGTTCGTGACTACAAACAGAACATCAATAGCGGCAACATGTTCGGCACTCCGGTGGTTAGGTCAGGGGTGTTGGTGGTTCAAGGAGGGCCCACAAAGTGGAAAAATTTCAAATTTAATTTTTTTTTCTTTTCATTTTTTTTTTTTTCAAATTTAATTTTTAATTTTTTTTTTTTTTTTTAAATTTTGGTTGGGTAAAAGGTTCACATTTTAAAAATTTAGTTTATCAAAAGTGAGAAGGGTGGTCGATTATCGGTTCAAATTGGAGTGTCAAATGCGTCTACAGGTCGCACAAACAAGAGCTCAAATTGAAAGTTGGTTAAAATAAAAAGTGCACAAAAAGGCCTTAAATATCTAAAAACGTTTCTCAAAGTGAAAGATACGATTAGCATACATTCATGAATACTTCATCTCATGAACTATGTTTCGTTGGTATCTTAAGATAATCATGACGATGCATTTTAAAGCACACTGCATACAAGTTAGAAGTAGACAAATACTGTTCTTTTTACTGGAAACCGCTACCACTACAATGAACATACTTATTCAAGTGAAATTGGCACTACTGCTTCTTTGAATAAGCAGAAAAATCAACTAGAATTGTTACAAGATTACAATACTCAATGAGCCTAATATCAAGCAGAACAATCCTCATCTAGAACATATTCGGCAAAATCTACAGTTTGGGTTCGAGCTAGAATTTGCGCCAAAATTATAAAAAGGAAAATAAAATGGCATGTGCCACGGTGGCAGACAAGGGTGGACTTTCGGATTTGAAAAAAAAACTCACGTTTGCGTATCGAGCCCATTCGGCGCATTCTCCTTCGCTGACTAGAGTCTTGAGGGCAGTTTCGGCTGCTTGTCGCTTCCCTTCCTTCTTGTTCGAGGCTTCAACCGGGTCAAATTGTCGGTCGCCAACGTAAGCTGCGATCGTAAACCTGTAATGAGAAAGCGAGGCAAGACCGTCTTAATCACTGGATATGGATCGATCCTGCACTGATTCTTCGAGAAACATCCTTTGTTTCATTCTGAATCAATCTGAATCAACAGAATACTAGGAAATAAAGTTAAATCATAATATACTCTACCAATATCTACAAAATCCTTTCACAACCATTTCAAGGATGACAAAAAATATTCAAATCTTTTTACTCATATATCATGCATGAACATTATCAATTCAACAAATTTGTTAAGGCGTAAAAGAAATGTAACCAACGACTTAACGACTAGTTGTCGCGAGCATAGGATGGGTTTGCACAGTATTTCGGGGCGCGGTGCGGGCTGGCAGGCAAGGACAAAAGGTATCATTAGTACGGGGAGGGAGGCGGTTAGATTGACCAACGAAAATTTAACTACGGAGAGATATCCACCTTTTGAACCTCATACTAAAGAGGTCATAAGGTGGTGCCACCTATGAGAGTCTGTGTGGTTATTTCAGTGGGAGTAATATCTTGCCCTCAACAAAACTATTAAAATGTCCTAAATTGCATTTGGTGCATGTTTCTTGTGTTCTTTTATTCCATGAAGTGTTATTCCACAGACTCTAATAGGTTTCAACACCTAAGACTGATATCTTTTCATAAGTAGAGAATCGTTGGTCAGTAGAACATGGTCCTACTATACATTCAGTCGGTTTTTGACTGTAAACATAACATGCATATCACACTTTTCTCAGTATCACCAGCTAACAAAGGTCTGGAGCAATGTTAACATCATGTTGATAATTAAAGTGATATAGGTATCAAGAAACGTCATCAACCCTAATACCTATGCACATCAAAATAAGGTAAAGTTAAATATCAATACTTTACTCAATTTCTGTTGAATATCTTGAAACTTCTAAAATATCAATTCAATGTAAATTTGTTTCTTCACACCAACCACACGCAGAGATAAAACACACTGATAAATCAAAACAAACATTTTAATTTTGATAACATCAAAAATGAAATTTCGGTTGTTCCTGGTGAGAAAGTATATTGTAGATAGTAGTTGGATATCATAAAATTGGGACACAGGGGTTTAAATACTTAGATTAAGGGGCAAATCTTAAAAGCTAACCTTATTGTAACCTTATTACCAACTTTGTTAATACTATAAAGCCCTGTACCCACTTGGCTGAATTGGGGCGCATAACGGCGGATCACTGCCAAAAGAATCGGTCGATTTGCGCGCAAATTCAGATCACCATTCAGTATATTGTATTGAAATGTACGTGATATGAATTGGTGCTAAAACCGGCCAATTATTCTGGCAGAATCAGCCTATTTTAGCGTTGATCAGTCAGCCGACTTGGTCAAATTCGCCCAGTGGGTATGAGGCTTAAAACTTAGTAAGGTTAATTTGATTAGAAGAATGGTAGCAGAGAACATTGCTTGCAATGGTATGATTTCTGTTCTAAGGATGTAGCATAACAAGATATTTCACTATGTGGAATATAATTCATTTTGGAGAGAAGATTATTTTTGGCTGAGGCTGTATCAATAAAGCAACTAGCGAGAGCTAGTTTTGTGTCTTCAGGGATTATTGCTATCGCATGCCGCACCTCTTCCGCAGAAAACACAAATTTGCTTCTGCACACCTTGGAACCATTAAGCAAAATGCTTCCATGCAGAGGGACCTTTAACTAGGGAGAATATGCAGTTTGTTAATGTAAGCAGAGTTGTAAGTACTTGTTTTGCAGAGCTATAAGTACTGGTTCCTTTCCCTAGCCTGGAGGTTTTTTCAGATTTTTTGCCTCTCTTCCTTTTCTTCGATTGTTATTTGATCACAGATGCAGTAGTTACTTTCCCAACTAGATGTGTACCTGTGATTTAGGATTGTGATGGTCTGTGAACATCAGACTTGTTGTAAAGGAAAATAATTCTTAAGAATTTTTTTTATATATTTCATAAAGGCTGGAACTGGAAGGAAACTTCAGATGGTACTATTAAGAATCTCAATATGTTTTCTCTCTAGTATACTGACCAATTTCCTGTTGTGCTTTTTCTTTTTCAGTCTCATAGATATCCTAGGGAACATGTTCTTTTTTTATCTAAAGTCCATAACAGTTTTTTTTACTTCTAAAACATTTTCCCCTTCTCCCCCCCCCACCCAAAAAAAAAAAAAAAAAAGAGAAATTATTGCTGTAGCTTCTGCATCCATGCGGTGAGTTAGTTAGGCTGCAGTAAGTTGGATAAGTTTGCCTCAGCCGAAGAGGAGAGGGGGGGCAGGGTGCTTCTTTGTATTAGGCTTAGGGTTAACAAAAAGTTCACTGTCAAACACTTTGCCCACTCAAGGCGCGGCCTAGAAACAATACGCAATAATGCTTACGGAAATCAGGAAAAATGACGAAACAAAAAACTACTGACAACCGAAGTGTCATAAGCCACAGATACAACAAAAACACGTGGGAAGAAAAGAGGCACAAAATACAGTCGATCATGTCGCGAGACAGACGGCCGAACAGCCGGGCAAATTCAACGCAGAGAGAGCAAACAGCCACAGGATCTTTAGAAAGCACCGACGCTGTGTCGGTCGCTCAGGAAAGCCGGCTCTGAGAAAGTGTGGTTATTTGAAAGAGAAGGTACAGGAGACATCCCACGAAAAAAGCCCTTAGGAGGTGTTGGAGTTGCTTTTTTTTGTTTTTTTGAGAAAAAAAAATCTTTGAATTTCTTTCGGTTGTTAAAAAAGAGTTTGACGGTGAACTCTGGTGAGGGTTTTTACTCATCTCAGTTTGTGTGGTGCCCCTATGAAGCTCAGCACCCTAAAATTCATCAGCTCCTTTTGCATCCGCGCGTAATCATTTAGCATGCTGATGGGGCTCTTTTCGAGCGGGGCCGCCGCCTCTTTCGGGGGGCTTTCGGCCTGAGCTTGGGTCTCAACGACACTAGGTCAGAAAACGAAAGAAAAGCATAACTCAATGATGACATTCAACTGAAAGCGGCAAAAACTCAGACCGCGGCAAAAAAAAACAGGTTCTTGCAGGAAAATACTCTCAGTTGTTTGGGTTTTTCCATTTTTCCATTTTTCTTATCATAAACAAAAACCAAATCTATCACGACCCAAGAAAGATGCACTGGTATAAGTTTAAATTTTTCTTCACTTCTTTAAACAAAAACTTTCCCCATATGTTTTAGGTAGTCTTTAGTAGATAACTTAATGACAGAAGCCTTTTTCTTTTAGTAGATTTTATAGTATTAAAATCTAGTCTCTCACCTCCAACCTTCTTAATACTTAATATACACTTCTGTAGCACTTGTTAAAAATATGGTTAATCCAGTCCACACACTCCACTCTTTTATCTCTATTGTTAATGGATCAAAATTTGACCTTGGGGTGGGCGAAAATAGGGTAAGTTGTGTGCAAGGTCGGGCCATGAGGAGGGGAGGGTGGAACAGCCCCAATCCCACTGCACATCACTAGGGTTAGGATCAAGACCCAAAGCATCCAATTGTTGTGATGGTGGTTTTGACCATCCAAACAGCCATGTTTCCAAGCTGTTTCAAGAACAATTCACAGGTTTATGACTCGTACAAAAGACTGATGATGGAATATATACGTGACGGTGAGGTGAGGGAGTATAGCGGACGCTGCCTCGAACTCCGACCTGATCCCACACATACGCAACACAAGACGATACACCCGACAACAGCCGCCATCCGAAGCACTTAATGATAATCCAAATACCTCATACAGATATATGAATATGCAAATACTTCTTCCAGGAAATCCACTGAATGCTTATTAAGAAAACTTAAGGCTTTTGTTAAGAAAATTGTTGAATCTAAGTCTACTGACAATGCCTTTAGTAGACATCAACCAAAAAGAAAAAAGTCTGGAACCTGAAACCAGAAATACTGACAGGCCAGTGATATCTATGTTGACAGATTTGATGGGAAACTTGTAGACCTGAAAGAGTCATCAGAAATAGAGGGAACTACGATTCACAACAGAAAGTGGACTATGGGTGTTTTCTACGGTTGTTAAATCTATGTGAGAAAAAGATTGATGTACATATATAAATATTGAATTTTCTTCCCTAGTGAACTAGAGAATGCATATACCTCCATGAGAATCAGCAACTACTTGGATGGTCACTTGATATTATGATATTGTACTAATTTCCAAACACAGATGGCGAGCAGTGAAAAGACGTGTTAGTAACAGTTCCTAGTCTTAACACCAGGTGGCAGCTCCGCATGGCAACCCCAGCGTCTACCACAGACGCCGAGCATACATTATGGGATGTAGGCAGGAGGCCAATGAGCTGGGGCGTTACATGGGGCTGTAGACAACCACCCAACACCCCCCCCCCCCTCCTCCTCCCCCTCACTCAGTCTGGGCTGTAAATAACGTGGCTCTGCGGGGAGAGAAAGTCGATAAGAACATCCTCCAAGACGCGGGGCAGCAGAGCCCACAGCAGAGGCAGTGGTGGTGGTGGATTCCATGCCTACCTGCTGCCTCTGGTACCCCCACCCCCATACTATTTGCTCCAAGCCTGGCCCAACAACAACAGCTGTGGCGGTATCAGCATTAACAGGGTGCAGGGGCATACCCAGCCCTAAAATCTGACGGGGTTCCAGGTAAATCAGGGGGGGTTCCATACAAAACTGAGGGGGTTCTGACCACTTATTTTGATGAAATGTTCCTAATTTGTTGTTAAATTACATAAACTTTTAGAAATATGAGGGGGTTCCAGACACCCTTTGGAACCCTCCACCCTCGGTATGCCACTGAGAGTGCCCTCGCCTTTTTGGAAATCAATTTAGGACCTTTTTAAGAACCTTTTAGAACAACATTTTGAAAATCTACAATTTCCTGTCTGTAGTACCCCCACCCCCCTACCTCCCGCTCTAACTCTGCCCAACAACAGCTGTGGAGGTTTCAGCATTTCCAGGGTGCCCTTGCCTTTTTGAAAATCAATCTGGAACCTTTGTTAGACCTTTTTAGATGAACATTTTGACAATTTGCAATTTCCTGCCTGTAGTACCCACTCCCCTACTACCTGCTCTAACCCCGGGATGGCCCAACAACAACCAGCTGTGGTGGCAGCATCATCATCAGGGTACCCCCGCTTTTAGGGAAAATCAATTTAGGACCTTTTAAAGACCTACATTTTGAAAATCTATGGTTAAAAATGTTATAGTTCCACATAATATCCCCGTCAATTTTCAAAATTATGGGGTTGAGAATAAATGGTTTATAGTTATTTGTTTCAATCTCCAATCATGAATACATTATCTGATTTCAATTTTGATAATTGCTTCGACTATCTTTATATTTTTTGAACTGCCCGATATAAACCTTATCCTGCCAGACTTTATTTTCATTATCCTAATAAGCCTCATTATATCTAAAGTTACAATGGTCAGGGAAATAAACATTTTCAATTCAATCTCGTTTTCGTGTCCCCCATGTTTTTCTACATACATCCAACCGAAAATAAACACGTAATATTTATAGGATAATTGTGTCTATCTTTGACAAATTCAAATCAACTCCTGATCAATTTCTATGGCTTTCAATCTAACTTTTTTTTGACCCAATTAGCTGTGACTTGAGCATCACGAATACTTGACCTGAGACTGCCTGAGAGCCTTGTTGTTAACAAGCGATTTGCAGGTCATTAATCCAAACCAAAAGCTCCCGACTAGCAACTTTAACTTTTGTTGTTTTTTTAATCTAAAAGATTTATCTAAGCGCGTCAGCAGAATATAGCATTAATGTAGTAAGAAATACTGGTAAAAGTAAGTAGCAATATATTGTGTTTTTGTATTAATTTTAGATTTAAAGGAATGCATGAAAAGAGATACTTGGTTTTAGTATAGGCCAAGGGTTAGTATAGGACAGTAACCCTTATGTACCACTCGGGACTGGAATCCTGGTATCGATACTAAAAATTTGACGATTTGTTGAACAAATTATCGCCACATAAAACTGGCTTGACTGAATACAAAAATTACCTACTAACCTCTCACCATTTCACCAACAAACTCTTACGAAAATACAAACCTCTGCTATCTTACGATGGAAAAAGCAGGGAAAATATTCTTTTCCTGTAAAAAAAAGTTTAAGCCCGCAAACCTAAGATGTCTTGGAATATCTTCTATATTCTGACAGCACAACGTAAGCACACATGGCAGGAAAACGGGGATGAAGACGGAAGCATGGAAAGTTAACAGGAAGCTTTCGCGAGTAAAGCTCGGAAGGATTTAGAACCTAAGTTGGGAGTACTGACTTATCCCATGGGAGCGGCCATTGTTGATACCTATGCCGAACAATGACGGGTTGACGGAGGTTTACGGGAGGGGGGCTCACGAAAAGATTCACACTTATATATAGAGGGTGTGAAAAGTGGACAACAACCAGTTTTTACAATCACAGAACAACACTCAACATCAAGTGACATTTGGAATTGGAAAGGGTTCTCGGGAATGAGAAGAAGAAATACAAAAGGTGCATAAATATGAGAAGGGAAAATACTGTGGTGTAAAATGAATACTTCGCGAATAAAGGTCATGGCTTGAATCCTTCGAATCTGATGGCTTATAATGGTTGTGCTACAATATGCTTCGATATTATCTAGAAAGACAATCGGAAATACCTTTGCAACCTTTATAAGCTATGATCAAACTCAGAACATTTGTTCTTTCACAAAATCATGAAATATACTTTTTCAGAGGTTTGACAACAATTGGGATGTAGTTTTAGTAATTTAAGATGTGCAGTTATGACCAATTTGTTAATTTACCAAGGATCTCAGGGTGCCTGCCAGTTAAATAGAAAGACCTTTATTACGAAATACTGGGAGTAAAAAACAACAACGAAACAACAAATTCTCCATGTTCTGCAGTGTGAAGGTGTACGTTTTCCGAGACGTAACAAAAGTGTTCGTACCTCGGGTTGTGGGGTGGCCCGCTCTGGTTCAGCACATCAAACTTGACGGTGACTCCCTTGGTCTGGCCGTACTCGTTTAATACGCTGATCGGGTTCTTGCTCTGTGCCGCCACCTCATCCTCCACTGGTAGGGCTACCTGTGCCACGGCCTCGCCGTTCGCCTTCTCACCACCCAGCGCCTGCGGAAAAATAGTGGGAATATAGGTATTTTACCATATAGAGGATATTTTTAGGAAATGACATGGGGATTCTTTTACTGTTACTGTTGTTTCTAAGTTATGTGCTTTGGGTTTGGGTATAGTTCAATTCCATCACAACCCTCCATAAATTTAAATGTTTCTATCAAATACACTCACACCCTCTATTCTGCATAATTATAGAGACTTATTCTCTCAGCCCTCATGACAAATTTTATCAAAATTATTATATTAAATGTACATATTTCTTTTCCAATGGTCATCGACTTTTCCTCAAGGAAAATTGTAAATTTTCAAACTTTTCACAGTTAACACTGGCATTTTGCTCAATATTTGCTTAAAGCGCAGGTGGCATTCTGTTAAAACGCTCCCAAAAATCACATTAAAATGCAATTTTTCTTACGGCGTCTCCGGCGGCGCCCGGTGTGGGTGTCTGCCCGCCGGCGACCACTTGGTCCCCGCCTTGGCTGAGACTGCGGAGGGCGGCGACGGCGGCCTCAGTCCGACCGTCCTTCTTGTTGGTCGCCTCTACCGGTGGGAACTGGTGACTGCCCATGAACGCTGCCATCAGGAACCTGAGGAAACACGAAGGTGAACATGTTGGTTATTTTGTGTTTTCCACCATAATTTGATAAATTTGTTAATTGTTTGACAGTTAAAGGGTACTAAGTTATCACAGACACAATGCAATACAAATCGTCTTTGGTATACAAAGCTATAGATGGTGATATATGAAAACTGTGTGCTTCTAGATTTACATGCAATTTTTTTGGGGCACAAAAGTTTGAGACGCGCTGTCATCCACCAAGTTGTAGCTAATGCAACGACTAAAGGCAGACAAATGTTACAAAGAATACTGGACCGCCCTAATTTATCTGTTCCATTGCTTCCTTTTTACATTCCCTAATTCTCCGTATTAAAAACACCATACTCATTTTTTCAACGACCAAAATGTGCGGATCCGTCCACCCCATCTATCCTTACCAAATATAACCCACCTCTTCATACACTAATTGCAGACGATCTAAACAGCAGTAGAGCAAAATCCGTAATTCCCTATTAGATACAGACAGCTGCCTACCCTGGTCAGATCCAGGGTAATCTACTGAAGAGAGTCTGGGGTGAGGGGGGGGGGGGGGGGGGGGGCCTGGGAGGAGGGGCTCTCACGTAATCCACCGTTTACGTACCAAGGTCGACGTTAACGGGAGGCACCACGTTACGTGAACGTAGCCGCCAACGTAACGTAAGGTAAGGTTACTGGGTGCTGTATAATACGTCTGGGACGAGGTGGGAGGGTGAGTGTGTTGAGAGGATGGGGAGCATGGGGACCAACCTAATTCTATATTGACACGGTCAGTTATTTGTCCGCTGTTTACTGAACAGGATCAACTGTAACGGGGGAAATGGGCAAATTTTCACCTCAAATGTGTCTGTTTATCTGATTAAAGTTTCATATTAAGTAAAAGTCTGGGCAAATTAAATAAAGATTTTGTCGTAATTGAAAGAAATGCTGCTTTTACTTCCCTGCAGGTCCAGGGAAAGTCTTATTAAAAGCAATCCCACACTAAACATGTTTCACTGTAGATTTATTTTGTTTGCAATACAGTTTTCACTAGTTTGGCGACCAAAGAGTTGGGGTATGCCATGGGATCGCATGGAACGGCCTCAGTTGTTGGGCACAAGGCTTCTATGTAAGGGTCCACTGCGCAAACTCCTGAGAACGGTTTATTTCTATATATCCGTCGATTGAAGCGTATTTTCAACAATAATTCACATGTCTGTTACTAATACTTTTAGCCTTCCCTCCTCTAAATACCCTAATTCAGAAGGCCGCTTATGACAATGGCTGCGACTCTCATTTGCCCGTAATTGAGAATTACACAACCTTAGGTAACGTGCCGTGATAATCATAATCCATTATGTTAAATATTCATGACCCCCCTACTCTATATCTGACATAAATAGTCATCGAGAGCTCCTCTGTCCCATACAAAACCTGCATGCTACCCAACGCATACTTCAGTATTTGAATGGAATTTGTGTACGTACATTTATGTGATGCCAAATTGATGTGATGCCATTGATGTTACATGCAAAATATGTTCTCATTGGAGAATTTCAGACAAATGTTACACCCCTCTCCCCTCTTCTTTGTGTTGAAAAGGAATATAATGGCCCTAGACGTCTGAATTTGACACGGCGACACAACCATTTTTGGGACTAGTGACATGGGACAGGGACATTTCTTAAATTCGACATGCGACATCAGGACCAACCCCCAACCCCCTCCCTCCATCAAGGGCCCCAATAAACTTCTTATACGATTATACTGACATTATTCTAAATACTTCCGTATCATAACTAATCAGGATTTACATTTCCTGATAAATTTATTCAATTTCCCCTATCAGTGAACCACCTGCCCCAGTACCCCCGCGGTGGTCGGGGGGGGGGGGGGGGGGGGGGGGTATACAGATCGTTATATCCCATTGTACCACTGGCAGCGGCGGCTTGTATAACATACCCCATAGCGAGACTCAGACCGACGCTGTGACGTCACAGGGCACGCGCCCGTGACGTCACAATGGGGAGGCACGTGCCAGATGACGTCACGAGGGGTGAGAACACCAAGGTGGGGGAGTGTGTGTGTGTGTGTGTGTGGGGGGGGGGGGGGGGGGGGGGGGCATGTTATAGAATGTAAACTGTGCTCCTATACAAATATCCCATGTTTACTTCTGTTGTGGACTTCTGTCATTATGGGCTAACCCCTGATCTCACTTTAACTAAAAGAGCTGTATGGCCCTGATCATATATATGGTCCTTCTGCTATACTTGCATTAGACTTGCGTACTTTTAGTAATGTAAAATCAGCATTTCTTTCACAAATATATTTCCATATCGTCTAAGTAGGATACTTATGAGTACAATTATTTTCAGGACCTAGCATCCTATACCAGAAAGCATCCCCTCAAAAAATAGATAATTTCCAATGGTCTCCAAAACATGCTATTCCATCAATACCTGACCCGCCACCAGTATTCCCCAGTACGGTTCGCTCATCCGGCTGCAGAAATCTACCAGCACTCTGATTCCCACAATATCATTCCGCAACGGCTAAGTTGTATGATGTAGAGCACCAGATTTAAGCGTGGAACACGCGATGGGCCGGGGTTTTTGGTGAGACATTCCATACACTATTGATTTTCTGTCTACCGGTTCTTTCCCCCTCTTCGTCCTTTGTAAATCGTGTAGACTCCGAGACGAGATGGATGCTTCATTCGGACCGCGACTGCGACCCATCCTCAGAAGCGCTCACACACGATTAGCGATTAAGAAAGTATAACCATTAAATATAGGCGCTATCATCCGTAATACCAGGCACAAGCGAATTGATTTTCTGCCAGTCCTAGCTATTCTGTGTAAAATCTATGTATTGCCATTCCTATACTGATTTATTTTGCCAGGTTGATATACTGGAGGATGTATAACTACCCACTGGGGACCAGTCCATAAAGACACCCTACGGTATACTTACACTGCACAGTATGATGTGAATCTTAAGCAGGCATCTATAACAGGAGGGATACGTCATATTGGCAGGGAATGTATTTCCCCTGTACACATATTGTTTGCCTGCTAATATAGACCCTGTATACATTTATACGGAGGGGTTCCCGCCTTGCACTGTATGTACTGTATCTTCATGAAACAAGTACCAGACTATTCAGTGAGTATAAGCTACAATAATAAAATGGAAAAAAGGTTTTGTCAACCAAGCTAAGACTGCACTTTTAACCAAGCTTAATTCTTTCTATCCTCTCCCTCCCTTAATTTTTTCACGTGACTTCACTTAATTGTAACGTCTACTACACATTCTTGGAGGATGAAGAATCATTGAAGGAGGACGCAGTGTGTTCTATATTTGTACCCGTTGCCATGGTGACCCCCAACGGTCAGCCCGGTCCTGGCCAGGTGTCCTGGGACAAAGACTGACCACATCAACCCCCCCCCCCCCCCCCCCCCAACCATACAAACTGACCCCTCCCCACACCCGCCTCACAAACAATGGTCGGTCCCCTGTCTTTATACTCCCCTCCGGCTGGCATGCAGGGGTTCCAAGGACTCTTTTACCTGCAGCCGTTTTCTTTTTCCTTTTTGTTCCTTTCTCTTGTTGTTGTTGTTTTGTTTTTTGTGAAGGTTCAGGGCTCAAGAAATCAGAAGCCCAGATGCCCCTGGACAATCAGAAACTGCTGTCGGGCAACCACATTTTTGTTTCAAGACATTTTGGCGAAGTTTTGTCCACCAGCTGATTTCAGGGTTTCCCCTGGCACTTATAGTCGCTATAAAACCCCAAAGCTGGTCAAAATGATATTAGAATTAGGAATACATTCAGGTTGAAATGCATCTCTCACTACCTATGAAATTAGCGATATATGAAGAAAAACAGGCTTAAATTTTGTTCTAGGGGAAACCCTGGTATGTAGAGTAATATTCCCTGGAAATCTAAGAATTCCTTGGAATTCTACATCTCTGTTATGCCTCTATGTGAGGTTCTGGGGCGGGTCACTTCTAGCACTACCCGGACATCTATTAGGTTGATGTTCCACAAACCAAGGATACAAACCTCTCTCTCTCTCCCCCCCCCCACGCCCTTTAATCCGTCCATACGCCACCCAGGAGCCCGCTAAGTACATTACCCCCCCCCCCCCCGACCTCGACCTACCCCCACGTTGGTCTAATTGGTTCCCACTAATTGACCACGAGTCGTATTGTCTTAGGGGGACTGACCACTGCTCCCACCTGGCGGGCTGCATGCGTACTAAGGGCCGGGGGGGGGGGGGTATAATATACACTGAACCATCCTTGTTAAACCCGTTGTATGTGATGCCCTGACTATGGGACACTGCATATATAAAAGAACACCTGCCTCAGTAAAAGTGTAGGCTTGCGGTCTCTGCCTTCTAATAGATTCATTCATCCAGGCACAAGGGTGAAATATCCCAGTGCTCCAGAACCACTGAGTCTGGTCGTTCAAACCCAAAAACACCAACAACCCCATTACATTCAGGGATGTAGGTCTGGGTTAACAAATCTGAAACCCCAGAGAGAAAATATGAAAATACCTGAAAATGCTATAAAAGATGATGTAAGAAAATCATTTTGACAATTATTTAAGGTGATTATGTGAATTAATCTAAAATCCGACAATAATCTGAGAGCCTACATCCCTGTTTAATAGTGGAGCGTTGGGTGTGGGAGAGGGTTGGAGGGGGGAAGGGTGGTTGGGTACAGGTTTCGGAGCACGATAGTCAGGTAAAGCTGCCCCCCACCATGCCAACGGCTAACACTGCTGGGAGGTGAGTGGTAAATCGAACAGATGGTTAGTGTGTCGACGACCCCACTGGGGATTAGTCTACATTGCATATAGACCATGAGTCTGATCGTGTAATGTTCATGTTAACGGGAATATACAGATATGTAGGTCAGGGTTAATGAGAACATCTCGTGATGAAAGAAATTAATTTTGAAAATTTTAGTTAGGGGTAAGCCGTGAAAAGATGTCAAACCAGACAAAAATCTGAAAACTTACATCCCAAAATATACCCTCTTAAAATGTCAGATGTTGTTTACCTGCAGTTCCATACAACCCCTAAACCTTCGGGAATACGTTGAAGTATCACGATGCTTCAGACATGACTAACATGCCGAATGATATGTTCTTCCCTAGTCCTAAGTTCCCTAAGTCTACGGTCCACATATAACGTAGACGTTTATACTACAACAGACCCATTGACCCGAATGATCCACGAGAAAAAAAAGAAAAAAAGAAAAAAAATCCCCGCTTCTTCATACCTCTGATCATTGTTTGTTTTAGCATGTTCTGCCTGTACTTCAGGGAGATAAGAGGAATTCTTTCTATGTTTATCAAAAGGTGTTAAGTTAACAAGAACTCAGAGATGTCTGGAATGTGTCTAATGGCACTAGGGCCGATGTTTATGGTCGTTTTAATTTATTTTTTTTTAAATGAATATCAAATGGTTCTGCTTTAAGTGGTCAATCTGAATGTCCGAAATATTTAAATGAGCTCTCAGTAAAAGTCACTGTGAAATCTGAAGCATTTCAGTAGCTCACTTGAATATTTCGGACCTACTGTAACCACACCAACATGGATATGAAATTCTGGTTTAAGTTTATCCAGCTTTCCATGTTGGCCTGGAACCCTGGGAATCCACGGTTGGCCGAGGGTCCCATAGTTATCCCAGGTTATGTTCGACCCGTGAAGGAGTAACCCCGGTCGTAGTCCCAGCATATTGATTATTGATTATCGATCTTACACACTAAGGGTTCAGGGTTTACCCTGAGACCTCACGAGGGCCTCCCCTAGACCTGGGGCAACTCATTGCAAAGCTCAAGTGGATGCAGGGGATATATACTCTTACTAGGAGGCGGGTAAAGACGGCCAAACGTTTGCTGTTACTCCCCGGAAATTTCTGGGAATTTCCAAGTAGTTTCTATTCCAGGATTTGGATCCCAGGAAAGGGAGGATCCAATATGGCAACCTTGTTTATACCTTTTTTCTTTTTTTTTTTTTTTTTTTTTTTTTTTTATTCCTTTTATTTATCCTGGTTTGACATTACCTGATACATTATCCACTCGCCAGTAGGCCGAGCTTGGGAAGGATCCTGAAAATCGGTATTAAGTGCCTGTGCATTTGATCGACGGTCGTATTTAAAAGCAAACTGTCAAAGCAAGGACACATGCACAACCACCTTCCTGAAACCATCTCACCAGACTCATACGGGGAGGCCACCATACCAGGTCGACCAGAAACCATATCAACGATAACCCTTCGCGTATACCAGTCATACTGAAGCCCAGCCCCCTTATTGCCTGAGACTGGTTCAAAGCGATAAGGGAGGGTTCTGACCGATAACAGATCATCATCATAGCGAGCCCCATCTGATCCCCCGCTTGTCTTATCTCCCGCAACGACCCTGTATACTGACAATAACCAGCACAGTCTGTGCCCGCCTAGGGCAGCAATGATCACCACACTGAAACTCCGCGAAATCTAGGACGATAATTTATTTTTTTCCCTCACACTTCTTCTAATTTGGGCTGAGCCTGTGTCCAGAGACCAGAACAACATTCAGACAAATTCAGCATCTGCTCAAAAAAATTAAATTCTATTCGTATTCATGGTCAGACTGGATTTTATTCCCCCTCAAATTTATCGTTTTATTCCCCCTCAAATCTGAATTGAGATTACCTCTTAATATAATATTTTTAATCCTATTTTGTGATTCCATTCCCCAATCTTCCCTGATCTGACCGAACTAAAGTTTGGGCTGGGATAAGTATTAACATGGATGGCCACTTGCTAGCATGGCTATATCCACGTGGTCTTGTACAATTATCTGATATTTCCTCCCAATATATCATCTACCTTATTCCTAGATAAATTCCGATGCCAAGAACGCTTGTATCACCCCTTCCAGTATTTTTCCTTCTTTTCCCCCCATTTTTTTCATATAAAATAAAAAGGCCCTGTGGTGGGCGTCGGTGGTTTAATTGGCCATACCTACGTTGTGTGGCAGGGGTGGGGTAGGGTGACTGGCCAAGGCCCTATCACAGAGTGCGGAGGCTGGACCCCGGCCAGGGTAGGGGCGGCCTCGTCTGAAGGCTCTTACTACGGCACGCCGTTCTTGCAATAGTCTCAAAACATCCTGGCAGGTACCCCCCCCCCCCCTACTCCTCCTCCTTTTTTCCCCTTGGTTTCATCTATATAATTTCTTCAGAGGCACATGAACATTCTTCAGTGATCTTTGATTCAATGTATTTTTTCAGCAACCTTTAAATACCCTCACTTTATTTCAACATATATTTGTCAAAATACCAAAATGACTTGAAAGATTTTACTGTGTGACCAATATTTAAATAACCACATGAAACCACACTGCCTCCCCTGAAAAACTTCGTTCTAATTTCACTTTTTCAAAAACATTGAAAGGTCTTTTACCCGATTGGCTCGCCATACGTGGGCTGGGCCCTGAGACGGGGGTCGGTGCCAGATCTGTATTGAATGTTTATCACCAACCACCCCGTCCCCACACTAAAGGACCATTCACACTAGGCACTGTCTATGACCTATTCATACTAAAGGCCCATTCAAACTGGGCACTGCGTATGACCCATTCACACTAAAGCACCATACCCACTAGGCAATTTTACCGTCGACAGGCGACTGGGAGAATCGTCATCACCGTCGCCGGGGACTGTAATATCAAGCAAGTTTGATATTTTACTGGCAATTTTATGAGCAATTTTATAGGCAAACCTGTGCCACAATGGCTGTCGCCCAGAAATTTCACCATATCAACGAGGAAGCGCCCGGCGATCCTGTGTTGCCCAGTGACTTTACCAGCGATTCTCCCAGTCGCCTTTCGCTGCTAAAGTCGCTTAGTGGGCATGGCCCTTAAAGGGCTGCTTACACTTGGTCCTGGGCACTATATATGCTTCACTTTCAGTTTCACTTACTGCTCCACTTTCAGTTTCACTCATTGCTCCACTTTCAGTTTCACGCATTGCGTCTCTGTGAACAGATAACCCATTCGTGCTACCACCAGCCTGGCCCTAGATAAGGGGAAGCTTGGTGGCTTGATATTGTACTTTGCCTGAGATAGGAAGGTGAGATGGATGTATTATGCCATACCAACAGCCAGGGTCATTTTCACGGCAAAAACAAGTTAGGACCAATTCCGTCTTTTGTGATCGAATCTATCAGATGAAGGTGACAGGGTGGGCAAACAGCAGGGGATAAAAACCTGGAAATTATTTTTGCTAAACTTCATCCCTTAATGAACCCAGACACCAACTGGGAATTGAACCCAAAGAACGACTTGGTCAGTGCTGCCCCCCCCCCCCCCCCCCATGATCACCTTTTACGTTCAGCAGGGGCTACTTGGGGCCTATATTCTACCCAGGAACAGAATCCCCACCCTGGTACCCCCACGGGGGAGAGGTAGGTTGTGACCTAATAGGAATACAACCTACAGCCCGTACCTATTCCTGGGGCTGGCCTCAGGGAGGTGGAGCCCAGTAATTGCTGATACAGTTCCCGTCCGGTACAGCCAAGCCATGACAAATCAATACATGGCTTATTGTAGCCAACCTTCACAGCAACAGCACCAGTTTTTTCCCATAGGGTGATTTCTATGTGCTATACCTCAACAAGAAAACCACCATTCTGTTTCCATACACCTTACTCTAAAAGCCTCTTCTAATCTAACCAGCAGTATAGTGCTCAGTTTTCTAAATTTACTTTTCTCCATCAAAGATGGGGGAAAACAACATCATTGGATGTATGGGTTCTCAGAGCTAATAGGTTTAACATTATTAGGTTTGTTCAGTCCCCCCCTGATCCTGGATACAATATGTAGATGAGTGATAGTAATTGGAGCCAAGACATTGTCCAGGCATATCTGCATTATACCCGGTATATACCCGAGCATGTCGGTAACCGATATGCTTAGGTACAACAGCCAACCGTGCAGGGATGGCTGTACACAAAGATTCAATTACCATAACGGAGATCGTTTTCAAGGCAGCAAGCATTTTGTAACTGATACCCATAAGGCCTGTCTCTGCAATAATGATATACCCAGAGACACTGCCCTGCGAAGCAGGAACAGCTGTTTATGAAGATTAAGTAACTGAAATAATTTCAAAGGCGCAAATATTTTGCGACTGATGCCCATAAGGTGAATTGCCTGGCCACACAGGGACGGTTGTACACAAAGATTAAATTACTGTAACATTGTTTGTTTGTTTGTTGTGTTAGTTTAACGTCTGGCTAACCCTTCAGGGTTCTTTTACCAGACTGCACAAGGTAAAGCCTTTCAGCTCGTTTTACGCCACAGGGGCAGTGACCAAATCTATGAAATAAGGTGCCTATTTGTAGCAGTGGGACCCAATGCCCTGTAACAGAAAATACTTTTAAGCGTGCATATATTTTGCAACCTATGCACACAAGGTCAAGGCCTGTCTGTACAATAATCGATAGACCCTGGAACAATGCTCGGCCATGCATGAATGGCTGTATGCAGTCTGATTAAATTACTGTACACAGGAGAATATTTCGAGCCCATGAATATTTCGTAACCAATACCCATAAGGGTTTTGCATTTAGATATTTCCATTTCATGAGGCAAGAAATTTGATGTGACATGAAAAGATTTAGTGTCAGTGAAAAAATCCTATAATTGTGGATGTAATTTGGGAAATGAATGGCGAGAATAAGAAGTATGTTCTTCGCTATCCCTCTGGGGATAGAGGGCGATCGAATGTTAAGAGAGAGGCCGTCGTAGTAATATGCATGTTTATTAGGCTGGTGAACGGGTTGGTTTGTCCATGGGGCATTGTTAGGTCCGAGAAGTAGTTCCCCTACGGCCTGAGCTGGTTCCCTCGTGAGTCTCCTGCACCCATAATGCTCCCCAGCATAACCCTTGGGTGGGGGCTACAACGAACAATCTTTTTTTTTAGCTTTACTGAGCGGTCAGAAATGCCAGTTCCAAGAGATGCGAAAATTTGGAAAAGAAACTATGAAAAGACTTTCCCGATTTTATTATGTTTAGAAATATAATCATATAGAATGAATTTATTTTTATTATCTATCTATTTATTTTATTTTATTTATTTATTTTTTTTTTTTTGGGGGGGGGGGGGGGGGGGAGATCGGAACAGCCACTTTTTGTACAAAAGATCTCCAAAGAGATGATGTTGTTATAAAGCCGGTTTTTTTTATGCAACACTGCCGAATTTGGTTCAATATGTCTCTTTACTCTAACCTTTACAGAAGCCAAGGGAAAATGAGAGCTACAGTGGAAACACGGCCAGCTTTCTATGAGTAGTGTAGGTAAATAGAGAACACCATAAACATCATATCTCAGCTTTGTACGCGGAGCGTAAGCCGGAGACGGCAGCGGCGGGTCTTCATATGTCATACAACCTGCACGCGTTATTAAGTTAGGGCGAACCTGCACTGAATACAGAATATGGACATATTCACTCTACATCCCCTGGCTTCTCGGTAAACTATCAATACCTCATACTACAAGGTCTTCCTAGTAGGCTGCCTGGAAATCCCTAGAAATGCATTGACTGTCTATGTAGAGCTTGTATGGGTCAATCATAGAGAGTGGTCAGTTAGTATGAGTATTTTTTCTATGATGTGAATTGTGATTATTACTTTTGCGTTTCTTACCAGAAAGTATAGAGCTTCATATAGCAAGTGCTCCCACAAAAGTTTCTAGGAGCATACTATGGAGGATTTCTAGGAACATACAGACAAGCTTATCTTAATGCTATGAATGCGTCTCTGGCATACGTCTATGATCACAGTACACATATAAGTCTCATACATGTATATATAGCGGAAGGAAGGGATTTTTTTCTTTCCTATCTAGCTGCTTATTGAATATCGGCTGGATTCAATAAGTGCGTCATCCCCTCTCTGTGATATCGACTAACCGCCTATTCTATTACTTTTCTAGAACCTGATAGCTACCATAAAACCCTTAATTCAAGCCTCAACGTAAAATACGATTTATTTACACGGGATAATAATAAGGTTTGAATTATTTTTTCAAATTATAAATTTATATTTTTTTACCTAGTTAGTTTTTGTATATTGGCAAATAGTTATTTGAGTATGCCAAATTTTGTCATATTTTGACACAATATTGTTTTTGGCTCCCTTTGATATAAAGTGTTTTACAGTTCTATCTGTGCTAGTAAAAAAAGAAGCCTGTATCGTCTTCCCACATCAAACGCGGGGCGACCGCATGCTCCACCCACTGATCTGACTGCTACCTGGTCCGTCACCTGGGCTGCCAAACCGGGCAGCCACTCACCACAAATAGATTAGTTGCATAATCCTGGATCAATTTTTTTGCATAATCTTTGATCTATTTTCCACTTATAATAATCAATGAATCGGTGAACGCGTTATGGCACAGGGTTAAAGTTGGTGGCGTTACTGGTCGCCTGGTGGACTGTGGTAGTGATGTTGGGAAAAAGTGAAATAGAATTCTGTGTAGGTTTATTTTGGCACTTTTTGCTGCCAAATAGTCAGCCTTTTAAAGTTTGATTTCATCAACACAGCACAAGGACAGCCCCCGGCACGCACGAACACGGCTCTACATATTTCCCAGTAACGTTTTATTTATTTTTCATAAGTTTATTTCAAAGCAACAATTCTAGTACCTTGTCCTGGTCTTCAATACAGGCTAGGTACATGTTTCTCTTTAACAAACACAGATATACTTTTACTCCTTGTTTTATGCTCTATGAATACGAGAAACAGAGACCGTTAGAATCAATCAGATATTCCAGGAAAAAATAAAATTCCGTGGAATGTCTCCATACTTCTGAACCTCCTCAGGTTCCTAAGGGCGCGTACAACCTCTCTTGAGTCTCTGGGGAGCAGTCAGGGACACGAGTATATCATATCAGGGCCGGTGCCAGGAACATGTATATTTATACCCCTCTGTACGAAACTACGCCAGGCCCTGGTGGCGGGATCTGTCACTACTCCCTGAGGTACAGAGGGGGAGGTGGGGGGATGTATATCAGTGCCACATGTTTTCGGCAGGTAGGTTTCTGGAGGTGGTGTAATTCTTGCCACTAGTTCTGATGATTAAAACTTAAAATTACTCAGATTTCAGTGCATTATTCGTGATTCTGATGCAGATTTTTTGCTTGCCAATAAATGCTTGCAGTTTTGTTTTACTCTCGAGTTTGTTTGAATTTTCCATAAATCTAAGCCACTTATATATTATTTTCTCTACAGAAACCTGCACTTTTTTAACCTACATTTCCTGGCCCGATGCCAACCATATGGCCACCAAGTTCAGGAGCTTACAAAGGTATTTTTTTCAGAAACCTAGGTAGGGAGCACCTAGATTTGCCTGGAACCCTCTCAAATCTACTTGGAACACGTTTGTTTTTAAACTATCCTTTGGTGAAGTAAAAAGTAATCGTCTTTCTAATTCTGTTGTTATCTGTCAATAATTATCTCACAACAATGCCCCCCCCCCCCCCCCCCCCAATCCCCCTTTATAAGGGATCCTATACTAAAGGCTTTTATCCTATACTAAAGGCTTGTAAGGTGGCCGAGACCCTAAGTGACCCCTTCCATATCCAGGTAACCCTATACATCTGGAAGGTCCAGTCTGTGCTCATGTCTATAGATGTAACCCAGGTGTAACCCATCTGTGTCTAGTAGTTAAAAGCATAATAGTTTTATCGGAGCGGTTTGACCTTAGATGGCCGCTCCTTTTTACTTTACATTATAGGGTGTTCGTTACTCTTTTCTACATCTTTCACGGGCACTCCGAAAAACAATGATGATTTAAAAGAACTTCAAATTAGATCGATATAGCTTGACCTTAGATTGACATTTGTTTTTCTAGATATTCATCTTATCAGACTTTGCAAAATCTGAAACCAGATAAATCTGAAAAATTATATCCTGAAAAAAATATTTAAATTACTCGTTTAAAAGCGGGCTTACCTTGGGTTGTGTGGAGGACCGCTCTGCTCGATGACCTCGATGCAGACATGCTGACCTCGTGCTTGGCCGTACTCGTAGAGGGCGCTAACCGGGTTTTTACCTTGCCACGATAGGCCCGCACTGGATTTGGCCGGCTTCGTCTCCTGCACCGCTGGGACCGTAACGCTGGCCCGGATCGGTACCTGGGAAATGCAAAGATATTGTAAAATTTAGTTGACATTTTTCTTTAATGGCTCTATATTTTGTTGTGTTATGTTTTTATACAGAGCTGTGTTTATGCTACAATAACACACGGGTAAAGATTTGAAATCTTATGTTAAATTGTATTTTAAACATTATTAAAGGTTCGTTTTCTGAATATTTTTAATTGAGAAATATTTTGCTACTAAATCTTGGGAGCACAGTAAGTACTGAGGGATCTTTATTTCCTTGCAAATTTAATGTTGTTTTCTTCATACATAATTTTTCTATTTTGAAAACGACAAAGGGAAAATAATTCGACGACATACGTTAACAGACAACATATTTCTTATCTTTCTCTTTTGACAGTCTATATCAGGGACATCCTTTTGAATTACCAGAAAAGAAAATTGATTTTCGCCAACGGTTACCGTCATTTTCTTTGACCAGAAAACTCATTTTCCACTCTCTTTTACATACCCTCCCTTCATTTTCAAATGGTTTCCGACAAAAGTTGGTTGTTTTAAAATGTCTGCCCTGCTTCAGTTTTTACAGACAGGTCAACATGTCCAAAACAACAGCCAATATGCAAAAGCTTTTACCAACTTTTTCATCTTAATAATTTTTAAAATCTATTTTTCTTAATTTTCTTGTATTTGGCTTCTGCAAAGTGCTGTTCTTTCGCTCACTGTCCGTACACGTTTTATTTATAGCAATTAAAACAAAATGTTCTCCCTGGTAACATTTCAACATTTGTTACATATAAATCAAAGCTCAAACGTTTAACTTGAAAGGACTACTGCTACACAACACACATGCATTTACGACTAGTAAACCTATAATTTTATCTTAATTACGTGTTAATTTTACTTTCGAGTACTTTTAAAATGTGGCATAAGAATCAAACCCGTACTGGTTTGTGAAATAAAAAAGTTTCAGATTAAATATTGGAAGCTGTTGGTAAAATTATAATCGCTAGTGGTTAATATCTAAAGTGTGGGTGCCTACACCTTTGCCACTATTACTATTGATTGAAGTGTATCATTTTTAGCCTATATGCCTAAACTAAGGCGAGTTGAGGAAAAATTCTAAATGTGTTTTGACTATTTTAACGCGATCCCAGGTAAACTGAATAAGATGCTCCGTGTAATCAAAATTAACAGTGCTTCCCAGAAGGAAATCTAAATTGAAAAGTTCTAAAAAGATGGCAGCCAGGCCACGGTGACGTCAATAGATCTGATGACGTCACAAAGTGTAATAATCATATCAAAAAGCAGGTTGAGTTTAGGAAATCATTTAAGGGCATTAAGGTGATATCATAATGATGTCAAATTTTTGGTAAAATGATGTCAAGGATTAAAAGGACATCCAGAAATATGATGTCATTAATTTAGGTGACTTCATGGAAAAATATCACAGCCACACTTTAGAAACATGATCCGACCAGAGTTGGCCAACATTACACCTTTTATCACCTGTACGGCCCACGAGCCGTGTACATTGGGCAGGACGTATTGCCAGGCCGTATGTACCTCTCTGCATTATCAGTTGTTTTAACATATTTTGAATAAGGTTTGGGTGATAAAATAAAAGAGGTCCTTTGGAGTCGTCCTCAGGTGGCCATACAACTCCGGGGAATCATACAAACCTCAGGCTTCGCCCTCGGTATGTGACAATCCCCTATGGGTTGTACGGCCACCCTCGGACACCCCCCCCCCCCCCCCACAGTCCTTCTTATCATAGTATACACGTGCAAACCTTAAAAATAAAGGGGCCCACAGAAAAACTGAAATCAACACCAAGCAGGGAAAATAACAATCAACTCTCTCCCCAAAACGAAAGCGACAGGCAGCGACACAAACTTAATAAACAACTCAAAATGGTCTTTTCTTAACAATGTTTTCTTTGCATTCCTTAAAAACCCTTGACCAAAATAAAACATTAAAACTGCAGGCAGTGTGATTTGATGAGGGGGGAAGAAGGGCAAAACACACATAAATCCAAGATTTTATATCTTGGGAAAACTTAAAATCAAATCATATGTATTCCCAGCATCAGGCGGGTGGTTTTTCGGGATCTTTTTCCTATATGCAAATTTTATGCAAATTTTATGCAAATTTTATGCAAATTTTATGCAAATTTTATGCAAATGAGATGTGTTTTGAGGCATGCGCAATGGTTCTCACCTCGTTAGCGCCGCCTGCGGCCTGGTCGCCAGTCGGGGCCTACAAACAGTGGGGCACGGGGTACAGTTTACGCAGTTCAGTCTCTCATACAGGTTATACACAATCATCCAACTTTTTTTTTTTTTTTTTTAAAGATATTTTCCCCCTCAAGTTTCTAAGATCTCGTGAAGCGTATTGCAATCAGATTCTCCAATATGTTATACTCCACAAAATCATCCAGCTTTATTTGTTACTTTTTTTTGTATCACATTTTTTCCCCTTCAATTTCAAAAGGTCTTGTGAGATGTATTGCGGCCAGTATCTCCAGCATTATAAGATTTCCTTTCCCCCGGATTTTTTAAGAATCTTTTTTAATTTCGTATATCTCGAAAAGTGTATTCATTTTCAATTGGTGAAAAAAATAATCATTTTTCAGTAGCATCTGTGCGTTTTCTTTGTTTTTTTCAGTGACTTTTTTCTTCATCTTTTTTACCACTAACAATTTGAATTGTGGGTCAATAGGTTAAGTACTTCTCTAGAATCAACAAGAAGTTGTGTTGAGTCAAACCAGAATATTTGGCCTTAATTTGTAATTGCCAGTTCTAAAATATCAGCATTTCTTTCCGATTTCCTTAATGGCTTTTTATTTGACCCATGCCCCGAAAGATCACACCACCGTCCAGCGGTCTGTATCCTTTCCAGCTTACGTTGGGAAGCACTGTTCAGGCACTAACTTAAGACTTCAGCCCTGTTATCTTATCTGATATAGGTCCCAGGGCCGTGGTAGACCGACGTGCCCCTCGATACATTTCCTTCACTTTTTCGTCTAATCTCGTGATTTCCCAGAGGAAGGGAATATTTTATTATATCTTTTTATTTTTTCTATTATTTTTTTGTACCTAGCGTTCGTGTACTTCGGCTAGTATATCGGATTTATACCAACTGGAGTTTGATTCCTATTGTGTTAGATTCTGCGAGGAGACTCGCTAGAGTAGGTCTAATAGTTTTAGTGAGTTAACGAGAAGGCTTGTTATGATACTTTCTGGAAATGCCACTCTTCTTGTCGTTACACAAATTGTTGGTCATTTGAAGACAATGTGCCAAAACTTGGATTATTGACATTTGATTTCATATTACAAGTTTCATATTCTATAAAACACTTATTACTGAAAAGAGATACGCGTATCTTGAGAATTGTAAAAAGTTGAAACTTACTGAACATATCACATTTTAAAATTACGATGCCAGATATTGTGTCCACAAAATTACGGACGGGCAAAGTTGCCCTCAAGTTTTGAATTAACATTAATACAATTTTACTTTTAACTTCTTAGAGAAAGCTGACAGGAAACTTGGCATTTCTCAGCACATTACACTACTGAAATGTTAATGATAAAATCCAATTACAATTATCTTAATTTTCCTATATTACTATAAGAGTTCGATTTTGCCTTACCGCTGTGGCCCAGTTGTTCTTGGTCCAGCCGTTTCCGTTAGAAGCAAGAACCCGCAGAGCCGCCTCAGCCGCCTCACGGCGCCCGTCTTTTTTGTTGGACGACTCTACAATGGGGAACTGTCGACCTCCGACAAACGCTGCCATACAGAAACTGAAAGTACAAGAAAACAGGAGAAAATTAGAAACGGAAATAAATCTATATTTATTTCTAAATTGTCTATTTAGTATCTTTAGAAACGGGAAGTGTAGTTTTAGAAAAGCAAAAGATATATATTTTCTTAATTTAGCATCTTAAGAAACAGGTAAGGTATTTTCTTTTAGATATTATATGGAAAAGCAAAAGATATATGAAGATAATGTAAGGCTGTTTATTTATTTGGAAGTATAAGAAGGAAAAAAATCTACGTTTAACTTCTTGACCTTGGTCAGATGCCTCTGTGTTGAACAGAGACATAACTTTTCAATTTAATTTTTTGTAAGCTGATAAAAGTCAGCGTTGCCTAATGCACATGTTCAATATTACTTCTCTATGAAATCAGAAATAGCTCGTGCTTAAAATAAAGCACCGTAACAAGAGTCGCATGTTTTGGATCACAACGACCAATGTAATCTGATAATTTTCTAGGAAAGTTCCGAGGAACATTCCCAGTTTGCGTCACACAATTTCCTGACATGGTCCAGATTTCCCAAAGCGGCGTACTTTAACCTTGCTTTACTGGGAACTCTAAGAATACCCTAACACAGTCAAGAGTCTACAGACACTGTTTTCTGGCTTCTGGGCCCAGACAATCAAATAACCTTTTTTTTCTTTTTTTTTTTGAGGTGGTGGGGTGAGGGGGGCAACATCATACACTACATGAAGTTTTGTGGAAAATATTATTTCTCATAATATTTCTCATAAGGCATCCACAGGGGATAAAAAACCTTCAAGTAAAATATTGTAAATGAATTACACGATTCTCGTGACAGTTCACACAGTGTACATTATGGTCGTTCGGTGTTATCTTCTTTAAAATGTTTAAATTCTTCAGACTCCAAAGCGCAGTCACATATGAACTGAAATAAGTCATGTTTGTTGTTAAATAAAAAGAAATCAGTGGTAAACATTCATTGTTGATTCTCAATTTTGTCCCACTACAGACAAATGAGTTTCTTATCGAAGCCCATTTTCTTTTGGAAATAGATTAAGGAAAATTAAAGTGCTTCAGTTGTGGTCATTCCTTTTCCCTCTCATTTTCCCAACAAAAAATAAGTAATTTGGCCTTTTTTGACGGAATGAGCCTAATAATTGCAAACTTCTTTCTTTTCAATAGTTTTATTTTGTTTTATTGTTAAGGATCTGAATTGAGAAGCCGCCTCTAGATCAAAGAGTTTTTTTTCTTCTTTTTTCTTTCTTTTTAATCTCTTGTAATCCCCTTCGTCATCCTTAATGACATGTCCCCCCCCCCCCCCCCCCACATCGCCTAGAGCCATGACTTCCCTGGCTTACCGTTAATCTCTGTTAATAAAGTTTCCGAATGGACTCTATTTAATAATCCAACTATCGTGTTTTTGTATGTCTTTCCTACGTTAGAATCACTCTTATAGGTTCTTGTGACGTTATTAAATTGGATATTTCTTTCTCTCCTTGACTGTTATTTGGCTTGCTCCCGAAACACTGAAATTGTGTTCCTCTTTTTATTTTATCATTTTTTTCAATTTCGTTTTCAATTTTTGAAACTCATTCACGAACGCTCCCCAGATCAATTCTATATCGTCTGGGTTTCCGAACGAGCTCTCTTTGGAAAGAAAACGAATTCCTGCGCACTCACAACCGCCAGAAAATCAATTCTTCAAAGATCCCGGCCCACCAGTCTTCGCACAGGCGCTGTCTTTAACCATCCCCCCCCCCTCCCCCCTTTTCTCCTCCCCATTCCAGCCTACACTATACTTCCCAGGACAATTGAAGCAGACAAAATCACAAACAGGGACTCGCTTCGAACTCTTCTGAGTCATATCATAAATCTGTTCTTTTTTATCAGCAATATTTATCCGAGACACGGCATATAATAGTAAACACATACTGTGACTATTTAAAACCTCTTCTCGTGCGTGTTTCATACATGTCCCATACATAACTGTTATTGTTCAGTACTCCGTAATAATTCTAACACTGAGACACATGGTAATTCTATGTAAATTCTGATTATAAATTCGATCCTGTTTAATATCTAAACATAAGTATTTTAAAAAGAAAAGAAAAATGTCAGGCGTCGGTAGACATTCGCGACAGCTGTACAATAAAACTTGTAAACGGTCAAAAATGTCATTTTTTCCGAACATTTCCAGACACCTTTCACAAACCGATCTAAGATGGTTGCAGACCTGCCCATAACATTGAATCAATATCACGTTGGCAGAGGCCATAGAGAGCCTTTGCCATTTCACACGAACAATATGGCCCTCCTGCCCAGACGTTAATATCTCTAATGTACATTTACCGTTGTCTTGGAAGATTCCCAATCCCCAGAAACACTGCCTTAAATATATTTCACGCATTTAAAGCCGCTTATAAATACAATCCGTTTATTCCATCCTTCATTAGGACCAGGGATATAAGTCAAGGTTAATGACATAATCTAAAACTCCAGGAAGAAAATTGCTATGCAATATATTGCAAGCAATTATTTTGAAAGGTACTATTAGAGCTGATCTCTTAGATAATCTGAAATCAGACATTAATCTGAAAACGTACATCCCTGTAGTAAGAAGAGACTTTAATGTTGCCATCATAACAGACAATATGGCGACTTGGATATGACGACTCAAGTCGTAGGCAATTACCTTACCCACTTCCTTCCCTCCAAAACCTTGTGAAAGCGGGGGACATTTTACCCCCCCCCTCCGGACAAAGCCTTCAGAGGACCCCCCCTGCCTCTGACGGGGTATTATTAATACAGCCGCCAGCAGCAGGGTCTGAGATGGGGAGATAAAAATAGGGCCGTCGATACGAGTCGTCGGGAGACGGGCGGAGACCCGCCACGTACCCGCCTGGTTCCTCCATTCCTTGTCTTAAGGCTGTATTACACTAAATGATTTTACTCCCGATTTTTTAGATCGCCATTAGAAATATGGCCTAATTATATCACAAGAAATCATTTGAAATTGTCTTACAAATGGTATGTAACATGCATATTTCTGTAATATTTGTATACTAATACCTTCAGTTCTTCTCTTCCCTTCCCTTCCTCTACTGTACTTCATCTCTCTTTCTATATACTACTTCCCTTGTAACTTTATTATTTCCCTTTCTCTACACTACTTCTTCCCTCTCTCATTCCCTTACATCTATCATATGCACATAACCTTTACGTACTTGTCTTCCCTATCAGTCTTTTCCCTCTTCTTCTAATCACTCTTTTCTTTTCGCTTATCCTTTATTCCCTTCCTGTCTTTAAATATCCTCCCCCCCTACCTCCCCCCCCCCCCCCCACCCACAAGTCTTTTAACTGTCCCAGTCGCCTTCCCCCCCCCCCCTTACTCCTCGGCTGAATTCCCATATATCCCAAACCAATTAGAGTCCTGCCTAGACTACTGCTGCCTCCAATCCCTCCTACTACCCCCCCCCCCCCCCCTTCACCCACCCAGCCAGAGTTTGCCCTTGAAGCCCAATCTAATTTCAAAGACGTCCGTACAGAAGACAATACGCCCCGGAGAGGAGCGGTCAATACAAGAGTCTGTCTGCACGGGGAGGGGTTGACTGTTCCTACTGATATTAAATAGGCTGTTTTTGTTGGCTTTCCCGCTCACATGAACAATCAAAGGAACCCTTCATAGATTATGATAACGTTGGCAATATGGCGGGGAAGAGTATCTAAATAGGACAGTTCCATGTGGCTTAGTCATAGAATGAGCTTCATAGATTGCATCACGGGATATTTGTCTGATGTGTGCTGATGCCATTCTATATCTGACATGCTTCAAACCTATTTGAGTATTTCTGTATGGCATATATATGTGTGTGTTGTCGATAACACAGACAAACAGAGAACTGCCAACGTTGCAACATAGGCGGGAAATAAGAATTTGATACCGGAATGCCAGTGATAGCAAAGTGAAATGTATAATTTAGGACCTTTATATTTAGGGATATATATTTGAAAACATCAATTAATGACCTAGCTTTTAAGATATTGTAAGACCTGTGTGGGAACCCTGTAATACTGGGTAAAATACATGACCAGCAAAAGTACTTTCATTCCCGTATCATACGTCTAACAAATAGATACCCCGCCACCCAATCGAGCCAATATGATTTAGGCCTTACGGAGTCTGTATCCTCTATGGCTATGAATATACCCCCAAACCCCCAACACACACTCTCTCTCTCAAGTCATCAATACCATTCAATGGCCTATATTACACTACACGACTTTGAGTTGCAATATCGGCGCAATATTGTGACATTACAGAAAACGTGCATGCAAGAGTGAATTTATTGTTAGAAATTTGCAATCTGGAGTATGTGACACGTGTGTAACAAAGAATTTCGTCTCCAATATTTGCGCTTTCTCTGCGACGTTGTCATATCACAGCTCATGTTGTGTAGTGTAATAGGGCCTTTACTTCCCCCCCTCCCCCCCTCCCCCCTCACAGCTCTGTCTTCAAAGGACCGCCCGTATTTTCCGTCTACTGCGTTCGGAATTGATTTATTTATACTGAGCGGGGAACGTAAATGGCTGACTGGAGGCCCTATTACACTACACGACTTGAGCTATGATATCGGCAATATATGAATGATATTACAGACAATTCACACACAGGAGTGATATTATTGTTTGAAATTGACAATTTGGAGTATTTTACACATGTGTAACAAAGAATGTTGTCTCTAATATGTGCGACGTCTCTGCGACATTGTCTTACTGCAGCTCAAGTCGTGTAGTGTAATACTACATTGGGGTGGGTGGTGAGGTGGTGTTGGGGATATAGGGACCTAGCCGTCGATTGGTCACAGGAAGCGAGGGTGTTTGTACAAAATATTTTCCAGGAAAATTTGGGGAGATTTCATGGCGGAATTCCTGGATGGGTTCGATATTGAGGATTTATTTTCCAAAAGCATTGCTTTTATACTGGTATTTATAACTTGTAAAACAGTGCACATATATGTGTGTATGGGTATCAACGTTAAGCCCCATACCCACAATGGTCACCTGCCTACTGCCGATTATTTTGGTAGTAATCGCACGTAAATATGTGGTATTGAAAAGTAGATGTTTGATGAGAATCACCGCCAAAATTGGCTAAATATTTTGGATGAATCGGCAGATTTCATAGCCGACCAATCGGCAGACTCTGTGACTTCGAATAGTGCTAGGAATATTTCAAGGGACCCTAAGTGCCTCGAGGAACGTTTCATCAGATTAAGTAGTATCAGAGGCGTACATAAATCAATGCAAGCTTTGATGTTATTTATATTTCGATCTTAAGATGTGACTATTCACTTTCCTTTATTAGATCCTTTGGGCTGCAAGGCCTGTCAAGGCTTCTAACGCAGAGAGCATTATATAGACATAAATTTGTCCTCTAAAAGTAAAGCCCCGTACCCAGGCCATCCTAAAAAAAAATTCTGTTTCCGGTAGACCGGCCGGGTGACTATTTTTAGGCCGGGTGAGAAGAATTTTTTTCATTTTTCAAAATTTTTTTTTTTTTTTCAAAAATTTTTCTGTTATGTTCTTACCAAACCTAAAAAAAAAATTAAAAAAAAAAAGAAATCCCGGCCGCCCGGGTCACCGTAATTAAAGCCACCCGCTGGACCGGAAACAGAATTTTTTTTAAGGCTGGCCCCACTAGGCGATTTTGCCGTCGCTGGGCGACGGACAACTTGAGAAACGGTCGTCGTCGTCGCCGGGCGACTAGGATCGTCCGGCGACACCCTGTGGGTATGGTGAGGATGCTGGGCGATGGGCGACGTACAACAGGATCGCCGGGAAAATCGCCGGGGAAATATCAAACTTGCTAGATATTACTGTCGCCTGGCGACGACGACGGTCGTTTTTCCAGTCGCCTGTCGCTGGGCGACGGGAAAATCGCCTAGTGGGTATGGCCCTTAATTGAGCAAGTTTGCTTTAGTTGTAATCATTTGTGATCATTGCAATTTTGTTTAATTATTAACAAACTTGGGTTATTTATCAATAAAA
This sequence comes from Lepidonotus clava, assembly GCA_936440205.1. Taxonomy (NCBI): domain Eukaryota; kingdom Metazoa; phylum Annelida; class Polychaeta; order Phyllodocida; family Polynoidae; genus Lepidonotus; species Lepidonotus clava. The sequence goes on from OW387141.1 coordinate 6,189,092, forward strand.
CGCATGAAATAAAATCTTTTCAGTCATTCAGGGTTCCGGAAATACCGACAACTCTGGATGATTGGTGGGCAACTTGTCGGAAAACCACAAAAATGTCGTGAAGGAAATTCCGGCAAAAGTCGGAAATCAGCCTCACCCAGCGTTATCGATCGAAGTTGTTCCCAGGCAGCCGAGGAAAGCCTGTATTCCACTAGGCAATTTTTCACTATCGAAATTTTTACTTCTGAATTCTCATTAGGAAATTTCCCGGGCCAAACAGCAGTGGATACATCCTTAATCAGTATGTCCGAAATATCTCAATGAGCTCCTGAAATCTACGGAGTGTACACTAATTGTACACCCTAGCTCATTTAAATATTTCGGACATACTGATTTCCCACTACTCAACCACTGTATTTCCCCTGATTTCCGCCGATTTTCCACTGAAAAGCTATAGTGCAAAGTCACACTGCTTCTTATTTCCCACTGCATTTTGTTCCAGGATATCACGGGAACTTATACAGATTACGCAACATTCAAAAGAGAATTGAACAACCTATCTAATGGTATTTAACATCTCTACTGTAAGCTGTAAATTAAATCGTGAGTGAATCATATAGTGGAATAGAGCCTTTAGAGAACACAGCCCTCAACCTCCCTTTGTGTTAGACGGAAAAGGTTGCCATTTCCCATACTGTTTGGGTGGAGCCAAAAAGATATCTGCCACTTCTATCGAGGATCTAAAACTCAATTAGGACCGAGCTGGGCGACTGGTGATCGGCCTGCCAAGGTGGGGGACAGCCCTGGAGATGGGGGAGGGTGGAGTGGGGATGGGAGGGGTGTATGGTGGAAGGGGGGTATGTATAGGGATTGGGTAGAGGATGCAAGATGTAAGAGGTAAAAGGGTGTAAAACTATTGAAGGGTCTTTCCTGTTTGGCATGAGGATGGTAAAGTTAAACGTTTTATGCTAAGATGGCGGACATCCCTGGAAAGGAAGGGGTTGAGAGGGGAGCGCAATGGGGGAGGATATATGTAAAGGGATTGGGGAGAGGGGATTCAGAAAGATTAAAAGGGCGGGGGAGGTATTAAAGCATGAGGCAGGGAGGGGAGGTAGTTTTTTTTTGGCACAAGGATTTCGCATTAAGTTAAAGCGTTTAAGGGTGTAGGGTGAGGAAAATTAAAGTTGGAGTTTAAGGGTCTTACTGATACTGTTAAGGGGTAGCGGGATTGAAGATTCAAGGTGTGAGGTTGTGGAATTGTGTGGATATAAATACTCAAGGTACGATAGATTACTGGCATATATCGAGAAATATTTACCAAACATACATCATATCGAAATCTTTATGTTATATACATGTTTCAGGGCCGTGAGGTGAGGAGGGAGGTGTATGGGCCGTCTATTGAGATGAACTAATGAAGAACATGTTTTTATTCTTTACCCTGGAAGACCAGGTGTCACTACCCCCAGGTGTACCTGTATTCAGCCAATCAGAGGGCAGGTGTGGTATAGGTGGGTGACCTCAGAGGTCAGGTGAGTCAAACACCCCCTCCCCCCCAACCCCTTACCTATAGACCTTACTCACTTCACCACTACTCACCCCCCCCCCCCCCCCCACCCCTCGATCCCCTCCCCACCTGGTCCTCTCTCACCTGCGACTCACCTGTCAAAACCCAGCTGTCAGTGTCACATTACCTACAATGACCACACCTTTACATACTATCAACAAAGTCTCTGCTTACACATGGGCCGTTCTTTCATGACCAAAACATTGTTTTCACAGAAACGGGTTACCCATATTTGTACATCTCCCTGCTAGTCGTCTTTGTTGTAATTCATTTGCATGATTCTGCTGTACTTTTCTCCATATTCTGTTGGGCACCTTCTTAGCCTTAATTTTCATTTTGTTTCTATTAAGTGTAAAAGTCTATTGTATATTTCTAAAATTGTGGTGTATCATAGACTGTCCAAAGTCCTTGGCAAAGCAAAAGAACACCCACAATTTCATAAAGCATGACACTATGACAAATCTGTTGAAAATGTCAAATTATTCACATAAAAATCCACCCTTCTAAAAATTCTCGGCCCTCTCATCGTTTTCCCTGTAATGACTTCACCCCCCCCCCCCTCTCCACGACATGTCACCAACATGAGACTGTGAGATCACGTGACGAGTTCCGCTGGTACCTCCGGCTCGTCATACAGTGCCTACAGGGGAGGCTGGGTACCAGACGAGGTTTGTTCAGAGGGGCTATAAATAGGCGGTGTGACGGCACCGGGGGTATTTCTGACGCCGCCACTCTATTTAGATCTAACATCGTTCAATATCATTTTTGTACCTGAATACACTGTCGTTATATTTCCCTTCAGGATGTTTCAAAATACCATAGAGATACATAAAATATGTTATGTATGTCTATGAAAATACCTAAAATTTCAAAATATTATTAGCAAAGTAATTGTAGATATTTGTATATTTAACACACAAACTATTTGATATTTTGAATAACATTTCTTTAGTTATTATAGTTAAATGTGTTCATACACAAATATATTCTCATGTACAGGTTATACTCATTTAAAATTCACAGTGACATGCACACATAAACATATTATGGTGCTGTATTTGAAGATTTCTTAAAATGTGATGACTTATATTGATTCATATTGTACTTGAAAACGTATAAGTTATATTCCTAATGACTCAGACTAGGTGGCAAGTCTAGCCCCAGGAAACCATGCTTTACCTTTATCTGAGCAGTGCATGGGACATTAAAGATGTATAAAAGGAATGGCCAAGTCCAGGCCAGGCCATGTGGTCCTGTTTATTAGACTAACACAGGACATACATAATGCAGATACAAGCTAACTAACCCAGCTCTGTTCTATAGGCTGTCTGGGAAAAGAACTTGACCCTTTCAAGTTTTTGTATTTGAAACTAAATCTGTCTCTTTATTTTGGATTTCATATTGAAAAGGCAGCGTCGAAAAGACTTGCCTGTATTCTTTCCTAGTCAAAGTAGTTTTAATTTTGGTAAAATGAAATTATCATTTTAGGCCCTTTAAACTTCCAAAATACATGTGAAAATAACTCTAAACCTGTGAACAAATCTACAGTTCGAGGATAATACATTTGTTCGATGCTTTTGAATTTTACTATCATTTTCAATTTGTAATGCGTGTTAATTTCCGCTCGTAAACTGTAAAGATTGTGGTCACAGCTCATTCAAGCGGTTAAAAGACACAACGCCATACCGAATGTTGCCCTATTTTCCATTTATTTTCTTTAATTCATTTCCTTTTATATTTTAGAAATAATCTGTTGGTCCGGTGGCAAGTCTTTTCCCGGAGATCAGTGCACCTCGAAGTGTACAACAATGACGCTCAGCATACAACAACTAACTACCTCCCTCCTCCTCCTCCTCCCCCCCCCCCCCTTCCTCCCGCCCTTATCCCCGCTATACACACTACACAGTGTCTGCTAGTGTCTACTTTGGCTCCACACCACGACCACTGGGGTGGCCATGGTCAAAGCCGACAGTGGACCCAGGGCCACAGCTGAGGGAAGGTGGAACCCCCTTTGATCTATTTCTCCAAAATATAAGTAAAACATGCGAAAACATGTGGGAAGTTTAGGATTGAACCCCATTTGATTTGCTTGTAATCCCCTTAATTTTACTTCGAACACCCTTTGATTTCGTGCAGCTTATGAACCCGAAATTCTTAAGTCGGCTAGCAATCACTTTCTGCCTGAATATTTCTTAATTTTCAATCGAATTTTTGACCACCTGGACAAGTGTGGACTAGCTGTGTATATACATTGATTTTGTTGAACCATCAGTATCTGAGTTGCGAAGGGGGAACAATTTATGGTTATGGGCCATTCAACTAACTTGTCTCTAACCATCCCCCCTCCTTCCCTTCCTCTGGAGCAGGAGCTCGGTGGTTCCCATTGACTACAGGTATTATTAGTACCCACTCCTCCTGCCACCCCTCCCCCCCCCCCCCACCCCCTACAGTCCCCAGCTGACACCCCACTTACCCTCTCTGTAGTCCACCCCTACCGCTCCTCCAACCCTAAGGTAATAAACACGCACCACACTTCCCTACTGAGTGCACGCTTAGACCAATGTCAGAGTACAAGGGGATGCACTAGGGACCAGCTGCTCACACTGAGTGCTCTACTTTTGTTTTTGTTTTTGTTTTTTTTGTGTTTTTTTTACTTTGTTTGTTGTTGTGTTGTTGTTTTTTTGGGGTGAGGAGGTGGAATTACACCATGCAACGAAAGTGAAAGTCCAATAAAATTGTTCTTCTTCCTAGATGTGTATGGTATAATGTAGCACAGAAGCAGAGAACATTTTCCCATGTATTTGTATTGTCTTATACATTATTCCATGTATGAGTATTGCCTAAATGGAAAATTGAAAGTTTATTTCTTATGAGATTGCATACTTTCCCTTTTGATATTGGTCTATAACTCTGAGGCCATAATTTGAGTGTACATTTACACAGGGAAACTGACTTGTGTTTCTCTCTATGGAGACTGCGTCAGATTTGTGCATAGAAAAGATTCATGACCTTTGTGGACTAGAACACAACCATCCTACTTCCCACCCTAACCTTATTTGTATAAAACATACTTAACAATCCATCTCCATATATGTATACACATACTGCTCATCATGTATCGCTGTCGCTTCATAAGCGAGCAGTTCGGATGGTCAGCAAGCAGCTCGTTCGGTCGCGATGCGCTCAAAACCGAATAAGAGACTCCCTTGCAACAGAATAAGCGATTCACTTGCAAAAGAATAAGCAACTCACTCGCTTGGTCACCGCATCGCTCGCAATGAAATAAGTGACTCGCTGCCGTCTCATAATGTCTGATCTGAGACGTAAATCAGACCGACTTATCTGCCTGGCCGGTGTATATATGTGAGGTCCCAGGGGGTTGGGGTTGGGGAGTTGGAGGGGACTGGGCACAAACACAGAAAGGTGTCTGTTGACAAGGAATACTGACTATCGTCAAAGCTATATAACATGTACTGCACTACTCAAGTCTAGTTTTGTGCTGTGAGTCTTTCCAGGAGCACAAATAATACACATTTGATATTATGTAACTATAATATTTTTGTTGAGAATATGAAGTGTATCTGTTCATTTCTTTTTGTTTTTGCCGGCAATTTGCATCCGGACTCAATATAAGAATACAGGAAAAACACTGAACTTCGATATCAGATTGGCTCAAACGTCCATGTGATACATAATATCCGACTTCGCCCTCCAAAAGAACTGTATCTGCCATGTTAATGTTCTACTACATAATCGGGTGTTTAATACTTTTTGAGCTGTTATTGCACTGATATTAATGTGAAAACCTACACGGCCCAGATTTTGTTCAGCCTGTTAGATGATGGCAAACTGTAACACAATGATATGCTCATACACTACACTCCCCTCCTCACCCCCCCTTATCTTCCCAAGCCACTCTGCCACCTTCAACCTGCGAATCATTGGACGTTGTATGTGGTGCCCTGCCTATGGGACGTTGCACATTAAAGAACACCTGCCTCTGGAAAAGTGTAGGGGTATGGTCTCTACCTCCTCATAGATTCGATCATCCAGGAGCAAGGGTGAAATATCCTAGTGCTCCAGAACCACTGAGTCTGGTGGTTCAAACCAACCAACAAACAAAACAACGGGCGATGTTTTCTGTCGCGGAGTATGAATCAGTGCAGAGTGTGCCAGCCACAGCAGTTGGAACCTACATAACAGTCAGTTCTACGGGCGATATTTTCTGTCGCGGAGTGTGATTCGGTGCAGAGCGCTCCTCTCCTTCGGCAGCAGCACTGGAGGTATGTGTATGACAACCACGTGATGGCAATGAAATCACAGCCAGGCGCCAACTCAGCGAAAACCGACACCACCCCGACAGCAGCACATCAAGCACAATGCCCGCGCTCTCCTTATACGGTCACCTCTGGTGGATCGTATACACTCAGGGTATTATATGCAGGAATGCCAGTCAGTGCTTAGGGAAAAACCTTTTGTCTATTATCTTTATATTAGGTGGCGACTTTACAAATTTTAGTATGAAGAAAGCCTGAAATCCTAAAATTTCCTACTAGCAATCCTGCATACCTATATATCCTTCCCAGGGACAAACAATGTTGCGGGTGTGCGTGCAAATGCACAATGTTTGAGTACTTAGCCTACATATATGCGGACCCCTTCTCCCTCCCTTTCTGAAATCCAGTATGTGCCTCTGCCTCCCCTTCTAGTTTATTTACCTATGGGACTCAGGTTGTATTGATTTTCGTGTATTCATGTATGCCGGTCGGGGCGGGCGGGTGGGGGTTGGGGGACGTTATCGTTAGAGACAGGACTTCTCTGAAGCTTATTGAATTCCTATTGAATTTCATTTAGTCTGAAAACCACGTTTTCTTTACTTCCCTACGTCAGGGCTAAATTGTGTGTCCTACCCTTATATAGGGCATAAACAAATTCTTGTGTTCAGGTAACCCGACCAACTTTTACACCAAAAAGGCAAGAATAACAAATAGTGATTTTTATCATCAAATGGCACGATATTTACGAAATTTGTGCAATAAAAAGGTATCTAAGGCCAAGGGAGAATTTATAAGACAAAAGTTAGAGGACACAAAAGGTAATCCTAAGAAATTTTGGAGAGAAATAAATTGCATTTTATCTCCACAACAACCAAATGACAGTAATGTAAACTTAATAGACCCTGAGACCAACACTGTTGTATGTGGTGGAGAAGAATGTAATCTTATAAACAAATTTTATGCAACTATGGGCGAAAAAATATCTGCTGAGCTTAGTTCTTATAGCCCATGGAATGATGGTTTACTGAATGATTATTCTAGTGACTTAGATTTTGATCGGATTGATGTTGGCGAGGTGTTGGAGTATTTCAAGGATATTGATGTGTCAAAACCTAGTGGATATTCTAGTATTAAGACGTCAGTTATGAAAATTGCCGTAATTTGTCTTTATAAGGAAATGACTCATATTTATAATTGTTCATTGAAGACGTCAACATTTCCTATGAGTTGGGCCTTTAGTACCATAACGCCGATACCAAAAGTTGGAAATTTACAGTTTGTTTCTAATTGGCGTCCGATTGCTATCACCCCTCTACCAGGCAAGATCATGGAACGAGCAGTGCATAAGAGATTACTTTCATTGTTACATGATTGTGATTTTTTGGATCATAAGCAACATGGCTTCATACCTGGTGGGTCAACTACAAATGCAGTGTTTACTCTTACAAATGACTTGTTATATGCTATGAACAAGGGTTGTATTACTGGAATAACTTATTTTGATTTATCCAAGGCATTCGACAGTATACACCATGGAAGGCTGTTACTGAAGTTGCGGAATTTTGGTCTGAAACTGAACTTAGTGGGTTGGTTTGAAAGTTACTTAACTCGGAAACAAAGCACTATCTTCAATAAAAAGTTTTCTGTTAAACTACCAATTACAGCTGGTGTTCCTCAGGGGTCCGTGTTAGGACCCCTTTTGTTTGTCTTTTATATAAATGATGTTTGTCACATGATAAATAGTGTTAAGATAGTTCTATATGCAGATGATTGTGTGTTGTATTCTTCTGGCCGGCATCTTCATGATGTGGAGAACTTGTTGCAACAAGATGTAGATAATTTTGTACATTGGTGTAATGTTAACAGATTGAAGGTCAATATTGGCAAAACTAAATGTTCGTGTGTAGGTACTCGGGAAAAATTGAGAAATAGTGGAGATCTATGTATACATATCAACGGGAAACCACTTGACAATGTACTATCCTACACATATCTTGGGGTTCAGTTAGACAATGAAATGTCTCTGATAAATCATTGTCAACATGTATATGACCGTGTACATAGGAAAGTTTTTCAATTAAGTAAGATAAGGAGATATCTAACAAAATTTGCAGCAATTCAGATTTATAAGCAGACAATCCTACCCATCATTGACTATTGTGGATTTTTATTTAAAAGTGGTAATCAACGTGAGTATAAACATTTTCAAATAGTTCAAAACTGGGCCCTACGTACATGTATGGGCTATCCACTGGGATCACAAATGTCTCGTGATGAATTACATAATGAGTTTCACTTAATAAGTGTTCAGCAAAGATGGGATCGCCAGCTGTTACAAATTATGTATAATCTTTCACTTGACCTCAGTAATATTGAGATTCCAGTCCGCTTGAATCGAAGTGCAAATAAAGTGAAATTTAGGATAGGGAGGCTTAAAAATCAAAAGTATATAAAATCTCCTTATATTAGGGGTACCATTCTATGGGATAAATTAACCAGCAACACACAACATTCTGATGATAGGTATTTATTTGCAAATAGAATCAGGCCATTATTCTCTAAGTATCAGGAGGGGAAGTGATTATAGAACTTCTAGAGATTCGTTGCAATGTTTGATTATGTGAATCTAACTCATTTCTTTTGAGCTACTGTATTTGTGATTATTATGCTATTGGTTGACTGAAAACTAGTCTTCCATCACTGTCTATTTCTGTCCATGGTGATTCATGTATTTTTGAAATGTCATATAACTGCTGACTGAAAACTAGTCTCCAGTGTAGTGTATATAGTCTTATATATGGTAGAATGTTATATTTGAACGTAATATTTTCAATGTAAATCGAATAATTTTCTGATTTTCCCATGTTACAAAGTTTGGCCATATTGTACCAAGATCGGCCATCTTGGAAGATCAGGGTTTTTCCCTGAAAGATTTGCTTTGGAATAAATAAATTAAAAAAAAAAACCTTAATTTCGTAGCCCTACCCAATATTTATTTTACCTTACCTGGTAACTACTAAGCACTGAGCTGACGATGATGTGTTGGAGTTTAAGGTCGGACCCAACCATTCTTAGGCTATATCGAAAAGAGATTTCATAGTACTAATGACTGAACCTATGGGAATGAGAACGACAGCAAGGAAAGGGTTCCATCAGACACTTCAGGGAATCGAACCTGGGGCCTCTGCACAATTTACTATACTGTGTAGTATATGTAAATTGTACAATATAAAGCACACCATCTTTGGCGCATAATTTGACAGTCAGTAGACAATCATGATCTGACCTTTGTATCATTGTCTGCATAAAGCAAGAAGACAGCAAACAGACAATGAGCGAATGGGTTGAACCGGCTTTGCTCCCCATAGAGCGAGTTGCTCTACACCGAGCCCTTGGGCATCGAGCAGTTCGGAGCAGCTAATCATTCATCATAGAGCGGTCAGCTGGCCACCACTAACCCAATAACTGACCGCCCCGCTTGTCTCTTTTTTCCCTCTATCTATCGCAAAAGGGAAGATTTTCCCTCTTCCAACCTTGACTTGTGCTCCCAAGGCCAATCTAAAATCCCTTTTGCTCGGTTGTTTGCGAAAAAGTGCATCGTAATTTCTCCATTCTGCTTTTGTTTCATCTTTCGAACACTTCTTACTTGCATAATATTCACATGGGCACCACAATATACATGTCGATCGGGTTAGCGGGTATGCCGCTTTAGACAAATAACGTTTTGTTTCAAAATTGGCCAATGGACTCCTGCTCCCCAAAATAACTCAATGATGGCTTCAAGTCCAGGAACATTAAGCCCCACTCGACAAGTTAGCTGACAGCGAGTCGAAACCACCTACTTGATTGGCGGGGCAGAGCGACCCTGGTTTACTCCGGAGCCAATCAGAAGCCCTGACACTGATCCTGAGATCTAGACCCCAAGATTGATATTACAGTCTGCGATTGGCTCCGAACATGAGCTTGTTCAGTCCCCATCAGCCCCAGCATTGGAAAGCAAAGGCTTTTGAAAGGGCTTCAGCCAATCAGATTGAGTCTTACTGATCTAAGGCCTCCTAGATCCCCCAGCCAATCAAAAGCCATGTTGCTGATCTGGGGCTCGATTTACCCCCGAGATGACTAGAGGCTGCGACTCTGGTCACCAATTTTTCAGCGAACGATAGAAAGGAGTCGAGCTTGTTTTCAGTGGAAACCTTTCCCCTTACGCCATGCAAGCAGGGCACCAGCGAACGTGCACAGCATGCTGGGAAGGCAGCTGGCTAGGTGGACGGAAACCATGGCAACAGCTACTACTAGACTGCACTTAGCCCTTTTGAATGATTTTTGGTGCAATTTTTATAAGCCAAAATGTTACTGAGATAAGATCAAATTAGTCCACAGGAAACTATATTTTGATAGAATCATGGCTGCCCAGAGATAGCTAGTAATATAGATCTAAGCATTTTGGCTAAAATAGGGTCAAGTTTACTGGTGCAGGAGCAACTGTCATGCAAGTCTACAGGAGTGGACAAAGTTCTATACTTAGTGACAGGAAATTACATTTTAAGGTCTTTTTTCCTTTGGTCGAATTGATGAAGGACGAGGCTACGTGTGCTCTTTAAAAAAAATAAAAAAATCCTTTGGTCTGTTTAAATGGTATGACAAACACTGCCCTGATTTACATTAAACAAACAGACAGTAGAGACAGTATGGTAGGGGCACTCATTGTTATGGCACTTAGCAGTAGTGTTATTCACCAGTACAAATCTTCAGAACCTGGGGAGATTCAAATTTCTCTCACACCCACAATAGTGTCTTACTGCCTTTGGCATCTACCTGACTTAAAGCTATATGGTTTCTGCGGAATATAGACTTTAACGGGGAGGGAGGGGTCCTATGTTTACCGCAGTTGGAGATCAAAGTTGGTTTTAGTTCTGAGGTTCTCTTCTTTGCTTCAGGTCTCACCTTACACATCGTATATGTGGGTCTAAACACATGGGACAGCCTTTAAGGTTTCCTGTGTTACATATACGAAGTGTACTCCTTGTATTGATCTCAACCAGCCAGATACAGTCCCAATATTGGTCAATAGTAGAATGGCAATGTTCTCCAGGTTGTTTCCCCCTTAGGTTAACTATTTAATCACTAAATTAGAATCAATCTCAACCTCAGCTCAAGACCAAAACAAAATCTGCAAATCAAATCAATTCTTAAGGAAATTCGAACAACAAATTGACAGCACAGAATAAAATAGGGCCAGAATGTCCCTATTTGTTTGTATTTTTTCCATCAGGCTAGGTCTCGAGCGAAAAAAATACCCCGGTTTCTTACAGGCACTATCCCATCGGGCCTGGGTGTAATCAATAAGCGTACAATGCGGCCGGAGAGGCAGGCGCTGATCACACGCTCCTTGTAAGCACCCAGCCACTTGCCGGCGGAAAACAGGCTGAATATTTAATGTAAGCAGGGCCTGCGGTGGAAGGGCTCGCGGCATCATGCACGCGGACTCATGGACAACACACCTGTATATGAACATAGGGTTCTGTTCCTAGGTCTGTATTTACTTGAAGCGCACGAAACTAGACTTACGGATTTCTGAGCCAGCCACATAGATACGTTTTTAAGTGCGAGCCCGGAAACATCCTATTTCATTCCCCCAAAATGTAGTAAATCTTTTATGATGGAAAAACATGGAATGCGAAATTCTTCAAAATTCTCCAAAAAGAATAGTGTGCTTGTCTGGGACCTGAATATTTCCTATACATACTGTATTTTCACATATTTTTCCGCCCTTAGGATTTCCCGTCGCTATTTCATACAAATCACACTCTAGCTCACACAGCATGTATCTAATTAAATGTAGGGTATCTTGTTTCATGGCCACATAACACTATCTATGCATTGAGCCAACAATGTCTGACCTTTCAGTCGTAACCATATAAGGTTATATCCTAAAGGGTGAAGCCATTATCTATTATTTCTTGATTCTCAGCAACATTAAAGTAAGGAAAAGCAAAAAGGCTTTCTTTCAAATTTCAGCAACTCAAGACTAAGTCAGATCTACATCCCAGACTTAATGCACCCTAGACAAGTTGGGCTGGCATTAGGAAAGCCTCCCTGAATAATTAAGTTGTTGTTTGAACTGATTCTGTCAGTCTTTGGACAAGGACCAAAGGTGGCAGTGGACACCTTACTTCTATACTGACCTTGTTTTCTACCTTTACAAACTGACTTTAAAATTAGCGGACAAAAACGGTACAACTCCAGCGACATTAGCACGAACTCTACATTTTTTTGGGATGTAAGATTACCCGATTTGACAATTACTGAAATCTGCTAGAGATGTCAAAGAATATCTGCTCATTCTGGATGAATAGGCCAAATTTTTTAAATATCCTTTTCAAATATATCATATTATACACTCATTTTTCTTCTCACATCATACAATCAAGGGACTAAATTCTGTTCACGTCCTCTGTATAGGACAACAGCTCTATAAGCAGATAAGATCCTTCATTGCTGTGCCCCCACACATAACCCCAATCTACATGGCCATATTTACGGACCATCACCCGCAGACGGTCATGGCGCTATTCACTCGTCAGATGACCGGTCCTCATTACCCACCTCCGAGCGACATGAATAAGGCATGCGTCTATCATGGCGCGTGCTTTGTCCCCGCGGGCTGTATTACAGACCGATGGACCCCGGCCGCCCCCCGCTCGTAACAGGTATCGGGTAACGACCAGTATTAGTGACCCTCGTACGAGCCCGGCTCACCGAATCATAGTGATCATGGTCACACGCAACCCTTTCATGTCCCGCAATAGTGTCAAAGCGAACCATCATCGTGAACAGTTTCCATATCGTGCTTCTGCTAATTCTCATCTCAGGTGTCGCGGATTAATGAAGATGCACGGTTTGTTTGAAAGGTGCGCTATTACCAATGTCCGGATGTGTAGAGTATTGAACAGGCCCCTATAATATGGTCTCAGATGCTTGGGGTCTGGAAGCTGAACACCTATTACTTAATCCAACCATTACCATGATTTTAATTGATTGCATAGTTTAATCTATTTTGGGCAGTAGACGTGGTCTATGTAACACGTACCTTACAGGTTCATTGGCCATTTCACAAAACGAGGAAGTAAGGTATCAAAATTGACATTTCTGGAATTTATGTGTTTAAAATCAAAGCACTGTGAGGGATCATGACCCCCATATTGGGACAACCATCACAAACTCAACATTTTCACCCATAAAAGATCATGACAATAATCAAAATGAATTATGCGTTAGGTATTGGCCCGATCGATCTATTCTAACTCCAGCCTGTTATTTGCTCAGAGAGATCCCCCTGCAGCCTCTCTGTGAATAGGATCCCCCCCTCCCCTTACCCGCACCCCAACCTCCAGGCTCAGGGCTACCAGTACCACACAAAGCCTGGACAACAGCCCCCACTGTTTGCACCCCTACGTTAAGGGGCCGGGGTTAGGGTTGAGTCAACAGAAGGTAACAATAGTAGTCACCTTATAGTACACACGCCCAGCCCACTCGTGGGCCATTACAGGACGCACCGGCCCCCGGGGGTTCCTATCGGTTCGTCCCTATTCGGTCGATCACCGGAACCTAATAATCTCTAACCCCTTTAAGTTTACCGTTTGCCTGTAAGTGTAACCTGTACCTAATCTTACTATATGAACTCTGCTCTTTTACATGTTACTTTTATTGCGAAGGCACCAGCCCCCGGGCTCCCATGGGTTCCTCCCCGCTCGGTCAATTACCGGAACCTAATAATCTCTATTACTGTAACTGGCATATTGTTTGATGTTTCTTTTATCATAAATGTACTGTAAGCACCACCCCCCTAGCACCAAACCCGTAGTAAGCACTGCATGTTTACTACACTATATTATATGTACATCGGTTACAAACAAGTAGCACTGAACTTCGAATTCTGGTGGATTTAATAAGCGACCCCAACGGCACATGGAGAATTCCAGGAGGTTTCCAATCACCCAATCTCTACCCATTCTCCCTCACTTCTACCAACCACCTGAAAACCACATTGAACCTTCCTCTATCCCCCTCGCCCCTTACTCCTAACCGTTCTCTATTCTCCATATCACCGCCGGGTACTATCAGGTTCCTGCCTATCCTTTAGCATTGACGGCAGATTTACTTCCTCGATAACTTTCATAAATCCAACAATTAAACTTAGATTTTCTGACATGTGAGAGATGAGCTCACAAGCTATTGACTGGCATCCTAATTAATATTTACTTTTTCCAATTCGAATTGCAAGAGCTCAAATCAAATATACAAGTTACAGCACTGCCAGCATAGGGTGGGAACCTGCTCCAAAGCAAAGGATTTCGGGTAATCTGGAGGAACCGTAATACGGCGATTTCCCAGCCCAGCCCTACAAAGACCTAACCATGGACCTGCACATCCCTCCAGCCGCCAGCCGACCCAAGATGGCGGCGCCCATGGCGTGCATGGCGGCCGCCATAATTAGCCCGCTCGGCTCACCAGGGGGCGCCCCGGGGCTGCTGGTACCGGCGATCGGGAGTAGTAGTGCAGGGGAAGAGGGTGCTGCGGCGGGCTACAGGCCGGACACCAGCCGGGGTCGGTACCAGGCCTGTAAGGAGGGTGTTTGTGTGCTGCTCGCCGGGGAGCAGCGAAGGCTGGGGTTTGGCGAATCAACACAAAGGTATCCACTCCACAGCCTCCTCTCTCCATCCACTACCCTGCCCTCTACTCCTCCCATCCCTCGTAAACACGTCAATTAAGCACGGCTGGATTTCTCCCAGACGCGATTCTCTGGTTTGTTGCATTTTGACCTACCTGCAGCCTAAATCAAGGTGCTTTGTGGGAAATATGCTGACTGTCAGACAAGTCCATATCGTTTTTTTCATCTTATTATCATTATTCATCTAAGACATTTTCCTTTGCTTGAGATCCGTATTTTTATTTTGCCATAAGATGTGTTATTTCTATTGGTTTTCCCATGCAATTGTTTACATACAAAATATGTCCAAATTAGCCTGCAGGAGCATCAGATACAGGGAAATTAAGAACTGCGTCTGCCTAAATTCACTGAACAGGGCTTCCAAAAAGAAATTATTTCTACCGACAAGAAGCTGGTTTTCAGAATCAGTGCACTCATGAAAACAAATCTGGCTTATCAACAATTATTACAGATCCTTCTATGATGCCATGGTACAGCAGGGCTTCCCATACGGAGTGGTTAGTCTTGGCAAGCTTCCAATACA
Organism: Lepidonotus clava; assembly: GCA_936440205.1. Taxonomy (NCBI): domain Eukaryota; kingdom Metazoa; phylum Annelida; class Polychaeta; order Phyllodocida; family Polynoidae; genus Lepidonotus; species Lepidonotus clava. The sequence goes on from OW387141.1 coordinate 6,204,169, forward strand.
TGGATGGTGTATTACAAATTCCCGTACCAATTGCTGATTACCTTTTCAGTGTTTTCCCATGCCTTTACTGCCGGCTGGGCCGAAAAGCTTTAGTTCTGAACGACCGCCTTTAAATCTGCAAAGCTGCTTATCTAGAGAACTGGTTATTGAATGGCAGTTTAGAATTCTATGTTTATGAACGAGCTCGCTTTTTTCTTCTTGGGAAATCCGAAAACCCCTTTTTTTTTAATCTCATGTATAGCAGCTTAAAGTTTAAAAGTCAAAAGTTCAACTCGATAGCATGGAGACATCCTGGTCTATGTCAAAGAACCTGTCTTGACCTAACACATTTTACACTACTAGAAGCACTCTGTTCCTTGCCCCTCCCCACCCTGTTTTTTCCCTGGGGACCCCTCACAGAATATGCGTGCCAGCCCCAGGAGAGGAGGGAATACATCACCAGGAACGCGAACTGACAAGTTCCTGCGCACCGGACATCGCCGCGGAGTCGTGTCATAAATACTGCCCGCCTTGGTTCCGGACGGGCACCGGAGACCGGGCAACATATTCTATGCGTGTTTACAGGAGCGGTGAAGCATTAATGTGACCGAACCACTTTGACAGGTGGAAACAGTGTCATTCACCTCGAGATTCTGCCGGTGTGGTATATTGATATTATGAAGGCAGTGATAGTGTCTGGCAGTTCATATTCTAATTAATATGGATGTAGAATATTATTCAGTGAATTTCACTAGTATTTTTGTCCCTTGCCTCAGATACTTTTTTTTAAAACATAATTTTTAGTCAATGTAAAATCCTATATTATGTCATGTCACTATTCAGAAGTGGGGAATATTTGCTATTTAAATTTCCTACAAACCTAGCCTGGCCTTCCCTACACCGTCCTGTTTACCCCGAGCACGCGGCCAGGCAAAACCGTACCGAGAATCGCCTCTGCCGATCACCTTCTTCTTCTACCCTAACCTTTCTCTCCGAAAGTTGCCCAATCAATAAGAGGCTTACTCTACCCGCGCGGAGACCCCGGACGGGTAGGTGCTTGGCAGGCGCCTTGATACGGGTGGCTGCAGGGTATCGACTTCGCTTTATAGACCACTAGTAGGTTATCTGTCCCTGGTTACCCTCTAAAAACATATACAGTGTCTGTAGGGAGGTTTTGGTTAGGAAGTATGAGTGTGAACTGATGTAATGCCTTAGAGACCACTTGATGTATATCACTCTATGTCTAACTTTGGATGTAGGGTCCAACCACAGGGTCGGTGGGTTGGTTGGTTATTGGTTGCTTTGCACCCTAATTAACTGCCAGGGTCATATCAATGGCGGTGATGGTGATCGAATCTGTGAGAAGGTAGAGACCATACCCCTACACTTTTAACGAGGCACACATTCTTTAATGTGCCTGGTCCAACCACAGGGAAAGGTGCACGAAGCCAAAAGGGTATACTGAGAAGTCGCAATTCACAAAAACCCACAAGAATCACCTTGCTCAACTCGCTAAAGGAGGCAAGGAAAATCTGCAAATGCTTGTTTTGGACCCATATTGGCCTCGCTCCATCTTATGTATTGGCTCTATGGGGACAAATTCTGAGTAGTATATGAAAATAGGGCTCTGACTCAGGGTCCCCCCCCCTCCACTACACCAAACCACTCCTACACCAGTCCTGCTGGCGTCACCTACACTCTCCTAGCACCTACACTCTCTTAGCACCTCCACTCTCCAGGCGTCACCTACACTCTCCAAGCACATCTCTCCACCAAACCGGAAGTCACCCGATCGGCGCAGACCGCTACTTCCGACGGGGGGAAGGGGACGCTGGGGGGACGCTAGGGGCGGCGTTCGCAGACCCCAGGGCCAACCCCAGTCACCTCTACTTGGGTGACTATACCGCTAAAGCAAGACCCGCCATATTGTGTTTTTAAAGGGATGTCTACAGATTGTATGAAAGAATCTGTTTTCGTATTTTTCGATATTTATACATCAAATGCATACATATTTTTCCCTTCTCATTTCGTAAGCAATTTCCCATTTCCATGTACAACTTACAAAGTACTACCATTTCTGAAGTAAGCGATAAATAAGGAGCCTTTAGATACTAGAGATTTCTTCCCAGGAAAGTATAAAACACATTTTTTTAAAGAATTTGTATATAAAGCTTATACTGCGCGACGGGACATAAATCTAGGCGATGATAACCTCATGGATATCGGACACCATGTTCCACACTTTATATCTGATTTGTAGAGGGCGTATAATAGAATTGCAACGTACCTTGGGTTGTGTGGGGGTCCACTCTGACTGACCACCTCTATGCGTACCTCCATGCCTCTCTTCTGTCCGTACTCGTTGAGCGCACTCACCGGGTTCTTGTCCCCGTTCAGTAATGCTGGAGGCACTGTGGGTTAGAGGAAAATACATCAATTAAACAACTATTCAGGATATGAGTGAGTTAAAAAGATAACAGCACAATATACAGGATATTTCAAGATGTATTTTTAAAAGAAGGTACATGTTCAACCCCTCTTTCACCACTTTTCATAGTAGTGCTTTTACTTTCACTTTGTAGATAATTTCTTTTCCCTATTTCTTCACTTGTTCTTGTCAATTTTTCAACGTTATTAACAATTTGCCACTCTATATTTATGTGTTCTGTATGTAAATACACATTTTACTGGCTAAAATAACTGAACAATTAAGATACCTAAAAAACACTCTAAGAAATCCTAACAGTCTTTTTTCTCTTGTCGCATGCTTAGCTGGTTTGTACAACGTTAGGCGCCAACTGTAAGAAGTTAAGCTCCCTGACTTTATCCTCCAGACACTCTGATACCCCATCTTTATACGCCACCCCCCTCCCCCCTCTCAAGGTGATTCCCTCGCTAAGAAGCTAAGTGTGTGTTGTTAAAACGGTCCGTCGGGCTGTTTATTCCAGCACCACCCCTCCTTTCCACTCCCTAAGTTTCTCCCCACCCCCCCAACCCCCTCCATCCCTTGTTAAACGATTGGCAGTATAGGAGAACCTACTAGGAGGGATAGTGGGAGGAGAGGATTTTTTTCCAGGCTGTTAAGCACCATACCCACTAGGACACTTTAACACAATCGGCCAACGAGTCGGCGGTAAAATCGCCTGTAAGTTTCCCATATTGAAATGGTAGTGTTTGATATGAATCGGCGCTAAAGTCGACCGATTCTACCCTTAAAATCGGCTGATTTTATGGCTAATTAGTCGACCAACTGTGTAAAAATCGCCTAGTGGGTATGGGGCTTTAGACTTGGAAGGAAGCCCTCCGTTAAACGATTGGCAGTGTAGGGGAACCTACTAGGAGGGATAGGTGGAAGGGGGAGGGGGGGCGATTTTTTCAGGCTATTAGGCTCAGAGGAAGCCACCCGGATATTACAGACTGACACTTATAGAGAAGGGGGGTGGGGGGATGAGAGAAGAGCCGGGAGGAGGGGGTAATGGAGGTTGATGGAAGAGCCAACATATCCTTCCTTCCACTAGGGAAGAAATCAAATTTACAGACCAGCTAAAAATGGCTCAGCAGGCTTTGACTCAATCTCTGTACCATACCTTTTTTTTAATTCAATGTTATGTTTTGGTTCTTTTATGTGTTGCAGTTCTAAATTGGTGCGACTTCAAATATCTTGTTCACAAAAGGATAATGAGGTATCTTATGTTTCTGTTTTGTTCTCAACAGTCTTTGATTTACTTTCTTCTATTTTTTGTTTTTGTTTTTTATTTTTATCCCATATCTTCATGGTGTAAGGTTAGGGCGCATTTATGGATTTTATTGGCTATTTCCGATGGGTAAGTTTTGCTTCTTAAACGGACGGACCTGTATTGACTTACATCCTGTTTTTTTTCCTTTCCCATCACATGTCTTTAGGACAATAAATAACATGCCTCGAGCTGACGATACTTTGCACTCCATTATGTCAAACAAAAAACGCAAGACTTTTACTAAATAGTTAGAAATGATGTCCTATCTCGGAATACACCCCCACCCCCTTAAGATGAAAATGGCAGGCCGTGTACTGCACTCAGGTATAAACGTCCGCGGCTATTTCTGACAATTTAATCTAGGATTCACGTTTTTCACTGCTTTCCTGGGTTCAAATTATTGAAGTTATTGACAGGGATGCCGGTCAGGCCTATTTTTCATATATCAAGACTACATTGAAATATTTGACATTTAAGACTGATATTTGAATTTCTACAGGGGGAAAACAAAACAACTGTACACAAAAACAAGGCCGTTTCACCGTTTAGGTTTTCAGACCCAGAGTGTAGGGAGTGGCGGACAGTCCGGATCACAGACCCACTAAATCCCGGGTACCGCACGGCCGGAAAATCCATTTGGCTCTGAGCGGGCGGGGAGGGCATTGGAGCGGAGGGGGGCGGGGAACTGAAAAGGGGGAGGGGGGCACCCCAACCCACCCCCACTCCAAAAATCGATAATTCCTTTCCAAAGTTTGCTCACTGAGAGCCGACCTCCCGCCCTTAAGGCCGAGGGCCCACCGACCTTCTCTTGTGTGGGCAAAAGCTGCCATGTTTTTAATATTTTTTTAATATATTTTTTTTCCCTTTAATGATTGGGATAGAACCTCTGAGGGTTAGGGTGAAAGGGGCAAAATGAAAGCGAGTTGGGAGGAACGGAAAGCAGCAAAAAAGAATTTATTTGTTGTACCGTTTTTTTTCCTTCCTGGTAATTGAACAACCCTTCCTGATAATCTAACAAGGTAAAAATGCTATTAAACACTAATGGAAAAATATTTATTTTATTACGTGTTTTTAATGGATAAATATTTATTTCAATACGAGTTTTTCAATTGGGATTTAATTAATGCGGAGTTTTCGAAGCCTTTCAAGGCTGTGAATGAACGCACTCTAAACAGGACTCCACGAGAAACTGCACGTGAAGCACAGTTTGCATCTATGTTTTAGTTGCAATTTAAAATGCTGTTTTTTTTTAATCCGCCAACAAAATTGACATGGCGTATTATTATTAGTCTAGTGCGTACGGTAAAGCAGGGTGTATGGGGAATGGAGTCGGGTAGGGAGGGCAGTGGATAAAAGGGAGTGGTGGAGGGGGCAGTTGTGTGTGGGGTGGGGTGGGGTGGGAAGAGGTAGCGTTTGGGTGGGTGGGGGCGGCAGTTGTGTGGGGGGCAGGGGGAGTAGCTAGGTGGCAGTGGTGGTGGAGGTGTATTATATATGATTGGTTAGCTGTGTGATAAATGCCACTGCTTTCAGCGACCACCGCCCAACGACAACCGCCGCCATTATACATCGTACGCCTCGCTGCACACCGCTTTACGCCTCTTTCCCTTTAGTCTCTCCAGTCAGACCAAAAGTGAGTCTGTACACTGGCAGCCATTTTAGGTGGGAATTCCCACCCAAATCCCAGCATGCTTTGCAGCTACTGGTTTATGGCAGGTAGGACCATAAACCAGCCAGCACCCAAACAACCATCAACGGGGTTCCCCATGCCACTTATAGAGGGCCTATAAATAAAAAGAATCCCCTACAGATTTTAGTGGCAAATTAAAGTCATGGACTCTATTGGGTGTACGGACCCATTACGTAAGAACAGACTACTTTCACTTTCGGTCCTACCCACCCACCCACCCTCACGCTGACAACCCCGCCCCCCTCCATGCCAAGCCCCACCCACCTCTCTCTCTCTATAATATGTATACATGCATGCGTCTGGGACCGTTTTTAGCTCGGAATTCTCTACCATGAAAGCACTATAGAGCCCTAGGGAAATAACCAAAGGGGAATATATCTGATGTAGAATACCTTTTTATGTTTCTGTCCCACTCTCTCCCCCTTTATTCCTTCTTTTCCCTCTTCACAAAACCTGAGGCTTTCCCTAGAGTCTAATGGAATATCGTTTGTCTTTGTGGTGTCTATGTTTAAAGAGGAAAACTGGAAAATTATTTTCGGTCCTCTGTTGTGTTTTGTCTTCATATATGTTTCTACATACTAATGGTTCCTATCAACATTGATTTAGGATATTTTGAACAGAAATATTTTTTTAATAATTTTGAATGTTTTCTTGGTGTCCCCTTGATTTCTTTCTATGATTTCTTTGGTAAATCAGTCACAGCATTTGTTTCATTATACCCTTAATATAGACTTAATTAACTTCCCTAGACCTGAATAGGAACCACCTTTCATGGGTTGTCCCCATCCTCCATCATAAGCTATCAGATTAGCGAAGTGGCACAAAAAATACTCGCCAAAGCTGAGTGATTACCCAAGTAATCAACCACAAGGCAGTTTTTAGTTTTTCACCATAGACCATTTTCCCCCTGACTAGAGTCGATTACCATTATGCTGGGCACGAGGTATTGAAAACGCTCTATTTCCAAGTGATGCGAAAATATGCATACTTATTAATTGAACGAACCAATTTCAATTAAAATCTAATTCAGGGAAATTTCACAATTCAATATTCATTAACAGAAATTTAACAAAAGAAATTGGCGATTGCAATATCAGCTTGCGCGCATGAGTCGCAAGACGTGAGTGTCTGGCATGTATCGCCATCAGTAAATATTGGGTGTGGTCGATTACGCCATGCGACCGCTTACACAATAGGCCATGATCAACACCCCCCACCCCCTGCCAAAGGCCCTGTGGCTGCTGCCAAGTATGGAGATGTGAGGCTTGGCTGGGGGCTGGGCTCTGATCAGGGGGAAAAACAAGGCGGGAAAACAACATATGGCAGCGAAACCCATATCACGCACCACTGGGCGGTTGTCGCGACACCGCACGTGTATGTGGCTTGTGATGTGGGTTTACTATTGGGTGTGTAACTAGAAACCAGATAATTTCATATGCTACCAAAAGACTATCTCTGGTTTCTGTTTTTTTGTGTGGTTTACAGGGAACCACTTCTGATGTATTTATGTGAGTGTGTGCTTTACTCTTTTTGTGTGTCTTTTCCCTTATTTTTGACTGTATATTGACTGTATTATCTAACAGAAAAGATAAGGACATCTAAAGAGGGGAAAAACGCTCCTGTGACGTCACATACAAATCATGACGTCACGACGTCGTTTATGACGTTACAACCAAGACGCTAATGCCTCAACCTTTACCTGCCCCTACTCGGCCCCACACTCATTCAGCATTATAGCAGTGCCTCCGTATCTGTATAGAATTAGAAGGTTAGAGAGCGAGAGGGGGGGGGGGGGGGTGGGCTCGTGTTACCATAGTAACCATTTAGCCCGGCCCCGGTCGTTATCGGCCGCCGCCACTCCCCCTGGTGACGGCGTCCGTCATAAACATGGCCGCCCCTACCCGCCGCCGCCATCTTGGACCACTTCATCACGTGGGGCTGTGACAACCAATCACCGCCAGTGTAACACCCCTGAGTGGGTTAGCTAATGCTTTGGTTTGGTCCTTACTATGTATATACTGAATTTATACTGACCTAATGCTGAATACTATAAGCTTTTGTTTGATCCACAAGGCAGGCATACTGATTGAATACTGATTTGATGCTGAATGCTAGGGGCTTTTGTATGGCCATACTGTGTGTATTCTGTATTTATACTGAATTAATGCTGAATGCTACAAGCTTTTGTTGGGTCCATACTGCAGGCATACTGATTGAATACTGACTCATTGCTGAATGCTAGGGGCTTCTGTTGGGTCCATACTGAGTGTATACTGAATTAATACTGATTTGATCCCGAATGCTACGAGCTTTTGTTGAGTCCATATAGCATGTATGATTAATTTATACTAACTCGATGCTGAATGCCACGAGCTTTTGTTGGGTCCTTATTGCAGATACACTGAATCTGTACCGACTTGATGATGAATGCCACGAGCTTTTGTTGGGTCTGTACTGCCTACATAATAAATTTATGAATTTAGTGGGTAAAGAGGGACACCAAGCATTGCAAATGTGCTCTGTACAGTACCTCCTAGGCAGCCTAACCTTATTTTTCACCCACTTGGCACTAGACCACTAGACAACTCTGGGAATCTATGCCTATATTGTGCACAGTGCCCTTCTCTACCAAAACCCACCTTCCCATGGGGACTACAACCATGGCCAAGCCCATCCCCACCTCCTAGACCGAAAGGTCAGTCTATCCCCTAGCCCTAATACTGCCTTCTTTACCAGGTGACTATATTCCCCTATACCCGCTGGGCCTCACATTCCAATGTTTACCATTGACACTGGCCAGTTGGCCAATGTCCGACAATTTGAGAGCAGGGCCGACAATTTCCACCAAAAATAGTGTCAAATTGGCCCTGATGGCCAACAGTGATCACGGCACTGCTTTTTTCCAATACTTTTTTCCATTACATTTTTCTGACCATACTTTACATGTTTTTCTTTGTTTCTTATGAGAGCTGTACCAAAATAAAGTCACGGCCAACCAAAGACTGATTATATTTTGGAAAAAAATCGGCCCTTTTGGCCAACAGCCTAAAAATTTAGTTTCCAACACTGCATTCCTCTGTACTGTTATCGTACGGCCATGACCTCTCTGTAGTCGTCGAGGTTAACGTCCACAGAGCATGCGCGGAGTAGCCATCGATGTGCGCCTGCGCGGGTCACCGGGGGAGGCGGGAGGCCAATCATTGGGTGGGTCAATGGGAGCGGGAAGCCCGGGGTGTTAGATCATTGTATTGTGATTGGTCATAACACTGGGAAGCCTTGTTTTGTTTATCTGTCTGAGGTTGCAGCTGTTATTGTCAGTAGGAGGAAAACAGGAACATGCAAAGCAGACTGAAAGCCCTACTCTAATTGGCCTACTCTTGTTTCTTAAAAGATGGCAAGGGATATTCTAGTGTCACACATATAGGGATGGGGAATAGCTGACTGCTTTTCATACCTGGGACAAGATGCATTGGTAATACAGTGTATTTTGAGTAAAGAATCAGTGTAAGTTTGGAGTAGCATTTTAGTGGTAAATAAGTGATGTCAGTAGTGATTTAATAGCACATTCACATATTTCGGACATACTGATTTGGGAAGTCACCAGTGCCTTTTGGTCCTGGAAACCATGCAGGTAGAGGGACAGAATTTAGCCTACTGGAGAAAAGTAAACCAAGGTAAAGGTACATTTTTATAGGAGAACTGCCCACTGCCCACTGTGCCACCTTGGCCCCACCAATATAGGTAGAGCAAAGGCACCATCAGACCCAGAATGGTGATGTGGACAAGAGAGAGGTGCCACGAGCCGTTACCACTAACCAGTCCACCGCAAGGCACCCTGGGTAATGGGCGGACATCGGTCGGGTCCCCAGCACAACCTGCTCTCCAAGCACATCCCCAGTGCTCCTTAGACACAGACCACGCCCTGCATTTCCCCAGGGGATGGGGGTTTATCTGCTGGGAGAGTGTGTTCTCCTGGCTTCCTGCCTTGCCCAGGCTTTACATCCTAATCCGGAAGTAACTCTCCTGCCGCAGTCGCCCGGCGAGCAGCTGAGGCGGCTGCCACCTACCCCCATCTATCTCCACAACAGCTTCTGGCAAAAAAACATGTCGGGCAAGTCCCCGAAGACTCAACACAAAAAGGAAACAATAAAGACTCGACCGATGGACTAGGGCACAAACCCTGTTGGAGCAGTCGACGAGCCTGTTTTGTGTCAGCTTTCGCTAATTCGGTGCCCTTTGTCGCTGTTGCCGGACACACAACCAACAACACCCCTCCGCCTACCCCCTGCGATTAATTTGAGAATAAGCAGACCTGGGTAGCCTTCTGCAACACACACAGACACCCCCTCATCCGGCATAGACCTGGTGGCGCTTTTTTCTGGGGCTATTTCCTGCTGAACTAAAAAAAGACGAAAGGATAAAATCGCTCTTTCTAATTAACGACAGGAAGGGCGCATGCCGCTACTGCAGCGGGTTAGTTGATCCCCTACATTCTTCCGCAGCACATTAGATCAGGTTCTGGTTTCAATTACAACCTACCCATAATTCATGAAAATGGCTAATTCATCCGGCTAGATGACATCAAGATAATTGACATCCAGACATGGGCGATAATAAAGGCAATCTAAATTGCTAGGGAATGGATGTGGTTGTAATACGCAGAGTAAAAAAAATACAGGAACCCCAAATAAAGATGATTTGACTGTTTGATAGCGCCTGTGGGAGGTACTTAGAGGTCGGCGGACAAATCACTCACTTTGGGCTGCGTCAGGACCAATCTGCATACCCCTGGGGCCATGTTGGTGTTTGCGCAGGAAGATTTGTACGTGGTCGGGGGAAAAGGGGCCAGCTTCAGCTATCTGCCCACATGGGAGGAGTCTGCCAGGCAATCTCTGGTCAGTTGTACAGCTCTTCAATAGGCATTCAGATAAATTCCATACTCAGCAAAATACATTGAATTAGAATACTATTTATATTGTTTATCGTATTTCAGGGCAAGCTTTCCTCAGATCTATAGTTTATCAACAGAGCTTGCATTGTTAAAAATATTCAGTGTATTTGGGATTCAGAGCACATATTTCTACCTTTCAATGCACTATTTTTGGGGGGGAATCTGCATACAGGAGGTGTAAAACTTTTAATATTTTGTTATACCATATTTATATACTGTGATGCATTGTTAAGTTCCACGGGCCGCCCAGGTGGTGCTAATAATAAAATCTTTACTTCAAACACTGCTGTATTCAGCCATAAAAACATACCAATAGAATCAGGCAAAACATACCGATACATTGATACAGCTTGGCCCATCCTCAGGCATGTACCCTCGCAGACGTCAAACCAGCAGAATCGACAGCTGATCGACCGGCAGTGGATCATTAAAAGGGGTCAGGGGGTACGCAGAGACACCTGCCCTATGCCTGCAGCCCGCGATTTATCCGATTACCTGACGGAGTCATTACAAAAATAACTACGCATATCAAACATGAAGAGTGAATACGGGAGATTGTGCCGACCACCTGGCAGGTACTAGGGTCAGGTGGCATTGGAATTTCATTTTTATTTCAGGGGATTTTGATACTATATTTTTCACAAAAACCCTAAAAGTGGGAATAACTGGGAAGACAATGTAAAAACTCCAGTTTTATATGAATTGAGCAGAAGCCAAATACTTAGAGGCACATGACCTTAAACACTTATTGAAAGTTCTTTAAACAGGTGTAGTTTCCAATTATGTATTAAATGAATAGTTGGCCCTTCATTTATTCAAGAATGAATAAGGAGCTTTATTAAGTAATTGGTTGAACATCTGCTTGTATTTGAACCGTTGAAGGAAAGTTGGTCAAGGATTTTTCTGAATGAAGTACAAGTATGTATTTTGTTACTAAATCCATCTAACCTCTTTTTGGTGGTGTTACAGCATTTATCATAACAACACTGCCAATAGATTTCACCCAATAATACTGCGGTAGGAAATGTCATAGATAGAGCCTCGCGTACAAATAACACTCAGCCAAACATAATTATTTTACCTGGCCCCAGGGCGACCAATTGGCATCGTACCATCAGGCAATCAACACCGCGTATAACCTGGTTATGGCCCATGTGGAAGGACCAGGTTTACAGAGCACCAATTAATCGGGGATAGAATTGCCCGGTCGGAGTAACTGGTGATTAGGACAGCTGCTGCGGACAGACAGCTGGGTATTGGGTTAAGCTTGGCTTGGGAGTTCACACAGATTAGATGCTGCTACATTTCTAGGATTCCCCAGGGCATGCAGGCTAAGCTTGGAACATGACCCAATATTCAGATGTCTGTAAGTTAAATGTGGCTTTACTACCAGGATTTGCTGTGCCCCTTGCCGGTGTATATTCTGCGTCTATCTTCCACATTAGATAGTAATATTGCCTGGGATGTACTTTAAATTTGTTAAATTAATTAATGCCTACTATATGTATGAACTATATACGTTGATTGGTCTTGCTTCAATGAGAATTGCACGATCTCTTTAGAATCTCAAAATCATGCTTAATTTCATATTTTGGGTCGTCGGTAATGTCTTCCCAATACCACCATTGTAAGTAATTTTGTTTTTCAAACCTTGTATTGCCAGACTTGAATATGCCCCTCACAAGTTTTATCTACACCGATACATGCTTACAATATGCCTCTAGGATGGTAATAGCCTCAGAACCTATTTTATATTATAGCGAAAGCAGAAATGAGAACCATTACTGGCTCGGCGCATGTATCTAGATTAATGCCTTAAAAGCAGCCTCATAAAAGAGGCTTTTGTTACGGGGAGAGTAATATGACAGAAAGGTGTATGGTAACAGCTATAGCATAATGCCGGGGAGCCTTCAATCATGGAGGGTTGGAGTCTAATTGATGAGGCTGTGCAACATAACATGGGAATTGAGTCGCTGTATTAAGTGGAATTTAAAAGGGTAATTCATAAACACGCTGTGGAGCACATATGAATATCGAGGATGTGACAGGGCTTGCTGCTATGAAAGGCTTATTTGGTACTATGAAAGGCTTGTTTTTTTGAAAACTAAAGCCTTGTTTTAGAAACCCTGGTGAACATTGAAGCTTAGAAAGACTAACACATATGTAGTAAATGTGGCACAAAGAATCACTCAGGGTTATTTAATACCGAAAGGCAGTGTATCGAGAGGTAGCATGCTATAGCTACCATAGTGAATTAATGGCTCACCCAGCCGACAAAACATATACTTGTATCGACTCATTTAGTATCCGATCAATCAGAGGTGGCCTTTTACTGCTATTTGCATACAAACTGGTGAAACTCTGCCATTATTAGTTCAACAAAGTGTGTACGGCAGGGCCAAACAGTGTACGTCAGGGCCAAACACACGTTTTTTCCCCTGTCCTGTGGGAGCGGGGTTTGGGAAGCAATATGTTTAAAGTGTTGGGTATCACATTGGCTGGCACCCTAGGTGGTGGGTTAATGGACGCGCTATCAATAATATAACACCTAGAGGTCTTACAAAGGCCTGGGATGGCAGCAGCCGATGGAGTCAGACCCTCGCTAACAGGAGGGATGGTTTCAGACTGTCTGCCCTGATCCATATTTCCTGGATTGTCGGCACAGCGCAAAGTGCCACCATGTTTCATCATTCTCTATATTTAGCCGTCGTCCATCATCGTTGTTTTCCTTGGGTCGGAGTTACACTGAACTAGCCCCGCCATCAGCGGAGACGGCGGCTGCTTCATCATTAATGGCCAAGTTACCAAGGTGTGATGGGCAATGGCGGGGAAAGGAAGAAATGACGCATATTGAAAAGGTAGGAGGGAGCAGCAAAGAGTATCAAATGACAGACACACAAAGAGGCAAAACAGAAAGTATGGAAGAAGGACCCAGATTAGAAGCATTTCCAAGAAGTAAACAATTCTTAGTCCACAGATCTGGCAACTGCATTATTCATCTCTTGGTTTTTAATTCGACCAAAGAGATACTGACGTCAATATTGCCAACTTATGTACCTGCATAAATCTTTTTTTGTATTTTCCGCAAATAGATTTTACCATCTTTTATCTTTCCTGCAAAAAATACCATACTAAACTAAAGGACAGATGGAAATGAGAGAAAGAAGTGGAAGGGATTGTATGGTCTAAATGGTACGAGATGGCCATGAAGGGATGGTAATCAACGATTACACATAGTTGTGTAATGGCACTCTAACCCCATCGGTAGCCATCATTGATATATTTAGCACCATCATCAGCTCGATATAATTGATGTATGTGGCCACGTCAAGCCGAGCCAAACATCACACCTACCAGCACTGAATGTATCAATACACATTTCTCAAACCAATCCTCTTGCTGTAAGAGATTACATCCTCCTTCTATTAGGGTTTTGCAAGTGTTTATAAATACCCCCTCCCCTCAAGGCAAGGTGTTTACAAACTCGTTTACAGCGGCATCACCACTTCCTATGCTGATACGGTGAAGCTGACCACATTAAACATTCAAACCGTAGCCCCTTACCCCGTGCTTGTGGCGGCAGGTGGCAGGGTGCAGGCGTGTACATGGTAATAATGGCCGAGGCCTGGTTCGGGGTATGGGGGCAGCGTATTAACGTCACACACAGGCCAGTGTTGTACGGGCTGCAGACGAGCTTAGCAGGTTGTATGGGTGGATTGTATAGGTGGATCATTTGGGTAAATCACTCATGATGTGTTGTATCGATAATAAAGTGTTTTTCCCCCTAAACTGATACAAAATGTTTTTTCTACCTGATAACAATGGATGGAATCATGAATTTTAGTCCTACGAAAATTGAAGAATTCAAAAATCGGATTTTGGACAAATGTTTTAACAAGAGTCATGCTATGACGTCAAGATGCACATAAAATTGAAACAAAATTACGAAACAATGATTTCCATCTCGTATACTACTCATTAAACTCCCAATCCCAACATAATCATGGTACACCTCCCAAGAGGGTCTCAATTCAGCCAATCAGGAGAAACAGGAAGCACATTGTTTATGACAGGAACCTGGCCATTAAACCAACATACAACATCTTTTTGATAACACCGTAACCGATTAAGCATCTTCAACTGGACGTTTCAAGACTCATGTCCATAGATACTAAAATTACCCCCTTTTCATATTAAAAGAGACCAAAACTAAATGGCAGGCACAGTATACATTACAGCACTTGAGTTCACTGCACCAACGGCCAGTCTCCACTTACATACTAGGAGCATGGCTACCGATACCTGGTCAGCTAACGCATTGACCACGACCCCCCACAAGGCCGGTCAGCCAGCCTCAGCATGGTCGTGGAGAGGCCGGGGCCGAAACACGAGAAGGCTGGTGAGCCCGCGTTATTACATTAACTATTAATCTAATGCACACCAAGGTCTCCTGTGTCGGCCAGGATGACGATGACGGGAGGTGTTTGAGTAGGTCCACTAAGCAATTTTTATGCTATATCAATACCACTCACATTTTTGCTTTGTTCAAAGTACTATGACCAAATCTACAACAGCAAGGAAAGGTGTTCCGACAGACACCTTAGGGAGTCAAAACGGGGCAGTCCGCTGGTTTCTCATCATCTTGAAATGGGTCAGGTGAGAACAATTATTCTTAATCAATATATCACTGCATAGTCTTTATAGTTTCTATCCATAACATGATTTAATCCATCTAACCTCCTTCAAAATGTAGAAAATATTTATCCTTAAAATCTTGCTACCTACAGCTAGAATATTTCCATGCATAACCCATTTCTGATTGAATATTGAAAAAAATTCTCTGGGGTGCTATCTAACTAAATTAGTTTTCAATGGCTTAATTAAATGGGTGAATCCTAACAAATGGCTGTCGTTACGGGGCCCATTACCGCGCGGGTAGCGCGTGCTTCCTGCACCACCGCCATCCTGTTCAGGTATCGCGGGCTATAATTAGACCCTCAGTAATGGAATACCACCATAAACGTGGTGCGCCGAGTCAAAATAACCAATCAACTGAAAATCAGGTCTTTTGTTGGGTGAAAACAGATATTAGAATTAGATTTCAGGTAGTTCTTGGTAATGTGCTGTTTGTGAGAACTGCTACTGAGGTTGTTAGAATATAAAAGGTTCAATACTGACAATAAAAACAAATAGTTTGTATTACACAGCTTCTTAATTCTGAAGGCAATTTTTAAACCTAAGTAGATTTTGTTTGTTTGTTTGTGGGGTTAGTTTAACGTCTGGCCAACCCTTTAGGGCTCTTTTACCAGACTGCACAAGGTAAAGCTTCGCAGTTAGTTTTTACGCCACAGGGGCGGTGACAACTGTAACATGTTATTGCAATCTTCATCTATCGGAGGTTGAGATAGTGGGAGGGGTAATACTTATGATACGAAGATATTGATGAGTATTATGAAACCACAATGAGCTTAAATTATTTTCCTTTTATGCATAGTTTTGTAAGATAATATTCGTAAGATTTTACGTGTAGTACAATCGATAGCATGGGCCCAAAATCTGAAATTGAAAAAAAAGTAGGGTGCTGCTTATAATAGGGGTTTTACGGTAGAAATAAGCGAAGCCCCCCCCCCCCCCCCCCCCACGGCGGCAGCCCGCGCCGACCAGTCATGCCTCCCCCCCCCCCCCCCACACACACACACTCCCGGCTCTCTCTCAGTAGCCCGTCCCCGGCGCCCACTGTCCTATACTACTCACACTGACTGACTACAGCCAGCCGCCCGCCTCCTCCTGCTCCACGTTACCATGACAACCCGCCTCCCCTGCCTCCCTCCTCCTCCCGGCCCCTCCACGGTGAGGGCGGTAACACGGGCAGGCCCACGGGCAGGCCCACGGCCGACAGGGGTGGGGGCGGGTTGGGCGAGTAGTCGGGTTTTAAGAAGATGGAGTTGCTGTTTAGGTTAGATCACTGCGAGGAGGATAATTTTGATACTATTTTAGAGGGTTTCGTTTGTAATTGTAATTGGCTGTCTTAATTTGAAACTGCCAAAGTGCGTAATGTATAATTTGTTCCATATGGTTGAGTTATTATTGTGTTGTCCCGAGGGAAATGATTTAAAATACATTGAAATGTAACATGTACAACAATTGATGAAAATTCATTGGGATGGTCAGGATCCTTGCATCATTACGCAAGGACGAACAGTTGATCTATTTATCATTGAATGAATTAAATCTTGGCACTTTTGGAGAGCCCTTAAAATGTTTTACATGCTACCATATGTGCGATGAAATCCCATGGATTTATCACTTAACAATTACCATTATCAGTTAAACAGATTCCAATTTGATTCTGGTCCAATAAAAAGATCAAACCCAGTCGTTGAGGCTCACAGGCGCAGAGGCAATAGTGTGTGAGTTGGGAGGGGGAGGAGGTTGAGGGAGGGAGAGTTGGATGGGAGGGGGAGGGGGCCTGGATAGTGTGTCGGCGGCATCAGTAAGCCTCTGTAAGGAGGACGATAAAGAGCCACCATCCCCTGCGACTCGCCGGTCAATTGCCGACCGCGGCCTTCTCCATTTGCTCCCATTTGCTCGTACCCCGAAGGCTGTGACCCGCTGAGCTGTTGTCTATTTGCTCGTGGAGCCAATCCACAAGTCGACCAGCAGCCAATACTGGGGGCTCTAACCCATGTCTCCCCCCCCCCCCCCCACCCATGGGCCCTGCTCCCAGCCCCAGCCCATTGGCTGTGCGTGTATTGGTTCCATATGCTCGGGTCTGCTCTCTATAGAACTGCTCCGAGCAGCTCGGGCAGTCGCTCCATCGTCAACCCAACCAGCAGCGCACAGTGCTCGCACCGCCGACTTGTTTTTGTGGCTGTGTTTTTATACACTGTCCTCGCCCAATGCTTCTCTATTTGCCATATCTCTTATCACAGATAACCTAAGCCTGCACCATACAATACACTCCGTCGCCTATTTTTTTGTATTTTTGTTTTGTTTTACCCTGTCCTAGCTTGCCCAGTCCTTCCCTATTTTGCCTTTTCTTATCAGGACTAACCTAAAGCCTACAGCATACACTACCCTCATACCACCTACTTGTTTTTTTGTTTTGTTTTTATATACTACCCTTGTCCAATGCATCTCTATTTGCCGTATCTCTTCTGAGGCCTTACCTTAGCCTACAGCATATACTACCCTCACACCACCTACTTGTTTTTTTGTTTTGTTTTGCTTCGTATACATTACTGCCTCCACGCTCAATGCTTTTCTATTTGCCATATCTCTTATCAGCACTACCCTAGGG
This sequence comes from Lepidonotus clava, assembly GCA_936440205.1. Lineage (NCBI taxonomy): Eukaryota > Metazoa > Annelida > Polychaeta > Phyllodocida > Polynoidae > Lepidonotus > Lepidonotus clava. Next base: position 6,221,823 of record OW387141.1, read on the forward strand.
CCTGCACCATACAATACACTAACACAACCTTGTTTTTCCTTGCCCAGTCCGTCTCTATTTGCCATATCGCTTATCAGGACTAATAGAATATTCATAGGAAATGAATGATTTCCTGTTCGTAACCCCAACCTCTCCATTATATTGCATTTCCGCATGCAGTCCCGCCTACTTTGAAATCACGCGCTCTCAAGTTATGATAATAAAGACAAACACCGTTCTTTTTTTTCTCTTGGCATCAGTGACTATGCATCTCCCACCCTTCCCCACACAGTGCTTTGACCTACATTCCCCAAACCCCTTTTCTCCCTGCACCCTCAGCTTCTCCCTCTCCCATCACTCCCTCTTTCCACCCCTTTCACCCCCAACCCCAATAGCTCTCTTCCCCCACCCCTCCTCTCCCCTTTTCCTCCTCTCCTGTCTCAACCCCAGCCTCCCGATCCCCCACTTCCTCACTCCCTTCTCTTTCTCTTCCATGAACCCTCTCTCTTTCCCAGACCCCTCTCCTCAACCAGCCCCCCACCCCCACCCCACCCCACTCCCCCACACACACCTGACTTCCCTCCCCTCCCCTCCCCCAAAGCCCCTCCCTGAGGTTCTTTCCCAAACCCCAGTGTGTTCGAATGCATCAGTCGGCATGCGCCGCCCTGAACCTCTCCCCCTTCTGCTCACCCCTCCCGCAAACCCCAGTGTGTTCGATTCCGCCTGTCGGCACGCGCCGCCCCAACCCGCTCCCCATCTGCTTACCATCTGCTCACCAGCAGCTGCTCACTGCCTCCAGCTGCTCCCCCCCCCCCCCCCCCCCAACACACACAGACCAGACAGGGCAGTCTAGCAGTGAGCCGAGTAGGTGCCGCCTGCTGCAGGGGTTGCGGGGTGTGTGTGTCGGGGGAGGGGGGTGTACTAAGGTGGGAGTGGGCAGGGCAAATGACAGGGGAGGGACTGCATGAAAGGAGGGAATTGGGAGTAGGGGGTCCTTGTTTTCAATATATTTCCCGAGCCTGTATTCCACATGTCGATTTTGCTGATTTTGGTATTTGTTTGAACCAGTGCACCCAATTGTAAATGCCTATTTTTCACCTTATCATAAATACCTTTGTATACATAGATAAATAATTGTTTCTATTCTTTTTTGCACTTATAAAATACATTGCGAGATGCACAATTTTCATGACATTTGCATCCAGCATGTGCATCCTTATTTTTGGACAATCTAAGGTATAAAGTAGGACAATAGAGCCATAGGCGAGACAGTGGCGGCAACTGTAGATGAATCAGATAATGCTATAGAGAGAGAGCCAAATGCAGCATAAACCTGTGGAAAAACAGGACGCATGTCACTTGGAGGAAATGACTCTGCCAGCGCTTTCGTCAGGTGACTGGTCCCTACCATATCGACTGATCCCCCCCCCCCCGGTAACCATGGTAACTCAGGTGGGGACGTCTCATGTTAGACGAGGTCTACAAGACGGGATCTAACAAACACCCCATGTCCCCTGGCGCCCGTCTGCTATTTATATGAAAGCAGTGGGGACTATTATAGACAGGATTGCATGCATGCCGTCACTGCTGCCATTCGGAGACCAATGCGTTCCGCCATATTTTTTGTTTGATGCTAAATTTCCTGCAAGTTTATGCTTGGTGGAATTCTCATGGACAGAGTAGGGGGGATCCGTTCCTAAAGTTGCTGAGCAACCCCAAGGGGGACAGTTTTATCTAGCTGTGATTGGTCAGTCATTATCTCTAACCTGATCTGTCCCCCTCTGGCCTTAGTTACAGTCATGCATGAGCGACTATGCATGACTGTAAACTAAGGGCTTCCCTGACACAGATGAGGCTATGGCACACACCTGTCTTATATATTTACAAGTCACCTGATATAAAAGCCAATTATCGGAAGTACCGTTACATACAGTGAACAATTTTGATCAGAATTATTTTGAGCGGCTTTTCCTATAGCAGTCACCATGGTTTCACATACCAACATGCACCATCACAGCCGGAAATATGAATTTGGTATCGATTTTAGCTTGCCGTATATATAAATGTTTGTTTCAAATAGAACCATTATCGATCGGTTTGGTACCGCCGCTGGTAGGCGGCGGTCTCTGGTAACCGGCTATGATTACAAGCCGCGCACCAGCGTAACCTCTCCACAACACCGAGAACCAGCAGAGGTCAAGGACGCTGCAGTTTGTTTTTATCTTATTTTTTTGGTATTTTGGTTTTGGATATTATTGATTCGGACTGTTTTGCCAACGGCATTTCAGCCAATAACGTACTGGTGATGCATGACATCAATTGGTGTTTTATTACCTTGTTATTGAAATGTTTGTCAAATTGCTCTTCCAATACAATTTTGTTTTCATGCTGTGATTATGCAATTTACTATTAGAGGGAGTAATAGCTTTTACATGCTTCTGAGTGTATAATTCCTCCCGTCTAAATCTCGCGATATCCGTCTAAGTCTCACGATATCTCACGAGATATCTGGATATCAATTACACCGGACATCAAGATACTTCCGGTGATTAACAGCTACCCAGAATGCAACTGCAATAGGAACGCTGGACCAGTTAAGTTCATGTTTTCCCGACAACCTTTTCCCAACTCCTCTCCTGGCGACTGGTTAGAAACGAGTGGCGCTATTTTGGCGCCATTTTTTCCGGCCATTTGAGGGCGGCCCGGGGCAGAGCTCTAAATGTCGTCTGCGAGTGCAGCAGACGACTTTTTGGCGCGTCCCCTGTCACCGTGGACCAACACATGCCTCCGCCCGCCTCCAATTTAGCCCCGGACGCCCATGACAGGCTCCCGAAATAGCAGGACTGGAACTTCTAGAAGGTATTATGGTAACAACAATTGTTAAGAGTTAACACCAATCTTACTTCCCTTTTATTATCTCTTCACTCTTTTAGTGTTATTTTCCCCATCTATTTTTGTTGAAAAATATTCGTCCACAATGTTTCCTCCTGAGACATTAACGTTATTTCCTGCATCCCATTAAGTTTTTCATTTAAAGGCACTAAAAACTGGGCTTTTCTCTCTTTGTATGTGTGAATTGAATAACAGCTCCTCTCCTAAGACTGCCTGTAGTGAGTGGTCAGGATAGGGCGAATGACCGCTTGACCTTTTAGCCATGCCTTGCAGCTTTAATGGAGGTGTCTGTAATGAACAACTTTTCTATGAAGAGCGTTTAAGATGTTTAAAAAATCTCACATGGGGTAGAAGTGGGAGAGATAAAATCACCACTCAAATTTCCCCATCAAATTCCCTGTGCTTTCCTTTAAGTTTTCCCTGACCCAAGTGGAATTTTCCCAGTCACTTTTTATCACAAAGTCCACACATTGTAAAATATCATTTAAGATGTATGGATCTTCTGGAAATATTGATCTTGGAAAAGTATGATCTCCTGAAACTTAAGAATGAGAAACTCCAGAAGCTGGACAAACAGAATTGACTGTGTTTTGGTCGAATTTCCAAATTCCCGGTGTTTTCCATGACAGAGATTTTCTTTCCTTTTATATGTTTCCCCCCCTTGACCATTTTCTCTGTGCGGTGTAGACACTGTAGAGACAGTAGTAGAGTGAGACTGGTGGTGGGAGTAGGGACGATCTGGGGTGCTGGGAATGAGGGAGGACCAGGGGGGTAATATAGCCGAGTATTGATCCACCCAGCGCCCCCTGGTGTGAGATAATGGCACTGGGGGGGGGGGGGGGGGATCTCCTCATTTCATTACCCCGGTTACACGGACGCCGCGTCCCCCACCAAGGTCAATCATATCGACCTTTATAATCTCCCCCCGGGACGTACGGGGTGGGCAGTATGCACCGAGACGGACGGGGTGGGCAGCATGCACCGGACGGTCTCCGGCCTACCTTAGTCCTATCAACCACCGCCTGCCGCTACCAGCGGATTACCAAATACTGCTAGAATGTCAATAATTTCTGAGGGTAAAATTCTGTAATAACATCTATTTGTAACTGTAAGATATTGAGAACTAATGTTGTGCTGTAGATGATTATGTTTTTCTAACCGATATAAATTGCCTTTGGTGTTTTGCATGCATTACACCATAGCATTATACCTAAGGTTTTAGCCTAGGTTGCATCATAAAGATGTGTAATACTAAAAACGATCTCTATGGTTACATGTCTGATTGTCATGAAGGCTATGATTGCGTTGATCTGTAAATATCTTTATGCTTGACGTTCTTCAAGTAATAGGCGAAACTGGATTTTGGTTTCCTAGAAATTCCTAGGATAAGTCCAGGAAATTCTGACATAGCAACCAACTATCAAAACCTATACTGATAATGATTATGCATGGCCTTAGAAATATCATCTCACAAAGCAGGTTAACAACTCCGCTCCGAAACCCTACCCCTGTAACCCACCTGTTCACAAGTTTCTACATGTTACAGAATGTCCTATAAATTGTCAGGTTTGGAGGTGTCGGGGGTCTAACCTTGGTGTAACCTTGTCAGGTGGTCAGGGGTCGGCCATTACAAGTGCCCGGATGTGCAGGTGTGCTGGGGGAGGGGTGAAAGTAGACTGAAGTTCTATCCCTGTCCGCTAGTGGCTCAAACGAGTAGGGCAAAAGCTAAAGGCCGTATTCCACTAGCCGATTTTACTCCCGATTTCATAAACTGGCAAAATGAATTAATCATAGACATGTTAGATATCATTAGAAAAGGTTTTTAATTCTCTTTCAAATGATATGTAGGATGTATGGTCTTTTGCCATATTACTGGTAAAAAGTTACGAATTACAAAATTACCAACAGTCAAGAATCGCCTAGTGGAATACAGGCTTGAGAGGTAAGGGACGGACGAGGGTGAGTGGAGGTTAAGGTGGGTATAGGAGGGTTATCTCTACGTATCAACGCCTTCCATTAACATAGCGCTATGTGAGGTATATTTACACCACCGGGTCCATACCACTGGCCTTCTATCTTACCCTTACCCACCTGCCCTGAGATTTCAACATAAACCCATCCTTAACATTTTTCTCGCTTTTCCTATATTTTCATCTATGCTTGATTTTTCATAATCACATATAAATATATCATATTATCTTATTTGTGAGCTATTTTACCAAGTAGGAAACATGTGATCATATTTCGTATGACTTACCACGTTTATTACATATTTCTATTTGTGCTTGATTATATCTCTCCTTAGTCAACCATTAAACTAAACATAAATCACGTTGGTTTCGACATTAAGTCTCTTATCATATTAAACTATTAAGCCATTCACTTAATGAGTCCTTTATCCAAATTTATGTAACACAATTGCCATATTCTGTCTTATTTTTACATTTGTATGTGTGTGTGCTTGTGCACCAAAAACATCTTACCATTACAGTAATACCCCAAGCTGTCTTGTGCATTCCACAACTCCATCACTTATCACTTACACTTGTAACTAGACAGTGTTCTTATCAGGTTCATTCCAACCTTATCACAATCAAACAGAACAGGTGAGAACAAGGTGTGTGTAGGACATGGTACTTAAACCAGCAACAGCAACGACATGGGCGGATCCAGAGGGGGATGCGGGGCGCGCGCCCTCCCTTTTTTTTTCTGAAAATCTTTTATCTTTAATATAAAATTTGGCCAAAAAGTAAGTAGGAGAAGTATGACTTTTCTGGGCCACTGGGTACCAGCCATAGGTTATAGGTGTACATGCTGGGTACCAGCGAACAAGAAAGTTCCCTGTGTGCTACACTGATAATCTACTGTTGGTACCCAGCAGCCCAGAAAAGTAGTTCTCCTCTTTAAGAAATTTCCAAGGGCACCCCCCCCCCCCGTTTCAAAATCCTGGATCCGCCATTGAGCAGCGCCTAAAGATTAGAGAGTCACAATCAAAAAGGAGACCCAAAAATTCAGGGTCAAATCATCGTTATTCATTTTAGTGGGAGTGTTTTTTCTTTGAATCACAAACACCCAACACTTACAGGGTTAATTCTATACAGAGTGTGAGTGAAGGGTTTTGCAAAGAAAGGGTTTTTGCAGAGTTTCACTGAGTTCATTTACCGTCAGATTGGTCCGTTTCCGTAACAGCTTGTCCTTGAAAAACGCAACAGAAATAAAACATTTAAATGTGGAAAATGAGCCAGTAGAATTCTACTGAAGGGTGCAACTCATTTGAATATGGAAAATGAGCCTATAGATTTGATAGGTGCATCTTGACCTTCGACTCGAACATGTGCTATTTTCTTTATTCTAGGCTAAGACATCGTGCTTACTGAAATATGAAATTAGGAAGGTATAAATTGTACATTAAAAGGTTAGAACGACAAATAATATCATCCTACACTTTCTGATTTAATGTTAACTTACACCATGCCCTGTTATGAAAGTAAAAAAACGTTTACGCTGGGAACCCATCTCGTAATGAATTTAATGTATTTTAAAATATCCGCATAAATATGTGCTTAAAATCATCATGTTTTCCATGGTTACCAAATGGCAAACATGTACAAGTTTATGGACAACTCATGCATGTTTTTGTCCCTGACGACTGCTCACAAGGAAAAAACATGATGCTCAATGGGCAACCCACAGTATATCCAGCTTCAATGTATAAGCATACATGCCTCCCCGCCATCCCCCTCCACTCACCAAGGTTATCTTGTACGTCCTCACCCCCCCCCCCCCCCCACCCATGTAACAACACATACACACACAGTATGTCCATGTGGTGCTAGCCTGTCGAGTCTACACGTTACAAGCAGTTGGTCATACAGTTGTAGCTAATGATGTTGTGTGTGTAGGGAATGGGGAGGGGTAGCTTGTACAAGCACACAGCTGCCCCCCAAGGACATTTTGTATCCACCCATCCCATTACTCTAAATCCCCCGATCTACTCCATTGCAACCACCCTCCAACCCAACCCCTAGACACATCCCCCTTCCGCTCTATACCAATCCTGCTAGCCCTACCCTCAATCTCTCCAGCGACCCCCCCCCCCCCCGGCTGATAGGCCTATTATCTTTGGGACGGGGGGGGGTGTAGGGGGATCTTGACGACCACCTCGTCTCCTGCCCTATATTGATCCTCGTCCGTACTGCCCGTCCGCCCATAAGGCCAGGCTAAAATAAAATGTTTCCAGTGGACAGTCTGGCTTTTGAAATGGCCAGTCGGGGGGAAGGATTTTTTTTTTTGTAGGGAATATACTAATATTTTTAGAATTATTTTTCTTTTCCTGATTGAGGAAAAACGTCTCCCAGTCGGGGGTATTACACCCAGTCGGGCGGTCGACCAGAAACTGTTTTTTTTTAGTGTGGCCTAATACTGCCTGCACACACGCCCTCCCCCTCCACGCCACCCCCCTCCCCGGCCACAAGGCAGTCAGTCAAACTGTACGGCAGAGACACCTTCCTTCCCAGTCTGCTTGCTGTGATTTCGTGGCAATCTGAGGCTGTGGGTAGTGTGGGCAGTCGGTCTGTCCTGACGCCTCCACGGCTCCTCCTGCTCCTGCTCACAGGCCGAGCAGTTGCCTGCTGCGGCTGGCTGGAGCGCCAGGCCTCGGGTGGTGTGTGCTGAGGGGGGGGGGGGGGGGGGGGGGGCACTCTGCTGACGGTTGTTTTTAGATTGAAATCATAACAAATCAAATGCATTTTTCCTGGATGACCCGAAATTCTTCCCCATCTAAGCTTCCTATTAAGCTCCGGTAGGTCTTTTTTTTCTTTTTTTTTTCTTTTTAAATTGTTTTTCACCAAAAACATCGTCTCATCCTCTCCTTACTCCCCCATCTCCTTCAAGCGCCACCTCTAACACCGCCGTCTCCACCAGCACATAGTAAACAAGCCCACACTCCCTACCCCATGCTCCCCCGCCCGTTCACTCTGCCACTCCGACTCTCTCAGGACAGCTGGCGACGGGCGTCTCGGTGCAGAATGCGACTTGTCCCCCCCCGCCCAGTCGTTTCATTCTGCAACTCTGCCTCTCTCGGTACGATAACTATCTCTCATGCACGTCGTCTCGGTGCAGAGTGCCGCCCGTTCCAGGCCCTCAGCCCTGTGGCCCGTTAGGACGATGATTCATAACCAATCGATGGGGGCTGAGGAGACACGCACTCTGAGGCTGAGCGCCTCCTCCTACTGCTCCTCTCTCCTGCTGGCCCGACCACCGGCTGCCGCTGCTGGCTTCTTGCCTCACTGTTACACTGCTACGCTCCTATCTCATTTTGTATTATCACCAGGAACATGCGCCGTTGTATTCATTGGGGGGAGGGGGGATGAGATACTCAAAGAAATTCCAGGAATTATTAATTCTAAGGTATAATCTCAGAAATATGCCTCTACATCTTCGAAACCACTGCTGGCTAGTTTGTGGGTTGTGGGCATGCTCAGTCAATCGCAGGCTCCAAAATTAGCCATTTTATCCAGTGGTACCTCTCTAGTTATGAGTGGGAATGAAAGTTGGCGGGAAACCATTTGACGGCTATACCATTAAACCTATCTTACCTACACCTCCGATTTCTAATTCTATATAGTTCTATTACTAATCACAGGATTTCAGCAAAAGCGACCCTAGATCCATCTTGCTAATGCTATACACAAACCAGATAAAAATATTCCATAAGTAGGATATGCTAAGTTTCCGCAGTCCTCTTTTGTAAATTTCCCCTTTGAAATAATTTCATTGTTGAGTGCCGGATGGTCTACACAACAGGGTGTATGTAATTGTGAGTGCTCGGTCTTGTCGGGTCTTCCTGTACTTTATCGCTAACACACAGGCGACACATTAGGGCGACACATTTCATCATAGATTAAGGATCAAATTGCTGCATAAAGCGTAAAAACCTTCAAAAGCCGCTCATAAAGAAAGCCCCGTTAAGTATGGGGCGTGATAAAACATGGATCAAGCGTTTTTGAACAAAGCGGCATCAATCTGTGGAAAGGGGTGATAATCGGTCGTAAATCATCCGGTCGTGAAAACGGGCGATGCGCCAGCTTCAACTTAAGGCCAGGTTACACTGTGAAACTACAAAATTGGAAATAATTAAAACCCAGACCAGCTGCAAAATGAGATCAGTCTATCCCAACTCTCGTCATGAGTTACCTTAGGCAGCTGTATGAAACAAATATATTCTGCGGGGATAATTCTTTGTGTGAGATGTTGCTGTTCCTTAGAATCATCCAGTCCTACAGTGTAACCAGGAGTTATTTGCTATCGCCGCTTTGAAACCAGGCCACAAAATCAACCCTTAATCACTCAATTTTTTTTACAAAAAGAAACTTGCATCGTTAAATGTGTTTTACGACGGTAAAGAAGGTAAAGGCCTACCAGCCAACCTGTCACACACTTATACACTGCAGGTAGCATTTGTCCATAGTGTGTATGCACCTGCGACCAATGAATGCACTTCACGGTGATAAAACCTAAGTCGCAATAAAATGTGCCGAGAACACTTGGTGTACAGGGGTTAAACCATGATAAACAGCACCACCCGCTACCCCAGAAAGTCCCCTTTACAATAGGATGCACTCAACAATGAAATAAATACCTTTGAAATTCAATCTTTATGAAAGAGGAAACCGTCGCTTCTATGAAAAACGAATTTTCATTAGCGTAAACAACCCTTGGTGTGCCCCGCTCTCATCGGTCATATTTGTTTCTGGTTCTGACTTGGGAGCCATAACACTCCCACATTCCAAATTCTTACATCCATGCATTCTCATCTTGACTGCTTTACCCCTACTCAAGCCAAGACGCCAATATCTCTCGAGCCAAGACGCCAATATCTTTCCCAAGGCAGTGTTCGAAATTAAGGATTTATTTTATGCACACGGTGGGTGCGAAGGGTCTTGAAATTATGCACCCGGATAGCTTTTGATGTGCACACCACTATATAATGGTATTTATGCTGATGAAAAAGCATGCACCTGCCGGGTGCATGCCTCTCAAAAAGTATGCACCCTGCAGCCAAATTGTGCACACCGGGTGCAGGGTGCACCCTTAATTTCGAACACTGCCAAGGTTACAACCCCAAGTGACAAGTCTTGCCCTTTCTAATATAGATTCTTTTATTATTTTTTTTTTCTAATTATAGGCAGTCCCATTGGAGCACTGCTTCTTTGTCCTTTCATCACGTGACCTTCAACATTGAGGTCATCGGACCTTTCAGAGGCAAAGATGGAAAGCTGCCTCCCGATTTTGTTTGTTCTTTCATCTTTTTTTCCCTTTTTTTTGTACATATAACCTTACTTAATAAAAAAACAATTCCCATCATTTATCCTTATATAAATGCATAAAGAGATTGCCACCTCTTAAAAATCTGACCATCAGTGTAATTTGTAATGTTGTGATTACCACTTTTCTTTTGAAAAATACTCAGATCAGATATTTTTTTAAAAACACATATTTTTATGTATGAGTCTCGATGATTTGTTTGTCTGAGTACAACAAAACCAGAGGGCGTCTAAATAAGTTGTTCTGAGGTTCTTACACTGTTTACCATCACAGACCCTTAAGACCCCCAGTGGTCCCAGGTACTAAGGAGCTTAGTCTTTGGTCAGTCATTACCATAACCAGGCTAATGAGGTCCCTGCTGACCACTACCCCCGCGGTCAGCGAACCCGATTAATCACTCAGGTACACAGGTAAGGCGGCTACTAAAGGGCATTAAGTAACCCGTTCGTTATCACAGGGCATTAAATAGACCTTCCATACTGTAAATAGGATATCGAAGGGCATTAGATAGACCAATTGTAATGTAAGGCAGTCAACAAAGGGCATTAAGTAACCCGTCTTTATTTACTATAAGGTAGCTATCGAAGGATATCAAATATGCCTTCTATACTGTCACGCAGCCACCAAAGGGCATTAAGTAAAGCGTGCTTACTATACGGCAGCTATTGAAGGGCATTCAATTGACCTTCTTTGCTGTAAAGGGGTAACAAGAGGGCATTAAAATTGACCTTCCATACTGCAAAGTGGCTATCAAAAGGGCATTAAGTACTATAAGGCAGCTACCAAAGGGTGTTCAATTGACCATCTATACTGTAAAGCACTATTAAAACTGACCTTCTCTATGGCATTAAATAAACCTTTACTGTAAACTTAGTAGCTGCCAAAGGTCTTCAATCAAGCACATGAAATACACCTCCTATACTCAGGGTTCTCACGCAGTCTCATCCAAATATATAGTCTTGTTAATTGCTTCTCTTTCAGACATAATGGTGTTTATAGCCCAGTGTTTGTGAAAACCCGTCGGACAGCCGGACATGTCCGATGTTGTGACCCTAATGTCCGACAGATTGGTCTATAACGTCGGACATAATGTCCGGGGAAAACTCTGAGAAGTATGATAAATAATGTTTAAAATGTCCGAAAATTACAGGCAAATGTCCGATGAAAAGATGATCAACATCGGACACAATGTCCGGAATTTCAAAAAACTTTTCATATACACTGATAGCCTATAGTTTTGTTGGTCTAAACACTACCCCTTCCGCTTGCTTTTGTTGACCCCTTAGGCCTCTTCCGGGAAACGTTTTGTCTAAGTACATAACAGCCTTTTCAGTTCTTGTCACTTGATATTGACAAATATACCTGGGGGACCTCCTTTTCCATGTAATATTGGATTTATTGTGCTTTAATAAGATGCATCGTAAAGACAAATGAGATCATGCAACGTATGGAAGCTGCAGGTTCGCATTTAAAAATTCAAAATACACACGACATACAAGCCGGATCCTTGAATAATCAATACGAGATTCAACCATCCAGATCCAGAATAATATCCTAGTTAAAGAAGTAGAAATTCTCACAAATAAGTCTCAGGTCAGTGGATTACTGACGAAACAAAGCTTATTATTATCGCCTCCCTACGTTATTTCTGGTCACCAGTCGAACCATTACGTCTCATATAAATAGGACCTCGGCGCCGCAGTCGCAGCAATTACTGGTAAAATTAATTATGGAAAAAAGAAACCGTTTTCAAAGTTATTGTTGATTTCAAAGATATCATGAACGTTTATAATTGGGTCCTGAATCAGTGTGATAATTGTCTTGCTGACTAAGCATAAATTCAAAGTGCATTCTTGTGATGGGTTAAATTCAAATTAATATCTTATCTAAAGGCCAGTGAACTTAGCAGTGAACTAGGAACCCTGTCTGATAATATTGCTTCCTACTCAAACGCAAAGAAACACAGAGGTCACATTGCCTTTCATCCCTAACCTCATTAAGGTCAGACAATGCATGGGTCAAAGGCCGTGACCCAATTAGACGTGACCCAATTAGACGTCGTGACCCAGATACCCAGACCTTACTTATAGTGACCCAGATTTGACCGAGGTTTGTAAACATAGACACTGGGTCATGGGAGGGATGAGGACGAGAAGGCACTCTAACTTCCATACATACCCCTCCTGCTTGCTCCAACTCCTCCCCCTTGCACCCCCTCTCTTCCAGGGCCGGCCCAGGAGCCCCTGGCCCCAGCACTGGGTTACCGCATTCCGACCCACAAGTAGGGGGAAAAGGAGCGCGGTTTCACAGAGCCGAGAAATGAGGGAGGGGAGGGTGCAGAGAGCAGTGGAGGAGTGGAGAGAAGGGTTGGGGACGGGAAAAGAAAGGGGTGGGGTAGACAGAAAACAGAAGGTGGGAACACTAGGGGTTGAAAACACTCCAAGGGGTGATACCACTATAACTAGTGGTAGTGCAATGGCAGAAAGGTTGGCTGAGGCAATAGTTCAGGCCAGAAGGGAAGCCCAAAAGCCGGGAAACAAATTTCTCCTAGTGTTCCCTTCTTCATTTATTTATCAGCTATACTATTTTTGCTATATATTTTTTCCTATTTCTGAAAAAAATAATAACCTTTTTTTTTTCTTTTTTTTCTTTTTAGCCTACATTGCTCCGATGAATAGTAGAGTGGCATACCTCGGCGAGCCCCCCCGCCCCCCCGCCCCCCCGTGCCTCTTTCTTTTTTTCCTCTCTTTTTCTCTGTATGTAGAGGTATCGAAGGTTGGGTTCAGTCCGCGCACGGCTCCCTCAGGCTGCCACTGTGCCAGGGATCCGACATGTATATGAGGGGGTTTACGTCAGGGCGTGGGTGGATGCAGTTTACGGCGCGGCTGATAGTATAAGTACAGCCACAGGAGCCCTGGGGAGAGGTGTAGTATATACCTACAGGTGTAAGTATGGGAGACATGGGGAGGGGGGAGGTGTAGTATACCCACCTGCATGTACACCTGTGTATATAATACCTACCCTGGAGGAATAAGGCGAGTCCTGACTGCCCTCAGACCACCACGACCTCCCCGAGTTACACTTTCCACATGGAATACTGAGAATTGAGCACATCTTTCAAAAAAATATTGTTAAGATGATTGTTGGAGTTTATTGACCACTCAGCAATTTTTCTGCTATATCGGGACAAACTCACTGTTTTTGGGTTGTACGAAATACTGTGATCGAATCTATGGAGCTGAGAACGAGGGCAAGGTAAGGTAGTCTAACAGGCAACACCGAGAACCGAACCCCGGCCGGTCACGTGCAATGCCAGCATGCTACCCACTAAACCACCCCAGCCCCCTGCATAACAAATATTTTTAAAGAGTTTTTAATCATACAGGTCAAGTTAATTTATTTTGTCATTTTATGAAATAATTCATACATTTTCCTGACTGGACTATGTCATAAAATCAAAAGTTTAAATTTTTGAGAAAAGTACAGCGAACATGCCTTGCATGGCGTCTTATCACTAATGGTCATCATTTGTTTACTAATCCCAATGCAGAAAACTCAATCAATGACTCAATGCCTTCAGCATATCCTTCCTGACTACGAAGCCTCAAGGCATCTGCCGTGATACCCCTGGGAATGCATCAAAGCATCCCGGTGTAGCCGTGCTAGAAGTACCCCAGGAATCTCCGGGGGTGATAGGCCACCCTCCACCACATAAATAACTGCCGTTTTATTTGGGTCAGTTCTTTTTTTATTACACTTTTTGTTCTACCCCTCTTTTCTCGTATTTACCGCTGAGGGCCAAAGTGACCTTACACATAACGTAAATACTCCACTAAGTGCAAAGCTCGCCGTGGATTTTTGTTTCTGCTATTTTTTTTTTTTTTTTCATCTTTTTCTTTTTTTGCTGAGCTGTTTAGCATCGAAGCAGTGTACACTGAACCTTAATTTCCTACCCTGAATGGCATCTCACGGGTGGGTTTTATAAAATTAAACGTGTAGGGGTATGGTCTCTACCTTCTCATAGATACGATCATTTCATAGATACGATCATCAAAAAGACAGAATTGTCAAGAACTTGTTCTCAGCGTGATATAACCATAGATGTCGATACGGTGTAAAACCCCAATAACCAACCAACCAGCCACACAAATCATACCCAACCCCCCGCCCCCTACGCACCACCTTCCACACCCACCACTACCAATTACATGTACTACACGCTTATAGCCGCACATATTACTCGTCTAGTTTCTCCAATTAGCCTGCCCGCCGTTTACGAATGCGCCCATTGCCGAACTAATGATATCACTATGATAGATTTACGAACACACCTGGAGCAGCTCGTGGTCACGTGACCCACAGGTGAGTTGCTCACGGGTTGTTTCACCCCAACCAGGCTTATACATGATACTGCGGCAGAAATGTAGAACATTTCATGGGGATCCTCAGCCCCCACCCCACCACCTACCTCCGGGAAAAAAAGAATACAAGTAAAATATTTTTGCATTGGATTCCATTGGTAAACGTCCTACCGTAAAACGTACTACTCGGTAGTAACAATAGTAGTTACATGTTTTATCTGATTATTGAATAGCCCAACACTCCCGAGTATATATTTGTTGTGTTTTTTAATGTAAAATATATTACACATCTAGTGGGGAATATGTTATTAGATAGCGTCAGAAATCAACAAGTTCAAAAGATTGAAAGTTTTAAAGAGTTACTATCAAAAGCATTTGATAGAGATAGGTCGGCCCATTTTAATCTTTATTGAATAATAATATTAATGATTTATTGTGGTAGGTGTGAACTGGCACTATAGTGACAATCTGAAAAAAAAAATTAAACTTGGAAGCCTAGACACTGACAGCAGCAAAAAAACTTATTGACAGTGTGATGCCTATGTTTCAACATTGAGAGGTAATGATTCTGACACTGACAGTGACTTAGGCCTAGATATCTATTATTTTTTAGATAAGATATTTTGATGGTAGGTAGGGAAAAATGACACTATAGTGACAAATTCACAAATAATTTAATCTTTGAATCATTTTGATCAGCCAGCCTCTAGGCCTAAGACTGCACCATCTGTAAAATATTATTGCAAACGCATCTAGGCCTAAAATAATCAAAGCATACGATATTTAGGACCCTCACATATATGAGAACATAGATATATACATGGCTTTCATTTTGATAGGCCTAATAAGGTCTAAATAATTATTTTTCAGATTGCCAGTGTCCAACGTGTGCAGGCCTATGCGATGTAAGGGGGCCTAAGACTACCATCTGTAAAATATTCTTGCAAGCGTTTCCAGGCCTAAAATATCAATCTATTTTATGATATATAGGACCCTGAGATATATGGGAACATAGATATATACATGGATTTCATTTTGGTAGGGGTAATAAGGCCTAAAATAATTATTTTTCAGATTGCCAGTGTCGAATGCCCGAGAGGCTGAGTCCAGCAGCTTGTCTAGGCCTATCATTTGAACTGCTGGAAAAGATATATATCATATGTACCTACCTGTATAACCTGAGTCCTGAATGCTTCCGAATACTTAAATCCTCCACAATTATTGGGTTTAGTCCAATGTCATCCAGGTTTCCTGAGTTCAATGTATCGGTGCAGGCGTGCAGGGAGAGAACCCGGCCATGTTGACGGTCTGACAGCAGTGACAGTGCCTCCACGTGTCCGATTGATCCAATGTTTTGCCTTCGATACGAACGCATGATTCCCGCATGGGTTTTCAATGCGTTGTATGCGTTTAAGGGTATCCAGACGTCCAAAATATATATATCGAAAGCATCATATAGCGCAGTAATCCAGGTATTGAGGCTGCGAAAGAGGAGCCTCCCGCCAACACGTCCGACTGGGGCACTTGCACCCGGCCGAGTGACAGTGTCAAGCGGTGGGGCGGAGAAAATGGCGCGATGCATTTACGCGTTTAGACGCGTTATTTCGCATTATTTTCGATTCTGGGACAGTGGGAGGCTTAGCTATGGGTCGAAATCTATCTGTGGATACCAATAACTAAGGTTAGATCGACTGATTTCATGGTGAAATAGGTCTGCAAATTTGATGAACTTTGACCCAGATACCTTCTTCACCGATGATAGCGAGGCTGCTGCGCGTAAGGTGACGCGCCCCCACTACAAGCTTGCCGCGTCGGGTAACGGTCCGATGTCACGATCGGATTTCTGGTCTTATTTGGTCAGATATCGATATAAATTATCGATTTATGGTGTTATGGGACCTTAATGATCATGTACGATCCATATCAGACAGGATTACGCTGAATTCTATCGGACTCAAGGTTTTCTGGAGGTAACGCGCCCGGCGGCGCGTTATTTAACGCGCCCGGTAACGCTGAATTCCCAGCGCCCGGCGGGTCAGTGACACGATGGAATTTCTGTTTTATTGGTCAGATATCGGTATGAATGATATATTTATGGTATTATTGGACCTTAGAGATTATGGGGCTTTGATATCAAGCAACAAATCGATCAATTCTATCAGATTCTATGTTTTCTGGAGGTAACGCGCCCGGCGACGCGGCCCGGTAACGCGGCCCGGTAACGCTGAAAACATGACGATTTCGACCGTCACAGGTTCTAATATAACCTGACTTTGCGGACTGGAAGAATAGGCCGGCTAGGATTTAAAGCTTTAAATCGTTTTAATACTTTAAAGCTGTCATCAAAAGATCAAAAGCTTCATTTACTGAGTGTTCTAGCCGACCTATAATTATTTGTTCATGCGTACTTCGGGTGCATACATCAACATTATGCACCTCGGGAGCAGGCTGCACTGTTAAATGTAACACTCCAACGAGATACGAGTGAATGGAAACACCCATTTCTTTTTCTTTTTTGTTTATTTCTTTGTGGGTTTTTTTTCAACTCTTGTTTGTTTGCTTTTTCTTTTTTTTTTTTTTTTACATTCTAACCTTTGCTCTTCGGTCACTAGAGCTCGTGGGTATCCATCCAACCACCACCCCACCCCCCACCCGCCTCCCTTCACAGTCCCCGATCACTACCCACTGGAGAGCCGGGACCCCGCGCCCACGGCGTTAATACCAGAATGTGCTGACTCGGCGAATCACACTAACGGCTCCTTTCTGTCTCATTCTGCGCCGGCCCTGTCCCCTCCAGACTGAAAGGGACGACTGACATTTGCCAACCTGTGACTGCCCAGAAACTGAAGGAAGCAGTGTTATCATTTCCTCCACGTTGAATTATTTCTACATTAAATCGCTGATTTACCTAAATAATTTGGTAATAATATCTGTAATATGAACTGGTAAAATACTTTTGCAGTTGACAAAATTTGTACAAAAAATATCATATAATGTAATTGGTTTCGGCCCTGGGTCATCTATTGTATATATGTTATTAACAGTTCATTTCATTTTAGTATAAAATGGTTAAAAATTAGTAGGCCAGGGCTTGACAAATCGTTTTAAAACGTGGTTGTCCACCGGGAAACAAGCTGACTGTTTTGGTTGCCCGATGCATGCTTTGGTAGCCCGGGATTTTTCTGCATATCAAAATAACGTTTTAGGGTTTAAAGGTAGCTTTAAATTACTAGGTTTAATGTATTTTTCAGCAATTAGTTCTTGGGCATGAAACCACATCAAAATATTTTGCAAAAACCCAGTCAAAGACGTGGTTGTCCGTCGGGCAACTAGACCATTGCACCTGGTTGCCCAGCACCATTTTCTGGTTGTCCCGGGCGTCCGGACACCCGATTTGTCAAGCCCTGGTAGGCCCTGTACTAAAGCGATCAATAATAGTATAGTTATAGTACCTGTTTGGTATTCTAATATTTCTATTGGATATCAGATATCATAAGCGTAGATGAACTATCGATTTTTTTCAATTGCTCGGTTATTGTATGAACCCCGTCTCTCGAGTTATCAATCATGATCACAGTATGGGGAAAATCACTCGGATTTACATATCAGTATTTGAGGGAAAGGGGTAGGTACTTTCCAGAAATAGGGTGAAATCCGCACAGTTATTACTATAAGTAATATGCGTGCACGTGATGCTATCAAGTCTCGTGCAACTCAAGTTCCCTCCGATTTCAGGATTAAAAAAAACTATCCCCCTCATCGACAGATGCCCCTCGTCACGCTATGCATGCTGGGAACCAGACAATACCCTCAGCTACTACAGCCCAGAGCATGATGGGATTGATTAATATAGCTGGACGAAAAGTGGGCGTTTATTCGACAGAGTTAGAACACTCATTAGCAAATCACGCAAAATTTTGATTAAAATATGGATAGAGGGAGCCTATTTCGTGATAATTATGAGTGATGCAATTTTCGGATAATTACATTTAATTTCGGCTATTTTGAGCATGATATTAGTTTGCGAGGAGAGTTAGGACCCGAATTAGTCGCTCAGTAAAGGTTAGCACCTTATCAGGTGTAACGTCACTATATTCCACGGAGCGATTTTTACTATTGCGATTTTGGTATTTTTTGCAATCTTTGATTAGGAATATGACGGGATCAAACGTATGCTACATACCATTTGAAAGAGCAATTAAAATCTGTTCTAATGATATGTGACATGTCTTCAATAAGCCATCATACCTACTTGCGATTTATGAAATCGGCTGTAAATCGCCTCGTGGAATACAGGCTTCAGTGAAGGTTCCACTCAACGCAATAACCATGACAAATGACTCTTAAAACACTGTTATTAACTTATTATCAGGTCAAGTTCACCCCCCCTCCCTGCCTCAACCATCTCCCACTTCCAGGCCTACTGACAGTGTTTACATCCGTTACGCTGCAACGGTTTGCGTCGTCGCAACATGGCCAATGAGGGGGGAAAACATGTTAAGACCTTTGCCAAACCTGCTTAGTCTAGTATGGAAAGTCAAAACATCTGCTGTTTTTTTCTTGTAGGTAGAAGTGTTTCGGTATGTAAGCAGGATGTCCATTGGTCCGGGGATCAGCCTCTTACTAATACTTGATCACTCTTCTGATAGATGAAATATCAGGGAACAGTGCTACGACTGAGGAAAAATAAGCTAAGCCACGTGATGCAACTCATTAAAAGGACAATTTATTTAATATCTTTTCTGTATTTTTGCCTCAATAATTGACAGGCATGCTGAGAAAGCACTTCGATACTTCCACCACTCCCGCCGACGTCAAATTAAGCTTATTTCCCCGAGAGTTGCTTCTTATTTCTATTCTAGCTCAACTCGTATCATGTTCTAGGCTGTAGTGTATGTTATGTGCTGTCCGTTCTGTGGAACAGAACCGGCAGTAGCTGTTTTAGAGAGGTCTAACAGGTTCTGGTTCCAGCTGAGTGGTCCCTCAGACCTCCTCTCTCATCACCTGTTTACTTCCTGAGGTCGGCACACATACCATCTCTGTCACTATTATTATAACAACTTCGCGTAATGTATAGAATTAAAACGTTCAGTTGGGCAGTCAGGATTTTTTTATTTGATAGGGTTGGTCCTAATATTTGGAGAGAGAGAAACAAAATTCCAGTCAACAGTATTGTATTCAGTCATGCGGTTGACTGGAAACCGGAGTTTTTTTTCCCTTAAGTGTCGCCTGGTTGTAGAAATCTGCAGAAATCTTCAGAAATCTGCAGGCACTAGCATAGCCAATGAGTAACGCACACCCTACGTGGTGGTGATGCTCGGGAACTGAAACTGAAACCACGCGCTGCACCTCAGCTGCCTCATAGCAACATACCCGAATCACCGACCGCCGAGTGCTGTTGTAGAACACTTTGCAGCTGCCTAGCAATCCCCCCACCCTCCTTACGCGCCCTCCTTTCACCTCTTTTTCTCTCCCTTCTTCAGCTTTTCTTCCCCGCCACAGTGCCATAGTCCTCTGCCCCCAACCCGAACTACCCAAATCCTACTCCTCCCCTTCCCCTTCAGGAAGGCGCATTGTTCACCACTCCTCCAGTGCCTCAGACAAGGTCAAGGACGCAGCCCACACTGCAGGAAGGTTCTTGTAAAACTGGCCAGACCGCCGCATAAAGACGACACTGGCCCTCCCACTCTGCAACGCTCCACTCGAACCCGGAACCGTGCCTTACAATAGTATTTATTTACACAGTTTTCATATAGAAATATTGATACATTTGAATTTTATTAAATCGTAGCAGACAGGAGTACTGTCTTACGACAATCTGTGTCACTCTTATCATAAAAGATCGGCGAACCGAAACAGAATCTCAAAGCTCTATTTCAAAATATAATTTGAAATGTCCGTATGTTGTCCGTATTATGTTGATAAATCATCAATTTCTATTCGAACCAGTGTGTAATTTCAATGTTTTCCTACTTCCTACCTAAGTGATGATAAGGGAGCACTGTCCAGTCCACCGTACCTGACCGTACTTTAGGCTGGTATTTATAATATACCACTGCCATAATAGTCGTTGACCAGAGCCCAGATGGTGTCTAATGATGCTGGTATATCACGCAGCTCTAAGGCCAGACGAGTCGGTCGTATCAGGGGTAAGTGTGGGTAGTACTAGGTCAGTTATTTTTACCGTATCTTGGGTTTGGGAGCCGTCGCAGCAACCCGTAACCGTACCCTACCGTCTTTCAGTACCCCTATTCCTGGAACTGAACGTTTCAGTTTACCAGAAGAGCTTGAGGCACCCCTGTAATAACCATACTTGGGACTGGGGAAAACCCTGTAAATGTTTGTTTACTATGGACACTGGGGGGAACCCCTGTTGAAGTCAGTTTACTCCAGAGACTTAAAAACCCTGTAGGCTCTAAAAGTGTAATGTGCCCTACAGGGACTGAAGAAAACTCTGTAAATGTGTAAATGTCCCAAAACCATGTAAAAGTGTAAAAATTGTCAACAGGGACTTGGGAAACCCTGTAAAACGGTTGAGACTGGGGAAATCCCTGTAAACGTCTTCTGACAGTTTCCTACACTTGCTACAGAGACTGGGGAAAACCCTGTACAAGGTTTAAAACTGGGGAAACCCTGTAAAGGCGTTAGTTTACTATGTGCAGTCTGTACTGTGAGTGGCACGTGTAGAACCCTGAGTCAGGGGTATGTGAGGTAACGACTCCCCTCCTCCTCCATCTCCTTCACCCTTTGCGCCTGTCGAGCAGCTCAAACCCAACTCAAACTGCTCACCAACTGCTCGCTCTGACCTACATTCTGACCACCGGGTCACTCTCCCGGCGTAACCCGGTATGTTCTCCCAGCGTAACCCTGGTATTGGGGTACTAAAAGCTCCCCAGTCTTACTCAGATACCCCAGTGGTGGAGTGTTTGTGGTTTGTTGGTGCTCCATGCTGGCACACTCAACCGCTACCCCTACTGAGTAGGAATGGGCGAGCGAGTGAGTGTTGGGTGTTTTACGCCATACCGACAGCCAGGGCCATTTTCAGGGCGAAAAACAGTTGGGACAAATTCTGTCTTTGGTGATCAAAACTATGAGATGAAGGTGACAGGGCAGGCAAACAGCAGGGGATCAAAACCTGGAAATCATTTTTGCTTTACCTCATCCCTTAGTGAATCAAGTACTAATTGGGAATTGAATACAGAACCACTTGATCAGTGCCGGGTCTCCCCTATTGTTGCCTTCTATGATCAGCAGGGGCGACTGGGGGCCTGTATTCTTCACAGGAGCACAAGCCCCACCTCCGTACCCCCACAGGGGTGGGGGAGTGATGGGGAAAAAAACTCTGCATGGAGAGTGTTCATGTAGGTGGGTCTAAGACTGGAGAGTGGAAGGTGTTGGGCCAACAAAACCTCCTTAGCTGAACCTTAGTTTTGTTTTTAGTAGCAATGCCAAAGTGTTGCCTATACAACTTTGGTTTTTAACACATTTTGCACATTTTATGGAATTAAGTTGTAGATATTTGGACAAGTTATTACATTCAGAAATTGATAAGCTTAGTCTCATTTTGAAGTTTAAGTATTGTAGTTTCAGAATATTTGCTTTAAATTGTGACAAAACTAATATTGTTTTCCAAGAATTCCAGAGAATTTGGTGTCAGATTTGTAGGAGATTACCCAGGGGTTCCAAATGGTCCATAAGTTTTTATTTTCAATCAAAAAGCCGCGGTTCAAAGCTTAAATATACATCTTAGCTTGAATATTATCTGAAAAGAGCAAGATCTAAGCTTTATGGCAGTTTTTGAATGAACTTTTTATGATGAATAGATAAAAAGTTATTGACTTTTGAATTACAAAATTTCAGGGATTTGGGGGTCCATTCTGCCATATACACCCAAAATGAGCCAAAATTATCAATTTTCAAGGTAAAACCCGCGGTTCAAAGCTCTAAGATGCATTTAAGCTTGAATATTGTCTGGAAAAATCAATATCTAAGCTTTATGCCAGTTTTTGAATGAAGTTTTTATGATAATTAGATCAAGAGTTATTTGCTTATGAACTTCATGTTTTTTTATCATTGTATTTCCTCATTGGCGACCTGCTGAAAATGTGGTCAATTTTCCATAATAAATTCATTCATAACTTTTCAGTGAATAATCTTATTTTGATGCAATAAAAACTCAGCATCTTAGAATTACGAGTTCTTCCAGAAAATATTGGGCTTAAACTAATAACAGTTAATTAAAATTTTCGTCTGGCATTGCTATTTTTAGCCCCTAAGGAAATCAATCTTCTGAATATTTTCGTCAGAGTTTTGAGATGTTACATGAGGCCGTTCACACCATGTGTACTATTTCTTTTTTATTTCCTTGATTTTTGTTACTCCTTTTACCCATTTTTTCCCTTTTTAAGTGTCTTTTATCTATTAAAAGCCGTCACGACAGAGCCCTGGATGCGCCCAGCTGCTGACCACAATAGTCGTGAGACGTCCCATACAATCTCCTCCCAGCATTCACTGCGGTCACTCTCCAACCACCGTCGTCCACCCTCCAGGCCCAAACTGCCTACCACAGAGGTACCAGAGACTGAAGCTCGAGATGCTACCAATGGGATGGAGCGGCAAGATATCACGGGCAGGCAGGGATTTGATAATGTAAACCAAGATTGTACCAGACCCTCAAAACCTATCTGAGGTGACTTCAACTCAATGAGATGTGGCCCAAGGGTATAAAGAAGAAAAACGCCGTACATCCGGATATGTCCGACAATTTTCTATCAATGTCTGATCTGTTACCTTTTAATGTTCATTCAAACTTTGTCCAGGTAAAATGAAATGTCCAGTTTGGCCTGGAAATGTCCAATGTAGTTCCTTTAAATGTCGGACCGTTTCTAAAGTTTTTGGGAGACAGTGACCCTGTCGCCTCTGTTCGTATACTGAGCGCGATACCCGGGGACGCAAACAATGTCAGTTGTTTTGCCATATAGAAATACTCCTACTACATGAAAAACTACATTTGACGTAATCTGATCCTTAAAATTAAGTCAGTTTACGTATGAATAAATTCCTACAATGAGGGGAACGGCCACTTAATTGAGAGCCCAATGCGGCAATGTAAACATGATGGGATAAAGTCGCATCTAGCAAGCTTGGAAACAAACGTCTCACAAAGATCTGAGGGGCCTGTAACCTTTCTGTACCTGCTTAAAATACACAACTAAACATTACAGAGCGTTGTGCAATAGGCCAATAACCCCCTTTCCCGATAACGACCTCTATCGGACACCAGAGGCACTACTGTAAAAAATCTCATTTATTACCATAGTTAAAACAGGAGTAAACTAATGGCAGTACCGCTGGGTACATCTACAAATAGAAAACTAAGTTAAGCTTTACATTAATATTATTGTCTGCGTTTTCAAGTAAATATGTCTGGCTTTTATTTTTAGTTATATTAGAAATTGTTTAACTTATTTTTGCTTATTTTTTTGCTTTTTTTGTTTTACCCAAACACCACTCAGCCTGCTATGCCTATGACATTTCCCGACTGGCCTGTTGCCAACCTTTTAGGCTCACCTCAAAGAAATCACGAGAGTGGCCTAAATTACAGGCTTTACAAAGGCCAGTAATAACTAATAATAATCATAAAGCCTCCCCCCGTCAAGTACATAATGCCCGGTCCCCTCCATTGAGTGCTGGTATTTACCCCTGACCACGTGGTGGTGGACCTGACCCATATCTCCCTCGCCTGTCAAGCCAGACCCAAAGTGAGTCTGTACACCAGAAGCCATTTTAGGTGAAAACTCCACTCCATCCCAGCATGCTTTGGTACCACTGGTTTATGACATAAACATTTAGCTGTTTATTCACCAGCAGAGGCGTAGCCCAGGCTAAATATAGATTTCTTAATTAAAATAATCCCGCAATAATAATTATGCTGACTTTTTACCTGACCAATGAGGGCCATCGACTCTGTGTGGGTGTACGGACCCATTATGTAGTGGTAAATCTGGGTTAGAACAGACTACGGCACCGTCAGAACAGGGTACACCGCGAGTTGCCGTCATACGCAAATCCCTATTTAGGCTGGGGGTCTTTTTTATTGTATTTTTTACTGGGCTGTTTGGCCAAGCACTGACTGTTTGGCATCGTGGCAGTATGGCCATGTGTATCTCCACCCTTACTGTGTTACATTTTCTAATGTATATGCTGTTTCCTCCACTCACAATAATTTGTGCTCAAAATGTCAAAATCCATGCTTCTGACTGTGGGCCCAGTAGTATTGCAGAGGGAGCTCTTGACAACCTAATGTCATAAATCAAGCACAAATGTTATTACTAAAATAATTATGTTTATAAACATTATTACTAAACACCTGCAGTTTACTGGATTGGGGCGCCCCTAAATACACTAATGCCTCCCTGTAAAACCGCATACTTTCTTCCTCGTAACCTTTCTCCACTAGCATTACATGATGTACGTTAATATTATGAGTTGTCTAGACAGCCGCTCTCTATTGAATGTGTACATAGGCCTTTAGGCTCAGATAGGAGAGTGTTTAGTGTGTATTCCCTCAGTGACCCACAAACAACCTGCTATCCCTACCACTAAAGATCTGGTCAGCAAGAAACAGCTCATTTTCTGTTTCTTTTCTTCTGAAGTGAGAATAGTTAAGAGTCTCCACTCAAAATTCGCGATCAAATTCCCTGTGTTTTCCCTATCCCACCATAAAGAATTTCCCTGTCGTGGTTATGATGATTTCTTCTGATCTCAAAAGTGTTCAAGTTTAAAATGTAATTCAAGATGTATTAATGTTCGAGACTTTTGTGGCTCTCTGCCATCATGGCCAATACTATCTAAAGATTGTCAGACATGACAGTTTTCCAATTGGCCCTGATTTATGTTAACTACAATTCCAAGAAAAAGCTCTTAAAATGCACGGCCGAAAAATGTGTTGGCCTTCCAGGCTGATTCAACATTATTTTCCCCATTTTTTGTTGGCCCTGATTCAAAATCATCAGCCATTGGCCGACGGGCCAGAGTTAAGTCTCAAACACTGTACTGTATGACAACAGAATTCAAACAGAATTCCCTGTCTTTTCCCTGTGTTTTGGTCAAATTTCCTAATGTGTTTTCCCTGACAGGAATTTATGTTGCTATTTTTCCCAGTTCCGTGGGACCCTGTAGCTAGTGTATACACACTGTAACACAGATAATTGGGCGGACCTGACCCAGAGAGGTGTCCGTGGCCCGGGGCTGACACGGGCCGACACCTGTCAGAGCCTGTGGTCAGTCCACTGGTCAGTGGCACCCTGTCTTCCTTTACACAGCTGACCCATGCTGACCCCTACGGAGCCCTCAGGGGGGTGACCGGACACTTCCTGGGGCTAAAACACGCTTACACGGTTTACCATATATGTCAGGGCATGTGACATCATTTTCACGTGAAATTTCATTCTCTCAAGAGCATTCCTCAAGACATTAGTGGAGTTTGCGTAGTCACCAGAGTGGTCTCTGTGTGCTCGCAGGTGGTGTATTACACTGTATGATATGATGGTATTACCAAAAGTTATTGTTTGAAATTGGAAAATTCTCCCTAAAATTTGTGATTTCTCTGTGACATAACCCTAACACTCACTCACTAAAGATATAGGACACAAGAAATCAACATTTTGTGTCACCTGCTAGTTTATGGCACCTGCTAACAGGTTTCCTGTTTCCCTCGTACTTCTACAAACTACAACTTTTACGGTTTTGTGAGCTATATATGATTTGATGCAATAGTATAGTAGACAATGTTTCTGTTAATGTTCTGTTAAATCCTAAAACTTTCCTTTGAATACTTCGCGTTCATTACAGTTTTATGCCACTTTATACCTGCCTGCTGCCGGGGCTACAACTGCCGAGGGAGCATAAGTTATCGCCTTTGTTTACCCCCGGCAGTGGTGAGGTGTACATAATGACACCTCCCTTGTCTGTCACAAACCCCCTACCACCGTCCCTAAGTAGGGCCGACCCCAGTGCCACCTGTCTCCACTTTGAACAACTATTATTCTGTCCACATCGGCCAGCGTGACTCAACCAAACAAAAACAACTTTTTCATTTTTTTTTTTTTTTTTTCGATTTTTTTTTTTTTTTTCAAATAAATGAAAAAAAATCTATGTAAACCAGTGGCGAGTCCTGTTGGGTCATGAAATGTTGTGTTATAGGAAGTGGCTTTTCATGTGGTTTATATTTTTGTGGTTTATGTTAAATTCGGAGACGTGATATTCATGTAGATCATGGTGGGAATCAAAGCTGCAGACGAAGTGCTGTGGGTCTATGGGACTATTATAACTTCCCAAAACCATTATTTGTGATGGATTTTGCAAACTTGTAATAGGATTGGAATCTTAAGAGGTCGTTTTGGGGAAGACCTACAACCAAGTATTTTATTTTAAATTACCCCTTATACTGGAGTGTTGTTGTTTACATCCAAAGGGATACTAACTAAATTCTAAGCGGTGGCCCAGGTGGCCATAGGCTGGAAACCACTTCTCAATGAGATACTTTTTAGAGAGAAATCAAATTAATGGTAAATATTCTCCATTTTCCCTCATTTAAACTATTCAACCCACACCACTACCAGGCTACCACTCACGCTATATTCCTCATTATCAAATATTTTCCGATGATGTTTACTTAAGCCTATAGGTGCTAAAATTTGTTTTAAATCCCTGAGCATTAACACCTGAATGTTGTTCAACTTTACGCGTCTGAATGAGTGAAATTTTGTATGGCAAGAACATAAAATAGACTAGACTTCTGTCTTGAATATCACGGGGGGGGGGGGAGAGAAAATGAATAAATAAACAGATAAGTAAATAAATATCACGGGAAACGTGCTTATTCGATTTACATGTTTTCTTGATTTCGACAATCAACATTTTCCCCCAAATAAAACATTGTCAATGACCACTGGCCATCGAGTTTCGTTAATCATTGGGTCGCCTTCATCAATATCAATTAATGTCACATCTGGCCGAGAAATAACCCGGCCGGGCGCGCGTTGTCTTGGTTACATAATTGGACGGTCGGCCGAACCGGAGACAAAAATACCCGTCTCTTGTTTTTTCTGTCACTCGAACCATTATGATTACTACGGTAAATCTGTCAAGTGTGGGTTTCGCCTGAGACAAACGAGATGTGGTTTTCTACCTCCAAAATGGTTTCGTAAACATCGTACAAATGTATATGCAGCAACAAAGGAACAAAATTCTTCTTTGTTACAAAGACAAGAGGTTGTTCTTCATTTATATTTTTCACATGATAAAAGGAATAAATTTTCTAATATTTGATACGAGAGTAGAAAAAGAATATATTGTTCTCGTAATGACAGAACATTTGTTGTAAAATATTCAAAGTTCTGTCAGCGATTTCTCTGAAAACACGTCAAAATATTCAAAAAGAAATACAATGACTCAGTTTTAACTTTAAATATACTCAGTTCCTCTGTTTCCTGGTGCAAAAATGTCAGACAAAGGAACAAGATATGCAACGACTGATATTCGGACAAGAAAATTATAGCAAAAACGATATTGATTAAAAAAAATCAATGAGGTGAAAAACTATTTACCTCCGTTAGCGACGCTCAAATAAAACATCAATCAAACTGTTGTTGGGAACAAAAGTGGCCTACCACAACTTCAAACAGTATTTAAATGATTCATAAGAACAAATAACCCTGTGACTTTTTAATGCAGTCGATGACCTACACTAACAGTTAAACACCCTAACAGTGGCCCTTTCCTGCCCTCTCCTAACAATGAATTTGTGTTCAAATCATATCATATCATTAGTAAGATTTTGCATTTAGAATTTTTTGTGGTTTAAAAGACGACTAAAAGAAATACAGCTTTTATGTCAATCCTATTTTCATTTTACTTACATATTACCATAAATGTCATGTCTTCACCCATTAGAAATCTGCTTTACTTTCTGAAATTCAATATGGTGTGAAAGTACTCAAAACATTTTTCACCCCTAACCTAACAGTTGCACACATTGACTATAATTACAGTAATCCATCTCATAATATTCCCCCTAAAAAATAAAACATTGCTATTCCAAATGATGTTGGTCAACTGGGTTAGATTTAAAGGCCAGAGTACTCTGTTCTATGATGCCTATCGCAAGTTGAGTTGGAAATTAACGTCATCCTTTGGTCATTGGTGGACAATTTCAATCTGGTCCAATAGCCTTAGAGAGGAACTTAAATTAGCCTGGATGACATAATCTGGCAGCCTGGATTTCCGGATGACCAATAAGAAAGAAGTTAATTTCCAACTTTGTGTTTTTTTAATTTTGGAAAAAACTTAAAGTGTACTCACCATCACCAATGGGGCGCTCGTTGAAGCCGGTTGGGATCCTCTCGGGAGGGGCGGGCGACAGGCGCTGCTCGCCAAGGGCCTTGTCCTCGGCGCTGCCGTTGTTGCCCGGGGCCACCCGCCCGCGCCCCACCGGGGTCAACTGCCAGTGGGCCGGCATCTCGCGGACACCGCCACCGACGACTCCACCCACACCACTTCCTCTTCCGGTTCCAGTCGCACTTCCGTTTCCGCCGCCGCTGCCGACGACGCTGGAACCTGGAGCGCGCTGCTGCATGGATGGCGGGATGGAGCCTGGAGCAGCCGAGCCGTTGGCCAGGCGCTGCTTGCCCCCTCCTCCAGGAAGATGAATGCCCTGGAGGGAACCTTGGGTATCAGCCGCCGCCAGCTCGCCGCCAGCCAGCAGGCGCTCCGGGTCCTCGCCGCCTCCTCCCCCACCCCCACCGCCAAACGCTGCCGACCCGTTCGAGTCCAGGTAACCGGAAGTGGACGACGATGACGACGTGGTAGATCCGGGTTCGGCTTTGTACGAATGCTGCTGGGGGTCGTTGTTCCCGGTGGCCGTGTAGTAGTGGTCCGAGTAGGGCTCGACCTTCACCGACCCGTTCACTGCCCGGAAACCCGCCTCCGCTCCGGCCGACGATGCCGACTGTTGATGGCCCGACGAAGCGGCGGCGGCGGGGAGGGAAGGTCCGGAGGGGTAGGCGCTACTGTGGTTGTTGTTCGCGGCAGGAGAAACTGAGGAGGAGTTACTATTGCTGTTGTTGCTAGTGATGTGGTGGTGGTCGTCTAGATACTCCGAGTTGGCTGACTGTTCCTCCACATTGCCGTTGATTAGCTCGTCGATCGCCCGCTCAAGGTGGTGCTCATTCTCGAAGTGGTGGTGGTGGTGGTGGTTGGTCGAGTCGCCGTTGAGCAGCTCGCCTTTCAGAGGAAACCCGTTGACATGCTCGCTGCCACCAAAACCCCCGCCGCCGCCTGCCGCCGACCCGACCGACTCGAATACCGACTTGGTGTGTCCTTTCGTCAGTGCTGCCGTGCCAGACTTCTTGGTACGTTTTCCCCTTGGCATTATACGAGCCTCCTGAAGAGTGGATGACATGTTTGAAGTCAGTTTGTTGTGGTTGTTGGTTGAAGTGGGGGAGGGAGAAAAACACAGAGTTTTTTAGACTGAGTGAAAACCTACAAATAGACGTCGAAATAAGGAAAAATCAAAACTAAGACACGGTACAAGACATTATAGCATTCACAAACATTCACACACAACTACTTTACTTTGCACAATGCAACAAAAGTAACGAATATGAAATATCAAACATTCAGTTAATCTAAACTATCATCAATGTCTCAGACAGACTACGAGAAATATTTAGCTAAAACTTTACAAGAAATTAAAGTACACACACATCACAAACTGTATCATTACTAGAATTAACATTAAATGCTAAAAATTATCTAGAGCTATATGTACACATTTATAATGAATGCATATAATGTGCATGCTAAAAGTAGAACACTTATAATATATACTTTAATTCTAACAGATATATAAAAGACGAAAGAGCGACACAATGTACAAGAATTAAGGTACTAAAGACAATGTACAATGCTAACCAGATACCCAAGCTATGTACAGCAATTGAGCAAATGACAATTTATATCAGGCCAACCTTAAAAAGAAATTTCTTTCCTGTTTACCGCCCGACCAAGAGTCTATGGGCCAACTGCTTTATTTTTCGTTTTCATTTTTAGAAAAAGTCTTTTTATTTTAAATCAGAAGCTTCGGGTATGGACGATAACAAAATTAGAAAAAAAGATTTTCCGACCTCCCAACTGGGTATTTTTCTGGTCACCCACTGGACAGGAAACAATCTTTTCGAAGGTTGGCCTCACAGGGTTATTAACCATGTACAAAAACGAGCAGGGTACCGTGCCCTTGTATAGATAAGCAGCATTATACAGCGCGCCTCCACCCCTCAGGGATGATCTAGGTCAGGGCTTATCGACAGAGGCCCACAGGGAGAGTAGCCAATGAAGTGTTCAGGGGATTAACGTAGGACGTCCAGGGGTTCCCGACCCCAACTGGTAACGGAGCCAAGATCAACTACCACACCAACATGATAAACACTCTATAAACACGGCCTGTCCATTATAAGATTATACAGGGGGGGGAGGGGGGAGGGGGGAGTTCCTGGAAAAAGTGTCATTGTGATAAGAGTGGGAAAAGGGATGTAGGTGTGGGTGATTATGGAAGGGGGGGGGGGGGGGATGTATGATTATTTTCAAGTAGTTTAGTTAACAAAGCAATTGTTCATTCTCACTCTGCTATCTAAAGGTTCATTTCAAATAGTTAACAAACGAGTCGTTCATTCTAACTCCGATATCTAAAGGTCCATCTCAGATAGCTAACAAATGAATTGTTCATTATAACTCCAATATCTTTTCAAATAGTTAATACCGATACCTAAAAATTCAGAGGAAATAAAACTGAAGTTTCCATGTGCAGCCAATTTTATTGGGGTAGAAGGTAACTGAGGACAAAGCCAACTCAACCAAACAGTCAATTCTCCCTACCACGGATAGCTGATTTGTAGTATTTCAAGCACCTGCAGGCTAATTTTGGTCAAATTTGTCGACAAATCCACTTGAAAAACTGTAGAAAAATATTGAATAATTGTAATATTTTCACCAATAATGAATGAATTTTATAACAACTTAAAAATATGTAATTTATATTGATAAAGATTTAAGAAATCATAATCCCTAGGTTTTCCTCATGTCAAACTAGGAGTAGTGACATGATTAATGAATATTTTTATGCTAAAGCCATGTGAGTTGTCGACATATTACCCAGCATGCTCCCTGATCAAGGCTAACCTGCAGGTAAAAGTCAGGAAATTGGCTATCCGTGGTAGGGTGAATTACGTTTTTTGTGTCCACCCTAAACCTAGGCAGACTAATGAATCGATCAAAATGTGAAACGAACTTGACACAGTCCATTAACTTTTTTAGGTGAAGCACATGCGATCAATACATTGTACCGATAACAATGTTGTGTGTGGGGGTTAGGGGTGACCTTAATAGACTTTCCCTTTCATTTATGTGAATTTAGGCGTTTATGCACGTCAAAGACCCAGGTTGGCCTATGAACAAGTTCAAGGTTTATCAATAAATCATCGATGGAAAATCTAAAAACAAAGGGAAATGATAATGTATTCATATAAGCTAGTATGCAATCGATGGCAACAGTACCGAAAAAATAATCAAACCAAGAAACTAGATTGAATTGAAGCCTACAAGAGAATTTCAAAAAGGCTAAGGCAAAAGATGTATTGTATATATAGACTGTTTTCCTTTATGTCAAAACTCTGAATAAATGCAGAATGTCAAAGTGGGAAATGGGACTGGAGTTAGACAAAGAGAAACCAAAACATAGACTATAAATATGTTCCCAGCTATACCCCTGCAGATGGTCAGTGGGCAAGGTGGTCCGTTGTTATGGTGACCCCCCTGGGTCCCCCTCCCCCAGCGTCCCCCCTGCGTCCCGGTCGGGAAACCAGCTGTCAGCCCTAACAAGGCTTGACCCATCTCGAGCACGGAGTGTCACTAAACCCCGTAACGGGCAGGGACCAGCTGCCGGGATATCTGGAATAGACCACCAACAAAAACCGGGAATCTAGGTCTAAAGGGCGCAAAATTAGGCCAGTTAGATTCTGCGGTTACTATAGTGAATGTTTGGGGTGGTTTGTTTGGGGGTGAAGATCGCCTATGCTGAGATTGAAAAGTCTGGTTGTATAAAGGACTAATGGCCAATGGAATCTAGATGACAAAGGAATATTTGATTATGTTCTCTGAAAATGTATGTCTTACGAGCAAATTGGAGACAATTTATTTCTAAACACAAATCTAACTAGAATAAAACTCTCTAGTTCTGATAGCAAATTTATGAAAATTACTAAATAGATCTAGATCTAACATTCAAACATATTATCTCCAGTATTATGAGTACACAAAAATCACAAAACCTGTTTCCTTTGTTGAAAAGCTGAATTTGTTATGAACTGAAAACTGTATTTTTCATTGTAACCGTGTGAGAAAATCAATAATTATGTTGATTGGGAACGATGATATCAGCTGCAGCCAGAGTCAAGCCCCTATGTTTTCTATGCTAATTTACTGGTAATGGTGTATACATAATAATATGTGTGTATTGCCTGATAGCAAAAAGCACCATCATGTTGTTTTGACCAGATTAAATAGACCATAGCTGATTAGTAGTACTAGGGAAAGTGTGTGTGGGCAGAGAAAATCGTTATAGCTCCAGTGCAAGGTAAAGCCTCAGCCAGCCAGCCAAAATCTAACAAAGGAAAAGCCTACCACCAGAGCCTAAATAATAGGCCTAGTTACATCATAAACTTAGAAGGCACTGCTTGGGGTTTGGGATGGGTTAAGAGGCTCCAGGTTAAGAATGAATCAGGTCAGGGCTAAGGTTTGGGGATGCTGGTGAGTGGAGGCTTGTAGTAGTAGAAGTGTTCTCTTTGAATATTCAAATGAAATAGCTGCTGCTGCTGCTGCTGCTGCAGCCGCCTCACCGGGGAGGGAGGGCCGACGGCCGGCGAAGGTCAACCGCCAATATTTCCACTCAAATCTACAAGAAACACAACGAGAATCACGACCAAATGAGAACAGGAAGGAGAGGGGGGGATAAGGAATCGGCGGGGTTGTTTTGGAGGTGGAGTTCGGTCTGTAAATGGTGTTTGGAGGTGGAAGGAGGAGAGGGGATTCTCTGTTTCTCTCCGCAGCAGCCTCCGCCATTCTGTTTCCATTCTCCCGGGCGCCGTCAACAACATTCCCCTTGCGAAAATCCCCGATTTTTCAAGCTCAAACGCGGAAAATCGGGGCCAAATCCGAAATCATACCTATTGTGTGACTTCTGCAGGCAGGGTTTGACGATTGGAGAAGTTTGGAGTGAAAATATGCCCGATTTTCCTCAAAAATCCCCCCCTTTTTGGCTTCGCGCGATTGTGGATTCAAGACGCACCTGTCACAAAGTGATGATAATGGCGGCCAAGTCTGAATATCTCTAATATCACCCACTCACCTTTGTGCTTTTACAGCTTTCCCCCGAGGTGAACCGAGCAAACGACGATGCCTTAGGGATCCTGGGAGTCTAGGGCAACTTGTGGGTCGTGTTTTGGGCGTGGGATGTTGGTGGTAGTCGGTGGTTTGTTCCTAAATGAGAGCTGGTTTTTCACCCAGTTTCGCTCCACCACGCCAGCCCTTTCTCTGCGGGAAGACTCGCCGCAGTTCGCCCGTCTCCCGCCGGGGGGCGCCACGCGGTGGCGGGAAAAACGCGCCGTCTGGTGGGAGGCGGAGGTACTACAGGAGGCAATTGAGAATGGGAACTTGAGAGGGGTATTATAACAATTTATGGTATTAGAGGGGGAGATTTTATGTATTCACTGATAAATGAAGACTTTTGCATAACGTATGTATTTAACATTCTATTTAGAAGTGATCGTTTCTTTTTTCTTTCCTTTTTTTTTTCTTTTTTTTTTTGTAGCAGAAATGATAATAGTAAAGCTTCAGGGGGTAAAAAAAAAATTCCCTTTTTAAAACTGCCATAAACAGATTTATCAGTCAACTTATTTCTTTTAAAATGAGTAAACATGAATATTTCTCTCTCAATTTCATGATTCCATTATTTCTTTAATATTGCTTTCCTTTAGATTGTTCACAGACATACATATCTTATGTATCTCTATGGATTGTTGAGAATTCGATGATAATGATAATCATGGCAATAATTCGATACAGAAGCCCAAATTGTGTCCCCATTGTCCTTAGTTATTTATAGAGTGCCCATTGTTCTTGCCGCATTGGACATCTGCCTTCACTGGCCTTTGTCCAATGAATTAATTGAGTTACGTAAGGATACAGTGGTCAGTGCGAGGGTTATGGTCAGTCAGGTGTATAGATGGAATATCCCTCCCCGACTCTGTAGTGGGAGGGGGCGGGGCTAGAGTGGGGCTGACCACGTTGGTTATCAAGTGTATAACGCATCCATTACCTATGGGAGTCCTGATTCGGCCAAACAAAGTAACCAAGGCCCAATCTAGAACTTTTCATGGGGGGGGGGGGGGGAGGGCTAATGAGAATTTTACATTAAAAAAGATCAATATTTGGCCCAAAATGGGGGGGGGGGGGGGAATGCGCCCCTTAGTTCCCCTCTAAATCTGCCACTTGGAACGGGACTATTGAGACTCTTGGGTAAAAAGGGGCTATATCGCGCATTATATTTTTTTCTTATTGCAATAAAAACTCATACAACACTTCGGCTTAGTGATGTGTAGCCGGCCTTCCCGTTGTTCTTTTTTTCATATTGCAATAATATTTTTCACATTGTCTTGTAGAAGAACCACAGAGTTTAAGGTTAACAAAACCCTTATAAAGGCTGCATCCCAAAGGTTGAAATGTAATGAACCCTAATTTCGGAAAGAAATCCTTATCAGACTTTTCTTTGTCATTCTTCAATTTTTGTAATAAGAATATTTGGTTTGGTTTTGTGTTATAGGACCATATGAAGCGTTTTATATATATATATTTTTTTCATTTCTAGTCTTAACCCTTATAATTATGATAAGAGATACATGATTTAATATACTAATTATAAGTCTTATATCGTGCGTCTTAGGCTAATATCGCGCATTTAGCAAGCCTAATATAGCTCATTATACCGAATTTGATAATGAAGTAAATGAAAAAATGAAATTCTCTTCAAAATATGTTTTCCATTTATATCATGGATATTAGGCATATATCGCACATAGCATATGGTTAACATCGCGCATTTTTAAGAAGATGAAGAAAATATAAACAATAATGATCTTTTAATTAAAAATGAGTTTAACATTAAACATAGGTCTATATTATGTTGATAACTTTCATTGATACCTGAAGAAGCGGTCTTTTCTACAAAGAGAGCACACCACAGCCACGTCCCCCATCTACACTTTCATTGATACCTGCCATGCTTAGCTAGATTGTTAGAAAATACAAACAAAGGAAATATGATATCTCATCAAATTGCTCCAAAAAAATAATGATTGAATATTATAGAATTATGAAAACAGGGCTGTATCGCGCATCCTATAGGCCTATAATGTGCAAATACAATTTTTGTCATTACTAAGTATTTCTGGAGGTTATAAAGTAATATTATGATTCAAGTGAAAGTTCATGGTGAATTCTACTAAATTTGAGCCATTTTTTGCCATTTTATATATTTTCCTATATCTAAGGGCCATTAGCATAAAATGCGCAATATACTACTGTGTGCAATACAACCCTGTTTTACCCTACTTGTTAACTACCTCTTGAAGCTGCCTGAAACTGAATTAGCAAAATATAATTTCAAAATGTTTCAAAATCAAGACGTTGCTGAAAAGAGAAAGTAATACCCATCCATCTTGAGAAACTTAAAAAAAAACATTTGAAAAAGGAAAATACATGTAGTGGATATGGCTTGGCCGGTTTGGATAACAATAATTATTATTTCAAAAATCTTTTCTGGGGAAATTCTAGGAATTCTAACAAAAAATTGCGTATATCCAATGAAAATGATTTACACAAAGTTATTTTGCAGTAGCCAAGAA
The DNA here is from genome assembly GCA_936440205.1 of Lepidonotus clava. NCBI lineage: Eukaryota > Metazoa > Annelida > Polychaeta > Phyllodocida > Polynoidae > Lepidonotus > Lepidonotus clava. The sequence continues at coordinate 6,258,397 of OW387141.1, forward strand.
TTTTAGTTTACTTCCTTGGTTAAGGAATGTAAGGTACATTCAGGAGCAAAATACAAATTGTCTATATGCTCTCAATGTAGGGCAAACCAGGATTGTATTGCGCATAGAGGTACATCACACATTTTTTGTTTATTGCCCACAGGTATAAAAAATATTATCAAGTGACAAAAAAATTATATGTAATTGGTAGAATTCATCATTAGGCCTATGATCAGGCTTCAAGAACATAGGGTAGGTAGGGAGGGATTTTTTAAAACATATTTTTGTATGTCTTTAATTGGAAAAAAAATCCCAAGTTGTGCGACATTTTACAAAATTCTAATATTTTTAATTAAAAAGTCTTTAAAAACTTGACAGTCAGGGCAAAATAATCAAAGTAGGTCGGGTTTCTGGAACTTGACATGGTTTTTCCTTAGTCAATGTAATAAACAGACATTATTGTACATGCAGCTACATAATTAATTGGTCACATATTTAGATCTGCAGAAAATGAAAATATTGTACATCGTATGGTCCATTTAAAAAAAAATTACTTATATCAATATTAAAGAATGAGACATATAGCGGGCATACTTTTCAATTTGAAAATATTGTTTGTGTGCAAAATGTAGCACATTTACCATATTAAACATAAGAGTGAGTTAGAACCATAGGACTAAAATGATGATACGTGATCATAGCATCATCATTTTGGTCATAAAAGGGAAATAATTGAAATGAGTTGAATAAATTAGTTTATATTTATGAATGATAATGCATTCCGTGGCTTTGTTAGATTCTAGTAAAAGTTGTATTTAATGTTACCATCCAGTTTGTTTATGTCGCGAGAATGCGGGAGGCTCCAAGGTATACATTATCTGTGTATTGGCTCCCGAAGTAGCATCATCCATCCACCAGCGTGATGAGTAGTCACGTCACTTTGTAAACTGAATTCAAACAAATTCCAACTGAATTGCTCATAGAAGGAACACATACTAGAAAAGGTACCTGACTGTTATATAAAATGACCTAAACTTTATCAAGGTTAAAAATGGGGAACAAGTATAATAAAAACGAGACATATTCATTGTTTTCATTATGATGCCTTTCATATAAATATGAGCGCTAAGGTCACTTAAATGTGTTGCAAACTACAAAATTAGATATAATTCAATGTATCACTCATGTTTGAAGCTTATAAATGGACTGAACCATGACATTTCACAAACCAGATAAACACTGAAATTCCCCACTTTGTTTACGCACATAATTGTTTCTTTTGACATAAACTAAAACTTGGTCTTGGTCTCTTTCATTCATATTCCAATATAGGCCTATGCATGACAAAATAGTTGAAAATGAACCTTTTCATAATTGTGTCTCCCCACACAGAAAGGATGCTCCAGGCGGGAATTAGGCATTAATGAGGGTGATTTAAGCTTTCAAATGATACCAAGCACATCAAAATTAGATCATTTTCAATGGATTTATGGGCTGTTGAACGCAGGATGGTCAGTATTCCTGAAAATGGCAAAAAGCCCGGATATTGAATATTTATCTAAATATTTAAATAAAATTGTCTCCATTAATTAACAACAAGTCATAAAAACTATTGAGCTGATAACTTTTGTTCTACAAAAGATAATCTCTTTCAGTTTGGACTGGTAATACAATCAAGTCATTTTTTTTTCCAAATGGGTTACAATTTTTTACAAAAATGGCAAAATTGTGTCGTTTCCATGGTAACCAAAAATCTGATGTTTGGTAATATTTGGGGAAAAACATTCTATGAACATTCCAAATAGAATGTTTTTCAAACAAAATGGAATGTTTAGAGTGGGATAACTGAATTCTACACAAAAAGCTGGTTTAAGACATTTTCATCCCTATTTTTCACAAATCTACCCATATCTCCCTTAATACCACCTGTAGAGCTTAAGATATATCTACACTAGTACCTCGCGCTAATTCTCGCCCTGCTACATAAGCACTAGAACAGCGTAATCCCGTAATGGCGGACCGCGCGGATTGTGCGGCCCTCAAAACCAAACTGTTGACCTCATACCTATAGTAGCACCAAGCTATTTGTAAAGATGATTATCGCAACAAAAATGATATTAATAAAGATAACAAGTAAAATACATTTCAGTAGCAATGTAAACAGGAAATCTTAGTAATTATGTGCAAAAGAAGTGAGAAAACGGCTAGCCTCTTCCGCGCGTAATCACTCTGCAACACATCACTCTCTCCATAGACTGTGAGGGAGGCTGGTCTCGCCGCAGAATGCCGTAACTGTGGATACCTGCGCGGCCTTCACCTCAAGTTGGCACTTCCGGTTTTCATTCACAAGTTTCATGCCAAATTACAGAATAACTGTCATATGCAAAATTATGATTTTCATTTTATTCCATATTTAGATACCAGGCATTCACCTCGTAAAATCTTTAAGAAATTTGGGCGTTAGAAGTATCCAAACACCAAATGTAAACAAACTTTCAAAAGTTACGAAAAATTCAATATGGCGGATCCAGACTGTTCCAGTGGTATAGTCTGCCAAGCGAACCACGGGGTACCAGTGTAAAGATATATCCCCCTTGGAGCATCCTTTCTGTGTGGGGAGACACCATTATTTCTCTATAATTTCATTGCCAAAAATATAGTCTATGTATAAGATATAGCACATGGTTGCTTACATATTTCTGGAATATATTTCTTTTTTAAATTAAAACAAAAAGTAGAGGTAGATGCCCCCTTGTTCCATTGATACATGTGTGATGATAAATGTTAGAGTTTATTGTCCATTCAATTTTTTCTCTCTTTTTTCAGCTATATCATGGGATGGATATATGACGGCAAGGCAAAATGGTATAGCTGGCAGAGCTAAGGCTCAAACCTGGTCCAGCCATGCGTGATACGAGCACTGTAGCCAATATACCATCCTGCCCCCCCCCCCCCATTTATACATGTATACTAGGGCAACTATGACCTCTACATAGTCACTGACTCTTCATTGGTTATGCTCTACTTAGCCAACTATTACACAATGTCTTTTAATGTAGCTGCATATTTAGTATAACAATATATCTCGACTAATTTGTCAAACAAAATTTTAAATATTTTTTCTACTTTTTTTTTAAAATCAAGTTTTCCAGAATGGTTGGTTCACAAGACTAAACTTCTAAGCTGATTCTGCATATATTTTTGGAAGCTTGTCAGGTGGTAAATTAGAGATATAATTTTATTGATAGTACACTGGGTTGAGTAAAACCGTTGATAGTACAGATATAGAGAAACTTAAGATGCAGATTTCTCCATGTTTGGGGCATATAGTAGTACATTGCGTGTGTTCTACTTTTTTACCATTACAAGTTATTAGCCATGCACTACTAAGTTTCTGAGTTTTATCATGACACGCTTTATATATAGCTGTGGAAACTTTCAGCTCTGCGGTTGGCTTCTAGACGTATGGATAAAAATCTAGACCACCATGTTGTTGCTACAAATTGTTTTGCTTAACATCTTTGCCCTCAGAAATGGTAAGTGAGATGTAATTTATACTAAATAAGCTCTCTGTTGATACTCCACAACATCCTTTCGACGGGGAAAGGATGTTATCATAATGTTAGTTCACGCTAAAATATAAGTGTGCCTCTCATGCAATTTATTTGATCTAAGTAACTGTACAGATTAAAGGGGAGATCCTGTTTGTTTAAACACAAAAGTAGTATATCCAAAATTGCAAGACAAGTTTCTGTCAAACGGACCCTATCAATTCAGTCCACATATTCTCATATTCTATCAATAATTATAAGATGATTTGCCATGTTCTTCCCTAAATTATAGACATCTGTTGTAAAATATTCAACCAATGAATGATGTTTTTCTTTCAAAATCCTATCTAGGATACACCCTAAATGCCACATCACTAGGCTGCGTGAGGTCTACATGTTATTGGTTGATGAATCATGGCTCTAATGTTCGCCAGAATGAAGCTGGTAACCTGTGTCAACAGTTCAACAACTCCAAACTTGTCTCAATACCAGATGAAGAAACCAATGTTTATTTAGTACGTAAGGTATTGTCATTTGGTTTAGATGCACCATTTCTCGGAGCCCTGCTAAAGACATTTCCATGGAGGTGGGTAACGGGAGAGTCCTTTGATGGTAAGTAAATCCTTCCAAAGAAATGGAAGAAAAACTGAGAAGTTATCCCAGAAAACAGACAGTATTCCTTACAACATTCTACTTTTTGTGATATGAAATTTTGATAATGATTGTCAACACAATAAATCATAAAGACGTTACCTCGTTTCATAATTCAATATTCAGATTGTAAGTCAAGCAGAAAATAAAAAGACTTGTAACAGCCCATTTGGTGTCTGAATAAATAATTGCATTATGACAAGAAATCCTGATGAAATAATATGGTTTGAGTGAGGTTCACAATGCCCTTGCCATGTATATATGATCTAACTGCATGGCTTATCTGTTAATGTCAAACAAGGGATGCAAAAACTATATGTCCTGATATCAACAAAAATATGTTTTTTAAAAAAATACCAGGTACTCTACTTTTCTCCCTTTTCAGGCAATGTTGTAAAGATAAACGTGGACCCTAAGTGTGACTGGCAGCAATGTGCTGCCCTACAACCAGTACAAAATGGGGGAACTCAAGTGATCATGGCTTTAAACTGTCTAGACAAAAGGAGATACATGTGTAAAATCAAAGGTTAGTGTTTGGGTTATTGCAATCATCTTAATTAATTTAAGTGACTCAAGAGAGTAGAGTTACTGTATACATTTTAGATAGTTTTTCTTTTTGTTTCTGTGCTTTTTTCTGATTTCCTTTTTAGGCGCTTCTTTCTTGCATTCATCTTCCCTTAATACCTAACACAACCGAACAAAACATAATAAAAGAAACAATCATAGTTAAGAGGTTACTTATGTTGTATCTCTTTTTTTATTGATCTCTTATTAACCAAGGATTAAGACACACATAGATCTGACAGGTTGATAAGGAAAAGAGGAACACAAGGGCTAGAAAATCAATGTGTAGAGTGGCGATTCGGTTTTCAGTTCCTCTCAGCGAAACATGACACAGAAATGATCCAAACCTGCTTGTTTTCAGTAACCATCTATAACTATAATCTATCCCTTATTTCCTCCTTTCTCTCTTAAACGGGAGCAGCACCTGGTAAAGTCCTTTTTATATTTTCATTATTCAATTTATGATATGCATTTGTGACCCAACACACAGAAAGGATGCTCCGAAGGGGTTTTATCGGAAGCTCTAAAGCTAATATTAAGGGAGATGCGGGTAGATTTCTGAAAAATAGGGTTAAAAATGTCTTAAACCAACTTTTTGTGTAGAATTCAGTTAACCCACTCAAAACATTCCATATATTTTGAAAAACATTCTATTTGAAATGTTTTCCCCCCATGTTTTACCTGACATTAGATGTTTGGTTTCCATGAAAACAACAACATTTTGCGGATTTTGTCAAAAATTGTAACCAATTTGGAAAAAATATAACTTGATTATATTTTCAGTCCAAACTAAAGTAGATAATCTTTTCTAGATCAAAAGTTATATGCATAATAGCTCTCAGTTTTTTTTGTTAATTCATGAAGAAAATTCAAATTTATTACTAAATATTTGGAGAAACATTCAATTTCGGGGCTTTTTGCCATTTTCAGGAGACCTGACACTCCTGTATTCAACAGCCTGTAACTTCGTTGAGAATTATGGAATTGTGATGTGCTAGGTATCATTTGAAAGCTAAAAACATCCTCTAAAATGTCTAAAGGGAGGGGCCAGTGATCATAAATTAACATACTGCCATGATCTATAGCATAATGGGAATAACCATTCCAAATTTCATGCTTTTATCTCTAATAGTTTTTGTTTTATTCACATTTTGTCTCCACTAATCTGAATTCCCTGCCTGCATCTGACACTGCCTGCACAGATCAATTATCTGTATGTGACGTCACAAGCAGAACAGTTGAAATTTTTAAATCTGAAAAAATTGCAATAAGAAATATGTTAAATGTTCTTTATAAGTCTAAAAGAGATCAAAATAACCAAATTAGATGATTTATAAAAGAAAATGTGCAAAAATGTAGTTTTTATGGAATTTAGATATTTGAAATTTAAATATAACTGTCATTTTCTGTGACGTCGCACACAGATATGTGTTTACCTGTGGATCACAGGAATAAGAGGTTTATTAAAGTTAAAGCCCATTTTTCACATGAAAGAGTAAATCATTTGCATTGAAACTTTTCATGCCTTTATACAAGGATTAAATCTAATGTATAAAGTGAAAAATAACAAGAATAGAAATTTCACTGGCTCCTCTCTTTAATTCCCACATGGAGCATCTTTTCTGTACGGGGAGACATATTTATTAATTCATGTTTTTCAAAATCTGATTTTAGTTTTCAGGTTCTTTTTATCTTAAGTAAGAGTATCTAAGCATATTGTTTTGATGAATAGATACAAGAAAACATAGTTATTAAAAGTGGAATTATTCTTTCTAGCTATGTTTTATGTCAAAGAGAGAAATGTGACTCATATTATGAAAAGTATCTTAGTTTATGTCATATAGATGAGTTACCCTCATTGTTCAAAAACTATAACCAGTATCAATCCAATCCATCTTCAGATCTTCCATCAACAAGGGAAAATATCTTCCTTTCATTATCAGATAGTAATTGGTACCAGGCTCGATATGCTTGCTCGTGAGTCAACTCTATCATACTTCTATTTGATAATTTCTGAGTAAATATATTTTACTTTCTTTCTTCTATGTGTCTATTCAGCTTACAGTAAATTAAACTTTAACTTTAAATTGGTTACTCTTGAAACTTGATTAAGGGATTTCTTTAATGAAGCTATTCTTTTCCTAGGTTAAGGGGGATGGAATTACTAACATTTCCGGATAGTGATTTACAGCAAATAGTATCAATTCTTGATACAAAGCAAGGATTTACCCTAGCCAACAAGACTGAAATTTGGATAGGATTGTATTCTGAAACATGGATATGGACTGATGATGGTAGGTATGATTATCTCATTGGGCAGTGTCAATATAGAATATTAATTGGGTATTTTGCAATGACTGAAGTCTCTCACAGATGCATAAATGCTAATGTGGTTTTCAATATAAATAATGCAGTGGCAGATTTAGTGAGCAATACGACCTTTGCCATTAAAGAGTATTGCGGTATGAATATATTTGCAGCTTTTATATTTGTTCAATTATAAATTCAATTTATCTATTAATACAAAAGATAATGAGCATTATAATACCGATATGTATATAATGATTATTTACATCTTTACTGATAAACAAAAAGTCCATCACACTTCGTCCTTGAGTCCAGCTTTATGGCAAGGATTTTAAATGGAGCAAAAGATTCTCAAGGATCTAGAAAATAATATTGTACAATTTTTTCTGCTATAGTTATTGTGGACAATGCTCTTTTGAATATATGGCTTTTGAGATGGTTAGGTTTAAGATACTGTGGTGGCCCGTCACATAATGGTGAACTATAGTAGGTTAAATATCCATTAAAGTTAAGGTCTTATTTTAAGTTGCATGATTGCCTTTGACATTAGCTAACTCCTATCGCAGTCTTCCTCTTCCTACTGCAGTCGTCCAATACATATAATAGTACCATATCATGTAAGACAACACTCGCATGAAAGGATGTTCTTTTATTATATCCCGTATATGGGCATACTCTTGACAAAATCTCAATGACAATGAACAGATCCAAGGGGTAGGATCTACTCAACCACACTTAGCCAAACTAAACAGTCTATCTGCTTCAATTCCAACTCCATAAACAAGCTCCTAGAACTCTCGCTGTTGTGATGATTTTATTATGTGAAGGGGCCATTTATGATGTTAAGGTGTTGGAACTCCTTGTTGATCCTCTGTTTGCAGGAAAGGATATCATCTACAGTAACATTGATCGAGGTTGTACAAAGTTATCATTGAGGTTGGAGGTGGATGGACGTTGGTTGCCAAAGGGATCATGTTGTACCCCTGCTATTTGCCAACTACCTGGGGATGAGGGTGAGTATGAAAACAGATTATACTGATGCTAGCATATTACCATGACAAATGTAAGTATATCTACCATAACTAATAACTACTAGAAGGCTGGTTTGGGAGAAACAGACATGTTTATAATATGCCAAGTAACAGTTACATAACATAATACATGTACGAACATAATACATGTACCGTAATATTATAAAAAAGTTTTTCATATCTGAAAAGAGGAGATGATGAGCTGAGAAGTGGCTTTCAGTGTTCTGAATGACGTCACAGTCTATGCGTTGCTAGGAGAATTCAGGCGTGCTCACTTCCCCATATCTACCGTACCTACTAGAAGGTGGGTTTATGAGAAACAGACATGTTTATCCTATGCCAAAAAACTCAAACCTGATTAAATTAAATACCTGAAATATAACTCGTAATTTTCCGATCCACAATTATCTCCTGAGCTAGTGGTGGCCTGATGTACTCGTTTACACAGTCAGAAGACCACTGACCACAGGCCTTGATCTGATACAGGTTGCAACCCAAGGTAAACATCAATGTTGCTCCTGCTCATCAGAGGGAATGGGTCCAGCTGCCACCACTAGTTTATTCAGTTTCCTTGAGAAGGAACTATATGTGAGTGGTAGTCCATTTTCACCAACATATATGCTGGTTCACTCGGTCTTGATGTCTTGAAGCCCAGGCTATATGAAGCCAATACACCAGGCATCCCGTCTCCTGTCTCCTGTCCTTGCAGTTTACCACTGGCAAGACATCTTTTGGTGAATATGTTTTTTTTTAGTTTTTGAACTACTTATTGAAACAAGCATCCCCCAGTCCTTGAGGATGAAGTCCCTTACCTTCAAGGTGTGAGGGGAGTTAACTACATGTGAGGCACACAACAATGTCCTAAATAACCGCCCAGGTCTGAACATTGAATGACTTTGACCTATCTTTGACGGCAAACATTTTCAGAAGGTGCTCTTGGAGAAGCGGGTCCTTCTGCCTCTGCCTTGTTGACTGATTGTTCCTGATCCCATTTAAGACCGACCGCAGTTGATGGTTAGTCAGCCTAGGGGGGCTTTCTAAACCTTGAGAATATGAAAGAATATCACCGCTAGCAGATATGACACTATCACACTTTCGCAGCATGTAGCATAAACTCAGACAGAAAGGTGGCATAAAGCCCAGCTTGTCTTGCTGAGCAAGGTGTCTGAGACAATCCGTATTTTTCACAGAACCTTTGGTAGCGTCTCTGTCGCAGATTTAGTATTGTGATACCTGAAGCGCCGCAATAAAACTACTTCCGGTTTCTCGTAGCTCTTGTATACATGTGCCTTATTTTGATTAAGTTAATCTAAGCATTTAAAGCAAAACTTCAAGCATAACTACATGGTGATCAGAAGCAGGGATAAGCAGGAGTTCCCAGGAGTCCAGCCAAAGCAGCAGGGAAGTCAGAAAGCAGCAGGGAAGCCATCAGGAGCTGAGTCAAGCCAGCCAAAGCAGAGCCACCCCAGCCAGCCAAAGCAGTGCCAGTTCCAGGGACTGAGTAAGCATGGAAGTCTTTAAGCCCCCACCCAACATAAACTTTACATCTGGTAACATTGCAGAGCAGTGGAGAAGGTGGGAACAGCAGTTCAAAGTTTACTACATAGCAGCAGAGCTTAGTAAAAAGGAAGCAGCAACTAGAGTAGCCATTCTATACACTGTGCAGGCCCAGAGGCACAGGACATTCACAGTAACTTTGTGTTTAGTGATCAGGCAGGTGACAAGGCAAATGACTATCAAGCTATGTTAAAGAAATTCAGAGAATATTGTGAGCCGAGGAAAAAAGAGGTTTTTGAGCGGTACAAGTTCTGGCAACGCAATCAGCATGAGGGAGAATCGATTGACCAGTGGGTAAATGACCTTAGGATACTACTGGGAAGCTGTGAGTACGGGGATCAAAAGGAGAAAAGCCTCAGAGATAGGATTGTATTCGGGGTATCTGAAACGCGCGTCAAAGAGAGGTTGCTACGCGAAGCGGATCTAACATTAGAAAAGGCCCTAGACATTTGTCATGCCACAGAGGCAAGCAAGGTTCAGTTAAAAACCATGACAGGCGAAGCGCAAAAGGGCCATGATGTGCATGCTATAGGAAAAAGCAGGCAAAATTTCAAAGGCAAGCAGCCAAATTTCAAGCAGCAAAACTTTAGCCAAAAGCCAGGGGATAAAAGCTATAGGTCCCAGTCCCAGTACAGGGGCGATACTCAAGGCAAGTCACAGAATATGCAAGGCAAGGAGTGCGAGTATTGTGGTGGTAGGCATCCCCCACGTAGGTGCCCAGCGTTCGGTACTACATGTAACAAATGCGGTCGAACCAACCATTTCACAAAGGTATGCCGAGATGGTAACTTTACTAGCTATAGAAGAAAAGAAAAGTGCATCTTTTTGAGGAGGAAGAACAGGACCAGTCAGAGGATAGCGAGTGTGAGAATAGTGACTATCTTTTTGTCGGTTCTTTGTATGTTGGTGCAGTCGCTGAGCATAAGCGTGACAGCGATGCTAGTAAGTGGTACGAGACCGTGACAATCGGAGGCGATCAAGTATGCTGTAAATTAGATACTGGAGCCGAAGCAAATGTGCTACCCGAGTACATTGTGAACAAAATGCAGTGCGCAAATCTTGTACAGACTAAGACTGTTTTAAACGCGTTTGGTAATAACCAAATTTATCTGAAAGGTGTTGTAATGCTCAAGTCCGCAGGACACACTGGTAAAAGCCACGATTTGAAATTCTATGTCACGGACAAAGCTGACACTCCCATTCTGGGACACAAAGCATGCGAGCAGCTTAATCTTGCTAGGCGCGTGAACATTCGTACCTGTGCTCCGAGACAGCCCGCCCTCACGAAGCAGCACATTGAGCGAGAGTTTGAGGATGTGTTCAAAGGTGTAGGCCAGTATGAAAAGGAGTATCACATGGAGCTTAATGAGCAGGTGAAAGGTGTTATTCAGCAGCCACGCAGAATTCCCTACGCAACACAGCCGAAGCTTAAGACAGCACTTGATGACCTCACGAAGCGGAACATTATAGCTGACGTTGACCAGCCGACTGAGTGGGTTAGCAACTTAGTGATAGTTGAAAAGAAGAACGGTGCGCTTAGGCTGTGTCTTGACCCGAGGCCTTTAAATGAAGCGATCAGGCGCGAGAGGCATAATATTCCGACGCCAGCAGATGTCCAGGCCCAGCTGTCGGGTAAGACTATCTTCACGGTAGTTGACATGAAGGACGGTTATTGGCATGTCAAACTCAGCGAGCAGTCTTCATACTACTGTACTTTTAATACACCTTGGGGCCGTAAGCGCTTCTTGCGCATGCCCTTTGGTATCTCTACAACCAGTGAGATCATGCAGAAGAGGAACGAAGAGACGTTTGGTGACATCAACGGTGTGCACGTTATAGCTGACGACATCATCATCGCGGCAGCCACCGAGCAGGAGCATGACACCATTCTGCTCCGAGTCCTAGAGCGAGCGCGGGACAAAGGAGTGAGGTTCAACTACTCCAAGATACAGTTTAAGGTTGACCAGGTTGAGTACATGGGCAACTTGGTCTCCGCGAAAGGACTGAAACCAGACCCGAGAAAGGTTGAGGCGATTGTCGACATGCCGACACCGACAGATGTGCCATCCCTTCAGCGTCTACTGGGCATGATCAAGTACCTAGCTCAGTATATCCCGAATGAGTCCACGATCACGGCGCCACTCAGAGCACTACTCAAGAAAGACAGCGAGTGGAACTGGTCCCATGAGTATGATGCCGCGATGCTCAAGTTGCGTGACGTCCTCACAAGTAAACCAGTATTGGCGTTCTACGATGTGATGAAGCCGGTCACAATCCAGGCCGATGCATCGCAGTCGGGCCTAGGAGCGTGCCTCCTCCAGGACGGCAAGCCCATAGCGTATGCCTCCCACTCTATGACGTCAGCGGAAGAAAACTACGCGCAAATAGAGAAAGAGATGCTGGCTATTTGTTTCGCAACAAAGAAATTCCATCAATATATTTATGAAAGCCAGGTATCCGTGTACGAACTGACCATAAGCCCCTCGAGAGTATTCTCAAGAAACCCCCGTGTAAGGCTCCACCACGACTCCAGCGGCTCATGTTGAGTCTACAGCCTAACGATCTGGTTGTGTCGTATGTACCAGGAAAATACATGTATTTGGCCGACACCCTCTCCCGTGCGTACATCAAGGGAGAGCCCGAGATGTCTCTAGAGGAAGAGATGTCGCGCATGGTACACAGCCTGGTAGAGAACATTTTATGGCCATGTTTTCGAATGAAAGTTTTACAACCTTGTTTGTCGGAGAGGAGAGAGAAGAGGGCAGGGGACCCGCACCTGGGGGCACATTTACGTATACCCCCAATATTACATTTATGCGAACAATTCATCTACGTGAATAATATTAACTTTGTTACACAGTTAATCTAAGCATTTAAAGCAATAGTTCAAGCATAACTACAGTCTCCATGGAGGGGGCCACTGATTTCGATCTCGATACCTCAGCCTCCCTTATCAGTGATTCCAGAGTCCAATTTGCAATAATCAAACAATTTTTCAGAGCAGCACAGTTGGAATGGGCCCAACATGGCCACGGCCGAGTTTCTGGTAGATCTGTATCGAAGACGTGGGAGGGTATCTGCGGCGACATTCTCTGCTGACCTGATGTATCTGATGTCCAGGTACTAAAAGACCTAACTACCAAACAAACAAAACTGATGGTCCAAAACGCACTAACATCAACTATGAGAGTAACGATACAACAATCTGGCAAATCAAATCAAAATACACTTTCCTAGTTACAAATAGACTGGAAAGAGGCAACGAGAGGCCTAGCTACCTTACACAACTAAGCAAAGAACAGACCTGAGCTCTCTTCATGGCGAGAACTTGAATGCTCAAAATAAAAGGGAATAAAAGATGCACCCAAACCTGATATCCAGGGGGATGTGGCCACACCAAAGAGACACAGCAACACATATACTAGAAGAGTGCCCTGCCCTCCACCAAAATGAGACAACGAGTGTAACAACTGAGGATCTCTTCAAAATAACTAATGACATTAAACAGAAAAAGACCAGAGTGAAACAAATAATCAGTATGGAGAATATCATCAAACAAAGCATAGCTCCCCCAAGGCGCAACTATGCTGGTAAAACAGTACAGAGACACCTTAAGGGTGAGCGGCCTCGATATCCAGGACATGTGCACGTAGAGAGAGAGAGAGAGAGAGGCGGATGTTTTTGAGGCCGGTAATCCAAAAAGTTCCTATTCACACTCCAGCCCTTCTGAAGGCAAAATAGGACCTGCAAATTATCCGTGAACAGGGTGACTCTCGAGCCTTTTAGAGTGGTCATCCAGCATTTTATAGCAACCACCACAGCCCGTATCTCCAGCTAGTTAATGTTCTCAAGATCCACTATGTCATGCATCGGTGGAGGGCATGAGTGAAATGGGTGTAGACAGGGCGACAAGGACATTTCTTAAATTCGACAGGGCGACATGGGACCCCCCCCCATCTACACCCCCAGTGAACACCTCCACCCTCTGAGCCGAACTCTCAGGCACCTTATTAGGTGCCAAGGACCCAATCCACATCATGGACGGCCTCAAAACCCATCTTTGAAGCATCAGTAGAAATGGCAATCGGATACTGATAGTTCATGATCATCCTCTTTCAGTTGAACGACCTTGAGAAGGAGAGCCACCACCTGATGTCCTCCCTCAACTGATTGTCAATCTTGATTGATCCTATCATACAACCTGTATAGGCAAAAGATCCTCCCACCCTGGATGCAGTGGGTGCAGTGGGTGAGAAGAGCGGTCACCACCTGATGTCCCCCCTCGGCTGATTGTCAATCTTGACTGACCTGATTTGCCTCTGATCATCATACTGTACAACCTGTATGGGCATTGACAAAAAATCCTCCTACCCTGGATGCACTGGGCACAGTGGACGAGAAGACCGGTCAGGCTTTCCAGTTCACTCTTGCTGATCTCTTTTTTGTCGTCATACCTCTCCAGGAGTCCTGATAGCTCCCTCACCTTCTCCTCGGGGATGCTCAACTCCACCATATCGGAATCAATTATTATTCCGAGATACTGTGTCCTTCTCAAAGGTGGTGACAACTTGTGCCAGGTCTCATGGAGGCTCAGGTATCTTAAGGATGTTGTGACTGCCAACTGGGCACCCAGGCATCCCTGCTCATCTTCAGACCACACAATAAAGTCTTCAGTTCAATTCATGACATTTATGTCTACGTCCCTTTCCAGGTGGCCGTGCACAAAGTCTGAAATCAGGTTAAAATAGTAAGGTGCAGTTTTTATGCCGAAACACAAGCTGTAGTCCATGTAGTGGCTCTTCTCTCCTTCGTCTGACCATGCAAACCCTTGATAAGTCCAATGTTCAGGGTTTTTAGATACTGCCCTATAGGCAGCTTTTATGTCAATGACCGACATGAACAAACCTTGGACTAAGTTATCAGTCATGTAGTCTAACTGTTTGAACCTAAATTTCTGAGTCCATTCAGCTGCCGAGTCGTTCACAGATAATCTATGTGGGGAACTGCAATTTGTTATTATCCCGTAGTCATTTTCACCTTTGGGACAGCTCCAAGGGCGTGGACACACGAAGGAATCGAAGGAGTGTAGGAGATGCCACCCTCTACTAGATCCTACTGCTTGCCTCCAGACCTGAGCCATAATTTTTGCAGGAGTAACCAACCACATCACTTTTGACTATGTCAAACCTGTCAACCACATCTTCGTAGAGCTCCACAAATGATAGCTATGTTGTTTCCCCCTATCCCCCTGTCGAACAGTGGGACACAATAGAAAGTGTACACTCTTTTCATGATGCCTTCTTTTGTGACGAGAGGGGTGAGATGGTATAGTGGATAAGGTCCTCGTTTGGCATGTGGGAGACCCGAGTTCGAGACTGGCAAAGACTGCTATACCACCTTGTCTTGCTTTCATTCTCATCCCCATAGATTCGGTCAGCCAATTGGTAGTCAAAAACCAGAGTTGGTCTCACTATAGCTGAAAAATTGCTGAGTAGACCTTAAGCTCCAACACATCATCACCATCATCTTTGGTGACGCAAACCCTTTCTGCTTAGTCTTGGGAGAATCACGATCAGTCGATGTAGTTAGCACTGATTTCTTCAGCCTGGCAGCTATTTCAACTGCATAAACCATGGCTGCCTCCTGAGCTATGGCGTCATCCTGCGCTGCCATTTCTCTCGACTTCTTAGCTAAATCCAATCTCGATTTGCTCTTTTAAAGCCTCCTCAATGTTGCTGGTCTTGCCTACACCTGTTGCGTGAGAATAGCCGCAAGATATGCATGCCTTTTTTGCTCTTTTCCTTCCCATCTTTGCGCAAACGTTTTTCATGTCTGGAAAGAGGAGACGAGCCAAGAAGTGGCATCAGGTGTTCCGAATGATGTCACAGTCAATGCGTTGCTAGGAGAGTTTGTCATCAAGGTAATGTAGTCAGGGAGCTATATGTATATGGTCATATACAGTTTTGGTAAGAATTGTTCCGAAAAGCTTAAATCTTGTCCATGTCTCAGGACTAACAAGGAAGTTCTTTCCACACAAAGAACACTCACTTGGCAAGAGGTAAGTTTATTAAGTCCACTGAAGATACATACTAGTAGTTTCATTCCATACATACATGACATGCCTTCAATCTCATAATCAAGCAACATCAGTTGCAATCCAACCAAGTACAGTTCACAATGAGCTTCCCCTTTTGAGGACCGTTGATACCCAGGCCTAACTAGGGAACGTCACTTCCCCTTCAACTAACACCAGAGGCCACTAACTGTAGCTCCATTGTATTCCTAGTACTCCGTCCGTAAGGTTAAACCCTAAGTGGATTCAGTCCCTACTGTTCACCTAATATTCCTACCTGTGAAGTCCCGACTTGCGAGTATATGTGCTGTTCACTATTGCTCCCCATCTGTGCTTCTTGAAGGTTAAAGTAGTCTGCTCACTTAGCCTTAGTCTCATGCCCTTATATAGCATCAGCCTTAGGTAGGCATCATATCTATGTGTCCTATCTCTCACCTGGCTCTCGTTAATCACAAATACATCTCATTCATACTGGAAACCCAAAGATGTTTTACAATTATTTTCATATCCAAGCCATGATAGTTAGAAAAGCTATTGATCCCATAATGTCCTCTTACTTTAAGCTTACTTTATCTGCATAACGTTCCCTAACAGTCTTCATGATTCCGCTAGTGCATTACATTCCCCAGATACCTGTGCTCACCTGTTTAGTTCATCTTTCGCTGTGGGCTTTGAGCACATTCAGTTACCATTGCATCCACGTTGGGGCCGCCAATGCCTAAACAGTTACAATGAGCAATTACCAGTGACAGAAGCACCATCTCGTGCTTTTACTACGACACGAGCTTCACCGATTCACAATGTACTCTTGTCATAATTGAGAGATTTACAATATCTATAATATACTTAAAAGAATACAAATTGCACTTGACTTCAGTGCAATATTTTTATGATATAATTTTATAACTGTTTTTGATACAGCTATTGAATAGTAGCTATCTGTTAATAAGAAATAATAACATAGCCATTGTTCTAACACTTTTCTTTTCACATGGATCTTAATCGACGAGTTTAATCAGACATATTTCTAAAATTATGTTGAAACACTGAATTCAATTAGGAATGAGGTATTGAAATTCTTATGGCCATAACTCACATTTCTTCACAAATTTAAGTCCCAAGGCTCTCTTGAATTTCATTTCGTATCTTTCTTCCTACATACTTAGATATATGGTATCTGGTAAGGACTGTTTAACTAAATTGATAGAAACTTGATAAAACCTTAAATAATTTCTGTTTGTTGTCTTATCGTGTGCTGACAACCAACTACAGAATCCAACCTTGGGGATACGGAGTGCGATTGCGGTGAGCTTACAATTCAACAAATCATTTTGCATTTACAGCAAAAGCCTCATCAACTGGTAATCACACATTCTAAGGCATCATCCCATATTATGTGATTTATCTAAGATAATAACATGTTTTTCTCACCCTATGCAACAATTCCATCCTGACAATGCTCAATGGACTAATACAACACACTGCGTGATATTTGATTTTAACATTTCTGTAACATGAAAATTGTGCATGTTTTTTCTATTGATTAAAGAAACTTACTTCTTTTCAGGTGTCAGCCTACTTGCGCGTGTTCTGGTCCCCGTGGTCTGTGTCATTGGAGGTTGTATTGTTGGAGTGGCAGTTGCTTTCATTGTGTGGAAGATCAGACAACGTAATCTGGAAAAGGAAAGGACAGGTATGATATAAATTTACTCATGCAATTAAATAGAATAGCAGAGAATCACTTATTAATTGCACCTCTACTGTAGAGTTTGGTGTGTGCAGAATATGCAGTGTTATGGAACAAATGGCTGAATGGTATCTCAGGTCCTTAGAATTATTCAGGAGTAATATTTTTCTAATACTGTTATCTTACTTACATGCCAAACTAAGGATATCTTAGCATGCCTCAATTCACCAGAATTGGGAAATGTGTTGAAACAACCTCAAAGAAAAACTGTTTTTGGCCATTCCTGATTCTGCGAAATGCTGCCTTTTAAATAGGGGCCATGCCTAACCTGGACTCCAGAGCAAACAGGGCCAAACATTCCAATCGGTTCAATGATGAGAAGGAGCTGCCAAGTCAAGGAAGTCACCATAGCTACCTAGAAATAGAAGGTATGGAGATAACTACAGTTTCCTCAATTTCAATTTGATAAAATGTTATTTTGTCATAAGATAATGCCGCAAAATGTACTATAATAAGAGTTTCCATACAAAGTTTGTAAGCTCCTAATTCTACTTTTGCTGAAGGTATATCACAGTTGGTGTGCTTTTGTAAAATTGGAACTGTAAAACAGTCAGAATCTATCACAATATTTGCCTTAGAAATGAATCAACCTTTCCAAATTCCACAGGCGCTTACTGTTTAATGAAATACATAATTAGATATGCAAGCATGTTCACTTTCGGATCTACTCGTCTAAAATCCTATAGCTTTGATACTGAAAAATACCTGACACTTGGCTATGATACACTTAATATAAAGTGAACATCCATGTACTTCATGTATTTCATGTTCTTGCATTTTGGATCAATGGGTGTTTCATATTGTATTTATCACATGAATTACACTTGGTTCATATCCTGTACCTGATATTATGATGATGAGTATCTCTTTTTTTCCAGATAACCCTGGTTATGAGACTATAACTTCAAAAGGATCAGTCCATCACTACGAGACACCTTTAAGATAATCTATAAAATTAACAATATTGATATTATATGTACAATGATAGTCCTAAGGCCATGGCAAATTTTATGAAGGATAAGAAATGATTGGTGAAAACCAGTAAAATCTATATCGTTGATTACAATTTTGTTGAAAAAGTATGAAATAATTGTCAACCATACTTGTCATTTTTTAAAGGAGTTTTATTAAGTAACAATCATCGGGGTTACCCCTGGATTTTAGATGTGCTACATGATTATGTATGAAATATCATAGATGAATAGTATAGTGAAGATGTCAATGTCATACGGTACAAGTATAGTTGATTGAAATTAACCAAACAAGTAGCATCACATATTCACATGGTTAAGAGGAGATCCACATACTCTCTATTCAAAGACTTTACAGACATCTTAAAGGGAGGAGCCAGCGATTGTAAACTATTACAGTGTCATAACAAGTACCTGTCAAGTAATCCACACACCAATTTTTCTTTATCTAAGATACTTTTGATTGTATTCAAACATTTCTAATTTTAAAATTGAAAATAATGCCTTTTTTGTGTGACGTCACACACAGATGTGTGATTTGCTGAGGATGAGGCAAACAAGACATAGACCCAAACATAATCCTATTTATCACATGATTGGTTTAATAAACAACAAAGAAATTTGGCATACCTCTATTTTAGCATGTAATTTAACAAGTAAAGTGTAAAATAACCCAACATGAAATTTCACTGGCTCCTCTCTTTAATTATAAATCTATGCAGGCTAGGACAGTCTTATACCTCTTTAGTTAAAGCACTCCATAACAAGGTACCTTTATAGAACGGAGTACTGAAATATTTGACACTGATATAACTAGGCATAACAAAACTTTTGTTTAGTGAACCTTTTGTGTTTCTTGCTGGTTTGACTAACACATCATCCTTTTTAAAGTGATTATACATAAAACCAAGTAACAGTATTCTCCATCTTTGCTCAAGGCTTACAAGATGCAGCTTCAAATGTATATAGTCCAATGTAACATGATCATTATTATTTATCAATAGATTAGACACATCCTTCCTGCATTACTTTGTCTGTAACTCTTTTTTTGGTGCAATAGTGCACAATAATAGTATAAATCCACAGTAGTCCAAATGTGGCAAAAGTGTCCGTTTGTAGATTTGTATAGCACTGTTAATATCTATATACATGTATCTTCATAATGTAGACAATTGGGAAATCTTGTTTGATACAATATGCCAGACAGTGTTAAATGTTCCAGTGTACTTCATTTCCTCTTCAAGAGTAATTCCTAGATAACAATAGTGTTGTACAAAACTTACTATGTTTTCACCAACAGTAAAAGGTTTTGGATGTACGAACGAATGTAGCTAAGCCTTGCAAGCAACTACCATACATTTGATCTCACTTTATGTGAAGTGCTAATGTGTTCTCATAGCCCCAATCTACAAATTGGTCAGATCAGATTGGATCTTGTTATATAATTTTAACCATTCCTTACCAGAATAATACAATACGCAGTCATCAGCATACATATTAATATTCATATGTTCAATAAAATGTGCTACATCATTTATATAGAAAATGAAGAGTGTTGGCCCAAGTATACTACCTTGGGCCTGCTAATTACCTTAGAATCATTAGATACTTTATTTTTAAAGCGTACACACTGGGTCCTATCTAAATAACTATCAAACCATAGTAGCACCTTTTTGCTGAGTCTAAGATTATGTAGCCTATTTAACAGTAAAGTGTGGTTAATGGAATCAAATGCCCTTTGCTTATCAAGGAATAATACTGCACTTGTATCTTTCAATGACGATGTTATTTTTAACCTTTAGACCCCACAGATTGCAATTACGAATTGCTGTATTTCCCCAGGATTTCTGTGGATTTCCCTCAGGAATTCCTTAAATTCCCTTCAATTGATGAATGTCGAATGCTCACACACCAATGGCAATAAGAATTATAAACACCAGGTTTGAAGTACTGAAAGGGGATTAGATAAGCTTTGAAACGATAATATTGACCGTTTTTGTACGTTGAAAACTTATTAGAATATTCTCAGTGGAAAAATATGGGAAAATTATGGAAAAATGGCCATTTTTCCGGGCGGCCACGGCCGGATTGGGGAATACACCCTTGGGCGGCCATGGCCGGATTGGGGTCTAAAGGGTTAAAGACTAACACTATAAGAAGTTTTTATTTTTTAATATTCCCGCAATTCAACAAAATACTCCCAAACCATAGAAATAACAAATAATCAAAGAAAAAATGTTACTAGAGTGCAAAAACATCCACTGTACCTTGTTTTTAGTATGTATAAGTATTTTCATATGATGGATTATCGGCGCTTTGTATGTTCATCTTATCCCTCACTTTACCTAAACTATACGGAAACATATTATGTGTCTTTATTAGAGTAATAAAGGAGGAAATAAGCTGTCTATTAATAATCATAGACCTGTATCCCTGTTGTCTTTGCCTGGGAAGCTGTTGGAGAAGCTCATACATAAGCAGATGTTACATTGCAATAATATAGGCACTGTAGAACCTGCCAACACGTTAGAACCATCAACACCGTGACCAGCACATCCAACGGTAGAATCGTACGGGTCGCCACCAACGCTACTTGCGAAACCCCGGACGTTGTCTATTTAATCGAATGCAAAGTATGTAAGATCCAATACATCGGCCAGACATCGAACAGTGTACACACACGCCTCCAACAGCATATTAGGGATATACAGACTCCAGAAAGTCTGAAAACTCTTCCGATTCACTACAACGCGCCAGGCCACTCCGAAAGGGACGCCATGTTGACAGTGTTGGACACTTCAACGGAAATCAACGCGCGCCTCCGATTGGAGGAGGCTTACATCACGTGGCTGGGAACGTACCAACCAGCGGGCCTCAACCAATGTCTTTAGAACGAACTAGGTCAAACCTGTGTACAAACATGGAGTTCACATGTGGTCGCTGTACGCGTAAATTCGGAAGCCTGAAGGCAGCTCGTCGCCACGAAACCCTAGCACATAACCAGGACTCACTCATCCACCAGTGTGAACTTTGTCAGAAGGGATATCAAACGAGAAGCCTAAGTCGACACATTGCGAAACGACATCGGGACGCGACGGAAGAGTCACCGTCTACCTCCACTTCAAACGGCGGGCTTGTACCACCGGCCACCAAGGTACCACGGCATGAGATCATTACAACTCCAGAGACCAGGCAGGTAGAAAACACCCCGACCTCTGAAACTGTTTCAACTCTCAGCCTTATACCAGAGATGCCTACTAATACCATCGCATCAATGACGCCGACAATCAACCCGAGTCCCGAAGTTGTACATCAACCATCCACCAGTCTACCGGTGGGAACAACAAGCAACGACTCGTTCAACTTGTCTCAGTTTCTGACAACTGACCCCACCATCGCTGCTCTTCTACCGGGCACAGTTATCACTGCCCTAAATTTGTCCGACATCAATCTACAGTTGCCACCCCAGAGTGCTTCGACTCCATTGATTACGAACAATCATCCACAGTCAACCATGGATACGGATTACGCCCACAATGGTACAGACGTTTCCCAGCCGTCTAAATTATCTACACCTAAAGGACTATCCCCAATCACTCCACAGAAACCATCAGACGAGCCCCAACCGGATCCTGGCGCTATTGTGAATTATGAACAACCTGCCACCACCGACCCTAACCCGATTACCCAACCAACAGTCAACGCTCTGAACACCTTGAGCCAGTATAAAGGGTCCTCGGACTCTTCGCCAGAACATGACAATGGGATTACCAACACCCTACCAGCCACCTCGGTGACTGGTAACACATACTCGCCGATATCAGCCCCATCGAGCCCAAAGACGACAAATGAACAATCGTCCCAGCAAGAAGTCCCACCGCCGCCGGCCCAGGAGAATCCAGAAGTGGAATTACGCCGACGCATCCACCACGTTGCTGGACTAATTGACCAAATAATACCAGGCCGAGGGCCCATGATGGCAGACTGGATTTTATTCCAATACTTGATGATGCGAAATCCTATCTTCCAGTAGATTCTGACTTTTTCTATTATTATCCAGGAAGAACAGACTGTTGAACTTTGATATTCACTTGTAACTTTGTTACTTAAATTTTTTTTCTATATATCGTTAGAGTTCAGACTTTGTAGGAGCTAGTTTATCCTCGATTGTTTGTTTGAGACGTGTTAATTCGAAAAAAATTATAATAACTCGTTTAATTATCAACACATATCATATTGGATACCTTTTTATTCAACCAGTAAAGTATTCCACTCTCTGATATCTTTTTAACGTTTAACCGCTTTCACCTGTAGAATTCAACACTGTAGTTTGTAATCAACCGTTTGAAAATTCCACACTTTAGAAATCTACACTTTAGATCGTCACATATAAAAGCCGAACGAACGCTTTCTGATTCAATCCTGATGAAGACACTAACCTGTCGAAACATGTCGATTCAGCCAATCAACCATCAATAAACGTCAACTTTTTAATTTATACTGTCGTTGAGTTGGATGTACATCAACACTTCACATTGCAATAATATGTGTTCAACACCATTCTTAATTCAGAATGGAGTACCACAGGGCAGTGTCTTCAGGCCACTGGTATTCTTAATTTGCATTAATGACTTAGTTGATGATTATACTTCATGACATTGAAGTTTGCTTTTATGCAGATGAAACTGACCTGATTTGTTCAAAACCTAGTATTTTAGATATGTGGAAATGTATGCAAGAAAACCTTGACTCAATGTCCAAATTGTGTGATGCTAACAAATTGACCATAAATTATAAAAAGACTGTGTTGATGTATTTTGGTAATTCCAATACTATCAATCGTTTACCACATGCTGACATACTGTTAAACAATACTTCATTGAAGTTTGTGGAAAGTACCTGAGTGTAACATTAGATCCCATGCTCTCTTATTACCTCCAATGTTATCCATAAAATTTCATACAGATCTTACATATTAAGGAAAATTAGGAGATACCTTGATGTTCACACTATTTTGACAATCTTTAAAACAATGATACTTCCTTATATTGAATATGGTGACTTCTTTTATGATAAGGCCTCTGTAAGAAAATTAGATTGTATACAAATCATCCAGAACCAAATCTGAAAACTTGTTTGAATCTAAATCCACATTATGATAATTTTGCTACACATACACTGGCTGGCCTTAATATGCTTAGTGATTGTAGAAACATGCATTTGTTGAATTTTATGCACTACAGATCTCTAGACAATAAGTACTCTGACAATAGAATGTTACTCTTGAGAAGATTGGATGGTCCATCTATCAAAGTACAGAGGTATATGAAAACTAAGTCTGTGTTATTTAGAGAAGCATCACTTTGGAATAGTTCACTGCTTGAGCTTAGGCAAATTAATTCCTACTGTGCTATGAAATTAAAACAAAAGGTGCTAAGTAAAGGCCTACTTCAATAATTACTGGTTGCACTGCAGTCCTAAGGCCAAAAATAAAAAATTGTTGTGTTCAGGTAACCCTACTTACCCTATTTTCTTTTTGCCCTACCCTAACATTTTTTTTTAGGAAATTTGTAATTATTCTTTTTCAAAATCAAAAAGGATTGACCTAAAAATGAATGGAAAACCATAAAACAACATTCAGATGCTCAGGGCATGTATTTCATATGCTAAAAATGTTTTTAGGGGATATTTGGATTTCTTTTTATATTTCTAACACTGGCCTGGTCTCTGTGGTAAGTAAATAAAAAAAAGCAAAAAAAAAAAAAAGAAAAGAGAATTCGACCTACCTACCCTATTTTTTTCGACCTATGTTACCGGAACACAACTTTTTTTTTTTTGGCCCAATCATAGGAAGCCAATTTGCAACTGAAAAGGTGTCTAGATCAGACAATAACCTTTGTATCTAGAAATTAAGACAGGGCATGGATATCAATAGGTTAATAGAAATTAAGACAGGGCATGGATATCAATCATCTTATATTCTAGGTAAGTATATGTATCTCTACAGAATAATATGATTTAATAAAGCATAAAGGAATCATCTTTAGGTATAGTTTTAAAGTAAAGCTGCCAATGTTTTATAAATTATAGAAATTTGCCCCACCTGGTCTAGACTAAAGTACATATTGCACTGATGTCCCAATTCGGTAAGGTCAGGACTTAACCTGAATGGTATGTCGCAGTGACATCCCAATTTAGTTATGTCAGGACTACACCAAAATAGCATGTCACACTTACATCCCAATTAGGTTAGGTTGGGACTGCACTTACCTGCCTTCTTGCAGTGACATTCCATCTGTGTGAGGCCAGGGCTGCACCTATGGTACATGTTGCAGTTACATCCCAATTTGTTGAGGTCATGACTACATCTGAATGGCATGTTGCAGTGACACCCCAACAGGGTGACGTCAGGGCTGCACCTAAAGTGCATGATGCAGTGACATCCCAATTAAGTGAGGTTACAACTGCACCAAAATGCTATGTTGCAGTAACATCTGAACTAGGTGATGTCAGGACTGCACCTAAATGGTGTGTCATGGTGACAACTCATTTGGTGGGGTCTGGACTGCACCTAAATAGTATTGAAAAAGTGTGTTGTGTATTACTGTGTCTCTATTGGGGAGTATAATATAGGTGTTGATTTACTTCATTCCAATAGTTCATTATCCATGAGTTAAGGTCGTATTCTACATAATGTTATACATCATTAGAAAGGTCTTATGATTCTCTTTCAAATGATATATAATATGTAAGGAATAATGCCATATTCTCAGAGAAAATCAATCAAATGTAAAATCACTAAGCGATTTTGACCAAGTCGGCCAACTCATCGTTCCTAAAATCGGCCAATTTTACCAAGATAATCAGCTGATTTTTGCGCTTTTTCGGATCACCAATTAGTATGCAATATTGAAATGTACATATTTGGTATGAGTCGGCGCTAAAATCAGCAGCCTCTTCTAGTAGTCTGCAGATTTTAGCGCCAGTGAATCATGTTTTTTCATATCCGAACCCTGTGGATATACGGATTTGTGTGGTATGATACACACATGTAAATCAATTATTAGTATTAATAGGACTTTTTTTCCCAAGAGATGATACAGTTACACACATATATATTTATGAACAGATGCATAACGAAGAAAAAGTATCTCTAACAATAAATGTTTATTGCCTTTCAAAAAACAATACACCACATTCACAAGATACAATTAACAAGTGTCAACAGCGACCAAACATTGACTAGATTGTAGGAAGCCCTGATTTGTCACATACATTCCGATAACTATTTATTGCACATAAAACAACTTGTAAAGATACTCTTTTTGTAAACGCATAAACGTACCAGATGCCTTTACTCGAGAAAAATAAATACCTTCTACTGTCCTACCCTATTCAATCTAATTTTATCTACCCATTTACTAACCTGTAAAATCGGACTCTTCGATGCCATGAAAGACGAACATTGATGTAAATCCCTGTGTATGCACATTCACTACGGTAACTAGAGAACTCAGGTCACGGGAGAACTTAGTCGATGAGAACTCGGGCCGCAGGAGAACTCGATCCATGAGAACTTGGGCCACTTGAGAACTTGGCCAAATGTTGTTTCGACAGTTCCCAACCCACAAATGATGGAATAGGGACGAGTTATCCCTTTAGGTATGAATTCTAGATATCTTTTAGAAGAGAGGGATATATATTTAGTTTACTTTGGACTAGAAAGACTGTTCCAGCCTGACTGGACCGGGATCTTCAGCGGCCTGAGTTCTCCTGGACCGAGTTCTCCTGCGGACCGAGTTCTCCAGTATTCTATGCTACTACCAGTTATTGAGTCTCCGGTATGCGCGAATGCACACAATTTTAGTACTAGACCCCCTCCTTTTGAAATTCCTGTATCCTCCCCTGCAGTCTAATAAAAGACTGACGTCTAATGTTATAATAAACTTAATAAACTAAGAACTCCTTCCAGAGACAAGAAGCAAATGACTATCAAAGTTCCGATCGTTGGAACGATCGATGTTCGCCCTTAACTAGAAATCAGAAATCTCATCATAGAAGTGGGGGTCCCAGTAGTGTCCATTGGGCAGTGCAGCTGTCCCGGGCAGCTGTACACTCATTGGTCAACCTGATTGACCAATAGGACTCCCTCCTATATCACTGTCCATGCGCCCAAGCAACCATGACCCCCCCCCCCTCTCCTCCTCCCCCTACCAGGCCTGGCATACACTGACTGCCTAGACCCTGACTGCCTCACCCCCCCCCCCCCCCAACTATGTTGAGTGGACTGTCAATGCCCCGGTCCCCTGCACCCACCCACATGCAAGTGACTGTGGCTCAAGCACTGGTTATGTAACCCACTTCTGGCTTCTCAAACTGCACCCTGCCCCACCCCCACTCCTTGAACTGAGTTCAAGGAGTGGGGGTGGGGGAGGGTGCAAGGGAGAGGCCTGCCCACTAAATTACACTTGATGCACACTAATTGTCCTGCTTATAAATGCATGCCGGTGGACAAAGGCCTGTAGCTACTTGTATGTAAGATTGTGTAACCGGGCAATCAGATCAAAGCCCAAATACCTACAAAAGACATGACTGATTGAGTGAGCCCTTCCCATAAGCTACAATACTAAAAACTATAATTAAGGGCTCACAAAAATACTGACTATTCATTCACTACCACCAAACAGTAGGTTCGGGGTCCCCACTCAAATATCTATAAACGTTTATTTTGCCATTTTCCTTGTGCTGTGGGGACCCTGTATATTATTCTAAATCACAGGAAAAAGAAGAAAAGATTACCCAAATATTATTAGAGACTTGTCCGGTCACTTTTTGTCCTGTTGAATCTATCTAAGAGAATAGCATCAACTACCCAAGAAACCAAAATTAATATTACAGCTGTCATACAATGTGGAAAATCTGGACAGTATGTCTTGGTAGTAAACATAATTCACTAATTCTTCCAACCACGGAAAGCCAACTTCTTGAGTTGTATCTGCAGGTTAGCCTAGATCAGGATGCATGCTGTGAAATATGTCGCCAAGACCCAAGTATCTAGCATGATAATTTTCATGAATCTTGAAAGTATGTGTAGTTAAACAAGATGAAAAATTAGCAATCATTATGTTTTAAATGTGTATGCATTTTATATTTTTTAAGTGCCCTGAAAATCACTCAATATAAATGGATATAATGGGAGCGGGTGGAAGACCGGCAAAGCCGAACCTGAAAACCCAATAAAAAACAATCAAAAAAAAAAAAATATATAGCAAATATTTGTTAATTTTCTAAGGATTTTGTTGACAAAATCAGTCTAAATTAGCCTGCAGGTGCTTGAAATACTGTAAATCAGCTATCCGTGGCAGGGTGAATTACACATTCAGTAGACCTGACGGTTTCTATATGTACACGTATTGACTCTGTACAGTGTTTGACACTCAATATCACCAGCAGTTTCTCTTGATATTACTCTTGATAAGTTTCTATACTACAATAAAAGTAAATTCATATCTATACGTTAGGGAAAGCGCCCTTTGTTTCTATATGATAGATTTTCGTAAATACAGAGGTTGACTCTTCAAATTTCTATCTAACTTTCTTTCCCACGGTTATTACCACAATTCCAAAAAAGTATTGATTTGATCATTAATTGTCTCCTAATTTAAGTTGAGATGTGGGACTAACACAAACATTAAATCGATATAGATTCTATATTGTTCTATAATAAAATTCTGAAAGAAAGTTATAGACAAAAACATCTAATACAACTGTAGAATATACTGTATATGCCATCCAA
Organism: Lepidonotus clava; assembly: GCA_936440205.1. Taxonomy (NCBI): domain Eukaryota; kingdom Metazoa; phylum Annelida; class Polychaeta; order Phyllodocida; family Polynoidae; genus Lepidonotus; species Lepidonotus clava. Next base: position 6,286,624 of record OW387141.1, read on the forward strand.
GCGACTAGATTTAAAAGATATCACTGGTGGTCTACTGACCTATGACGGTTCCATGTATCGTAACCGCGACATACAAGTAAACTAATTTTGTCAGCTAGAAGAATAAAAGGTGTAGCCAACATAAAAACGGTTGACAGGAGATTCAGTATAACAAGTACGTCATGGATACATTATACATGAGACAAATATGTACTTTGAACGTATGTATTTCGCGTGTATATTAACTGATTTAAGGGGAAAAAAAAATTCCTCAAATTTGTGTTTGAACGTATATACTTTCGTGTGTAAATATGTTTGCGGATTAAAGGCAAAATAAACTGTACGTAATACAAAAAAACATACTTCCGTTGTGTACATGTTTGCGGATAGTTCAAAAACCTGAATTATGATAAAATATTTACCAGACCAAAATGGATACATATACATCATTTTTTGTATAATGGCGAAGATATGCATTAATTCTGTATACTTGAAATATTTTAATCATATCAACTTACCAGACCAAAGTTTGACAAATCTTGGCACCTTTGTGAATAAATATGAATGTTACCATATCAATTCATTTACCGAAACCAGTTTTCATGTCCACAGAAAGAGGTTGGTAAAAACAAAGTTAAATATCCCCCCAAAATCGTATTTCTTACTTTCACAAGTACAACTTAAGTGCTATTCTATATCAAAATGTCTCAAAATACAGGACTGATAAACGATGAGATTCTGCAAGAATAAGGAAAAGTAGCTTCTTCGGACAACAGAAAAATAGCTTTTCTGGACAAGGAAAAATTAGCGAAAAAAGACAAAGACTAAAAACATATCTTTCAATTCAAGGCAATCTACGAGAACGCACACAAGAAAGGTAATAAACTCAGTCACATAACTCTTTTTCCTGCAACACATGAGAAAATACAGAAAAATTAACACTATTTATAGATCACTCCCTGCCTCTAAGCTGGGGGTGATCTGTTTGGTTCTTGTCACCTAACCTTAGGCATATATCGGTCTCGCTTTAATCGCACTAACATCTGAATATCCCACTCGGTCCTTTCGTACCGCTTACTTTTTGAGAGCGGTAAAAGGCTAAATGGCTGGAAGCCTTCGCGTAAAGGCTTCGGTCGCCCCTCAAACTCAGGCGCACGCTCGATAACGCAGTCGAGTGTGGAGGATTTGATCGGGACGTGGAGATAGTTTGAGATTCTGAGAAGTTGAGGTCGCAGTTGGTTCGGGTCAAGGAGTTCTTCGTAGCCCACGATGAGCACGGGAATACCCGAGTCCAGCACGGTTCTGTAGGTTGAGGTCCACTCGAGAACTTTGCGGTCTACATAGTCATGCCAAGTTTTACCTGCAATAGACATATTCGATTTGAATAAAGCAAACTAAATTCTGACAATAAGGCTTCAAAAGTTGAGAACGTTTACAATGTAGTGAAACTGGCGAATATATCACACACTATGTACCTGGGCAATTATTTGATCAATTTACTTTGTGCAAAAGGTCATTTTGCATTCCGTACATATTTCCAAATATTATATGCTATGCTTATAATGTGTGAAACGGCGTAAAGTACACAAAAAATGTCCATGAAACTCTTGGCCCTGGGCCTGGTGGAAGCTAGGGTGCTCCACTTTTTCAAAATCTCTGAATCTGCCACTGTTTTTCGTGTAAACTTTTACAACATGATTAATGATATCTACATCTGCAGAGGTTTCTTACTGTAATAAGCATGTTCAGGGAAAACTCGTTATTGTATCATTTATATCTAGAGAATTTTCTTACCGTATTAAGCAGCCATGGGTGCCTGGTCCAGGGCAAACTGAGTTTACATGTCTGTGAATATGTTTTTCATGTTAATTTTTTTTCAATGAGGAAATGTCTATCTCTACGTTTTTTACCATGATAGACAGCATACTCCTTAGTCGCGTTGGATTCCACATGTAATACTCGCTCCGACTATAGCCTTTTTTCGTTAAACATTTTAACTGTAGTACTGCGCAACCGCATCACGCAAGTGGCCCTCCGCGAAAAAGTAGTTCTTACAGAAACCATTAAGTCAGGTAGGTAACAAGTAGCAGCCAAAAGTAGTCCCGGCACTGCCCAGAATGCTATAGTCGGAGCGATGATTACATGGGAATCTGAAGCGAGAAAGGAGTTTGGATAGACAGCAATGGTTGTCTCGCGGAAGGCATTACTTTGCTCGTCCAGAACAAGCTCAGTGCGAAAAACGTCTTCAAATGTGATTTCATGGTTTCAGTTAAAATTTTAAAACGTCTCAATGTCTACAATCCACAGAAGTTTCTTACCATAATAAGCGGCCATGGGTGCCTCGAGGAAGGCGCCCCGCCCCTGGTCCAGGGCGAACTGAGTGCGGATGACGTCCTTCATGTTGCGGTAGACGATAATGGCGCCCTGCACCCCCTTCATGTCCCGCAGGTTGTGGAGCATCACCGTAATCACCTGGTGGAACCAAGGGTTAAAGTGAGATTCAGGGATGTAGGTCTTGGGTCAGTTAAGAAGTAAACTGTTAGACATGGTCGAGATATTAGAATTTATCGAACTCCAGTGTGGTTTTAAAAAACAAAAGCTCCGTCGCATCCACCTTGTTCAATAGGTCAAATGATAAAGAATTACGCATAGATGCCCACTGACTGCCCCTTTACCTCTTCACTCCCATACATTGGCTCAAGAGTGTAAGTATAGATGTATTAGGAGATTGTTTTGTGTTGCTTTTCGATATGGCCGCACCTATTGGGGAAAGGGATATCCCAAATCTATTTTTAGAATATTGTTATGATATCATGCAATCACTCACTAATCGTAATTTGGTCACCTAGCATTTTCCCACTATCCATAGAGTTTCGTGGGAAAACCTACAATCTCCAAAAATATCGACGGTTGTAAGCACATGCGCAGTGTCCCCCCACCGCTGGTCCCCAGCGAGAGACACAACAGACCTAGACCATTTTACGCTGGTATCAGAGATTTGGAACAACTTCAGCCTTTGATCTATCGGATTATCAACATAATCATCGGGATGAAAAATACAGGTAATACCATATGTAGGTCTTGACTCTTGGACATTTGATGCTTAATCTAAGGTCTTGACATGATAGTCAGACTTTTTCTGGGGTAACAGTCAGATCTTTGTCGCAGATATATCTGAACATTTTATAGAAATTTTAAAAAGATCAATGCCATTTAACTGTTGATTATGGTCTGGGTACTGCTGACTGCTCGAGAAGCCTCTATCTATAACTTCCAAAGAAAGATGGTACCTCAATTACAAATTAAAGGAAACCTTGCACATAAGTGCAGGATGGTTATTTTTCAATTAATTGAATTTAGCATGATGTTCGCAACTTTTTCTATTAATGTAAGCAAAATGGAAGGAAAATATTTAGTTTTCACATAATTATGGGACATTAAAAATCTTATTTTATCACTATTTTTAACACATTTTTAAGGGAAATCCCCCAATTTATGACGTAGCAAGGGGAGTTCTTGGGGAATCCCCCCTGCCCTTAGAAGGGATTTCCCATCCCTATAGAATTTGTAAAAAGAGTTATGCTCTCTAACCCAAAGTATAAATATTCAACCCAATGCACCTTATAATGAATCAAAATATATATACATCTACAACCATTTATTCATCAGGAAATCCCAAAATAACTTTAGAAGGAATTCCCATGGCTATGACGTAGCAAGGGGAGTACTTAGCAGCACATCATTCAGGGAATTCCCTAAATTACATTTCTTTCCTGAATAATTCCCTAAGATCTCGACATTTTCGAGTTTGCACTTTAGAAATATTTTTAGAATACTTAAGTCAAGTTAATTTCACAAAAATAAGCACTTTGTGAATTTATGTGCAAGCTTTCCTTTAATTTCCTACACCCCAGGTATTGTAATGGGTTGTTTTAAGTCAAATACCTTCTGTTGAAGGTTGGGCGTACCTTTTTAGTGATGCCGTCTGCATCAAAGTACTCCGAGTAGTCCTTGGTGACACTACCGGTGTAGATCCCAGTCATCTGTTCTATCAGGTGTCGTGCCAGCACTACGCCCGACCCACGCGCTCCGATTATAGCTGCAGAACAAAATTAATACCGATGCATTAAGGTAACATTATATATTAGAACACAACATTTATTCTTGAATAAACATCCAGCATAAGTAACTATTTTAAATCAAATACCCAACAAAATTTTACAATACAATGTCCAAAGTTAACAGTAATGTCAGTATACCTACAAAGAAAGGCAATAGCTTAAATTCGAGCCATTTAAAGGAAAGAAATTAACACTGTTTAATTGGGGATACTTTTCATCAATCTATTCTGGTGAACTGTCCCATCAGCGAGCAGAAGGGCCGTTGGTCCAATTACAGACCCTACTGCAATTAGGGTCTGCAAAGCCTACTTCAAGTAGGGTCTGTATGACGGCCAATCAAAATGCTGGAAGCCTACTTGTAGTAGGGTTTTGGACTTAGAGTCTGTATCTCAAAGTGAGTGAGTGAGTGAGTGAGTGTTGGGTGTTTTACGCTGTACCGACAGCCAGGGTCATTTTCACGGCGAAAACCAGTTGGAACGAATTCTGTCTTTGGTGATCGAATCTATGAGATGAAGGTGACAGGGCGGGCAAACAGCAGGGGATCAAAACCCAGCGATCATTTTTGCTGTACCTCATCCCTTAGTGAACCAAGCACTTTTTGCTGTACCTCATCCCTTAGTGAACCCAAAAACCACTTGGTCAGTGCAGGGTCCCCCCTATCGTCGCCTTGTACGATCAGCAGGGGCTACTGAGGGCCTATTCTTACCCGGACCCCCACGGGGGGGGGATCTCAATGTCTATCTGTGGTGTGGCGTTGCAAGGCTACTTCTAGTTGGGTATGGGATTCAAAGCCTACTTCTAGTCGGGTTTGGGTCCAGAAGCCTACTGGTAGTAGGGTAAAGGAAAGCCTACTTGCAGTAGGGTTCAGGACCTAAAGCCTACTGGTAGTAGGATTCGGGACCTAAAGCCTACTTGAAGTAGGGTTCAGGAGCTAAAGCCTACTTGTAGTAGGGTTCAGGGCCTAAAGTCTACTTCTAGTAGGGACTCGAAGCAAGATAGTAGGGTAATGGACTCAAAGCCTACTTCCAGTAGGGTTTTAGTCCGGAAGCCTACTGGTAGTAGGGTAAAGGAAAGCCTACTTGTAGTATGGTTCAGGACCTAAAGCCTACTTGTAGGGTTCAGAATCTAAAGCCTACTTCTAGTAGGGTTTGGTACCTGCAGCCTACTTCTAGTAGGGTGGGAACTTAATTTTAGTCATGAAAGTCTATACTGGATATCCTATGCGGATCTAACTGGGGCCCTGTATGTAGAAATGATTTCAGAAAGCCTAAATGCAGTAGTGTCTGTATGTACCACAATACTTCTAGTGGCTTGCCAGACAAATATCTAGCTTCTAATATTATGCAGAAAATAGTTAAAACATATTTTAGACTCTTAGTTTTCATTTGCTGGCTGAGTGTAAGACCCCCTAGCGGACAAAGTGACATTGAATCAACATTAGATTTTGGCTGTATTTGTAAATTGAAATGACGTTGATTCAACCAATCAACATTGCTTCAATGTCTATTCAACATTGAATTTGTAAATTGAAGTGACGTTGAGAATCAACATTGATGCAACATCATCAATGTTGCTTCAACGTTTTATTTAGGTTGCAACCTAACGCAACCAATCAACCTAAATTCAACGTTGCTTCAACATTGATTCAATGTCCTATGCCCACTGGGGCCTACTTCAAGTAGGCTTAAGAACCCAGCTGGAAGCAGGGTCTCATTGGACCAACAGCCCGCCTGCCCACCAGCGAGTGGTAACTTAGTTGTAGCTTGTGCAACCAGCACAGACCCTATTCTGAATTCTCAAATACAGGGTAAGGGAGATTTGCGGTTAAGGTCACTTAGCAAACCAGAGGGGGACACTTTTGCCCTTATCTGATTGGTTAGTCCTTATCTCTTAACCTGATCTGTCCCCCTCTGTCTTAGTTACAGCCATGCATGAGCAACCATGTATGACTGCTACTAAGGACTTTCCTGACCCAGATAGGCCTATGACACACACCTGTCATTTAGAATGATAAAGAATCATGATCAAAGTTTGATTGTATCTGCTTAAGTTATGACCAGTTTGACTCAAACTGCCCTTTCAGAACGTAATAACGTGACGTCATTGGTCACGTCGCGAAATTGGCGGGGGAGTCAGGGGGTTACAACTTATCAATTCACTTCCGTCACACGGACGAGAACGTCCCTTTAATGCTGGTTTTTTTTCTGCCTTAATGTGAAGAAAACCTCTATTATCGCTCAACAGAAATGCAAACTCTTTGGTCTTTTATTAGCGGATGTATTGCCCAGAACCATGCATATAACAAGTTAAATGTATTTATCTGATAACTATGCTCATATTTACCCACTGATTGACTCGAAACCATTTTTATTACAGGATAATTGGCAAAATCTGAAGACTGTGTCAGTGTGTGTGACGCTAGCAGACGAGAAGTTCAACTCACCGATGACGGGTTGTGGTTTCGGCGACCATCTGATCATCGCGTTGCATTTTCCTTGCGGCAACTCGCCAAGCATTGTGGCCATCCACGTCGTCGATAACAATAGCTTGAAGAGGAAACATATTACAAAAATGCATAGAATCAGAAAACATATGAAAAGTGTGTGTTTTCGTCTCACTTTTAGCGTGTACATCGCGATCGTCGGCCATTCTTTGATAACATGCAGGTTTCTGTTTTCCAAAATAATTGGGTTACAATTGATATAATTGATCCGCTATTGATCATTATGATTGCCACTAACAACACAATTGAAGGTCAAATATAGTTTATTTTGATAATTAGATAAATATTCTTATACTTTTGTTTAAAAATCATCTTTATTTGAATAAAAAATACATTTTAGATAAAGGAGGAGACAAGTAAATAGTATTTCTCTGTACCTGCAGGGTAATCGCGCACTTCACTTAGCTGATTCTCGGCAGGACTTTGACCTCGTAATGATTTATGAGAGAAAAGAGAAAAAGTAAGCCCAAACCAGCGAAAGAGTATCTCCCGCCATTTTCAAGTTGTGATGACAGCGAAAACCAGTTTGTTGTCATCTGCGTAGAACTTTTACAAGATTCGCTAGGAAAAGAAAACTAAACGTGAGTATAATATGCTTAGATGTGAAGTGAGTGAAACCCTTGAAGTCGTGTTCTTGACGTATGGATTGACAGCAAACCAAAAAGGGAGTAACGTCCTCACTCGCCCACTGTCACTGACACCAGAAAAATAACACAGTTTCTGTCTGTCCGAGCCTGACTGGAAGCCGTGCTGACTGTCAGTTCAATAATAATAATAATAATATGTTTTATTGACAACTGAAAGTCTACAGAGGCTTATGTGTCATTTCCAAAAGATGAACAACTACACTACAGCTACTACACTACAGCTACAGCTACACAAATATATGTACATGTTATGGAGAAATATATCGCTGAATACAATTTGCGAACAGTTAAGTACAATTAATACATATAAGCATACACATGGCATTGAAGATGGGGATCGTACAGCAAGTGCTATTCAGATAGTGCTGCTAATAGTGATCCATATAGTAATCCTTTTGATTTTTTGGCTCAGAGATAATCAGGTTTTAGCACCATTCAGATCTATTAAAACTCTATGCTGAGGGTACAGCAGGTGTGCTGCTGGTCGGTCCAGAGCATGTAGCACCGGGTTGTTGACTATGTGTAATGGGTAAATAGTGATAGGTAAACTCTTACCTAACCATTTAAAGCTCATTAGTAGTTATATAGCACCAGATAATAAGTATTTGGAGCCCATTTATTGAATGCTAGATAGCCCTTCTCATTTGGAAACTATTAAATACAAATTGGGCAAGGGCTTTTATCAAGATGTCATTGTTGGTTGTCATTATTTGAATGAACTTGTCAGTTTGACCAAGGCACTGAAAATTTAATATTGATTGTTGGGCACATCTAAGAAGTTTTTCCCTGAGATTTTCATTAGCTAATTCAATAAGCCCCAGAAATGCCATTACACCAACTTTATTTGGATTTCTCAGTTGTAGTCTACTTGTTATATTGATGTCAGATCACATATATTGCACAAAGGTAGTTAGTAAAACACCTTGTGCATATAATCGATTCAATTGTATAAGAATAGAATGAAAAGATGTCACCAGCCTCGAAGAGGGAATATCATAAAGTATTCAAAATCATGTGAATTACTACATTATATAGTGTAAATATAGCATGAACTGCTGGTAGGTGTAAATCACAGGCGCCGTTGTCGAGTCCGCTGCTGGGGTGTTGTCTAACTCTAAGTAAAGGACTAAAGGTGGGAAAGTGGCCATGTTGAACAGTTCGCAGTCCACCCGCAATGTAAACATAACTTACTATGTCTCTGGAAATGATTTAAAATTCAATATTTGCAAATACTAACCTACCAATGATATCGCCAACATAAAAACCTGGGTTTTCATGAATGAAAGTATTCCATATTTCTGGTCTTATTAATAAGGAAATTTCAACAAAAATATCACGGCAGGAGTAGTGTGGACGTTCGCAGGGCCTGTTGCCGGAAGGTCTTACTGTAAAGCCCTTCTAAGGGCACCAGCGGTTCATTCAACCCTGACCAGTGCCTACAAACCCGCCCTAAATGTGACGTCAATGGGTCATTTGCATGGTCCTGACCAATGAAATGGCACTTCCGTCCACACTGATCAGGTCACTGGCAGGGACGTAAACAACCGGACCTTCCCACCTTAAGTGTTTATATAGGTATACAGAGTGGTGGTCCGACTCGACAACGGTGCCTGTGGTGTAAATATACCTGTTGGGTGGTAGCAAACAGGGTGCATCTCCTAGCGAGTACCAATGCTCGGGTAAAATCAATAACCAGACTGTTTTATATAGGGGTAGAACCTATGGTTAAAGTGGAGAACACTATTAGATACCGTTTGGACAATACAAGTCTTGAGGATTCAAGGGGTTTGAATAGCTATATGTAGAAGGACATCTGGTGATTAATAAGAGAACTACTGTGTTGCAGTGTTTGTGAAAAGTCCGTTTTTGCCGGACATGTCTGACGTTTTGACCCCAATGTCCGACACATTGGCCTAAAACGTCGGACATAATGTCCGACAAAATTATGGAAATTTTGGTAAGTTATGTTTTAATTGTCTGACAATTTATATAGGATGTCCGAGGAAACCCTCCTGAACATCGGACATAATGTCCGGCACTTCAAAATGTTTTTCACAAACACTGGTGTTGCATTTGCATGTGAGACCAGGCGGACTCTAAGGAAGAGACTTACTCTCAGGAAACAGGAATTGTGAACATAGGACTTATAGACTATCATCGCACCGGCAAATTGTACACATTCAAGATATCCACGAATAAACCTGACTTTCAGCCAAGCGTTGTTCGTGTCATGGATATGAACGTCCATCTCGTGAAACTACCTACCACTTGACTAGCATTTACCGAAGAAGTTAATTAAGACATTTCGACCGAATATAATAAGAACAGTTCCCCAATAACAGCATAGCAACAATTAGCGTTCAATATCAGTGTCCCTACTACACGGTGAAAACCGAGAAAAGGCCCCAAAAAAATCCATGACAGGGAAAACTGATGGAATTTGCAAGTTATTCCAAAACAGGGAATTTCATTTGGCCAGGTTCTGCAATTTCTGATTTTCTAAATATTAGGGATTTGACTTCTTATTGTTGGGTGGTCCAATATTTGTCTGCTGCAGTGCATGTGAAGGCTTTTAGATTAAAAGAACTTGCTGGAAATGACACCGGTAATATTTGTTCTCTGACTCTGTAACTATATAAGCTGATATAATTATAAAGACATAAAAATGCTTCTTAAATGTCCAAGCTAGGGTCTGCCCACTATTATAGGTTTTAAGTATTCAGATTATTTCAATGTATAATGGTGTAGTAACATTAAAATGATATCTGTATACTTTTAAATCGACAAATAAATATACATGTATTCCAGTACTGTCTGTATGTCAACAGGAGGGGTGGCGGGGGTGAGGACAATTTTCAAAATGTTCAACCTTTCCCCAAAAAATTCTATGTAAAAACACTTAATATTCATGAGAAAAGTTCCACTTTCTACTGCTCGCCACCCCCTTTTTTAAGGTCAAATTATTAAAACTGCAAGGAAAAGTTCCACTTAGGGAACCTCGCCACCCCCCTTCGCGGCAGAACCTGATCAGATAAAAAAAAAACGTTTTTACTTTTTCAGAAACATGGATAACAAACGAAAGGCCTTCAATGCGAAGGGATCCTCACAAGGACCTAAGAAACCAAAGTAAGTGATATTATTATTTATAATTCTATGACTTATATACTTATTGTACATGTATTTCTATAGCTTAGGATGTTTTGTAATCGTATCTTCCAGTTGAAGTAAAATACCTTAAGAAAAAAAGAATTGTATCAGCTTCCAAACTTAACAAATAATTCTGAGTACCTGACTAAATGCAAGACCTTCTCTTTTTCTTTAACCAGGAATGACTTTGATGAAGATGACCCCTCGACGTTTGAGGCCGAGCTGGCCATCCTGGACGAAATGGAGTCTGAAATGAAAGACGTCCAAGTTGGTGAGTTTCATTTACGTAAAAAAAGAAAATTCGTCCTACAGGGACAACCGTTATTTAGACGGAAAACTTACTACCTTTTGAGCATTTTTACAGCAGTGTATTTCCAAAATGTCTAATAATTTTTCATCAATGTTGGACGTTACAGGCTTGAAGGTCAACAATTCTGGTGTATTTTTGCAATATTAAATGTAATTTTGTACTTGTACTTTTGATTATAGAGGAAAAATAAAATATGTTTGAAAAAACTGTAAATCTCATTTAATTGCAACAAAGAAAACCTACAGATTGTATAATCACATACTGTTAAAACTTTGGACTTTTCTCGTTAATTCAGGTGAGGGTCCAGAGGCACGGGTGACCCACGAGCGGTGGGCGAGACCCCCGCCCCCACCCATCAATCCCACAAAAGACACGCTCGTCTTCCAGCAGCTGGACTCTGATACATACACTGGTAAGTTGGATCCGCAATCTTTTTAAAAATGTCCTGGCCCAAGGGGTGATGTAGATAAGGATGATCCAGGATTGTAACGATGTTACCATACGCTTTTTGAATTTTTTTTATTTTCGAAAATGGAAAAAAAAATCCTCAAACTTAGCTATAAAATAGCCACCAGATCCTTTTTTTCATGGACAACCTAAACACGTCAGATTTGTACACAGTCATGATCTTTTGTGGTGAACTATTCTAATGAATCAAATTATGGGTTAAAAATGAGCTTCTTCCAAACCTAATAAACTTTAAAAATGTGCCTTGGGGGCTCAGTGTTAAAGATATAGTATGACATATTTCTCACATGTATTCTTAAGATCAGAATTACATAGGTCAAAAGAAATTGAAAAAAATCATTGAAAGAATTTTGATAAATAAAAACAATGCCCATTTTGTTTCGTAGGAACCCATATGGCGGGTATGCCTGGTGCGACCCAGGGCCCGGCGCCCATCGTGCGTATGTTCGGGGTGACCGAGGCTGGTAACAGCATTATGGCCCACATCCACGGCTTTACGCCCTACTTCTACGTACCTGCCCAGGAAGGGTTCAAACACTCAGACTGTGGAACATTTAGGGTAAGATAACTTTGATGTTTCTTTGTTTTCTTTTCGTTTTTTTTAAACAGGGATGTTAGTTTCCGATTTCCCCCAAAATCACATCTAAAATTTACTGTATAGAACACCTTTCACAACATTTTAGGAAACATTCAGATTTTCTTAATGCTATTTCCTATTTTTTCACTGTGCCCAACTTACATCCCTGTAAGAATAAGTCAGCTTATGACAGGAACATACTCTAAACGTATAAATTTCCTGAACAGTATTTGATTAATTTCTGTCTTATGAAGGAAGTATATTGAGGTTTTATTTTATTTTATTCTGTTTCTTTATTTCCTACCAAGATCACTGTCTCCTTACGCAGATGTCTGAATAACTACAAATTTTGTTATCTCTGATACCAGGATGCGCTTAACCAAATCGTCATCAAGGACCTGCGGTCTAACCGGGAGAACATCACGCAGGCCGTGCTTGCGGTAGAACTTCAGAAGAAGGAGAGTATCTACGGCTTCCACAATAACCGCAAGCTGCCCTTCCTAAAGATCACCATGGCCCTGCCCCGTCTCATCGCTCCGGCCAAACGCCTTCTGGAACAGGGCTTCGCGTGCCCCGGCTTTGGCAGTCACGGCTACCAGGCCTACGAGAGTGATGTCGGCTTTGAGATCAGGTAAGACTGCTTGACTAAGGGTTTTTACATGACTTTGTGCTCTAGAAATATTGCTACCCCTTTTTCAGAAATAAGATTCCTGTTTCAGTTAAGAATTACACATAATCATTTGAATTGAATTTTGTGCTTAATTACGTCTGGGAGGAGCTTATGATTGTGAACAGTTTTTGTTTAATGCAAGGAATTTTTATTCTTCAGGTTTATGGTGGATTGTAACATTGTTGGCTGTAACTGGATTGAGTGTCCTCCATCAAAGTACAAACTCCGAGAACGACAGGATTCGTCTTCCGACCCGAATAACCCCGGCCGAGTGTCGCGATGTCAGATCGAGATTGACATCTCGTATGAAGACCTCATCTCCCACGCCGCAGAGGGCGATTGGCAGAAGATCGCCCCGCTAAGGATTCTCAGTTATGATATTGAATGTGCTGGAAGGAAAGGTATGGTATTAATAGGAATATTGAGCTTTAGGAATTATTATAAAGAGTTTGATATACAAGGGTTCACTTAAACCTTGCCTTATGAAAGAATGCTCATTGTATTACATACCATGATTCAACGCATAGCTTTACGCATCTGACTACAAAAGATAACTGTACTAGCATGATATAAAACTTCACGGAATAGAAAATACTCGATTTATGAGCAGTGTATATGGAAAAAAAACATTGACTGTTTAGTCGTTTGTAAGTCTTAAGTTGGATAAAGTTGTATAATACCATATCTGACATTTTGCGTATTTTATTAGATTCAGGGATGTAAGTTTTCAGATTTTAATCTAATTTAAGATTTTTTCACATCATCACCTCAAATAATAATGTTTAACCTGAATTCCTTACATAACGTTTTAAAGCATTTTAAGATTATTCTAAATTTTCTCTCTGGGGTTTCAGATTTTTTCATGAACCCTAACTTACATCCCTGAGTAATACTTTTTTTGTTTCTACTGGACTATGTCTTACTTGTAGAAGAAATCTGTTTGTGCTAAAAACCTTGATCGTGTCTGTATTGCCAAGGACTTTAATAATTTTTTCAGGTGTGTTCCCGGAGCCAGACAAGGACCCGGTAATCCAGATCGCCAGCATGGTGATCCGACAGGGTGAGAAGGACCCGTTCATCCGGAACGTGTTCACGCTTGACACGTGCGCCAGTATCGTGGGCGCAGAGGTGTTCAGCAACGCCAAGGAGGAAGATATGCTACGGGTAAGGCAGTGAATATGAACATAAATTACATTCAAAGCCTAGACACGTCACGTCATTATACAGCCGCTTCAAAATGCAGACCAAAACGTATCTGTATTTACTGAAAAGAACTGAAATTCAAATGATTTCCAAGGCTGCAAGGATTTCCTCAGGACAATATTAAAGCCGGATATTTTTTTTCCTTTATTGAATCACATTCATTGGTACAATGATATTCCACGTAGGTGAACAATGAATAACATTTATGATCCAAAGATCTAAAAGCCGGTCAGAGATTAAGTTCTGAATGAATGCTTTTCATATTTTAATGTATTTTCGACCACCTTCATATATCAAATGCCGGTCGATCAGAATTTAAAGCTGGTCGGCAGAGCTGGCTGTAAAAGCCTGGGGAAAATCCTGGGCTGTCCACTGTGATATCGAGAGGTAATAATTTTAAACAGTGAATCCCACATTCCTGTTCGAGATGACTAGAATATTTTCCCTTTTTACTGCACAATTGTAAGTCATGGTTTACCCAGATCAGGGGTAGTCTTAGCGACAGGTAACGTTAAGAGTGTTTATAAAGTAGAATATTACTTTCTGAAACTAATTGCTGGGGATAAGAAAAGAAAATTCAGGGAAGGACAAGGGGTTGTAGTTTTCATCCTAATCATTAATTCATAACGTCCATTTTCAATTAAAAATCTTTTAATTGTAAGTAAAAAGCACGAATATCCAGGGGCTCATAAAAAATAAACACAATGTCCATTTTAGACATTTGCTAGAAATATAACCGTCCTTTTATCCTTCCCAGCGCTGGTCTGAGTTCGTGCGCGAGGTGGACCCCGACGTGATCACGGGGTACAACATCCAGAACTTCGACTTCCCGTATATCCTGGACCGTGCCGCACACCTCAAACTGAAGGACTTTAACTTCCTGGGACGGATCAAGGACATCAGGTCGACCGTCAGAGTGGCCACGCTACAGTCAAAGCAGATGGGAAAGCGGGAGAATAAAATTGTTAACATAGAGGGACGTGTGCAGTTTGATCTTCTACAGGTGAGTCAGACGGTTTGGCTTTTTTTCTCTTTGTCAAATAAATTTTCGGTCCTTTACGAAAATTGTGTATAGCTCGTATGCTATCACTTGTGTTAAAGAAAACAAAGAAAGCTAAACTTATACAAAGCAGGAATCAAAAATGTAATTTACGTTTTTCCCAGGAAATTCTCTAATGTTCTAAGTTAAGCTGGTTAAGCTTCGTGGTTTATCACAGTGATGTTGAAAAATATCAACGCTATCAGAGTTTCAAATATTGTTTGAGGATTTAAATTATCATACTTTTGTGCAGGAGCATACAGATTCTCCGAAAGATCTTGAGTAAACTTCCCTTTTACAATTTTAGTCTATAAAAGACAGTAGTCTAAATCAATAACTCGACCTAAACAGTGTATCCCCAAAACTATCAGACATCCGGACTTGTCCGAGACTTTTCCGTCAATGTCCGATGTTTTACCCCTAATATCAGACATTTTGTCTGACAAAGTTGCCATTATTTGTTCCAATAAAATGACCTGTTTAATCACTATTATTTTGCTGAAATTTTTGCATTTATTTATTCTATTATGATACGTCCTGCATGCAAGGAAATGTCCGAAGTGATCCCTTTCAATGTCGGACAATTTGTGCGCCAATTCAGAAAGTTTTTGGAGTACACTGCCTAACCGTCCATCGTTTCTCCCTACAGGTCCTGCTAAGGGACTACAAGCTGCGCTCTTACAGTCTGAACGCCGTGTCCTTCCACTTTCTACAAGAACAAAAAGAAGACGTGCAACACTCCATTATCTCAGACTTACAGGTGAACACTTTGATTCTATTACTAGGAACCACTCAAGAAAATGATAAAAACAAATATTTTTACCAAAAATTCAAAGATCAGGTGCGCAAAATTACACGTGACAAATCATTTGAAGGATCATAAAACTAGATAGGTGTATTTCTGTAGCAAACTTGCCGTCACATACCAGTAGTTGATTATGTAATAATCATTTAAATTATCACAAATACAGAAATGATACCCAGGGATTGTCCTTAACATAGAGTTACTAGTACCAGGTACTAAGAGAAATCGTGGCGGACTATAAACTCTGAGCAACTAGCTCGGTATGCTAGTGGAAATCATCAAAATTATAAACTAAAATGTAACGTGGGCTCGAGAAAATTTGGTCAGGGCTAGCATAGAGATCCAGCAACTAGCCCGGTGGGCCAGAGATCAAGTAAGTTAAGGAAAACCCCTGCTACCCTGTACACAAATGTAATATTATACATGCTGACTTGAATGAGTTTAGAGAAAGTAATGACTTGACACACCTTCATTCCCAAACAGCGCGGTAACGAACAGACTCGCAGGCGACTGGCCGTGTACTGTCTGAAGGACGCGTACCTCCCGCTGCGACTCCTCGACAAACTGATGAGCATCATTAACTACATCGAGATGGCGCGTGTGACCGGCGTGCCCCTGACCTACCTCCTCTCCAGGGGGCAACAGATCAAGGTCATCTCGCAGCTTCTCAGAAAGGTCAGTAGGAAAATTAAACCCTTAATTTATGCAGCAGCTTAAATAAAGATTAATTTAAGAAATAAAGTCATTAGGCTCCAGCTTCAAGAGTGCGACTTTAATAAGTGGTTTACATAACCTTGAATGTAATGGGACTCATAAAAAATGTTATGGAAATGTGCTAAAAAATAAAGCCAAAAGTTAGGGTGCGGCTTAGATAACGGTGCAAGTTTAAGGGGTTTTACGATATGTGCTAGGTTTTACTACTAATTTTTGTATTGGGACCTAAGTATTCTGTCTACTACAATGATTCCTTTGTTTGAATCATTCCTTTATCACGAATTTGTAGGCCACGGAGGTATCGGAGAAAAGATAAGATTTTCGTTTGGTTCAGGAAAAGAAGGACTTTCAAGGATGATCAGAAAATTGACTGCTAAAGGAAATTAAATGTATACCATTGAACTGATGTGGTATGAGCAAAAACTAGAAGTTCTTCAACTTCCCTTTAGCATTACACAAATACTTATGATCTAATGATGAGTTACAAATGACTCGAATTCATTCAGTAGAAGAGAAAAGTAGATATTTCAACATTAATGATCAGTAGATCAACAAAGACCATTAGAAAGTTTACTGACAAACCTTTTCTTTCGCTTTCTCCACTAGGCGCGGACCCAGGACCTGCTGTTACCCACACACCGTATCGAAGGCGGGGAGGAGTACACCGGGGCCACCGTCATCGAACCCAACAAGGGGTAAGCGCAACAATATTGTGTCGCCCCACGGGGTGTTGTGGAAGTATTTTACGTACATGTTCATTGTCCCTGAGGGGGGCAGGGTGGTGTAGTGGACCATCCTAGATTCGGTCATCAGTACATGTGACAAGTCAAAAACGGTTCTGATAAAGCTGTAAAACCGCTGAGTGGACATTAAATTCCAACAAATCATTATCGGTTCCTGTAATCGTTTTGAAACATTTGTTCCTATCCAGCCACGCACATTCCAAAAAATTGCAGCAAAAAACGCCTGCGATTTAATGTTAACAATGTTCAAGTATGTGGCTAAGTGATAGTGTGCACAGCAACCGCATGTATGAGTTGATCTGTGTAAGTGTTTGTAACCTTTAACTTCATGTATTCACCACATATTTTCAACATAAGTACTTCTGTCAGTCCTGGATTTCTCATCATTATATCGTTAATGTAATATAGAGAGTTGGTGTTATTGACTTATACATATATGAAAAAACATGCACTTTGTATTTTTCAGTTACTACGACTCGCCGATTGCGACCCTGGATTTCTCGTCGCTGTATCCATCCATCATGATGGCCCACAACTTGTGTTACACGACGCTCCTCACGCCCGCCTCCATCTCCAAAGAGGGGTAAGGACCGAGTCTTTGAACATAGATGCAAAGTAGTTATTTCTTTTTTTACCGAAGTCACCAATTTTGCTTTTCAAATTATTCCGCTATTCTTTCTAAGCCATCTTAACCATGAACATGCTCTATTTGGTCAATATTTCCAACCATCATGAAAATCATGGATAACCTCGAAAATATTGGTTATGCAAAAGTGATAGAATTTGTGACAAAAATTAGCTTTGGATTTTATGTAAAGACGTGACGCTTTATTCAGTTTACTCCAGAATACAACTACACAAAAGTTGTGGGAAACTAACCAACTAGAAATCAGAATTGGTCATGTAAAAGTCATGGGGGGGGAATGAGAGTGTTGAAAGAAAAGGCAGATAGATTGGTGCGCCTGTTTTCAGGCAATCATTTGTAACCCCTCTCAAAAAATTGTGCCTCAACAGCTGGACGGAGTTCTGAGTGTTTTCACCACAAACCACCAGATGGCATCACCGTCTGTTTCAAACCACTTGTTTTAAGTCACTTTACTGCCTTCATGCAGGGGTGGTGGAGTGGTTTAGCGGTTTAGCGTCTTGGCATTGCACGTGCCTGGCCTGGGTTTGGCCTGGGTTTGATCCTGAGTTCTGACTGTTAGATCACCTAACCCTGCTGTCTTTCCACCCTCATAGATTCGACCATAGAACTGTGAATAGTCAAAAACGGAGTTTGTCTCAATATTGCTAAAAATTGATCCTTTCATTCAGTGTTGTAATTATATCTTTTCAATTAGTAATACACTAGATTGCAGTTAAACTTAAAGGGAAAAAACAGCAGAGTGAAATAAAGTAGTTTAATTAAAAACAACAACCCAAGCATTTCAACTCTAGTCCTAGACCACACTTGATAATGAATTATGTCAGTAAAAAAAAAAATTAAAAAAAAAATCCCTGTGGGGGTCCGGGGTGGGGGCTCCTTCGGGAGCCTCCTGGGAAGAATAGGTCTCCAGCAGCCCCTTGCTGTTCGTAGAAGGCGACAAATGGGAGACCAGACTCAGTAGCTCTTTGGTAGAGTGTCCGCTCTGAGTCTGGGAGGTCTTGGGATTTATCCCTGGCCGAGTCACACCAAAGACTTTAACAATGGTAGTGGTCACTGCTTGCGTGGCACTCGATATAAAGTAAGAACCACGAAACATAACTGGTCAGCCTGGTGTCAATATAATAGGACTGGGTGGGGTATTGTGTGGGCCTATGACATGATATCTCAGTGTGGCAGCACTATAAAGAGGGCATTGGGTCCCACTGCTACAAATAGGCACCTCATTTCATAATTCGGTCACCGCCCCTGTGGCGTAAAACTAGCTGAAAAGCTTTACCTTGTGCAGTCTGGTAAAAGAACCCAAAGGGTTGGCCGGATGTTAAACTAATCCCACAAACAAACAAGTAAAAATATAAATATCTTTACTTCCAGGTTGACCCCTGATCAGTTCATCAAGACGCCGTCCGGGAACTACTTCGTGAAGAACGCGCAGAGGAAGGGTCTGTTACCCGAGATCCTGGAAAACCTGCTGAGTGCACGTAAACGGTGAGTCTCTGAGGGATTCCAAAAAGAAATTAACACAGAATTTCTATAACATTCCCCTATATTTCATCTAATTGTGTAAAGATCCTGCTTCTCTTTTCTCTTTTATGGAGCCAAAACTCAAAAGAGGAAAGGAAAACCATTTAAAATGTTAATTCCCTTTGAAATTTGCTAATTCACTGAATGTTCGGTTCTAGCGCGAAGGCAGAGTTGAAGAAGGAGACTGACCCATTCCGGCAGAAGGTGTTGGACGGTCGACAGCTGGCGTTAAAGATCAGCGCCAACTCGGTGTACGGCTTCACCGGGGCGCAGGTCGGCAAACTGCCCTGCCTCGAGATCTCACAGGTAAACACCTCACAGGGGGCACATGGAAAATATTTTTTACTAATGTCTTTTTTTTGTGGCTTGTCTGAATTATCAGCAGGGTACCAACCGCACAGGGAAAACAGGGAAAATGGAAAAAGAAATTCCCTGACAGGAAAAACACAGGGAATTGTCAAATTTTGCCAAAACACAGGGAAATTCATTAGGCCAGGTTTCTTTCTGCATGCAGAGGCTTTTAAATTTGAACAACTTGCTGGAAATGACACAGGGAAAAATTGCTGTGGGACAGGGAATTCTCAGGGAAAATACAGGGAATTTGAAAATGGAATTTGGGTTGGTACCCTGTACCAGTCTGTCTTCATTTTTCCAGTAGTGAAAAAAATCAATTCACGGCTGCACTGGTCACTATCACAAGCCATGTGCACTAGATATCATAATGGGAAGAAAGGGGCTTGCAGCCATATTGTTGATCATTTCATTTTAAAAAGTAAATAGGTTATATTTTCATAATTAAATCATATGGCCCATGGGACCTACTGGCTTCTTGGGATTCCGCGATTTTGGGTAGCGACTGGCCCCCAGGTGTCCGGACCTTATTTAGACCCATGATATAATAAATTGATATCAATTATTCCTGAAACTTCCATAAAGTAAGACCGATGGCACAACGTATTGTGTTCAGCAAAATGACAACTCTACGGTTAATGTTTTGACTATTTCAGACAAAATTCGATGGTTTTTACTCAGTTTCTTTTGTCTGCTTAAAAATATAGTGTTTGTCTGCTTACACCAGTTCATAGTGATGTGAACAAATCATTCAATTTTGAATTCTAAGTCTTGCGATGAAAGAAATGAAAGAAAGTTTAGGCAGGTTTAGTCTTTAAAAGACTTATCCAGTTGTTTCTCCTGTGATCTAAGATCTTTATTATGTGATTAAAACCACTGATTAAGCACCAATTAGGAAGTGCTCCGTCACAACCAGGAAAAAATATCTCCGTTCTTTTTTTTACCCATCCAGAGCGTGACAGCCTTTGGGCGTTTGATGATTGAGCAGACGAAACAGGCGGTGGAGTCGAAGTACACAATCGCCAACGGATACAAGCATGACGCAAAGGTCAGCGGGCTTTTTTTAACCTACGTAGTTCGCTTGTCGAGGGAGGATGCAGTGAAGTGTTGTCTGACGCCTTGATTGTACTGTAAAACCATAAAAGGTGTTACTCTGATTATAGCGTAAACTAAAATAAAGTGTCCCATATTCTAAAAAATATATATTTATAGAAAAAATCTAAGAAACAATGAATTAGAAAAAAATGAGGGATTTCTGACTACTAAAGTTTGTAGAATAAATAGCCCAGTGATATAAGAAAACTGAATATTCCTTCAGTTTCTCGAGCCTAGTTTTTAGGTTTTACGATGATTCTATACTAGGAAGCTAGACAGATTGCTATTATCGAACAGTTTTTTTTGGGGAACGTACTAAAATAGAAACTTGCTTCATTTATTTTATTTAGAAATAGCAACTTATTAGGAGGATTGTGAAGTCTTAGTCTATTTTAGACCACTCTGTTAAAAGACTGATGACTCCTTAGACAGTTGTTATGCTGTTTTAAAGTGGGTGTCTGTAGATAGAGATTTTAAATGGAGATGTTGTCAACGGGTAGTTAATGATAACGACACGACCTTAAAAGTGACGCGATATGCATCAAGCTTCTAGATAATAGTCTGAAAAGGCAATAAATAGGGTTTGCTTCCTTTAAAGACTACGAATTACTTGCAAATAATTGCTTTGTGGCTTTCCAATGACTAATAGGGCCAAGTTGATATTGGTCATATATAGTGTTAGTTTTGTTCTAGCGTTGTCTGTGTTTTTCCCTCGTAGCCTCAATGGATATAAAATTCAACTGGGACTGTAAGAGGAGGAAAGTAGGCACTCATCGTATTTGTGAATTTAGAGACATTGATATCTAATAATAGGTAGGCACTGCAGTTATACAATAAAGGGTACCCTCACTTCGTAGTTTATTAAATATACCGCTTCTGTTAATTATATAATGAAAATTATAGATTAGGATTCTATTTCTAATGGCTATTTCTATTTTTCCTATTTTCCCATCAGTTCGGAATGTCATCAGAGAACTATTCATAGGTGTTAGTGTTAGTAAAATAAAGTTAGTGAATATTAACTTATCCTTGCTGTTTCAGGTAATATACGGTGACACTGACTCGGTGATGTGTAAGTTTGGCGTTGAAACAGTAGCCGAGGCGATGGAGCTGGGCAAGGAAGCGGCCGAACTCATCACAGAAACCTTCGTCAAACCAATCAAACTAGAGTTCGAGAAGGTAAAGCTTCCCAGCTTTTACAATTATTTCTCCTTTATATTGTGTAAAACCATTTGAGAACCAATAGCGGAGCTGTAAACGATTTGTAAAAGATTCCCTTTATGAAAAAGAAACATTAGTCCTAAATACTTTATGATGCACAAAATGACACTTATCTTAATAGAATAAGAGAACTCTGGCAGGCCTGTGGTGAGCACCAGTACATAAATTACCAAATCAGATACCTTTCCCCTTAAGGTCTTCTATACCTATTACAATGTGTTGAGACAAACTGATAAATGTCACCCTAGTTTACCATACCCTATTTTTTACTTTGTAACTAACCACTTACCTTTTTCCCACCAGGTGTACTTCCCATACCTGTTAATCAGTAAGAAGCGATACGCGGGACTCTACTTCACCAAAGCCGACACCTACGACAAGATGGACTGTAAGGGTATCGAGACGGTGCGTCGCGACAACAGCCCGCTCGTCGCCAACCTCATCAACTCCTGCCTTCAGAAAATACTTATCAACAGGTAAATATTTGTTGGTCACATAGTTGATGGGAGTCAAAATGTATTCAATAAATGTTTGAATAATATATGCAGGTTAAATTTTTCAGTGGGTGAAGAACTTGTTTTCCCAGAGAAAACTTTAGTGGAACTTAATTTTTGCACACCCGTATATCTTTCAAACTAGTACAGTGACCTGTTCTCGTTTTCATGTTTCCTTTAATCCCTTAGTAATGGTCTATCCTCACTTGGTTCATTCAGAAACCTGCCAGAATTCCTGAATCCTTTTAAACACCGTTTTTTTCCGGCATCTATTAATCGGACAAAGTGAGCTCCTCAAAGTAGTTGTAGTCCCTCCATATGCCCATAGAGAAAAGTAAGGTTATGTGCATCTAAAGATTTGTATTTTAATTTTTGAAAAAAATGACGAGAACCCCTTATTATTTTAATTGCGCCATTTATTATGAGGAATGAACTCTCGGTAGTTAATTGTTAAATAATTTATTGGAATGAATCAAGATTTTCTTGATGCTTTTCTATAGGTTTTCATGAAATTTGTAAAAACACATCTCTACATGAATCTTTTCGCTTCGTCTCAGAGACCCTAACGGAGCGGTGGAGTACGCTAAACAGACCATCTCGGACCTGCTGTGTAACCGTGTCGACATCTCACAGCTCGTGATCACCAAGGAACTGACCAAGACGGACGAGGAGTACGCCGCCAAACAGGCCCACGTAGAACTCGCCAACAGGTGGGGGAAAAGTTTCTTTTTAAGTTTGCATTTCAAGGGATGTAATCTCACTCATAAATTTAATAGATTCCACGGTAAATCTCCATTGTAAATAATTTTAGTTCATTGGAGTTTTTTCTGACAAATTTTATGCTGACTGTTGGCGTTTAACGCCCATGCTGTAATATTACACTAAACTCAAGGTTTTGGCCGTACATGTACAAAGTACTGACTCTGTTGGGATAAAAAAAAAAGGTCAGAAGGCAAGATGGTGTAGCAGACTTTGCTATAGCTTCAACCTGAACCTGTATGCGTGTCAGACAAAGAAGCAAACCTCTGCGACCCTATTTCTGTAACTAGTGAAAATTGTTATGGGGTTAAAAGCATGTACGATTATCATTTTACACTGCGTCGAAATCTTATACCTTATATGACTGAAAATGATGCATTGATATGACTGAAAACTCTGTACCATGAGGAATATAACTAATTGATGAATTAATATTCTATTTTTGTGGCAGAATCAAGAAGCGTGACGCTGGCAGCGCCCCTCAGCTCGGTGATCGCGTACCATACGTCATCATTGCTGCAGCTAAAAACACTGCAGCTTACATGAAGTCTGAGGTATGTAGAGAATCTTTTAACAAATTATTCTGCAAGAAGGTCAGTGAACAGAATATCAAGGTTCATTTTAAAGGGTTAATGGCTTCTTCTTAGCATAAACTTTTTGATATGTGCAAAGAACATAGAATTTTCTGGATAGCAGCAGAGATAAAGTATATCTTGTATGGACGAGGTGTTAACCTTATAAAAACCTTAACTTTAAAAAAACAGTAGAGTAAATTACTTGAGGCAACCTAACGTCCTTCAAAAATTATATTTTATCGTTCACTTACAAAATTACTGAACGCTTGCACTATACGAAGTGTATCTTTGCAAACTTAGTGTTAAACACTCAATTAATCCTTTGTTTAAAACCTGATTAAATCCTTTGGTTAAAACATATGTTCTGCTTTATTTTTAGGACCCGATCTACGTTTTGGAGAACAACATCCCCATCGACACCCAGTACTACCTCACGAACCAACTCTCCAAACCGCTGCTCCGGATATTTGAGCCCATTCTGGGAGAGAAGAGGGCAGAGTCAGAACTCCTGAGTAAGCCGAATTTTGTTACTGTTTTGAGAAATTTAGGTCGCACAACTGAAAACAAAGTCGAAAAAAAAGATGAAAAGAATCCTCGTCTAGAATTCTCTGAGATTTACTTAGAACCCATTAGATTGACTTTGAAGTCCCTCAGATTTAGATTGACCGAAACCCCCTCAAAGTTTTTGGGCTGGGGACGGCCTTATATTTGTCTTTGTCAGGAGTGCATGAGTTTCTATACCTGAAAATATCCGACCTCATCCTCTACAGTTCTCTGAATTAAAAAAGTCAAAAAAATCTCACAGTAACAAATTGGCAATTTCATGATTCTCGTATATGTATCTCGACAATTTTGAAAAGAAATCAGAATCTAACCAGTTGAATTATATCCGTATCCTATTGAGGAAAAAAATCCGATAATCATATTGTTTGTTAGTGTAGTTTAACGTCCGGCCAACCCTTCAGGGTTCTTTCCAGACTGCACAAGGTAATGCTTTTCAGCTAGCTTTACGCCAAATGGGCAGGGACCAAATAATCATAAATAACTTTCGACCCACAGAGGGTGATCACACGCGTACCAAGACGGTGGTCATCTCCAAGGTGGGCGGGTTGGCCGCCTTCACGAAGAAGCGCGAGACGTGTATCGGGTGCAAGACGCCGCTGTCGGAGAGCGGGGTGGCGGTGTGTAAGCACTGCAAGCCGCGCGAGTCGGCGCTCTACCAGAAGGAGGTGGCCCAGCTAAACGTGCTCGAAGAGAGGTTCTCGCGGCTGTGGACGCAGTGCCAGCGGTGTCAGGGGTCGCTGCACGAGGACGTACTCTGTACCAGGTAAAACTTCGTCCCAACTTTTTATTTTTTATTCTTTTTTTTATTTTATTTATTTATTTATTTTTATTCTTTTTTTTTCTTTTTCTTTCTTTATAACCCTGGCCTATCTCGACCTATCCCGATAGGTCCAGCATAGATACAGTACAATTTATTATCAGTTTTTATGTTCCGTAATTGAAGAAGCAAACATTTGAAATAAACTATGTACCTGGTACAACATAAGTATACTTCTTTTTTTTTCAACTTTTACAGAAAAAGTATATTTGAAGAGAATTGAGACCTGAACGACCTGTTTTTAGGAAACAAACTTTATTTCAAATACTTTAAAGTACCTTAACAGGGGTGGAGATGACCAGGGGCCCGGGGGCTCTTAAAAGCAGGTGGGGCCCCTAGATATTGTGACCTAAGGGCCCGACTGACCCCTAGAAAATCATGAACCATGGTCAGACTTCCAGTTACGAACATGCACATATTATGCTTCTTAAAATTTTAGAATAATAATCTGTAAACTGGTTAAATATAAAGTTTTCTCATATTGTAGTTAGTAAAATAAAAACAATGAACGAATGTAGAAATAATCTTTTTTTTTTTTTTTTCGAATGTAGAAATAATCGAACACACATGTATATTTGAAAGACTGAGTGAGGGCCCCTAGATTTCAAAAGCTAGGGGTCTGACTGGCCCATAGCTTTGAAGATTTGAAGTCCATCACTGATTAATTTTTCAAATTAAAGGCCTTGTAATGCCTTTTATTGCACTACTTGACTAAATCATATTTCGTTATGTGAAAACAATTGAACAATTTAGACATATTTCCTTGATTCATTTCTTTCAGTCGCGACTGTCCCATTTTCTACATGCGTAAGAAGGTGCAGAAGGATCTTAGCGATCACGACAAACTCATCTCTCGCTTCGGGGCCGCCTGGTGACCCGAAAAATTATCGACAATCAAATGTGAATCTTGACAGAAAAACTATATATCTGAACACTTTATAAAATCCATGTCATATTGGAGACAAGCTAAGGCATTTACATGTCTGTTTCATAGTTGTTCGATCATATATTTTCCCACTTTTTCTCTGTTTAGTTAAAGGAGACCAACTTTTGTTGTGGAACAATAGTTTCTGCAAACGGTAAAACTCCATTTCAGTAATTTTTTCTCTCAGTCTTAGTTATAAGAGACGAGCTTTTGTTGTAGCAGTAAATATGCAAACGGAGAAAACTGTTTTTTTTTTCAGTATGTTTGATATCAAATTCGTGTATCGACAACTCATTATTGAGCAATTTATTGAAAACGTAATTTCTTTCTCATGAATTGACTGACCGAGCTCAAGTAGTGTATGGACAAGTCATGCGGGTAAAGCTATTTCTCACGATGTACGGTATCTCAAAAATCTCACCTCCTCTTGTGTTCATGTATATATCGCAATTACCATCTTTGGTTCCAAATGAAACTCAGTGTGTATGAACGTAAAAGACGAATGAACTATATAAACAATTGAAAAAAGAATTGGGATTTTCTGTTGTTTTTATGATGACTGCTGGTTTTTAATGTCCACTCGGCAAAATTCTTTTGTCGCATGGCCTAAAAGACTTAAATTTTCCAAATATCAGTCTTCAATTATTTCCAAAATAGCATGGGAAGCTAGAAAATCAAGGTGGTGTAATAGGAACCATTTTGTCTGACAGACGCCCCTATGGGAATGCCTCCTACGCCCCCATCCATCCGGCTTTTTAATCTTGACAAAATTTTAAACATTTACAACAACAATTTTATACATTTCACAAAAGTTTTATTACAAAATGTCATTTCATACAAATTTATACTTCTTGTATACATTTCCTTAGAATATTTGGACTGTTTCGCTATTGAAACATCACTGATCGTATAAATTGAAAAGAACAATCTGATTAGAATCCAACAAGAAAAACTACCTACATATGTACAAATAATTGCTGCTGCAACCCTTGATATAATAATACATCGTTTAACAACGTCAGAAATTTACACGACAGAATAAAAAATCACTTTCTGGGATGGATTCGCAATATTCAAGTTTTTCAGCAGGCGTTAACTACGATCTGCCCAAACTGGATGGAATGACTGATTTTAAAAATCCATTAAAGTGTTAATGATGCTTTTACCTAGTAGGTATATTAATATTATACAGGCTGTATTCGGCGGCCCAAAGAGGTCCTTAATGCAGTGTTTCCCACTCATAAGGGTTACCACGGTATAGAGAAAAGTCACAATTTTGTCACGGAAAACAGGAAATTTTGAAATGTGCCCACAACATGGCTAATTTTCATCCATTTCCTTTTCCTAGTCTAAAAAAACATGAAGAAATAGAACGATTTGTAGCAAGGAACCTGTTTTTTCAGTGTTTAAATGAACACTGAAATAGTACAAATATACATCACGAAATGTTTCTTCAAAATTACTCAAGCAATATTTGAGATATCATCACGCTCCTCGAAGATACTTGAACTCTTCTTCGGATTTGGGTAAAAGATAATGTCACTTAAAAATATTTGGAATGAATTACTATTTGATTTTGTTTATAGTTAAAATAAATCATTGTAAATAACTATTCATGCTATTGATATGTACAAAGGAAAGAATACTTTTAGGATATATACTCTCTTACTCTCATTTTCTTTCGACGGCTTTTCTCTCTTTTTTTTTAACCAGATTAACATAGGGATACTTGAACTATGTTACAAAATAATCATTACATTTTCATTTCCTTCCACCTCTGCAATCAACAAATCAATATTTCAAGTCAATTGAATTTTTAAATACTTAAAATGATTTCATTAAAAAAAAGTTTCCTAGCTAAGGATTGCCAGAGTAAAACTTAAGGCACAACATCTGAACATGGTTCCTTGTGCGAATGTTGAAAATACTGGAGAAGTATTTTTACGATCATTATATTTTCCTGCAATAACTGATTTGAAAAAAAGTTAGCAATTGTCACATATGACAGCCATTTCAATCACTGGTTTGCCTATACAATATCGGAAAAAAATTAATCATTATGGAATGACATTCATTCGATGCTGTCAAGTTTTGGTAGTTATGTGGAGGGAAATTTGTCAAGTGTGATTGTTGAAGTGATTTCTATTCAGAAGGCATTTTTCTTAGCAGCATAAAGGAAGCCACGATTCCGGCAATCTGAAAAATAAACAAAAAACATAGATTTAGGGCAGTCTAACTTTGCAGGATACGAGGAACAGATTTTTCACTATCAGTGTGTTCAGCGCAATACGAGTTAGTCGAAAAATTAGAACACACTGCACATGTCTAATGTTTCTGAACATGTATTTTGGGAGATTAATCTTAACAATTTCCTATTCATCCTGGTCTCTAAGGGGTCTTCCATTAAGTACGTGTGTACAGTAGTGGTCTCAAACTTTGGCAAATGTGCATACGTTCCTGTACAAATCCAATGTGTACTTAAGCCACAGGGGGTCTCACCGTCTGACTTTTTTTTTTTAAATGTGCGTACGAACTTAAATTTTTCTTATTTTTTAAAAAAGAGAGCAGTACTCATTTTCATTCACTGTGAAATATACAATTCTCTCTTCCTTCTGCTCAAATTTCTGGGCTCTATAGGAAATCTTATAAAAATCTTCTTTCACAGAGTTTTTCATGTGCCTAAGTACTTTAATGGAGGACCCCTAAATGGATAGCATATAGAAACCAACTAAAATGGAAAGATGCACATATATATTTGAAAAAACATTTTAAAGGCAGTAGTTAATCACTACATAAATCATGTATCATAAATATTTTAAGAATTATATTTCAGGCGAAATTTTGACGGAGGTGATCTGTTGAATCATAGAGATACATAATGTCTATCTATGGTTGAATACAAGTAACTTACCATGCAGATAAGGAGGGTGAAGCCGAAGCCGATGATAAGTGACGAGTTCTCCACCACGTACCGCTTACCCGCGTCGTAACAACCCTGGGGGGCGAAAGGAAAGGGGTCATAAACATGCATTTGTAAATGTACATAGATTTATAGGAAATATTTATGTTTTCTTTGGTTTTTCCTGTGTATTGTCAACGAAATTGGTCAAAATAAACCCGCAGGTACATAAAATACTGTATACAGGGTTCCCACGCATTTTCGAAAATCAATTTAATATAAGACCAATTTAAGACCAAGATTTGGAAAAATTAAGACCTATCGACCGCGTGTAAAGACAAATTTCAGAAAATATCATATGATTTAAATTTCAATTGAGTGTACTCATTTGAAAGTTGGATTTGGTTACTTCATTTTATCTTCTCAAAAAATTCAATTTAAGACCTTTTTAAGACATCTAGCTATAAAACTGCCTTAAATTTAAGTAAATCAACTTAAGACCTTTTAAGACCTGCGTGGGAACCCTGTGTATATCATTTATCCGTGTTGGGGAGAATAAAACAGAAACCCTCTGTGTACCTGGTAGTAGAGCGCCCTGTTGATGGCTCCCAAGTTCTGCGCGGGTGGCCCAAGTCTCCACGTGGTGCATGTATGTCGGTCTACGTAGCGGTAGAAGCGGTCACGTACGCAGCACGACCGGGGCACATACGGCTTCTGGTCCTCTGTACAGGCAGCAAAAGGAGGATTATATACTGGTTTCTGAACTTTTAATAACATGTTTGAACAATTACTTGGGGAAGAAAATCATTATAGTAACTGAACCTAGCAAATTACTTTTTGCATAGTGCGCTCACCAAAATGATGAATATATTTCACATGAATTTATATAGTTTCTTTTATTGATACTTCTTATATTTGACTTTATCTCAGCACTTGCACAAGTAATAGCTCTTATTTATATTTTCTATAATATTGACAACACTGTTAAGATTATGAAATCTATTCTCAAAAGTTAAGGAAAATTAGTTACGATAATGTTATTTTGTGCTCCAATATTCAATTATGTTACTATGGTTGTATGAAAAATCAAATAGGCAAGGATAAATGTCCAAGTTAGGATACAATATCACAATAAGGAGTAGGAAAACCAATCGCTAATCTTACTTTCTACAGGGAAGGTAGGGAGAAAATAGAGGAAACAAATACTACCACCTATGTAGACCTATAAAAGTTAAATTGTTAGTACCAAACAGGAAAGACAATGCAAAGTTGTAGAGAACACAAAAGACCCCTGAAATAATTATAATGATCAAATGAGGAAAATGGCCTTAGATAAATCATTAAAAGTATTACCATTACATAGTTGAAGTCATAGCGTTTTCTATGTTAAATGCATACCAAAATAAGCAATGGATGAAATACCTACAAATCCAAGCATTCTAACAATCTAACACATGAAACTAGTTTCAAAATAATGGCTGTGTTTTACGAGGAAAACTTTCACCAAACAAAACTGCATTATGAAAACAAAAACAATGTTAGTAACATCTACAAGAGCGAGGTGTTAGTGTGCATGCACATCCATGCGAACAGGCGTGTGCGCGTACCAGAACCGAGGATCTGTCCATCGGTACCGTCCACCGCCCCAAACTGCTCGAACCACTTTGTCTCGCGGTAGATTTCCCAGCCGTGTGTGTCTACCGCACAACAGTAGAGCTGGAAGGGAAATATTAGACAGAGGGGCAGGGGATGAGATGGGGAATGACTGCTTATATTCAAACAATATCAAATACAGGGTAGCTTGAGGAAGGCTTACTCTAGCTTAGCTTTTGCAGGGACAACAAAAAATGCTTAAGGATTCCAAGTACAGTCTATATACTCTGACCATTTGCTCCTCAGTGACGCTGTTAGGCATCTACTGGTTCCTCTCACTAGGCCTCCATAATTTTCCTTCAGTGTAATCTTAACACAACCTATTTCCTAACAAATACATTAACACCTATTTCATTTTCTTATTTCTTAACCTGAGTAGGGAAGTAGAAGAGGGGACACATGAACAATCGCTGCTTAGGCTAACAAAAAGATTTTAGATATATTTCCATGAAGGAATAATTTTGAATTATTTTGGGGTTGTGAAATACATAAATTCCTCCACAGGGTTTGAGCTTATTTCACATAGGGAAGGGTTAATCTGTCCACTCAGGGTAGGGATGGGTGTTGCCCTATTTTTATTCACTCAATGTCCTGCATCAGATCAGACTTGGGGCTTATTATAAAGGAGTTGGGGTAAGGTCTTAAGTAAACTGCACGAGGTCCTTACTGGGGTTCCGTCCCTTTGGTACTTATTATACAGGGGTGGGTATGGCCTTAGTTTTCTGCACTAGGGGCTTAGTGTCTTCCACTATGTCCCTACCAGGGTTCCAACTCTGCTGGGTGATCCATTTACTCTCCAGGTATATGTGCCATCCCTCGTCCAGCACTGCGCAACACTCCAACTGAAAACCAGCTCGACCAACTCAGTACAACCAACGTTTTTCTTTTCCCCTAAATTTCCCTATTTCCCACCACCTATAATATGATATGATATCTGAATCATAAACACTAATTAATACAAAGTTTCAATGGGCCAAGCAATTGCATTATATCCTGCTCTGCATTATCTTCCCCTTTGAGTTTTAGGTTATGGTGCATACAATGTTATCAGTATGCAATACAGTCATGCGTAGGATTGGCCTGGTATTTTTCCAGAACTATAGTTTCAAATGTCTTAGTACACAGATAAAGTTCGGAATTTACGTTAGTCTGTCACTTATTGACAGACAATTTTCAATTCAGAATGAAAGTTTTTTTGTTGTTGAAAATTGGCTTAAACAGTCTGTCAGCTCCAGACAGTTAATATTAAGATTAAAAAAGAGTTATCTTAATTAATCCCTGCACCAGTAAATAACATGAGGGGAAAATATATTGAAAATTATTTCATATGGTGTTTTATTTAGTATAAGAAAATCTGTTAGAAATCACAAAAATTATAAACAACTCCCTAGGTTACCTGTATATCACCTCCACTTTGAGAATTTGTTGAAAACTTGATGTTATTTATCTCTTTTTTCTGCTGCTACTGAATGTTATTCTGTGAAACCATAGTCATCTCATTGTCCCTTCTTTTCATGTATTCGATTATAAAGAAAACTAAAATATAGACGATACACTAAGACTGGCCGGAGACCAGACATTGTATTGTTTGAACCAGTTTCAGTATAATCAACTTGTTTTTAACCCTTTAGACCCCACAGTTTCGTTTATGAATTACTTCATTTCCTCAGGATTTCCATGGATTTCCCTCCAGAACTTCCTTGCAGTTGGAGAAGTTCAAAGGTTAACTAACAGCTATCAATAAATGTTATAGAAATGGCGTTTGTAGTATTGGATAGGACATTAAATGAGCTCTTACATGATATATTGGTCGATATTGTATGTTGAATATTGATAAAAGTGTTTTCCTTGGAAAAATATGGAAAAGTTGCTGTTTTTCCGGGTGGCTACGGCTGGATTGGAGAGCACACTCACAGGCGGCTATGGCCGAATTGGAGTCTAAAGGGTTAAAAAAGAAAAAAAAGAAAAAAGGAATAGAAGAAAGTGTTAGTTCTTACCCGTTCCTGCGCGCGGTCCCAGGCGTGGGTGACCGCACGGTTAAAGTCCTTATACTGGTCTACTCCGTAATTCTCCTTCAACGTCTTCCGCATCGTGTCGCGGACTGCTTCACCGAGCTGGAAACAGAAAAAACAAACCCCATCATATCGAGAAATACTTTTGGTTTATATCAATGTAAAATATGTTAATATTCTCTGTTGTGATGGCTAAAAACAAAGAGGTATGCTTTAGAAGTAAATGGCCTAAAAAATATGTCGAAATATAGCAGGAATTTGGGTGTCTAAAAACAGGGTGTACCACTTCTATGCTTGTGATAACTTTAGTGAAGTTACAATATTGAAAGCAATAAACTGTCTGAAAATACATAATTGTGAATTATATGTTATTGGCATTTTGCTTTCCAGACCAAGCAAACATGAATGACGGAGTGAGAACAAATACGGTGTATATAAGTAAAATTGGGATATAATAGTGTTTTATTCACAATGTAATTATAACTCAATAAGCAGCACAGAACCTCAGTGATACAGAAATTGGACATAATGTAGTAAGCGTCGTAGTCTCGTTTTCGGGGCCCCCGGCGCCCTTGCCGGATAATCCGGCAGAGTTACCCCATCCGTCGAACAAGCAGGACCCATCCTTGATTGCTCGCCGGGAATTGGTAATTACTCACCAGAACTCCTAAGTAAGTACTGATATTTGCTTACATTGGTGCCAGGAGTGTTGGTGTACTTACCCAAGTGGACTTTGTGGAGATTTACAAAGGATTTACCAAGGATTTACCCAGTTTCAGTGGAGATAAAACTTTGCCAGTGGAGACTGTTTACACCCAAGCCCCTGGCTTTGTTTACATCTGAATGACTCTGAAAAGAACTGAAAAAGGCCATCTACAAAGCTGACACTCACAGGGATTATTCACAAAGGACCCCCCTGTGTGTGTATGTGACATTTTGTGTGGTTTGGTGTGTTTTTATGGACTTATTTGGTGGAACTTGGCAACTTCCTGCCCATTCCAGGTGAGGCTGGAGGTGGCCATTTTTAAATCCCAAACCATTTCATCACAAATTACAGAGCCATCCTGCATTTACCAAGACTGTATATGATTTAAGTGTTACCTCTAGGGACTGTGTGTCACCTACACTTTAATTTTGGGCCATTATTTTTACATGTTGTGAACTTTTTAAGACTAAAATCTAGGGCCTAGTTTTCAAAAAAAGGCCCATGCCTCCTGGCCAGGAGCCAGTCATTTTGGCTAAAACTCTACAAAACATTATAATTAAGTGGCCCCTACAGAACATTCTGCCTTTATTATGTACTAAGTTGGGCCATATATTTAAGTTATTTTACCCTGAAATAAGAGTAACTTTCATAACTTTAGTAAGCCTACTTGGACTTAGTAATTTTGCCCAGTTATCCTATATAAGGCCACAGAGCCTGGTGACTTAATTTACAAACTCCCAAAATCTGGCTCAGGCTCTCGTCATAATTCATCGGAAGTACTACCCTGATTTATTCCGGTGACAACAAAAATTAGGCTAATTCTCCAAATTTAAGGTAATTTCTGGTTTAAGGTTACTTTTTCCGGAGTCACCTTTAATTAGCCTAATTCTTGAAGATTGAAGATAAGCCGGGGATTCATCCAAGTTCTTCGGGTATCAACACTAAAAATTAGGCTAATTCTCCATATTTAAGGTAATTTCTGGTTTAAGATTACTTTTTCCGGAGTCACCTATAATTGCCTAATTCTTGAAGATCGAAGATAAGTTGGGGATTCATCCAAGTTCTTCGGGTATCAACACTAAAAATTAGGCTAATTCTCCAAATTTAAGGTAATTTCTGGTTTAAGGTTACTTTTTCCGGAGTCACCTTTAATTAGCCTAATTCTTGAAGATTGAAGATAAGCCGGGGATTCATCCAAGTTCTTCGGGTACCAACACTAAAAATTAGGCTAATTCTCCAAATTTAAGGTAATTTCTGGTTTAAGGTTACTTTTTCCGGAGTCACCTTTAATTGGCCTAATTCTTGAAGATTGAAGATAAGCCGGGGATTCATCCAAGTTCTTCGGGTATCAACACTACAAATTGGGCTAATTCTCCAAAATTCAAGGCAAATTAAATCAAGCTGCGAATCAATTCATTATGCCTGTGAAGAGGATATTCATCCAAGATTAATTGCCCTACATCACATCATGGCGTGTTACATGGAAGCGGACACCCCATTTAACATTAATACTGCATCGCTGACAAAACTGGAAGCCCTCCCAGGTATTGGCTTGTCACAGGCCAAAGCGATTTGGAAGGTTTTTCAGGACTACGGGCCTGTGAAAAGCTTGAACCAGGTGGCTGCCCACTTAGACCCAGCGGTGATGCAGCTCCTAAAGGAGGCTTTCCTTGATAACAAGATCGATACGGGGCGATATGACCTGCACCAGCAGGAAATGGTGAGGAAGAGGGTAGCCATAGAAAATTTAAGGCAGCGGCAATATGCAGCCATAAAGCTGAAGCTCCTAACAGACGCTTTCACTGCTAGAAAGATAGACATGGGGCTGTACGACTTGTACCGACAGGAAGCAAGGAGCCTGAGGTCGATCATACACAATTCAGAGCAGAAGCAGGCTGACAAGGGTAAGGAGCCCCAAAACCGTCAACCGCAGGAACAGGGGAACAGTTTGCAAAGTGAGCGTGCTGATGAGGTCTCATGTGAAAGCAGGGACAAGGAAGATCACATTGGCCAAGAGGTCAGTGACTGGACTCCAGTTGAGAAATCACCAACGCTGCTTGAGATGATTGAGCAGTGGGCCTCAACAAGATTAGAAGAGCCATCATCAACTGTAGAGGTACCGGTGATACCACCCCCAGCACAGCAACAAAGGATCACCCATCACATCCCACCGATAGAGCCATCATCGACAGAGAAGGAACAGCCGATGCTACCTCCAGAATCTACTATCTCTGAGAGTGGATACAGCTCTGAAAGGAGTGAAGAAGAGGAGACCAGCAAGCATCCAGAATCCGAGCTGGAGAGACTGGAATGTCGAGT
The DNA here is from genome assembly GCA_936440205.1 of Lepidonotus clava. Classification (NCBI taxonomy): domain Eukaryota; kingdom Metazoa; phylum Annelida; class Polychaeta; order Phyllodocida; family Polynoidae; genus Lepidonotus; species Lepidonotus clava. The sequence goes on from OW387141.1 coordinate 6,322,107, forward strand.
CCGAGAGGCAGAGGAGGGAGCTCAACACTGGAACCAAGAGGCTGAAGAGCGGGCATCCAAATGGAGGGAGGCCCACTCGAATGTCAGAGGCGGAAGGTCCGGTAGAAGTGGCGGGCAAGGTTGCCAAGCAGAACTGGAGGAGAGGAGCGGAAGCAGCGGTTGGCCAGCACCTCAATGGCACTCAACTCCCCAATGGAAGGGAAGTGTGTGGGATAACCTTCATATCCCGCATCAACATACCCGGGGGGAGGAGTACAGGGGCCAAGGTGGCAGCTACAGCCCTGAGCCATCACATCCCTGGGATGTCCTTCACTCACCAGGATCACCCTTGGAGCACCGAGATGAGGGCCAGTATGAGACGCCTCGGCATCACAGTAAGGATGTCCGCTGCTCACAGGGCTCGCTCTGGGAGCAAGAAGACGGACACCGTTCTGACTTTTCACGGCATGAGAAATGGCACAACCGCCAAATCTCAGAACAGCCCCCAAGGGAGCAAGGACGCCAAGACAGCCGAGATGTCCTTCGCTCGCAGGGATCACCTTGGGAGCACCAAGGCGAAGGCCAGAGCAAAGGATCACCATGGGAGCACCAAAGCGAAGGCCAGTACGAGACTCCTCTTCGCTGCAGCAAGGATGTCCGCCGCTCACAGTGCTCGTCCTGGGAGCATGATGACCGGAGCCTTTATGACGTTTCTTGGCATGAGAAATGGCACGACCGCCAATCCTCAGAACCACCTCCGAGGGAGCATGGAGGCTGGAACAGCCGAGATGTCAGTCACTCGCAGGGCTTGCTTGGGGAGCAGGTTGAGAAAGCAGTGGAGACAGAAGCTGGGGCCATGATTGACAAGTTGCAAGCCACAGCGGGGAGGCCAGCAAGGTCACCAAGGCCATACCTGAGCAGAAGTGGATCATGCAGCGATTCCCCGCGCCAGCCAAGGCAGTGTGTCAACCAAGAGTTGGGCCACTTCTTGCGTGGGTGCCCAAATCCCAAATGTAAACTGGTGGGAGCAGAGATTACGGCGTCGGAAAACTAGAAAGGGGTGGTCAGTGCGACCAATCACCACCCCTCCTTAACCGAGGTCGCCCACCGGACCGAGTATTACACTTTGGCCCGGAAATCCAACAGGCTCCACCCATTGAACAGAGATCCCAGGACCCAATAGCTGCAGAGAACAAGGAGACAGGAGAAGTCCTGGCCCGCCCAACAATGAATGCTGTGGGAAGTGCTTGGAAGCGCAACCAATCACCACCTCTCCTTAACCGAGGTCACCCGCCAGACCGAGTATCACACTTTGGCCCAGAAATCCAACAGGCTCCGCGGCGACCCCTCATCACAAGCCGCTTCCAGGATCAGCCCTCATGCCCAGACCGAGATCGCCCACTGGATCAAGCCCCATCTTTGGAGCAATCTCTGGACCGAGTATCACACTTTGGCCCGGAATTCCAACAGGACCAGAAATCCCAAGATCCGGTAGCTGCCCAGGACAAGAAGACAGGAGATGTCCCAGCCTTCCTAACAGTGAATGCCGTAGGAGGTGTTGGGAAGTGTGACCTATCACCAACCCTCCTTAACCGAGGTCGCCCACCAGACCGAGTATCACACTTTGGCACAGAAATCGAACAGGCTCCATGGCGACTCCTCATCACAAGCCGCTCCCGGGATCAGCCCTCATGCTCGGACCGAGATCACCCACTGGATCAAGCCCAGTTTTTTGAGCAATCGCTGGACCGAATATCACACTTCGGCCCGGAATTCGAACAGGCCCCACCCATGGACCAGAAATCCCAAGATCCGGTAGTTGCCCAGAACAAGAAGACAGGAGAAATCCCAGCCTGCCTAACAGTGAATGTTGTGGGAGGTGCTGGGAAGGGTGACCTATCACCAACCCTTCTGAACCGAGGTTGCCCCCCAGACCAGGCTCAACCCATGAACTGGGGATCCCGAAATCTGGCAAATGCTCAGGATAAGAAGATTGGAGAAGTTCCAGCTCACCTGCCAGCGAACACTGACCAGTCACCAACCCTTCTCAACCAAGATCACCGCCCGGATCGGACTTCACACTTGGGCCAGGAAGTTCCATCCCAGCTCAATGAAAATCACCTTCTGGAACAGGCACCATGCTTGGACCAGGAAACCCGGCAGGAATCACTTGGGCTCGAGCAAGAGGAAGAGCATCCCCTGGCCTCGGCTCCATCCTTTGGCCAAAGTCCTCCACAGGTGACCAATGCTACAGGCAAGAAGGCATCCCAAGACAAAAAGACCAGAAGATTTACAGCGCAACCACTTGTAGACACAGCGGGAGATGCTGCACACAGGGAAGACCAAGACGTCAAGCTACTGGCTACAGCCTGTGGAGGCCAGATTAGGAGCTTCACCTGCTTCCTGCAAGTTGCCATGCCACCTGGTCTGCGGGAGAGTGATGTCACCGGGCCGCCCAGCAACATCGCAGGGCTCATTGCCCAAGGGGGGGCCCCGGTCCTCCTTCTGCAGCTGCCTGGGAAACAATTGCCTCTCGCTGACTTGGACCCAGACAACAACCAGCTTCCCACATCAGCTAGACTGCCCATCAACATCACGGGGCTCATGGGCCAAGGGGGGACCCCAGTCCTCCTTCTCCAGCTGCCTGGGGACCAGTCAGCTCTCACTAGCTGGGACCCAGACAAAAACCAGCCCCCTGCACAAGCCAGAGGTCTTCAGGTAACCTTTGGAGATGACAGACCCCGAAGGGTCCAGTGGGGGTACCAGGCCACAACCCCCGAGCCAGAAAGGGCAGAAGAGGAGAACCGTATGGTCTCAATTGAGGGGACCACACTGCCCTCAAAGACAGCCCATTCACCCAGGGCAGAGGCCTATGTACAAAGGCCCCCTGAGAGTGGAAGGGTACCACCACGAAAACAGAAGCTGGTGCCCACAACAAAAGCTCATCCACCTAGTGCAAGGGCCCCTAAGACGATGTCCAGTACCTCAGGAGAATTTCGGAGGGCTGACCGCCACCCGGAACTGGACTGGGTGGTACAGAGCCTGGAGCTGGGCAAGCTCCCTCTGGAAGCCAACAGCCCTTACTTCTGCCCAGGAGGGGTCCTGTCCAACCAGCATGGACTTACTTCCATCCGCCTGGTAACGGGCCGAGTAGGAGAGCTCCGAGGAATCCCACCCAGCCACGACTTGGAGGTCTCCCCAGGGAATGCCCGGAAGTTCTTCGGGCTGTAGGTCAAGAAGACCTACCACTGTAAAAAGTAGCAACTAGATGCTCATCCTAGAGCCTATAGACTGTACATACACCCGTAGAGCCAGATTTTAGTAAGATGTAGTTCTACAGCAGGTCTCTTCTAATGGAGGGGGCCCTCCTAAAATGGCCTCTTCTGATGGAGGGGGCCCTCCTGAAAGACCACTTCCGCAACAGCCAACTTAAAGAAAGATTATGACCACCACTTCTGGCAGAGTGAACTCTTATGAGGAAACCAATTGAAGCCACCACCAACTCAAAAGGGAATGATGACTCAAAATGGAATGACGCTTCTGATGGAGTGAGCCCTCCTAAATAATGGAATGGGGAGGAGTGTAGTAAGCGTCGTAGTCTCGTTTTCGGGGCCCCCGGCGCCCTTGCCGGATAATCCGGCAGAGTTACCCCATCCGTCGAACAAGCAGGACCCATCCTTGATTGCTCGCCGGGAATTGGTAATTACTCACCAGAACTCCTAAGTAAGTACTGATATTTGCTTACAATAATATGAAAAATAGCCAAACAATAATTGCAACATTTGACGTGAAAATGTGAATCTAAAGTATCATTAAAAAAAAAGACGAGTGCAGATCGCTTAGGTTAACAAAATATACTACGTAACATGTATAGGCTGAAAAAAATGCAACATAAAAATAGAGCACAATAGCAATGTGTCTGTTTTGTTTACAGAATATTCAGGTGAATTTTTAAAAGTAAATAGTATTGTGCGAGCATTCCTTCTTGGTGACTTGTAATAAAATTCCACATTACTATTGCAAGACTAGTCTACACAAAATATTTGAAAACAAGAAGGTCTAAAGCAGAAAAAAATAAACAAGCATAAAAACATAGTAAGATAGCATGCTAATACAATTCGTATATCAATCCTTCGGTAGACATGTCCGAAAAGTCCGGAATAAAACAGCTATTTCATAACCTGAGATTAAATACATGACAATAATAAATGCATTCCCGACTGCCACCTAAGACAGACAAAATACAACCAGGCTCAAATCATTCAGTTAGAAAGCCAAGTTTGGAGTACTAAGCCTCGTCGATGTAACAACAGAAAGATTTGATCATTAACTTTGTATATTAATCTTTGATTTCGTATTCCCATTAATGGTTTATCTTTTAAAATGTGGGTCTTCTTTTTGAAGAATAAATACTTGGCCTGATCCAATTTGATATGTTTTCTTTGGCAGACTCCACTGATTTGAGCCTGGTTTAATGAGTACATAATATTTGTTCTTTTAAGGGCATATATTTTGCCACCACACCTGAACTTACCCATTCATCATTCAGGAACTACATACAACATGGGGAAAGGTGAGGAGGAAAAGATGGTTTGGTGAATAGGGGAAATAACCGATTAAAATTCAGAGAATTGTGAGTAAATAAACTGATTGTTACGGGATAATCTTAACTGAGAAATTAGATCAAGAGAATACGTAGATGAAATTAGTAAGAAAGTAAACTATTAACTCAGGACTGTGGTTTTCAAGTTGACGTGTACAAGTGTGGTCTTGCTATTGATTCATTGAGTAAATCAACAGTCTTAAGTGGAAGGAAGACTGTTTTGCAAAACAATCATTAGCAAAGGAGGGTTATACCGGTATATAAAGTACTTTGCAATTCCTACTTTCCAAACATGGAATATGAATAGAAATAGTTATACATATAGTAGGGTCATTTATTACAAATATAAATAATTATACGTATAGCAGATTTATGGAATACGTAGGGTCAAGGAGAGCAAATAGGTAATTAGTTTGTGGAAAAGTAGGATCATGGAATGCAAATACGAATACTTTTCAATAGTAGGGTCATGGAATATGCATAAAATACTATAATACTTTTTAGAATCAGGACAGCCATGGACGAGTCTGGGGGGAAGAAAGGGTCAGTTTGGACAACCTACCAGTTGGTCAAAGGGGGAGAGGCTAAAGCCCCATACCCACTAGGCAACTTTTACAGTCGGCTGAAGAATCGGTGGTAAAATCGGCTGACTCCTATGATTGCCTGTATGTATATATATCATATTGAAATGTGTGTGTTTGCTATGAGTCAGTGCTAAAGTAAGCTGATTCTACTCTTAAAATCGGCCGATTTTATAGCAGATTAGTCTGCCAGGGCTTTAGTTTTGGGGTTAGGGTGAGTGTTAGCAAAGTCTAGTTATAGGTAGCCTTGGGATGAAGTCTCAGACCACATCACGTGACCCTTTGTTGTGACGTCACTCACCTGGGACCGGAAGACGATGGCCAGTATACCGGCAATCAGCAACAGCAGGAAGATGAACACGAGGCAGGCGAAGTACTGCAGACAGAGCCCGATAGAGAAATGTTAATTATTACTCAACAAGGGAACTAAAAAATATTCACAGAGAAAGAATAGTATGAACTTCTGGAATCTAGAGAAAACTGTTTGGTTTTCCGTTTCCCAAACAACTACATGCCAAGATGACTGAGAAAACATTCATATTCACATCAGAATCTAAGATCATCAATTTAGGTTATCTGGTGAAGAATAAATTTTGAGAAATAATTGTCTGAAGTCGTTTTCAATGGCGGCAAATTGTAAATTACTAAAAGAAGGTAACAAATAAGTAAACAGCAAGCAATGCTACCCAATGCACATTGCTAATACAATTATAATATTCTATTCACCAGGCTTTTTACTGCTAACAATTCAAAAGCTGATTATTTGTTTAGTTTGCTTGGGAAGCATTGACACACAAGCAAACCATATTCTTTCAGTTCAAATGGTGAGTATATGTTATATATATGCACACGAATATACAAACATTATTTTGTACATTACCAGTTAAATGTATGTCCTATTGACATAAAATGTATAGATCTAGTAGTAATACAACTGCCTCACAGAAAATGGTTGAACCGTAAAAATGACACATTATAATATCACTGCGTGATATTAGACCTTTATGACCCTTAATTTTGTAAATGGGGTCATTAAGGATCATCTTTCCAATACCTTTGCAAGATCTTTGATGAATTTTAAAGGTCACCTGAAAAAGTTTTGGAAAGGTTATTAAGGGAATTTAAAGGTGACCTTTCAATTACCTTTACTAAATATTCATGGCCCCATTTACAGAAACTTAAAGGTCTAAAAGATCTATTTTCATGCAGTGTAATGTTTTGAGGACATGGCAAGAAAGGCACTCTTTTATGCATTCCAATATGTTAATGTAGCGTCACTGAAAGTTAATTCTTTTTACATTTCAAAACAGTAATGTCACTCTTTAGACAATCGTTGGCATCATAAGGCATCGCGTTGTGTCAATGAATCACCTTCCTAGTTGCCAACATGAGTTCGCCCTAAGGCAGATTCATTATCGACATAAACTGTTAGTCGGTAACTCTGGAAAAGCTGTATATATAGTTGATTAGTTTTCGTAATGATACACTGAAATTCTCTTGGATGCAATTTACTGTCGTCCAGTATTTTAGGCACCTGCAGACTAATATTGGCTTATCTTGTAGACAAAATCCAATGTGTTTAAGGAACAATGATTGTACAAAAATATGTAAAACTTATTTAAACTATCTTAAAAACTTATTGAACAAAGACAAATAATAAAGTCATTGCTCTTTTTCCACTAGGCAGAACAGCAGATACTGCCATGATTCTTCTAAATTAATGTTAGATTAATGTAAAGAATTTTAGGGGCGTAATTTTTGTCAACACATTTCCCACAATGCATATCCATTTAGTCTGCAGGTAGCCCAAAATACACAAAACAGAAATCCGGTTAGGGTTTATCAGAAAAAGCCGGATCAGAAGAGTAGGATACTAACGAACAAACGACATGCTCTGGCAGGCTGCAGACAAAAAGGTCAATCATCGACATTACATCTATACATTCAAAGATAAAAACTGAAATTCTGTTCTTTGTATTTCGATTCATAAATGATAAACAAAAATCATATCTTTTGATAAACTAGCAAAGAAACAAACTTTCCTATAATAAAGGGAACTACAAAGTCAACAAAGAAGTATGATGATTGTGCTATTAAAACTGTCATGTAACAATGAAAAGGAAATTCATATGACCAACAGGGATGACAAAAATCGGAAATAGCATTAAGAAAATCTGAATGCATTCTAAAGTCCCTAATATCTTGAGAATCAGGAATTTCAGAACCCTGCCAAATGAAATTCCCTGTGTTTCCCCTGTGTTTTGGCAAAATTTGCAAATTCCCTGTTTTCCCTGTCAGGGAATTTCTTTTGCCATTTTCCGTTTTCCCTGTGTGGTTGGTACCCTGTATTTGGGAGAATCGTCAAAAGATGCTGTCACTTACAATGGTAAGAAGTGTTTTATTGTCATTGACTGAACCGCAGCAGCCAAAGAAGGCGATTATCATCACGAGAATCCCCGCAGCGATGAACAGATACGCCGCGACTTCGATGATCGGGGAGTTGGAGATCGTGGCCATAAAGTTACGATCCACTGCCAGCCATATCCCCACACCCACGATCATACAACCAATCAACTGAAAGGAAATGGCAAAATAAAGATATCAGGGGAATTTTGTTGATGTTGGGTGGTCACTTTGGTGGCATAGTTAAAGAGAGTATAGTTGTAGTGTAATACTTCAATTTGATTCAAATGGAGTTAATAGAAATTTACTATTCTCCAATGGAGAAAGAAAAACATTGAGAAAAGTGTTTACTGGCTGAAATTATACTTATTCTTATCATAATTCATATTATTGATAATAAAATTTACATCAGACGGGCATTATCTAAAGATAATAGCCATGAACATACTTAGCACAAAGAAAAAACAGTATTTTGTCCGACCCTATATCTTTTTAAAGATTTTATTGGGAAAAATGTTTAAAATGATTAAAATTCAACTAAAGTAAGTTAATGAACATAAAATGGCATATACTTTATCAAATAATCAAAAATCAATACAAAAGGTGAATTAACTAGTTCCATATTTTTAACATTATTAAGGTCTATAATTGCTGTTAAATATTTTTTGTAAATCCCGACTTTCCGACCTATATTTTTTAAGAGGCATGAAACCTGAACGCAATTACTTGTCTCTTTTTTTGCCTTAATGCTTTATAAATCACATAACTTTATATACACCATAAAATACACGGTAGAGATATGATTGTCATGATCACTCAGGGCACTTTTTTCAGGCAATGTCCAACCTACCGACCGACCCCCTTGTGTGCGACATCATTTATGGACAGCCCCTAACAACTAATATAATACGATAGCCAGAAAACTGGTGACTTACAAAGAAGATGAGGTTGAAGATGAAGAGGCCATACTTCAGTATTTGTATTTGTGTGTCGTCGCTGTTCTTTGGCGGCTTTTTATTACTCCGGAAGGCCTGCATGCCGTCATCCTGCTGCAATATGGAAATATTTATCAATGGATTTTTCTTTTACTTCATAGCTTATATACAAAGGTTATGATGATATTTTCTATATCATTTAGAAGTCAATCATACCCATTAAAATGTTGTATTATTTGTATAGTAGTGGCTTAATTGACAACAAAGAGTCATAAGACTTGATCTCATGTGTCATGCATGGGTAATCGATATGTACATGCATCATATAGTATACACAAAATATCAGATACAAGAAACTTGAGAGAATTCGGCTCTTTTCATTTTCATTAAGTTAACACCAAACAAACTATCATAACTAGAAATAGCTCCTTTACCACCAACGTCCCATACACACTGGTCAATGCATTTATAACTTTTATACAGCACTATGACCTGAGTGTCCAATACTTCTCTTACGACAGTGACTAGTTACCATCTGTGCCATCTATATTTCTCTGTTTTGCTTAAAGCTATAGTAAACTTTCATGCTCTTTATTCTACATCGGGATTCTAAACTCTATTATCAGCCATTATACCCTCAGTATTGTCCCGAACTCTCATGAGCGGGTGAATAAAAACGCTGTTATTGCCCCAGTGGACAATAATACCTGTGTGTTCATGCTAATGCCAATTTTTGTGTTGTCTGACATTAAACATTTTTTAACAATTGCTTTTTGTCCTCTTGGTATGCACTATGAGTATGTACATCTTCTATCTAATTGAATAAAAGAGATCATATACTGATAGGTACAGTATATACAACTCTATTTAAACATATCTATATAATGGTAAATAACATAGTTTTTACTAGGGCCTATGGTAGGCTTATTATTTCAAAGTTGCTAGAAAGGTCATGATAACAAATGATATGCCCAAGCCCATGCAAAAGCCATATGATTGTTACATTACTGTTACATAACCTAAACCGTGATCATAAAAAGGAAAAAACAATGCCGAATGCCTGCATTATACTTTTCCCTTTTTTTTCTTTCCTTTTGGGTATTCAACATTAGATTTAGATTCATGCAATAACGTTTAAGCCTCACATAAGTTCAGAGACAATCATATGATTGAGACAAGCACCCATTGATTGCTAATACAAAAATCATATACAGAATCCTTCTCCCAAACCCCACACCTTGACTCAACTGTCAACTTCCCCACCTCACCTGAACGAAGCCAGCCCAAACTAGGTCACACCTTTAGGGACAGGTACTCCAGACCAAGACACCTACCTGTAGCCCCCTTAATAACCACACAATAACACCCCGCACACTTACCGAGACAGGAAACGGCTTGGTCTCATAATACTCAAAACTCGGCTGGCGTTGGTGCATGCTTTAAGCTTTAAACCTGAGAAATTAAACCTAAAATGGTCCGATCCAAGTTCCCCAAGTCGGCCTGGCAAACTTTCTTATCTTTGCCCTGTTCTACTTTGTTTATCTCCTTGATCTAGGTCTTACTGATAACGAAACAAGTCTGTGCTCACCTTGAATACCCCCCTCATGATTTCAGAGAGGGTTCGGCCACTTTCAGGGGGTTATATCCGTGTGTTTCTGGCCTTTTTCGGGTGGTTTTTGGCCGTCAAAGTTCACACATTATCCCCTACCTGTGGTGACCTAGTTATTTAAGTGTTTGAAACGCCGCCAGGTGAGACGGGTGACGGGAAAAGGCGGATTGACGACGGAGGCGGCCAGCCGGAACGGACCGGCCGGGGAGAGGTAATTAGGAGGGGACATGGGGTATGGTATGGGCGGACCCGGGAATTTTAGAAAGAGGGGCCGCGCTCATATTCAGAAGCACAGGTCCCTCAGAAGGCTGAGGATTACATTAAAAAATCAATATCAATTGCTCCCCCCGAATTTTAGTACATGTATCTATACAAGTCATGTGTATTTAGGCCTATGTATGCATGTATGTATGTATGTATGTATGTATGTATGTATGTATGTATGTATGTATGTGTGTATGTATGTATGTGTATGTATGTATGTATGTATGTATGTATGTGCATGTATGTATGTATGTATATGTATGTATGCATGTATGTATGTATGTATGTATGTATGTATGTATGTATGTATGTGTGTATGTATGTATGTATGTATGTATGTGTATGTATATATGTATGTGTGTGTGTATGTATGTATGTATGTATGTATGTATGTATGTATGTATGTATACATGTGTGTATGTGTATGTATGTATGTGTGTGTATGTATGTATGTATGTATGTATGTATGTATGTATGTATGTATGTATGTATGTATGTATGTTTATAGATGTATATATATATATAGGTTTATGCATGACGGATGGAACATTAAAAAAGATGGTATCAGTTTACAGCTTCCATATGATTTCATGGAAAGCCCAGCCATATGACCATAATTGCTATTACAATCAATTTCAATAACAATTCATTTTTAAATATAGGGGAATAAACAATACATAGAGCAAGCAATTACTGTTGGACAGCAGGAGACGCAATCATTACCATATATATGTCATTATCAGGAGCGGATCCATGCAGCCATTTGTAAAAAGGGGTATAAGGGGGGCGCCCTATTGGACGAAGTTGCGGCGCCCCTATACATCTTTTTCAGGTGGCGCCCCCTGGTGGATTCAAATTGAAACACACTTTTAGGGCTTTCCCATAGTTAAGGTATATGGAGTGAAGTGACCTAGTTACCAAAAGCCCCAAAAGTGGGCAGACTGGAGTACTGCGCAGGGTCGTTGGAAAGGTCTATAGAGTAGGATAAATACCTTTGTGTAAAATGGGAAACGATCATCCGCCGCCCCCCCCCCCCCACACACACACACAACATACCCGTCTCCCTAAATGGTTACACATGCATGCATGATAATGATAATGCCTCTACTGAAGATTAAGTTAGTTTATGACAGATCATTTTCGTCAATGTATTCTACACATTGAATTAGCATAGACATACATGTTATGTATGTCTATGGAATTAGGTACAATTGCGCACCATTGTAACATTATAAATGTACCAATAAACATAAATAATTCTAAAAAGTTCTAATGTAAACATTTTCATTTTGCAATTAATGAGTAGAGTGCCACATGCAATTAGCCTAATCCTGAAATGTTTGTTAACTTACTGGAAGTAAATAGGGATTGAAAAAACGTTGTTTCCTTAAACAGTGCGGAAAAGCTTAGTTTCCGGGTCCCATTTGGAGGCTACACTTTAATTAACTGAACCTGGGTATTAATTGGGAAAAAGTGGATGTTTTAATTGGGTCCGGTTAAATGTCAAGTTATTTACATTAATGTTCGGACTGATCCAGGACGTGCGGGATGGGAGGTAGATCTGAGAGGCCTAAAGTCCAAAATGGTTTTTCAGGCCTAGAAGGCCTGAGAGAGCAAACATGGTGGTGTGTAGGGGGGGGGGGGTCCCTTGTCCCTCAAGAGAATTTAAAAAATGTTTTTTTTTATTGAACCACATTCATTGTTACAATGATCTTCTATGTAGGTAGAAAAAGACATAAGATATCACATGTATTGTAAGTATACAGTTTCACACAGAAATTACAAATAATGTTTGCACTGTATACAATCGATCCATATAAAATGTTAACTCTCTCTTTTTGTATATATATGTATATAATATATTTATATATATAGGTATATGTTATCATATAATGCACTTTGTAGCAGCAATGTTATTGTTACTAGTGAATACATATATTAACTTTCGATATGACACATTCATAACTGTATGTACGATAAGCATCTGTGTAGCAAAACTTTAATAACATTTTAATAGATTGTTTAAAGTTTGTGTTGTTGTTGTTTGTGTTGTTGTTGTTGTTGTTGTTGTTGTTGTTGCAATAGTGAACACCCATGTGCTAATTTGATCTATTTGCTTATGTTCCATGTCACAATTTTTACATGTTCTTAGGTCTGGGAACTTTGCTCGGCGAAGTTCATCCTGTCGCCGTGTGGAGTTTAGGTGTTTCTGTACTCAGAAAACTCGTAAACAACTGTGGCAATATGCGCACTTGATTTTAGATGGAATGAAAAAAACGGAGATTCATGTATCTAGATCCTGGGCGAAATTAGCACCTCCAACTTAAGCCAAAATTATTGACGCTTCTAGGGGCATATAGGGGCAGTTGCGCCTTCGCGCCCCCAAGGCGTGGGATGTTTCTTTCAACAAGCTGGAATACCTTTTTATGTCAAAATCGTTTTATGTCAAAATTGGATGTTTTTCATGTTCATTTTGATGTGGGTTGCCTCCCTAGATAACCGACTCTGGACCCACCCCTCACTGCTCTGTAGGCCTATTTATATTTTAAATTGTAAAACTAATAACATGTGACATATCGTTAGTCATATTTCCATTTGTATACGTTTAATCATGGCTATTTGATTATGCCAATAATAATGAAAAGTCATTACCAAAGTAGGATAAAGATACACGCAGTTCTGAACGTTACACTGCAATATCAAGAAAGACGTAGCAACAACCAATTCAAGTTTAAATCGTATTTTATTTCATCATTGGGATGTACAAGTACATTTTTATTGCACTTTACTCATTCACTCATCCATTTTCTAAAAACTCAAACGTACCTCTCACTCAAGCACCCAGTTGTGTTTTTGTACACATTCATTTGAAATGCAATCATCGTATTAACATCTTCGAAGATTTATAAGATTACACATCGTATAACAACCTACATACATCATAATCCTCATTTGTAAAACTATAAAATCACAAACTTGAAACGACGACACCATATCATTCTACATAATATTGTTTTGTGCACGAAGAAAACTTTTCACACTTTAATATGTTGATATGTAAATGAACGGATGACGTCACTGCCAGAATTATTACTTTCATTTAAGCTACCCTAATTTCAATTCACTTTTGAAACGGACAACTGTGACTATGTATTTCACAACACGGTCCACATTGGCTTTGGTTTTAATGACTAAAATTATCTGCTTTCCACTAAAATTGGTGTACCTTGCTAATTGCTTTATTCTCCTCGTCATAGCCAATTAAATGACAATACATTGAATAAATCCTTGAATAAAACCTAAAGCTACCCGGATATAAAACATACCTCTAAGTAATGTACATTGTGGAATGGATATTTTTCACAAATGCAAAAAAAACTTTGTACACCCACCATTTCCACAGATTCAAGATCAACTATTGTTGCAGTTACCCTCATTTCTGCATGTAAAGCATCTATTGAAATACTCTTCTATTTTTCAATATGTACAGAAATTTACCTCCTCAAATTACTTCAATTGTCTCGGGTATTTTTGAGGGTTGGCCTTTACAACCTGTTAATTGTAGGCTTCAAGCTTTATTATAACTTCCTCTTTCAGGAAGAAAATCTCTTTATCAAAGTCGCCAAATTGGGACTTTTACTGTTGAAAAAAGATGAATTATTATTGCTTTTACTGTTCTGATCTGTTGGATAACATTAACTGCATGATTAACCTCATCAAAAATGTCTTCTCTAACCCATCTCTGATATGGTACCTTATAGGGAAAGTGATAAAACCAATTTGCTGATAAGCAAATGTATCAATAACATCTTATTAATATATGATATTACCCTTTTAAAAACCAACAACTTTTATGAAAATATTGCGGATTTCCTAGATCATTGCTATTTGAAGTTTTAACTGACAACTTTTAGTTTGGTTGGCAAGAAAACAGATGCCTAGCTACAGTTGGTAAGTTGGAAAGTCTAGAAGCCACGAGGAATGTAAAAAGATGAAAATGCATGCTATAAGAATCTTCTTCACATATCTTCCAAGCCACACCTGCGAATCATTCATCTTAAAATATCAAAATATCTTCCTATGTGACACAAATGAAGCCCAGTATTTCATGGGGCTGATTATAAGCTTACCACCTAAAACGCATTATAGAATTGCAAAGTCGAATAAAATCAGAAGTGGTCACAACCTTACATCATTGCTTCTAGTTCACTCTAAGCAATACACAAAATCAACTTTGCAAGTGGAAGCAATGAATACATCTTGTGAATAGGGGCTTAGATAATGTAATCAAGGACGATGTCCATATGTCTTACCAATGCTATCACTAAGACACAACTGATTTTGGAAGGAAAAAAAATCAGTGTTCTTGTACAATCCATACTTAGATATTTTAGTAATTGTAAACATTATTGGATTTTACACAATATTGGCACTTTTACCAGTTGAGAACGTTGAGACATGAAATCAACAAAAATTAATGCTGGATAAATAGAATAATCCCTTAGATGACTCAACTGTCCATTCTACCCAGGTAGTCATATAGAAGTAGATGCACCTTTGGATGTCTCTCCTTTACAAAGAGAAAGGTATTAACTTGAAACACTTTGTAAACTGTGAAGGTATCAGAGATAGGATATCAGGCGGAAAGCCAGGACTAGTTTGTATACCAGTTCTTCCAGGAATGAATGTTAGATGGCAAGTTGTAGCTAATCGGTGCCAGCACTCACAGTGACTGTCTATATCGCATACGGGAGATTCGCACTGGGCGCGGCCATGTTGTGGTATAGGTGGACAAGGGGACACTCCTCATTGGCTGGGAGATCGCGCTTGACCACCCACATGTAGTGGCACGAAAGGTGATGCATGCACGACGCATGCGCGAATTGAACTCCCGAATGTGGTATAGGGATGTGTGTGTTTTGCTTATTTTGTCTTCTTTCCTGATGTTTCAATTGGGTATCATGTAATAGGAGTACAGTGCTTATATATATGCAGTTATGAAGCATTACACGTATCATTCAATACCATTACGCAATTAACATGTACTTTCATGAGACAATAAGACTACCATGTCAATACTTTGTTTGCACAAACTTGGCTCAATACTTCCAATAAGAATGTAAAAGTATGTAAATGACATAGATCTTTATGTACAACGCATGTAACCCATGTTTGGGGCAAAGAAAGCACTAAACTCGGTCGTTTGGACTTAAACCCTTGTGTGTAGCGTTTGCCATCACAGATATTTCGGCACTCAATTATTAATACACTGTACACCTTCCTTTGCATTTCACTAACAATATTGTACTTTTGGTGTGCTTATTTAGAATGCTAGCTGGTTGAGTCATTGGTCGAAACATCAAGAATTTAAGGAAGTATGTTTTTTTACCCATACAATATTGTTGTTCTCATGCACCAACCAAACGCTACAAGGAAATTAAAGGTAATATTAAGGAAACGGATCCAGGCTATCCATTAAGAAAAGAGGTCACAAATATATGAGGGTATACTTTTCAAGAGTTTGCCAAATCTAAAAATAATCTCATGTTCTCTACTTGTTACGTTTGACTTTTGGACTTTTTCCCTTTTAGTCATGAAGTAAAAGAGGAACAACTGGATACCGACACGGATCCGCCCTTGAAATACGTGTGTGTTAAAATTTTAGGCACACCTTTCAATCCAATAAACATACACCTTTTCATCCACTAAAACCAAGCCTAAAAGTACCTCCATCTTCCTTTGTGAGATGGTGACAATCAACAACAATTCCCTGGCCTAAGCAGACGTGCTGGATTGATAGTGCTATGTGCACCAAAATTACAAACATAGGGGTTATAATTATAAGCAGATGACCTTCCTTACTTTGGACATTGATGTGAAATGTATCTGTAATATACTACAACAGGCCTGAGACTACAGCATATCACCCTGGGGGAGAGCTAGGTTGTGCAAGTTGAACATGAAAAGGGTTAATAGTAAAAGTTTTGCATCAGGCATACTTATAAATTCCCTTTCGTTTGCTGCTGCCAATGACACATTCCTTACCATCCTACAACCTGTTCTCATCCAATTTAATAACACATTAATGTTACAGGAAGTAGTTTTGATTTCTGATCACTCACAGATAAAATGGAATTTTAACATCCTTTGCAATGCAGTGTGCAACACCACAAGACATTTTAAGATGTAAGGAATAGCAAGAACATTATTTTATCTGGTATCTGATAAAAACATAAAGTGGTTGGAAAGATAATTTTGTACATTAAGAAACGTTCCAAGAAGTCAAAAAGACTTCTTCTGAATTATACATGGAATTTTCAGATCAATTATCAATTTTCAAATTAGTTGGCAAATATTACACTCTGAGAATAATTATCATATACATCTCTTTGGGACTCTTAACGTGTCTTTTCCTCGACATTTACATAATGTTTTGCCAGTTATCATTACAGTATTTTCACAGTAAAAGGCAACATCACAGAGTATAGCAGCATGCTTAGAGAAAAGCTTAGTTGAAATGACTACTAGTATGGTATTTGTAACAGCCAACAGATTATTTCTGTATAAAATCATTCTTATATCCCTTCAATATAGAGCAATCACCAAGTGAAGTAAATAGTTGAGTTCAAAGATTCAAGAATCAAAGGTAAATTGTCTGATTATCATAACTTGTGTTTCAAAGCAAGCATTGTGAAATTTTCCCCAAATGGAGAACGGAATTGCTGAAAACATCCTCCCAACTTCCCAAAACTGAATACTCACTCCCAAATTGTCCCCACACCATTGTGACTTGATAATGGAAAAGAAAATGTGAAAAAAAAGTTGCCTGAACTGACCATATGAGGGAAACCTAACAGGAAACCAAACTTACAGTATTTAGTCACTGTTTGGGTATCACCTCCTTAAAGTATTGTAGACCCATGGACTTATATCCTTTGTCTTCTAATGATCTAGAAGGGTCAAGATAATGCTTAAGGTAAAATTATATTTAGAAGCAATGTACATGGCCATTTGCCATAGAATAATTTCCCTTATCTTTTCTTAATACATTCTGTGATAACATACTCATTATGCAATTGCTATCAGCTACAGGCAAAAACAAAAGCAAATACTGGTAAATATTACCCATAAAACTCTCTGCAAATCATCGATGGCAAGTATATTGTTACCATGTGCGATAATAATACATAAGATTATTCCACTCACAATCAACTCAGAATCCCAGACAATTATTCTCCCTTTTTCTCTATCTATAATGATCTCTCAACAAAATACTTCTTTGTATGCATGCGTTTTTGTTTCGGCAACATTTCGTTGCGACACAATCCCACATTTTGTCATGAACCAATCACCTCTCTTGATTCTGAACCTCCCAAAACGAGGGTGACTAGAGACGTCATGTGACTAGGTTCCCATGGTAACGGGGGTTAGTTCGGAGGACTCCCGCTGGGGGCGCGTCGAGACCAATATTAATCACAAATATTTATGGCCTTTGGTGATGGTAAACTTGGTTTTCCACTTTTTTTCTGTGAATGAAGTTTAATTTCTTCTTGATAGTTGAAGGTACAGAACGATTGAGAAGGCCATTCCAAACATCTGTAAAGTAAAATGAGAGACGAGCGTTAGATATTGTCGATTATCAGAACATATTAAACATCTGATTTTTTATGGAATTGATTGCTTATCACTCTTGTATTCAAAATCATTACATCACGTGATATAACTAAACCATTATCTGAGACCTCTTTACACAATATATTCTTCCTTGACAAGTTAAATCTTTCCATTAAAGGAAAAGAATAACTTATGGCAACAAATCTGATTTGCAATATGATCGTGTATACAGGAGCTAGATCTATTTTTATCAGTGTCTTTTTTTTATTATCTAAAGTTTAGTTACTGATGCAAAAGGAAGTGAGTATCCGAGAGTAATGGTTATTTTATGCCGTTCCGTCAACCAGTGCCATATTCATAGAGATATCAATTATGGGCAATGAATTGATAGTATCAAAGTTGTCAAAAGGACAAACCTATAAAAATCTACAATTATAAAAGTATAAATTGTAATAAGAACTTCTTATTAAGCCGTATACGTACCATGCTAAGACCTATTCCAAAGCCGATCCCGGCGAGGTACCCCGTGTACTCCATGACGAACTCCCGGCCGGCGTAGTAACAACCCTGGAAGAGGAAGACAGGGCGTCAGTACAGGGGGTTTAATGGTGAATGACTGAGCAGAGACTTACATTGTATGTGATTTTGTCGAAAATGCCACAATCATACTTATTGTGCGGTGCAATATCTATCAAGGTAAACACTAAGCATTAATGTCCATCCCTATGAATTTATCTAAAAGCCCTTATAACCCTTTTAATAAGGCTTCTTAACATCTCAAAACCCTTTCACTTCACCCTGAAAGATAGCAAACCCATTCACTAAACCCCATAAGGAAACTTCAATTGAGCGCGTGTGCATATTTAGGAAAGAAAATCTGACCCCTCACCTTGTTGCATATATATATAGTAGAAGGCCCCTACATTTCCAACTATTTACCCAAAGCATAATCATTATTATATTACTATACAGTTTATTTACTCATATTGCCATCACTCACTTAACATTGGAAAATTATGCATTCCCATGTGAAGGCGTTAATAAGACACATTTCAGGGGCGGATCCAGAGCCAGTGTTGTTGGGGGGGGGGGGGGGGGCAAACCCTGATTCCCCTTATAAAAATGAAATCAGATTTACACAGATCTTCCAATTTTGAAATGCCAATTTTCCCCCTCAGGAACTAGGGTGGGGGTGGGGGTGGGGGGGGGGGGGGCAATTGCCCCTTTTGCCCCCTGCATGGATCCGCCACTGAATTTGAAAAAAATAAGGATAAACAAAAATAAAATAATAATAAAAGAAATTGCCCACTCACCCTGTGGTGGAGTGCCTCGTTGGTGAGCCCGTTCTTCTTGCCGGGCGGGCCGACGATGGACGTCTGACACTTCTGTTGGTCCACGTACTCTCTATACTGGTTGTACACGCAGCAGGAGGCCGGCACGAAGGGCTTGGTCACCTCGGGGATGCCCGGCTGCAGCTTGTACCACTCCGACTGGCGGTACTTCTCCCAGTTGTTCTCCCGCACCGAGCAGCAGTACAGCTGGAAACGGAGAGAGGGAGATGGTGAGATAACATGGTTTTATAAAAGTTATTGTATGTTGTTTTAATTCATATCTTTATACCCAGGAGTATTACAGTATTGAAATGAATTTGAATTATTAATTCACATATAAACTAAAAATATCAATCTCAATAATCATTTATAATATAAGTATAGAAATACCGAATACCCCCGTATAGGCCACACTTAAGAGCCATACCCACTAGACGATTCACCGACGGCTGATGCCGACATTGGTGTCGATTCCTCCCAAAATCGGTTAGTGGGAATGGGGCTTTGGACCTCAAATACCCCCGTATAGGATATATTCAGACCCTGTATACCCCTGTGTGAGCTATGATGAGACCCCTACCTCAGACTGGGCCTTGTCCCAGGCCTCGGTGATGTACCGGTTGAAGCTGTTGTCTAGTAAACCCCATATGCCCCCATATAGGCTACTCTTACACCCTGTAAACCCCTGTACACACTACAATCAGACCCCTACCTCAGACTGCGCCTTGTCCCAGGCCTCGGTGATGTACCGGTTGTAGCTGTTGTCCAGTAAACCCCATATACCCCTGTATAGGTTAGTCTTAGACCCCTACCTCCGACTGCGCCTTGTCCCAGGCCTCGGTGATGTACCGGTTGTAGCTGTTGTCCTGTACACCCTGTATACCCCCTTATAGGCTACCCTTAGACTCCATATACCCCGTTATATGCTACAATCAGACCCCTACCTCCGACTGCGCCTTGTCCCAGGCCTCGGTGATGTACCGGTTGTAGCTGTTGTCCAATTCACCCCGTATACCCCTATATTGGCTACCCTTATACTCTGTATACCCCTGTATAGGCCACACTTAGACCCCATATACCCCTTTGTACGCTACAATCAGACCCCTACCTCAGACTGCGCCTTGTCCCAGGCCTCGGTGATGTACCGGTTGTAGCTGTTGTCCAGGTTCACTCCGTAGTCCCTCTGCAG
Organism: Lepidonotus clava; assembly: GCA_936440205.1. Lineage (NCBI taxonomy): Eukaryota > Metazoa > Annelida > Polychaeta > Phyllodocida > Polynoidae > Lepidonotus > Lepidonotus clava. The sequence goes on from OW387141.1 coordinate 6,342,615, forward strand.
GGACCGGTCCATGGCTCCCATCACCTCCTCACCGATCTGTAAACAAGGTCATCACCATTAATCCAGGGTCATGAAGGGGTCATATACTAACCAAGGTCAGGCAAAGGGTCAAATATCGACAGGTCATTGAAAGGGTCATATATTGACCAAGGTCATGAAAAGGGTCATATATTAACCAAGGTGACGAAAAGGGTCATAATATATTGACCAAGGTCAAGAAAAGGGTCATATATATTGACCAAGGTGAAGAAAAGGGTATCATATTGACCAAGGTTATGCAAAGGGTCATTTTGCTATGGGCAAGTTATAGATTGTTGATTTATATGTAATTATCTGAACATATGATCAGGTAACCATCTCCAATGGTTAGTTACAATAAAATGAACTGCAAAATAATAGGGAAACGTATTGTTGGACTGGTCAGAGATTTCCTTTTGAATATTCACTAATGGGTCTTGACCCCTGAATTCGACATGGTGGCACAGCCTATTATCATCTTAGTGACTTGCGACAGGGGCTATTCTTAAATTCAACATGGCGACGTTGCCTTTTCCTAAAATCGACATGCGACATAGCCTTTATTGACAAACGACAGGGCCTTTAGAAATATAAAGACATGCTACAGGGCCATTTCTTAAATTTGACATGCAACATGGGACCCCCCCAATACATACCCCCTCACTTGAATGATTTTGGACATCACGGTGTGATTAAATTTTACTTATACTAACAGCTGAAACACTCATGAGAGCTATTATTATATTCTTTACACACAGTTAATGTGTATTATTTCCAAGTAATAGAAAACATTTGTTAATACATTTCACTGCATAGTTATTAACATCACATGGTCAATATTCTGATACATTCAGTCAACACATAGAGTTGTATGCACAGCAAACTAAAACATTCTTTCATATTCTTTTACTCTACTAATCTACCAACACAGTCTAAGGTACAGAAAGTGATAGATATAGTACAAAAACAAAGCAGGATAATCAGAACACAACGGAAATCATACAACTACCTGTACGCAGTAAATAAAAATAAGGGACACAATTAAGAAACATAGGAAATTATAGCCAAGGCATGTGAAGTAAATGATAAAAAAGCAACTAGACCAATTTATAAACCAATTCAACATCAATTCATAGTTGAATAATATTTTCCTCGTTATGAACTCAGTCAATATTATTCAGATTTTTCGAATTTTAAGAATATACTATGGAAAACTGACACAACATCAACTATTTAGATAACTGAAATAAGACCACAGATATTCTAAAAGACTCACCTGGCTTCTGAAGATTAGGGCCAGGATCCCTCCGATCAGCAGAATGATGAAAATGGCGAGAACGGAGACGAAGTACTGGAAAAAACAAAAAATACAATTTGATTAGAATAAATAGTAACTAGGTGACCCAAACTGAAGGGAGACAAAATCGTAATTTTATGAATTGCTTCTCTACTTCTGTAGCAAAGATGGAAAGTTATTTCAGAAAATTGTAAAGATTTGAGCTATAGAAGAATCATGTTACAAGCAGTCGCTTCTTTCTTTAAATACTTACAAATGGAACAAAATTGATTTAATGGTACAATAGATGAATCAAAATTCTTTCATAAAGCAAATGTTGCGATTGTTTCCTATTGATAATGGAGTTTGCTTAGCAGTATTTATCTAACTGCCAGGGTCATCTCAAGGCCAGTGATGGTGATGGAATCTATAAGAAGGTAGAGACTGTATCCCTATACTTTTCACTTGTGTGTGTGGCCTATAGGAAGGGCCCCAACCAAAACAGCCGGTGGTCCACTAGGTTTCACATTTCACTTACTGGACCGCCCCTTCCCCCCTCATTACTCCTAATAAATGTCATTTAATCATTGACCTACCGTGAGAATCATGCACTCTCTCTCCTGCACTGAGCCGATACATCCACAGAAGGAGATGCCGACGATCACCCCGCCCCCTATGATTACACTGTAGGCCTCCACTCGACCACCCCTATCCCCAAATTACTTCTCATAAATGTACTTTAATCGTTGACTTACGGTAAGAATCATGCACTTTCTCTCCTGCACGGAGCCGATACATCCGCAGAAGGAGATGCCGACGATCACCCCGCCCCCTATGATCACACTGTAGGCCTCCACTCGACCCCCCTACCCCCAAATTACTTCTCATAAATGTACTTTAATCGTTGACTTACGGTAAGAATCATGCACTTTCTCTCCTGCACGGAGCCGATACAGCCGCAGAAGGAGATGCCGACGATCACCCCGCCCCCTATGATCACGATGTAGGCGGCCGCCGTCATCAGGTGGGAACCAAAGATGGCCGCCATGTAGTTCCGCTCCAGCAGGATCCAGATCCCCACGCCCACGATGGCGCAGCCACACAACTGTTAAAAGGGGGTGAAAAGGTTGAATATATGTGGGCAATGACCAGCAATGCATATTGATATATTGAGGGTATTACGTGTATTATAAGAGAGATTGAGATGTTGTCTTTCAATGGCATATCTTATATATTGAAAGAGGGTTTACTGAGTTATCGTTCACATATATCATAGTATCATGAAAAGATTGGAAACACTGAATGTTATACTATGGGCCCATATATTGTATTTTGATGTCACATTGATTTTGTTTCTGACACAGATAATACTAATTTTGTCCACTAAAAAATGACTACTAAAAACTTTTATAGTTATTAGCATAGGATTTCTGACGTTTCTGGGCACAATTAGACACAATATGACATATGACGTCTATATAAGAACTCCCTCTTACTTATTCACTATTATTACGGTACCTGCATCAAAACTCAGGCATTTGTTTTACTTTTGAATATAGTTGAAATAAGACAATAAATTGGTAGAATACTTACAAAGAAGATGAAGTTCATGACGAACATGAGGTACTTGGCGCAGATGCCGAGGGAGTTGAGGTCCCGCTGAGCCTTCATCTTGGCGGCTTAGTAACGACTGGCAACGGGTATCTGGAGAACACAAAAGTGAGAAAACAATTTAATAATGATGTCAATATGATCAAACTTGTACCAAAAATGAACGATAATGTTAAGGGGTATCCAGAATGAATGTGGACCAGCCCTTATGTACATAATACTATGGTAATTCACCATCGGGTGAATTTGAGAAGAAGCATTTCACTTATTGCTGGTAAACACTTGGGATTTAAAAACTTAAAATTCAAACCCTTAACTTTTAAGTGTTTAGTAGCAATACCAGTAGATATCTATAATTTATCATGAAATAAACTTAAATTGCATATGAATCTTCTGCTTAACCTATCATAAATTAATAACCCGTTAATCATACCACCCCACCTCAAGAAACTGTCATTCTAACTTTCCAGGTCTAAATTCTATAACAAAGCAAAAATAACAAGAGAGGAAGTCTTACTATATAATTCCTTATACCTAATGTCCTAGACGCAGTTATTCTAATAACACCACTTAAATACTCCTCCATACAAATACCACACAATACACATAGCCTTACCTCCAGCTCAGTCAACAAACAAACAGCAACTAGAGAACTGACCCCCTCCAAACTGTCTTTATAACAATTCAAAACTCAGCTCTTCAGAGCCCATACCAAAAGAGGCGAGTGGCCGCTGCCTTAAGCCTTACGTGCCAGCAGGCAGCAGGTAGGAGGTAGCCAAACATCAACAAAAGGCCTCCACTCTTATGACCTTCAGCTGAGTCATACCCCAAGAACTAGGCCCCGGCTGTGGTATTTGGCGTCCAGGCTGACCACTGCACATTGGCCTGATTTGACTAGTTGTCAATTTCTTTGTTGCAAACACCATATAAAGGCCAGTCTGAAGAAGTTAATAAATTGAAAAAAAAGAGAAAAAAAGAGCCAACTTGGCCGGTGTGCTGGTATTTGATGCCAGGCTCGAGGCTAAGGTCATATAAACAGATACTTGGAGCTCTTGGTGCGTGGTCCCCTATAGAATGCCAGGTATCATAAATGTGAAAACTTGCTTGTTGATACTTTTTGTGACTGATCATGGGCTGATGAAATTGCCATACTGTTGACTTTCAGAGTCTGGGGTCTCTAACAATCAAACCATTTTTTGTTATCAATTTTTTTTGTAAGATGGTGCCTCGTTGGCCTTTATATTGGAAGCTTGAGTAGACTTTCCTCTAATGTTTCAGGATTACTCATCTTTACTGCCTGACAGCAACCCAATCTTATCCCCGAATAGCCTTTATAGGGCAATATGAGAGACTATTAGCCTATCTATCGTTGTTTACTGAATAAGTAAAGATCAGCTGGAAATGATCAAGCACGGTTCACTATTCCTCTTTATGTAGACATAAGCCTATAGGCCTATAGATAGTTATAAGGACACACATCAAGATCAGGAGAAGAATTATAAAATATTATAACACAGCAAACCTTTCCTATATTCCAAATCATTGATAGTAAATCATTCACCAAATGCCTACCTCAGGTCCAACTTATATAGTAGAAATGAAGCAAATGACATCTCAGACACACAGGTCTTCTGATATATAGGGCCCAAATCAGGAAATGTATTGCACCACCGATCAAATCAAATATGGATAGGTGCTATTCTCCCTTGCCTAAGCGCAATGAGTAATGATCTAAAATGTTTGTGAGGGGGAAATGACTGAACCCGGGAAATCCAAGACGTATGCAAAGCACAAGGCAATAAAATGAGTGCTTTAAGTAATCAGAAATACGTCATTCTGGCCAGAAGTCAATAAAATATTATCATTAATTAAGTTTACCGAACGGAATGTCCCCACTGACCGGTGATTCTGCCAACCACGTGGAACCTTTACGCAAGAGCAGCGCCCTAAATACAAGATTCACGTAAACCCGCCCACCTGCAGGCTAGCCTGCGTCCGACTCCATAAAGGTCACTTTTTCCGTATTTCTGGCGCTGCAGGCTAGCCAGAAATAGGTCTCGCGCGCCAAATTCGCCGCTCCACAAACGACTAATGAGTCAAAGAACCAATCAGAGGCAGCTTAGGCCACATTTAGCAACCAACTCCCAGGAAAATAACAAACCAATTTGTGCGCGTTCTTCCGGTCTCCTCAAACTGAGGTTTTCTTAGTCATTTTTTAACTGAAGGAACTTGAAGGGGTTCGGCGTTGTGTACGTGATACGGAAAGGGCCAAGAATAAATGAGTTTTAATTAAGAATAGGATGTAGGCTAACTGGGCCGTTAATGGATTAACTTTTAAATATAGAACTCCGGAAGGTAATTGTGTATCTTAAAAGAATGATGTATGGCAACAATTGCCACGCCCAATCTAACAATAGAAGAAATCAATACGGGAGAGATCTTTAGTAGGTAGGCCTACAGGACCCATGCCTTATATGTGTGAATCCCCGTAGTCAAGCAGTATAACCGGAACAAGATGGTAAGACCAATAGAAAATGTTAAAATCACTATCTCATTTTGCCCAAGATTTAAAAATTCGAAAACTATTATTATATGAATGTTGTAGAACTAGGGCAATACAATAAAGATTTGCAACACTAATAGTTAGTTAATGGAGATAGTATTCCTAACAGTTTTCTTGCTTATCATTGTAAATGATCTGTAATTGCAAATGACAAATAGCTGAATGGGCATATGTAAGGCCTATAGTCAGCTTGCTCCAGTATATTTTTTTTCAATGCCAAAAATAGTCTTGATTATGAAACTACAATCTTTCCTACTCAATTCTTCCCATATATATAAACATCCTAAGGCCTTAATATACCTAATATCCTTAATGTATAGTCAAATAGCCTTAGAGTAATTACCTCGATACTACATAAAGGTCTATAAATAGTGAGACTATTCCAATAACAGGACGACTAAAACCCTACCTACATTTCACTGATTGCCTGCTGAAAACTGCCATTTCCAATATACTACTGGCATACGCTCCGGGTACAAGCATTAGAGAAGAGAGAGATAGTCATGGGGGTGGGGGGATAGAAATAGAGTAAAGGAGGGAGGAATGTCCTGTCAGAGGTAGAGTAAGCCTGCCCCGGACAACCAGGTGCCATGTATAATCTATGAGAGTACCTGAGAGATAGGGAATGGGAAAGGATGGGGTACTGTGCTATAAGGTTGACATCTACTGTGAGTATATGAAGTGTAAGGCATGCAGGGACCTATAGGCCTTACTATATGTATTAAGTCAAGTAACATTACGGAGGCTTTAAACTATTAAACACTATTGGGCAGGTCCAGGGGGGGGGGGTCCAGGGGGTCCTGCCCCCCGCTTTGGAGGACCCCTAAACTACAAAAAGAGAAAGAGGGAAAAACTCTGCATTTATACGCATGAATCAACGCCATTCTAGTACTTAGCCTTTATGCTGACCCCCCTCCCCCACCTCCTTTCGAAAATCCTGTATCCACCCCTGACACTTGTGGTTACAATATTATCGCGGTATTCTATTTCACAGTGTTGGGGCAACCATGCATCGCCATGTGAAAATATACGCTTTTTATAGATAGGCTATACATGACATGCAATTATAGCCTAAATGCCCATTTCCACCCACATAACAAGGCCCATACGCGACCTATTTTCTGGAGTATAAACATTCATCCGCAGGCTACAGCAAACGAATCCATTAGCATCACAGCCTATGTAATATGTAATTTAGCAGTTTTTACCGAGCAATTTTGAGTGTCATAAAACATTTTGTGGGTGCAGAATAACCGTTAATGCCAAAAGTGGAGTTGACATATATGTATATATATATAATGCTGCCACACTTAGATCTATACATAATTGGCCTACATGAGGTGAATTATCATACTGGAGGGAACTGTCGCGGGAAAGGAGTAGGCAGGGGCAAACCCTTACATACATGCATGTGCCTTGGCCCTATCATTGTACCATAGATATTAGCGACCTACTGGCCCTATTTTGTTTGAGGCATGAAACCTGAACGCAACAATATTTTTTTTTTGGTCTGAGTATAGTTGAATTCAAGAAAAAGAGAGGACAATATACAAAGATAAGCAGCAGTTAATTCAAGAGAAAACAGCAGCCCACCCTTTAACTCCCTCATATTGACAAGAAGTTGACCTACGTTACAACCTCCCAGGCTCAATAACCAAGGACGGCTGGCCTTAATAATTCACCTCACGTAGGCCGATGACTTATAGATCTAGGCGTGGCAGCACTATATCTATACATGTTTCAGGCCCTCCCTTGGCATGGATGGTTATTCTATAGATCGTATATATGCACGACATGTTTTATGAGACAAGAAATTGCTCTGGAAAAAATTGGTTAATTGCATATTACAAAGGATGTAATGCTAATGGATGGAATTGCTGCAGCACGAGTGATAGATGTTAATACTCAGAAGGGTCAGGTATGGGCGTTGTGATGCAGGTCACATGGGAAGAGGATATGGGTATGGGCGTTGTGATGCAGGTCACATGGGAAATGGGTACTTATGCTGGAAGCATTTTTATCCTCAACTTTTATCTTATTTTCGTGAAGTTTGCAATTTCCCCTCTTAACTTTCAGGGTAACAAACTATTCATCCAAATGATGATATATCAAAATTTCAAGGAATCGTTGTGACAACCTGATAGTAAGAGACACTTTAATGTCAGCAAATGCTAAAACGAAGACGGACATGTAAAAATATGGCCTTTCACACTGGTACACAAGTATTAGGAATAAAGGACAAGTTGATTGCATAGGCCTGAGGGTCGTGGCTTGTGTGTGTGGAGACTATTGATTGGGGGATCGTTATGTCTGACTCTGTACACATACAAGCCAACCATGGCTTGGCACGCCACTTTGTGTGGATAGGTTCAGGCACTGTACATGACAGAAAACAAAGAGAGTAGAACCTTTATGGGTCAGACTTCTGAGTGTACAAAAAATTCCATTATTCCTTAATTTTCTGTCAAACAGGTTCCGTGCATGAAAGTATTGTATTCGGTAGAAATATCAGAATTCACTAGAACCATTTCATACAAATAAATAAATAATATCAGAAGGCAAGCCCCAATTGCATGAATTTGACACTGTCAATCCACTTTTATTCCTACACAGGCTAAGTGTGGCGATACGTTAACTTATTATAACGAATATATAACAGTGTTCGAAATTAAGGGTGCACCCTGCACCAAAGTTGCATGATTTTGCAGCAGGGCGCATGCTTTTTAAATAGATAGACTAGATAGCCTTCTATCACTGAGGGTGCTTGGAAAGGCTCCCGGGTGCAGACTTTTAAAACCTATGCACCTGGCGTGTGCATGAATTTAAACCTTAATTTCGGACACTGTATACATATGATACATATAATAATAATTGTAATGAGTTGTTTGTAACTTGACAAAAACTGCAGGATAATACCAATACAGAATTCTGAGCAACAACAGGTGCGAAAACTGTCAAAACGTCAATTCAAGTCTTGTTTATATGTCTTCACCTATGATGGGCAATCTGAATCCATTTCTGCTCAGAGCTCTGCATGGATATTACCATATATCCCAACCTAGCAGGCATGGGAACGTCCAAAGGAACACCATGCTATTATATGGTACCACCAAACTAACTCGAGACACACTAATGTAAATCAGCTATAGATATGCAATACTCACACAGTCAGCGGTAAGTCTTAACGTTGAGCTGCTCACAACTCTGACACGACCTGCTCTCCTCAGCCTCTTTATACGAGCACTCAGAGGGAGTTAATGTTCTCCAAATTTTACAAGTCCATTAACATGTGCAATTTCCCCTATAGATGTCTGTTCACAATCTCCAAGCACACAATCGGTAGGTTCAGGCCCAATGGAGGGGTGGAAATAAAAGCACAAATCCGTATGGAGATTGTCACAAAGTCCACTCCTGCTCCTGCTGCCCCAGTTTTTCCAACTGCTCCTGAGCTGCTCAACTTAACACTGAGTGGTCCTGTGACCTGCTCGCCAATACCATAAGGTCCGCACTCAGATAAAACAACCACTTGGTTTTAAGGCCGTGACGCTCAAGTGGCCAGTGGTGACTAACAATTAATCCACTGCACTTAAGTTGTGACGTTCCACTGGTCAGTGCAAGAACTGTGAACCCAGCCAGTTTAATTAAGTTGTGACGTTCCACTGGTCAGTGCAAGAACTGTGAACTCAGGCAATTTACTTAAGCTGTGACGTTCCAGTGGTCAGTGGGTGTACTTGAGGTCATCCAAGCAGCTGATGTTCGTGACAAAGAGCTCAAATTCTGAGTATGGGGGAAAAAAGAGTAGAAAAAGTCCTTGTGGAGAAAAACTGGATCCCAAATCCAAGTAGTGAGTAGGGAGTTGAGGACTCAAACCACATGTAATCGTGGTCGTCTCCACTCAAGAAATGAGACACTTTCCACTCTCAATGAGGCAGTTACCAAAACCCAAGATTATTAACCAACCAAAACGCAGCAATCCCGCAACGTCCTGATCACGTGGGACTCCCATGTAAGGCGGTTGGCTCTTTTAATGGAAACTCGGTCGTTGTTTAAAAAAAAACCTGAATGACAATGAGTGTTTTTTTTAAATGGTGGCAGGCTGGGAGCGTACGGCTTGCAAAGTGACGTAAATGGTGGTGAAAGAAGGGGGAGGTGTGTTTACAGAAATGTCAGCGTGTGGCCGCCATTTTGAACGCGCAGATCAAAGAGGTGGCCATTGTCAAAACAACTCTGGATGGTCTTTAATTGGTTGATGGCGGTTTGTGGTTAATATCGCCCATTAGGGGATTGGCGAGAAGCGGGGAAGCTGAGATGAGGGGAGGGGGCACTTGTAGGTTGGAGCAACCTGCATTACAAAGCTGCAGTGTGAGTGAGTGAGTGAGTGATGGATGTTTTATGCTGTAATGACAGCCAGGGTCATTTCCATGACAAAAACAAGTTAGGACAAATTCTGACTTTTGGGACACGTGTTTTGACTCGGTCAGTCTTTGGTGATTGTATCTATGAGATGAGGGTGACTGGGCGGGCAAACAGCATGGGATCAGAACCTGGAAATAATTTTTGCTGTACCTCACCCCTTAGTATATCCAGATACTGACCGGGAATTGAACCCAACTAACCACTTGGTCAGTGCTGGGTCCCCCCTATTGTCGCCTTTTACAATCAGCAGGGGCTACTGGGGGCCTATATTCTTCCCAGGAGCACAAGCCCCACCCCGGTACCCCCACGTGGGAATTGCAGTATGATTGGTTGGATGGTTATTTGTTGCTTTAAGCCCTACTTAATTGCCAGGGTCACATCAAGGATGGTGATGGTGATTGAATCTATGAGAAGGTACCCCTACACTTTTATTGAGGCAGGTGTTCTTTGATGTGCAAAGTCCCATAGAACTGCAGTATTATGTCATACACATGGACACAGTCACAAACTAGGCCTAATACTTTCCAATTGTGTTTTGACTATTGAATTATCTTTATAACATACTAAAACTATAAACACAAAATGATAGGCACTACCCAGCAAACACAAAACGTTGCTACAACGTTGTGCAACGTTGTACTTTTGCAACGTTGTGATAAGACATGCCTGCAACATTGCTACAACGGAACAAATGAAACAGGCAGACAACGTTGCAAAATTACGTTGTATTTACGTTGTTTGTGCAACGTAATTTTTCACCACGTTGCTACAACGTTGTGGAACACACATGATAACAACATCCAGGTGGCACTAGTGTTTCCAAAGTTAAAATTTTCTGAAACGTTTTTCAATCTTAGGCTTTCTGGACCACTGTTTTACAACTTTAGTTAATCAATGTACATCTATATGATGTGATGAGCAACAGAATGCAGTTGACATATACCATAATGAATTAATCTGATGAATTGCAGATATTAGAAGTGAATTAAGATAATCTTAAATGTTAAACACCTTTTTGATAGCTTATCAATATTATAGAGTCTCCAGGCCTTGAGACGTAATTTGTAATTGCAGGCCATGAACCTAATATGATCCAGCAGGATATAAGGCTTTGGGTTGGACTTAAGATTATTTGTCCACCATTGAATCTTGAAAGCTGGACTTGGGCTATGCCAGCATTAAAAAAAACCCAGATAAATAATGAGAAAAAAATAATTAAAGAAATTGCACCCAAAATGATGTAGGGGGTCATCCAAAATAAGGAATAACTAAAATGAATAACAATATTAACATTTATAATGCTGATTTTCCTAAACCTAGCTCTACTACTAAATTTGTATTTAGGTTGTGAGTTGGTTGTGAGCTGGTAACACTGCAACCTTGTTACAACGTTGCTGCAACGTTTCTGGGAGTCTACAAATTTCCGTTGTCACAACGTAAATTTACAACGTTGCTACAACCAAAAAGTTACGTTGTAGCAACGTTGTCACAACGTCAATTTGTTTGCTGGGTAAGCACTTACAGACATTTACTCTTCCCCAGAGCCTATCTGATATGACATTCATTTCTGAAATGGAGTGCCCCCCCCTCTTAATTCGAGAAGAGGAGGCAAGAAGTGAGATGGGAAACAGAAATGTCAACAACGCCGCCTCGGTCAAAACTGCCATTGTCACTTTTTAAATGTTGACGTCGACGACGTCGTTGCTGCATATTTGTGGGACAGATCACACCCCATTGTCCTTAAACAACCTGCTTAGGCCTCGGTCAGGCTTTGTTAGGCCTAGAATGACCGTCACTGCCACCATTTAGGCTTAAGTAGGCTACTTTAGGCGGGGTCTGTACGTAGACAGTGAATAACACCTGCCGCTGAGTAATCGACTTAGTCTATACTAAAAATATACCATTATCACATTATTCCTTAATACTATTATGACTGGGGGCTGAATCCTTATTAGGTGTGTGCTGATTGCTATAGGAAATAACCAATACTAATTGACCAGACCTTCTGTTGAGGGTGTCAGCTATATAGCATCTCTAACATACATTGTTCAATGTATATTGATTGAAAAATAACATATGACAAAAGATCTAATCTAACCATAACCGTGGTGTTAACTTATTGATTTGCCACATTTTCAGTGCTCTAGATACATTACATGTACAGAAATGAAAGTTTGTATCCTAGATTTCAACACCTATATATGCTGATATTTTAGCAACATAAAGTTGTTTTATCCATCTTGTAGCATACTTCAACTAGATCTGCTGATATTGTATTGACAACGTACACATGTATACATGTACTCATATCACTATATATATTTGGAACAGGCCACAATGAAATGCGTCGTTGAAATTCCTTAAACCAATTAGAGATGTATAACCCACACACATTATGCCTAAAACATTGTTTACAGGCATTCAGGAGAACGGCCTTGAAGTAAGAACCTAGACTGCGTCCCAAAGTGGCTTGATAATTGCTGACGCAGCCTCTTTGGTTGCCTTAGAAGTCGAGATACCTGTTTGCCTTAGAGCCTTAAGCCTATATTCCACATACCGATTTTGTTGAAATCGGCTGTTTGAATTAAGGTTAAATATAGAAGTGTTGCATATCATTTGAAAGGTTATACAATTCCAGTTCGAATGGTATATGGTTTGTATAGTTTCATGTCATATTCTCAGAGAAATTCAAACAAATACAAAATTCTATAACTTCAAAATCGGTCTGTGGAATACAGGCCTTAGAAGTTAGAGCCTGAGTCTAATGACCAATTCACCCGACTACTTACGGTACTTAAGTACAAGACAGGCACTTAGGGCCGTCCAACATGAACACTTTCTTTCCATCTCTATCCATTAGAGAATCTCACAAACAACCGTTTCTTTAAGGCCCCAACGTCATGGGGCATTAATAAGCCTTTAATTAAATGGCAGGTTAGATGCTTATGAGGTAGTAAGGCGTATGCATGCTGGTAAACACGTCGTTGTATGGACAGACAGTGATAAAGTCAATTCAACCTACAACTTATCCTCACATCAAAAGTAGTGAGCTCCCTATAGGGCAATGACTATATGGTAATTGTACCAGCATTGTGAAGGAACTAATATAAAGGGTGATTTGCAGACTTTGTGCAAGAACACAAGCGCTGCGGTTTTCTGATTTATATGTCGGTATAGCATACCAGAAAAAAAACTCTCAACGATGGAATTCTCTCCATATCTCAATAAGATATACTTGCTCCTGATTTTTTATTGCAATATCCTCTTTAATCTATATTACCAACAATGAACGGGAAAACGGGTAGGTGATATTGTAAAATCTCGTAAATATTTACTTTATGTGCCACAGGCTATATTTAACTCAATAGGATAGTAGCGGGGGTATACAAGTTTGCGCTTTACCGGAAGTTGCATACGTTTATCAACTAATTTCTTGTTATTTCTCTCATCGTGATATATAAGCCAAAAGGGCTTTGTCTCGTGGGCTCTGATTGGTCACTGCTGTCCACCTATCTAATCCGTCGTATTATCCTACCACGTGCAAAGGTATTACATAATGATAAGGCTGATAGGTATTTCACAGCGATCCTATGACTCGTGGCAAATACTATCTCCTAAAGATAGTGCTATATATCTTAACCCATGGTGATAAAAATACATATGTCTAGCATGGGAACATTTTCTAACATGCATGAGCTTTAGATATGATAACTCTGACGTTGTATTATGAGACCCTAAACGTCAGAAAATACATTAAGAAATTTTTGTGATAGTTTTCATAAACCGTACTCTTGAAAGTGAACTTGACTGACTTCCACACAACACAACGATGGGAGTACGCCTATCAACACAACTAAACCCTTCCACTATCAACACTCTACCCACGCAAATCTGTATGATATTGGATATCCTATATTCCTTCTATGTCCTATCCAAGTGCTTCTTAAATGCTGGCGAACTCCAAGGGGATGGGTGTTCTTTTTTTTAAAGTTGTGCTTGATTTTGAAGATCGGATCCCTACCCAGTGGCGGATCCAGGGGGGGGGGGGGGGGGGGGGGGGCAAAAGGGGCAATTGCCCCCCCTAGACCAAAAATGGACTCTCTTAGTTTTGGCAAATCTAAGGAGAAATTTTGCAAGCTAAATCATGGGGGGGAGGGGCAGATATATTGCCCCCCTAGATGACAGACTCTGGATCCGCCCCTGCTACCTCCATACACATATACAATACATTTCTGTAGATATGTGTGAGGGGGTGTTACTTAACCCAGTGAGTACCTGATCCCACCTCATCCTGACTCACATACTGATACGGTGTGTCTGTCTCTCATACACCTCTAGTCACAATGCACGCAGTGACCCCGGCCCGTGCCAAGAAAGCTCCCATTAGTCCTAGTCATGGGACTGATACAAATCGTTACTTTACACTTTCAATATTACTGTTCATATTTCTGTATAGTAACAAATATTTGTGTGAGTTTAAATTCTGGTTTACTTTTTTTACTTTTATTTGTTTGGATTCCGTTTTTCCAATAGGTTTATATGTATGATCTACTAAAGATTTTAATCTTAACCATTGTCAGGTCAATACTTTGTGTTATGTTCATGCTTGTAGCACTCCTTATTGTTGGTTGTGTACCTTTATATTTAGAAATGTATCATATGCGTACCATAGTTCTCTCTCAATTACAAAGGCGAATCGCCAATGTGAATGAAGATAGATTGGGAAGACAAAGGAGGATAAGGGGCAGATAAGATCGACTCATGAGGGCAGTGTAGGAAGTTTAAAAGCAAAATACAAGCAATGCATTAATCTTCAACAAATTATATGCAATTTTGCGTAAAGCTGCAGGCGATATACAGGGAGACTAATAAGGGGCGAGGGGGGGGGGGTCTATATGTCACATACAAATTGAGAAACCTCTATATATCACATGTCCTTATTGCTTATTAACACCCGTGTCAAATGTAAATATCAAGAAATACCCACCCTCTCATTATGTTTTAAAAATCTGAATTTCATATAAATGTAAGTTTCTACAGCTTTTGTCATTAGGTTGTAAACCAAAATCATTGTCATTGTCATTGGTCTTGGGTTTATGTGTAAAGTTTAGCGGCAGTAACCCTTTCCATTGATTTAGCATCTCATCAGGCCTTCCCCCCGCCCTACCCAGCTGGGGGAGGCCCGTGGAGGTTACCCTGTTACATAACATATACACTGCATGCATACACTATAATTCTCGCGGACGGGCTGATGTCACAGACTTATCTAGGTCGGGATTTACCTGGCAACAGTAAGCCACGCCTCCATCGCGAAGGGGAAGCCCTTTGATCTTTTCCCCTTCATGCATATAATTAACTGGGCGGGGCCTGTTGTTAGGGAATTTCCCCTTCACTGGTGCCCAGCGTGAATATCTATCTACAGTGTGCTGAAATCAGACGACCAGTTCCGCCCGTCTGCGAGAATTAGACTAATTGAAGCACCTGTCACCTCTTAACCTAGTTTGGGGTATAACCCAAGCAACACCATAGGCATTTCCTTCAGATATTTCTGTCACCATTCAATATGTAACAATATAGCTATATTCCCGTCATAATCTGCAATACACGTACACATATAATACCCACTGTTGATCTTGACTTTCAAATTCTCATTGCCATTACATTTAGAGATGTCAACAAAGTGACGGTGTAAAATACAAGAGCAAAACTATTGCCAAGACTTCACACCCCTTATTAACCACCATACATTGATCAGCGACATTACATTGCAATGTCACACCCCAAACATCAATCGGTTGATCATACACTTACCATATATAGAGAAACACTGAGTAAACTGTGCAAGCTGTGCATGGGAATTGCAGGGACCCCTGGACTGTCATCAATGATCGAGATCGTCGGCCATCACAGCCTACCCCCTAAATAACAACCACCGGAATTCCCCACTTTCATGAACCATTATCTAACCCTCCACCTGAAACAGCGCCTTTAAACCCCTACATCTGCAGCTTTAAGCACCCCATCGGCATTAACAATTTGCCCCCTTATTTTGTGTATTATAAGTGTGCTTACCTTTAATGTGCAGGTAATGTAGCGAGGTGGTTTAGGCTCCGTTAGGTCGTACTGACCTACATTTAGATATTTGAACACACCTGAACGATGGTGATTAGCATAAAGCACAGGTGGAACTCTCCGGTTACGGAGACCGGCTGGGTAAAAGACGGATCGCCGATTGAGGCAACTGGAACGGGTGAGGACACAGAGGGAGCTGTGTAGTGCTTTTGGTCACCAGAATGACCGGAATGAGATACATACTTTAACACCAGAATAAGATATATACTTTTATTGTTTCAATTTTACTTTGTAGGCTCACAACGTTTATCATTTGTGCCAAAAAGGGTAAATTTTGTGAAGGTTTTCCCAACATCATAATGTAATAAAATAATGCTTTTATTGACAATTGAGAACCATTGCATGGTTGGTGCATAGGTCAGTTACATTGTACAGATGTCATATACTCAATATGCAGACTACAAACACACTTGGGACATATATAGATTAGCTGTTATACAGCAAATGGCCTTTAGAACAGACCTACATCCAATAAACTAGGTGGTAGTGAATACAAGGCCTTGATAATTCAATAATGAAATTTTATATATATATATATAATATATATATATATATAATTATATATATAGACATATATACAGGAGTGGCTGATTTCAAAGGGCTGCAGGGGGCAACCCCCTATTTTTGGCCAGATATTACCTTTTTTATTGCAAGATTCGCTGACCCTAGAGTCTGGCGGAAATTGTTACAACAGGGTGCGTCCCGTTTTGAAAATCTCTGGATCCGACCCTGCACAAGAGATACATGGCTATACATAAGCTATGATAATATGATGACGAACCTTTCACTTTAGCCTCCCCCCCCCCCCCCCACTTTAGCACCCATCGACTGCAGTGACATAGAACACTCATACAACACCTGCCCAATGTGGTGTTTTGGACTATAGTTTCCAGTTCTCAGCACATATGATTGGAATATTTGACGTCTTTCCTTTCCATTGTACTGCATCTGAAATAGCAATACAATACAACACAATCTTTATTCACGGCCCATTTCTGGGCAAAGGAAAAGAATCAGGTATAGCCGAAAGTTACAAGGCATCACTGATCACAAAATAAGAGAGATGGTTTGCTAGATTCACTAGATGAAACAATTACTAAAATAGCTTATGAACTGGACGGTATAAAAATCTTAGCACAGTAGCCACCAGGTGGCAGCACCTTACATTTATGCCATTGGTGCTACAGCTGTGAGATCTACTTATAATTGGTGTGAGCACCATTTCGGTTGGTTGATTGACTTAGTTTAAATGCAAGCCAGGATAAATCTAAATAGATGAGACTTGTAATTGGGACTTGATGGATTCCCGTTTGTTGCCTGCTTGACTAGTGGCTTCATATTTTTTGACTAGTGTCTAAAGGTAGCACCTTGACATTTACTAAAAACTTAATACTAAATACTTGAAAACTGGTTATTTACATTTGACTAAACAACAGAGACAGTGGCGACAGAGAAAGCAGTGTACTGGATTTCTAGAGATTGCCTAATTACTGGGTGTTATCTTGAAGTTTCTTAGCTCTGCGTTCCATAAGCTGGGTTTTCTTTTTCACCCTATACGCTTGTGCTTCATTGATTTTGTTTGCTCTGAGATTCTTGTCTTTGGGTGCAAACTCACTCGTACTTCTATCTACACTAGAGCAAGAATGGACACTAGCCAAGAATGATGAGCAATGTGTGAAACCAAATAGTAACCATATAGGGGTAGACCCCTAAAATCGACAGGGCGCCATGGCCATTGCTTAAATTTGACGTATGACATGAGGCTTAGTGAAGTGAAGAAAAAATAAATGACATTACATAGGATACTAGTATTCCTTAAATCAGACATGCGACACGGAGGGTTCTAAAAAAATTACAGGAATATTACAAACATAGGAACATGCGACATTGTCATTTCTAAAATTCAACATGTGAAATGGGGACTCTCCATCTATACCCCTAACCATGTCAGAAGTATGGATATAAAAAAAATCACATTTTCTTATCGCCGACAAGTAAACGTCTATTTCTATTGCTTGCTCTTTTCACTCATGTAAGCCACCTATAAAGATGAGTATAATATTGCCAGAGATATTCCCATATGCAGTCACCCCCACTTTATTACCATCAAAAACTCAACCTGACTGATGGGCCATCAAAAAGTTGTCAAATTGACAAGTTTGATGAAATATGATTTGCACTTTTTGAGGCCCCTTTGACCCTCATTTAACCAAATTATAACCCCCCTGTATTACTTACTTGTTCTTCAGAGATGAGGTGCTCCATCCTAATTGTCCAAGGAGTATATATATATATATATATATATATATATATATATATATATATATATATATATATATATAGGATAAGCAGTATGTTACAATGATTGGAACTGAACTGCTGTTAAGTTCCAAATATCTAAGCGGCCTTTGGTAGTCACAATTCTGATTTTACTTTGAAAAAGGTGTTTACATAGAACAACCCTAGATATGACAGGTTTTTGACAAGTTTATGGCAAATTTATGACAACTATCTGATGATGTGGTTGTCAAAAACTTCTCTTTTTGGTAACAATGCCAAACTTGTCATGAACTTATCACTTTGACATTTTTTTTAGACAAGTTTGGCATTGTCCCATTTTCTCAGTGATGGAGGTGCTTAATATCAGTGGCACATACTTTCAGCATGTGGAATACGGCCTCTAGTATCATATTAGAAACCTATATGGGATGTAAGAAAAAACATATGTGCCTTTATATTTTTAACATAGAGGGGTTTGTTATTCCAAACATAAAGTAACTTAAGTCCACATTAGAATAAATACCAAGACCTTTATAAATTCATATGACTCAGTTTAAGATTACATTTCTATCGAACACTGTGGGAGGTATTTATCTGCATTAACATAAAATAAATGACATGTAAATTATAAATGATATAAATATCCTTTAGATATCAAATATGATCATTTTGGACGAGGGGGTCTCGATTCACCAGGTACTGTCATCTTTGGCCTTGAACCTTGCAATGCACTGGAGGTGCCATCTGGTGGACAATAATACAACCAGAACAATAGCTGGTTCATCCATTTTATAGACCTATTTCAATAGAGTGGGGCCCTGCTAGCGGAATTGGCCTGAACAGTCGATTGGGGTATGGGTTTGTCATACCTAAGTTTAGGCATGGCATATCCTCCCTCTAACAACTACAACTATTTACCAAATTTATCATATAAGATATATAAATATCATAGTTTCATAAACAATAATTAAAAGACATATCAAAATGTATTCATAATAAATCATAGAGTTTATGGTCAAACCTTTTTTAGCACTCCCCCTCCCCCTAGTGGTCAACTGGCCTAATTAATGTAATTGGGTCAAAGGCCAAATGTGAGGTCAAACTGTACTAAAGAGCTCCTTTCTGCACCATCTAACTACTGTGAAACTATGATTTTGTAGTAATCAGAAGCAACGGGTAGTGTGAGGTGAGGTGGGGAAGTGCACCCCTGCTGTGAGGGCAGTGGGAGTCTGAACACAAAAGTGAGCACATGTTCATTGTGTAACAGCCTAGGCTTAGGCCTATGTTTAATAACCTGTGACTGAAGAATTAATACAAGATCATCTCAACACTACTCCTGTCTTCAACTCTTTCATTACTCCCCTCAACAACATCCACAATTAGAAAGTACTACACAACAAAACTTGAAGTACTTCATGTTTCAATGGAAATCGTTGGGTACAGGCCTCCTGTGGGAAGGTTCACTGTGCAGGTTCATGGGAAAGGTGTATACATCCTTCTCACCACCCTGTGCGGTGCAGTCCTTCTGTCCAGCAGGCACAGGTGAAAGGAACCGTAGAGCCAGGTCACTGCACTGCATGTAGCTAGGCTAACAGTAGGGCCATTTAGTGTACTGACGCAGGTGGCCAGTCCATGTTTGTAGGCACTACGGCGTGAGCTTTAGAAGCGCATGTGCAAGCCATGTTTCACTTTGTCAAATAGTGGAATGGGGGAGGAGTCACAGTGTGATGTACTACTCTAAAAGAGCGTGTTCCGCTCTCAGTCAGTCAGAGTTCGCTGTAACACTGTGTGAGTAACATCCTGGAAAGGTTGGACCTTTAATCTGCAGTTTTGGATCTGGATAGAGGCATAGAAATCGTGTAAGAGCCCAGAGCGTTGACTGAATGTGTTTGAGGGAATTCCTATCTTGGGACTTATCATGGTCAATCGAGTTCTTGTCACAAAACAACTATACACTGGATAATAAACAACAACTTCCTTTCACGTGAGTGTTCACGTCTTACATGATGTTGGAACTATAATTATGTATTGGCCAGTCGTGGGGACGTGGCGTGGTGTTCAATCCTTGGGCAGGACCACAATGAACAAAGGCTTCTCAAATTTGGTGCCAAAGTATCTTGGCTCAGCTTATCTGTCTTTTCATTGGTCAGTTCTGTTTACTGCCAAGTAAGCAGTGTTCTCATTGGCTGAGTGTATCAGGGTTACTGCACTCACCCCACTTACAGTACAGTAAGTGTAAAAATATAATTTAAAAATGTAGTATTAGGGTGGATAGTTAAATAATTATTTTTTACCCCCCGCTTACGGTAGGACAGATTTATTGTTTATTGTGGTTTTGCCGGTTAGGGCTCATCAGCTGCTCTTAGGAATTTATGAATCTGATGTGTCATTGTGTGTGTAAGCTTGTAGTGTATGAGTGGTGGGATGTGTTGCCACCTGGTGTTATTTTCTGGGATGTGTTGATATGCTCAATTCTCCCTGTAGGTGTCACTACCACACTGATAGGGTCTGTGTAATATGCCCTTTATATTTGAGAATCAATTGGTGGTACCACCTATTTTGTAGGGGGTAGCCTTTAGTTCATTGTTGTCATATGGTTGTTGCTCTAGGGAAATATAATTTCATTAATTTTAATGAACTAAATTGGAATTACCAATATTAGTTTAAATTTTTTTTTTGACGTGGCGTTTGTTGAGCATCAACCATATCTATTATCCAGTATATTCATGCCTTTTGGGGCTGTCGTACCCAGCCTCTGTATCCAGTTGGTTACTATGGTGTTGCGTAGGGACTGTGCCCTCTTACTCTCTGGGTGTGCATATATGAATTCCCGAATGTGTACTTTGATATCCTTTATACCGTTGTGGCCATTTGTATTGAAATGGTATGAAACATCGGTTTCTTTTTGATTTTTGATGCCGTACAAGTGTTCGCGTAATCTGTCTTTTATTTTGCGTTTTGTTTGTCCCACGTATTTTTTGTTACACTTTGTGCATTCAAGGCAATATATCACATTAGAACTATTGCAAGTTATTGCATTTTTCTTGGTGAATTGGCGGTCATTGCTTGTGAGAGGTGTAGTTTTGTCTAGTATCTGACAATATCTGCAGTTTTTTGTGGTGCACTTATTGACTGTGTCGGCACATTTTCCCACTCCTTGTTTTTTGGATCCAGAATTATATTCTGTTTTAGCCCGTACAAGGTAGCTCCTCAGATCCCTTGGTTTTTTGTAACCTATCATTAGGTCTGCTCTGTGTATTTGTTTTGTTGTGCTCGACCTTGCTAGTATATCCCAATTTTTCTTAACTATTTTGGGAATATATTAGTACCCTTCCCGGTAGGTCGTCGTGAGGAAGATGCGTTCTTTCTCAGTGTGTTCTACACGTTCTTTGTTTTTGAGGAGATCTGAGCGACTTTTTGAATCTGCTTTTGATTTTGCTTCTAATATTATGTTTTTTGGATAACCTTTTGTGAGTTGTTCTCATAGTCGGTTTCTTCTTTGCAAATTCTTTTGATTCATAGAAACTGACAGTAAGGGAGACTCTCTTTGCATTTCTTTGGATGAGCTGAATCGAACCTAAGATAGCTGTTTGTATCTGTCGGTTTTACGTATAAGTCAGTGTACAGTTTTCCATTTATATCTTTCTTTACCTTTGTATCTAGAAAGTTTATTTCAGACTTTGAGTATTCTGCAGTGAATTTAATGGTCGGATGGTATTTATTTAGGTCTGTGATCCATTTTAAGAGGTCATCTTCTCCATGTTCCCAGATGAACAATATGTCATCTATATACCTGTACCATATCACTGGTCTCTTCACACTGTCATTCAGTATTTTATTTTCCAGTTCTGTCATAAATAGGTTTGTATATGTCGGGGCCACTCTGGTGCCCATAGCTGTGCCTCCTATTTGTAAGTAGTTATCACCATTGAATTGGAAATTGTTACGTGTTAGTACTATCTCCAAAAGTGTGATTAGTGAGTCATTGCTTGGTTTTTCAAGTCGGTTTCTCTGGTTTTCTAGTGTTTTTTTTATACTGTCTATACCTTCCTTATTTGGTATATTTGTATACAGCGCGGTTACATCCAAAGTGCCCATTATATGGTTTTTGGATGTGTTTTGAAGACTTTCTATCTTATTGATGAAGTCTGTAGTGTCTTTTATATAAGACTTGCTCTCCTTTACCAAAGGGTTTAGGAAGTGATCTACGAAAGCGGAAATTTTCTCAGTAGGACAACTGTTTGCTGATACTATCGGTCTCCCTGGGGGTGGCATGGTGTTTTTGTGTATCTTTAGTAGAAAATATATATTTGGAGTTTTAGGCTTTTGTATCAGAAGGATGTTTTTGACCTTGTCTGTTATTTCTCCGTCCGTCACCATTTTTTCTAGTTGGTTTGCGACCTCATCATTGTATGTTTGAGTTGGGTCTATGCTAAGTTTTTGATAGGTGTCCGTTGCGGATAGTTGCCTATGTGCTTCTTTAATATAGTCTGTGGTGTTTTGAACAACTATAGCGCCCCCCTTGTCAGCAGGTTTGATGGTGATTTCTCTGTCTTTTGCTAGTGATTTCAGGGCTAGTATTTCTTTGTTAGAAATGTTTTGGTTTCGTTGTTTTGGGAAATCCGCATTACTCAGGTCTATGTCATTTGTGTTAGTGAACGTTTCTAGGTTTGGAGAACCCGATGGGGGTTTCCAACTGGATTTCTGTCTGAGTTTGAGAAAGGAAGTGACACATTTTTTTTAAAAACTAATATTGGTAATTCCAATTTAGTTCATTAAAATTAATGAAATTATGATTATGTATTGGACCATAGCAGTCGACGAGGCGGAGACTGTGTATGGAGCTAGTTATTATCTATAAACTAATTACGACATTAACGTACACGATATATAACAGATAATTAACCTCTATAGTTCATTAGCACCTATTTTCTAAACCTCAGCATTATATAAAATACTTCATTTTTATCATTCAATTTAAAAATAGGATAATATATATCCTTTACTCTCAATAACTTATATCAATGGTGAATTGTGTGCTTTATATCTAGGGAATTTGTCAAGTTTAGCTGACTTTTATGTGAAGGCAGGTAAACCATACGAACAAGTTAATTGCATGTAATTGTCAATGGCGGTTGTTTTGGACCTCTGCTACAGTAGGTGTGTAGGGGTCCTGGGCTATTGAGCTCCCCCACACACACATTCCATACACTGCTAACAAGTACAGACACTTGACCATCTAAGTGGGCACCAATTATCACTGGGCTCTGCTCCAAGCCTAGTGGTCAGTGTTGCAGACTGTGATCTGCAACCCCTCACCTGGGTTCATTTCCCTGCTCAGAAAGTGCGCCATGCTTAGATAGAAAGGTGTATTAAATCCAGAAATGTGAACATGCACAAAGACAATAATAGTCTCTTTTTAGACATGTATTAGCTTTTCTCAGAACCTCTTTAAAGTAAGGCAAATTTCAGCTCCAAGCCTGGGCTCGTCTGTAATATATTCTGATTTAATAAGAGTAATAATATAGCATGTATGTGTATGCTACCTACAGTTCTATTAATATACACCTTTTTCAATAGTGTGGCTCCCTGCTAGCGGAATGGCCAGAACCAAATGGTTTAGATATGGGTTCCTATGGGACCAGGCTTAAATCATTGGGGCCCTCACTATGGTAGGGTCTACTGCGCATGTTTGTGGGAAAAATGTATAGCAACCTACATTTTAACTTGGATGTCCCTCTGCACTATACTCCTCAGGGATTAGACTAATGCCACGTCCCCACTTGGGCGACCAATCACGGCAACTAACGTTAGTCGCCAGACGATTAATGAAAAGGTATGTCGTCGGTAAGTCGCCGGTGGAAAAAAAGTTAATCGCCACGTTGGGACTCTCTTGTAGTTAATCGCCGGACGACGAGACAAGACATTAGTTGGTCGCCCGGCAATTAACTTTTCACTGGCAGGCATAGAACAGTATTAAATATGTCAAATATTTTGCCCTAAACCCTCGGCGATTAGTGGTTTAGTCGCCAGACATTACGGCGCCAGAGTGAAGTTAATCGGCGGGCTACTAACCACCTTAGTTGTCCGGCGACCAAGCAAATCTAGACGCCCAAGTGGGGACCAGGCTTAAAGGCGGGAACCCAGTGAGTGGTGCGGCTGAAATTCTGGTTAAATTAGAGAGTGCTAATGAACAATATAATATAACATTGTTAGATATTTTCCAAGTGGTTAACTCTTTTGTGATAGATTTCCGAGCTCATCGGTCGTTTTCGATGATTTCTTGTTGTTTGAACAACAATAATTCTAGTGGAAACGCTCGATGGGTAACCCTCTTTACTACTGATAGTCTGAGTTGTAGTTAACACTTTATTGTGTGAACAGGATGGTAGAATATGGGCATAGTAATCTTTGTCTCTTAATAAAAAAGAGCAATGCCGGCAACTGACCCCCCCCATTAATCCTACCTTGTTTGTTTTGGGTCGACCTTTCCCTGGGAGGGGGCCCTCGAGGGTGACATCCAACAGTTGCATGTTGAATTTAAGAATATATATAATATATCAAAAACAGTGACTAGGTATGAATCCTTAAGAAGAGAGGGATATATATTTAGTTTAGTCCCCATTATACAAACTGTGGAAAAATGTGACTAGGAATAGGGACGAGTTAGCCTTTTAGGTATGAATCCTAAAGAACTATCAGAAGAGAGGGATATATTTTTAGTTTAGTCCCCATTATTAAAAACTGTGGAAAAAAGTGACTAGGAACCCACCCCTCATGAGCCCAATTAGGACCGGGGCCACCGACCCATAATGCTTACTTAATCTACTGGGGGGTCAGATGCCAGGCACGCAAAAAAGAACATACTCATGGGGCTTTTTTTAGATACACTTTTTTATTTGTCAGCTTCACAGCAGTCTGGTCTGGTTAAGAGTACATATTCGGTAAGCATTCATTATACAATTATCAATGTAAGTTTGTTGATGATATACACATTTCTATAATATATGGTGAATGACAGGAACTGAGAATTGTCTAAATATCTAATAAGTTGTGCTTTAATCATCGGTATTTGTTATAAGGAGGTAGGGAGTTGTAGGCTAGTACATCTTTTCAAATCCCCCATTCTGGCCCCAGTGACCTCACACCTCTCACTAGATAAGGCCTGTGTAGACAGAGGTATGATAAGGGTTGCAGACTGGGGTTCTCACCTCTCTGTTGTGGTAGTCCACCCACTCAGCCATTGTCTTGCCTGATGGCTAAACACCTAAAACAACATTCTCACCTGATTACAGATTAGACACTGTGCATACAACCTACTTAGGGGTCCCTCAGAGGGAGGGGGCAGGGGTAAATTTTACCCATCTATAACTACCTTATTATCCAATATTATCAAAAAATTCCAAAAGGGGTATGGGGATTAATACTTTAGCTATTGAGAAAAAATGATAAGGTTATCAATTCAGATTTTATTGTCCTACTATAGTGAACTGAAGATAGAGGGTTTTTGGTAACATATCAGCAGTGGAGGGGTTTAGCTTGTCCCCCGACAGACCTGAACTGGGGGACAATGGCTGCCCCCATGGTACATCTCCCTACAGGCCTATACAATATGATCGGACCTTTTTACATGTATATATACAATTGGAATTCGTATGACCTACCCAAAGAAGGCGTCCCCATATCGAAGGATGTATGACCAAATGGAGGTAGAAGCTCCAGGCCCAGGCCCATTCTCCATTATGTATAATATATTTTACCACAATGATACATTACCATATGATGTAATAGTAGGGGCCTTCCATTTAGTATATACTTATCAAGGGGGGGAGGGGAGGGGGTCCGAGATTTTTGGAAATGTGCGTTCATTCTAGTACATATTCAATGCTTATTTTTTCCTGCGGTTGGGTGGGTGGGGGGGATCTGAGATTTTTGAAAATCTGCATACATACTAAATGGAAGGCCACTTATTGAAATGTAATAGTATTGGCCTTAGTTTGACTAAACCCTTAAGAACATTCTAGAATTGGAAACAAAATGACTAGAAACAAAAAGACTAAGCCTACTGTGAGTTATAAACTTATACTTGGAGGCCATATTCCTCAATACAGTATTTTGCTAGCGGTGGGCATTTTACTAGCGGTGTTCATCCCCATTTCAACAGGCACGGCAATTGGAATTCAATTGTGATGATTCTTGCAGTGGGTGTTGGAGTGGGTCACCGCAAGACCCAACACAAATAAATGTATATAGGTTTTTCTACAGAATACTTGCAGTAGGGGATACCAACATATCGGTATCTGAAACACAAATTACTAGCGGTGGAAAAAATGACCACCGCAAATGGTCCCCTGCTGCATAGAGGAAGATGGGCTTTAGTGACAAAAGTAGATAATCAATCAGGTATATTGATATGCATAAAACTTCATTGTCACATCAACCTCACATAACTGATATCATTTGACCAGATGATACATATAATCATCATCATTATAGTTATTTCAAAACCCTTTACCAGTAACTGTTCTATAGAATTTTCTCCTTGATGCCAAATTTTAAGGATTTTTTTTGGGTTGTCAATTATATTTTTGTTTGATCACTCATACACATTAACTTGTCCCTTTAGTCCTGAATGGATCATAGTGAAGTCATGAACATTATGGTGTTCAGACATATATATTTGCATTAGTTATTTTTTCACTTGTATTCATTGGAGCAAGTGGCTTTCAGGATTAAAACAGCATATGCCAAGAACTGCTGGACATCCAGCCATGTCAGATATTTTACAAACAATGTATGATGTTTTACCTTAAACTTCGGTCATTTTTTTCAATGCAACTTTTGTGCATTGTCTGTATAATAGAGTTTTTTTGTTACTATTATTTTTCTGAAACCATTTAAATATTCATTTGTAAATGTCATATCTGGTATGGCATGAAAATGTCAGATGTAATCCTGTCAAATATAAGATGTTTCAGGAAGTATTAGGGTAATGCTGTAAATTAAGGTATAGTAAGGGATATTATTAACTTTATCTATATACTTTATATTATTAACTATATCTATATTTTGAACTTCACTGAGTGTTTCACCTTTTTCAAAATATTCAACCAATCATCTTACAGTCCTATCAACAGGTTATACAGTGCTGGATTTAGGGGTTGCAGAGGGGGTGTTTGCACTCCCCCCTCCTTATTTATGGCCAAATATAAGCTTTTTAATGTAAAATTCTCAGACGTGGATGGTCTGATGGAAATCTCTTACAACAGAATGCTCCCCTTCTGAAAATGTTTAGCTCAGCCTTTGTTATATTCTAGGTTATTGAAGCTGTGGTTTGGGAATGCTGACTCTCTACGTATACCTGCACAATGTTTCCACACCTCAGAAGGGCAACAAAGGCTTTTCTAAATCTGCTGTTTCTCCAGGCATAGATAAAGGGATTAATAAAGGAGCAGATGAACCACAGAACGTAGCAAATCCATAGAATGTAGGTCCCCTCCACTGTTGAACCTTTAACAAATACAAACCCAAGCACTGCTGGAATGGTACTAACAAAGTAGAGCGTCAACACTATTGCTATTGTCACTGTGGTGCGTGACACTGCCTTTTGGTTATGTGCCGCTTTTGCATCTCCTCTGGAAATTGTGCTGGCCTCCATTTTTTGTTGTTGGCTTCTTATGATGCAGAAAATGCGGATGTAGAGTGAGACTGTGATGATACTGCATATGACAGCTGGACCAGCGGTTATGGATACAATCAGGGCAAATGGTACTATTGCCATTACAGAACATTCTGGTCTCCTAGTCCCAGTCAAATTGTGGCCAAACATGACGATTGGTGCAAAGATTAGTGTCACAATACCCCAGAGAAAAATGAGGAATATCTTCATGCGTCTGGTGGTGGTGAGTGAAGGATAGCGGAAAGGTGCTGAGACTGCAACTAGTCAATCTACTGACATGATCACCACATGCACAATGTTTTGTATGGATACCACAAGGGTTATTGTCTGTGAGATGATACAAAGGGTTTGCCATGTCATGGCATCAGCCATAAACTGTAGCACAATGTGGAATGTATAGTTGACACCTGTGATGAAATCGGCAAGAGCCAGGCTTGCCACAATATAGTTTGTACCAGTCTGCAATGTCCTAAAGCGGGCAATGCTTACCATTGTAAGAAGATTTCCAGAGATGGCAAGGAAGGTTTGTAGGAAGCGTATCACTTCATAGGTTATCTCAAAGGCAGGGTGCAAGCTAATAGCAATGTTAATTGCTAGTGTGGCATTATTGGTCAAGTTATACATGTACTTCATTGTAACATCATCAGTACTGTAAGCCATATCAATGCCTGCACCTGAAGTAGTCAGTTCAGTTAAGGACATTGTTAAAATCCCTCTACAATAATTATATGGATGAAAGAAATATTAAGAAATGTTCTGTCCAGGCCAATTTTGTTGAAGTAAATCAGTTTTAGGCTTTCAAAACCTTGAGAATTTTACACCATTACTTTCTTAACTTTCCATACTCCAGAAAATGTACACAAGTGTGTACTTAGTATTAGATACACAATATATTACAAATAATTTACAAATAATCCAAAACCTCACAGACTAATTAAAGCCAATTTTCTTATGTCTAATACGATCCTGGTTCAACTTCTTTTTGGAATGTAAGTCAGGGTAACGTCAAGCTCTGCCTCAGCATGTGCCCAGTAGTAGCCTGAGGATGTCCAGTGTCCAGTGGCCTTGTTATACCTTTCAGTCATCCTGGGACTGGGGATGGGGACAGTCCATTTTTCCTTGGGGATTAGTGAAGGAGAAGGGATGGTGGGGGGATTGGATGGCATGGTCAGTGGGGTGTATGTGCTGTCGTTTATGTAGGGAGTGGCCCACAGCTGGAGGTATGCAATCATGTTGTTGCAGTATTTAGAGGTGAGGAAAAATGACCCCAAGCAGCACACAATGATATTAATGGCAGATAAAATAGGGATGTACAATGCAAAAAGTAACTTTGGATTTACAAAAGTTGACTAACATTTGGTACTTTCAGTTACACATATATGGTAAATGATGAAAAATTGGAGTATTTTTGTGAAAAATTGGCATTAAAATGGAAAGCACTATTTAAAGCGACCAAATAGAAAACCGAAGCATTTTTCTCACTTTATTTTCATACTTTCTCCATTTTCTATCATTGACTTCCAGTATTTATGTCCAGTATGCTAGTATTAAGAAATTCAAACTTTTTTTTGCATAACTGTTTGCAGGGCTCTTAAATTTGTGCTGATGGAGTTCAATTTTCCTCACCTCTACTTCAAATAACAAGGGGGATGAGTTTGATAACATCTGAATAAACAATACTACCTGCCCTGCCATAGCCAGCCTTATCCCCCAGGGACACCCACCCCCACCCCACTCCCCAAACCGAGGAAAAATGACCTGTAGCCCTGGGAACAATCACAAAGTGTAAATATCTGGTCTGTTGTGGAAACATGGACATAGGTGTATGCAATGTGCAGTTTGCAAGGGGGGCACTTTCCCACTTGAGATAACTACTTCAGATAACATGAGAAGTGAACATGGAAATAATTGATAGATAGTTTTTTTTTGCGTGTGTGTGTGTTTACTCATACTAAAACTTTCAGGACAAAGTAACTGCAAAAAATATCACGTAGGGTCAATATATGGGCCTTTAGGTACCAGGCTGAGTAACTATTTTGTTATTGAGCCTGGGGCAGAGAAGTGTAAATCCTCAATTTCTTTTTGTTACAAAAGTGGTTACATAATGGTTTTTGTTGGAATTTAGTGAAAAACCTAGCAAGCATTCTTTAAAACTAGTTTTTGATTTATCCAAGGCAAACAAACAAAAAATAGTAATTAAAACTAAGTAAGTTGTACCAGAAAAGTCCCTTTTTATATAAATACTGTTTGTTGGAATGACTTGTCTATTAAAGCACCAACTTGTATTTATGCAAAATAGATCAAAGATTATCAAGAATGAACTATGGTAACTAAATAATATTTACAAACATTATACTCAATAGAAATCAATGATTAGACGATGAGTTTATCACAACACAAAAAACAGTATTTATTTTGAATTGGCAAACATTCATCCACATTTTGGACTGTCAAATCTTCATGAAAGTAATATCTAAAATCTCAAAAAGTATCCCCCCTTCCATTGAGAAACAACATATATCAGGGTGCCCACGCTTTTTTTTCAGAGATCAGAATATGACCTAAATGATACCTTTTTTAAGGCCTTGTCAGATAACAAAATAATCCCTTCTCAAGGCATAATCGAGAACTTTTTTTTGAAGAATATATAATTTCGTGTGACAGAAAGAAAAATAACATCTTAGAATCAATTCAGATTGACCTACAATAAGACCTTTTTAAGACCTCAGGACCTATCATAAGAAATTTCTGATAGCCTTTTGAATTGTAAAAAGAAAAGAAGACACTTCTAGACCTTTTAATACATGTGTAGGCACCGTGTATATGTACAACCCAAGTAACTCATACCATGATGCAACAATGAAACAAATCAATGTGTGACAAAAGGAATGCCAATGTTAGGATGGCTCTTGCTGTTGATTTATAGTTGTTCTGCTGCCAAAATTTTCAGTAAAGAGTTATAGAGAGAAGACATCAAAATCTAAGAATTCCAAAGTCTCGTCCAAAAACGAGCATGTTAAATTGGCGAAATATTATGTTGAATTTTCTCACAATAGTTATTTACTACTGTTATTTTATAACGGGCCACAGCAGTGGCTTTTCTGATAATTTCTCACCATCACAACCATGATAGATCAAATCAATCATTTTTCAAAATTGAAAAAGATAGTAATGACTTTGCAGACCTATTGAAAAAAGCTTTTGTTTGTTTTCAAATTCTTTCCATATGATTATGTTCTCATTTCTAGCAATCACATAATTGAACAAATAGAAAAACTTTAATTCATACAACAATACCTATTGCAACAGTGACATAGGTGTTGCGATAACTAATGGCCTTTAAACCACAGGCCCCTGATTTATTGACAGCAGCATGTGATCTCTCAGTCTGCCTCTATTTGACCTATCAGCTAAACATACATGGGCCTGTTAACAACTACAACAAACCTATCCAATGTACACAGTGTTATGGAATCCAATAAGGCCAGGCTGAAGATGGTGGATTCAAGGCATCTATAGGAGTGTCTACTGCGCATACGGAGAAAAAGGAAAAAAGGAAAAACAATATCAACACTATTTTTTTACTTTTAACATGGTAACATGTTAACATATTTTCCTGTTTTAATGTGATGTTCTTGAGTAGATCTGGCATCAATTGCTGGGTATTGGACCCTGTAATGGATTTTGAATTTTGGTTTAACAGTCCATTATGCCTTTAAGAATTTACTTTCAATTTAAAGTATCTTATTGTCAGCTAGGACTTTTGATATACAGTGCATTATCATAAAAACTCACATGTAAAGTGTACTTCAATCTTAATACATCAGGCCTCATGCACCCCCTCTTAATCCATCCCTATATATATATATATATATATATATATATATATATATATATATATATATATGTCACTGTAGGTTGTCACTATAGCTTTTGTCCTATGTGCTATGTGTCAGTTCTTGACAACATTTGTAAAATAGTAGTCACAGGAGGGAGGGAGCCCTGTGAGTCTCCAAGGAAAAAAGCTCCCTAAAGTTTTGTGCTTATGGTAGTCAGGGGAAAGCATTTAATTACTGACTATAAGACTTAGTCTTATAGTCTCCCCCCTCCATTTTTGATCAAATAAATATGTCAAATTTTTGAACCCAGGGGGTCCAGTGGAAAAGATTACAATAGGGTGCTTCCCCATTGAAAATCTTTGAATCTTTGAATCTGCCCCTATAGATATAGCTAAAATCATGGCACAAATAGCCTACTATAGATTATCATTGTTTTAAAAATTGTCATGGCATTAATTTTCAACTGTTCTCAATCTTTTGATATAATTCTTTCACCAAAATTACTTTGAGAACAACATCTTCTAAAAATGCTCACCATTTAATTCTACTGACTTTGTATTGAAAATTGAACAACCTGAATAAGCCATTTCTAATAACTAATTGTCAAGTACTTTAAATGTTCATTTGACTTTGTATTTTTATGTAAATTATTTACAACTGAAATTTTGATCAATCACCAAGAACAATACAAAACAAGAACATCCTTATTTTTTGAGTTTATCATCTATGTATTCCAATATAAATCCAAATACATCCTCTTGTTTATATAATTGTATTGGTAGGTATAGCAACTTATAACAACTATATATATATATATATATATATATAAATGCACTCTTGTTATTCCACTTTCACTTGAGTTTTATTTTAGTTTCAGTCTCAGATAAGTTTAATAACCAGCTTCTAAATTACATTATGGAACTCTTCAGTCAGCCTCATGTCATGCAGGCATATATAAGTTACTTGATTTTTTTTCAGTTCATCAATTCATAATACATGACATAACAGTAACAGGATATTAGCCATAAATCAAATATAACCTCTCAACTATGTACACATTTCAAACATTAGTTTTTCAGTATTTTTATTTTAGTAAATACCTGAGTATCAAATGCATTCATGCAGTTTATCTTAGCAGTTGAAGGACCTACTCCATATGACAGCATGGTATTGCAGTTTGCAATTAATTTCAATTAAGTACAACTAAATAAAAGCATTATCACCATTTCTTCAAAATAACTGAATGAAAATATAATTATCCTGCTTATCATACCAGTCATGCTGCCTAATTGTACATCCTAAAGTGTTAAAAAATATGAAAATATGAAATTACTTTGAAAGTAATATGCCTCATATATCCCAAACAGGCACTGGAAGGGATAAATAAATGTAACATGTAAAAATGGACTTTCTTTAAACTGACTGGGGACACAGAAGACAGTCGCAAATGACAGAAAATGAGAGACCTCCATAACCTACCAAAAGAAATGAAAATAGACTCTAAGGGTGAATGGTAGCACCCTTGTCATTGAAGGTAGAAGATACAACCCCAGGGACATTGGAAATCTGCCACATGGCCTTAAAATCACCGACGCTAAACAAAAAAAGTGCAAGGGGGCATCGCCTTTCAAGGTTCAGAATCAGAACTATCAAACCTAAGCCCAGCAAAGTTCACATATGATGAGAAAGACTTTAACTGTGAAGAACACAAAAGCCACTGTGTGTGAAACTCAAACACACCACCGACTACTGCGCAGGTCAGCAGATTATCAATGACTCCATCCCCCACATCAATCACGCAATAATAGCTATCAACGGTGAGATGACCTGCTCACACCACTTATTCAAGACTCCATCCACACACTCATCAAGGGAGAACGATTTATCAAATACCACAAATTTTATGATGGTCTACACCCCAACCTGAACTGTGGAAACCTTGCCAAAGGCCATCCCCAAAAAATGTCATCAGGAACTGTGATAAATACTTCTACCAGGACGAAATATACAGAAATTACTAAAGACCCATGCTACCAAGTACTCAACTATTCTACCTAGAAACAGCAAGAACTGATTCTTTATCTAATGCTAGTATTGAAATAGACCAATACCCTTCACTAAGTCAACTAGTAAAAAGGTGCTACTGCTTAATATTTAATGCTAATATTATCATGTATTAGACAAAACTGTATGTGAAACCCTACTTTGCCTAACAGGCTAATATATGTTTAAGATCAAAACATAGCCCAAGTAGCAAATACACATATGGATAACACTACTATATGTCTAAGATCTTAACCTACCCCAAAGGGTGAATCCATATATGTGCCAGTATATGTCACATACAAGCATTAAAATCAAAACATAGCTCATTGGGCAGTTTTATACTTGTATCCATACTTATACTCTGTGTATCACGTAAAAGGTGCTATTAATTAACATGAGCAGGCTCATGTTTAAAGTTAAAACTAACATGTAAGTGTAGATAATTAAGTATATGTCCTGAAAGAATATTTGTTGAAGAACAGAACCTAGGGGCAAACTTGCACTGCAACCCCCAACATAGCCCAATGGGCAAACATGTACCTCAACTCCTAAGATAGCCCAATGGGCTGATGTATAAGCTGTTGTATTCATGTATGTTTTTTTTATATCCCTTTTGCCTAACCAGTGCGGGAAAAGGAGAATGACTTTACCCTGTCAATTATCTCTTCTCTTATCTAGGTACCAATGAAAATGCATGTAACCAAATCATGTAATGTGTACTACAATGCTAAAAAGCACCCCAACCTCATGAACAAAGTGAGCTATATCAGTGATAAAGTGTAGCTTCTATGGGAATAGAGGACTCCATATACCACACCTTAATGTTAGAAGCCTCTGGCTGCACTTTGACGAAATCAAATACTTCCTTACTTTATCTGGAATAGACTGTGCAACCTTCTCTGAAACTTGGTTTACAGAAAAATTCCCTAATACCATGCTATTTATACCAGGCTACAACATCTTCAGATGGGATAGAAAAACCCCAGATGCCAGAAATCCTAACCTTGTAAAAAAGGGTGCTGGTCTACATGCTTTTGTCAGGGAGAATATTGTTGTTGATGATAATCGGTATCAACATCTAATATAAGTAATGAGGTAATTGAACTTCAGTACCTCGAAATTAAACCTCCCAACCAGACAAGTACATTGTTCTGAATATCTACCGCCCCCCACAAGGCAGTCAGGAAAACTTTATTAGCAAACTTGAGGAAACCATTGGTCTACTTGAGTGTATTACATCATTGGATAATTTTGTACTTGGTGATATGAACATAAATCTAGTAGATAAAAAGAATGTACACTGTAAAGACCTTACTCAAGGCATGGAGGGTCTTTGCCTGAAATAATGTATTACTGATCCAACAAGATTCTCTATGCACCATGACCCAACTCTCAAGATCACATCTTTAGGGGCCTTCCATTTAGTATGTATGCAAAATTTCAAAAATTCTAAACCCCCCACCCCCCTAAGGCTAAAATACGCATTGAATTTGTATAGGAACGTACGCAAATTTCCAAAATTCTCAGACCCCCCCATGTACATACTAACTTAATGGAAGCTCCCTTATGAGCATACCTGATATATCAGGTTCTGGGCTCCACAACATTAACATTAGCGATCATGATATGGTCTACATTATTTAAAAGAAGCCTTTCATTAAGCGTCAGTCATCATCCTTATATGGATGCTCCTATAGGAACTATGACAGGGATCAATTTTTCAACCTATTACTGCAAAAGAATTGGGATCCTTTTTATGGCCTGGGAGATGTTGATGAAGCCTGGGAATTTCTATTGGGTTGTATTAAGCGGAACATAGAAATTATATGCCCCCTGAAAGAAATCAAAATTAAGAAATACAAAGAACATGGATATCCAATGACCTAATTGAACTAATCCATGATAAAGATGTACTCCCACCACAGCAACAACTTCTGCACTTCTAGATGATACTTATCTCAATGTAAAAAACCAGAAACTTACACATGCTGTATTTATTGACTTCAAAAAAGTATTTGACTCCATTAACCACACCCTTATTTTAAAGAAACTTTTGTCACTCGGATATGGTCTTATGGTTTACATCATACTTGTTCCAATGGACGCAATACATATTTGTAAACAATAACAGTTCGCCATCCACAAATATCTCCTATGGCATCCCTCAAGGGTCTGTATTAGGTCCCCTACTATTTCTCATCTTTATAAACGATCTTGGAACTTCGGTAAATAATTTATCATATAAACTATTTGTAGATGATACTGTCCTCTAAACCAATAACCCAGATTTAAACGACAACGAAATGAGGGTAGCACTACAGAAGTATTTGACTGGCCTGCTGCTATTGTCTAAAACTAATGAAATAGCCATAAATGTAGAAAAAACTAAAACCATGTCCTTCAGCAGAGACACAATCTCGAAAACTCTGCCCCTCTAGCCATACATATTGACAATACAAACCTTGAATGTATACCTCACTACAAATACTTAGGAACGTATCTGGGATAGCTATCTGAATTTCAACAAGCATCAGAGGCATCTTAACTCATTTCTTACAGGTTATTCTGTCTGACTAAAATCAAAAAGTATATAATTACTGAAACAATTATCAAACTGTTCAAAGCAAACATCTAACCATACTTTGACCCGGTGATATTTTCCTAGATACTACCTCGGCCTATGCATATAAAAAACTTGATGATTTGCATCTGCACTGCCTGCGTCATTGCCTACCAGAAAACGTAAGGTACGAATCAA
The DNA here is from genome assembly GCA_936440205.1 of Lepidonotus clava. NCBI lineage: Eukaryota > Metazoa > Annelida > Polychaeta > Phyllodocida > Polynoidae > Lepidonotus > Lepidonotus clava. Next base: position 6,379,233 of record OW387141.1, read on the forward strand.
ATGACCTATACAGGCTAACGGGGGTAATCCTCTTCAACGAAGAGCTGAATCCCACCTACTCAAAATGATGTACAAAAGGTCCAGACAGTATGAGTATCAAGACCATGGCATCCAAGCAACTTGTGTATATGCAGCACCAATCTTACAATACCCCTTTCCTAACAATGAATTGTTCAAGAAAAATGCAGCCACATTATGGAATAGGTCCCGTCCAGCAGAGTGCAACATCGCTGAGTTCTCTGCATATTAGTCTACGTTAAAACGAAAACACTTTGAAGCTACGCGTGTAATGTAAAACCCAACCTTACATTGTGCTTTTTATCTTTTATTAAATATGTCTCAATCCACATGTACGGTTACAACAGCGATACAAAACTTGATTTGATCTTTAAATCTACCTAGAGCAACCAACGGCTCTCAATGGGCTTAATTCTTTTCATGAAACTTGGCACAATCTAATATGACCATTTTGAACTTTCTGTTAATGGACAAAAATGAGTTACCACAACCAGTGTTACTGAACTTCCATTATAAATGCAACCTGATATCAGGTTGTTTTAGAGAACATGTATTGCATGCCTTATAGTCTTTAAATAGTTTTATATCTAATCTTAGAAATGTATTACATCAACAACGGCGACACAAAAATGTAACTTTATTTACTCTTTGTGCTGGAGCTAGAAGAATACTGTCCTCTCTTTGTACGATCTATCCTCAGAAATAAAGAACCTTAACACACACAAAAAAAATATTATTGAATAACCTGAATGAAAAAAGGAATAAAAAGATGATTTTTTTCCACAACCAAATCAATAAAACAATTTCAAAAATTTGTATCTACACCACTGAACCCATTTTTATATGTTACTAGACATTTGTGTAGAATTCCTTTTCGGCCTTTTGACACATGCTTTGACAAAATGGTAGTTCTAAAACATACAAAAAACACATGTAACAACCTCAAAAGTAAAGAAAATTTGCTAATAAGAGTAGAAGTAAAAGTTCAGGAATCTATAAGTATACAGTGTATTTTGTAAAATGTGATTTAGTATTGAAGAATTGGGTGAGAAAAAGAAGAATGTTTAGCAGGTATTCTTGCTGAGAACACATTGTTTGCACAAGCTAGGTTAAATTGACTGTGAATAAGATCTACTGAGTATTCTATTCTTCCACTAATAAAGGCTCCCAATCAAAAATTATCAGCGCGTGTGAAATAACCCCTTAGTTCAGGAAGAAATGAATATACTTGTCCAAAGGAACTTTTGTGCACTGTAAAAGTGTACTTTTGTTATTTTTATCTTTGCTGAAATCACTTAAATTTTCATCTGTAAATGCCATGTCTGATATTGCATGGACATGTCTGATGTAATTGTCCCAAATATCAGATGTTTCAGGTAGTATTATGGTTACATCATGAATTAAAATGTAGATAGGGATTTAGCTTTATCTATATTTTGAACTTCATTGAGTGTTTCACCTTTTTCAAAATATTTCATCAAAAAGGTATACTGTGGTGGATTTAGGGGGTGCAGAGGGTGTGTTTGCCCCCCTCCCCCTATTTTTGGCCAAATATAAACTTTTTAATGTAAAATTATGGTCCAATGGAATTTTTTATAAATAGAATGCCTCTCTTCTGAAAATGTATGGATAGGCCCCTGTTAGATTCTAGGTTATTGAAGCTGTGATTTGGGAATTCTGACTTTCTACCCGCACAACTTTTCCACACCTCAGAAGAGCAACAAAGGCTTTTCTAAATCTGATGTTTCTCCAGGCATAGATAAAGGGATTAATAAAGGAGCAGATGAACCACAGAATGAAGCAAATCCATAAAATGTAGGCCCCCTCCACTGTTGAACCTTTAAAAAATCCAAACCCAAGTATTGCTGGAATGGTACTAACAAAGTAGAGCGTCAACACTATTGCCATTGTCACTGTGGTGCGTGACACTGCCTTTTGGTTATGTGCTGGTCTTGCATCCCCTCTGGAACTTGTGCTGGTCTCCATTTTTTGTTGTTGGCTTTTTATGATGTAGAAAATGCGGATGTAAAGTGAGACTGTGATGATAGTGCATATGACCAATAGACCAGCACTTATGGGTATGATATGGGCAAATGGTACTATTGCCGTTATAATACAGTATGGTCTCTTAGTCCCAGTCAAATTGTGGCCAAACATGACAATTGGTGCAAAGATTAGTATCACAATGCCCCACAGAAATATCAGGAATATCTTCATACGTCTGGTGGTGATGAGGGAAGGATAGCGGAAGGGTGCTGAAACTGCAATGAGTCGATCTACTGACATGATCACCACATGCACAATGTTTTGTATGGATACCACAAGGGATATAGTCTGTGAGATAATACAAAGGGTTTGCCATGTCATGGCATCAGCCATAAACTGTAGCACTATGTGGAATGTATAGTTGACACCTGTGATGAAATCGGCAAGAGCCAGGCTTGCCACAATATAGTTTGTACCAGTCTGCAATGTCCTAAAGCGGGCAATGCTTACCATTGTAAGAAGATTTCCAGTGATGGCAAGGAAGGTTTGTAGGGAGCGTATCACTTCAAATGTTATCATGAAGGCAGGGTTTAAGGTAATAGCAATATTAATTGCTAGTGTGGCATTAGTGGTCAAGTTATACATGTACTTTGTTGTGACATCATCAGTACTGTAAGCCATATCAATGCTTGCACCTGAAGTAGTCAGTTCAGTTAAGGACATTGTTTAAATCCTACAATATGCGGATGAAAGCAGCTGATCTTTAAGAAATGTATTTGTCCAGGCCAATTTTGCTGAAGTAAATCAGTTTTAGGCGTTCAAAACCTTCAGAATTTTACACCATTACTTTCTTAACTTTCCATACTCTCCAGAAAATGTACACAAGTGTGTACTTAGTATTAGATACACAATAGATTACAAATAATTTACAAATAATCCAAAACCTCACAGACTAATTAAAGCCAATTTTCTTATGTCCAATACAATCCTGGTTCAACTTCTTTTTGGAATGTAAGTCAGGGTAACGTCAAGCTCTGCCTCAGCATGTGCCCAGTAGTAGCCTGAGGATGTCCAGTGTCCAGTGGCCTTGTTATACCTTCCAGTCATCCTGGGACTGGGAACAATCTCAAAGTGTAAATATCTGGTCTGTTGTGGAAACATGGACATAGGTGTATGCAACATGCAGTTTGGGAAGGGGGCACTTTCCGAATTGAGATAACTACTTCAGATAACATGAGAAGTGAACATAGAAATAATTAATAGATTGTTTTTTTGCACGTGTGTGTGTTTACTCATACTAAAACTTTCAGGACAAAGTAACAGCAAAAAATATCACGTAGGGTCAATGTATGGGCCTTTAGGTACCAGGCTGAGTAACTATTTTGTTATTGCGCCTGGGGCAGAGAAGTGTAAATCCTCAATTTCTTTTTGTTACAAAAGTAGTTACATAATGGTTTTTGTTGGAATTTAGTGAAAAACCTAGCAAGCATTCTTTAAAACTAGTTTTTGATTTATCCAAGGTAAACAAACAAAAAATAGTTATTAAAACTAAGTAAGTTGTACCAGAAAAGTCCCTTTTTATATAAATACTGTTTGTTGGAATGACTTGTCTATTAAAGCACCAACTTGTATTTATGCAAAATAGATCAAAGATTATCAAGAATGAACTATGGTAACTAAATAATATTTACAAACATTATACTCAATAGAAGTTATCAATGATTAGACGATGAGTTTACCACAACACATAAACGGTATTTATTTTGAATTGGCAAATATTCATCCACATTTTGGACTGTCAAATCTTCATGAACGTAATATCTAAAATCTCAAAAAGTATCCCCCCTTCCATTGAGAAACAACCTATATCAGGGTGCCCCGGTTTTTATTCAGAGATCAGAATATGACCTAAATGATACCTTTTTTAAGGCCTTGTCAGATAACAAAATAATCCCTTCTCAAGGCATAATCAAGAGCTTTTTTTTGAAGAATATATAGTTTCATGTGACAGAAAGAAAAATAACATCTTAGAATCAATTCAGATTGACCTACAATAAGACCTTTTTAAGACCTCAGGACTCATCAAAAGAAATTTCTGAAAGCCTTTTGAATTGTAAAAACAAAAGAAGACATTTCTAGACATTTTTATACATGTGTAGGCACCGTGTATATGTACAACCCAAGTAACTCATCCCATGATGCAACAATGAAACAAATCAATGTGTGACAAAAGGAATGCCAATGTTAGGATGGTTCTTGCTGTTGATTTATAGTTGTTCTGCTGCCAAAATTTTCAGTAAAGAGTTATAGAGAGAAAACATCAAGATCTAAGAATTCCAAAGTCTCGTCCAAAAACGAGCATGTAAAATTGGCGAAATATTATGTTGAATTTTCTTACAATAGTTATTTACTACTGTTATTTTATAACGGGCCACAGCAGTGGCTTTTCTGATAATTTCTCACCATCACAACCATGATAGATCAAATCAATCATTTTTCAAAATTGAAAAAGATAGTAATGACTTTGCAGACCTATTGAAAAAAGCTTTTGTTTGTTTTCAAATTTTTTCCATATGATTATGTTCTCATTTCTAGCAATCACATAATTGAACAAATAGAAAAACTTTAATTCATACAACAATACCTATTGCAACAGTGACATAGGTGTTGTGATAACTAATGGCCTTTAAACGACAGGCCCCTGATTTATTGACAGCAGCATGCGATCTCTCAGTCTGCCTCTATTTGACCTATCAGCTAAACATACATGGGCCTGTTAACAACTACAACAAACGTAACCAATGTACACAGTGTTATGGAATCCAATAAGGCCAGGCTGAAGATGGTGGATTCAAGGCATCTATAGGAGTGTCTACTGCGCATATGGAGAAAAAGGAAAAAAAGGAAAAACACTATCAACACTATTTTTTTTACTTTTAACATGGTAACATGTTAACATATTTTCCTGTTTTAATGTGATGTTCTTGGGTAGATCTGGCATCAATTGCTGGGTATTGGACCCTGTAATGGATTTTGAATTTTGGTTTAACAGTCCATTATACCTTTTTGAATTTACTTTCAATTTAAAGTATCTTATTGTCAGCTAGGACTTTTGATATACAGTGCATTATCATAAAACCTCACATGTAAAGTGTATTTCAATCTTAATACATCAGGCCTCATGCACCCCCTCTTAATCCATCCCTGTATATATATATATATATATATATATATATATATATGTCACTGTAGGTTGTCACTATAGCTTTTGTCCTATGTGCTATGTGTCAGTTCTTGACAACATTTGTAAAATAGTAGTCACAGGAGGGAGGGAGCCCTGTGAGTCTCCAAGGAAAAAAGCTCCCTAAAGTTTTGCGCTTATGGTAGTCAGGGGAAAGCATTTAATTACTGACTATAAGACTTAGTCTTATAGTCTCCCCCTCCATTTTTGATCAAATAAATATGTCTAATTTTTGAACCCAGAGGGTCCAGTGGAAAAGATTACAATAGGGTGCTCCCCCATTGAAAATCTTTGAATCTTTGAATCTGCCCCTATAGATATAGCTAAAATCATGGCACAAATAGCCTACTATACATTATCATTGTTTTAAAAATTGTCATGGCATTAATTTTCAACTGTTCTCAATCTTTTGATATAATTCTTTCACCAAAATTACTTTGAGAACAACATCTTCTAAAAATGCTCACCATTTAATTCTACTGACTTTGTATTGAAAATTGAACAACCTGAATAAGCCGTTTCTAATAACTAATTGTCAAGTACTTTAAATGTTCATTTGACTTTGTTTTTTTATGTAAATTATTTACAACTGAAATTTTGATCAATCCCCAAGAACAATACAAAACAAGAACATCCTTATTTTTTGGAGTTTATCATCTATGTATTCCAATATAAATTCAAATACATCCTCTTGTTTATATAATTGTATTGGTAGGTATAGCAACTTATAACAACTATATATATATAAATGCACTCTTGTTATTTCATTTTCACTTGAGTTTTATTTTAGTTTCAGTCTCAGATAAGTTTAATAACCAGATTCTAAATTACATTATGGAACTCTTCAGTCAGCCTCATGTCATGCAGGCATATATAAGTTACTTGATTTTTTTTCAGTTCATCAATTCATAATACATGACATAACAGTAACAGGAAATTAGCCATAAATCAAATGTAACCTCTCAACTATGTACACATTTCAAACATTAGTTTTTCAGTATTTTTATTTTAGTAAATACCTGAGTATCAAATGCATTCATGCAGTTTATCTTAGCAGTTGAAGGACCTACTCAATATGACAGCATGGTATTGCAGTTTGCAATTAATTTCAATTAAGTACAACTAAATAAAAGCATTATCACCATTTCTTCAAAATAACTGAATGAAAATATAATTATCCTGCTTATCATACCAGTCATGCTGCCTAATTGTACATCCTAAAGTGTTAAAAAATATGAAAATATGAAATTACTTTGAAAGTAATATGCCTCATTTATCCCTAACAGGCACTGGAAGGGATAAATAGATGTAACATGTAAAAATGGACTTTCTTTAAACTGACTGGGGACACAGAAGACAGTGGCAAACTACAGAAAATGAGAGACCTCCACAACCTACCAAAAGAAATGAAAATAGACTCTAAGGGTGAATGGTGGCACCCTTGTCATTGAAGGTAGAAGATACAACCCCAGGGACATTGGAAATCTGCCACATGGCCTTAAAATCACCGACGCTAAACAAAAAAGTGCAAGGGGGCATCGCCTTTCAAGGTTCAGAATCAGAACTATCAAACCTAAGCCCAGCAAAGTTCACATATGATGAGAAAGACTTTAACTGTGAAGAACACAAAAGCCACTGTGTGTGAAACTCAAACACACCACCGACTACTGCGCAGGTCAGCAGATTATCAATGACTCCATCCCCCACATCAATCACGCAATAATAGCCATCAACGGTGAGATGACCTGCTCACACCACTTATTCAAGACTCCATCCACACACTCATCAAGGGAGAACGATTTATCAAATACCACAAATTTTATGATGGTCTACACCCCAACCTGAACTGTGGAAACCTTGCCAAAGGCCATCCCAAAAAAATGTCATCAGGAACTGCGATAAATACTTCTACCAGGATGAAACATACAGAAATTACTAAAGACCCATGCTACCAAGCACTCAGCTATTCTACCTAGACACAGCAAGAACTGATTCTTTATCTAATGCTAGTATTGAAATAGACCTATACCCTTCACTAAGTCAACTAGTAAAAAGGTGCTACTGCTTAATATTTAATGCTAATATTATCATGTATTAGACAAAACTGTATGTGAAACCCTACTTAGCCTAACAGGCTAATATATGTTTAAGATCAAAACATAGCCCAAGTAGCAAATACACATATGGATAACACTACTATATGTCTAAGATCTTAACCTACCCCAAAGGGTGAATCCATATATGTGCCAGTATATGTCACATACAAGCATTAAAATCAAAACATAGCTCATTGGGCAGTTTTATACTTGTATCCATACTTATACTCTGTGTATCACGTAAAAGGTGCTATTAATTAACATGACAAGCTCATGTTTAAAGTTAAAACTAACATGTAAGCGTAGATAATTAAGTATATGTCCTGAAAGAATATTTGTTGAAGAACAGAACCTAGGGGCAAACTTGCACTGCAACCCCCAACATAGCCCAATGGGCAAACATGTACCTCAACTCCTAAGATAGCCCAATGGGCTGATGTATAAGCTGTTGTATTCATGTATGTTTTTTTATATCCCTTTTGCCTAACCAGTGCGGGAAAAGGAGAATGACTTTACCCTGTCAATTATCTCTTATCTTATCTAGGTACCAATGAAAATGCATGTAACCAAATCATGTAATGTGTACTACAATGCTAAAAAGCACCCCAACCTCATGAACAAAGTGAGCTATATCAGTGATAAAGTGTAGCTTCTATGGGAATAGAGGACCCCATATACCACACCTTAATGTTAGAAGCCTCTGGCTGCACTTCGACGAAATCAAATACTTCCTTACTTTATCTGGAATAGACTGTGCAACCTTCTCTGAAACTTGGCTTACAGAAAAATTCCCTAATACCATGCTATTTATACCAGGCTACAACATCTTCAGATGGGATAGAAAAACCCCAGATGCCAGAAATCCTAACTTTGTAAAAAAGGGTGCTGGTCTACATGCTTTTGTCAGGGAGAATATTGTTGTTGATGATAATCGGTATCAACATCTAATATAAGTAATGAGGTAATTGAACTTCAGTACCTCGAAATTAAACCTCCCAACCAGACAAGTACATTGTTCTGAATATCTACCGCCCCCCACAAGGCAGTCAGGAAAACTTTATTAGCAAACTTGAGGAAACAATTGGTCTACTTGAGCATATTACATCATTGGATAATTTTGTACTTGGTGATATGAACATAAATCTAGTAGATAAAAAGAATGTACACTGTAAAGACCTTACTCAAGGCATGGAGGGCCTTTGCCTGAAATAATGTATTACTGATCCAACAAGATTCTCTATGCACCATGACCCAACTCTCAAGATCACATCTTTAGGGGCCTTCCATTTAGTATGTATGCAAAATTTCAAAAATTCTAAACCCCCCACCCCCCTAAGGCATTGAATTTGTATAGGAATGTACGCAAATTTCCAAAATTCTCAGACCCCCCACGTACATACTAACTTAATGGAAGCTCCCTTATGAGCATACCTGATATATCAGGTTCTGGGGTCCACAACATTAACATTAGCGATCATGATATGGTCTACATTATTTAAAAGAAGCCTTTCATTAAGCGTCAGTCATCATCCTTTTATGGATGCTCCTATAGGAACTATGACAGGGATCAATTTCTCAATCTATTACTGCAAAAGAATTGGGATCCTTTTTATGGCCTGGGAGATGTTGATGAAGCCTGGGAATTTCTATTGGGTTGTATTAAGCGGAACATAGAAATTATATGCCCCCTGAAAGAAATGAAAATTAAGAAATACAAAGAACATGGAAATCCAATGACCTAATTGAACTAATCCATGATAAAGATGTACTCCCACCACAGCAACAACTTCTGCACTTCTAGATGATACTTATCTCAATGTAAACAACCAGAAACTTACACATGCTGTATTTATTGACTTCAAAAAAGTATTTGACTCCATTAACCACACCCTTATTTTAAAGAAACTTTTGTCACCCGGATATGGTCTTATGGTTTACATCATACTTCCAATGGACGAAATACATATTTGTAAACAATAACAGTTCGCCATCCACAAATATCTCCTATGGCATCCCTCAAGGGTCTGTATTAGGTCCCCTACTATTTCTCATCTTTATAAACGATCTTGGAACTTCGGTAAATAATTTATCATATAAACTATTTGCAGATGATACTGTCCTCTAAACCAATAACCCAGATTTAAACGACAACGAAATGAGGGTAGCGCTACAGAAGTATTTGACTGGCCTGCTGCTATTGTCTAAAACTAATGAAATAGCCATAAATGTAGAAAAAACTAAAACCATGTCCTTCGGCAGAGACACAATCTCGAAAACTCTGCCCCTCTAGCCATACATATTGACAATACAAACCTTGAATGTGTACCTCACTACAAATACTTAGGAACGTATCTGGGATAGCTATCTGAATTTCAACAAGCAGGCATCAGAGGCATCTTAACTCATTTCTTACAGGTTATTCTGTCTGACTAAAATCAAAAAGTATATAATTACTGAAACAATTATCAAACTGTTCAAAGCAAACATCCAACCATACTTTGACCCGGTGATATTTTCCTAGAAACTACCTCGGCCTATGCATATAAAAAACTTGATGATTTGCATCTGCACTGCCTGCGTCATTGCCTACCAGCAAACGTAAGGTACGAATCAAATGACCTATACAGGCTAACGGGGGTAATCCTCTTCAACGAAGAGCTGAATCCCACCTACTCAAAATGATGTACAAAAGGTCCAGACAGTATTAGTATCGAGACCATGGCATCCAAGCAACTCGTGTATATGCAGCACCAATCTTACAATACCCCTTTCCTAACAATGAATTGTTCAAGAAAAATGCAGCCACATTATGGAATAGGTCCCGTCCAGCAGAGCGCAACATCGCTGAGTTCTCTGCATATAAGTCTATGTTAAAACGAAAACACTTTGAAGCTACTCGTGTAATGTAAAACCCAACCTTACACTGTGCTTTTTATCTTTTATTAAATGGTTACAACAGCGATACAAAACTTGATTTGATCTTAAAACCTACCTAGAGCAACCAACGGCTCTCAATGGGCTTAATTCTTTTCATGAAACTTGGCACAATCTAATATGACCATTTTGAACTTTCTGTTAATGGACAAAAATGAGTTACCACAACCAGTGTTACTGAACTTCCATTATAAATGCAACCTGATATCAGGTTGTTTTAGAGAACATGTATTGCATGCCTTATAGCCTTTAAATAGTTTTATATCTAATCTTAGAAATGTATTACATCAACAACGGCGACACAAAAATGTAACTTTATTTACTCTTTGTGCTGGAGCTAGAAGAATACTGTCCTCTCTTTGTACGATCTATCTTCAGAAATAAAGAACCATAACACACATGAAAAAAATAAATTATTGAATAACCTGAATGAAAAAAGGAATAAAAAGATGATTTTTTTCCACAACCAAATCAATAAAACAATTTCAAAAATTTGTATCTACACCATTGAACCCATTTTTATATGCTACTAGACATTTGTGTAGAATTCCTTTTCGGCCTTTTCCTAGATTGACACATGCTTTGACAAAATTGTAGTTCTAAAACATACAAAAAACACATGTAACAACCTCAAAAGTAAAGAAAATTTGCTAATAAGAGTAGAAGTAAAAGTTCAGGAATCTATAAGTATACAGTGTATTTTGTAAAAAAATTTTTTTTTTTTTTTTTTATTTGAACATCATCACATAATTACATGTGCTTTTCATGACGTATTATAACAACAAAGTAAATCATGTATGTACAACAATTGGCTAATAAGCCATAATATAATACAATTAAATACAATACAATACAATACAATTACACATTTGATGCTTACTCAAATTATTTTCGTGCAACATTTTGATGCAACAAATATAACTCATTCAGCATATTTGAAGTCAGAGCCTTAGTAAATTCCCTTTTATCCTTATACTGTTGTATATCATAAGGCAATAATTTCCAATATGAGTAGGCACGATATTTTGTATTCCGCCTATATACCTCTAATATTGGCTTATCCAGCTTTAGCTTCCTGCCCTGATCGCTACGTAAATATCGCACATTTTCCTCACTTGGTAGTTCTATGTCAACATGGTTCACTAAGTCAAAAATCACGAGAAGTAAACGTCTTAATCTGCGAATAAGTGTTCATTGAGTGTTTCACCTTTTTCAAAATATTTCATCAAAAAGGTATACAGTGGTGGATTTAGGGGGGTGCAGAGGGTGTGTTTGCCCCCCCCCCTATTTTTGGCCAAATATAAACTTTTTAATGTAAAATTATGGTCCAATGGAATTTTTATGAATAGAATGCCTCTCTTCTGAAAATGTGTGGATAGGCCCCGGTTAGATTCTAGGTTATTGAAGCTGTGATTTGGGAATTCTGACTTTCTACCCGCACAACTTTTCCACACCTCAGAAGAGCAACAAAGGCTTTTCTAAATCTGATGTTTCTCCAGGCATAGATAAAGGGATTAATAAAGGAGCAGATGAACCACAGAATGAAGCAAATCCATAAAATGTAGGCCCCCTCCACTGTTGAACCTTTAACAAATACAAACCCAAGTATTGCTGGAATGGTACTAACAAAGTAGAGCGTCAACACTATTGCCATTGTCACTGTGGTGCGTGACACTGCCTTTTGGTTATGTGCTGGTCTTGCATCCCCTCTGGAACTTGTGCTGGCCTCCATTTTCTGTTGTTGGCTTTTTATGATGTAGAAAATGCGGATGTAAAGTGAGACTGTGATGATAGTGCATATGACAAATAGACCAGCACTTATGGGTATGATATGGGCAAATGGTACTATTGCCGTTATAATACAGTATGGTCTCTTAGTCCCAGTCAAATTGTGGCCAAACATGACAATTGGTGCAAAGATTAGTATCACAATGCCCCACAGAAATATCAGGAATATCTTCATACGTCTGGTGGTGATGAGGGAAGGATAGCGGAAGGGTGCTGAAACTGCAATGAGTCGATCTACTGACATGATCACCACATGCACAATGTTTTGTATGGATACCACAAGGGATATAGTCTGTGAGATAATACAAACGGTTTGCCATGTCATGGCATCAGCCATAAACTGTAGCACTATGTGGAATGTATAGTTGACACCTGTGATGAAATCGGCAAGAGCCAGGCTTGCCACAATATAGTTTGTACCAGTCTGCAATGTCCTAAAGCGGGCAATGCTTACCATTGTAAGAAGATTTCCAGTGATGGCAAGGAAGGTTTGCAGGGAGCGTATCACTTCATATGTTATCATGAAGGCAGGGTTTAAGGTAACAGCAATATTAATTGCAAGTGTGGCATTAGTGGTCAAGTTATACATGTACTTCATTGTGACATCATCAGTGCTGTAAGCCATATCAATGCTTGCACCTGAAGTAGTCAGTTCAGTTAAGGACATTGTTTAAATCCTACAATATGTGGATGAAAGCAGCTGATCTTTAAGAAATGTATTTGTCCAGGCCAATTTTGCTGAAGTAAATCAGTTTTAGGTCTTCAAAACCTTCAGAATTTTACACCATTCCTTTCTCAACTTTCCATACTCTCCAGATAAGTGTGTACTTCGTATTAGATACACAATAGATCACAAATAATTTACAAATAATCCAGAACCTCACAGACTAATTAAAGCCAATTTTCTTATCTCCAATACAATCCTGTTCAACTTTGATTCAGAATATAAGTCAGGGTAATGTCAGACTCTGTTTCAGAATGCGACATGCCCCTGATTTATTGACAGCAGCATGAGATCTCCCGGTCTGCCTCTATTTGACCAATCAGCTGATCATACAATGGCCTGTTAACAACTGCAACAAACTGAACCTATGTACACTGTGTGTTATGGAATCCAATAAATTCAGGTGGAAAGTGGTGGCTTCAAAGTATCTATAGGAGTGTCTACTGCGCATACAGAGAAAAAGGAAAAAAACACTTTTAACGCTATGTTCTTACTTTTTATTGCAAAGATGAATGTATCCTCAACCCCTTTAAGTGGCTTCATGCACTCATGAACTTGCTGCAGAAATGTCTAGGTCTGGGTGGTGGTAAAGCTTTCATAAGAATATAAACTGTATCGGCTAAAGGGATAATGCACTGTTCACAGTTATCAAAATTTAGAATCATCAAATCTTGAAATTTCAGATCATACATTGATGACAGTTGACTTACAAGTAAAAAGAAAAGAAAATCCAGAATTTTGAAAAATAATCAAAAGGGTAATAAATGTTTAATGAATCAGGCACACATGCGCCCCCTAGGGATAAAATGAAATGCCTCAGAATTTAGATATCTCATTAGACATAATAAAGGTTTTAATTGGAAGTAAAATGAATAACGATTGGCTGTTTAAACAAAAAATGTAGGAGAATAGAAAAGAAAAAATTATAAAAGATTACATAGATATAATCACCTGTTAAGGTTATATCAGCCTCCAGCAATTTACTACCACTGGTGACCCCTACTTTTTTTGGGCTTTAAATTTTTCTACAGACCTAAGGTACATATATTTCAAAGGTTTGGTGGGGCTATAATGGATTTTGAATGTTCTATGGTCAAACGAATATCACTAAGTATATTGTCCTATAGACCTATGCACCAAGAAAGGGTGACTTTAAAAGTTATGGAAAAAGGCATTTTTTTGTAGATAAATAAGATTCAATGCTACTTCATATATCATAGGATTTACAATAAATTGGACCATCAATCTGGACTGGTTGTGCAAAACATGTCATAGAATGCAAAACATTCTATTTAGAACCAAAATCTTGATAACGAAAAGAACTTTTACAATAAAGTGGTACAATATGATTTGAGGCTCCATAGAAATAATATGATATTTGTGATATGTCAAAATCAGTTTATTAGTCTCTACTTTAAGATTCCAATGATGTATACTGTTAGTGGCTGCCACATATATTCATAATTTTAAAGCTACATCTATAAAAATTCACAATGGCCAAAAAGTGCTAAAATTGATGATTTTGGAGATTCCCTATGGGGATTTACTATAGGATTCGGTTGTTAAATATGATAATTCATGATATGAAAGGTCTTTTGAGCATCAAATCATTAAAACTTGATCTATATTGTTCTATGACCACTTAAAAGAAAGATAATACTGTCTACTTCATCCTCAAGCATCCAATAAATGAATCTAAAGTTCATATGGTGTGATTTACATGCTTCATAAATGGCTGCAAAAGGATGAAAAAGTCAACCTTTCTCAGAGCAGCGGTCTAGCTTTCTTAATCTTTCGATCAGAAATAAGCATGCTAACATGTTTACATATTTTCCTGTTTTAATGTGATGTTCTTGGGTCGGTCTGATATCAGTTGTTTGGTATTGGACCTTGTAATGGATTTTGAATTTTGGTTTAACAGTCTGTTATTCCTTTGAGAATTTACATTTCAATTATCTTTGGGTATATTGCCAGCTTGGGCTTTTGATATGCAGTGCATTATCATAAAAACTCACATGTAAAGAGTACTTCAATCTTAATACATTAGGCATTGTTCCAAAGATTTTTAAAAAGGGGAGGTGCGCTAATGTAATAATTTGAGGTGCCCCCACATGGAGGCCAGAATTTTAGACTAGAAAACTCTAAATTTGCCCAAAATTGGGCAGGGGGGGGGGGTGTGTGCTTCACACAACCCACTCTAAGTCCGTCCCTGTACGTGTATGTCACTGTAGGCTGTCACTATAGATTGCGTCACATCTGCTATGAGTGAGGTCTTGAAACCATTGTACAATGGTAGTCACAGGAGGGAGGGAGCCCTGTGATTCTCCAGGAAAAAAGCTCCCTAAAGTTTTGTGCTTATGGTAGTCCTAGTCATGGGAGAGCATTTAATTTTTATTTTTTTTGTAATTTTTATTCGCGTTCAGGGGTTCGCTATACGTGATCTTCCTTCCCCTCCCCTAAACATGTACAACAATCATACTCGTCAAAATCTCTTTTAATCATGTACAAGTTTCAATTTGGTCCTTTGACATTGGGTGATAACACATTATAGATGAAAGCCATTTATGATGATAATATGAACATGGATGATTAAGATGAAAAGATAACTGACTATAAGGCTTAGTCTTAGGCCCTATGTGTACTAAAGGTGCTGGCCTCCCCGCTCCATTTTTAATCAAAATTTGATATAATACATTTAATATAAATGAAAAGTTCTTGGACTCAGAGGGTCTGGAGGAAAATATTACAAAAGGGTGTTCCCCCATTGAAAATCCCAGGATCTGCCCCTATAGATGGTGAGTGCACCTAGCTAAGATGATGTCACAAATAGGCCTACTATTGGTTATCATTGGTTTGAAATTTGTGATGGCCGTAATTTTTAACCATACTCAATCTTTTAAAATAATTCTTTCACCAAAATTACTTTGAGAACATCCTCTTCTAAAAGTGCTCACTGCTTAATTCTACTGACTTTGTATCAACAATTTAACAATCTGAATAAGCTATCTCTAATTATTAATTGACGACATTCTTTGAATGTTCATTTGATTTGGTATTTTAAATAAATTATGTTGTTCTTCAAATTATTTGCAACTAGAATTTTGATCAATCTCCAAAACAATAAAAAACAAGCAAATCTTTTTCACTTTTTCGAGTTTATCGTCTATGTATTTCAATATAGAATCAGATACATCCTCTTCAATTTTCTCCTTTATGTAATTGTACTAGTAGGTATAACAACTTTAATATATTTGTAAATGCACTCTTGTTTTTGCATTTTCACTTGATTTTCATTTTAGTTTTGGTTTCAGATAAGTTGAATTTCCAACTTCTAAATTACATTACAAATTCTTTAGTCAGCCTCATGTCATGCAGGCATGTATATATTTGTAATGATTTGAGAGGTAGATGACTTGAAACTGGGTTTATTATACTCAGGACATGTCTCACGATCGTCGGGCCGCCATGCAATCGTTTAGTTCCAGTCCTTGACACTGGGGGCGCCGCGAGTCGTTACCCGCATCGATTACGACATTACAATGTTACTTGAGGTTGCTTCTGTTTATTAATAATTTATTCATAATACATGACATAACAGTAACAAGAAATTCACCTTAAATCAGATTTAATCTCTCAACAATGTACACATTTTGAACATTAGTGTTTTAGTATATTTTAGAAAAACCATAAGTAGCAAATGCATTTATACAGTTTATAAATCTGTTGAAGGACTTGCTACATGTGACAGCATGGTTAATTTGAATAAAATGTGACTAAGTAAAAGCATCATTAACATTTTTTAAAAATACAACTGAATGAAAATATGATTATCCTGCCTAGCATACCATTCAATCTTTCAATCATATAAAAAATTGCCGATGTGTTGTATGTGATCCCAGCCAAGGATGTGACGTCGAAGAACGTTCTGATAACGTCGCAGAACATCACAGAACATTATTAGAACGTCGCAGACCGTGACCGTTAAATAGCAAATTGGCTGGTATGTCGGCAATAGGAACGCCACCTAAGAGAGTCTGTGCAACCAGATATAAATAAAACGACAGGCCTTCTCTTTCCCTCTTTTTCAAAACGTAAACAAATGGTGATGAAAAATATGAAAATAAGAAATTAATTTGAAAGAATTATACCTCATATAACTCAAACAGGTACTGGAAGGGGTATATAAATGTAACAGATGTGAAAATTATACTTTCTTTAAACTGACTGTGGACCAGTTGAAATAACCTGAATAAAAAAGAAATCAAAAGGTTTCTTTTCCTCCCAACATCAATTGAACAATTTCAAAGATTTGTATCTGTATCATTAAACCCTTTTTTTCATATATTACTAGATGTTTATTTACAATTCCTTTTTAGCATTTTCTTAGATTGACACATGCATTGACAAAGCAATGGTAGTTCTAATACATACAAATAATTACAATCACATATAATAACATTAAAATTAAAGAAAATTTGGTTATAAGAGTAGAAGTAAAAGTTCAGGAATGTATAAGTATATAGTTTATTTGTAAAATGTGTTTGAGTATGAAAGGAATGTGTGAGAAAAAGAATGTTTAGTAGGTATTCTTACTAAGAATGCATTTTTTGCACAAGCTAGGTTAATTTGACTGTAAATAAGATTTACTGAGTATTCTGTGCTTTCACTGAAAAAGGCTTCCAATAAAATAGTATCAGCTCATGTGAAATAACCCCTTCATTTGGAAAAAAACAAATACACACTGCAAATCCTCTGCAACCTCAGAATGTGAATAATATGTCAGGAAGGTATTGCAGATGAAACCATTATTGAAATATGATAGTATTTTTGTTCTGAATAAATCATAAAGGGACTGCTTATAAAACAAAAGAAAATATGTTAAAATAAACAGATATCGACATTCAACAAATAAAAGTGAAAAATTCAGTTTTTCATAATTTTTTAATCCACATTTTATCAAAAATCTATCTATGCCATTAGATAGAGAAAAATCTGACCTTTCATTTGATGTATAATACATGAATCAGTTAGCAATATTGGCAAAACTGTTGCAATTTTACTGAAAGGCCCGTTAATCACCACTGTCTATCCTTAAACGAAATCACATCTAAAGTATACAAGACCTAAGATCATCATATGTGACAGTTTCTGGGATTTCCAGCATTATGGAAATGCCTATTCATGGCTCTAGAGCATTTGGTTAGCTTAGAAATCATAAAAATCATAAAAATAAACTCAATCCATGCTAAAAATGAAATTTTTCATAGTTTTCTTTTCTGGTGAAAAAATTTGGATTTTTTTTATTTTGTTGCCATGGTAACCGGAATGTTGATAGAACGTCCAAACCACCCCATACTACAGCTATGCAAATGTTGGTTTCCATGGTAACCATTGAACAAAATTAAGTTTTCAAAATTTGAAATTCTGAATCAAGGGTCTGCTTGGCCATATTCAGCAAAAAACAGATTCTGAATATCTTCAATAGAAAGGAAATGGCAGTATATTTCCTGAAATCATATTTGGGATTTCAATTTTTGGCCTAGATTATATATAAGTTATATCTCTATAAATACCAAAGACTGGTCTATTTTAGAATATTTAGCATATCCGACCCTTGTGTCTTCAAATTAACATAACTTTTTTTCTAATAAGAATATTTACCTAATTTTTTCAGCATCAGATTCCCCAAGCCACCATCTTAATTTAATATTCCAGGACATAAGACTGCTTTTCGCAGAGGATGTCACATATCTACATACAATACATGTTAGTGCCACCATTCTATACATGGGCATGAACTCTACAGATGGCGCCATGTCTACTGCTTACTAGTTAAGAATAGAAAGGGTAGCACACTCTCCATTTTGGATCTAGCTGGTTCCTGTCAAAACCTATAAGCTGATGACCAGCAGATACATAGGATTCCCACAAGACTGCAGTGAATGACCCAGTTCTATTTGATATTGATATAAAAAAACACCATTAAACTTACCATCTTTTTGTCATTCTTACAATAATAAATCATAATTATTGCAGTGTGCTTTGAATTTTTGTAGTTGATGTTTTCCAGAAAGAAATAGCTCTATATATGCTTCCCCCTTCAGTGCCCCTTCCTTGAACAGAATGCAACTCATTCACTGGATTGGATGGTTATTTATAGTGCTAAAAGGGTTTCCCCACAAACTTCTTTAGACATTCTCTAAACCCAATACAAGTAGAAAGTTAGTACTTGGATAATCAGAGCATTGCTTAACACCACAGTCAGGAATAGCCCAGAGGCTAGAGTCTAGGACTTCAAATCCACAGGTAGGGGTTTCAAATCCCACCCATGTCTGGACAGTGTCACTCTTTTTAATAAATGAAGAAATCACATTAAAAAGAATTCATTTAGGTGAAATAACAATGGAATGAGTATACCTAAGATAAATGATTAGAACTGTAAAAGCTGATTATTGAAGATGATTTTCATAAGAAAAAGTGCAACATGGTCAAACTGCAACATGACCATCAGGAGGTTTGAACCACCAACCTTCTGATTTGAAGTCCCTCACAATAGCCATTATACCACAGTTTGCTGTAATGACAGTGAAATGAAATGCTTGGCTGTATGAGGTTGATGTATTATGTTTGGGATGAGGTATTTGTTAAAAAAAACCTATGTAGGGGCCTCTTGTATAACTAACATGGTGATGTCATAGGGGATTCCCTACCCTCCCATGTCCTAATTAACCAGTTTGAAGGAAATAGCAATGCATATTACACAATTATAGCAAAACTATGGGCAAACATAGGTTTTAACATGGACAGGAGTTATAACTACCATTGAATATTGCCTATAATTACCAAAAGGCTTATGTGCACATTGTCTTATGTGGTTGGTCATGTGACCTCCATTCATAAAGTCCTTTCCAAATAAGGGCATTGCCATATATGGTATGCTGCAATACTGGGTGGGGTTGCATTTTTTTCAACAAATTTGTCAATTGCCATTTATTGAGCATGAATATCAATAAAACACGACAGCCAATTAGTTTTTATCAATTTTCTGAAATACAAACAATTTTTTATTTCACAAAATATCTTAAAGTTTAGGCTTAAATCCAAAACATATGTCAGTGCAAACTGCAGGGTACAGTTTTAGGTTCTTACCCTGTTAGTATTATAAGTAACTATGAGAGAGGGGTAGCGCCATCTGGAGAGTTCATGCCCGTGATTCTATAGTACAACCTAAGATATTTCCTAAACTCAAAGTATTAAAATACGTCTAGTCAAACACAAATACATTTACAGTACATGACAATGTTGTTCTACTATAATATTCTACTATTTGTTTAACATTTTGATGGCATGCATCTGTGTTTAAAGTTAGAATAATCCTGTTGCATTTTTTGAAATCATATCAGTTATCCTTGGCACAGTTCCAGTTATTAGTTATTTTTTGCTTTTGGTTGTCTGCATGACTTCACAGTCCTACCTCAAAACTTCAGAGACCGTCCCCTTCATATCACTAAATATAACAATTTTCCTGTTGCACATATTTTCTAGCATTTCCAACGTTGCCAAATAATGTGCAAAATTAAGATTTGAGTGCCGAAATTAAATCTATATGTTTTATCTTTTTTAAATTCGTTTTATTTATCCTGTATTCATTTCATACATAATATGGTTTTCGTCAGAACACAGCATCTTCGCAATACATAGACAAGTGTTTTTTTGACAATAAACAGATCAGTAATTAACTGACCATGGAATATATATTCCATACCAAGTAACCCTTTGTATCCAAACATATATAAACAGCACAATTCTTATAGATATACTGTTACAAACTATCTCAATTTCGACATGTGGACAGGCAGAGAAAATAATGAATTAACCCCATATTGGTGGGGACAGCCCCATCTATCGCTTGGCTTAACATAGTTTTTAGCATGTATTTTTGTTTATTTTCAAACTTTTCATGATACATTTATAATATGATTCATTATTATTGACATAAACCAAAGTATTGGCCTTAATTTGACTAAACCCTTAACAACATTCAAGAAACAAAAGCACTAAGCTTACAGTGTGTTATAAACATATACTAAGACTTAGTAACAAAAGATAAATTGATATGCATAAAACTTTATTGTCACAACAACTTCATATAACTGATATTATCTTTACACTTGACCATGGGTTCACTACCGGTAATTCAAAGCCCTTTACTAGTGACTAATCTATACAGTTTCTCCATTGATGCCAAATTTTTACTATTTTTGTGGGATGCCAATTATAATTCTCTGATCACTCAAACATATATGTACCATCCCTTTAGTCCTGAATGGTTAATATTGAATTCATGAACATTATGGTGTTCAGACATATATTTTATGATTCTTTGCCTTCATTATTTTTCACTTGCATTTATTGGAGCAAGTGGCGTGCAGGATTAAAACAGCATAATTATGGTTTTCCATCAATGTATTATGCTTTACCTTAAACATTGGTCAGTTTGTCCAATGGAACTTTGGGGCATTGTCTGTATAAGAGCATACTTTTGTTACTTTTATTTTGCTGAAATCACATAGATATTCATTTGTAAAAGTCATGTCTGGTATTGCATGACAATGTCTGACGTAATCCTCTCAAATATAAGATGTTTTAGGAAGTATTAGGGTTATACTGTGAGTTGAGATTATAGTAAAGGATTTAACTTTATCTATATTTTGAACTTCATTGAGTGTTTCACCTTTTTCAAAATATGATACCATACACCCTCCAGTGCCATGAAAAACGTATACAGTGGTGGATTTAAGGGGGTGCTGCAAATGTTTGGCTTAGCCCTTGTTATATTCTAGGTTATTGAAGCTGTGGTTTGGGAATGCTGACTCTCTACCTGCACAACGTTTCCACACCTCAGAAGAGCAACAATGGCTTTTCTAAATCTTATATTTCTCCAGACATAGATAAAGGGATTAATAAAGGAGCAGATGAACCACAGAATGTAGCAAACCCATAAAATAAAGGCCCCCTCCGCTGTTGAACCTTTAACGAATACAAACCCAAGCATTGCTGGAATGGTACTAACAAAGTACAGCGTTAACACTATTGCCATTGTCACAGTGGTGCGTGATACTGCCTTTTGGTTACGTGCTGCTTTTGCATCCCCTCTGGAACTAGTGTTAGCCTCCATTTTTTGTTGTTGGCTTCTTATGATGTAGAAAATGCGGATGTAGATTGACACTGTGATGATACTGCATATGACACCTGGACCAGTAATTATGGGTACAATCAGGGCAAATGGTACTATTGCCATAACAGAACAATATAGTCTCTTAGTTCCAATCAAGTTGTGACTAAACATGACGATTGGTGCAAAGATTAGTGTCACAATGCCCCAAAGAAAAACCAGGAATACCTTCATACGTCTGGTTGTGATGAGGGAAGGATAGCGGAATGGTGCTGAGACTGCAATGAGTCGATCTACTGATACGATTGCCACATGAACAATGTTTTGCATGGCTACCACAAGGGTTATTGTCTGTGAGATGATACAAAGGGTTTGCCATATCATGGCATCAGTCATAAACTGTAGCACAATGTGGAATGTATAATTGACACCTGTGATGAAATCAGCGAGGGCAAGGCTTGCCACAATATAGTTTGTACCAGTCTGCAATGTCCTAAAGCGGGCAATGCTTATCATTATAAGTAGATTTCCAGTGATTGCAAGGAAGGTTTGCAGGGAGCGTATCACTTCGTATGTTATCTTGAAGGCAGGATGCAGGCCAATGGCAATGTTAATTGCTAGTGTGGCATTATTGGTCAAGTTATTTAGATCCTTAGTTGTGACATCAGAAGTGCTGTAAGCCATATCAATGCATTCACTTGAGGTCATTAGTTGAGTTGATGTCATTGTTAAAGTGCTTCCAAAATATGTGGATGAAAACAGCTGATTTTCAAGAAATGTATCTGTCCAGGCCAACTTCGTTGAACTAAATCGCTTTTAGGTCTTTAGACCATTCAGAATTTTATACTACTACTTTCTTAGGTTTCCAAACCGTCAAGAAAGAGTACGCAAGTGTATACTTTAAATTAGACAGGCAATACTCAAAGCCAATTTTCTCCAGTGCAGGTCTGGTGCAACTTGCATACAACAGATATAAAATCAGGGTACTGTCAAGCTCTGCTCAGCCTCAGAATGTGTCCAGTAGTAGCCTGAGAGAGTGGCCAATATTACTTTTATGAAGTGTTCTTTCACCTTGTTACACCTCTCAGTCATCCTGGGACAGGGAACAGTACCAGGCCATACAAAGTGTAAATGGCTGTTCTGATGTGGTAACATACATGTACATAGGTGTATGCTATGTATAGATTGGGAAGGGGGCACTTAATCTAAAAGATTATATAGCTATGGGGCCCTCTAGCAAGTATGTACCAACCAAGTGGGTTGTTGTATATCCATCTATAATGAATGAAGGTGACCTGCAAGTAAAACTCAGGTATGGGCTATTCATGGTAGGGAAAATTGTGCGTGCGTATGAGTAGAAATTTTATGTGAAGTGTGGTTCTAGGAGTGATCCAATTTTCTTATGTGTACATACTCTTAATGGAACGCCCTTACTTGAGTAATGTGAGAAGCCTTTTTGCATAAATAGTCACATTTGGTTTTCTGAAAATCTTAGAAAACCAATCAAGCAATCCATCAAGCTAGATACAATGATTTACCCGAGGTCAAACTAAAATGTAATGTTAAAAACTGAGAAAGGCGTAAGTACTTTATAGCAGAAAAGTTGTTTTTTATGTGGAATAACTTGTCTATTGAAGAATCAACTTTTCCTAGTATAAAATAGTCAAAAAAACCATAAAGTATGAAATATCGATTGTTTTTAAAACAAAAGTTGTACTCAGCAGAGATCTGCAAGGAATATAGGATTAGGTGAGTGTAATGGACCTTATTACATGGACATTATCACTGCATGGCCAGCGAGCGGTGCGTAAATAGACAGAACTAACCAAGGCAGTGGCGGATTTAGAGGGGGGGCGCGGGGGCGCACGCCCCCCCCCCTTTTTTGGCCAAATTTCGATTTTTTCAATGCAAAATTCGGCCAAAAAGTAATTAAAAGAAAATGTTTCCAATAACGCGCCCCCCCCTTTTCAAAATGCTGGATCCGCCACTGCAAGGGTGCACAAAGTCATGATTATTGCCCCGCTGTCGAAGCCCATTTTGATCAAAATGGGCTGAGACAAGGGGCAATAATCATGGCTGAGTGCGCCAGAGGTTAGTTCTTGTTTTATCATATACCAATAACCCTGAGAATTAACCTATTAACCCACGAAAAACAAGACAAATTCTCTTTATTTACCTCCGATTGTGGGCCGCGCCATTGTTGCATGTGTTGAATGCATTTCCTCAGCGGAGTGTTCTAGCCTTGCTACCACTTGCTCGACGCATCAAATGTCTTATTTACAAATTTTAACGCATCATTTTGGTAAATTAATGCATTATTTTCAATATTTTGACAAATCGATGCGGTAAAACATATGAATAATGCATAGAATTGCGAATTTAAAGGATAGTTTTTTCATCAAATGAGACAATTTTGGCGTGGTTTGTCGGTTTACACGGTTCCCATGCCGGCAAGCATCGTTATTGCCCTATGGAGACTCATCGGGCAATAATTTTTTATTATTGCACAGTGTGCAATAACGCCCTCAGTTACTTCACTTTTGCTCGCGGGGCAGGACAATGCTGAAGGAATAGCAGCTACAAAGTTGGTATATAATAAAAGGGGCAGTGCTTATTGACTGGCTGTACATACCACTCGTTGTCATAGCTTGTATTCATAGTTTTTACGAGTATTTTGTATTTTGCTTGGGTGATAAAATATTATAGAAGACCCTTAGGGGCCATCCTCAGGTAGCTGGATGGACCTCTGGGGGTAGGATGGCCCAAGGGCACAGTCCACGGGCCGTCCTCCCCCCGGAGGTCCATCCAGCTACCCTCGGACCTCCCTCGTGGGCCTTCTTATATTAGTACCTATTTTGAATTGGCACATATCTATTGACATTTTGGACTGTTAAATCTTCTTATACATATTACTTCAAAATTATCTTAATAAGTATCGCCCCTTCCATTGAGCAGCATCCTATATGCACAACTTAAGGGGCCCATCCCATACTACAGCGATGAAGCAAATCACTGTTCCACAACAACAATGCCACTGTTATAATTAGTCTTGCTGTTGATTTTTAGCTGTTCTACTGCCGAAAATTCAATTTCAGTAAACAGTTATAGTTGTTATCTTTACCAGGATACCATTTATAGTGATAGGAATTATCATAAAAGGCCACTGTGGTCTGTCTCATGATAAAAACCATCATGTATCAAAACCATGATAGACATAACAACAATGACTTTGCAAAGTTGGACCTTTTAAAAGCTTTCGGTTGTTTTCAAATTCTTTCCATATATATGGTCTCAGTTTGAAAATAGAAAAAACTGCAATTCAGACAAGAATAGCTATTGCAACTGTGACATAGCTGTTGTGATAATTAGGATTCCAAGAATGCAACAGCATTTTTGTCTTTATTAGGGGGTTTTACACCTGTGTGATGTTCTCACTGCAACATCTCTATCCATCTTATATTGCAATCTGAATATATCACATATTGCATCGTATATTTAACACCCACAACCACAGCCATATTTAACAACCAAGCAGCTGTATCACAACTTATCACAAGCATCCAGACGTTAACATACATGAGATGAAAACAAAGATATTGTACATATACTATAGTGTGAATCCCAGCTGCAACATCACTGTAACTTACAGACTGTCAAATATGAACAAAACCTGCGATATTATTAAACATACTAGATAAGTATTGCACCTTACACTTTGAGCCAGAATGACTTTTTATCACACAATCCCCAATTCATAGCACACGGCGACATCCAATTTATACATCTCAATATTACCTGTATTGCAGGGGTCCACAACTTCCTTGAGGCCCTTTTATACCTATGGGACTTGAGCTGCGATATCGGTGCAATATGAGGATATCTCAGATAATTCACATACATCAGTGATACAATTGTTTAAAATTGCCAGTTAAGTGTATTTCAAACATGTGTAACTAAACATTTTACGAAAAGGCGTGTGGGGTGGTGTAGTGGTTAGGGCGTCCGTCTGCTGCGCGGGCGGCCGGGGTTCAATTCTCGGCTGAGCTGGCCACTGCTCCCCTCTGCATGTCTCCCAGTGGCAACAACTGGGATATCAAAGGTCTCTAGTAGACCACCGGCTGTTGTGTGTGTGGCCCTGTCTATGGAACCATGCACATTAAAGAACACCTGCCTCGGTAAAAGTGTAGGGGTATGGTCTCTACCTTCTCATAGATTCGATCACCATCACCGCCCTTGATATGACCCTGGCTGTTAATTAGGGCGTAAAGCAACCAATAACCAACCAACCATTTTACGAAAAATATGTGTGACTTCTCTGCGACATATTGAAGCCATTTCAACCCACTTCAGTCTTCTGGCAGCCATATCGCAGCCAAAGTCACACAGGTGTAAAATCCCCTGTGCTCTGTCGCATAACGGAAGGAGCGATATCGCTTTTTAAAACAGCGGGGGTTTGGCAAAGTCTCGCTGTTATAGGCGAAATTGGGCATCAATTTTCACCCATTTCTAATCATTTTTCCGGGATGAAAATTTCAGGGACTTTAGATCTAAATGTCTAGTTTCCAGAACTTTTTTTCAGAATTAAAATCAGTTCAGCAGAACAGCCGCAAATCAACAGGGGGAATCATCGCAACAGGGAAATGTCTCGGAACAGGGAGAGGGTGCAAACCATCGCTGTTGCCAAACCCGTTATGCGACAGAGCACTGTAGGTAGTAGCGTGAGAATTCCCAGTCTGCTTCTATTTGACCAATCAACTTATCATACATGGCTCGGCTCACAACTAACACAAGCTAAACCAATGTACACAGGAAGTTATGAAATCCAATAAGGCCAAACTGAAAGCGGCAGATTGAAGTTGTCTATGGAAGTGTCGACTGCACTGTGTTACAACTAAAACAAGCTAAACCAATGTACACAGGAAGTTATGAAATCCAATAAGGCCAAACTGAAAGGGGAAGATTCAAGTTGTCTATGGAAGTGTCTATTGCGCTATGTTACAACTAAAACAAGCTAAACCAATGTACACAGGAAGTTATGAAATCCAATAAGGCCAAACTGAAAGCGGCAGATTGAAGTTGTCTATGGAAGTGTCGACTGCACTGTGTTACAACTAAAACCAGCTAAACCAATGTACACAGGAAGTTATGAAATCCAATAAGGCCAAACTGAAAGGGGAAGATTCAAGTCATCTATGGAAGTGTCTACTGTGCATACTAATGACAAGGGTATAAACAATACAAAGAAACAATCCAAAGCTGTCTTTTTATATTCCTTTACACGGTCATAAATGAAGTATGCGTGTATTCTTTTTACATCTAAAAGGTAAAGCTAATGTATGCATTGCACAATGTCATAATATTCAGCACAAATTATTATAGAGGTGTTTTGAATAAGAATGTGTCACCCATCTAACATGTTTAGCAGCTAAACATATCAAATTTATATGTTTAATGTCTAAATACCTTTTCCACCTAAACTTGAAGTGGGCCTTATGTGCTTACACTTTAAACTTGTTAATTTAATTAATTTTTGATTTCTGTCTGTAAAGACTTGAATATCATACACTCAGTGATCCCCTTGTTATGTCATAATAAAGGGAATTCCCTATCAAAATAACCTTGAATACAAGGGTATTGAATAAATTTAGGTGAGTGAAAAACACAATTTTTTTCCCTTTCTATACATATTTAAGACTAGGGATTCCCTTTTATTCAAAGATGACGATTCCAAATTAGTGTGTTATCACAGATTAGGGGATTTCCCTTGAAAACTAATAAAATAGACCAAATTTTAAAGTCTCATAACTATGGTTAGGCCTACACTTCGAATATTCGTATTATAACTATAGCATTATTTCATTGTAATTCAGACACTACACTCACTGAATTTTATTGGAGGATTTCCTTTGAAAACTAATAAAATAGACCAAAAAAGTCTCATAACTATGGTTACACTTCGAATATTCATATTATAACTATAGCATTATTTAATTGTAATTCAAACACTACACTCAGGGAATTTTATTGGAAAATATTAATCTTTTAATTATGTACAAGGTTTCCTTTAAGAGTTTACCTTCCCTTTTAAGTATCTTTGGGTGCATCTTTGCTTGACTTTTGATATACAGTGCATTATCATAAAACACACAAGGATATCCAACTTTGATCTTAATACTTGAATATCTAAGTGTAATTAATCTATCAGATGGATTCTAGAGCCTTGATACTAATATAAGAAGACCCATGGGGGTCGTCAGAGGGGTGCCGGACAAACCGCCAGGGTTTTGCTGGCCACAGGGCGAAGCCCGCGGGCCGTCCGGTACCCCAGAGGTTAGTCTGGCACCCCAAGGATGACCCCTAAGGGTCTTCTATATTATATCACCCAAACAAGGATCTACATATGTTTAAAATAGTCAAAACGATGAGCGGTACACTACCCCCTGTATGTAACGCTACTCGGCAGGGTGGGTGATAAAATATATGAATCCCTTCAGTGCCCCATTGATTCCCAGTTCCAGTCAGTGGTTGTCAATAAGCCCATCCCACATTGGATATATGCTAGAGTTGGACAAGGGTTGGACAAAAATACTGTATATGCCATCTTGTTTCCAAGAGTTGGGGTTGCTGAAATAAGCAAGAATTATGTTTTTCTATATCTTCAAGGACTGCTTTAAATAATATTATGGTTTCTTAAATGTCATCAGTTGACAGATTTGAAGGGGTGCTAGCCAATCAAGATGCTGTACTTCAGAGCAAAATAGGGTTGGACATTATAGGCTAGGCTGACAGGCTTTAACATTGGTTCCTATGGGAAAAATGCCAAAACATAAAGCTACATTTTACCAAATTTAGAATCTCTTACCCAAATTGCTTTGGTTAATTTTGTATTCTATAACTGTCTTCAGGAAATAAGCATTGAGGCAATTTTGAAAGTATTTCATAGTAAAATTGTAGTGTTGGTGTAAACTGGGATAAGCTTGTTAAAGACAATCAACACATGCACACTGGGGCTTCAAAAGGGGTGTTTAGACCGGCTTCCCTTCCACCTCTTATAACCATAGGTGGCAGCAAAGATTAGTGAGAAGAATGTGGAAAGAAGGATCCCTGCACCAAGTGCTACACCCAGCAATGATTATGCACTGTTTATTTCCCAGTGGTTTCTTTTGTCACTTCAGATGATGTCATTTATGCATTGTGTGAGTTCTTGAAACCCTTTGTAGTATAACAGTTTACAGGAGGGAGGGAACCCTTAGTCCCCAGAAAGAAAATGCTCCCCAAAGTTTGGTGTGGAATGCATAGAGACGTAAGGAAGAATAATTTAATAACAGAGCAAAAAAATAGTCTTACGCCCAATAGATTTTGAAGCAATTGTAGCGAGTTCCCATAGACTGCCATTTGGTTTTAGGTTTATCTAAAATGATGTCAGAAGTTATCCTGCTATAACTTATCACCTTGCTCTAAATCATTCATGGCTGTTATTATATGTGCACACAATCCTTTCAGATAACCCTTTCACCAAAATGACCCTAGCAACATTCAATTCAAGAAATGCTTGATACTTGATTCTACTGACTTTGTTTCAACAACTGAACAACCTGAATATGCAATTTTTAATCATTTTAAGTGTTTTAAGATATTTATTTGATTTTGGTATTTTTATTCAAATGCTTTTGATATTGAAATTATTCTCACGTGAAATTTTGATTGAACTCGAAGAGAAATATAAAACAAGCAGATCTGTCTTTTTTCTTTTCAGAGTTTATCATCATATATTCAAAAATAAATTGCAATGCACCTCTTCAATTTCCTCATTTATGTAAGTGTGTTGTCAGGTATATAAATGCACTCTTGTAATTGGATTTTCATTTTGGTTTCATTTTAGTCTCAATTAAGTTCAATTTCCAATTTCTAAATTACATTATGGAACTCTTCAGTCAGCCTTATGGCATGCAGACACATACATTACTTGAGCTTGGTTGAGTTTGTCAATCCATTTTGGTAACCCACAGAGTAATGATAACAAGCAATTAGCCATAAATCAGATTTAATCTCTCAACTATGTACACATTTAGTTCTTTAGTAAATACATGAGTATCAAATGCATTCATACAGTTTATAAATCTCAGCAGTTGAAGGCACCTGCTCCATATGACAGCATCATATTGCACTTTGCAATTAATTTGAATAAAATGCAACTAAGTAAAAAACATAATCAACATTTTTTTTAAAACAACTGAACAAAAATATAAGTATGCTGCCTAGCATAACATTCATGCTGCCTTATTTTACATTCATTCTTCCAATCATACTTATCCTAAGACATTAGAAAAATAGGAAAATATGAAATTACTTTGAAAGTCTTATACCTTGTACTTTCTTTAAAATGACTGTGTTACTTAAATAACCTGATTTAAAATAGAGGGAAAAAATGAAGCTTTTTTCATGCCCAGATCAATAAAAACTATCTAAAGATTTTTATGTACATCCTTAAACCCATTTTTATATACTACTAGAGGTTTATGTACAATTCCTTTTTGGCTTTTTCATAGATTAACATGTGCTTTGACAAGACAAATACAGTTCCAGTATGTGAGAAAATCACATGTAATAACATTAAAAAATGGAAAGTTTGCTAATAAGAGTAGAAGTTAAAGTTTGTGAATGTATAAGTATAACGTTTATTTCTAGAATGTGTTTTAGTGTGGAAGTATCGTGTAAGAAAAAGAAGAATGTTTAGCAGATATTCTAACTAAGAATGCATTGTTTGCACAAGCTAGGTCAATTTGACTATGAATGACATTTACTGAGTATTCTATTCTTTCACCAACAAAGGCTCCCAATCTAACAATATTGGCTTGTGTGAAATAACCCCTTAGTTTAGGAAGAAATGGATGCACTGTCTTGAGCAAATCCTCTGGAAGGTTAGAATGGGAAGAATATGTCAGGAAGGTATTGCACACAAAATAATTATCAAAATATGATTATTTTTCTTACAAATGAATCATAAAGGGACTGTTTGTGAAACAAAAGAAAAAATGTTCACGTCCTACAAATACCCTAAGATATTTCCTAAACTCAAAGTTTTACAAATATGTCTAGTTAAACACAAATATGTTTACAGTACATTGATTGGTTGGTGTAAGATATTAGGTCACCTAATAAACAGTATGGCAGCCATATAGGAAGCTAATATGTGTATCTCTGTATTCCTAATTAATCACACTTTTACAAGCTTCCCTATCAAAAACTATACTATTCATTACATTTTCACGTACTACATGTTTACCTCCTCTCATTAGTTTTTACATATTCAAATTCCGTTAATAGTCTCATTCATATTCTCCAAAGGGTCAAGCTGTTTGGATAGCACCCAAGTATAGGCATGGCTCATCTTACATACTGTGCACTTCATCCAGCTATTTATATAATTTATATAGTATTGTTCACACAATATTCTACATGATACATGAAATTTGACCAGTGCGAAACATGCATCAAACCTTGAATATTTGTTATTACTCCCTAAAAACATAATTCTTGAAATATAGGAGGAGACTTAATTCAATGGTAGAACGCGTCTCCACAACTTGGTCCACAACTTAAAGCCATGGATGTGCAGACTTCTGTCCCCTATACACAACAAGATCCTACATTCCCATTCGAATCAATTAATGCAATGGGCAATGTTTAAAATGATAGGTACGCTTCTGTATGATTCTAATAGCTATTCTAAGCGAAGGAGAGAATGTTCTTGAAATGTGGGAGAGTTGCCATTGTTACTTATGTAAGGTAAATCAGAATGAATATCTATAAGAGATAGCTGATAGATGTCGAAACTATATAAGCTGACTTTGTCCTGTATAAACAGAGGTATCTAGACTTAAGCCCCGTGGCCCTTTGCACAAGGATCTATTGTAACAATGATAACTGTAAGAGAGATGTTGCTATTATAATAGTTATCATTATAACAAAACCCCTATTATGTTTGTTTCTACTGGATCAAATTGAAATCTGTAAATTTATATATGAAGGAGCACCGTAGGGCTATATTCTGTAAAAAATAACAGCTCAATGACAGCATTCTAAATTTGTTTTTTAGTTTCAAAACGTGTGTTATGTGCAAAGTTGCTATGAGAGGTGTCGTTAATTTGCTACCTTGTGTTGATACGATAGGTATTATGCAACGGGCCACCAGGGGAGTTATCTGTATTTTTGGTGGTCAATTATACTCAATATTGTCAGTGTATTGGTCCAAATTCCGCTTGACCCCATGAATCGTATGTATAATAAGGTTCATAAGAAATGATGCATCCCGATGAAATGTACATGCAATGGCTTCAGTGCTGGTTTATGACTTTTACAGATGGTTAAATGTCTTACATTATATGATTTTATGAAAACTTTTGAAGCTTTATATTATGAAATGTACATAATCTTAATACTTCATTTTCAATCTCATAACCTTCTATCATCATTATTGACACATGGTACATAAAAACCAAATCAACACTGTATTTTGAGTATTTGGTTCATCGGATTGGAAAAAGAACCTCAGTATCTATACTTCTGTTCACTCATGTGGAAATCTCTTGGCGCTTCTTCACTTTTCCTTAGTTGTATGACAAGTAGAATTCCAAAGACCGTACTCAGGATCTAGAAACAGAGGATAAAATAGTAAGGTTATCCAATCTTCAGGAGGAATGATTCAACATCAATTAGGGTCAGATGGTTCCCTTTTGGTCATTTAACAGGTTTGCAATTCAAATATTAGAGGATGAATTACAGAGTACAGGGAATCAAGATACTTGAAATGGAAGGAAGAAGGTCCTTGATATATGCAAACTACTTTTATATTTGGATATTGTCCCTAAACACGACTTTTGGTGCTCAGGGACAAAAGTCGAATTTATGATGGTAGATGAAAGTATTTCAGCAATTCTTTATGGCCATTAAACCATTTATAAGCGACATCAGGATCATTTTTGACCATTAGTTCCAGAAATCGTGATAGCATGTCAATAAACATCTAGCACGATTGATATGAGAAAAATCTAAAGAAAATTCCAAATTTGGACACAATCAAAGAACATTAAAAAATAACATTTTTCTTTCAATTTCTAAGGGAAATTCCCAAACTTGTGACGTCATATGGTGAGTTATTGGGAAACCCCATGTATTCATCAAAGGGAATTCCCCAGTTTAAATTATGTAGAGTAAAGAATATGTACTTTAAAACCAAATACCAACATTGGACCACATACAGGCAATCATTAAATATAAGGTTAATTAATCTCAAATCATTTATAAGCCATGGAATCCCAAGTTATTTCCACTGGGAATTTCCATCAATATCAGTCAGAAATTAAGCAATTTCCAAATATAGGCCTAATTGTCTTTACCCAATGATTGACCTATAACTCAAATTTTCTCATTTATTCTTTTGAAATGGCTTTAGAATACTCAAGTTGCGTTAATTGCACAATAAATAACAGTCTGTAAATTCATATAAAAGGGACCCTTTAAAAGCCAGCCCACCAACTCCACTAATCGCCAGGGTTTATACTTTATTTACCAAAATTTTGTTATAAACTTACCGTGACAACCAGAACCCCGAAGCCGATGCCTGCTGCATAGCCAAAATATTCCTCTGCATGGTTACGCGCAGCAGTATAACAACCCTAAAGTGGAGAGAAAAGGTCAATGTTATGGACATATTTTGTTGATGTTAAGCACATTAAGCTTACATTCAAAAGTCTGGTTGATCGGTTGGAAACATGAATCATATGTAAGATTTGTATTTCTACAAATTTCTACTATCAAGAAACAACAATTCTTGATCATAGAATGAACAAGTTATCAACAGAAAAAGATAAACCTGCAAAACCTGTTCAAAAAACCCTTCTGATATACCAAAATGACAAAAGAAAAATCACAATGACCTAAATCAATTTACAGAAGGGAACATTCAAAAGTGATTAATTTACGAAGTCTTTGAAAAAGTTTCCATTTCATGCTACTAAATTGCTCAACTGTAATAAGGTTTTTCTATATTGAATCACAGAGGCAAATTTTCAAATATGTTGAGAATACTAAAAATGGGAAGTGATACATATAGCCTGCCAATATGAATTCCCCCAATACACACCTTACCAAAAACCCACTGCCTTATTCGCAAAGGTAGGTGTGTGTCTGTGTCATAGCCTGGGTCAGGGAAGTCCTTAGTCACAGTCATGCATGGTTGCTCATGCATGACTGTAACTAAGGCAGAGGGGGACAGATCAGGTTAAGAGATAAAAACTGACCAATCAGATGAGGGCAAAAGTGTCCCCCTCAGGGTAGCTAAGTGACCTTAGCAAGGAATCCCCCTTACCCTGTCTTTCAGAATTGGCTGTACAGTTAATAATATAAAACAAAATATCAGTCTTGATACCTGGTAGTGTAGAGCCTCATTGAAGACGCCATTTTTCACCCCCGGCGGGTCGTCCTTGGTCAGCTGGCACTTGTCAATGTCAACGTACTCCTTATACTGGTTCCGGTTACAACAGGACTTGGGCACGAAGGGCTTGTTAAGACCGGGTTCCCCGGGGTAGGTCTTGAACCAAGGGGTATCTCGGTATTTTGGCCAGCTCTGTTCATCCACTGAGCAACAGTATAGCTAAATAAATGGCAAAAAGAGAAAACACTGTATAACACAGTATAATGGTGACAGCTAGATGGATGAAAGACATTTATGACTAGGCTCGCCAGGGTAGGCCTTGAACCAAGGGGTATCTTGGTATTTTGGCCAACTCTGTTCCTCCGCTGGGCAACAGTATAGCTAAGTAAATGGAGAAAATAGAAAACACTGTATAACAAGAGTAGCTAGGTAGATGAAAATAGCCGAACCAGTTATAGGCGATAAGGTGGAAGTTTTAGGTTTATATTATTTCTACATTAGTATGACTAAAAAAATTAAATCGGGAGATGCAGTCAATAATAAATGTAGGTAAGACAGATGGGATAAACACGATGAAAGCTCCCTATAAGACATACCTTGTGGGGTTACATGAACTTCTCCCTTAAATCTCTATTCTGCAGGCTCATTTCGATGTTACTAATTATGTATTTGTTTGATTGTTTGCCCCAAAATATTGCATGTAACTATAAATACCATATAACATTTGAAAGATATCATGAAACTTTCTAATGATATATAACATGGCTTTACCTATACCCTGCCATTTTTTAAAATTAGCTGCATAATCGGCCCATAATACAAAGGCTAATTATTATTTCAATATCTTTACCACATTGCTAAGAGTTAAGGCCGTATTCCACTAGCAGATTTTACTCCCAGTATCAAAAATCAGCAGTGGGAATTTCACTGAATCATAGGCATGTTACATACCATTAGAACATTCTTCAAAATCTCTTTCAAATGATATGTAGGATGTATGGTCTTTTCCAATAATACTGGTAAAACATTATGAATTACCGAATAACCGGCAGTCAGAATCGCCAAGTGGAATACGGGCTTTAGAAGAAAAGACCACGTTGCTAAGAGTTAGAAGAAGCCACTGATACTGACCCACTCTTGTGCCCGGTCCCAGGCATCTGTGACATGTCTCATTCCATCACCGCCATAGTTATTCAACGATTTAAACATCGAATTCCGCACTTCTTCATTTATCTGAAACATAATATATATAAATCAATATGATTATTACATTGATTTGATCATGTAAAGTACATTGGGCAACAATGAAACCACAAGCTACCAGGATTTTGTTTTTACAGATAAGGGACAAGTGCAAAGCTTAAGATTGTGGAGTTTTAGCAAACCCCTGTCTTGTTGGTGTTGATATTGGCATTGTATACACCATATGACTTTGACATTACAGGCCACAGCCAATAGAAAGTATCGAAAAGATTGCATTAGTTTTGGACCAGAAATAATCTGTTAGTAAACCAACTATAACACAATAATAAGGGAAATAATAGGGAAATTATATAATATCTATTATCATCATTTAGACCAATATTAATCACTGAATTTGAATTAATAACCTTGGGGCATTACCATTATACATATCATTCAATGAAACATTATAATGCAAGATTATTATCATTAGCACATGCTTACAATTTTGATTCATTTAGGTACCACCAATAACAACGATAGCATAAAAGTATTTCTGGTTTGCTGAAAAGTTCAACTTCTGTTTTGCTGGTACCTGAAGGAATAGTGCTAGCCAATAGCTTGTGTAAAACCACCAGTAAAGGTCTTCAGCCGTCTCATATCCTTTAATTGGAATAGGATTAAATCTAAGTCATAAACGTCTATGACGAATATACTGATTTTGGCTCACCTGTGATTTAAATGCCAGGGCCATAATGCCTCCACCGATGAGTAAGAGGCAAATGAAGGCCATGAGACCGAAGAACTGAAATAAAAAGCAGGAAATTAATGAAATACATTCAACATGGAAGTCTGTGTGCAATATTTCTTTGGTAACTTGCAACTTGTTTAAGGGTTTTGTTTGAGTTGTTTACATAGAGAAACATTAATACTTTGGTTCGTTTATACCATACATAATATATATGCGTTATGATGATTGCTGGAGGTTAACGTCCACTCAGCAATTTTTCAGCTATATCAGGACTCACGTTTGTGTATATAATTATACCAATCTATGGGGGATGGAAACAACGGCAAGGCAAGGTGGTCTAACAGGCAGCACCTGGGACTGAACCTGGGCTGGCTGTGTCCAAAGCCAATAAGACACTAATCGCTAGACCACCCCACCCCCCCTTATATATGTATTATATATATTGTTTACATAATTACATACACTGAGATTTTAATGCTACTATCACTTCACCTCATTATAAGTAAAAATTTGTTCAATACTTACAACAGTGATCAACCCGCTAGACAAGGCAAAGCCGCCAATGATACCCATCAAGCTTGTGATGATCATGAGGAGTCCTGCAGCAACCAGCACAGCAGCGACAACTGTCATGAAGGCGTGACCCATGATGGCTGAAATGTCATTCTCCTTCAGTAGGAAATAAAGCCCCAGACCTGCTACCGTGGCGCCAACGATCTATAGCAGCAGGAACAACAACAATTATGTATGATTATATGTAGCAGCAGGAACAAACAACAATCATGTATTATTATATATATACACGGATCTAGGTGGCAGAGTTCCTTCAGCAGGAAATACAGACCCAGGCCAGCTATGGTGGCGCCAACGATCTGTAGCGGCAGGAACAACAACAATCATATATTATTATATTTATGTCATGAAGGCATGGCCCATAATGGCTGAGACGTCATTATACTTCTGCATCGTTTCTACGTGCATATTCCCGGATTGCCGGGCGCTTCACACATCAGGGCTTACAGCATTGTATGGTTATGGTTGTATGGTTATTTGTATGGTTTGTATAGTGAGCTGTTTCCTTTTGTGGAGCTATGCTTAAGGGGAAACCTGCCACCGGGTGCTATACCCTACTCATTTCGAAGAGTGGCAAGGGGTCTTTTATATGCAATGTCCCATAGACAGGGCTTCACATACAACAGCCGTTGGCACTGGTAGGCCTTTGATGACCCAGTCTTGTGCACTGGGGTGGAGAGTGATTGAAAACGTTGGTTTCGCCGGGACTCGAACTCCCGACCTTACGATCACGGCGCGAGGACGTTACCGCTGCTCCACTCACTACCACTAGAAATGCAGGAAACTGCAGGAAATACAAACTGAGGTTAGCTACTGTGGTGCCAAAGATCTGTAGCAACAGGAACAACAACAATTATGTATCATCATATTTATGTGATGATGGCATGGCCCATGATGGCTGAGACATCATTCTCCTTCAGAAGGAAATACAGACCCAGGTCAGCTACAATAATGGCAAAGATCTGTCGTGGGGGTCTAGATGGGGGGTCCCCATGTTTGATGTTGAATTTAAGAAACGGCCTTGTCGCCTGTTGAATTTAAGAATAAGCTCTGCTGCAGTGTCAAATTATAAAATTGGTCCTGTTGCATGTCACTTTCCCAAAAATTGCCTCTGTTGCCCTGTCGAATCTAGGGGTCTAGACCCATTGTAGTGGCAGAAGAAAGAACTATGTATTATCATAGTTATGTCATGAAGGCATGGCCCATGATGGCTGAGATGTCGTTCTCCTTCAGTAGGAAATAAAGCCCCAGACCTGCTACGGTGGCGCCAACGATCTGTAGCAGCAGGAACAACAACAACCATATATTATTATATTTATGTCATGAAGGCATGGCCCATAATGACCAAGATGTCTGTGATAAGTCATCTTTCAATTATTTTCAAAAACAAAGTTTTATTCACAAGGTACTTACAAAGTTGAGTACTGACAGCATGATGACCAGCCATCTTGTACAGTGGCCAAGGGAGCTGAGGTTACGAGTCCGGTCTAACGCCCCCATATTGAAGCCACTTGGAGATGTCCAAGGTTCTTGAAACTGCAATAAGTAAAGAACAGTCACAATAATTATGTTATTATCAATGGATAACATTGCTTTGTGTATTGGTTGAACTTGAAGGAGCTGAAGTTACGATTCCGGCCTAAAGGCCATATTCCACTGTCCGGTGGGGGACCATTTGCGGAGGGTGTTTTTGCCACCACAAGTAATTTGCGTTTCAGATTGGTATCCCCCACAGCAAGCAATCCATAGAAAAACTATATTAATTCATTTGTGGTGGTACTTGCATTGGGCCACAGCAAGTACCACTGCAAGCAAATATCTATATTCCATATTGCGGTGCTTGCGGTTTTACTTGTAGTGGTGGTAAACAATGCTAGTATAGTGCCCACCACTAGCAAAACACTGCACAGTGGAATATGCCCTTTAGACCCCCATATTGACACTGTAGATGTCGAAAAGTTAGTGAATTTTTATTAAGCAAAGAACAGATATATGTTATTAACAATAGATAACATTGCTTTGTGTATTGGTCAAGGGAGCTGAGGTTATGACTCTGGTCATATGTTAGTAACAGAGGAGTTAAAACAGCTGTTTAAGGGGCTCTGGATGGGGGGTTCCGATGTTGCATGTTGAATTTAAAAAACGGCATTGTCGCATGTCTTTGTCACTTATTTTTCCAAATGGCGCATATTAAATTGAAGAAATGTCCTAAGGTTTTAAAGATGTCTGTCATGTCATTAAGCCCCCATGTCACATGTTGATTTTAAGAAATGCCCATGTGGCCGTGTCGAATTTCGTGGTCCAGACCCATGCTTAAAGCCACAGTCCACTATAGACCCCGTGCCAGTCGCGCATCCACCCCTATGATACGCGTGGAATTGATGGCGAATTTCGAAGTTCCGGTCCGTAGGCCCAATGCTTAAGAATTAGTTTTTGCCCCCTGCATCTCTTGTACTTAGTTCCCAGAGAAAATATTGACATTTCTGGAAAGCTGTGTTCTTTATCTATAAAATAATAGAAAATAAGTATTAATTTTCAAGGGATGGTCATAAAAACCAATGTTTTCTTACACCTTCAATGCTGTAGCATAGGGCGGATGTCAGGAATCGGTCCGCAGCAAAAGGGAACCGGCACAGGGTCTATACAGCATTTTGTTCACAATCAACAATTAATTTGCGATGTTTATCACCACCGCTTGTAATGCTGGGCAATGCAAGGAGGAATATAGGGATTCATTTGCAGTGGTCCTTGCAGTGGCCCACCGCAAGGACCACTGCAAATGATTTTATGTAGCTTTTCTATGGAATGCTTGCGGTGAGGGATACCAAAATGTTGGTATCTGATACACAAATTCTCCCTACCACGGATAGCTGATTTACAGTATTTTAAGCACCTGCAGGCTAATTTTGGCTTATTTTGTTGACAAAAACATATGGAAATCTATTGAAAATTTACAAATAATTGCCATATTTCTAAGTGTAATGAATGTATTTTCAAGCCAACCCCAAAAAAGCATTGACACATGTGAATAACAGATGAAAAAGTAGTTAACATTGATGTCCACCATTTTAAACCACAATTAATGCCATGGTTCTTGAAAATTGCTATACATAAGACTTGTGACTTGTCGACATATTACCCAGCATGCACCTGGATCTAGGCTAACCTGCAGGCAAAATATAAGAAGGCGGCTAACCGTGGTAGGGAGAATTGCTTGTCGTAGCAAAAACCATCACTACAACCACCAGACAGTGGAATATGGCTTTTAGACACCAAGTCATAAAAAGTGGCAAAATATAGCCTTTTCTAACCTAGGGCCATGCCCTCAAGGCACTAAATAACAAAATCCCTATGTCACAAAATATTTTACTATTTATTGCCATCCAGCAGACCCTACCTATACAGTGTCCGAAATTAAGGTTTAAATCTTTGCACTCGCCGGGTGCGTAGCTTTGAAATGTGTGCACCTTTCAATGCACCCTCAATGAGTCTTTCAATGCACCCTCAGTGATATAAGGCTTTTTATTCCATTTTAAATGTGTGCATCTGCCGGGTACACACTTTTAAAAACTATGCACCCTGCTGCAAAAACATGCACCCCAGGTGCAGGGTGCACCCTTAATTTCGGACACTGCTATACTTATTGACCAGTAACTTAACTAGTGAGCAAATGAAACAAAACAGAACAAAGGGAAGGGAGCAATGGCACAGACACTAAAGGCAGGATTACACTACACAATTTGGGAAGCGATATCAGCGTGATATGACTATATTATTACAGACAATTCACAATAGGTGTGGTACAATTAATAAAAATTAGTAATTTTACGTATTTCACAATGTGACATATATATGTTTAACAAAATTCTGAATTGTATCTCTAATATGCAGGGACGGATTCAGAGCAGGGCTCCTGAGGCGCCCCCCCCCAATTTTTGCCAAATTTAGATTTCCTAATGTAAAATTCTAGACCATAGGTGGGGCGTCTTAATTGTGTATACATAAGGGCGCCCTCCCCCCTATTGAAATATCTGGATCCGTTCCTGATATTGCGATAGCGTCATATCGCAGCTCAGGTCATGTAGTGTGATACCGCCTTAACTGTGCAAATCAAAGAGAGCCCTCGAAGTGGTGAGGACAGGGTGGTTGGGAGTCGAGGGCCCTTGATCCCCCCTAGGGTCTGGGAGAAGGTCGTGAGGTGTGACCCGTATACATACGTGACCTGTGAACCAGTGTAACACCACTAATCATACTGGTATGCTGGTTAGGGTATGCAGGGGCAGATACAGGATGGTCATGACAGGCCCGTAACTAGGGGGGGAGGCGGGGGTGGCGCGCCACCCCCCCACAGAGGAATTTTGTTAAAAAGGTTCCACCTTTCCCTTAAAAATTCACTGTAACCCCCTAAAAAAAGCAGGAAAAAATATTGAAAAGTTCCACTCTGGGAACCTCGCCATCCCCATTTTTAGGCTAAAATTACTGAAATGATAAGCAAAAGTTCCACTAAGGGATTCTCGCCACCCCCCCACCACAGACCCTGGGTACGGGCCTGCATGATATATGCTAAGTATACCTACCCTGGTATGTTACTATGGGGCCTAGCATAACGTAAGGCTGTTGGAACACTGTTATGGTATCTATACGAGACTATGGGAGTAGGCCCTAATAATCCGGTTTTCCCCCAAGAAAGAAAAGGACATTTTGTCTTATCAAATAAATGTTAATATAATTATTTCACCTATATTTGTTTTTAGAAATACATCACATCATGCTAAACTCAACCATAAAAGTATTCAGTTATGAATATGTTATCCCACACTTAAGCTTGTAGTACCGCACCCAGGATTGGGAGAAACAGGTGGGCATTGGGGTTGGGGTTGGGGTTGGAGTGGTGTTTTCAGGGCTGCAGATTAACTAAACATAAGGGGATAAAGATTAAATTTAACATGGTATAAAAGAGATAAACAGAAATTTATATGATACAAAATTTCTGATAAACAAAAACGCTCGCAAAATACGACAAGACATTTACATGTATACAGCAAAATATACATT
Organism: Lepidonotus clava; assembly: GCA_936440205.1. Taxonomy (NCBI): domain Eukaryota; kingdom Metazoa; phylum Annelida; class Polychaeta; order Phyllodocida; family Polynoidae; genus Lepidonotus; species Lepidonotus clava. Next base: position 6,421,192 of record OW387141.1, read on the forward strand.
GAATGTGTTCTTTCTAATTATCTGTGAACACAGCAGGGGCGGATCCGTGTGTGTGTGTGTGTGGGGGGGGGAGTCCAGGGGGTCCTGACCCCCCTATTTTGGTGGACCCCTAAACTACAAAAAGAGGGGGAATTGTCATGCGTGTATGTGCTAAATGCATGCCACTTTAGAACTGAACATTCAACATATACTTAGCCTTTATGCTGACCCCACCCCCCTTTCGAAAATCCTGTATCCGCCCCTGCATAGAGCCATGTACCTCTAGATTTATCCTAGTACAGTTAGATGTAGGTTAAGGTAGATGTGGATGATAACCTTCACCTACTAATCTATGTAGGCCTCTTGATCCTGACCCCTTATAAATTGCTGTATGGATAACAAAAGAAATGCCATTGAATCAGATCAATTAATGTTGACCAGCAGGTGCCGATCAAGGAATTCTAGGAGAAAAAAAAAAGTGTGTGTGTGTGTGTGTGTGTTTGTGTGTGTGTGTGTGTGTGTGTGTAAGTGTGTGTGTGTGTGTGTGTGTGTGTGTGTGTGTGTGTGTGTGTGTGTGTGTGTGTGTGTGTGTGTGCTCATATTACAAACTATCCCGGCAATCCATCCCTGGCCAGATTATACTTCTTAGGAGCCTCCAATTAAGTACGTGCGTACATATATTCACAAATATCAGCCACCCCCCTCCCCCCTTGGGCTGATATACTTCAATTTAGCATTTCAATTATACATGAACAATATTCACATTTTAAACAGATTTTAAATCCATCTCCAATCCCCACGGTACGTAAGTTCCGAAGGGGAGGCCCCTTAAATGACTAATAACGGGTGGATCCACGATTTCATTTTCAAAGGCGGTGGGACTTTCTACCCCAAGGAGTAAAAACCGTTGGTTTTCTGCTTGTTTGCAATTGGATGACACATCCTCCTATATGTTTGCGTAAGATATCTTTACAAAAAAAAAGAAAGAAAAACAAGAAAAAAAAAAGAAAAATAAGAAAGAAAGAAAAGAGCAGGGGAGAGGTGGGTCTGTCCCCCTCAAGCCCTTCCCTAAACTCCCTCCTGTTTTTATGTATATCGGATTGATTTATATCAATACAATGCCATATAGTTATATCATAAGTAAACGGGGAAATAAAAATAAAATTATAATAACAACTAAGAACAGGTACGCTTTGACAGCTATAAATACCATGTCATTGGATCAGTGACTGCAATACACATGTTTGCACACTTCAAGTTGGCTTCTTGACACAGTTACTTTTATAACTGAGCCGTGGCTATTTTTCCTACCCCTTAAAGAACAATATCCGCCATGAAAATAGCCAGAGTTTCTATGTTTAGCTACCTATAGTATCATAAGCCCAAAAACAGGTTAAGATGCTTCAGTATAAGCTGGTACAGAAGCTTAAATCTGGCATTCTGGGTCAGACACAGTGCATGACCTAGTTTCAGTACCCCCATATAAACACAATGCCAACAGCCCTACCTACCTGTCCGACTGAAATTCAAAATCACACCTATACACACCTGTCGAAACTCCAATAAAATATCCTTACCATTAGGATATTACTATTATAAAAACATGGCAAAGTCATGCTTACCTGTGTTTCGTAATTTATTTGTGGGTGGCTGTAGGGCTATTAAAGCGTATCCACCTACGCAGCGTTAGGCCTTAATGGCCTTAGTCCAGGTATGAAGTGAACGCTATCCCTTTTTCAGGCGTGATTTTCTACCTAAATTCCTCCAGTGTAGCATATCCTACAGGCCTGTAACGCTCGAGGCTGGATCCTAGGGGTGCGCGTCAACTAGAAATAGTAATAACTCCCGGTTTGTCCAGGTGGGCCGTCAGGTAAGGGGTTGTCTACTGGTGTCGCCGCACTGACTCACACCTGAGCGTTCGTTCGCCTACCTCGGACGTTCTCCCCGCGGCGCCCTTTTGTTCTCATGCATTGGCCGGTGATGAGGGAGTGAACCGGGGCAGTATGGTTACTTGGCCACTGAACGGCCGACCTCGCGATGGATAGAGTTGCGCAAGTCTAGCCTTTAAGAACTTTTAAAAATTTATATTTATAAGGTCCCTATTTTATGAATTTAAAAAATCTAGCTTCAGTTGACACAATTTGATATTGGATGATAGCTTCATAGTGAGATATTGAAAAAATAAATCAGATACAAAAACTATATTAGCAACAATGTATAAAAATGTTCACAAATTGACTGACTTTTGTTTTTCTTCTCAATTTCCATAGCATTTTTTAAATTGTCAATAAGTTAAAACGCACCTATGTGTTAAGGGTAATTTCTTTTTAAATTGGTATACCATAGTCTCAAAATTGAAATGTTACATAGACAATAGTTAAAAGGAGTGTTCAGAAAGGAATTAATCAAAATTAGTCAATGTGACTTGTGTACTACTAACAGAGGCGTACGGGCGAGGGCAGGGATACATACATTTAGAGGATGGAGATGGCATCAACGCATAAAACAGGAAAGAGTAAAAGCCAAAAACGTATGATATATTCCGAACCGGTGCAACCGTTAAGTTTATTCCAGACCAGTTGGTGTATGTGTGCTTAGTTTCAAACTAGTTTTTCAGGCCCTTAAACAGGTTTTGCTGTGAGGGCAAGCAAAATTCATTAATACTTTTGGTTTTCAATAATTTTTAATTCAAACTTATAATAGGGACGGAAAGAAGTATTAAGTTTTATTATTTCCTTGTTATTTTTAACAGTTTTTACAACTGTAGAAGTTTTCAAAACAAAAATTCCTCCGTGGAGGGCGGGGGCTCCCTTTATAAGGGCCTGATTCATTTCTTCATTTCAGACTACTTCCTCAGCATTATTCCTGGTGGATCTAACAGTTTGGATATTTTCTCTTTTTTATTCTAAACATATGATGACAACAGAATAATGGAACAACTGAGAACCAACAATAGAAACAACTGAACACTACTGAACATAGGGATGAATTCCAACTTATATTTTATTGACTTTAAATGAATTCACCAAAGTCGTTCAATCGGGCTTAAACTACTTAGGTTCGGGAGATTATGTGTTGTTGTCTATCCATAATTATTACAATAATGACAATGTTGTAAGTTAAAAAGTTTGATGTTTAGTTCTTTTCCCTCTATTAGATTCTTATATACGTATAATATAAATATATAAATGTATATAATTATAAGGTCGGTAAGTCAGTTCTTTTTTCTTTTGATATCTTGTTTTACATGAACGATGGGCTAAAGTAATTTTACAAAATTAAGAAAAACTCCTGAACACTTACTCCAGTGCTTTTTAAAAACTTGATTACATTTTTTATACGGGATAAGGCATGTTTTCATTTGCTCATTTTTACTGAAATTAACATTTTGTCTTTCTTAAATATTTTCATTTCATAATGTTAGGGTAGGTCTGAATGCCGCTACACAATTGTCTTTTTTGGACTAAATATATAAATGTGCAATACAGGCATTCCATTACTTGGCGATACGATAATACCCATAATTGCCTGCCTGTCCCTTCAAAGCTAAGACTTACGGTCAGACAGGTGCCGCCACCTGAAGGTTAAGACTACTGTAATGAGAACCCATTCTGCGCTTCTCACTTACTTTTCACATTCCCTTTGTCACCAAACGTGAAAAAATGAGTGTTCCACTTCCTTTCTTTTTTTTAACCAAAATTTCTGATTTCATAATTAATAAAAACATACTAATTTTCGCAGACAAGTAGTACATATAAATACAAAAAGAACCGTATGTCAAATTTACTACAGGTTCTAGTCTTATTTTATGAAATTTAGAAAGAAAATGTGTCAAGTTCCCAGTTTTTTCCCACCTTAAATTAAGCCTGTTCATACCCAAAGATGGCTGCTTGGGCTACGACCATAAACACCTTTCCGAGGGGTGGATTAAAAAAAAAAAAAAAAAAAGAATATACAAGGTACCAACCGAAAGTCCATTCTCAAATTCCCTGTGTTTTCCCTGTCCCGCGGCAATTTTTCCCTGTGTCATATCCAGCAAGTTTTTCAAATTTAAAAGCCTCTGCGAGCAGAAAAAATTTGGACAACCCAACAACAAAATGTTAAATCCCTAATATCTTGAGAATCAAGAATTTCAGGACCTGGCCAAATGAAATTCCCTGTGTTTTGGCAAAATTTCCAAATTCCCTGTGTTTTCCCTGTCAGGGATTTTTTTTTGCCATTTTCCCTGTTTTCCCTGTGTGGTTGGTACCCTGAATATACATCTCTCCTCCTAACACTAAAAATGCATCTATGTTTTATGGTTTATGAAATTATATCCACTAACCCAGGAATTCAAATGAAACAAGCATCAATTAAAAATAATACACATTTATTTTGATGAATCAGTTGAAATATATACAATATTGATATGTCCGAATTATTGAAATATCTTAAGCCAAAATCTGGGGCCATTACGTTTTTTCTGGCTTAACATTTTCTTCAAACTGTCCGTCGACATTGCCCATGGGCCAGTAGACTGCCACCACGGCCGTACCCTTCGCTGAAGAGGCCTGGGCGATCCCCATCTCCTGAGCCCCAGCCCAGACCAACTGGGTGAAGTGTTCTGAAAGAGATGAGCAAAATGTATTAATTAATTGGTGAATAATTACTAAGTGAATATGTCAGCAAGAATTGAGGTGCGACAATGGTGCAGTCTTCATTGAAGTAAATTAGACATATTTTCTCTAAGATATGCCATTTTTATACATCTCAATGTCTTTTGAAATTCAATAAGTTTCAAGGGCGCGTTATATCTATTTCTAATGCGCCATTTTATGTTTTAATGCACTCAGGGCGAATTTCTTTTTTTAATCCAAGTTGGCAATGTTTTAAAAGAAAGGCTCCACATTTTCCCACTATGTCATATAACGTTCTCAGGGGCGGATCCAGAAATTTCTAGGGGGGGGGGGGGGGGGGGGGGCAAGGCCCGTCCGCCCCCCCGCCCCCCTGGATCCGCCCCTGGTTCATGTTAGAGAAATTAACAAGTAGAAAAAAAACAAAAACTTTGAAAACTAAGATGCCTGATATATATGCGCTTTTGAAGATATAAAATGTAAAATCTTGACTGCAGTTATGATTCTAATTCATACCATTACAAAGAATATATGCATTTAGAATCATTGTCGGCATTGAAATAGAATTGTGTATTGCATGACAACTCTAAGAATTGACACATTTAACTAATTGTGAAAAGATTCTGTGAAGTTAAAACCGAGATTTCAGAATTTTCCATTAAATTCTACGACATTTAAGTTTTATATTAAAAGGATCCCAGGAGTGAGGTATAAGTCTTTACTAATCCATGCCCCTATCCCCAATTCATATTTATTCATTTATAATTTGAAAAAAAAAAACTGTTTATAATGTTGTTTGGTGGTTGAATGCCTACCTGATGCCTGAGTGGGTTTGTGGTTGGTGAAGTCGTAATGCTGCTTCTCATTGTACCACGACTTGACCGCCTCGTCACCTGGTGAGGAAATCAGGAACCAATTAATGTACGTAGGTGTCATGCTTATAAGGGGCCATCCATAAATGATGTCACGCACAAGCGGGTGGGTGGGTGTATTAAACAGTGTGACACTGCCTGAAAATTTCCCTTATTTTCATGTTTAAAACAGAAAATTCAGCGTGACAGGGGGTAGGTGGGTCCTAAAAATACCCTGAAAAAGTGTGACATCCTTTATGGACGGCCCCTTAATACAAGTACTGGTTTAAGGTTAGAGGTTTATAATTGTCGAGATATATTCAAAATTATATCAAATAATGGTTGAAAAAAAAAATCAAAATTATATAGGATCTATGAACTTATTAAACGGCACAGAGGATACTCATACAAAGTTGGAATGATTAGTTAAGCCATAGACATACATAACATCTTATGTATCTCTATGGTTAAGCACAGAGTGGGGATAATGCGTGGATTTGGGGGAGGGGGAGTGGCCTATTTTGACACAAATATTAAATCGTTCGATTTTGAAATATCTGGATCGGCCCGGGGAAATGGACAGCGGTGGATCTAGGGTGGTGGGTATAGGGGTAGGGGGGTGGTGAGTTGGGGAGAGGAGGAGTGCATGGGGTACGACCATTTTTGGTACGACCCCTACTTTCGATCAAATAATGGTTGACATATTTTTTTCCAATGTAGAATTTTCGGTACATTTCTTAACGGAAAATGTTATATTACTGCGTAAGACGTGGCTGGTGTGTGAATGCAATCGTTGCTACCGCTTAAGTCCGGAAAATGTTATATTAGAGCCTGAGTGAGCGCACCCCTTTTTGAAAATATGCGGATCATCTGTGAAGGGGGTGAGAGGTTAAGGGATGAAGTACATTTCTAATACCTATTACATGCTATAGGGGGATGGGAAGGGGTCTAGAAAGCATGCAAAAATGCACACGTTACTAATGGACTAGTCCTATAATGACGACAGGAAATCATACCAGGTTCATAATTATAGATGCCACTCTAGACTGATTACAAAGTAGGAAAGCACTTTTCCTACTTTTATTTCTAGAAGCAACTAAGAGGGAAATAGTCTTGAGAATAGAGACCTGACATTAAAATTGAAGTTGTATTTGAATAGCTTGAAGTTAACACAAAAATACTGTAAAACAAATATTTAAGTGATGAAGGAAAAATCAGTTGCACAATCCAAAATCACCAAAAAGTAGGAAATCCTACAGAAGTAGGATAAAATGGCATCTTTCCAGTGGCGTAGCCGGGGGGGAGGGAGGTTCCTGGGTGTTTGGAACGCCCTTTAATTTATCAAAATATGAAAAAAATATAGGAAATATTGCTGAAAGTCAATGGTGGAACCCACTTAAAAATACCTGGAACCCCTCACCTATAGTTGGAACCCCCTTAGATTTCAGAGCTGGCCTTTCAACCACGTGTAAAGGAAAAATTCAGAATATAATTATTGGATTGTATGAATTAAAATTTAATGTCTAGTAGATTTGAGAAAATCAATTTAAGACCTTTTAGGACCTGCATGGGAAGCCTGTAGAGGAAGAAAAAAAAAACGAAGGAGAAAAAAAAAAAAAGAAAAGAAAAAAAGAGAAAATGAGGAAGAAAAGAAAGAAAGGGAATCCTATTACCGCTGATGGCCATGCCGTTGTCGTCCTTCCAATAGAGGTTTTCCCCGCAGGCCGCCCCCTGGTGTATGCGGTGGTCTGACGGGGACTGGTCGACCTCCTCGGACCGCGCCATCCGGGCGGCCAACACGTGGGCCAGGCTACACAGGTCACGTGTCAGCTTCACCGGCCCTGATTGGTGCATCTCCCGGAAGTGGTTGTGGGCGAACACCGCCACGTTCTCAAAGTAACTGAATGTCTGTGGTGAAAAAAAGAAACATTTTTTTTAGATGATGCAGATGATGTCAGAATACCCAGAAAGTATTCTGACATATCCAGAAGATATTGGTGATTGATTAGACATTACTGTTATTCATATTTTACAAACATCCAAAGTACATACTCATGCTTAGTTTATCTGCAACAAATATAGAATTTCATAATAACCTATCTTTTCTTATTAGAAACAAATAAAATTTAGATATGTTTAATGGCCACATGCTTATGAAGCTAAGAGCAGATGGTGATCACCAAAAAGAGGTCATAATATATGAGTTATGACCGCATCTGCACAATGTCTATTGGCTTGTCTGGAATACACAAAATTATCTTGATGTATTATCTTGATCTAAATATCCCATTTCCTGTCCTTTAGGTAATTTTGTATTCAATTTTGATATTTTTTTTAGGAAACTTTTTATCAAAAAAGTTTGTGTAGGTCCATAAATCTAGAGTAGGTCGGGTTACCTGAAGCTGTGTTGGAAATTAACGTCAGCCCGTCAGCCCCAGGCTGTCATTTCCTGGTCAGGGCTGACAATTTTGGGCAAAAATATCAAGTTATCAGCCCGGATGGCTGACAGGTTTTGGGGAAATAAAATCAGTTTTTTCATCAATCTTTTCCATTTTAAGTGACTAGATACTTTTCTTATTATCCTAACCCTGTTTCTGAAGGTACCTAGTTGTAAATCTAATGGTTATGGTTTCAAGTTTTTCATCACACAAAATCTGGGCTGACAATTCTTTGTCAGGGCTGACACTATTTCATAACTGTCAGTCCTGATGGCTGACTTCAAAAAAAGTTAATTTCAAACACTGCTGAAGGCAACCATTTATCTTTTCGGCCTTTAGGTCTGGGCATATAACTGGTACCCTAAGAGAGGGACGTACCCAGTCTTAAAATCCGAGAGGGGTTTCAGGAAAACCTGAGTGGGGGGTCCAAACTGGGGCATTTACATACTAAGCCAGATGTTAACTGTTCAGGTCAGTCCTAATGCGCATTATCAGACTAGTCTGTGAAGGGAATGGCCTATTTATATGTGGGTCTATCAGATCCCAATGGGGATCATATATAGTCTTAAGCAGTGGAAGTGAGTTTCCAGTTACTATTTGGTGATGTAACCAAAAAATTAGCAAGTGTCTAGCCACTGTATTTCAGAAGATAAACGTAACGACGCAAGGTTAAGAGTATACCAAGTAAAGACAGGGTTATGAGACTTTAAGATTTGGTACTTACTTTATATGATTTAAAGGAAACCCCCTAATCTATGACGTCACAAGGACACTAATTAAGAATCCCCATATCTCAATAAAAGGGAATCCCCTGCCCTCAAAACTGTAGAAAGGAAATTGTGCTTAAGCACAGAATATTTTCATTTAGCCCCTTACTTTTGTTTGTTTGTTTGTTTGTTTGTTTGATTAGCTTAACGTCCAGCCAACCCTTCAGGGTTCTTTTACCAGACTACACAAGGTTATGCTGTTCAGCTACTTTTACGCCACATGGGCAGTCACTGAATCTATGAGATGAGGTGCCTATTTGTAGCAGTGGGACCCAATGCCTTCTTTACATATCGGCACTGGCCAATGTATATCTGCAGCAAATCGTTAGTACACTTTTAGAGTTAAAATGCCTAAAAAAATGTGATGAAAAGACGTCTATATCTATACAAGAACAACCCAAACCCACATAGTTTGCATACACAGGGGAAGTAATATACCCATGATAATTGGCTCTATTCGCATACACTCAAACCAACAGGTCAAACATTTGCCAACTTCCGAGTCCATGCACGGTCGCCGAAACCAATGCTAAATATTGACTGGGCCTATAATGTCAACATTAGGCTTCAATAAGCCTGAAACAGGATTAATCTGAGGCCATTACCAACCAGAGGCCCCTGCCGAGTAGGCCAACAAGCCCAACATTTATAGGGCAGAAGAAGAAAATGGTTGTGTTCAGGTAACCTGACCCTCTCAAAACTTGTGGACCTACCCATTAACCTATACTTTTTTTTAATGATTTTTTTTAGATATCAAAGTAAAAAATCGAAATCCGCTAAAACTAGTTATTAGGACAGGATATAACCAGAGATGCCACTCTCGACTGATGAAAAAGTAGAAAAAGTAGGAAACATTTTTCCTAATTTTTTTTTTTATGAAAGCAGCTAGGAAGGAAATAACCTTTAGTAATAGAAATCCTGATATTGAAATTGTATCTAGATAGCTTGGAACTAACACTGATAGTGATATACTCTAAGACACAATGAGATATCAAAGCGATGTAGGAAAAATTGATCGTGCAATCCAAAAACACTAAAAAGTAGGAAATCCTACATAAGCAGGAGTGAGTGAGTGAGTGTTGGGTATTGGGTGTACCGACAGCCAGGAAAAATGGCATTTTAGAAATCAGGGGCTGTGCCCACAAACCTCCTATAGTTCTATTTTCTAATTTCAAATTTCCCCATTAACAGACAAACTTTGTTTACTGACAGACTTAACGCGAACAATATGAGGCTATCCTCCACCAACACGTTGAGTACTGAGATGCCGCCCTGAGGTTGTGTGTTTATAGTTAAACTTAAAAAACAAAAACGGCCCACCTACGCTATTCTATTTTTTTTCCCAAGGTTGCCTTCTTGGCCTAGGTTCCATGGGTCTCAGTCTACACTCTTACAGTCAATAGCCTAAAAGGACCATTTCTGAATTTGCCCTGTCTGATATTGAGTCTGTTAATGTCAACATGGGGTCAACATGGGAAGTGGGTATTAGGTGACGGGCAATCAAGGTATTCGTCGGAATGGACCTGAGAAATGACGGAGGTGCTACGTGAGGGGACTTACATTACGTATGGTGATTATGGAGGGGTGGGTACGTGGGGGGAGGGGGCTCCTGAAAATATGCGAATGTTCCTGTAGGGGCCTTCCATTAAGTATGTATGCATCAAGGGGGGGAGCGGGGGTCAGAAAATTTTGAAAATACATGTATGTTTTAGTACAAATCCAATGCGTATTTTTGCCCAAGGTGGGGTGGGGGTCGGTCTGAGATTCTTGAAAATGTGAGTACATACTAAATGGAAGGTCCCTGCCCATACTAATCTAATGTAGGCCCCATCAGATGTGGGGCGGGAAGGGGGAGGAGGGGGGGGGGGGGGTTGGTGCAGATATTTTGAAATGTGGGTACATACTGGAAAGTCTCTCAGGTGGTAAATAACTTCACAGCAAAGCTTTAAACGTGCGCAGGACCAGACCAGCGTGACCCAAAGACACTCTGTTCCTAGCCCTAGAAATCTAGCGCCTCTAAATGATCGTTATTCATTTTCCTGGTTAAATTTCCTCCACTTTTACAGTAGTTCACCGAAAGGTAGGAAATTCTACAATTCTCGGATAAATGGTATATCTGGTGTATGTGTTTGCGTATGTCTTTGTATATTATATAACATCAAGAACTAGACATCTAGCTACAGGAGCCTGTGGATCAAAACCCCAAACGGTGGTCAATTAGGCGCTGTGTTGTAATAACACGGGTCTGAGTGGTCACTTATACAGTCAATTTCCTGCCCCTTGGCGGCCCGACCAGTCACTGAGTCGGCACTCTCAAGGCTCTATTAAGCCCCAGCCACACTACACAACTCAACTCAACTGTTGAGTTGAGTTGAGTTAGGGCCAGTCTTGGAGTGTGGCCGGCACCTACAACTGGAGTCTCAACGTTTTCCACAACAGTTGAGTTGAGTCCTAGATCTTGAGAAGTTGAAGATGTACGACTCAACTGTCGTGGATAGTCTTGGGGAGTTGGGCACAGTCGTAGTGTACGGCATAGACTATATATAGCTGCGACTCAACTCAACTGGACTGTCACTGATATTAGTGATAAAGACACTAACAAAGCTGTCCAAGTGCAAATGCAATGTTAGAAAAATTGGGAAAAGTCTTCTAAACCCACAACTATCCACGACTATCTAGTCAGAGAGTGTGACAAGGCTGAGATTTTTCTGCAAGACTGAGTTGTCGTCAGTTGCAATTTCCCAGAAAGCTACGACAGTTGAGTTGAGTTGGGTTTTGTAGTCTGGCCGGACCTTTACACTACACAACCAGGCTGTGATGTTGGGTGAGATATGGTGATATCATTGACAAACCACAATCATGAGTGATATAGTTATCAAAAAATGGCAATTTGGAGCCTCTCACATATATATGTGCAACAAAGAAATTTATGTGTGATTTCTCTGTGAAATTGCCACATCGCACCTCAAATTTGGTAGTGTAATATCACCTTTAGGTGTACAAGGCAGCCAATATAGACCTCCAAGTCGATTGCTCATCCTCTGATACTAAACATATACCAGTCAATTTTCCCATGTCTGGGTGCGTTCCTGAGTCTGAAGTTTGTGGACTCCGCTTAATTAATTATTATCTGCAGATACAGAAGTGAAGCAGGGCTCGACATTAAGGGAGGGTAGACTTTGAGATGGGGCAGGTAGATTTTGACACTCACCTGCCAGAAGGGAAGGCAAAACTTTGGCTACATAACGATACTCAAATAAAGATGGGCAGGTTAATTCTAGGATCAGGTAAGTAAAATTTGACTTTCACCTGCCTATCAGGCAGCCAAGTTCAAAACCTTGATATTGAGCAATGTGAAGAATGTGAAATGATAAGAAAAGTAGTGGAGTAAATTATATTTGCAGTGAACTCACAGCCACTTCTTGACCTTTTCTCAATTCATTAGTTAATCTGTAATTCTACCCTAGTAAATTTAGAGTCATGATCAGACATGCGCCCCTTCCCTTGTCAGACCCCAGGATTTTGCATTTCCTCCCTATTAACTAGAAATATTCTGTTTTATTTAGTTTTGGCACACTATTAAGGCAACATTCGCATAGCCGACATGTCTCAAATTGCAGAAATATTATTGTTTTTTGTTTTTCAATTTTAAAATGGCCTTTTTGTAGATAAATACCCTAATTTTCTTGGTAAGCATTAAAGACATACTGCAGGGAGGGATAAGGCAACATTGGCAGACCTGCAAAAGTCGATATGTTGACTACAAGCTTTTGGCAAGACACCAGAATTGTAGATGCTTTCATTTTAGACCTCCCGCCTAAACGCATAGCATATCACTTTTTGATCAAGAGCGGAACACTTATGTTGTTTAAACAATAATGCATAATCCCTGGATCAAAGAAGAGAGTTGACTGGTCTCGTCTAAGGTATGAAAAGGGGACAAACGCCTAAAATCGATGCAAATAAGACCTTTAAACATACAGTGAACTGCAACCTGTGTAACCAAATTTCAACATTTGATGGTTTATATAACATAATTCAGGAACTGAAACGAGCAAGATGAAAAGGTTCCTCCTGAATATACTAACCAGATCGGGGTATGGTCCCTGGAACAAAGAGAATAAACCCTATAGGCCATATGTGTATTGTTTACATACTCATCTAGGGCTCACAGAATTTTGATATTTCTTTTTTATATGACTGCAGACAGCGGGACACCCAAACTGTGACTTGCAGTTGTCCTGGACATACATTCTGGGTCCTACTGCCTTATACTAGTTATAGCCTTGATATTGGGGTATGATTTCTCGAGCGTCTACAGGACAACCAGAGGGTCGTGTCCTGGGGCTTTGGGAGGGGGAGGGGTGGACAGGACACTTCATAGGATGCTGGATTTGGTGGGGTCTGTCTAAGGCTGCGAAATTTGAAAACAAGATCAGTTATTTAAATTTTATGTATTCATGCTATTATGTTACATTTAAATATTTTGGAAAACATTTTAACTCTATGTTTTAAATTTCTAATTTTCTTTTCCTTTTCGGAAAAACCTCTATAGCCATCTCCATATAAGTCAGTGGCCCGAGTTCATTTTCACTGGCCCCGGGCCAACGTCTACAATAGCAGTCTGCTGACGACCAGACAAAAAGGTGCAGGGCAACTTACTACACGGGGCTGGTTGCCCAACGGAAAACCACATTTTGTATCTACGCTCTGAGATATTTTGAAAGAGCTTCATCATATTGAACGTTTCATTTAATCAGGGGCCCTTAAAAACAGGTCGGGCCCCTAGATTTTCTGGCCAAGGGGCCCGACTGGCCCCTATAAAATCCTGGATAACAATTACAGATTTCTATATATTTTACAATAAAACATAATGTTTTCAAAGACAATCTGATTATATATATGTGAGGGCCCCTAGATTTTGGTGCGGGCCCCTAGATTTGGAAAGCCGGGGGCCCGACTGGCCCCTGGATTTTTAGACTTATGTCCACCCCTGTTAATTCTAGGCATTTTTAGATATTACATGTTATTAGTAATATTCAAAAACGAAGATCTTAGGCTACCAATTCTTAGGTCCCCAAAAACAATCAAAGATGTGTGGTTGCCCAGCGGACAACCACGTTTTAAAAAATAACAATTTGCCGAGCTCTGCCAAATTTCTTGACCTGGTATTGCCAAGACCAGACTGTTGTAGGTTCAGGCATTGTCGGGAGCTAGCAGTAGGTCGAGTTCAGTTAAGGGAGTTCAGGAGGTGAGAGCGGTCGCCACGTCTGAGGGTCTCACATGTCAAGAGCACTACAAAAGTTCCCTTCCCACGGCCTCCACGGCTTGTAACTCACTACTGGCAATGAGTGTATGTGTTGGAGGGGGTGGGGTGCTTGAGCTGGCCGTCTTGATCAAAAGTCCCTCATGTTGCATATTGAAATATGCAAAATGGCATCGCCCCTCTCTGGGACACAAGAAACAACTCAAAAACCTGAACATTTCCTGTCACCTCCTGTTAGTTCATCTTTTCCTATGTTCTTGCAAATTTACAAAAATTCAGCTCTAATGGCACATTCAGATTGTAATGACAATATGTGTCCTGTTAAGTGCAACACCTCATATAAAATAAATCTCACAAAAAATGGAACACAAAATGAGTTGTTTCTTGCTGACCAGATCTATAGATCATGTTGTTATAATGATGTTTGATTATGAATATAAGACATTTAAAATTACCATGCAACCTTACAGTTACACGATTTCCTGCATTGTCTCATCATAAATTGTATTATGTCTACAAACTTATATTCATTTGTTCGTGGTGAACCCTTTCTTACTTTCAGTTTTCCTGAAATTTGTAAGTAAAGTAACGTGCCTGTCATTTTACAGGTATGATTAATAGAAAAAAAGAAAGAAATAGAAGGTGAGGAAAAAGAAGCAAAACGCAATAGTTACAAACTCCCCTTCTTACACATACTTTATGTTTTAGGTAGGTATATTTAAGCCTAGCCTTCAATAACTCCTACTGGGTAACCCTAAAACTAACCGCAAACCGTCTAGTCAACATTGAAAACCACTGAATCGTTCATAACTGACTCAGAATAGAATATTATTAGGAGCTGGTTTAGTGGTTTAATCGGGTTTGACGTTTTCTTTGAAGCATTGATCCTATTGATTTGGTATGTCGATTCACCCGAACTGTTTATTATGTTTTTGTGCATTATAAATTCTTGTGAGTGGTATTGAGAGGGGCTTGTTTATAAATAACATCTAGATTTACACCTGTTGCCCAATATCCACAACAAATGAAACATTTACTTTTATTATAAATATATGTTAACCTTTAACGATTGAACTATTTAGTAAATTGCATGTCTCATCCTGTAAAGTCAATGATAATTTATAGATAGGCTGCTCAGCAATTTTGACGGACATAAACTATGATTAATAATAACTATCAAAAACAAATCACTGCAAAACTCAACTTACATTATCTCCATCCTCAGACGTTTTTGACTCTCTGCCCTCAGTAGATCCTCCCGCCGTTTCCTGTTCATCTTCATTTCCTGTTTTTTCCGGCTGTTTTTGACTTTCTGGCTGTTGTTCCGGTTGTTTGTTTCCTTCAACCGACGTTGGCTCGGCTCCCTCTGAACTCGACCCACACCCCATGGTAGCGGACGCCAAATAAATACGTCAGAGCGTTCTGCCCGCCTTCTGAGAACAGCAGACGACTTTTGGTCGATGGCCGCTGGTTGCAGCGTGTTGTGGGCTGTTGAATGAGGGGCAGGCCGGGTACCAGGTTGGTTATTACACGGTTCTGTAAGAATAAAAACAAAACATGTTTTAACAGGGGATGGTATTAACTGGCATTGAACGAGGGAGGTTTGGGAGCTGGGGGTTGATCTCTCTTGGCTTAAACAAACTAAAAAACAAAACAAAAAAAAAAACAATGTAAGAGGTAAATTAGGGATAATAATGAAATATATGCCAAATAACTTCAACACTATATTCCTCATTAATGGACAATCCTTCTCAATCCCCAGATTATGTTAATTGCAGTATTCAATCGGAATAATTACTTTAATTCGGTCAATTGTTTCTCTAGAATTGAGGCCAAAAGAAGTAGTTGTGGTCAGGTAACATAGGTCGAAAAAAATAGGGTAGTTAAGTCGATTTGATTTCTTTTCGACTTTTGACTTACACTCATAAAACTCCTGTAATCTTTAAAATTCTTTATTTTAGTGCATCTCCTGCTGAAATAGATGCAGTTTCCTGTTGTTAAACTTTACATCAGATTGCATTGGATTTTGATGTTTTTCCTAAAAGGTTTTGATAAAGAAAAGTTAGGGTAGGGTCAAACCATTGGAAGGTCGGGTTAATGAACCCAACAACTTTTTTCTTAGGCCTGAGGCAGTTTTTGGCTGCTCTGTGAATGAAGTGATATAACTCCTTCATGCATAGGGCTAATCTTCTTAGGTTTTATACACAACCCTCAACCAACTGTTGTTCACAGACTTTACGCTTGGCATTATACCTATTACATAGCTGAAGGGGGGAGTTATGTTGTTAACGTACAGTTTACGTCTTCTGTTATAAACAATAGGGTCCGTTCATTCCATTAGGTAGATCTGCATATGGACAGGGCAGAAATCTGAAAAATATGCGTTTATCCCCAAGTATTTAAAAAAAAAAAGAAGTCAGATAGCAAATAATAAACAATGTTAAATTTCCACATGTGAAGAATAGCTTCTTGGCATAAGATTTGATGCTTCAAAACTCGGCAAAAAGTGGCACATTCTCACCCTATCTTGAGATTTCCATTATTGAAACAGGTCTAAGTTTAAATTGAATTTAAGACTTTTTTAATACCACTTAACACGACAAATGCCAAATCTAAGACCTTTTTAAGGCCTTAATTTTG
Source organism: Lepidonotus clava (assembly GCA_936440205.1). NCBI lineage: Eukaryota > Metazoa > Annelida > Polychaeta > Phyllodocida > Polynoidae > Lepidonotus > Lepidonotus clava. Next base: position 6,437,746 of record OW387141.1, read on the forward strand.
AGAAAACCAAATTCAGACATTTTTAAGACTAGAACTAGTCGTGATGTCAGTTCTGGAGCAGAAGCTTCCATGATTTGTTTGTGGGATTAGTTTAACGTCCGGCCAACCCTTTAGGGTTCTTTTACCAGACTGCACAAGGTAAAGCTTTTCAGCTAGTTTAACGCCACAGGGGCAGTGAACGAATCTATGAGATGAGGTGCCTATTTGTAGCAGTGGGACCCAATGCCCTCTTTATAGTGCTACCACACTGAGATATCATGTCATAGGTCGACATAATACCCCACCCAGTCACATTTATATACTGACACCGGGCCGACCAGTCATGTTTCGTGGTTCTTACTTTATACCGAGTGCCAGGCAAGCAGTGAAGCTTCCATGAGAGGCGAAATAAGTGTCTATGCCTAACATATTAATCATATATATATGACTATATATATATATACCCACATATATATATATAGTCTATACATATACATAATCAGGTGTTGAGCTGTCTCCAACAGGTGGGTTTGCTTGACCTCCACATAACCGTAACAGGTGAGCAAAGGACTCTAATAATACCCCTTTCACACTACACGGCAAAGCAAAGCGAACCAAAGCGAAGCGGAGTGAACCGCACCGAAGCCAAGCGCATTCTAGAATACGGTTCTTTCACACGTTCACCTCCTACTTGTTCCTGAGCTTTAGGATTCGTATAATAACAGCACATATTCGTATGATAACAGCGCGGATTCGTATGATAACAGCGCGGATTCGTATGATGACGCCATGGATTATATACTAAGAATATGGTTCGCTTCGCTTCTGTACTTTTCACACAACAATTGGAAAGAGAACTGAACCGAACCGTTTTCTAGAATGCTGGTGCACATGCGAATTCTAGAAGTCGGTTTTGAAGCGCATTGAAGCGCATTCTAGAATGCTGTTCTGTTCAGATACTCATTAGGAAGCACATTGAAGCGAATTGAAGCGCTTTGATGCGCATTCTAACGTGTAGTCTGAAAGGGGTAATAGTCCATGCATGAGATGCACCCTGGGGGCCGCCATTATTGGGGGACACAGACTGACAGAGGTCAAGGTGATGAGAAGCCAGAATAATTACACCTGACAAAATGCAATAAATAAAAGGACAAATTTCAAATCTAGCATGAGGATAGATGATATAATTTATTGATCTAGCTATTTTGCATTTTTTCACATTTTTAAATTATCTATTCATTAGGGGCCATGCATAAATGATGTCACACTTTTTCAGGGTATTTGTAGGACCCACCCACCCCCCTGTCACGCTAAATTCTCTGATCTAAACATGAAAATAAGGCCTGTTTCAGGCAGTGTCACACTTTTCACCCTACCCACCCACCCCCTAGTGTGTGACATCATTTATGGACGGCCCCTTACTACATTAGGCCTATTTTATAAAGTTTGAGCTATCTATTATTTTATAAAGTTTGACCTAATTTTACAAGAACACCAATCGCGGAGGTCCTCCCCCCCCCCCCCCACTCCATGCGTCCCCCTCCCACCTCCACCCCTGGATCCGTCCCTTGACTCCCTGCCTTCCTTTCCTAAAACTCAAAGACCAATGTTTTCTCCTTCAACTCCTTGCTTTCCTCGTTGGGCTTGGCCTTGGCTTGGGCGTCATGTTCGTCTCAACTCCACTGAAAGGACGGCTGAATATGGCTGAAAAGTAGTGCTTAAGCAATATTCAACATGTCTGTCGACTATTTCATAATTACTCTATAATTTCGAGCGTAAAATATAAGGCTCAAGTTAACATGCTACAAGCAATTGACACATTTACAAAGGTACTTTAGCAATAACTCGACACACGCCGCCATCTTGAACTTACCCCGGTTCTTATGACGTCACGTCATGACGTCATCAAAACGGTGATGACGTCACGCCATAACGTGTGCGCGCACCTACTTCGCAAAATGCTTTCGCTTTCACAGTTTCAGGGAAAGATCTTCATAACAACATTTTTCAGAACGCCCTGAACAGACCCGGCTAAACAGAATGGCAGGTTGGCAGGTAGGTCGGGGTAATTCGGGGATTTTCGCGCACCTTCTGTGTGAAACCCAGCTAGAAGGCTAGAAGTAGAAACCCCGGCCGTGGCGTGGGGTGTGGGCACGCTGGTGGACAGATAATGCGTTTTCCGGAGGCACCGTTAAGAAAATGCTAACCTCGGCCCTGATAATGCTACTTCCGGTGTTCCGTGAAAATCTGTCCCCCCGTGAGAAAGTGTCCCCGGGACACTTTCTCACGGCGGCCAAGGCCGTGAAAAAGTGTCCCCCCTCTAAAACAGTTAATATAGATCGTTTTAAACAATAATTTGTTTTACATCTGATAGGTACTGATATATTAAGATGAAAAACATAATTTAGATGAAAAATAAAATCTAAATAAATCATCCCTCTCTTCTCAACCATCTCTAGGATTCAACACTAACCCTAACTCGTCCCTATTCCTAGTCTATGGATAAAATAAACATCAATTTTTCGGTTTAGATATAAAAATGATTAATTAGGTTCGATATGATATATTATCCAATAAAAAGAATAACATAAATAGATAAATAAAGTGATAAAACATGAGGGGGGACACATTCTCATGGCCTTGGACCATCTATGAAAAACTGTCCCCCCACCTCTGCGCATGCTCCGAAGTGGGGGGGACACATTCTCACGGGGGGACCGATTTTCACAGGACACCGGAGCCGATTTCCGAAAGCCGGTTACGGAAATTCACTGTTATTGTACAAAATACCAACTAGTTATAAGACTTAACTTGCCCACGGAATATTCCTAGGTCTAGTCCTTGCAGTTTTTCCATTTTATTTGGGAAAATTCACGTACTTATTGGGGAAAAGTGTGGGACAAAGCATTTGAACAGGGCAAAGCTTGGATCCAAAAAGACACCTTGAAAACCCACACTTTTCTCACTGAAGTGTAATAATGAAAAAGAATTGAATGTGTTGATTTGTGTTAATAACTTATGATACATTCCGTGGTTAGGTTAATATCTAGTAACATTTTATTTGATGGAAAATATCCAGTTTGTTTATGTCGTGAAATTGCGGGAGGGGCCGAAGTATGCGTTATCGGCGCCGAGGTTGGCACTTTCCGTGGGGTGGCTCAGGTGTGCCGTGAAAATCGGTCCCCCCGTGAGAATGTGTCCCCCCCACTTCGGAGCATGCGCAGAGGTGGGGGGACAGTTTTTCATAGATGGTCCAAGGCCATGAGAATGTGTCCCCCCCTCATGTTTTTATTTATCTATTTATGTCATTCTTTTTATTGGATGATATATCATATCGAACCTAATTAATCATTTTTATATCTAAACCGAAAAATTGATGTTTATTTTATCCATAGACTAGGAATAGGGACGAGTTAGGGTTAGTGTTGAATCCTAGAGATGGTTGAGAAGAGAGGGATGATTTATTTAGATTTTATTTTTCATCTAAATTATATTTTTCATCTTAATATATCAGTACCTATCAGATGTAATACAAATTATTGTTTAAAACGATCTATATTAACTGTTTTAGAGGGGGGACACTTTTTCACGGCCTTGGCCGCCGTGAGAAAGTGTCCCGGGGACACTTTCTCACGGGGGGACAGATTTTCACGCAACACCGGAAGTAGCATTATCTGTCCACCAGCGTGGTGGGGGATGGGTGTCCCTTCGCCTTCGGCTTCGGGAACAATGTCAATGTCGATATTTTAGCCCTTTGGCTTTGCTGATGCCAGTAATGGTACAAAAGTGGGTTAAACAAATTAAATGAGGGTTACTGGGAAACCCATTGTCCTAGGACCTAGGGCTAGGCTAGGTTTGAGAAAATACATGTATTGTCTATCTTTTAATTTGGTTACCATGGTAACCATAGAACATTTTCATGAGCAGTCCCTTTTCTGAAAAATCACTAGGGGCCTATTTCAAAGCCAGTGTATTGCTCGTCCAGACCTGTCAACTTTTGTGAATTGAAATCAGGGAGAAATGCGTAACCGAGAAATGACTGGGGACGGCATAGCCACCATTAGGGGAGAGGCGTCAAAAGTCGGACGGTAGTCAAAAGTCGGACACTTTTAGTATATTTTTCACAAAATATGAAAAAATAATTTCTTTTCTGATTTCGTGCTGGGAATTGATTATCAATGTGTTTCGTGATCATGTTATAATCATTAAAGCTTAAAGCTAGGGAGCCAAAAGCAATGTAAGGTCAAAATTTTGTAAATTCTGTTAACTATTGAGGGGGTGTAGATGGGGGGGTCCCATATCTCCTGTCGAATTTAAAAAACGCCCATGTCATCTGTCACTATATCTCAGTTTAGACCTATGTCCCATGTCGAATTTAAGAAATAAGGATGTCACCTGTCACTATCATTTTAAAGCCCCTGTCCCATGTCGAATTTAAGAATTGGTCCATGTCATTTGTCCCTTAGTTGCCATGTCACCTGTCGAATTTAAAAAACGGCCCTGTCACCGTGTCGAATTTAAGAAATGCCTCTGTCACCCTGTCGATTTTAAGGGTCCATACCCCCTATTGAAATATATTCTATGGTCATAGCCTAGGCCTATGGTAAAATATGAACTGTGAATGCAGACTTAAAGTACATTAAAATACATTAATACTTGTCCCAGGTCTATTTTGGTGACCCACCAAAATTGGTTTGTTTACAAACATTGCTGTTTTCAAGCAAACATGGTACGAGTTTTATGGAATTTAAGTGAAGTAATAGCTAGCTATCATGATTTATACTGCACCAATGGCTAAGGTTAGATTCTTAGAATGTATTTTCAGAGTTATTTGAGTTTGCAGAATTTTGTCACATTTTGACACGAGATTGCTTTTTGCTCCCTTTAAGATTTTGATTTTAAAAGTATTTGTTATACTTTGCACAAGGTATCCTCTATTTTTTCATGTAAAATACCCATTTTTTCATTATTTCAAATTTTCATTTTTTTTCATCTTGAAAAAAAATTGGTATTCCTTAAACCTTTGGATACAATATATGCCACATTCAAGCTGAACCTATCATGCACTAAAATAATTTCCCCTAACTTGTTTTAAGTCATATAGGAAAACAAAAACTATTATTTTTCAAAAAATTGCTTTTGATTATATAAAAATATTAAAAGTATGTAATTATGTGTTCGACTTTTGACACATGTGCCCGACTTTTGACACAAAAAGCAGGTGTTTTGGAACATTGAAGTGACCCTTGTGAAAAAAAATAATCAAGAAATTTTTTTTTCGGTATTGTACCTGAGAATTTTTCCCGATATCTCAAAACAAAAATCTTGACAAATTTTACAAATTTAAACAATTACATTAAGATATACCAGAGGTCATAACGTTCCTATATTTTCCTATATTTCCTATATTTTCCTATATTTTTTTGGCACTCCTATATTTTCCTATATTTTGCAAAAAATTCCTATATTTCCTATATTTTTCTCAGAAAAGTTCGATGTTCCGAGTATAATTGCAATATTTTGAGAAGTCAATCAGAATGATATCACAAAATCTCATGAGAAAGAAAGAGAAAGAGGGAAGAAATCCCATCCCTTCTCCAATCCCAGCCGTGTGCCTCCCCTCCCAGCCCTCTGCTTCCCCTTCTGGCCCTTTGGCAGTGAGTAACAATGTTTGGCACATGACAAACATCTTGAGGTGTAAAAATGAAATTGACACACTTACAGTGTTTGGCCCTAACCCCTCTTGATCTTTGGTATTTTAGTTTTTTTGTTCTTCTAGTGGACTTTTTTTTTTTTTTTTTTTTTTTTTTTTTTCAGAATTTTTTACCCTGGGTTTGCTTCAGTCTGAAAAGACTGGTTTTCAAGATTGACCCAGCCTGTATTTATACAATCTGTAGATAATAGATGAAGAATGGAATGAGTACAACATCTTATTAACCATAATGGAAGAGTATGAGCATATGATAAGATGTTTATTACAGTGTGTTATGAGGGAAGGAGTGTTGAAGATACCAGGAAAAAAAATATGACCTAATTTATTGTAGTTTTTTACGCATTTTTTGTTTTTGAAAATAATTAAAACTTGATATTGTCTGAATATTCCTCTCATTAGCAGGTAAATCATTCCAGAGACAAGATCCTCTATAGGCAACACTATATTGGTAGGTTGTGGTTGTTGGAATCTTAACTTCGAATATAGGTCCCTGAAAAGCTCTCGTAGGTAAATCACGTTCATCTAGGTTTTCAGCAATGCATTTCCGCTTGTACATGATACTGACCATGTGACTTATCATTCTGTCCTCTAATAAATTTAGTCTAGCATTAACATGAATTAGTCTCTCATCTTTAATTTTGTAATTATTCGAACATAGTCTGAGAAATTTGGTTTGTTTATTTTGAATAATTTGTGTCTTAGTTTTGTTTACACCATGGTAGAAAATATCACCATAATCAATATGGGGTAAAATATAGGATTTATAAATAAGATATCTAGTTTCACTGGGTATTAAGTAACGTATCTTGTAAAAGATTGATAATTTGTAGTTTAGGGTTTTAATCAAATTATCAGTATGTTGATTATAGGTCAGGCTAGGATCTAATGTTATACCCAAATATTTATAAGAATGTGTGTTGACTAGGTCAGTACCATGGACAGTTACAACAGGCAAGTTATCACCCAAGCCTCTAAGGCGTTGCCTACTACCAAAGAACATGTTTTTGGTTTTTTTAACATTAATTGTGACATGATTATTGCTACACCATGTTGCAAGGTTATTCAAATCATTCTGAAGATGATCTGAGCATATATTTATGTTCTTGTCTCTAATACAAAGTACAGTATCATCTGCAAAAAGATAAACATTTGACTTGTTAATTTGTGTATGGAGATCGTTAATGTACAGTAGAAATAACAGGGGACCTAGAACTGATCCTTGTGGGACTCCATGACTTAGTGTTTTGACGTGTGATTTCTTATTATTGGCTATTGTAAGTTGTTTCCTATTTTTTAAATAATTTTCTATTAGTTGTATGGAATTATTTGACAGTCCAAAGGTTGGTAGTTTTTTTAGTAATATTTGGTGATTAATAGCATCAAAAGCTTTTTTAAAATCTATAAATATACACTGTGTAATATTTTGGTTATCGATAGATTCTGCAATAAAATCTGTTAGGTATGATACTGTTTGTATAGTTGAATGATTCTTTCTAAAGCCACCTTGATATTTATATAGAAAATCATTCTCTTCAATATATGAATACAGTCTTTTATGTAATAATTTCTCTAAGATTTTGCCTGGTAATGGTAATAATGATATAGGTCGTAAGTTATTAACGTCCTGTTTGTTGCCATCCTTACGTAACGGGGTTACAGTGGCTATCTTCCAAGTGTCTGGAAAAATATTAAGTGTTATACATTGGTTATATAAGTAAGTCATTTGTTTGATTATTATTTTAAATGCATCTTTTAAAATTTTTGTTGGCAGTTCAGGGATAGCAGAGCTCTTAGATAATTGTATCTGCTCAATCTCAGTCATCACTTCTGCCTCTGTACATTTATCAAATGAAAATGAGGGTTTTATATCTGGTCCATTTGGTTGAGTATCAGCTTGGAATTTATTGGCTAAAGTCGAACCTATTGACACAAAAAAATCATTAATATAGTTAGGAATCTCTTCATCAGTAACTGGCTTACGTGATTTTTGATCTATCAAGTAAATAGTATCTGATGTATTTATATTATCAGGTATTACCGATTTTATTGTTTTCCAAAACTTTTTACTATTGTTTTTATTTATCTCAATTTGATCATAAATATAGTCTCTTTTAGCCATACGTATAATATTCTTCAGTCTATTTTTCTCATGCTTTGCTCTAATCCAGCAATCATCTGAATTGGAGTTTCTGGCAAGTTGATATAGCTGGTTTTTGAATACTATTAATTGTAAAATTTCATCAGTGACCCATGGATCCTTGAGTTGCTTTATATTAAAAGTTTTCATTGGACACAAAGTGTTTAAAATTTTTATTAAGTTATTATATATAAAATTCCAAAGTTTGTTTGGGTCAGTAATATTATAATAGGTATCCCAATCAATACGTAGAAGTTCTTCTTCCAGTAACTGAGAGGTGTATCTCATATAGGTGCGACCCTCAAACTGTTTAGGTTGTTTAACTTTTTTCTGGTGTATTTTTGTTACAAACACTAAGTTGTGGTCACTAATATTAATTGGTATAACGCCAGATATCAGAGAATTGGCACAGTTTGTAAATATTTGGTCTATGATTGTTGCTGTATTTTGAGTTTGTCTAGTTATATCCGAAATCAGTGTTTTCAGTCCATGATCAGCCATTGTATTTAATATTTTTTTGGTATCAGGTGTTTTAATCTGGAAATTGATATTAAAATCCCCCAGTTGGAAAATGTCGCAATGTGGATATTGCTCTAAGAGAATAGTCATGTTATCATTCATAAGTCTCAGGGCATTGTCCACATTACCGGAAGGTGGTCTATATGTATTACAAATAACAATATTCTTCATATTTTTAAAAATTATTAAAATGTATTGTAATTCAACATCAATAGAGGAAATATTCAGGTGATTCAGAGTGTAATCATCAGCAATCATATCATCACCATTGTTGACGACGTAGCAGGCTAGACCACCTCCCTGCTTGGATAAAGTACTTTTCCTATCTTGTCGTAAAAGAGTATAGCCTGGTATATGATAGAGGTTATTCGGTAAATTTTGATGCAACCAAGTTTCAGATAATGAAAGGCAGTGTATTTCATTTAACTGTAAGTATAGTTTAAGTAAGTTATAGTTGCTGTTAAGACTACGTATATTTAAATGCGTAATGTGAATACCCTTGTTGTTTTGAAAATTGGTTTTAAGAGCTATTTGTAAGTAACAAAGATACACTAAAAATATTCCCTCCAGAAACATTGTATAGGCTCTTCCACAGTTCACCTAATACGTCAATACATGCAGCAGATGACAGTTTAATGTCTGCCGGATGCATATGACATATCAAGGTACAGGTTGTAGCGAGCTCCTGTGTATTGCTTAATTAATAATTATAGTCTATAGTCTATCCCACCCAAGTAGGTATTGGATAGAACTATCAAGATATTATATGAGTTATGTTTTTACTTTAGTTCAAAATCTTCCCTTTTGATGAACAACATCAGTAGAGAGATGAAGTTTATTCACCCAAATAGGTGTAGTTCTTTGTGTATTCAATGATCACCCAAGTAGGTATTGTTACGATATAAATTCTAATAATACGGAGTTGTTAGTACTTCATCACCCAAATAGGTATTTCAGAATTAACTTTGTGTAGCACTAAGCTGGTCAATTGTCACCCAAGTGGGTATAAATGAAATATGATTAAATCAGTAATACTATTAACTATGCGGATCACCCAAGCAGGTATAACATTTGTATTACAATATAAATGTTGTCATCTGTCACCCAAGTGGGTATATATGAAATATATTAATATTAGCTATGTAGATCACACAAGCCGGTATAATAATTGTATTACAATAGGTATTACTTGTAAGAATGTTCATTAAATAGTCTAGACACCCAAGTAGGTTTTTTAGACTGCTGTAATCGGGAAGAAGGCTCAGATTCTTGCATAGTAGATATCCAAATTTGTAAAGACTGCTCGTACGAGTGCCTCAGCCCACTTCATTTTCAGTAAATCCGTTAAATGAAGGCCATCAGATAACTTATCATATTTGTGGAGCCAGAGTTGAGATCGATGGTCAAATATATGAATGGTATTTGCCCACATTGGGGGCACTACATGCATTTCTGTATTGATTGAGGCAATTACTCTGTTCATGCCTATGATTCCTTCATCAATAACATGCTGTAGATCACCGTGATCAGTTTGGTTTTTGTTATATCTGTTCACGTCAATGCCCACTACCGGACAGAAGATCAGGTTAGGTGCATGAGGGGATATCAGGGTTTTAGCTATCTGTAACTTATCACACATGAGGTTAATCAGGTGGCCTATATCGTCATATACTGGAGAGGCAATTTTGGTAGTTGTGTTCAGTGTAGTTAAATCATTTACTCCTGCTGATAAAAATACAAAGTGGTACTCATCCTGTTGTAGCTCAGCAATGGTCGGAGCGACGAGATCTATAACACCGGCGCCAGGTAGTGGGACTACGTTGAATTGCAGCAATGTCTCGTATTTTTGTGCCTCAAAGTTGAGATAGTTTTCAAAATATTTGAGCCTTGAATCCGACACTACTAGTATTTTGAAGTAGTTCATGTTGGTCTCGTTAGCTCACTTCTTATTCTTTCTCTGGCTCTCATAATAAATACTCCGGTCTTGTTCTCCCCTGGGTTCCCTGTACGTTTGATTTTCTGCCACTCAGCTAGAGTGTAACCAACCCCACGGTTCGCGGTGCATTCGTAAAGATGCATGTTTTCTGTGTCGAGAAGGGCTTGTCGTAGTACCTGGTTTTGTTGGAACTTCAAGTAGATTAGCTCTTGTAACACGTCATCTTTCATGGTTTTCCATCTGGATGTCTCAGGGAATTTTTTGGCAAGGGCCATGAGCTCGTACGGGTCGTCCAACAATAGAGCCGCAGCTATCAGCTGTTGGTTCTCCTCCACCCTACCCCTCGTTGCTATAAAAGCATGTTCAACCGTAGCATATTCTTGGCCATCGTAGATGAATGGGGCATGTCTTATGTTCGAAAAGGTACTGTGGTGACCTTGGAATGCAATACCAATCTCAGGAATTACTGGGGTTTTGATCTTTTCAATGGATAGCTCAGCTGGTAGGGACTTGATGTTGGTCTCAGTGTATGTTTGGTCATTGATGATCAACTTGTTTCCTTTTACTTTGGCTTGATAGCCTTTTTTTCTTGCTACTGCTGACACTATTCTCAAGTCTCTGATTTTTCTTTGCTCTTTGGGGGTTGTGTCGTTGATGATCTCAACTCTTTTGTACTCTGAGTTCTGGAGCTTATTGATATTTTGGTACAGTTCACCCTTTTTGGAAGTTGACTTCAATTCCACAAGAATAGGTCTCGTGTATCTTGATCCTTGTTGGGGTGGTTTTCCAACACGTCTCACTTGGTCTGTATCCCTGTCAACATCTATATTGCATCCTATTGCTTTGAATACCTTGTCTATGGCCGTTTTTGGAGAATCATTGGTTTCTGGAATATTTCTGAATATCAAACCCTTGTCTCGTTATTTGATTTCAAGCTGCTCTATGTCATTCTTCAGTGTATTGATGATAATGGTCTGGTACTTGGAATACTCACTCAGGTGGTCAGTAACTTGTTGTTGTATTTGCATCTGCTTTTCTAGTGTACCTACTTTTTTTTCTATTGCATCAATTTTATCATCACGTTTCTTGATCTCTGTTTCAAGTTCTTGCTTTGTGATCAGATTTTCCGCAGGAAGGGTTGCATTTTCCAGTGATGAATTAATTTTGGAAAGTGAGTCATCCAATTTTAGGAATCGTTCGTCAAATTTAGTGATCTTATCATTGAGTTCTTTGTGTCTTTGTTGGGATAACAGGGCTTCATGTTCTATTCTCTGGGTTAGATCTCGGCGCTTTTGCCTTTCCGAACGTTCCCCTTCAGGTGAGTCGGGCGGTATGGCAGTCACCGGGTACGGCGGGGCAGGGGAGCTATTTTTAGACATGGTACCTGGTTGTTGCATAATGTGGCGGGTTTCTGGGTGTTTTGAAGCTGCGTGATCTGTGATTTATTGATCAGAATCAGTAATCAAGTGGGTGATCGTGTACAATCACTAATATTGTAAAGTCACAATACCTTCATGATGATGTACACCGAAAATGATCGTGATTTACTGTGTTGATGTTGTCAAAATCATGGGTCACATCGGGAGCTCCGTTGTGTACAACCTGTCAATGCGCCATGTTGTCAAGTTTAATGTATATGTATAAGACTACATGCATATGGGCCTAAAGATCAGGGTCAGGGGATCCTCAGGGCATAAGGGGAGAGTAAGGGCCATCAGGTCAGGGTCAGGGGATCCTCAAGGCATGAGCTTGAGGGAAGGGTAAGGGTCGCCAAGGCAGGGTCAAGATACCCTCAGGGCAGGAAGGGAGGGTTAAGGCTGTCTGGTGAGGATGTCCCAGATTTCATATTTGTGGGGTTGATTTTTAAAACAATTTCTGGGGGTGGCCCCCCAAACCCCCTAATGAATAGATATTCCCAAAAGGTAAGATAAATCTCAAAATTCAGGAATTAATATCATAGTTGGTTCAGAGTGCCTAAGATTCCATAAAATGGGTGTTATTCTTCCCAGATTATAGATATCTGAATTCACTCAGAGGGTCCCAGATTTCATATTTGAGGGGTTATTTTTTCAAAATTTTCCAGGGGGGGGACACCCCCTAGTGAACAGATATTCTCTAGAGTGGATAAAAATCTCAACATCAAGGAATCAATATCATAGTTAGTTAAGAGTGCCCAAGATTCCATAAATGGGTGCTATTCTTAATCAGATTGTAGATATTTGAATTCACTCAGAGGGTCCCAGATTTCATATTTGAGGGGTTAATTTTTCAAAATTTTCCTGGGGGTAACCCCCCATAAGCCCCCAGTAAATAGATTTTCTCAAAAGGTAGAAGTAAATCTCAACATCAAGGAATCAATATCATCCTTGATTGAGAGTGCCCAAGATTCCATAAAATGGGTGTTATTTTTCTGAGATTATAGATATCTGAATTCACTCAGAGGGTCCCAGATGTCACATTTGAGGGGTTAATTTTTCAATTTTTTTCTGGGGGTGGCCCCCATACCCCTCAGTGAACAGATATTCTCAAAAGGTAGAAATAAATCTCAACATTAAGGAATCAATATCATAGCTGGTTAAGAGTGTCCAAGATTCCATAAAATGGGTGTTATTTTTCTGAGATTATAGATATGTGAATTCACTTAGAGGGTCCCAGATTTCACATTTGAGGGGTTAATTTTTCAATTTTTTTCTGGGGGTGGCCCCCATACCCCTCAGTGAACAGATATTCTCAAAAGGTAGAAATAAATCTCAACATTAAGGAATCAATATCATAGCTGGTTAAGAGTGTCCAAGATTCCATAAAATGGGTGTTATTTTTCTGAGATTATAGATATGTGAATTCACTTAGAGGGTCCCAGATTTCACATTTGAGGGGTTAATTTTTCAATTTCTTTTCTGGGGGTGGCCCCCATACCCCTCAGTGAACAGATATTCTCAAAAGGTAGAAATAAATCTCAACATTAAGGAATCAACAAGAAGCACGAGCCCAGCCATCTAATAGCCTAGCTACCCAATCGGCGATCCCTGTATCTAGGGTTTGAACTCAATTTTTTGTCATAATTTTAAATCAAAACAAAATTTTGAATTTTTTTCTTGGGCAAACCAATTCATTTAGAACTCAATATTATAGGCCTTTGACTTAGTCTAATAGAAAATCTTGTACCACAGAATCTAATGTGTTTGACTGGAATTGCTTGGCCAGGTAGCTAAAATATTAAATATTATTAATTTTTGGTAATGTAATTGAATTTTAAATAGTTTTGACTCATTTAAGTGGGGGGGGGGGTGCAAAATTTAGTTTAAACAAAAGAACTTATGAAAAAGTAGAAACAAACCAACAAATTTCACATGTCAAAACCATGCAAAGTAGTTAGATAAGTAAATGGTATTGGTTGATTTGGTTGTCTAAACTAAGTTATTTTCAGTATACATGTTTACTAAATGACCATTCACTAGGGTCATTGTTTGTATAAGATAAACAGTGTAAGCATCAGTAAAACACCCATGCCCCAATTGCAACATGTGCCAGATTCACTAGGATGATTGTTTGTATAAGATAAACAGTGTAAACATCAGTAAAACACCCATGCCCCAAGGGCAACATGTGCCAGATCAATTGCCCCCACCCCTACAGGAATGCCACTTGGGACCCACTTGGGTCCCAAGTGGACACCAAATTGGGTCCCACTTGGGCAACCCAAGTGGGTCCCACTACATTTTGTCCGGCGGGCCCATGTGGGGCCACCATGGGATTGCCCATTTCCATGAAAAGTGGGACCCACATGGGTCCCACCTCAATACATTCATTTGGGTATGCCCACATCAGACCCAATTGGGGCCCACATCCTTGTTCAATTGGGTCCCATGTCCTCCCCATGTGGGTCCCACTTCCCTTCATATATGGGTCTTCCCACTTCTTTCCCACTTCATAGACAAATTATGATTGTCTTTGTTTTTATTTGAATGATGCAGTAAACAAGACATAATTATACGTTTTATTTTTTTTATTAATTCACACATCATGCTATGTCAATCAATTAGCATAAACAAATGCATTTTAAAGGTAGTCAAAGTAATAAACACATAGTAAGACATACAACGGCATTTTGTAAAAATTAAATTAATAAGTGGAAAAATGTAGGACACATTTATCTATGATACTCGAATAATCAGGCATGGAAAATTTATTCCTATATCCTGGTTGTCAGAGGACGATCAGTAACAGAAACTTAGTCGTAATATAATATTATGTTGTCCACAATATTGGAACTCATTCATAATAGAAAAAAACCTAGATATTTAGGTGAGGAATTACGTTTTTGCTTTATGATATATCTGGTCGTCAGGAGGATGACTCAAATTTATTTTCTGGTCATCCACACCCATTTTCTGGTCACCAAGGACACGTAGACATGCATATTTTCCTAGTCTGATAATTCATCCATGTTAACATTCATAAATGAACTAAGAGCATGCATCTCCTTCCTCCTCACCTCCATAACCGGTTGTTTCATCAATAACCTTGTCCTGTTTGTAATGAATAGAAAATGACTGTGAAAGACAAACATTAAGATCATAGAAAAAGCTGGATATCATACTGTAAAATTAAAAGTATGATTTGCGTCTTATAAGGGTTAAAAGGGTTTTAACACTGGGGTTATAGGGCAGCATTCATTATTTCACGTCAGGTATAGGCCATGTTGCTTAGAAAAAAGCTGACAGCAGAACTGTCCTGTATTTCACTGGACAGTTCCATAATTTAGACCTTGTCCATTGCTTTCCATTCTGGATTAAAAACATCTTGTTCAGATTACAAGTCTCTAAGTGCTGGAAATTGCGTTTCTCATGTATTTGTTTTCTCTCAAAATGTTTATTTTTCTTGACAAATGATTATTTTTTTATAACGAAAATTGATACACCATAAGATGGATCCTCTCTATAATGATTTCTCCCATGTTTCTGTATAAATCTGGAGAAGTAACAGAAATGATTGATTGGGAACAAAATTCTAAAATTTAGTGCTACATGTACGACATGGTGCAAATAAAACTGATAAATTTTAAGCAAAAGAGTTTTGATAGCCTTGTGATTTCAATCTATACTGTGGTTGACATAAAAAGAAAAGAAGGAAACACAAAAACCATATTCATACCCCTTTAAAGGCAAGGGGTTTTGGAAACTGGCTCTCATTGGAGGTACCATCAGCATGGGAGACCGCATTCAATCAGGGCTGGACGGGAAGTGCGTGGGTAGGTTCGGTCAACCCCCATGCGCTGTGAATGCCGCACGGCCGCAGGGTGTAGTACCAGCGTTGTCTCGGTGACTTAGTCCACGTCTGTAGACTCTCTACGGCTGCCTACGAGATCAGTTTATCAGCATACAAGAGGCTGGCTACGTCGGACTACGGTGACTTGGCTATGGAAAGTAGTACAAATTTGAAGGTGAATATGCAGTACGAAATAATTAACACTGTATTTGATGTGCAGGCTGGTTATGACGTTTTCATTACAATAACATGTTTCAATATAGGTAGAGGAAGGTAACACATTCTGCTTAATAACGTTAACAATGACAGTGGGCCATCCGTTAGACATCCCTCAGTAACTTTTGATGTGTAAATGTATAATAGCGTACTGATTATGTGTCTTGATATGCACCCCATGCAGTGACATTAAACTATTACGGATATTACTCTAAATATCATAGTATGATAATCATGTCTTACCTCTTTCCATTTCTCCTAAATTTGTGAATGTTTCGACCTGAGCAAGTGGATGGTCGTTGACTGTTTAAAAACATGGCGGGCCTAGTCAAGCTCTCTCCTGATTGGCCAGTTGGTCTGTGGCCTGTCGGTCTCAAATTATCCGATAGATGGCGCCAAGGATGATTGCATTCCCACTTAATATTTAAAGAGTGATGCGTTTAATAATCTATCATCAGGGGCAGATTTAGGGGATAGGCCTATGGGGGGACCTTTGCCGCCACATCCCTCCCCCTATACCATCCCTTTTTCTACTGTAGGCCTAGGCTATTTCTCAGCCCGACCAGCCTCTAAAAGATCGTGGATTGTTCACTTTATCATATTTCATTTAAACCATGAAGGCATATTCCGTCGATAGATGTCAACTTTGCTGTGTTTCAACGAAGAAGGGTAAAGTAGGCGGGAAAATAGGGTTGTATTGCACATACATAATTATGGTCCACGATACAAGCCTGTTTTTAGTATTTTGATATAACGCAAACATTATCTTTCTAGAATTTTATGAGATATCATATTCCCATGTGTTCCCACATCCTATTAACATGCACATGGGAGGTTTTGATGAAAAGGATAAGTATATGTGGACCCATACTCAACTTTAAATTCACATGTCATCAGAAAATCATTATTGATTATTTTTTGCTGACCGTTCTTACTAAAATGCGTGATATAATACATGTTATCGACGATATAACCCTGACATGAGTGATTTGCATCCAAAAAAGAGATATCTTAAATTTTTGCTTCCTACTAACAGAGGGTTAAAAGTAGGAAACGTTAAATATCCCCATCAGATACATCTAATATGAATCCATGTGAAATTGAAAAATCGGAGGTAAAATTAGAGCAACTTTTAGATATAAAACAAAATGTTGACTGTATAAAATATAAGTACATAATTATTACCATGAAATTAAGACCATATTTTGCAGAGTTTCATGAGATACCATATTATCAGTGTCTGTCTGTCATATGAAACAAAGTGTGAAAGTTGTTTATTGAAGATCATAATGCATGGATGGACTTTGAGCCCATATAAAACCATTTATTTGCGAGCTTTTCATTTTTGCCTTTATTTCTTTTAAACCTAAGATGTGCGGTATTAGGCATGAAAAATGCGCGATATTAGCCTAAAATTGATGTATTACATCAGGGGTCTCTAAAAAATAAAGGTTAAGGTTAGAGGCAAAAAACCTATATTAACAGAGACGCCTCATAGGGCTCTATAGTGTAAAACAAAACCGGATGTGCCTACAGCATAAACTAATAAAACAAAAATAAAAGAGTGCTTGTATAAAATAAAATGCGCAATATACCCCCTTTTTACCCTACATAAAAAGTCTAGACACCTGATGTTTTTGTCACTTTGTATTTCATACACTATAGGCTCATATTTTCTTATTTCTCGACAGTATAATTGTACACCACGTAGTTATGATAGAAAATACAATTCATTATAACTCATATTTTAACCTTGATCGATTTTTAACTAGGCCCCCTATGTTGCTGCATTTTTGAATAGAAATACAGATTTAAAAAAAAAAAAAATTGTGTTATAGAAGCCTGTGAGGCGTAGCTCTTGAGATTATTTCATTATCTAAAACTTAAACCCTGAAGGTTGACCATAATTCTGTCATTGATTGGGCCTGATTCTTAAACATGGGACATATATATGGGACCCAAGTGGGACCCACTTGGTCTGGATTGAGATATTTCCATGATCAACTTTCTATAATTCATTGAATAATTCAAATGAGGAATTCAACTCATGTAAGTGAGCATGAATCCAAATAATAGGATTCAATTTCTGTTATGCATTGAGAGATCTTCACATGGGACATATAGAAGTGGGACCGAATTGGGACCGAATTGGGCAAGATAATAGTTGCTCAATCATCAGGTTTCTCTAGTTCATTTCCTGATCGAGCCACTCATCTTTCTTATCCAAATGACTATGAATTGGAATTCATTATTTCGATTTTTGAAATATTATGAGTGTTATTCACATGGGACAGACATATATGGGACCCAAGTGGGACCCATTTGGTCTGGATTGAGATATTTCCATGATCAACTTTCTATAATTCATTGAATAATTCAAATGAGGAATTCAACTCATGTAAGTGAGCATGACTCAGAATAATAGGATTCAATTTCTGTTATGCATTGAGAGATCTTCACATGGGACATATAGAAGTGGGACCGAATTGGGCCCGAATTGGGCAAGATAATAGTTGCTCAATCATCAGGTTTCTCTAGTTCATTTCCTGATCGAGCCACTCATCTTTCTTATCCAAATGACTATGAATTGGAATTCATTATTTCGATTTTTGAAATATTATGAGTGTTATTCACATGGGACAGATATATATGGGACCCAAGTGGGACCCACTTGGTCTGGATTGAGATATTTCCATGATCAACTTTCTATAATTCATTGAATAATTCAAATGAGGAATTCAACTCATGTAAATGAGCGTGACTCAGAATAATAGGATTCAATTTCTGTTATGCATTGAGAGATCTTCACATGGGACATATAGAAGTGGGACCGAATTGGGACCGAATTGGGCAAGATAATAGTTGCTCAATCATCAGGTTTCTCTAGTTCATTTCATGATCGAGCCACTCATCTTTCTTATCCAAATGACTGAATTGGAATTCATTATTACGATTTTTGAAATATTATTAGTGTTATTCACATGGGACAGACATATATGGGACCCAAGTGGGACCCACTTGGTCTGGATTGAGATATTTCCATGATCAACTTTCTATAATTCATTGAATAATTTAATGAGGAATTCAACTCATGTAAATGAGCGTGACTCAGAACAATAGGATTCAATTTCTGTTATGCATTGAGAGATCTTCACATGGGACATATAGAAGTGGGGCCCAATTGGGACTGAATTGGGCAAAACTTTGGCCAAGTGGGACCCAAGTGGGACCCACTTGCCTTACTTGTTTTTTCAAATGATCAGTTATCATATAATGGTTGCTTTCTTTCCTAATATGTAGACCAATAGGCTTTGAACAGGGCACTCAGATGACATTTATTGATATCATGTTTCATGATATTGTGGGCTTCCCCATGTGGGTCCCAAGTGGGTCCTAAGTGGGGTATCAGCTGCCCACTTGCCCACATTGAGCCCACATGGGTCCCACATGGGCTTCCTATCAGGGCAAGGGCATCATGTGCTAGATCAATTAACACACATGCCTTCCTAATTGTTGATAAACAGTCTGGGCCTTTGATCTACTGAAACCTGGAAATGCTAACATAAAAGCAGCAAGAACATTTAAATTCACTAACAAAAAAGGCTCATTTATCATGCTTTGAGAAAATAGTTTGTTTCAGTATGCCCAAGTTCAAACGTTGAAGTGTTTTCCAATAGTGCTTTTATGTTTTCAATAAAATTGTACAGTAAACTTTACCTCCGAATTTGGTGACAAAATGACATTACAGACAACCAATACTATAGGAAAACCACTGTCCAAAAAGGTCTGTGTGACATCACAACTGATGCAAGTGACTTAAGGCCCAGTAATAGGCTCCCGGAGGATCGCCTATTAATATCATAGCTGGTTAAGAGTGTCCAAGATTCCATAAAATGGGTGTTATTTTTCTGAGATTATAGATATGTGAATTCACTCAGAGGGTCCTAGATTTCATATTTGAGGGGTTAATTTTTAAAATTTTCCTGGGGATGGCCCCCCCATACCCCCCAGTGAACAGATATTCTCAAGAGTAGATAGAAATCTCAACTTCAAGGAATCAGTATCCTAGTTTGCCTAAGAGTGCCCAAGATTCCATAGAATGATTGCTATTCTTAATCAGATTGTAGATATTTGAGTTCACTCAGAGGGTCCCAGATTTCATATTTGAGGGGTTAATTTTTCAAAATTTTCCTGGGGTTGCCCCCCAGACCCCAGAGGAATTTTGAAATTAGTCTGTAAACTGACCAAATGCCTATGAAATGGTTGTATCTAATATAATCAAAGAATATCTTTGAAAAAGATCTGTCGAAAATTCCTATATTTTCCTATATTTTTGCACTAAAAACTCCTATATTTTCCTATATTTTTGCTAAAAAATTCCTATAAAAATTCCTATATTTTTGCCGAAGGCCGTTATGACCCCTGATATACCCATAAGTGTCCGACTTATACCACTTCTCCCCTAACCCTTTGCCTCCCCGTCATTTTGACAATTTCCGAACTCAGACATGATGAGGGTAATTTGAAAAAGCCTTTTAAGCACCAAATTTCTTCACAATATTGACAAACTATATATCATTTTGAAGCCCATTTTCTCAGGATTTATAATTTTAAAGTAACGGAGGTGCACCTATTTTCGGACATACACCTATTTTCGGACAGTTTCACAAATTTTCCAAATTGTAGGCTTGAATAAGTACATGACTGTAAAAAAAATATTGTTAATGTTGATAAATTTGTGACAGGACATATACCCAGTGATTACAAGTGGAAATAGAATGTTTCTGTCATATATTTATCTATTTTGGGAGATAAAACATATGATATCATAAATTCTGGTGTAAGAAAATGGCGCTTTTGGTGCACCTGATGGTTTTGGTGCAATTTAAGCAGTTATTTACTTTTTAAGCCACAAATTACAGAAAAATGAGTTCAGAATGTTAAATATTACACTATTTCTTATTGGAATACATCCAGACAATAATTAGTCACTTGAAAAATTTGAAATCTATAATTTAACTTAGCAAATTGCATTTGATTACAGAAATAATAATTTCAATGACATATCAACATATTTTTATTTTGAAATTGGTAGTTGGAGCCCTAAAAACAATTATCTATTAGTTTTTGACAAATTCTACGATATTTCTTCTATCATAATGACAAATCAGACAAATTTATGCATTTTCTCACCTAAAATAATTCTGAAAAATTTACATTTTCTTACATTTTTATGGTCAGAATTAACTCTGTCATTAAATGACAGCTAAATATCACAAAAGTGAATTGGTAACACAGTAGTTGCAGTTAACACGATGTATAATTGTTGTAAAACTTATATTAAGGGAAAAAACTCAAGATATATTTCTTTATAAGAAAATATCTAGGGTATAGTGAACCATCCTTTCGGACAACTCTAACTGTCCGAAAATAGGTGAACCTGTCCGAAAATAGGTGCACATAACCCAAAAATGTGAATATAACCCTGTGACTTAAAAAATATTGTGTCTGAATCATTTTTGGTCATAACATGTATAAAACATATTTAGTTCTGGAATAGGGTCAAATATGGCATATCCAAGTTGTTTTTAAGAAGGCAGTATACAATTATATCACAAAGTGTCCGAAATTTGGTGAACCTCCATTAAATTTTTAATCTCATAAATCATGTGACATGTGATCCAGGTCACATGACCTAGGTTTTTACGTTATTTTCAGTAAATATTTGACATTTTTCAAGAAATTCAAGAAAAAAAGGGTTAAATATTAATTTAAGAGAAAAAGTTACTATTGACATAATGAAGACAATACATATAGGGTTCAAATGATGTGTATTGTGAAAATATGTCAAAGAGATCAGTTGATTATGATGGGAAGATATTAAGGCAATTTTGTCTAATTTTGACAAAATTAGATGATTTTCCTTAAAAAATTCCATATAACATCATTTCAGGGTATCATTCTACATAAATAAACCATACATATCCATTTTAAGGCACATAATATTTTGCAACTATGCTATATGAGGTAATATATCAATCTAAAATGTTTGGGTTACTTTTTTTCAAAGCAGTTGTCATTTTATAAAAAAAATCTATTGATTAAATACCGAAAACACATCTTCGATAAAATTCTTGCTCATTTTGCATAATTCAGTAAAATAGATGTTAGTTTTCACCTTCCCCTAGATTATTAGAATTTATAATTTCTCAAAACCAAATTGTTTTATGGCACAACAGGCACCCTTAAGAGCAAGAATATGTTGCCACTATCTGAAAAATTATTATTAAAAATTTGATAAACTGACATTTTTATTGATTTTTTGCCCAATAATTAACTGAAATTCGGAGTCATTTTCCTGCTTTTCAATAAAATTGCTAAAAGTGTCCCTTCCAAGTCATAAAATCTTTATTTTTTGTCATTTTATAATCAATAAAAGTCACTGTTTGTGTACAGAAATACTTCAGCTTTAATTACCACTGAAAAAATTATTCAAATTCTTCAAATATCACCAAAATTATCCAAATTTTCAAATTTCAGTCACATATGACCGAAATTTGCATTGGAGAGAGGCAAAGGGTTAAGCCCATCCGAGTTTATACCAATGTTCATGTTTACCATGAAATATTTTCAAAATTGCCTAGCTTTTTTTCCATGAGGACTGTTAAATAATACAAAATTAACGAAAGCAATTTGGTTAACAAATTTCTTCTTAAGGTTATGCATCCATGATTTGGTGCGCACCACTCTGCGCATCATTCTCCGCTGAAGAGTGTGTTATAGCTGCAGAGTGCTTGCACACTCGCCGGCAGTTAAGTGATGAATGTAAGAGCAATAATAGTAGGCTTTAAACTAAATAAGAGATTAGGAAATATCAGCGAGTGATGACACCCATACACAGATCTTTTGGTGAAATTTACAGATTAATTGGGATATTAGAACAGCTATTTCCATAATGTTGAAGTAGACTGACAAACTCTGTCACCTACTCCTTGGTGGTCGGCACAATGTTTACATTTTCTAAAGTTAAAATCACAAGGTTTTGATTAAGCCACATGATCAAAACTCCCAGCGAGTGCTCATCAATATGTAGGGATTAGGTGGTGAAAATTATACAGCAATTGAGATAGTATAACATAGTATTTTCATAAGTTTGTTGGATTCCTTATGCTGGCCTACTACTCCCGGCCCCTGACAAGGCTCACCCCGGCCTGTGGGTGGCCCCCTCCCGGCCTGTGCCTAGCCCCTTCCCGGCCTGGAACTGGCCCCTACACGGCCTCCCCATCTGTCTATCTTTGAAACCTTATGGCACAAAAAGTAGGTCGGAAAGGTATATTGAAATTTTACATACTTGATATATATTATATTTGGACTTAATCTAAAGGAAAAAAAAGAAATTTTTAGGATAAAGTTTTTTAATGGAATATTTTTTCTATTATTTTCGGCATTAAAATTCAATTTTCAACTCATGAAAATCAATGCACGAAGGATGCTGAGCATCTATTCAATGAAATATGTGTATGGAAAATTCAACCATCATATTGCCGAGGTAATGCATATCTTATTTCATATTTTAATATTTTTTTTTAGTTGCATTTATGACTTTTTAGAAATCCTAGTTTTTTGTCATATTTTTATTACTAAAATAATTCTAGCTAAAAATCTAATTCGGTGACATACACTTTTTTTGGTTTATTCGCATTTCTCACATTTTAATCTACGTATGTGCCAAAATTCAGAATGATTGGAGTATTTTTATTTCATGGATGCATTACCTTAAGGAACCAATGCTTGTCAGCCCAACCTATAATGTCCAACCTATAATGTCCAATTTTAGAAATCATAATGTTTTATCAATACTAAGTTGGGGAAATAGAAAAATATTGTTCTTGTTTATTTCAGTAACTCTAGCTCTAGGAGAAAGGAAGCTTTATATGGGTCTGGACCACCAAATTCGACACGGCGACATGGCTGTTTCTTAAATTCGACATCCGACGTGGGGTCTTAACGTCATGACAGGGAGGGTTAAAAACATAGTGACATGCGACATAGGTACTTCTTAAATTCGACATGCGACATGCGGAAAAATAAGTGACAAAGAAATGCGACATTGACGTTTTTTAAATTAGACACGCGACATGGGGACCCCCCCATCAAGGGCCCCCTTTATATGTGAATTTTGTCTGACCCTTGTCCAACCCTGGAAATACCCTACGTGGGATGGGCGTATTGGGGAGGAGGGGTATAGGGGGACCACCCCAGGAACATTTTGGAAAGATAACCTCTCATTCGTGCAATCTAAGGCATTTTGAGGTACTTTAGTGACCTTAAGGCCATGATCCACGTTGCAATTTTGGGCTGATTTTGAAAATCGGTTTGTTAAATAATCATTTTTCTCATACAACATACACTCTTCCAAAGAGTTTAGAATATTACATTTCAGAAAAATTGTATTTTCATCAAGAAAAATGATTCCAAATACACTGTATGTGAAAAAAGCATGAGAAGAGAATCGGTCGGCCCAAAATCGCAACATGGATCATGGCCTTCAAAGGATGATATTTTCCCTGCTATTTACATATATGTATTCTTCCAGGGAAGTGGTCCCTCCCATCGGGGGGGGGGGGGATGGGGGGGCCACCCCCAGGAAAATTTTGAAATAAATTTATTCTCATTCATGCATTCTGAGGTACTTTAGCGACCTTAAGGGATGGTATTTTCTCCCTAGTATTTTCACATATATGTGTTCTTCCATTGAAGTGGTCCCTTTGATTTTGGGGGTCTGGGGGGGTTACCCCCAGGAAAATTTTGAAAAAGTAACCCCTCAAATATAAAATCTGGGACACTCTGAGTGAATTCAGATATTTATAATGTAAGGAAATAACTTCTCATCTATGAAGTCATGGGCACTCTTAGCTGATTAGGATATCAAATCCCTAATGTTGAGATTTATTTCTACCTTTTGAAAAGATCTAAGCACCATGGGATATGGGGGGCACCCCTAGGAAAATCTCCTACCCCTACCAGCCTTCAGCCTTCCCTCACACCCCTATCCTATCCCTACCATCCTATTCAAGACCCATCAGCCCTCAGAGGTTGACATGAATATTAAAAAGATAGTGACATGCGACATAACCATTTCTTAAACGCAACCTCCAATATAGGGACCCCCAATCTACACCCCTGCTTTATAAGTCAAGTTAATTACAGTTGTCAAACTGGTATTATGGATGCATAACTATCTGTGATAAGACTGTTAATAGCTTGGACATGGGCCACACCTGGAGTCAGCTGTGCGATCTCCTGCTGTTTGTCAAGATGCTCTGTCATTAAGAACAGGACAGAACACAGGCTGTCCTTGTTTTATTTACACGAGCCCTTAAACATGACAAAGGTCCACATTAATGAAAAGTCCACATTAATTAGAATAAGATATGCCAGGGCACCCTTATAGATTGAATTGAGTTCATTAGATGCCGCTAAGAACTTTCAATTAGGCAGGTTTCGAAATTAACGTCAGCCAGTCAGCCCCAGGCTGACATTTTTTGGTCACGGCTGACAATTTTGGGCAAAAGTATTAAGTGATCAGCCCGGATGGCTGGCAGTTTTTTTTGTTTTTTTTTTATCATTTTTTTCTTATTTTTCAACTTCAAAGTAACTCAATAATTCATCTAATTATTAAATACCTGAGGACGTCTAGTTACACTGTTTTATATGTAAGTTTTAATTTTCATCATCAAAAAATCGGGCTGACAGTTTTCTTTCAGGGCTGACATATTTTGATGAATGTCAGCCTGGATGGCTGACGTCCAAAAAAGTTAATTTTGAACACTGTTAGGCCTCACAGAACGGAACAGCTCACGACCATGCTAAACATGAGAAACACCATTAACTTGGTCACCACATGATACTTTCATGGTTGATTTTGAACCTAAAGACAGCCACCTCATGAAACTATAATGAACTTTTTACCCAGGTTCTCAACCAATTGAACATAAAGTCGATTATCACCAAATGTGACCACAGGCCATTTTCATATATTTTTATATGAAAGTGCGGGGAAAAATAAGATTAATAGCGTTGTCATACACTTAATGGGTACGGCCCTATGAGATCTTCGATAGGAACCAGGTTTTTATGACTTTTTATGAATATTTTGTATGTTACAGTCGAAAATAAGGCAGTTTTAGAGTATTTTTAGGCACGAAACAAGTTCTTTATCTACTGAATGTCTTGTACATATTTTCCAACACTATGAAATGAATAAAAACCATGTTTATTTTTTAAAAAAGATACGTCGCCATACACTTATTCATTTTTTTTTTCAACGTTTTCTTTACTTTATATGGGCATATTCTGTGGTGTAAAAATTGTGAAGCCGTACAGATACATATTGGCAATGTCCGAAACATAAGAAAAAAGGTAATAAATAAAACATAAAATATATTAGAAAAATAACACATACATTAGACTTATATTTCGAAATAATGATAGGAATTACTTGAAGATCAACTTGAGGAAGGGGTAAAAGCTAAGTGACAGCAGGTTTGGTGTAGAAATAGTGAAGCCATATAAAGACACTTTAAAATAGCATAAAATCGGCGAAAGTGGGAAATAGTGAAAAATATTGAACGCACATGAATAAAACCAAGCAGGGCTTACTATACTTACTAATAATACCCAAAGAACCTATTTATGTGCTCAGAATGGCCAAATATAGGCCCAGTGAAGCCGTACTGCCACAGCGGTAATAGTAAAGCCGTACAGAGAACAAAACATTGGCGGGAAAACCAGGCCCGCACGTGGCGCCATCTGTAGTTAAACGGAAGCGGGCACCCGGAAGTGACAGAGGGCGTCTCGAACGCAGCAGAGAGCAGACGATCAGCAACAAGTAACCATGTTTTCTTATTATTTTGCATGTTTTTCTAAAAATCTAGGCCCCAATGGTGTACATAAGCCATTGGATAGAGTGAAATGAAGTAATGTGCACCACCGTACAGCAAAAGTTAAGCGAAAATACGGCATCTGTCTATAATTATATGAAATGATTTTGCACCGGCCGAGTTGGTTCGTTTACATTTAGTTTGATTGGCCAAAGTATGTGAGTTTCCTTAAAAGTACACTGTCTCCTGTCTCTGTACGGCTTCACCCTATTATATGCGGCTTCACACGGCTTCACGCTTGTGAGTCCAACAGGGAAATGAGTATAACTTGAAATATTCTCCTGCTTTTGTGGCCAGGTTTCTGCCAAACTCACTGTCAGTCATTTCATTATGTTTAACTGTCAGGCATATGTCGCCAGAATGCAGCTATACATGTTTTCTATTAGTTTTATGGTGTTATGTGTGAATTTGTATATCTGAATTTTTTTTAAACTAGGCTGGTTATTGCTTTAAAACTGTGAAACTCAGGTAAATTGCTGAATTCGTGCTATTTACAACCTGGAGGACTGTGAACTGTGGTAGAAAATATGAATTTCGATTGAAAAAAGATGTTTTTACCCCCCTTTTAAGTGTACGGCATTGCATTTATGTTGACAGGGACGACACCTGTACTCATCATTTTCTAGGCCTGATTTCTATTTTAAATGCACGCATTACCTTTGTGAGAAGCCTATAGATGGCACATATTTATTATGTAGTCGTACAGTGTTCTATGCCATCAGTTTGTCAAGCAAGTTATATATATTGTATAAAAAGACATGGAAACCCCTCCCCTCCCCCTACTTTTTTTCTATTTAAAGTGTACGGCAATGCATATAATATATTGGAAAAGTGTACGGCAATGTATATTAAATACTTTGGGTTCCCTCCCCCCTCCCAACTTTTTTAATATTTAAAGTGTACGGCAATGCATATAATATATTGGAAAAGTGTACGGCAATGTAAGTGAGATCAACTACATTTCATAAAAGCATTGCCGTACAGGTTTATCATAAAGAAAACGAGGTTGCTAAGAAATATATGCAATGCCGTACAGTTTTTCCATAACCCAGTAAGTGAGATCAACTACACTTCATAAAAGCATTGCCGTACAGGATTCCCGTACAAAGACATGGTCGCAATGCAGTTCTTTAATGCTTTGGAAAAGTGTACATCAATGAATATAATGTACTATTAAATGCATGCTTATTATATCACCGGGCTAATAGCAAATAACAGCTAAGTGTCCAAAACAAGATGGCATCATTCCACTGGATTTTATGGGCCAAAAGCTAAACTATTCATCTAACAGTCTTGTGTTGTGTTATGGTTCTTGTTAAATGGTCATTCAACTGTACAATAGCATATCCCAAGTCCAGCTGCAGCTTTGAAAGATGATGCCCCCAAGAAGACAATGTGCAAGGAGGACGGCGGAGCAGCAGCGTGTCCAAAAAATGCTGCGGCAACGAGTAAGTTTTGCAAAACACATTACTATTTGCAAACCCCTGTAAATTGCAAATCTTAAAATCCCATCCCAGAGCTACAATCAAAAGCAAAAGTTCATACTCTTTGGCGTTAACATGACAACAAAAACCATAATCATATGCTTAAAAAAATGTAATTTTTACAGCTTGCGATTTTACTCTGTTTTAACATTTACTCTTGCTCTTGCAGAGAATCCATGACGAGTACAGGACACATTTAAAGTGTATGGCAATGAATATTCAATGCTATATTTCTATGTCGTACTTGGACACTGTCACTTATTTAATAAGTAGACGTACAGTTTTCTATATCGTAAAATCATTCAAAAGTAAAATATATATCTTGAATATTAAATGACGCTATAGTAAACTTTAAAATTCTGTACGGCGTTGCATATAAACTCTTTTTAAAGTGTGCGGCAATGAATATTCAATACTGGAAGAGTGTACGACACCGTATATTAAATAGTTAGGGTTTACATCAAACACACCAATAGTAAGAGACCTTATTTTGATTTAGAATATATATCCGGTGTCCTACATACTCCCATACATCTTGGTATATATATGTTTCCCTAGCTATATCACTTTTACTTTATTTGGACAGAACACATGAGGAGATGCAGGAGGCAGTGGCGAGGGAGGTGGAGGATACGGCAGACAAGGCCGAGGAGGAGGAGAGGGTGAGACCGCCGCCACGCAGGGCTGCGGTGGAGGCCACCAAGAGGCTGGCCGCCCTGCATGACGAGGTGGGGTCCGACCAGGCGACGTCGTCATCGGGTTTCTCCGCCTGGTGACAGCCCCGCCAGGAGGACACAGAGAACGACACGGTGAGTGAGATGGAGGAGTTGGCGATGGAGCCCATGTCAGTGAGGGGGGTGGCAACGGTGGCGGCACAGAGGAGGGCAGCACTGCACGCAGCGGTT
Source organism: Lepidonotus clava (assembly GCA_936440205.1). NCBI lineage: Eukaryota > Metazoa > Annelida > Polychaeta > Phyllodocida > Polynoidae > Lepidonotus > Lepidonotus clava. Next base: position 6,466,846 of record OW387141.1, read on the forward strand.
GGGTAGGACGTGGCGAGCTCTGGGGAGGAGTTTGAACCTCCCCAGTCCTCATCACTTCCTGCCTCGCCGCTGCTGGGAAGCTGATCCGCCCTCTCCGGTTTAGGGAGGTGAGTGAGGAGGAGACAACAGAGGAAGAGCAACAGAAGGACAGAGAGGAGGTGCAGACGTGCGAGAAGGGATAGGAGGAGAGAGTGGAGGAGGAGAGTGGAGGAGGAGAAAGTCAAGGAGGAGAAAGTTGAGGAGAAAGTTGAGGAGGAGAGAGTCGAGGAGAGAGTCGAGGAGGAGAAAGTCGAGGAGGAGAGAGTCGAGGAGGAGAGAGTCGAGGATTGGGAGATGGAGGAGGAAATGACAGAGGAAGAGGGGCAGGAGGAGGTTGAAGAGGCGCAGAGTAGTGAGAAGGGACAGAAGGAGGTGGAGGAGGAGAGAGTGGAGGAGTGGGAGATGCTGGAGGGGACGACAGAGGAAGAAGAGACATGAGTGGAGGAGTTAGAGGAGGAGGGGGTCGCCCCTTCTCGCCCGGCACTGCACGAGGTTACGGGCCGAGTTGAGTGGGCGTGAGTCCCCGGGTTTGATGGTTTTCAGGCGGCCCAGGGTCAGCCCTAGACCCGGCGACTTCCACCCACTCTTCTCGGTCATCCACATGTGTGTCTCCCCACACAGAAAGGATGCTCCGAGGGGATCTATCTTAAGCTCTACAGGTAATATTAAGGGATATATGGGTAGATTTGTGAAAAATAGGGATGAAAATGTCTTAAACCAACTTTTTGTGTAGAATTCAGTTATCCTACTCTAAATATTCCATTTTATTTGAAAAACATTCTATTTGGAATGTTAATAGAATGTTTTTTCCCCAAATATTACCAAACATCAGATTTTTGGTTACCATGGAAACAACAAAATTTTGCTATTTTTGTTAAAAATTGTAACCCATTAGGAAAGACATGACTCAATTGTATAACCAGTCCAAACTGAAAGAGACTATCTTTCGTAGAACAACAGTTATAAGCTTAATAGCTTTTATGACTTTTTATTAATTTATGGAGACAATTTTATTTCATTACCAAATATTGAGATAAATATTCAATATCCGGGCTTTTTGCCATTTTCAGGAATACTGACCATCATGTGTTCAACAGCCCGTAAAATCTTTGAATATTATTAAATTTTGATGTGCTTGGTATCATTTGAAAGCTTAAATCACCCTCTTTAATGCCTAATTCCCGCCTGGAGCATCATTTCTGTGTGGGGAGACACATGTAGTACCGAGTGCAGAGATGACGACTCGGGCTGTTTCTTTAATAAAGTTTATCTTCTTTAAGTACACTGTCGTCCAGCTTTGTATGTCCTACGTAAGACAATACAACACAGAGTAAGGATTCGAACAGAATGGCAGAATCAATGTAATTTAACACAAGTAATATTTCATGTGTAAGCAATATAACAATCAAGGCGTCGGCAAAGTAGTTAAAGATATGCAAAATAAATTCGTAAGTGCATAAGCGTACACATTTTCCTTAAAACCACATGGTAAATACATATTTCGTCACCGTACAGTTATTCCTGTTTTAAAAAAATACTTTTACTTATCTAGAAATTCCGGAAGTTCAATTAACTTAATCAACAAGCCATAAATGCATTGCCGTACACATTTCCCAACATCAATAGATGATATATGCGATGCCGTACAGGTTTTCAATACATATTTCATATACTGATAATTGACCTTCTACAGCATTCATCATGTACCGGGGCAGTCGCACTCGATAACACAACAAATGGAACCTGGCATATCAGATTCCCTACAGAGCCAACCCCGTCGTGCAGGCAGCTGCTGTTGTGCGTGCACAGGTAACATTTGAATCCATTAACATTGCTTGACTTAATCACATGTACAAAAAAGATTGTGTAATTTTTATACAAGGGTACTGAACAAGCTGTACATTTTTGGATTATACTTATGAAGTGCTAAACATCTTCTAAATATGTCACTGCACAGCTCATACTTTCAAACTGCAGTGCAGTTAAACTTGTCTTGAACCTTACAGCAACATCAAGATGCCAACCAGGGCAAAAAGAAAAAAGTCCCGAAGGAACAAAAAGAGGAGCGGTTAAGAAGGAGGAGAGAATCCCTGGAGCGGACGAGGCAAAGATGGAGTAAGTAACCAGGAACGTCTCAATGCCACAAAGTTTTTATATTGTGTTAGATTAATATTAGATTAATATTTATTATATCAGTGAAATGTATACCGTAATGCATTTTGCACTTGACACATTAATATCTTACAATCTGACCATCTTATCTTGTCATTAATTTTTCTAGGGGAACAAGGCCTGAACACCCAGGGGAATCCATATAAGCGGAAGCCCGCTGACGACGCTGCACCTGCTGATGTCCCCGCACCTGCTGCAGCTGAGGCTCCACGGGCATCGGGCAGGATTGCGGGGGAAGATGCAGCCCCGATTGCGATTGTGCTAAGGGTTCGACGGGCAGCAGCCGGAGAGCCTGCAAAGTATGTATGGGTATACTTGTTAATTGTATATATTACGATATATATATATATATATATATATATATATATAAATGCAGTCACTACAAGCTAAATCCGATAAATGCAATGCCGTACACATTAAATAGTTTTAAGGTAAACGTGATAATTGCGTTGCCGTATACTTTGTTATCGGCTGAACCCAGTAAATGAATTGCCGTACACATTGAATTATTTTAAAGTACACAGCCTATGTTGAATCTAAGTGTCATAGAATGAGCAGCAGAAATGTTGGAAAGAGTAAATGAGTTTTAACAACGGTGTAATATAGATGCAAAACTGTCCTTCTCCAAACATTTACAAAATGAGCAAATTTTATATTAAGGGACATTAATCATGTACCAACTTACCTTCCAATGTTTTCCAGGTTGGTGGTGGCTCTTCTGAGCTTCAGCCGTCAACTCAAGGCGCAGTCGCTCAAGCGGTCGCTAGAAACAACGAAAGCAACCCTAGAAAAGACGAGCTATCCTTGCTGCAAGGGATAGGGAGGCAGCTGGCGGAAGCGCTGGGACGCCGGGGAGGTCGGGACCAGGAGACCAGGAGCCCACAGCTGCCGAGCCTGATGTGCCGGCGGCCCAGGTACAGTAGTTTGGCAGTAAAAATCACATTGTAATGTGATATGGGTATACATGGCATATATGCAGTTTTTATCAGCTAAACTCGGTAAATGCATTGCTTAAAATTGTTTTAAGGTATGCACGGTAATTGCGATGCTGTACACTTTGTTTGTAGTTAGCAGCTGAACTCGGTAAATGCATTGATGTACACATTAAATTGTTTTAAGGAATGCACGGTAATTGCGATGCCGTACACTTTGTAAGTAGTTAGCAGCTGAACTCGGTAAATGCATTGACATACACATTAAATTGTTTTAACCCTTTCCACCCGCCACGCCTAGCGGGGAGCGCATGCGCTGAGTTGCCGTAATAGTTCAAGCAGTCCCCACAAGACAACGCCACTTTTGACCTCATTCTGCCAGTCGGGGGCCGACCGGAGAGAAAGGGAGGGGGATGTCCGCATATATTCGCATCACTTATCGCAGAAATAACCGATTCTTTTTGTGATATTTGGGTAGAATATGCTTCAAGGATCACGGGGATACCCGATTTTCCAGTGGGCATGCAGTATTCATCACATTTCGAGTGGAATACCGTTGGCCAATTTGGAAATTTGTGCCAGCTTCGCCGGGATGGTGGGTGATCGGCGAACAAGGAGGAGGTGGGGTGACTATGCGAAATTGCTATCCTGTGGAAAATATTGGATTCATCACCATATCGAGATAACATTATCAAAGTAGGGAACCTGCTTATTGTGTATATTACAAAGATTTGGTGCAAATCGATGGATTTTAAGCTGAAATCTGGCATATTTCACGCTGTTCCTACCCCAGCTTGCGGAGATGAAAGTGCTGGTGAAGGGCCGGGACAGAAAGGACCATCGCCATTGGATGGCCCGTTGCCATAGTTACAGGAAAAATATCTACAGGAATTTGAAATTTTTGACTTTTTGCTTAAATCTGTAAAGAATTCTGGGTGATTTGGGCTTTTTCCAACGATTTTATGACAATTTTAAGCAAAATTAAGCCAAATCTCGCGGGAAGATGCTTGAAAGCATCGGGCGTGTTTTCAGCGGCGATGCTTGTAGACATCAGGTGTGATTATGGCCGCGATGCCTCAACGCATCTGGCGAGTGGAAAGGGTTAAGGTATGCGGGTAATTGCAATGCCGTACACTTTGTCTGTAGTTAGCAGCTGACCTCGGTAAATACATTGACATACACATTAAATTGTTCTAAGGTATGCGCGGTAATTGTGATGCTGTACACTTTGTCCGATAATTCCTTTTGTGTAATGAAAGAATGTATTGTATGATCAACAGGCACAAGCAGTCCACCTCCTGCAGAAGTGCCTGAACGTGACCCCCACTAGGGAGCGGGTCCGCCAGGTTAAGCGCACAGTTTTCAACCGGAAGCAGCTGAGGGGGACGGTGAAGGCCCTTGGGGAGGTGGTGAACATTTCAAGAAAGTACCTTAGGAAGACAGAGCGGCAGCCTGCAAAGAAACAAAAGATGGTGACAGCAGCAGTGAAGGCCGCTGTCGGGGCCTTCATGACCCGGCCGGAAAATGCAGTGGAACTGCCATCCCAGAAGGCCAGTAAGAAGGGGATACAGGTATACACCCTCCTGGACTCTCTTAGTAGCCTGCATTCCAAGTACCTGGAGCAGTCCGAATCAAACATCTCGCTGTTGACGTTCTGCAGGTACAGGCCGGAGGGGGTGTGCCTGATCAAGTACGCCACCAGGGACGTCTGCCTCTGCCCCGCTGCGCGAACCTGGTGCTGATGTCCCAGGCATCAGGGGTGCTGTCCCACTCCCCCAAATCACTGGCACTCTTGGAGGACGAGGACATCAAACAAAAGTTGGAGGGGCTGCAGAAAGATGTGGTGCACTTCCGACAGTGGCAAAAGGCGACTACTCCATCATCATGAAGATGACGTCCCTGCTGACTGACCTAGAGGCACCCACCGACAGCTTCACCACAATGTTCCTGGGCCTGATGGGTCCCTATTGTGAGCACATCCAGCGGCTCATGACCCAGTTCCGGGACATCCATTGGCTCAAGGATGGGTTGCACGAAGGAACCGAGGCCGTGGTTCAACTGGACTACTCCGAGAACTGGGAGGTAAAGTTCCAGAAAGAACCCGCCTTGGTTTTCTTTGACAACAGGCAGATCGCCTTGATGCCCATTGTGGTTTACTACTGGAAGCCTGGTCATGCCACACTCTTCACGAAGTTGTTCGTGGGTGTGACGAACGAGCTGTCCCACACAGCCCCAACAACTTTCGCCTTCATTGATCCCTTGATGGACGCCCTGTGCCAAGAACTTCCCCTCCCGGAATGGGTGCACTTTGTCTCCGACGGTCCAACGTCCCAGTACTGCAACAAGACGGTTGTGGGTGGGGTCTGGCAGTTCCCGACCTGCTTCACTACAAATGCCACATGGACGTGGCTTGAGGCAGGGCACGGGAAGGGCCAGTATGATGGAGTTGGAATGTCCCTCAAAATAATGGCGACGAATGCATGGCGAAGGAGTTCATTGAGCGCATCGGGACCCATTAGACCAAGATCACACTCATCCACGTGACCCAGGAGATGATCGCGGCCACATGGGAGGAGGTCGAGGCGCAGTGGCAGCTAGTTCCCGTCAAGGGAATTATGAAGGTGCATGCCCTCGCCCCCACAAGCAGCGGTGACCTCTACATCAGGGAAACCACGTGCTTCGACTACTGCTGTTGGAACAACAGCCAGTTCCACCCGCTGTGTCCTGGTTGGTCGAAGGTGCAGAAGGTCCAGAAGGAGTTTGAGGAGGAGGACGACAACCCCCTGGCACAGCTTTACGTTCACAGGACGAGGCCCAAAGCCCTGATGCACCCAACAGGGTCATATGGCGTCAGCTGACTGCCATTGGCAATCAGGCCGTGGTGACATGGGGTACCAGATGGTACCTGTGGGTATCATTGGCCATGATTGGGAGGAGCTGTTGATCAGCTTCATGACCCTATCCAGAGGAAAGTGGAAGTGGGGCAAAAGGGAAGAGGGCCGAGTCCACTGGGCTGGAGTCCGGGTCCGGGTCTCCCCGACCCTCTACGAGTTACTGGAGAAGGACCAGCAGTAGGTCGAGCACCGGTTTTCCCTCCTGTAAATGTGTCGCCGCTGCTGTTATTTTTCATTTCATAAATGGAATGGTAGTAGTTAGAAGTTATTTTTCATTTGCCCTAGCTACCGGGCCTTTAATAGTAACAGTTTTTGCTTCAGTTCTCATACATGTACATACATCATCACCTTATATATATCATCAACTATTTAATGTCATAACCGTACGTTTGTAAATATGATCCGCGTACATGTATTTATTTATCTAACGCAAAAAAAATGCCACCATACACTTATCTAATGTTATTATGAAAACAAACTGTGCAATTAAAACCATTGCCGTACACTTCTACGATTTAATTCAAGAAAGAAAATATGACAACGTACACCTATTAACAAAAAGAAAATAATTAAAAATAGAAAATACGATGCCGTATATGTATTGCAAACTGTGCTTACAAATTGTTAAACCATTGCTGTACACTTGTATACTTGTGATGAATTCATTTTTTTTTTTTTTTTAAATCGTTTTATTTTTATTCTGGGAGGATTTCAGGTTATACACCTGTTCTCCCGCACCACCCAGATATTGTGGGTAGAAGAAGTGGTTCAACAAATAACAGTGGCGTAAATCGACATTTTGGTTACTAGTTTACAATGCTTGGAAAAATATGAAAATGGGGTGCAATGTATGAGATGAGATGTGTGCAATGTGGTAGGTATAACAGTGTGACACAAGCAATGTTGTTTTACATTGATACTAACTTGCCCTTATACAGGGGGTTATAGAGTGAAGAAGGTGTAGTATTTTGACAAGACTCAGTTTTCTAATTCACCATTTACAATCATGCTTTTAATTTTCTTTTTGAAAGACGATTTCGATGGAAGTGATCGTACATCATAAGGCAAGCTGTTCCATAAATTAGAGCCATAATAGAGCGGGGACCGTCTGTAAGATTCAGTGTGTGGAATTGGTAATTGCAAAGTTAAACCATCGTTCCTCCGAGTTCTTACATTGTGAGATATAAATGGAATATTGGCTTTTACCATGGCTTTTTCTCGAATGATCATAAGTAGGTGATAGGCCCTGCGTTTATCAACTGGCAGGGTATCAGTCTGTTGGTGAAGTTCGTCAATATCACGGCAAATTTTTGAACTCATACATTAAACAGACTCGGCCGTGTCTGAATCCACTTGCTCTAAACCGTGTCAAGGAGTGTAAGTCTTACTCCACCATTATCCCTGAAAAAGCAAAGTATCATTATACCACCCATAGCAGTGGCCGTGTTAGGTAATATTTTTGCGCCCACCTCAAAGTTTCCCTTCCCCTTCTGGCGTGTATATAAGTGTAAGTCAGGGGGTGTTAACTATATTGTGTCACAATAGTCCCGTCCGCTCATAGTTCTCTTAACACGCCCAACCTTCTCGGCGTCTTAACGTACCTACCCTCCATTCAGGCACCAATATAATTGCCAGCAGTGGCGTACCCAGTCCCCCCCCCCCCCTCAGGGCGGGAGTGGGGGGGGGGGGAGGGGTTCCCATGTTCGTTGGACCCCCCTCAGATTTCTCAAATTTTACGCAATTAAACTACCAATAAAGGGAATCATCCAAATTAGGGGTCTCTGGAACCCCCTCAGATTTAGCAAAGTTTGTATGCCTATAGACCTATAGGGGGAATGTGGGTTGTATCCCGCAAGTGGGTTGTATCACGCATCTACACTTTAATGCTTATGAAATAGCTTCAATTAATTCGATCATCATAATTTTAATAATTTTTGCAATTATCACATGGGACAAAATGTCATTCATCTAAAATTCAATCATGACTTCATTTTTTTTTTTTGCTAATATCTATTCTGACGATTGGATTAAGCAATTTGGCTCCACAATCTAAAAATTTCGTTTGGAATTTCTTATTAGATTACTTCACATGTTTCTATCAAAAATGAGCCTATAAAAACCCGCCATACAAAGTTTACATGCGCGACATAACAACCGACCGTTCATTCTTATTCATATAAATACGAATTTACCTTTAAAAAGGGCAACTTCAGGGCTACACCATATTTATCTACACCGGCCTTCCCACATTTGCGTCATATAATTTATAAACGCAGGTTGATATGGGTTTCCAAGCTCAACAAAAATAATACTCAGTTTCCTGACCTAATAAGAATAGATGAGGCTGAAGCGCAGAAGGAGTAGCCTATAGTGTGCACACAACTAGGGTAAAACAGGGTTGTATCGCTCACATTGGTATATCATTAGCGCATTTAGTTTTAATAGCCCTTACATATAGAAACAAAAGTTATATAAAATCAAAAATAATTCATAATAATTAATCAAATGCGTAAAAACAGCGATAAAGCGTGATTTAACTTTATAACCTCTATGATTACTTAATAATGAAACAATTGTCTTCCCATGATGTTGGGTACAACCCTTATCATGAAATGAAAGTAATATTTTTGAGAAATCTTATCACATATCATATCAATAATGGTTTTCCATCCCATGAAAGTGATGTCCAATAGGCCTATTTCTAAAAAAAAATAGGGTTAGTTCAACCAAACTTGTAGCTAAAAGTTTTAAGAGCGTATTTCCAAAAAGCAAATATGGTTTAAGCCTGTTTTAAACCAGATTTTTTAAACTCGCTTGTGAGACTCGTATAAGCATTATAAGGCAAAAATAATTTGGTCCCAACGTTAACCTTTCCCAACCTAGCTACTGAACTCAGTAACAGAATAAAACCTGTCTAACTAATACAATTCACAAGTTATAGCCTCATAAACCTATTCTAAATTTGTATTTCGCCTAATTTATTGTTTACCATTTCAACTAGAACTCTCCACCTTAACTTTGTTTTAAGGTCCTTCAGGGGCAGATCCAGGGGGGGGGGGCAGACGGGCTTTGCCGCCCCCCCCTCCCCTGTTAAATCATGTTTGATGGGGGGCCCACCCCCCCGTACATTCATGTTTTTGGGCCCCCCCCCCTCTACAAATTCCTGGGTCCACCCCTGTCCCTTAGATACAGTACTAGTTTAACTAAAACAGGTAGAAATATAGCATTTTTAAAACAGATTTTCTTGAAACACATTATTTAGGAGTTAAACCAGGCTGCCTAAACCAGATTCTTAAACTTCTTGGAAATACAGGGTGAAAGGCATGAAAGCGCAAATGGTCTTCACTGAAAATGATAATATTAAATAACCTTGACTACACATAAAACTATTATTTTGTGTGATTTCAAGTTTTTACCCTTATTTAACTCTCGACATAAGAAATGATAAATGCGCTATATTAGCCTGACGGGCCATGCCCCCCCTCCCCCCCCTCCCCTGTTAAATCATGTTGTTTAAAAAGGGGCCCCTCCCACGTAGATTAATGCATTAGCCCCTCCCCCCCTCCCCCCTAGAAATGCCTGGGTCCGCCCCTGCATCCCTCCGGACCGGCCCGTGGGCCATCTTTTCATTTCAATAGCATTATTACAAATAAAACTTCCCCAAAAAATTTTTGGAGTGGTAGGTGGTAATCGAGTGCATGAAGTTCGATTAGCTCCTACCACCCAGGTCTGGCGAATTCATCTGTGCCATTATTCAGTTCATTTCATTTCATTAGTTTGCACAACCAGACCCAATTACGTATAGAGTTTGCGACATATAGATACCGTGGGTGTGATCGGGGCAACGAGAAAGGTGTTTACCAAAAAGAGACACTTTGTAGTTTCGGTCGTTGTGTTTCAGTGGGTTTTCCGATTTGGAAAACAAGCAATACCTCAAGTTATTAATTTTGATCGCCCTCAATTGTCACTGATGTGTCTCTTTCGGCGGAAAGGCAAGTTTATCAACTTCAATTTACATCGCCCATCATCGTTTTCCCCAACGTAGTTTCGACGTATTTGGTCCTGCGACCGGAAGGACCTCTAGACGGCTTTCGCTGGTTTGCGACGTCATCGTATTATTGAACCCGGTGGATTTTTGGCTACCAGCTATCTCTCCCGGCCCCGGGTTCGAATCCCCTTCATGCCTTACGTTTTTCGTTCATCCATCAGACTTGTATTATCAAATTAATGATAAGGATAGGACTACTCTGAACCCTAATCGTCATGTCAAGAGAAGAGGTTGATTGTTAACTTATTTTAAACAGGATCGGGACGTTACGCTTTTTACAGGAGAACTCTCCATTTGTAATCAAAAAGTTGTTAAATCAAAAAGACCCTAAAAAAAAAAGGAAAATTATAAAAAAAAAACCTGCTCGAACCCGCCCTCTCCTCAACTACTACTTTTAAACATGATAGTCCTAATGGTAATGAGACTGATCTGGCTGAAATTCCGAATATTATAAATTTATTATATATACTTCTTGCAAACATTCTAAATAACCTTCTTTCCCGATCTTAGCATCTGAATAAACAGGAGACACTGGGCATCACACTTCATTTAAATTAATTGTCTCAGTTAAATATGACCATTAGTTAACAAGTTCCATGTACTTTTTAAGTAACATGACAGAAAGCATTTTCGCGATTCTGCAGCTATCCCTCGCTCCCCTGTTCCCTTGTGCATAACATTTCATAATAAATCAGGTCTATTCCTAACGGCGGCAAAGTTTGGAAGCGTCCATCATGGCCGGCCTTAATCCATTAACACCCATAAGTACCCGGAAGCACCCCATCTAATCTGTACCCCCCTCTGACATCTGACAAGGGCAGGGGCACAGTCTTGGTAATCACATAACTCACACCAAACCGACTCAAGAGCGACACAGCTCTCATGCTGGGTGTCATCTGAAGGACTCCCCGCCATTATCAGGGGTTAGTTATCGAGTTAACACGGGCCAGAGTTGCCCCAGGGAACCTGCTGGGTCGGGCACTTCCATACCCAACCTACGTTCGCCTGCAAAGCACATGTAGCTAAATCTTTGACAGGCCTATTTCACCCTACCATCCATCGCCCCTCCCACCCGGAAAACCATTTACCCTTACCATCCATAGATGGAGTATTAAAAGTGTTTGAAATTAACTTCTTTTGAAGTCATCCGTGAGAGATGAGAGTCATTAAAAATTCATTAAACATTTTCTGTATGGATAAAAGGTACCTCCCGGCCTATATAACTACCCTAAATAATTCACCTTAAACTGGGTCTAAGCTGGTTAGATATATAGCCGACCTTAAGGTTTGAGACTAATTTCAGCCAGTGCATGACTTAAATCGGCCTGAACTCCATATAAACCACCTGCAAATAAAACCTATAAATATCGGGCAGTAATGGCATTTACAGGCTTTCTCACTTCTCATCCACAAGTTAAGGAACCCCATGCCAACAATTCATTTTGAAGTCTGCCTTCCAATTCAATTAGAACAAGCCGACACCCTAACCAACGAAAGCTTACTAGCACGCATACGCATACGCCTAAGCTTATACTCTTCGCACGGCTTTTCTTTTGGCATTAACGTAAGGTTTCTGCACGGAGGTCGAAACCTTTAGATCCCAGGTGCACGTGGCCACTGTCTGTCTACTCCTTCCCGTGACTGGGAAAAATTAATAAAAGACTAGAGCGGTCTCTAGCCTGCATCAGACATGGCTCCAACAGTATCCGTACTGCTCCTTCGTGGACTCTTTATCCTGGGCACTGTCTCAGCTAAGCCATGCCTATGCACCAGTACGGTAAACCGTTTTCGTACCAACTATGGTGTAGTATTCGAGAGTAAACCGTCCATCCACATAGGTAATGAGTACTTCACTACCGAAGTCGATATCATTTTACCACTTCCTCCTTCTCCCAAACAGGCAGCCGCACTAAATTGTAGACACGGCGCTACCCTGGCAGCTGGTTCAATGGAACAGTGTCGAAAAATCCAACTTATGTTGAATAACATAACATCTATTGGGAAGACTATAGCAGCGAAGGTCACCAACGGACTCCGGGAAGTGCAATCAATTTTGGAATCGACGGCCCAGCCAACACCTCCATCAGCCAAATCCAGGAAGCAGCGGGCTCTGATTCCAGAAATCGGCAACTTCTCCGAGACTTTATTTGGAACGGCCACACTCGATGACTTGAAGCAACAGACTCGTGCTGACCAGGTAAATGCCGATGAAATCGGCTTCCTCGATGGCAAAATAAATGCAGTCCTAAAGGTAGTTGACTCCACTTTGGAAATCCAACTCCAGGCCATCATAGAGAACACTCATTCCATATACAATTTGTCCCGAGGACTCCAGGCTTACATTAGTAACCGGGAATTGATGGTCAGGTTGATGCAAGATTTGCAAGAATTGCGTCTACTGGATTTTAAACTGGACTATTCCCTTGATGTCTTGCTACAGGCTATTCGGAGAACAGGCTGAGTAACTCTTTGATATCGGAGACTGATATGAGGAAGATTCGGTACCTTTTCCTTTCCAAGTCCAATCGTTCAAATATTTATATTCCAAACACTCGCGACATGTATAGAAGTGTAACTGTTTTAGTCCCCCCGGTTTTACACAAAATGTTCTGAAAACTATTTTGAAGATTCCCGTTATTTCCTTAGACAAAATATTTACAGTTCTAAAAGTGAACACCTTCCCTCTAGCCTTCCATGGGCATTATACTCGCCTCTCCAACACACCGGCTTATTTATTGGTGTCCGCAACCCAATACACGGTATCCTCCAACCCAGATCTGGATAATTGCCATTCTCTGTTTTGTCATTATGACCTACCAATTCGCAGGCTTTCTCCCTCGTCATGCCTCATTTCTATCTATCTACGTGAGCATGAGTCTGTCAAACGTTATTGTGATTTCAAAATACTCATTCAGTCTAATTTCAGAAGGTCGAACATCCAAGTCATTGCAACAGGGACCTATTTGTTCTCTCACATAGACGAGGTCGTTGTGCGCTGCCCCAACCGAACAACAACCCATCCTGGATGTGAATCGTGCGTTCGTGCCTTTGAATGTGGTTGTTCTGTGTCCGCCAAAGAATGGGAAATTCCCGTCTCAAGTGTTAACTGTTTGCCTTCTACAGCAGGCCCCTTAAGAACAGTTTTCCCCGTCAACCTTGCTAGTCTTCAACACCTCAACCTGTCACTTAGCCGACTTGTGAACCCGGATTTTTCGTACGATAAACCATTCCCAATTTTACCTCTTAGCCCGCAAATGCGAGTCCGCCAAGAGGATATTTTTAAGCGAGCAAAAGACAATTTCCTTTCCCTCCGTACATACATGAAAGAGATTCGACTGAATGAGGTCGAATACAAGAAACTTCGTGGTGACTTGCATCTTCCCCACGTACCATTCCTCCCCCCCAGTGTGCACGGTACTGTTTACCTGTTGAACATTGGACTTACTTTTATAATGGTACCAGCACTTTTTGTTTTCATCTCAATTCTGTATTTCAGACAACTTAGGATTCAAAGCGCATGCAGACGCTTGACTTTAAATTGAGTTGGTTATATATACATTAGCTATTAACTCTTCCTTTTATTGCAGCTCAAAAGCTATCAGTTCTCATTCATGTTCGATTTTTGTTGTTTAGAATATATACTCGCCCTCATAATTTCGTCACACAGCAGCAATTCATTTCCCATTATCAAAATTCGTTAAGGACCAGTTCCGATTTCATTGTCGCCCTCATGAATTCCCATTTATAATTAGTCACAGCCACATAAGACTACACACGTTCATGATATCAAAATGTTTTATTGTTATGCATGCGGAAAAGGTTTTAGGATGTCCACGTGTCAACGTTTCGCCTATTTTCCCATAATTGTATTTACTGAACATACACTAATGTACATATGTAACTCGAAAGCTTCGTGAACATATGCATTTCACAATTAAAATTTTCCCATATCTACTTCAAACATATCGTACACTTTTATATAACTGTTCATCACACCCAAGAGTCTACGTCAGGCATGCAGCCCAGTTTTTCGGCTGGGAGTAGTTCTTGGGCCATGTTGTTCCTGTTGTTTATCAGGCAAACGCTCGCTCTACAAAGTCTGTGCCTGAAAAATTTGTTCAGGCGCACGCGCTCCGTACGAGGAATCTTGACTTCTTGCGGGAGTTCCAACGTCAAGGGTTCGTCACTGCCATTCAGATGGACCGTGAGTGGGCCCGACCAGGTGACGGTCAGGGCCTTGGACAGGATGCTCGGTCTTTGGATGATCATTCGTGGGCAGGCAGCACTTCCTACGGCTTCCATTTCGGCGGGAATGGGAGCCAGTGGAAATAGGAGCGTTTCCCATCGGCAGTAGATTCTCAGACAGCACTGCACTGTAGCCCTCCGACGTTGACCCTGCGCCAACGAGCAACAGCCTGCTGCCAATTTCCAGAAGATACCGATAAATTTCCACCCCAGGTATATCACTAACAAGAGAAGCAGCCACTGATGGTCGGATTGGTCCGCGGGTTGGAGGTGACTAGGTCTCACCACTGGCCTTTCCTCCCGAACAAGACGCAGACGCAGACTTGCGTTTAACAGTTGCTCGATGTCCATGGCCATCAAGTGGCTGTTCTGAACCAGTGTCTAGTACAGGCACATACTTATACCCCCCACCCCCCACGACATCACAACCCCCCAGGTACTGTAAGGGCTTCGTCTAGTCTTTAGCGAAAAGTTAACCCTCGGTCGACAACTTAAACGCTAGGTAAGGTACAACTAAAACGACTTCTTCTAGCCGGGGGCTTCACAAGTTTTTACACTGGGTAGCGCGAAGCACGTCTAATAGGCTGCTATTTTCTTCAGAGAGCCGATCGACAGGGGGTTCATCTGAAATGACTTCTGTCGCGTTTGACACCGGGACACGCCTCTATGATGACCGCGTCCAGCTGTTGGCCATCTGAGGCGGCGCATGTCAACTAGCTTCTGTGTCAGGTCCCTCACAGGAGTACCGCGGCACACGGCCCGCGGGGTAGTCTTAACACTTCTTGACACGTAACAGGCCTCACAAGGGGCGGCGGTGAGGGTATCGCTGATACCCCATGTACTCCCCATCACGGCTAGCACGTAACTTATGGTAAAAGTCTCTCTTACCCCGCCTACACCCCCCGTCACGTCTACCACGTAACTTATGTTTAAAGTCTTGCCTCATCGATAAAAGATCGCTTTCGCCAGATCATGTATCCACAGGGTGGCCTGCCCGGCATGTATAAATACGGCGTGGCATATGGCTATATAGATCACTTGAAAACTTGCTGCCACCATGAACGGATCAACTGACTATAGTGACTCTGTCCTGTCAAACCCGTCTACGAGCTCATGCAGGATCTTGACCAGCAGCCCAAAATCGGGTGGCACGCAAATAACAGATCATGATTCATCAGCAGGCGTAGGTACCCTGATGTTGGATATGTCTGAGGATGCGCGTCAGTATGGGTCTCAGAATGGGTTTCAGGATCTCTCTGCGGATCAGTCTCTTCAGGACTCCCTGTACGCGGACGAAGGATCCACCCTCAACGACGTGGAGCTTAGCCTTGGTGGTTCCCAAGGCGGTATTGCATCCGCATCCTCGTCCACGCCCTCCACGCCCTCCACGCCCTCCGGATCCACGCCCTGGGGGATGACGCCCTCCACGTCTCAAACCCATCAATGGTTCCCCACCTCCACGTCCAGAACGTCGTCCACGCCCGGGCCCTTGACATCGCAAGGGTCGTTCTCGTCGACGACGTCCCAAAGGTCGTTCACGCCCGGGCCCTTGACATCGCAAGGGTCGTTCTCGTCGACGACGTCCCAAAGGTCGTTCACGCCCGAAAACTCGTCCTCGTCCGGCCCCTCCACTTCTACAGCTGAACCGTCCATGGCCGATTTGCTGGCCAGGATGGAGGAGCTGGAGAAGAAGTGCCGAAGGGCGGAGGCTGAAGCGGCTGCGGCAAAGGCCCAGGTGGAGGTGCTCGTGAACCAAGCGAAGCCAGCTGACAAACGACCCAAACTGCACCCACGCAAAGATATATGTGTAAGTTCTAAAGTTTGTTTTTACAGCTTATAATTAACTAATAATCTCACCTTGAAAACGTTACCGTTTAATATAGTTCTCGGTTTGTTTAGAAATGATCTCATTCCTAGTATAGCCCTGATGTTCTTCTCTTTTGCCACGCCAGGGAACATCCCGGAAAACAACGAAAATCCGTAATGATTTCGTACACTGACATATAGTTAGAAGTCCAATATTAATTATTGGCTTATTATATTGTTTGTAGGCACTCGTTCGTTCTGCCTACAAGGCCAGGAGAGGTGAGCCTGATTGGGGATTCAACCTGAACCGTGGGTAAGTTGATTACGTCATAACAACATGAATAGTACAGACAATAATATTGTTTTTAAGTAAGCAATGGGTAATGTGTTCCTGAACACCAGAAGCTGCAGCTGAATATAAGTTTTGCCGTTTTTTCTCATGTTAATAGAGTCATAGAGCACTTGACGTGATGCCGATGAATTGAACAATATAAATATATTCCAACATTCAGGGCGGGGATCAAACACCCAGAGAACGTTGCGATCATCAAGGCCATTGTTGACAACGTGTGCCTGGGGCCAGATACCCCCAGAGAAGAGGTGTTAGGTAAGTCCCATAGGTAGCAAGTTTCTTTGTTAACTAACCTGCAGCTGTACATTTCATGCATCTAATGTCCATGATTCCAAAGTTTTGGTCCTTCAATTAACACAAAATTTAACATGCTTGAAATGCTGGAAATCTGTTTTTAGTGTCTAAATAGGCTCCACTTACATTGGAAATTGTTACTTTTATAAATTAAGTTATCCTCCCAGTCATCTGAAAAAAACTTAAGTTCGATTATCTGGACAAAGAAATATAATACCGGTGTAATGATGGTTTTAATTCCTGAATAATATGTTGACCTCACTTTGCATTTTTAACATGTATTCCCTTGCTTTATTGCCTTTATATTGCCTTTGTCTACTTAATGGCTCCAGTTTTAAGCATACTTCATGTCCTTCCTCTTTTTCTAGCTGCTGCCAACACCTACTTCAAGACCCTCCAAAGCAGGGCCAGCATCATCCGGAACGACAGAATCAAGCAAAACAATGAAAAGTCTATCATCCGTCACCACGTCAACGAGGTAAATAAATTTTTGTTACAGACTTCCTCTATTGTTCTCAACATTGTTGACGTAGTTCGATTCAGGCAGGCCGAAATTTTACACTTTTCAAACATATTCCGTTAATTTTTTTTTTTCTGGAAAAGTGCAAAGCCGAGGAGAAAGAGTAATGTCTATGGTATAGGGGGTGTGACTTCCCGGGGAACCACTCGGTTCAAAAAGGGGTATACGTACGAACTGCGGTCGGAACTATACCGGGGGCTGTAGCTGTGAATCGCCAATTTGGCTTAAAACAGGGGGCTGTGAAATGATCATGGGGAGCTTTCAATAATGTAGTGTCCATTATATTATATCAACATTTTATTTTATGTCATTCAACCACGTCAATTCATAATGCTTCTTAATCCACTTTTTAGTACCAAAATCAAATAATGGCCACTAAATTTGTCAACAAATGCCTTTTTGGAGGCCTGAAAAGGGGGGCTGTCAGACTTGATCTATACGTATTCAAAAAAAGTATCTACCTTCAAACAGTGAGTGCCCCCCCCCCCTCCGGGTGTGCCTTATGGTTGTAACACTGAAACTTGGAAAACAATTATCATTTTTTTACATTATGAATTTATATAGAGCACTGTAACCTTACTTGCTTCCTTGGACAATAATCTTGACATACAATTAGAATGGATATGACACAATTAATAAAAAGTGCCTGTATGTTATAGAGACCAAGGATAGAGCAACGCTTTTGAAATTAACTGCAGTGACCAGCTTTTAAATTAAGGCAACTGAAATATTGAAAAACTTGTTTGTGTTTATTTGATGTTCTTGACCAAGTATGTCGTAACTGTATTAAAATAAAAAGTGTCTTTTTAACTTTGCAGAAGCTCAAAAGACGGATAGTGTCGGTGGAAAGAATCGTCACAACGTGGGACGAAACTCGTAAGAATTCCGTGAGGCGCCTCCTCACCCCCGACTACACGAGCGACGAGGAGCGCGGACTTTATTTTCCGGTCGACAAAAACGGGAAGACCACCGAGCGATACCACCGCCTCGTCAAACCGCTCGTGTGGGAGAGCGACGAGCGGAGTGCCTACAAAGCCCACCTGGACGAAATTGAGTTTAAAGAAATTAGCGGCCGTCAGCGGGGCGTTAGATTGGCAAAGAAGCGGAAAGAAGTCCCCGACGATAATCCAACACGCCAACAGCCTCCTCCCAACACCCCAGACTGGGCGGTGAAGCCCGCATATCGGTCGGGTATCGCCGATGCACAGCGAATTTAACTTATTTCTAAAGGGTCTGTTTAATGCTCTATTTTATGTAATGTTTATGTTTATCATCTTTATGTTTTCTTTACACTACGTTTAATTGTATGGTCTGTGTCACGCTGTATGTTAGGTCTTTGTACTTTCTTCAATTGTATAGTCGTTTTATAAACTTTTATCAAAGAACTTTGCGCTTCTTGTTTTGATTGTGGCATGCTCGATAAGCAGGGAAGTATTTATATAGATATGTTGGTTGCCTAAGACTCGCCTTATATTAGTCTAAAACTGTACGCGTTATCCAGGTCCTTCTAATAAGTGAATCTTAAATTTATGAATACTTTTTATTTACGATACGAAACGCATTTAACTATAATGACGTGTCATTTTGTTGAAAACCCGAATGTGCTATTTCTTGAAGATAGACCACGAACTTGAAATCGATTACAATACAGCACTTTTTTGATGAGTGTTATGGTACAAGGTCTCTACCATTAGAAGAGCAATGGAATGACACCTAGGCCTGTTATCAATAATAGCATAAATCACTCATAAAAAGTGTATTTTAAACAAACATAAGCTCGATATAAGATTTTTAAAATGATGCGACATGAATCATCTCTTCGTACTTATTTCGCAGTCATGAAAAAATAATGTTGACATGAAGCCGGTTTTAATTAAGAACTGTTACTTCTTTTCTAGTGGATCCTTTTTAGTTAGATTTCATGCAGTAAGTTGCAAAAGTAATTTTTCAGAAATTGTTTTTTTTTTTTGTTTTTTTTTAATGTGTTTATTCAAAGCAAAACTTTCAGGTAATTAACCTGGTCTTCCAAGTGTGCCAGTCTTGGTACAGCTGTGGCACTACGTTAGGTTTCAAGCTATATAATATATATCCTAATCATTCACCAAAAACGGATTTACATAATCTATACAATATAAAGTATGATGATTTAAGATGAGAGAGAAGATAGCGTTTACTAATCAATAATATTATAATCATAGACCATAAAATAGTAATAATGACAATAATAATAGTAGTAATATGACTAGTTGTCAGTCATAATAAGTGATGGTTGCATTACTTGTAACCTTCAACATATTTGCTGAAGTTCTTGACAATTTTACTCTTAAAGTCAGACATTAACTCCGCATGCTGATGTTCAACAGGTAGTGCGTTCCATAAGGTTGTGCCTCGTATGTATGGTGAGTTAATGTATTTTTTACTGATCATACGATCAGTCTTAAATGATAATTTAATTGCACTTCTGTTTTGTCGTACAGGTACTTTGATGTTGTCTTTGTCTTTACTATTTCTAAACATCAACAGTAACAGTTGTTTATCACACCTCTGGAGAATACTTGACAATTTAGATTTCGTATGTAACTCAATTCGTGACATTTGTTGACCCAGCGGATAACCGAAACAAGTACGAAGTCCCCTGTTTTGGAGAGTTTGCAAGTTCAAATAGTCTTTTTGGTTACCTGATTTGTAAATATAGCAACAATAATCCATAATTGGAAGTATTGTCTGTTTGTACAGTTGCAGAGCTGCTTCCCTAGTAAGGAAGCGTCTGATTTTGCTAAACTGAAATAACTTCCTGTTAACACAATCATATACATTATTCAGGTGCAAACATAATGATAATTCAGAGTCCAAAGTAATACCCAAATAGTTGTAACTACTTACTACATCCAGTTTTTTCCCAGATATAGAAACACCAGGAAAGTCTATCTTGCCCAATTTTTGACGTGTTGATATTAACATGCTTTTTGTTTTAGAAACATTTATCTTCATTCGATTTTTCAAACACCATAAGGCAAACTGATTTACGTCATGTTGTAAAGCGCGTTTGACAGTGTCGGTACATAAGTCAGAGGTGTAGATAACACAGTCGTCAGCGTATAATAAGACCTTACATTGCTCAAATAGTTCAAACACATCATTTATATACAATATAAAAAGAAGCGGCCCGAGTACTGACCCCTGCGGGACACCGGCAGTAGTAGTTACATGATCAGACATAACATGATTGAAGTATGTTCTTTGTGTCCTTGTTAAGTAACATCTTAACCAGTTTAAACAGTTTGTATGGAGGCCCATCATGGACAGTTTATTTATCAGTCTACCATGGTGAATACTGTCAAATGCTTTAGACAGGTCCACATACACCAGACCTGTCAATTTACCTCTATTGAGATAGTTATATATATCATTGGTAAGATCGTAAGTAGCTAACATCGTCGAACTGCCTGGTACAAAACCAAATTGTCGTTTATCTAAGAGATCATTATCTTTAATAAATAAATACAATCTTTTATGGACCAGTTTCTCAAATACCTTACCTGGTAGTGGCACGATCGTAATTGGACGCCAATTCGTGGTTTTGTTCAAATCTCCTCCTTTAGGTATAGGAGTAATGCTACCAGTAGCCCAGGCCCTGGGAAAGTACCCACTAACCAAAGAACAATTAAAAATATCAGTTAATTGTCTAATCAAAACTATCATTGAAATCTTGATAACTTTTGAATTTAGATTGTCAAATCCACTGGATTTTGACTCTTCTATTTTTCCTAATTCAAGACGAACTTCATCCATAGTCACTTCTTCAAAAACAAATCCATCATCATTAGTGAGGAATTCAGTGTCTTCATCCCAGTCACCCACGTAAGATAATTCCTCACTTATTGAACGACCAATGCCAGCGTAGAAAGTGTTGATAAAGTTACTTTCTTGGCCAGAGCTAATTAAATTACCGTGATTGTCCTTTAAAGTATTATGTACGGCGGTGCTGTTTTGACTTTTTAATAAAGAATTTATATCTCGCCAGAATTTCTTTGGATCTTTTTTGTGTTCATTTAATTTAGATTTGATGTAATTTCCTTTTGCTCTACAGATATCTCTGTTACATTTATTCCTAAGGTATCGAGCCATATTTAAGTAAAATTCATTTTTCGTACGTCGTGCGCGGCGTGCATAGTAATTTCGGTCTTTCATAAGCTCACATATTTCCGGAGTTAACCAAGCCGGATGATAGACACTCGCACGTACCTTTCGCAGTGGACACATTACAGCAAGAACATCAACAATCTTACCATATAGTATACTCCATTTTTCATCAACGCACAGTGTCATATCGAAGATAGACCAATCAGAAGTTTCCAATAATCTAGTAAAGAGTTCTTCATCAAATTTTTTATAATTTCTACAATATCTACTTTCAAAAACTTTTTTATTTCGATGTTTCTTACGGATTGCAAAGACTGGAAAATGATCCGACACGAAATCATCCAAAACACCGCTCAAATTTACAAAGTCTGAGTTTGTTACGATATAGTCAATACAAGTACCACCATACCGTGAAGTGCGAGTGAAACCTTTTATTAACTGACATAAGTTGTTATCTTTGAAGTGTTCCTTTAAAGTTTTTAGTTGAGCATGATTACGCCTATTCCAGTCCAGGTTAAAATCACCAAGTAACCATATTTCACGCCCAGTACTTATCAATGTGTCAACCAGATTTGAAATTGTAAGTACAGAATCAGCCGGATTGGACTTTGGTGGGCGATAAATTGAGGTAACAGATAGTTTTTTAAATCCTGGTTTATCAATGTAGATGGTAATAAATTCTAAGGTCTCTGTTATTTCGCTCAAGGTAGACTGTACTGTTGAAAAGGGTGCCCATTCACTATTCACAAAGATTGCAACGCCTCCTCCTTTACACATGGTCTGAGGGTCTAACGCGATATTCGAGTTGTCATAGTTATTATTATTACATCTATCTAGACGATAACACACTTTATTATCAAGACAGACTAACGAATCAGAGTATCGACCATCTAACCATGTCTCACTACAACAAACTATGTCAAATTTCTTAAACAATATATTAAGCTCGGGTAATTTACGGTATATACTTCGACAATTTACATGTGATAACTTAAACCCTTTCATGTCACCAACAGTTACAGCATTATACGAGTCTGAACTCATATTAGATACATTAAATAAAAAATTCTTACATTAAAAGTCGATGGTGAATCAAATTTATTAGTTTCCATTTGAGTAATTTCAGTACACGCCAAGAAATATGGGAACAAATATCTGATACAGGGACGATAGTAGCGGGAAATAATCCAGCTCCTATCAGACGGCACAGGCCAGTATTGCACCATTAAGAATAATGGTAAAGGGACCATGTCGTTATTGGTAAGTGTGACTATTAATTGAAGTAATTAAATAATTAATGTGAAGCGGTTGATGGCTGTGTGCTCCCAGCTATGCCACCAAGCAATAATATTAAAACAGAATTCCAAAGTCTCACATTTATATTTAATCTTATAATGATAAATTGATAATTAATCATGTAACGGTATATAATTGAGGTTGCTAATGGTCATAGTACTAAATATCACACCAGCATGCACTCTGACATGTCAGTGTACATGAAAGATATGGTCACAATACAAGTCCCAGTTTATCGTCATCATCATACATGTCCCCATAAATCATAGTAGTCATCATACATGTAGGCTATGTAGATTAGTTCGATGATGAATCTGTAGTTCATTGTATTATGATCAAATACATCGCTGCCAGTAGGACCTATAAAAATTTACACGTGACCATACATGTAGTCTCCTGATGAACCCGAAATACTTTCTAGGATTTGTATGACACGGTGACCTATATTCTTTCTGTGAGAGAATAAAAAAACCTCATGCATATTGTAACCCTTTAAAGTGGGAGTTCTCGAGGAGTTATGTATTGGTAACTTGGAGCTTCTGTGTCATTGCAAAATTAATAATTTAAAAAACGAACAAGTCGATTTAGGTGTCGAGATTTATTAAGGGACGATAGCTTAATTAGCTATAGCCATAATTTCGGTTGGAGCCCGATAGCCAGATTGTGGCGTTAGCCACATTTAATTCCACTACTAGTTTAGGTTGCAGACCTAGTTTAGCCTCAGGCCCCTAACTTAGGGGCCTGTCTCACAGATTACATAAGGGGTTGACCCTAGCCCGAGCCAGAGTAAAAGCGCTCTTGTCAGCGTCATACTGCTCTTTCCAAAACCGAAATTTTATTTAGCTACAAATTCAATTCATGACCATAACACTTGTATCGATTGCACGCACGTTCGGCAGCATATTGGTAGTAAACACACAAAAATACAACATTTTTCACACAAGACTTAATCAAGGTCAACACGGCTTAAGTCGACTGAAGTATTAGTACTAATTGCAAGCTCACCGGGCCGGTATTTCCCCAAAAGAACAGGCTCTCCTATGCCTATACCCATGGTAACCAACTGGTAGCGTATAATGTCCTTAGTCATCAATCTTGTCAACATGATGTCCTTCAGTTTATTAACCTTTAAATGTGTGGGCAGTCGTGTCGATGTGCCGGTATAGCAGTCGGTCATTTGGATGACACAGTTAAATGTGTATCGTGCGCCTAGGCATATATTTTCGGCTTTAGTCAGTGTGATAGGATCGTCTGTTTGAAAGATATAATCTCCAAAATGTCCAGGGAACATGCCTATTTTAAGCCATACACTGTGATTGCCCGAGACAAGCAAGTATACACGAAAACGAGCGTCTGCGAAGATGCGATTAATTCCGGAGCAAACAAAGAATATGCTAATAATTATGGCTACGGTGAGGATAACAAGAAGAGTGTACGAAGAGAGAAGTACCACAGTTGGGAATTCTTTAATGTTTCCGTCTCCTGGGTTGGCTTCAGATCCAGTGTCAGTTACGGTATGGTCCTGGTCCAACAAGGCTTGCAGGGTGTCATGAAAGGTGAGGCCGGTCATCACACCGTGTTTTGGTGGAGGGTGACCGGTAAATGGAGCAGTGAGGTTGACCAACCGGGTACGGGTTACTCCAGGCTTATTGTGAACGACCCTAGGCCAGTATCCGCCACTGGCAGCTCGAACAAATTCCACGCATGATACAAGAACCAAGTACGCGGCAGCTATATATTGAAAAAAAAGAAAGAAGAGAACATGAAGGTTGTCATCTCAACTTTAAACAAACACCTTCCTTCCAAATTACCATGGCCAGGCTATTCAAACAGACAGAATAAACTATAACTGCCATATGGCCACACCCTAGAATTCAGAAAACTGGCCATATTAATTAATTAGGAAGGGCGACCCCCAGAATGAATACATATGTTTTACCTATTTTGAATAATTTGGAAAGTTGGCCATCGACTCGTATCACTTGTAGAACAAAAGTAATTAAGAAGATTCTCACCAAGGGTGGCACTCAGGATTTTGACACTCATGATATTCACGTAGCCGTACACCAAACGCACTATATAACGAAATAAGCTGGCCCTAAGTAGTAGCAGAAAGCTTAAGGTTTGACCTTCGAGCTCGGTTTTCAAGGCAGATGAAATCCTATCACCAGTCGACCTGACGGCGGCCGATGCGTTTCGGAAGCTGAGGAAACTTCACCGCCCTTTAATGGGTAGACCCTAGTTTTTAATGGCAGGTGTCATGCCCTCACCAGTCCAGACGGCGGACAATCTGTTTCGGAAGCTGAAGAAACTTCACGCGCCCGACAAATCACGACAACGCGCTACCGTGACGGCCAGGCTGGAGGCGACAGTAATCTCCTGGTAATACTGTGGCAGCTGTTCTCGGCTTTAATTTCACACGGGTGTCTGAGGTTAGGAGCTCGAGTGCAGCTACCCCTGGGTCCCACTGCTACAAATAGGCACCTCATTTCATTATTCGGTCACCGCCCCTGTGGCGTAAAACGAGCTGAAAGGCTTTACCTTGTGCAGTCTGGTAAAAGAACCCTGAAGGGTTGGCCGGACGTTAAAGTAATCCCACAAACAAACAAACAAACCCCTGGGTCGGGGCTGTGGCATGTCGCGGCAATTCGCGGCTTTCAGCTGGTGGGACCATAGGCGTCGGTCTGTACCATATATAAATACTTGGGTCGCGGTCGCAAATGGGGAAGGTTCATCGCCCTGAAGTGCTGCTGTCTAACTCAAGTTCGCCATGGCCTCGAGCTCGTGGTGTTTCAAGGGTCTGACCAGTGACCAGGCAGAAACCAGAAGAAATATGGACACTAGCCGAAACCGATGGTGCGACACATGTAAACGTCCAGTTTCAAAAAGTACATATAACAGGAAGCATCGTATGGAGCATGGTGAGTACCAGATAAATAGTATAACTAGGATACAGTCACTTTCACCTGAAATCGATATCCTTCAAAACCTTCTTAGCTAGCTTGCGCGCATAGATATTATTTTCAAATACCTACTATACTCTTAATGATCAGTTAGTGTTTGGAAAATTATCGGCAGCCTAAATCTTTTCTTGACAATTAAACAATTGTTCAAATAATGAATGACTTAAACAATGGACGTTATATATATGTATCCCTCCATGCATCTTTCTATCATAGCTTTTGAGTCAGAGAAACAACATTGGGTGGGATAGTCTGTACTCTGAAACCCTACTGTACATTTAATTTATTCTTATACATGTGTCTTGCAGAACCACCCCCATTTGGTTTACCTCAACGCGCTGGCAATCAGGCAGAAGTGGGTCTTGAGGCCGAAGCTGCAGATATTGAGGCTGAGGCAGGTAACCAGGCTGAAGCAGGTTTTCAGGCTGAGGCAGTTAACCAGGCTGAAGCAGGTTTTCAGGCTGAGGCAGGTAACCAGGCTGAAGCAGGTTTTCAGGCTGAGGCAGGTAACCAGGCTGAAGCAGGTTTTCAGGCTGAGGCAGGTAACCATGCTGAAGCAGGTTTTCAGGCTGAGGCAGGTAACCATGCTGAAGCAGGTTTTCAGGCTGAGGCAGGTAACCAGGCTGAAGCAGGTTTTCAGGCTGAGGCAGGTAACCAGGCTGAAGCGGGTATTGAGGCTGAAGGTGGTATGCAGGTTGAAGCGGGTATTCGGGCTGAAGGTGGTATCCAGGTTGGAGCTGGTATTCGGGCGGAAGCTGCAGCTGCTAATCAGCGGCAGGCTGAAGTTGGGAATCCGGGAGAAGCAGACAGTCAGCCTGTGGGTCGCAATCAGCCTGTTGAAGAGGCGGTACCCATGGAAGCCGATGAGGAGTCAGGTGATGATATGGAAGACTATTACGGTACCATGGAAGATTCCCAAGAATCGGATGAAAATGATAAGCTTGATCCAGAGGCAGTCAAGATTCGCAACAGGGCCATCCGTCACTTAAAAGTGGTTTTCGGTGACGGGACGGGTCTTCCTAGCCCATTGGCAAGGCTTGTTAGTGGTACCCCTAATAAGACTATCCAAAGCCTATTTTCATGGGTTCTGTTCTTTCTTTTGCAGTGGCAGATCCACACCTTCACCAGTGATACGCAAATGGCTAAAGTTATGTGCTTCATTTGTGAATTATTGACGGTAGCAGGTAATGACCGGGTTTCACAAGCAGCGGAGGCAGTATTCCCCAAAACGATGCGGATGATGTACAAATGGTTGGGTACAGACCTAACGATGACTAATTACTCTACGAGTGTATGCTGCCCGAGCTGTTATACGTTGTCGCATTCTGTGTTGTCCACCACTGAGCGTGTGCGAGGTCGAGGCTTTTACACGGATCGTAATGGTATTCAGCAACCCATTAGGTGTACAACCATCGGTGATGATTTAAAACGTTGCAACAGGAAATTGTTTTCTGAGGCCAAGATTAGTGGGGAAATTACCTTCCTTCCAGTCAGGACATTCTGTTACCAGTCGCTCGAGAAGAGTTTGCAGGTTATGATGAAACGTCGAGGTTTTGAGCTGAAATGTATAGAATGGAAGGGAAGGAGGATACCCGACAGAGTGTATGCTGACATTTACGACGGTTCGGTATGGAAAGACTTTAACGCGAACAACGAGGGCTTTCTTGATAATGAAAACAACTTGGCTCTTCAGATGAATATCGATTGGTTTCAACCATTCTCTCGGAAAGCTTCGATGTCAGTAGGGGGCATTTACCTAACAATACTTAACCTACCCAGAAATGAGCGGTACAGACTTGAGAACGTCATACTATACGGTATCATTCCAAACTTAAGTAAAGAACCTGCCGACCTTACCAGTTTTCTGAGGCCCCTAGTCAACGAACTCAAGGAATTCTGGCATCAGGGAAAAAGGCTTATAACCAACGATTGCCCAAATGGCAAGACCGTTAAGTTGGCGCTTTTGAATGTTGCTGCCGACCTGCCTGCAGGGAGGAAGACCTGCGGTTTCCTGCTACCTAATGCTATCATGGGTTGTTCAAAATGTCTGAAGGAATTCAAGAATTCAAACCGTGGAGGATTCAACATGGCGAATTGGACTCCTCGTACTCTGGACCAACACAAGGAGAGAGTGAGTGAGATTACAGCTGCATCCACCCCGAGAGAGAAAAGTAAACTTGAGAAACAGTATGGAGCTCGTTCCTGTCTCCTCCTAGAATTGCCCTACTTCAATCCCATCAAGTAAGTTCAATCTCCAGGCCGAACAAATTTAAAGGCCAAACTTACACAGAATTATACCAAAATATTAAAAATTTTAATTTGACATTTGAATAAACATTAATAAAAATGTTTCCATTAGCAGTAACTATATTATATGTTTTTACTTAGACACTTGACATTCATTAATAAAAATGTTTCCATTAGCAGTAACTATATTATATGTTTTTACTTAGACGCTTGACATTCATTTTTTCAGGTTCCTCTCGATCGATGTGATGCATAATGTACTGTTGGGTAAGTGTTGAAGCTTGACCTAACGTTAATTAATGTTTAGCACTGATAATGTGTTTGAAATGGAACTTGCATTTGCCTTTAATTTGGACTATTAAGTTCATTGGGGTTTCAATACCGATTTCACATAATTATGTGCTTTTATTATTGGGATTCAGGGACTGCCAAGCGAATGTGGAAGAGGTGGACCGACAAAGAGTTGTCAAAGAAGAAGAAGAATTCAACAGATGATGTTGTACTAAGCGCTAATCAGGTGTTGACTATTGATGCTCGTCTGAATCAGTTTAAAGAGGGACTACCGGATGACTGCGTGGTAACTAACATCAAATCGAACGCTGGGATGTGGACGGCAAAGGAGTGGAAGAATTGGGTTACAGTCTCGTCTGGATACTGCCTCCAGGGCCTTTTGCCGGATAATATGCTTCATAGCTGGCAGCGTTTCGTAGAAGCCACTTGACTTCTGTGCAAGCCTTGTATTACATACCACGAGATAGAACAGGCACACAGGAAACTATTGTACTTTTGCAGGAGCACAGAGCTCCAGTTCGGTTCTGATTTCATTACCCCAAACATGCATCTACATCTCCATTTAAAGGAGTGTCTCCGGGAGTATGGTCCAGCTCCCAGTACTTGGCTGTTCAGTTTTGAGCGGTATAATGGTTACTTGGGGGATGTGCCGACTAACAATCGCCAGATAGAGAAACAATTGTTGGAGAGGTTTCACCGGATGAGTCGTGTCAGTCAGGCGCGCGCCGAAATGCCGTCCAAACACGAGGGGAAATTTGGCAAACACTGCCAGCTGGGAGAAGGAGAGAAGAAAGCAAGAACGGTCCTGGAAACACTCGATGTACCCAATGAGCGAGATTTGGCGCAGTGCGAGAGCCTATGGAGTCTCCCCGACGGCTTCGAGACATTTAGAGAAGAAAAGGTGTGGATCGACTCGGACGATCTTGAGCTGCTCAAAGAAACATACAAAAAGATGTACCCCACAGAACAGGAGATCCTAGAGAAGTCATTTCTGCCTTCATTTTACGTGAAGTCTAAAGTCGTAAAATATGGCCCCATGACTTATTCCAGCACAAATTCCAGCAGTGGTAAAAAGTTGTCTAGACTAATGGCCAATTGGTACGAAGACGGACAGAATGACCCCCGGGAGCGACCGTGCATCGCCACCCACTACATGAAACATTACGTACAATGTAATGCAACCGGGAAGAAGAGGCAACATCTGTTTGCAGCTGTGAAGTGGTACCAACACAGCACCGTCGAATCCAGATACATAAGTCCTTATACAATGTGGCACAAGGAAAAGTTCGAGCAACCTTCATGGGCATCTTTCCTGCCTGTTATGCGGATAAGTGGACATTTTGGATATGTGGTTGAAAAAGAAAATATGATCGTATGTCCCCTTCGGCGCCACGACTTCTTGTAGATCTAGAGGACCTATAGATATATCGAACTCGTGCACGTGGTGTCCGAAATTAAGCTGAAAACTTATGCAGAATTAATGAGATTGTGCACCACAAATATTGGATATGCACCCCCCGATATATGGGAATGAAAAAATTCCATGAGAAGTGTGCACATGTATAAAAAAAAGTGCAAAACTTAAAAATAGCGCACCTGGCCGTGAGTGTGCAGAATCACGAGTGTGAGTGTGCAGACTCACGAGTGTGAGTGTGCACCCCGGGTGAAGGCCTATAGGCCCGGCCTATAGGGCGCAGCAGCTTAATTTCGGACACTGTCCGGTGTTTTATATGCATTGTTAGGATTATGTGTTTTAGACGCTTTTGCCAACAAAAGCAACATTTTTTTATTAAAAATTCGTCTTTAAGTAGTGTATTCATGGGAGGAATAATTATATTACGCCCTAAACCTTATAATGTGACTACTTTCAAATTTAAAATAAAAGGTAGGAAATTACTTCACAAGGTTACGGTGCCAGGATGTGCGACTTTGAGGTACGTTTTCTGAAGTTATTTCACAGGCTGGGTGTGTGGGGCTGTGTTCATTTACGGGTGGTTTCTTGAGTCAGGTGTCAGGACGTGCACCTCCTGCCAGGGCTGCGCTGCGCGAGCGACACCTTATGTAACACCTGACACCGGTCGCTCAGGCTGCTCGGCTGACCTAGATGGCCCCTCATTACCCTGCCCCCGGGGGGGGGGGGGGGGGCACCAGCTTTATAAGGAGGTGCCCACCACGTGCACACACACAGTCCCGCGCCAGCCTCACGACCATAAAAGACGTACGCAGAAGTTTGCTGATATTAAACGCAAGCGCCACATTGTGAACAATGGCGACCGCGCAGAAAACCCGGTAGGTGAATGAGATAACTTGCCTATAATTTGATAAGATAACATGCCTATATAGAGAAGTAGTGTTTTTTCAGGCTTTGCGGGAGAATGACTTGGGGGTTACACTTCCATATATAGAGTGTTTGTTAACAAATGTATAAGGGTGTGGATAATAGCTGTTACGTTTGGTACATATTTTCCATTTTTTTTCGTTTTCTCCCCATACACGTAGATAACCAATTCCAGACACTTAAAGGTTGTTTTTTTTGGCTCATTCAAGCAACCATGTGCTGTCGGAGGAGGAAGAGGAATCCCAGGCATGGACACCGCGTGAGGAGAAAAATATTGAAGAGGAGGAAACGATCTGGACGGAACCCCAATGGACCGAGTGGGCGCCCCTGTTCACCCCTAAGTAGGTTTAAATTGTTCAACACTGTTGATGGACAGGGATGGAAGAGAAGCATGGAAAGAAAATTATTAACTTACTATCTGGTAGGATGACTATCTTCATGCCAAATAATGCACACTGTCTAAAACCCGACGACGGACTCGCGATCGGACATAGTTGTGGTCGCTCGAATTCATGTAACATGCTGAAACAACAGGCTCTTTTTTTGACAATTTAAAAATTGCAAATTTATCAGACTGGCACAATAACATGAAACAGAGATTGGATGAGAAAAATTGAGATGCCGATGATTTGGTAGTTTCGACCACCTATGTTGAAATGATGGACGGTGTGATGATTTTTGAATTTTTTTCCAGGACGCACGACCAACAGCAGCTCCCGGACGGCCCATCAGAGTGGACGTGCGTCTACTGTTCGGAGGATCCGACCCAGGTTGGTACATTTGTATTTACATGATGAAGCTAAGGGGGAAATAAAACATGTAAGCGTATGAAGGGAAATATGTATAAACAAAACAAAATGATGAGTGGGGCGATTTCACGAGTACAATTGTTCTGAAATTTGCCAATATTACGAGGGACACGCTGGTATGTAGTAAGTGCAAAATTGACTTTTGCACATTTAACTATAAGCACACAATTTTTTTCAGGAGCAGGAGGAGTACTTAACGGACCAAAGGTGGAAGGCGATGGAAACGTTTGCCGAAGACCAACACGCCACACAACCGCAGGCCATATTCTTGGATGGCAACTACAGGTACGCCGGTTTTTTTTTCATAATAAATAATATTATATAGCGGCAATGATTTTCGATGATGCTACTAGGCAAAAAATAACGAGGGCATAGAATCTAAATGTTGACGTTGGAGTGAACGCCGAATTTCGTACGGTTACTAAAAATTGTGATTGATGATGGTCCGATTAGTTCGTGCACACAATTTAAACAAATGTGTATTTAAACATGCCTCCGTAATATTTCAGAATGTACTTGGTCTGCAACTACTGCGGCCGGTGCTACCACGCCGACTGTGAGGGGGGCGAGCCTGCCAGCATCATGTGCTCCGAGGTGTTGTGCGAGTGGTGCGCCGAGGATAAAGATTAATATAATCGATTCAGCAATAAAATAGTATACTAGATTTTAACTACACTTTGTGTCAAATGTCCTTTTATTTTTATTTTTATATAGTAACACTAGTTAACCTCGGGAGCATGATAGCTATAGGTTAGAATTT
Source organism: Lepidonotus clava (assembly GCA_936440205.1). Lineage (NCBI taxonomy): Eukaryota > Metazoa > Annelida > Polychaeta > Phyllodocida > Polynoidae > Lepidonotus > Lepidonotus clava. The sequence goes on from OW387141.1 coordinate 6,498,995, forward strand.
ACCTTAAATCACAGCTTCACGCTAAACTATGTTTTTGTGTGTACCTGGCAGTCTACGGCCGATCGTACAGAGTATTGAACAGATAATGTGAGTCATAATATATGTTTCATCTAAATTTACAAATATACTAGATCAGAGTGAAACACAGTCTTTTAATGTCTAACTAACTTCTAAGTACAGTGAGAGTAGAAGACTGGTAAAGCGCGGCCATCAAATACAACCCACATTCCCCCTATAGGCATAGAAACTTTGCTAAATCTGAGGGGTTCCAGAGACCCCTAATTTGGATAATTCCCTTTATTGGTAGTTTAATTGCATAAAATTTGAGAAATCTGAGGGGGGTCCACCGAACATGGGAACCCCTCCCCCCCCCCCCCCACTCCCGCCCTGAGGGGGGGGGGGGGACTGGGTACGCCACTGCTGGCAATTATATTGGTGCCTGAATGGAGGGTAGGTACGTTAAGACGCCGAGAAGGTTGGGCGTGTTAAGAGAACTATGAGCGGACGGGACTATTGTGACACAATATAGTTAACACCCCCTGACTTACACTTATATACACGCCAGAAGGGGAAGGGAAACTTTGAGGTGGGCGCAAAAATATTACCTAACACGCCCACTGCTATGGGTGGTATAATGATACTTTGCTGTGTCAGGGATAATGGTGGAGTAAGACTTACACTCCTTGACACGGTTTAGAGCAAGTGGATTCAGACACGGCCGAGTCTGTTTAATGTATGAGTTCAAAAATTTGCCGTGTATGCATGTCCATCGGGTCCCTGATATTCAGGCTACACCTTAAAGCATGATTTTGTAACGTTTGTAAGTCGTTAGCAAGGTTTAATGGTATTCCTGTCAAAGTTGTGCCACCATAGTCCAATGCACTAATAAACATTGATTTGACAATACAGAGAGCGGCGTGAACAGTGAGCATTGGTCGTATTAGTCTAAGTAAATGCAGTTTATGACTTGCAAGTTTATAAACCTGGTTGTAATGAGCTAGCATGTCCAATTTATTGTCCATTTACTCCTAAATATTTATAGTTATTAATATATTCTAAAGGTTCTCCCGCTAGGGTGATTGGGTGGATATTTTGCCAGTTTTCCATACAAATATTCCTGATATTTGGAAAGAATTGGAGTTTGGTTTTGTCAATATTAATGGTGAGTTTGTTAAATCTACACCAGTTGTGGAGTATGTTTATGGAATGTTGGAAGGCAGTGATAGGTGTATCATGCAGTGGGTCAATGCTAGTTGTTTCAACCATGTCATCAGCATAGAGTGCACATGCTGATCTTGAACATATGATAAAACATCATTTATATACAAAAGGAAGAAAGTCGGGCCCATCACACTGCCCTGGGGAACACCGTGTGTCAATTGTTTACATGAGCTTGTGGCACCACTGACATTCACAAATTGCTTGCGATCTGTTAGGTAGCTTTTAAACCATTTCAATGTGCTTGGGCTTATTTGATATGTTTTCAGTTTATGTAAAAGAATTTGATGATCTACTGTATCGAAGGCCTTTCGAAAGTCAATATAAATTGATACAGAGTGTTGCCCAATATTCTTGTTATTATACAATAAAGAGAGGTAATCGAGAATAGCTTCCTGGGTAGAGTATCCTGCCCGAAAGCCATATTGGTATTTAGTTATTACTCCCTGAACATCCAAATATTCAACAAGTTGCTTGTGGACAAGCTGTTCTAACAACTTTCCAAGCAGTGGTATCAATGAAATTGGCCTAAAGTCACCCGGATCATTTGGGGTTGGTATCTTTGGAATGGGTACTACGGTAGCCACCTTCCAGCCGTCAGGGAAGCAGTTTGTGGTAACAGATAGGTTGAATATTTGTATGAATCGGTCAGTATAGCGCAGTAATAGTACCTTCCATATCCTGCTTGAAACAAGCTTAGTACCACTAGATTTATATATTTTTATGTTGTTTATTAATTTAGTAGTATTCTCTATTTCAAACGGTGTGATTTTAAACTGCAGGTTAGGATTATTCAGGTTTGGAATATAGTTATCAAAAGCTGCTTCATTATTTCTATTTAAAGGTTCAATTTTTGCTGCAAGTTTACCTCCTATTGTTGCAAAATAATCATTTATTTCGTTGGCTACTTGAATATTGCTTTTGGGTTCACCAGTCAGTGGGTCAGACATGGTTATGTTAGAACCAGTGTTGGATTTATTATTTTAACAATCTGTTCCCAAATTTTTTTTAGGATCATGTGCAAGGTCATGCAGCTGCGTCTTGACATAGTCTGATTTAGCATTTTTTATCATTCTATTTACAGTATTCCGCTGTCAGTTTTATCCTTCTGAAGTTTGGATTTCCTAGCTGTAATCAAAGATTTATTCGTATCCTTCATCAGTTCGACTAAATCGTCAGACAACCAGGGCGGTTTTGATTTCTTAAATTTAAGGAATTTGGCGGTCCAATACTTTTATAGTGCTACTCTAAATGGAGTTCCAAATATTGTCTATATCATTTGAGGCTATAAGAGTTTCCCAGTCAATATGCTGATTAAATTCAGTGATAAATGCCTCTTCACCAAAATTTCTGTATGATCGACCAGTGAATTGTTCCTCATTCCAAATTTTTTTTCCTTTCTTTAGGTGTAGGTAGGTTGGGAGGTGATCACTAAGATTCCAGTTAAGTAAACCCGAGTCTGAGATCTTACTGCTGTTTGTTAAAATTAAATTGATGATCGCATCATTATATGCTGGCCTAGTACTAGTATTAATAAGTTGTTTAAAAGAGAAGGTTTTCATAAAAAATTTTAAAAGTCTATACTTATCCTGCCTAGTTTTTTTAAAGTCAATATTTAGGTCACCTCCAATAACTATGTCACATTTCTTTTTAAAGGGTAGGTTTCGTACTATTTTCTCAAGTTGGGATATAAAATCGTGCATTTTCCATCAGGAGGTCTATATGCATTTACAACAAAGAGTGGCCTCGTACAGGGGTTAACTATTTTTATTGTAGTCGCCTCTGAGTAAGGCTGAGAAGGGTTAAAGGTTTCTCCATCCAAAATGGAAACATTTAAAGAGGTTTTATAATATGTCAAAATACCTCCTCCTCTTTTAATACATCCTTTATCATTACAAAATTGTCTGTCGTTTCTTAGGAGGTTGCAACCTTGGATATTCAATAAATTGTCAGTCAGACCAGACTTTAACCATGATTCAGTAATACACAAAATACTTGGAGATTCACGGTCTATATAAGTGACTAAAGATGAGAGTTTGTTCCAAACACTCTGAGCATTCCAAAATATACAAGAGATCCCTTTCTCAACATGCATTGGTTAAATAGAAATCGACAGTTGGGTAATTAGTGAGTACAATCAGGGAAATGGATGCGATGAACAATATGAGAATTTGATGAACATAATCGCCCTTAGCATATACATGCAAGTGTTAGTGATCAAAGTGTTACAGGTTCTGTATTTTAAACTTACACATTAGTCCAATTACTGGCCAATGGCATTCCTACAAGGCTGACAATCTAAAATAGTACAGCTACTAAATAAAGGGTACTTAGGGGTTGTTTCATAGTACAGTTTAAGTTTAGTCAGTGACAGTTGAATATATATTATATTCTATTTTAAAACGATCCTCAGTTATAAATACCTGAGAATGGTTTATGTGCAGAAGATCCTGTACTTATCGTATGGGAACAAAGATAACATCAGCGTTTTTACCTTATTGTACAACATTTAATTCAAGAAAGAAAATACGATGCCATACACCTATTTACAAAAGGAAAATAATTCAAAATAGAAAATACGATGCCGTACACGTATTAAAAACAGTGTGCTTACAAATTATTAAACCATTGCCATACACTTATATACTTGTGATAAATTCATATGCGCAGAAGATCCTGTACTTATCATACGGGAACAAAGATAACATCAACGTTTTTTACCTTATTGTACAACATTTAATTGAAGAAAGAAAATACGATGCTGTACACCTATTTAAAAAAAGAAAATAATTCAAAATAGATAATACGATGCCGTACACATATTTAACACTGGTGTGCTCACAAACTATTAAAACCATTGCCGTACACTTGTATACTTGTGATAAATCCATATATTCACAGAAAATCCTGTACTTATCATACGGCATAAATAATGGGATAGGCGTGTTTGTGTCATGAAACTACGAAGCCGTACACCTCTTTCTGAGGAGAAAATAATTCAATATAGAAAATATGATGACGTGCACGTTTTAAAAACTAGTATGCTTAAAAACTATTAAAACCATTGCTGTACACATGTACTTGTGATATATACACATTGTTATTGTGTAATATCAGCTGCACCAGACATTATCTATGACAAGTCTTATATTAATCAACCTGCATGACATTGCTTATACCTGGTACTCCACTATACAGACAATAATTTAATCCCGGATACTTTATCTCGCATTGTATATATGTAAAGTATGATGTGGAGCTAATTGAAATTAATTAAATCCATTGCTGTACACCCAAACCTGTGCTCCCGACAGGGTCATCAAAGGCCGGGTGTGTGGTGTCCTTTCTATGGGACATTGCACACTAAAGACCCCTTGCCACTCTTCGCAACGAGTAGGGTATCGCACCCGGTGGCGGGTTTCTCCTAAACCATATCATATATTCAGTCACCGCCCTTGTGGCGTAAAATAAGCTGAAAAGTTCTACCTTGTGCAGTCTGGAAAGAACCCATAAGGGTTGGCCGGACGTTAAACTACCCCAACAAACAAACAAACAAACCCAAACCTTTTCTATGATAACCTATAATATTTCTTTATGTGTACGATGGCGCTTTTGATTTTTAGCTGATATCACGTGCAACATGTATAAAGAGCCAACAATTGTACACAAAGAGTTCGTTAGGAATGTGCTATAGGCATCTGCGATTGCAATTTCTTTATTTCGGACGCATTAGCCCAATTAAAACCATGTCGCATTCATTATATATATTGGTAGGTCTGTGTCAATGGCTTTAAATACATAGCCGTATACTTATTTCCTATGATACTCATTGTAAATATCATAATAGTAGCAGCATTTGTAGATTAAATCATTCTATTGCATTTGTACATATATCACAAGCTATTCAATGACATGTAAATATGATCACAGTTCTTATGAAAATGCACTGCCGTACACTTACTACATGTATATTAATGTTTAATCTCTATTTCATGTGTATGGCGAGGTAATATATTGGTAAGACTGTGTTGATGGGTTTAAATGTATAGCTGTACACTCACTTCATGTAAATAATAACCTATATTATATGTAGAATTAAAAGTGTGAAGTAGATGCCAAACTCGACAAGCACAAATGGATGGACGACTTGATAATATTTGTGACCCATTTTGGCGAAATGAGTCGGATGTCGCAGAAAGTCAAACTGAGATATAGGGCTCTGAAGTCGCATTTCGCATTTTTTATCGAAAATGGGTTTTTCATTCATATATCAGAAGTCTTCCCAAAATTTTCTTTAGGCCCCAAAGCCATCTCTAAGTCCCTCTAAATAAGCCCCAAAGACGCGCAACGCCTCAGTGATCTGAAACAAAAGACCCTCGCTTCACGCCATTTTTCCCTAACTTCGCGGCTCGCCTGTCGGTTGGGATCCCATCCCATCCCCACATTCCGGGTACCTGCTGAAAGGGCGCGAAGTGAACTGGCCAATGGCAGGCTCGGATTTTGAATTCGCGCATGCAAGGACCAATCAGAACGTGTTTCCCGATTGTTGTCCCGTAAACAATCGTCGTCAAGGAGGTCACATGTGCGGAATGCGGCACGCTCATTGGCTGAGAGGCCTCGCGTGCCTTCCGGCTTCAGTTGTTGTGGAAACTTAAAGGGACGCATGGCGAGCAGGACGGACGTGCGACATCACTTCTCCGACGGATTTAGCTGTTTTAATCCTGGATCACTGCTGGATTTTGATGTGGATTACCTCCCAACATCGTCTGGAAGGACATGGATCGCGAGGAGGCTGTCGCGGATGCCCTGAATACCATAAATCGGGCGAATTTACGTGGTATAGCCGAGCCACAGCAATGGCGGACTTTGGTCGACGAGTACTTCCGTTTCCATGGTTGTACAGAAACGCCATGGAGGAGGCTAACTTCAGGTGTGTGGCTGACTCAACTTTTAGAAACATGTGGCTCCAACTCCTTCCTCGTGTAGTGTGTTCCCGCCCTATGACTGACCTCTGCTGGGAATGCCAGCGCAACAACAGGGATATCTCTGCCTCTAGCAACCTACCTGACATTGTGAAACAGGCCAAGCTGAAAAAGCAACAACTTCACCTGGAGGTGGTGGCTTGGGATAGGGCCTTCTATCAGGACATGGTCAAGTCTGCCAAGGCTGCCTACAAGGAAGCAGAGTCCCCTCCCCTTGGCCCCCACCCCCCTTGTTCTTTTGACACGAGGGTCCACATCAGTTTTGATTATGCCCAGCAGGTCCACCTTCCCTCCTTTCCTATGCAGCCTGGCCCACTGTATTTCCTTGTCCCCCGCAAGGTCGGCATTTTCGGTGTCTGTGCCGAGGCCATCCCCCAACAGGTGAACTATTTGATCGACGAAAGCCATTGCGGCAGTAAGGGGTCAAATGCAGTTATTTCATACCTGCACCACTATTTTGAAACGTATTCCCTGGAGGAGAAGGCGGTGGACATGCACTGTGACAACTGTAGTAGTCAGAACAAGAACAAGTTTGTGCTAGCGTATCTTCGCTGGCGGGTCCTGACTGGCCGGCACCAGTCCATTTCCTTAAACTTTTTATTCACAGGGCACACCAAGTTTGCCGCAGACTGATGCTTTGGTTTGCTTAAACAAAAGTTTCGTTGTGAGCCGGTCTCGAGCCTCAAGGAGATGGAGGAGACTGTTGTATGACTGGCAATCTTTTTTGACCCCTTTCATTAAACCAGTCAAGGGCATAAAACAGTATCATCACTTTGTGTTCTCTGACCAGAACAAGGGCCACGTCACCTTCCGGCAGTATGCCGACTCAGCCCCCCGAGACCTTCAAGATGCTGACTGTCGCCCCTGAAGCTGTCCCCCAGGAAGGCCCTCAGCCTACCCAATCCCCTGGCCTCCAGGCCAAAAGACAGTAGTATCTCTTCAAGAACATTCGTGATTTTTGTACTGAGGACACAAAGGACATCATGTGCCCTAAGCCCTCTGTACCTGAACCAGCACCCGGCCCAGGCCCCCGTGACGTACCTCTGCCGAAACCAGATGCAGAATCAGAGCCAGAGGCTGGCGAGGGGGATGGGCCAGGCAGGGGCAGAGGCAGGGGCAGGGGCAGAGGCAGGGGCAGGGGCAGAGGCAGAGGCAGGGGCAGAGGCAGAGGCAGAGGACAGACTCTCCATACTGCAGGAAAAACAACTGAAATAATGTGATATTTGTAGAAAACGGGCATTGAAACCAGATAGACTAGTTCGGTTGCCACACACTTTGCAGAGTGAAGCAGTACAGAGATGCATGAAGCAGTACAGAGACACAGTAACCGTGGAAATTATACAGGTTTAGCGCAATTATTTGTGTTTTTTCCATTTGTTGTTGCGTTAACAGAGGTGCTACCTACGATTTGGCCAATTATTTCCCACTAATTATAAATTTTCACGTTTTTATGGCTTTTCAAAGATGTGAAAAATAGGCTTTCCTGAGGTGAAAAGCATGAAAAGGGCCATAATTTATTATGATAATTTAATGGACAAAAACGTGAAAAATTGTGAAAATATGAAAATAGCTAAACTTTATACAGGAAAAATAATTATAAAAATAAGATCTGAATTGATAAGAGGCGATAAAAATTGTGCCTCCCACCACTCAGTTTTCATGGCTTTCAGGCTTCATAGGCTAAAGAGTGAAGCAGTACAGAGAAGGGCTAAATTCCTTTAAATTACAAGAAAATACAGCCAAAACTGAAAAAAAAAAAACTTGTACGATTCCTTTGTACTAGGTGAGATGAATAAGTTAGAGTAATTTTTTTTTTTAAGTTTTCAATTTTTTTTTATGAGTTTAAAACTTCAAAAAATCCAGCTTCACCACTTTGAGCAAAATTTGTCATTTTCAATAAACTCAAAAGTTGGAAAGAATTAAATAATTGAACAGAAAAAGTTACCTATATTGTTAAGAACACCCATCCCTACATGCATAAATGTTGTTATTGTTTCCCTTGAGTTTTAGAGAAAAATTAAGACTTTTACAAAATTGGATTTTGTATGTATCTGTACTGCTTCACTCTTCTTGGGTCAGGTAAAACTTTGCCATAAATCAATAAATTATGGATATTAGTGTTCCCAACTTGCAGGGAATATCAATAATGGTCTTAGCAACATTTACTTGTAGTTTTATCAATATTTGAACAATTTTTCATTTTTGGAACATTTACCGCCCTGTGGTCACAATTGGTGATAATTGACCATAAGTGTTTATATAATTTGTTCTAAGGTAATATGACTAGATCATTAAATCAATCCATACTGATTGATGTAATTGAATTCGTAACACCTCATTTTCATGATTATGTCCTTCACATATGTACAAAATATCATAATTTTTATGTATAAGGAAATTCCTATTATTTTAACCTAGAATGATACTTTGTGTGATATGGGAAAAAAACGTGAAAGAGGCACAACCCGCTTCTGGCCATTTCCTTGACAGAACAAAATGAAGGCTATCAAGAGAAGTCCTTAATAATACTGACAAATCCAAGTCTTTTTAAGTATGATTTTACGATTTTATCATTAGCATTTTCTTAAGTTTGGACATACAGTGATGAACATTATTAATTTAAAAGCTCTCCTACTAACACCAAATTGATGAGGCTTTAAACATTACCTCCATCATCTTTTCGACATGCAGTCACCTGTTTGTTGATGTGTCCAGACAGATCAATGAGCATCATTTATGTATTTTCAAAGAACAGTGGTTTTACCAATGGTTCCAGGAAAGGGGAATGGACTGCAAATTAATAATGAGTTACTGGAGATGCTTTTTGTTATGATTTCATGATTGTATCATAAAAATCTACTAATTGGAGGGATAAGGAAATAATGAAAACCATGTGATTAAGTTTGGACAGAGTGATGTACATTATTTATCAAAAAAAGCTTTCCTAATATAATAACACAAACTTGATGACACTATAAACATTACCTCCAACATTTCTTGAGATGCACTTACCTGTTTGTTGATGTGTCCAGGCAGATCAATGACAACATTAATTTATGTATTTTCAAAGAACAATGGTTTTACCAATGGTTTCAGCAAAGGGAGGGGGGGGGTGGACTGCAAATTTATAATGAGTTACTGGAAATGCTGATGAATACTTGAATCTTAATTGCTTGAGAATATTATAACTGCACAGTAACACGGTAACCGTAACCATAGACCTGAAGGCACTTCACTAAAATGATTCCGCTGAAATGGATCATTCTAAGATCATTTACATTTTGTACAGTCTCCTTGATTTTGATTACTAGAGGTGAGTAGAAAATTACTTATTTGTACCCGTGCGAATTGTAATGTAGTTAGCAAAACTTTATGACAATGTGCCTCATGGCCTTACTATGGCTTGTCTTTTACTATTCCTTGCCATTTTCTATTACCAAAAAACAGTTTACTTTTGAACTTTATCAGTTCATAAATGTGATGAGTTTCCACCTGGTCACCCAGTGGGGATGCGGGGTTGGGGTTTCTTTTGGAAGCCTCCTGGGAAGAATGTGTCCCCTGTAGGCCCTTGCTGTTCATAGAAGGCAAAAAATTACAACACCAGACTCGGTAGCTCATATGGAAGAGTGCCTGCTTCGAGTCTGGAGGTCATTGGATTTAACCCTGGCTGAGGTATTTCACTAGGTATGAAGTAAAAACCACCAAACATTTCTAGTCGGCCCGGTGTCAGTATATTGTGACTGGGTGCGATATCATGTGGGCGATATCATGACATGCTATCTCAGTGTTGTAGCACTATAAAGAGGGCACTGGCTCTCACTGCTATAAATAGGCACCTCATCTCATAGATTGCATCATCGCCTATGTGGTGTAAAACTAAAACTTGATGAAAAGCATTTCCTTATGCAGTCTTGAAAGAAACCTGATTGGTTGGCCGGACATTAAAGTTAACCCAACAAAGAAACAAACCACCCCTGCTGACATGTATAATACAGAGCCAACAATTTTGATCATGACTTTATCTTTTTGGGGCCCTTGATGGGGGGGTGCCGATGTCGCATGTCGAATTTATGAAGTGGCTATGTCGCCCTGTCAAATTTAAGAAAAGCCTATGTCGAATGTCAGTAATGGCCATGTCGCATGTCACTATCATGTATAGCCCAATGTCATGTCATTAAGCCCTCATGTAGCATGTCGATTTTAAGAAATGCCCATGTCACCGTGTCGAATTTAGTGGTCCAGACCCATCTTTTTCCCTAAGACAACTAGATGAACTGAGAACTATAGCAAAAGTGTTCTTCTCAAAATCACATAATGTTGTCTTGATATATCTATACCAAATTATCCATTTCAGGTGAAAGTAGAGATGTCTGCTACTTTCGATCTAATTACAAAGACACCTTCCCGCCTTCAAAACAAGTATGTCTTGACAGAGGAAGCCACCTAGCAAGGATACTTAGTCAATCAGAACTTGAAATGGTGCATGATTTGATACGGTAAATACTATTTTCAAAGAACTCATTCCAGTATTCAAAGCATTATCAACCTCTTTCACCTCAACTGTGTGGGGAAGAGATGTGATGGCCAGACGTTAAACTTCCAAAAAAACCCAAACAAACATTTGCACTAACAGCAAATGGCGAATTCAAAACAAATCTGACAAATTTATATGAACATGAATTCACAAGAATTGATTGTTTTTTCTGCCTAATGATTCTGGTCACATGAGCTCAGAAAAGAGGTTAATTAGACACCAGTCTGTTCCAAAACCCATGTGAAATGTAGGACTTGCTATCTGATTAAAAAGTTTAGCACAATAACACTGGTGAGATACATCACTGTATGTAGCTTTCATCAAATCCTCACCCTTAAGCTGGGAAAGCGTATTTTTAGATCTGGGTCTCGCAACAGCGATATCCTTATGGTTTTCAAAATGCAAACCCTCGCTGTGGCCCAATTCTAAAAACATTTTAAAATTACAACAAGGACATGTTTCCTAACAAGGACAAAGGTTTTTAGTGTCAAAATGACCGTTGTTACAAAAAAAGTAGCAAGAAAAGTTTCGTTGTTTAATTGATTTCGTTGTTAACGAACTCATTGTGCAACGGGCCACTGTAAAGATTACAGGTTATTTACAGCATTCTAAATAGTTTTATTTTGAGGGTGAAGATGTGCAAAAAACATGCATAACAGCAATCAAATTGACAAGGAAAGGTTTGTTACAATTGATTGCTGTTACAATCAGTCATTGTGCAACGGACCACAGTGGCCCATTTGCCTGTTGTATGTTGCGATGGTTTTGCAGACACTTTGGAGTTAATTTAATTGATTGATAAATACATTTCGGCCACTTACCTCTTATATATTTTATAAGATGAGGGACACTGCTATAATTTGCCGAAAACCGAATATTAAAATTAACACCCCAAAATGTTTCACTGGGACATGAAAAAAAGGGGTGGTCAAACCATCCCTCTAAGGATGAAAGGTGGATTCGCTCCCTGTTGAACAGGGACAGGTCTTTTAAAGTGTGCAAATCATCGCTACAGCAAGACCCGTTTTTGCGACAGGCCACATTGCACAATACCGATTGTAACAACTTAAATTAAACAAGTGATTTTTAAGTGATCGTAACAACGAAAATCCATTGTGCAATGGGCCACAGGAACATTTACTTTATGCAGTGACTATTGATACTGACAAGTTTAGATTAATAATTTCCTCAACAATAGTGAAGGCAGCGTAACAAAGACATTGCTAATATTTCTTCTGTATGTATGTTAAAAAAGGAATTTGTAACGATTGCTTAATATGCTCCATTCTGATTGGCTATATAGTGGACTCGACTCGGTGTATATTTGGACAGATGGATTCAAAACTAGTAGATATTCACCTTGGAAATACAGGGATGGATCATTATTCAATTATACAAACTGGAATAATGGTTATTATGATGTAAGTATTAAGGCTAATAAATTGGGTAGGAATAACATTGCTTATCATTTTTTCTTCAAATAAATGGCTTTGCAACTTGGTTTTTTGATGTTTTTAAAAGAAAATTCTCAGTATCTATTGTTAAATGGAATAGATCTTTGGTCATTCATATTATAGAAATTTAAACTCATTAGGCTACAACCCTGACTGATGAGACATAAAGGTTTTAAACTTGAGCTGTGATATTGATATTGCAGAGAAGTTGGAATTATTAGAGACAATATTCTTTGTTAAACATGTGCAAAATACTCTAAATTGCAAATTTTAGACAAATGTTTCACTTCTGGATGCAGATTTACTGTAAAATCACAATATCGTGTCAATATACTAGCTCAAAGTCGTGTAGTATAATTTAGAAAATAGCTGTGCTGCATTGTCAAAATTCACCGGTCCTATGAGAAACCCCTATAAGTGTAAGGAACCACTTTCAATGCAATATTTCTTACGATATATAGGCACTTCTGTGACAAAACACTAATTGTTCTTACTGATGTTTAACAAGTGATTTTGATATACATTGGCACCTGCTAAATAATTCTTTTTCAGAACCGTCAAGATCTTATGGTGATGTCAATAGCAACAGGCAAATGGTATAGTAATCACTGGACCTGGTGGGCTAATTACTTTGTATGTGAGACAGAAAGAGGTAATATTCCAACAGTGTAATGAAGATGAATCTTTTTTATTGTAACATACAAACATATGTTTGTCAATATTGTATCGTTTTTGTAAAGTTTATGGACACCTGCTTAGGCTTCAACCATATTTCAGTATACATTTTAAAGGAGCAGTATGGTTGAGGTTTACGTCTGCTGAGGTAAGGTTAGCTACAGCGACTCATTAGTCATGTCACAAATTTGACACACTAATGCCATTGTCAGTGACAATAGTGCTTCTATAAAGGAATATGGACATGTATGGTTTGGTTCCCTGTGCTCGCAACAGGGTCGTCAAAGGCCAGGTGTGTGGTGCCCTTTCTATGGGACACTGCACATAAAAAACACCCTTACCTCTCTTCGCAAAGAGTTGGGTATCACACCTGGTGGTGGGTTTCTCCTATATCATATCATAGATACAATCACCCAAAGCTGAAAAGCATTACCTTGTGCAGTCTAGAAAGAACCCTGTGTGGTTGGCAGAATATTAAACTACCCCAACAAACAAACAAACAAGTATGGTTTGGTATGGTGACTTCAGAATTTTCGGCTTTTAACACTCCACATAGTTTTAAACGGACCGTCTATTCCCACATCAACACCTCCACCCATGCACAATGATTTTTTCCCGTCCACTATGAACCCCTGCCAAGAACCCATGGTCGCACTTCTGTGGCCCATTTGTGCTGACTTCTGTGGATGTGTGGTGGAGGTGAGGTTGACAGAAATCATCGTGCGTGGGCCCATGGATGTGTGTTTCATGGATGTGTGATCTTCGGTGGATCTGCGAAAAGAATTGGCCGTTTTACTTATTGTCAACTTGCATGTTATTTCAGTGACTAATGTATCTTCCAATGGTACCTGCTACCAGTTGCCACCTGATGTGGATCATGCTAACAAATCGGAGAATTCTACTCATGTCACCTACACTTGTCACCAAGGCTACCATTTTGTTGGTGGAAATCTGACTAAGACCTATGACTGTGGTTGTGCTGCCCTGGCTGACTTCCTTCCATGTGTTGGTAAGGCTTTGAGGTTACCTTAGTTTCGTCAGATTGCATTTTTAATGGAAATTTCTTGTCTTATTTGAATGGGAATTTCGAAGCTATCATAGAAACATTGGTTCATAATGTATTGCATTATTTTTTGTCATATATACATGATCACCATGGCTGGAAGAACATGAATGTACATGAAGCTTTGAGATTAATGATTTAAAAAAAAGAAGAATAAACTATAGGAGCCATTATTGGAATAATTAAACTTTACTAACTATGCCTTTTGCCAGTTATTTTAATTAATAGGATAAAAACCAGGTCTATGCATGGAAGAAAATGCACATTAATAGATGGTTGGAGTAATTTTAAATAATGATTACAATACAATAACTCTTGTGGTAATTAGTTGAAAAATAAATAAGCAGTAAATCATTATGGTGTGTTTATTTGCAGCAATTGAACGTGCTTGTTTTGAAGCGTCATCAGACTTTCCAGTATATTATACACATGCAAAACATAGATGTATGGTTCACAACATGACTCTCCCCAGTGTTTACAGTCAAGAAGAAAATGATGAGCTCCAAAGATTGGCAGCATTGCATGGGTATTTATGACTTATACATAATGTATGACCATTTGGTAATTTTCACAAACCCTGTGGGGGTTCTGGGGAAGAAATAGGCCCCAAGTAGCTGCTGCTGATCATATAAGGCAACGATAGAGGGGACCCAACACTGGCCAAATGGTTCTTCGGGTTCAATTCCCGGTTGGTGTTGAGTTCACTATAAGGGATGAGGTACAGCAAAAATGATTTCCAGATTTTGATCCCCTGCTGTTTGCCCGCCCTGTCACCTTCATCTCATAGATATGATCACCCAAGACAGAATTTGTCCCAACTTGTTTCCGCCGTGAAAATTACCCTGGCTATTGGTACGGCGTAAAACACCCAACAATCAGTTTTCACAAACATAGGCCATAGGCCATACGTTTGGGTTTTACAAATTTATGAGTAAAATTACACATAAAACAGCATTGTATTATTTATCCACTAAATGAATGTGCTTTATCGGATCCTTACTGGGAGCCCAACTTTCATGTTTCATACTAATATTGTGAAGGTTGTAGGTGAAAGAACGTTTTAGTTGGGGCATTGTTCATCAAAATCTCATTGAAATCAAATCTTGTAATTTCTGTTCACAGTTTTCAGGCATTCCTTTTGTCTGTTACAAAGAAGCAAATTGATTCTTACAAATCAAATCAAAGTCATATGATCATTCAACTCATATAAAGTCATGATGGAATTCGTTTATATCATAGACAAATTGTATGTCTACAATGTTTAATGAAATTGGTGTCACCTAAAGTCCCATACCCACTAGGCAATTTTCATGTCGCCCAACGATGGGCGACTTGGAGAATCGGTGTTGTCGTCGCCGGGTGACTGTAATATGAAGCAAATTTGATAGTTTACCAGTGATTTGCCCGGTGATTTTACTGGCGTTCCTGTCACCTGTCGCCAGTCGCCAAGAAACGCACCATACCCACAGCGCATTGCTGGGGAATTCTGCGTTGCTAGGTGACTTCACCGCCGATTCTCTCACTTGCCCATCACCCCGTGACGGTAGAGCTGCTCAGTGGGTGTGGGGCTTAAGGTTCATCCTGTGGTGGCCTTGGCAGTATAATAATTATATAGCAAAATTCACTATGGTACATCACATCAGGAAAGGAGTAAAGGAAAGCCCCTTGAGAATTTATTTTGATATATGCAAACCATCAGTCAAAAAGCTTACATTAAAATACTAGCAAATAGTATATTTTCAGGGCTGTACCCAGGTTCTGGTGTGGGGGGTGGCGAGGAACTTTTGCCTATAAAACTACAAATTCATTAATGCACACACTGATGACATCAGAAGTATTTATGCATCATGCGTGGCCCACGTTCCAGGGAATGAACCATATACTGCAGAAAAGTAAATTCTGACTAGAAGTTACCAAAAACTATTCTCAGCAAGCAAAATGAAAATTTGTAGCCAGTGAAATATTTCCGGAAAGTAAAGTTTAGCTTCACCTTACTACCTGATATGTTCAATCAATTGGTATCTTTGTTGTATTCTTTGGATTCTCAGCAATTCACGGATTTTCCTGGATGTGTTCTTTCACTATTCCTGGGTTATGAAATGGAGGAATGGAACCAAGATGTTCTATATGAACTGGAACGGTCGGCCACAATACATGCGTGAAAAAGGACTTGCACTGCTTTATGGAAGTCATGGTGGATGGCACGCATTACAATACCCAAATGTTTATCTCATAACCAAAGTTGTTTGCGAATTTGCAAAAGGTACATTTTCCTGTTGGAATTAATAACATAACTTAGTTTTCTTACAATTTTGTTTGGTAACAGTTATGGTATTGTAAGTGAGGTTGAGACGCATCAAAGCAGAGTGCAATAATAACTTATTCTAGCGGATTTGAGAGCTAAGGGGCCTTCCATATAGTACGTACGCACCAAGGGGGGGAGGGGGGCCTGAAATTTTTGAAAATTTGCGTACGTTCATGTACAAATCCAATGCGAACTTTGCGTACGTACTTAATGGAAGGCCCCTAACCAATTCAGAATATTATGATGTTACACTATAGCGAAAGAATATAACCACAATGTGTGATGTACAATTGTAAGGAGGACAGTAGGCTTTTAATGTTTGTCTAAATACTTGTCTGATTGTCAACTATTAAGTCGTCTAAAAGTTCTGAAGTCTAAGGGTTGTCCTGATGTCAAACTATCCCTACAAACCTAAGAAACAAATTCTCAAGTCTGTACAATATCACACTGCTTCCATGCTTCCACATTCATGTTTTACACATAATGCAAACAAATGAAAGTGCTGTAGTACCTACATAACATCCTTACCTGGCTGGTTATATGCACTACTATGATGCTCATTTGTTTAGTATTCATTTAGTGCAAGCCATATTACTTGTCTCTTTCCAAATTCATTCATTTGATTTTCCGTCACCAACTGTAATTACAATATAAACATGTTTTTCGCCATGAATATGTCCTTTGTTGCCGACATGGCGTAAAACCCCCAACACTCACTCACTCACTCCTTATCTGGCTAAAAGTGCTAAAAGGTACTTTCTGTATCGCCTTTCATTTTTTTTGTATAAAGAAATGCACTAAATATAGCTGTAATGAATAGCATTTCAAGCACACTTACAATTTACTTTATGAATAGGTAGAACTTAATGTAGCCTTTTTTTCACTCTCCCATTCTTTTTTGCCTGCAATTACAAATTTCCCAAACTGCTTCTGTGCTCGTGCTTTCTGACCTTAAGCAATTCATTGTATGTGATTCTCCTTAAAAGATGTCAAAATCTTTCTTGGAAATTATTCAAACAAGCTTGACTTCTTTTAAGATACCGAGTGCAGTAATCCTTCACCAGATATAGCCCATGCTACAAAGACTGAAAATGGTACTCATGTAACATACCAATGTGACACAAACTACGCCATGACAGATGGGAAGACAGAGAAGACATTCAGCTGTGAATGTGCTGCTGCTGTTAACCTCAACAAGTGCCATCGTATGCTATCATGCCTTTTCATTGTATAATTTACAATTACATGTAACTATATAGCCATCCCTTTTGGTATGTTCCTTTTTACAAAAGTTTAAAGCCAGGGTATCGTCTGTGTGTTACTAATGTTAGGGGCCCCACCCCTATGCCGTCATGGCCAGTGACGTGTTTTGCGATGTTAGAACGTAATCCGGCAATATTATTGGTAACGTCATGAATTTGTTGCCAATGTACAGGAACTACAACATTGCAAAAAAGGTCTTTTTGACGGACGATACACTGGCTTTAAGTAAAATCTGTATCTGTCTTGTGACTTTTTTCGTTTAGTTAGTCTATTTGTTGCAGCGGCATTCCCCACACTAGCATACCATAATAAATCCAGGTTCAAGGAACCGCAATTGATTATCAAACTGTAACATACTACTTCTATTTCCATTATGATTAATCAAGCACTGTTTCCAATACCAATTATGTTTAGAAATTTCAGTTTTTTTCAGGAAACTGTTGAATGACTTACCATAAACCAAATTGAATTAACTTGAATTCACTCTCTTTCAGTTTATCAACGGGACATTTGCCTGCAGCCAGTCGCCATTCTCACAGATACAAGGGATGCAGAGTCAAAGTGCAATGAGGTCAACGCTACTCTGGCAAAGGTCCTGAACCTTGAGGAGACAACCAAATTTCAGTCACCCCTTAAGTATGTTTATTTACCTAATTTGGAACTTCTATATAACTTCCATATTGTGAAGAGTATCATCTATCTATTGTCTGCTATTCATCCATAGCCTGAATATCATACAAGCATAAACTATTCTTATATCACATTTTAACATGCTATGTAACAAACCTTTAGGTTGAATTTCTGACTGTGGAAAAATATGATGAGGATATATTATTGTTATTCTGATTTCTAGTCTGCACTACTACACAACCAGTGGATTCTATAAAAACGGAGTTTGGGTGTGGAAAGATGGCACTTTGCTTGAATATCCTCTCTGGCCAACATATTATCCAAAGGAACATGCTCTGTCTGCTTTTAAATATGCAGTACTCAGACCAACTGCACCACCTGACATATTCGGCCGTGACCGATCAAATGTTCATTTCATCTGTGAAATGGTGCCAGGTGAGTAATAAATCCAATCTGAAAAAGATCCCATGAATAAAACCATAATAGGTTTATATAATAAACAATAATTTAGATAAATGGCATTGGTATATAGGAAACATCAGCAATGAAATATTTAGTCTAAAATCTCAAATTGCATTCTAAAGATTGGTTATTCTTGATTACATTTTGATGAGTTTACCATAATCATTTGATTTAGATGTTTTGAATTTTGAACATAACAGTAATTTGTCTGCCTTTTGGCAGGTATTTCAAAATTTACTTGCCCCACCTCAAGTTTTTAAGTGTAAAGGGTTAAATAAGGATCATGAACATATAAGCCCCCCCGCCCTTTAATCACAGGACGATTGGTGGCCCAGCGTCATGTGATGTCCTGTTATCGTGGGGTGGTCTGAATTTCTGCCTTAATCTGGACCCTTTATTTAATATTTTTCATTTATATGTAATCACAGAATTACATCGCTCTTCCAATACAAAACAACAATAATTTATTTAATGAATTTGATGAAGGTGTTGGGAAGAATAGGTCCCCAGCAGCCCCTAGGCTGTTGAAGTACTTTAAAGTTTTGGTGCAGAACTTTCTGATTGTGGATGTTGTTTAGGGGAGTAATGAAGATGATGACAGGAGTAGTGTGGAAATTATGTTGTATTGATTCTTCAGTCACAGGCTAGAGCATGGCCTCAGTCCAAAGCTCATGGAAACTCACATGTACATAGCTCTGTGTCTCCAGCCCCACTGCCCAGAGTGGAGCATCCAAAGTTCCCTCCTGGGCCCTGATTGGTTGATCAGGCTTCAGGTGGAAGGTGGCTCCACCTGGACCCTGTGAGGGTAGTTAGACAATGCTTTAAGGGTATAGTTTTAGTACTTGTTAATTTTGAGTATGTTGTGTATAATTCTATACTAGTGCTCACATAAATATATTTAGAAATAAGATGTTTTAGAGTATAGGTACGTCATATTGATTATGACACTGTGCGTTTAACCCTGGCCAAGTCACACCAAAACACTGGTCACTGCTTGCCTGGCACCCAGTATAAAGTAAGAACCACAAAACATAACTGGACGGCCTGGTGCCAGTATGTCACTGGGTGGGATACCATGTGGGCCTTTGACATATCTCAGTGAGGCAGCACTTCAAAGATGGCATTTTATAGATTCAGTCTCTGCTTATGCAGCGTTGTACTAGCTGAAAAGCATTACCTGTGCAGTCTGGAAAGAACCATGAGGGTTGGCTGGGTGTTCTAAAGGTTTGGAAAATCTGAAAAATCTCCAGGCACCTTAGGGGGAAGGGAAACATTTTCAAAAATAAAAGCAAAATTATTTTTTTTGAGAAACAGCCTTTCGTTACTCAGCCAATGAAATGTTCCATTCATTCCAGATGAAACCTGCCCTTCAGAAGCACCCCCTATCCCAAACGCATCAGGTGTGATCAGTGGCCCTAACATCACCTACACCTGTAACAATGGCTATGCTTTTGACGATCTGGCCACAGAGAAGACGGTTGCCTGTGGATGTGGGAGAATATTGGAGCTTGTAGGATGTCATAGTGAGTGGTAGACTTGTTCTCTATTTCGTTTGTCAATGGGCCAAATGACTCAATTTGTGTTATTTCAGAAATCAGATTTGCAAGAAACATTGTGATAGCATTTAAGAATCTCTACAGCTTTGCTTTACTTTATCAGTCTAACCCAGGATAGGTCAATTATCCGGCCAAAGTGCGATGTACTGCTCACATTCTCTAACAATCAAAGTAGGTTCTGTGACATTCTGTGGTGTCATTGGAACTTTCTACATCAAATCTTTGTTGTTAATATAGGTAATCAAATCTTTGTTGTTAATATAGGTCATCCTAAAATGAGTTTTTTAATTATTAGGCTAATATCAAACTTTCTAAAAATTCAATATAAGCAACGATAAATATATTTGTGAGAAAGATTAATAAGTTCATTATGAAAGATAGCTTCGATTCTGATGAAAATGCACTGTGAAATCGATTCTGTTGATGTCCTTGCTGGAAAACTTTTTTGTGTGCTCAGTCCTTTTCCTGGTTTAGGTACAAGCAGATAATCAATGCAAGCTTTTTCTTCAATCCAAGTAGAAAATGTCAGCAATATTGTAACGTGTTTAGCTTGATATTCATTGATGTGTGTCAGCGCCATTGTTTCAATTAGTATTGTACTTTAGTAAAGAGGGTCTTCAATGACAAGTCTGTAAATGCAAAACAGACATACTGGTTTTAATCAAACCATTCAAGTAGACATACCGATAATATCAGAATTCATTTTCCAGGAACGTATCGCAAAGTATGCTTTGCTCATAACCCACGTCAGCTAAATTTTGACGAGGCTAAATCGTACTGTGAATCAGATGGAGCATCAATGGCAAAATGTTTTAATCAAGAGGAAAATGATGAGCTTTTTCCGTTACTGTGAGCTTTGTTTTGATATATATAAAGATAGTCTTACCATAATAAGAACATGTAACATGTTTCTGGGGTTTGACCCAGTAGAACATGAGAGTAAGAATGATGGCCACTTACCAAAATGAGAAGTGACAGTCCATATAATCTTTATCCCAGTGCAACTTAAAAATGATGGCCTGCTTGTCTTGACTCAAATTCAGTTGCAATATTAGCATTTCTAAGAAAGAAGACAGATGTTTGCCTCCAAGTGCCAGTGACATGTATATATCAATTCCATTTACATTGAGAAAAAAAAAGTTTGTTAAAATCTTTATATGGGAATACATGTTGTTCCAGGTATTAAGTGAACAATTATATTTTTGTTTTTTTTAGCTTTGACATAGTGGTAGTTTACACCAATCCTTTTACATAGTTATGAGTGAGAGCTTTATGGGTCAAATTGTCCTAGCTAGCATGTAATACAGGTTCATTTCTGACATGAACATTCATTATTCATTGCTGTCATCTCATATCTTCTTTGTATTTGCAAAAATTGTTCAAACTTTCACATTGTTTACCTTCAATGAACAATGAACATGGCTACAGATGGACTACTTTTCTGAAAAAAATATTCAACTTGAGTTGAATATTTCACAAAATATGGCATGAAAATCAATGGCATCAACTGACATGAAAATATTTGTGACCAGTGTTAAGCCTATGGGCACTTCGTATTTGATATGAAATAAGTTTGCATCCAAGACATGCAAGTGCCAGTGGATTTACCCTGTCTGAATCAATGCCATTTACATTGAAAAAAATGGTTTATTTATAATGGGAATACATGATGTTCCTGGTATAGCGTGAACAATTTTTTGAGTTTTTTTTTTATAATTTCTTTCTTTCTTTTTTTTTTTTTTAGCTTTGACATGGGGCTAGTTTACACCAATCCTTTTACATAGTTATAAGTGAGAGTTTTCTTTCAGGCAACCCTTTGAATCTGCTATGTGGTTGGGTGGCATATGGAATGTAACTGAACTGCGATGGAGATGGGACACCGGTGAATTAATGGTTTTTGAAAATTGGCACACTACAGGTTTTTTAGACAGCACAACAATAGTCCCTATGTTATATATTCTGAATGACTGGAGGTTTTCTTTGTCACCATATAACTCAGCATCTGTTACTTGTGAGAAGGAATATGGTAAGTAAAACCTTTCAGAGCTGAGTGGCAAATATTTACATTTACTTTAAAATCATCAAAATAATTAGGAGATGTCAAAATTAATACAGATATCCAATTTCAGATTATAGGGTTATGAGTGAAATCAGGTGGACAAAAATTCAATAATTCTCAAGCATTTGTAATCAATGCTTTTTTTTATGAGATTTAAATTCAGTAATGGACTGTATCAATCTAGTATCAACATCTAATATCATCAATAGATAATTCTATATACAAAATTGCCCATTAACACCTATTAATCATTTCTTGATTTGCCTTGTGTTAAGAATCATATGATATGTAGCTTCATTATACTGAGGGTGATAAAAATAATCTGTATTGACAGTAACAGATAATTTACAATCTACACTAAAATTACATAAATGTCCTCATTCAGTCAAGGTACACGATCTTTTTATACACACTCAATGAATTTTCTGAAAAGTTAAATGTTAGTTAAGATAGTTGTAGCACTGGAAATAACAATATGCACCTTCTTAGCATAAATACTACTTGGACTAAACATGTACTTTACAAAATAGATACATCAATGATTTAGGTGAAATTGGCTTTAATCCACCTCAGCAATTAAACAATACATTTCATAAAAATGATGTGCAATACATACAACTTCATAACATTACTCAGTAACCATTAAACTGAACACTTCTTGTACTTGTAGATGATGAGGCTTGTCCTACCGAGCCTCCTGTAGTGAGACATGGTACTGCCTCGGTGAATGGCACCCATGTCACCTATGTTTGTGATGATGGATATGCATTTCATGACAAAACTGTGGAAAAGAGCTTCATTTGTGGATGTGAAGTGCTAGCCAATGTGTCAGCCTGCATGGGTAAGTATATCAAAAAGGCTATAATCTTTTTAATTTTGCTTCACTATTTGTGACATAGCACAGTAGTAAGGATCTGCAAATCACTTTCAGTAAAAAAAATATCCCCAATTTTTCCAGACAAAGTTGTGGTAGACATATTTTAAGTGATACCAAGAGACAGTATTCAAGTTTATTGTATTTCCTCTCTTGTGCTTCGAAAGATAATGTACAACTTACAAAAAGTATTCAGCTACCTGGATTTGTACGCCATACAATATTTGAATGAATAGAACCAGCATGTCTAATACACCTATAAAGCAGTGTACCAAGCATAATACCATGTCATTATTTCATCACCAACTTTCTGAGAATCAATGTATAGGTCATGAGTGATAGACCAAGACCTGATGAAGATTTTTGCATAGAAAATTAAATGAGACTGTTGCATACTGTCTGGTGGACATTAAACTTAACATTGTCAGCATTGAAAACTCAATAACGTACATTTGATACTCTCACTATCTTTTCAGTTTCTCAGCGCAATGTGCTCTATATGAGAACAACATTCAATGCTATCAAACCAATTGCTGAGATGTACTGTGAGGACCGTAATGGAACTCTTCCAAGGATCTACACAATAGAAGAGCATCATATGGTGCAGAGTGTCATGTGAGTAGACTGATCTAGACTATTGTAAGTATGTGGCGTCAGTCCTACCTTTAAAGATCATACATATAACTAGCACTAGGGCATAGGCAGTGAATCTTTACGACTAAGCGGAGAGGGGGAGTCTCATAGCTAGGCAGCGAGTGATTAGGGGAGACCGGAGCACAGTAGGCGCAGAGATGTTCAAACCATCAGCTGACGAAGACCTTGTATTAATAGGCTGGAAGGCTGGGTATTAGAGGGAGCTCCACGGAAATGTGTGACTTGTCTAGGAGCGTTTTGGTTGAATGAGCTGGGTGTACTTGCCTAACGACTGGTGAAATGTTAACGGGAAGTCAGTTACATTCCACTTTTGGTGATCATGCTACATCCGCAGCTGATTTGCAGTCTAACGACAGAAGACTGCGACTTGAACTAGCAAAACTAAAAAAATAATGAGTTGAAGAGTAAAGACTTAATACTCCCTATAAATAACAACAAACTTAAACCTCATAGTTCACTATCATAGGAATGAGGTTTCTTTTAAATGAGGCATAAATTTGTTTCTCATTTGCCTGGGTGAAAATCCTTTTTTTGTTTTAGATTCTTTTATTTAGACAATATGAATAAGCAACTGAATCCTGCAATCCTGCAACAGCAACAACCTGATCTATGCCATTGGCTGCAAAAAATGTAGTGAGCAGTATGTGGGCCAGTCCAAAAATAGCCTAAAGAAACGCTTCCAAGCCCACTTCCACTACATCATGAACGACCCAACAAAAACAGAAGTGTCTAGACACTTTAACTCAACCGGTCAAAACCGCCTAGATGACCTAGAGATTTGGGTCTTGTAACTTTGCAAGATCAACCCTGACAAGCCGATGTCACTCATTCACAAGCTTAATGCCGAGTTCGATTGGATCCATCGCCTACACAGCCAAATACCTATGGGCCTCAACTCCATAGACAACGGTTACAAGACCCCATACTAGTGAACGCTACTATAAGTTTTGGTGTTAATTATCATTTCCGTGCATTATCAGATATGACTAGTACGGCTGGTATTGTCTTTACTGGGAGGGCTAGTCGAGTGGTGAGTGAGTCCACGGTATGGGCGCTCAATCCATAACATGAACAACGTCTGGCAGTGCGGTAAGTTTATTGGTGGTTATAGTGATGCGTACAGCTGCTCGTGGAGGCAATCATGGGAAGATTTTGATCTCATACATTAAACAGACTTGGGCCTGGTTGAATTACTTTGCTATAAACTGTGTCAAGGAGTGTAAGGGATGTGTACACTATATGGGGTTTAATTGTATTGATGCACATTCACACTCTTGCAGTGTCAATGGTATGGCCCATTACATAAGGTTACATAACAGCCTCCCCACCCACCCACCCCCGCCCAGCTGGGGACATCTATAATTAGCACTATGTTTAGTTGGCTCATTTTAGTTATTTCCCAGCCCTTTCTATGTCTGACCAGAGGTATTGGTAAAGGCCTAGACTGCAGAGCAACCCACGGGGAGACCTGCAGGGCTATCCCCCTGACCTCTTCCCGGCCCCCTACTCCCCCTAACCCTGTCAGTAGCAATACCACACAAAAGATATAATTTTAAGTTTCAGTTATTTTGCAATGCCTATAGGATCTAAAAATAGTGTGGAAGAAAAGAATCATTTAGAAGAAAAGAATCATTTAGAAGGGTTTTAAGGCCGATTTGAGCACTTTGAAAAATTTCCAAATTTGAAATATTCATGGCTCCCATAAAAAGTGAACTATGGGTGAAAACTGACTTTGAGGTGGTAGCCCCAAGTGAGAGGGTCCATTCTATACATGTCAGGAAATTCTGTGACGATTACAACATTATCTAGAAAATCACAACGATTTTTACTGTTTTTTTCACACAGGAAAACTCAACCAGTCGATTTTGCTAAAACCTTCCAGGAATAATAATTAGGCCTTTCTAATACAAAAAATGTTGAATTTACAGGCATTGAATTATCAGGGGCCCACCTCAGGGACCAAGGATAGGTGCAGGTACCTGGCCCATTACATTATAGTGGTGGTTGGTTACCTACCGTCCCCCCTCCTGTATTGTTTCTATCTTGATTTGAGGCTCAGGCCTACCAGAAGGACACATCCAATCCCACTATGATGTATTAGGCTGGCCACCTGCACCCATCCTTAACCCATGAGTTGTCCCCAAGAAAATTTGCTGCCCATATATCCGACAATATTGTTGGCATGAGATAGGCCTAGATATCATTTATGCAAGTTTTTAGCAAAATCCATTGGTTGGGGTTTTCACTGTAAGAATTAAGGTAAAAATCTGTCTAAATTTCTAGGAAATGTTTTATTAGTCTCACAGTTTCCTGACTAGTTTATAATGGTCATTCTTAGTCGGGGCTACAAGCTCAGAGTCAGTTTTGACTCATAGTTGACTCATACTGGGAGTCAAAAATGTTTCAAATTTGGAAATTTTTCAAAGTGCTCAAATCGGCATGAAAACCCTATCAAAAGATTCTTTTCTTCCACAAGTCATCAGCTCTTTGCAACCTGAGAATATCAGGAGGCTAGAGGTGGCTATTCATAGAGGGATGGTCAGGGACATGGAGTAAAGGCTGGGAAATATGTAAAAGGATTTCCATCAATTAGGGGACATTTTTGGCATAAGATGGGCCTAATTATCATTTCTGAAAGATTTTAGCAAAATCCATTGGTTGAGTCTTTCAGTATAAAAATAAGGTGAAAAATCTTTCTAAATTTCTAGATAATGTTGTAATCATCACAGAATTTTCTGACATGTATAGAATTGTCCTTCTCACTCGGGGCTACAACCTAAGAGTCACATTTGACCCATAGTTGACTCCTACTGGGAGTCATAAATGTTTTAAATTTGGATTTTTTTCAAAGTGCTCAAATCGGCATGAAAACCCTATCAAAAGCTTCTTTTCTTCCACAAGTCATCAGGAATTTGCTTTAGTAACAGAGTAACGTGGGGGAGACCAGGGCTATTCCCCTGACCTCTTCCCGGCCCTCTACTCCCCCTAACCCCGTCAGCACCACAGAGCAACGCACGGGGAGACCAGGGCTATTCCCCTGACCTCTTCCCGGCCCTCTACTCCCCCTAATCCCGTCAGCACCACAGAGCAACGCACGGGGGGACCAGGGCTATTCCCCTGACCTCTTCCCGGCCCTCTACTCCCCCTAACCCCGTCAGCACCACAGAGCAACGCACGGGGAGACCAGGGCTATTCCCCTGACCTCTTCCCGGCCCTGTACTCCCCCTTATCCCGTCAGCACCACAGAGCAACGCACGGGGGGACCAGGGCTATTCCCCTGACCTCTTCCCGGCCCCCTACTCCCCCTAACCCCGTCAGCACCACAGAGCAATGCACGGGGAGACCAGGGCTATTCCCCTGACCTCTTCCCGGCCCCCTACTCCCCCTAACCCCGTCAGCATCACAGAGCAACGCACGGGGAGACCAGGGCCGTCCCCCTGACCTCTTCCCGGCCCCCTACCCCTCCTAACCCCGTCAGCATGACAGGGCAACGCACGGGGAGACCAGGGCCGTCTCCCTGACCTCTTCCCGGCCCCCTACCCCTCCTAACCCCGTCAGCATCACAGAGGAACGCACGGGGAGACCAGGGCCGTCTCCCTGACCTCTTCCCGGCCCCCTACCCCTCCTAACCCCGTCAGCATCACAGAGGAACGCACGGGGAGACCAGGGCCATCTCCCTGACCTCTTCCTGGCCCCCTACCCCTAAAAGCCCTAAAAAAGGGAATAAATACATCATATTACATGATTTTTACACTCATTTTTTTTCTGTTTGAGTGTGGTGCGACAAGGTGACCAAGTTTTGCGACAAGGAAATATATTGTGCCCACCCCTGTAAATGATTCTTTTCATCCACAAGTTATCATGTATCATACATACATACATACATACATACATACATACATACATACATACACACGTACACACATACATACATATACACACACATATAATACTATATTATCTAGGTCATTGGGTCAACTTAAGGAGGTGAAAGTTTAGTGGCAGCTCCAGGGTTACAGGCAAGGGGGGGGGGGGGACCGTTATGCAACCTCCTGTGGCCCTGTGTGCCAAGCAGGGGGGGTGCTAAACTTTGCAGCTGCAGTGTCAATAGTATATGCACATTTAATGGTGGAGTAAGACATACACTCCTTGACACGGTTTGGAGCAATTTGATTCAGACACGGCCAAGTCTGTTTAATGTATGAGTTCAAAAATTTGCCGTGAATGAATCCAAGGTATTACAGTTCAGTTTGAGGGAAGCAAGCTTCCTCCGTGGAGTCCGCTTGCTCTCGCCTCCGGCCGTCTCGTAACGACGAGGTATAAGTCACCAGATGTCCCTTGATTGTATGGCTATCTAAACCCCTTCCGAATCTCCCGATTCGTCTGATCCAAGTGCTACTGTTCTCTCTCTATTGACTCTCCTACACTCTCGCTTATAAAGCAGTCTAATATCGATTTTTCCCAGGGCCTCAGTGCTTGCGGGGAAGTGTGTCCCGATGATCATTGTCGTCAGGTATACCAACACTTACCAGCGGCACTGGCCACTATATATATATATGTTTTTATAACCTAAGTAATTTGGAAGAATTCTTATCATGTATATTCATCTGGTGACTCTTACACTAATTCAATAGGCATACACAAAGCAAATGTTAACTTCTACCTTTGTGCAGTCGACGGCGCTTAAAATAGGAAACCGGTTTCATAGTAGATGAAACCGATTTCCGTAATGAATTAATTATCACTTTCAACCCAGGCAATCCTTAGTAAAGGACTACCTATTCACAATTGTACAATCAATCAAGATAGCGCAAACTAATGTTTTGCTGTAGGTATGTCCGTCCATTCATGACCATTATCATGGATGGACCCACACCCTCAAAACCCTTGGAGTGTTCCTCAAGTGAGGTCTAACTCCTAGATGCCCCGAGACGGTTCTGGCATCTGAAAAGAAAAAGTCTGCAGGTTTCCCAGAATGGGATAATTCAAGCGTGGTCCTTCCGTTTAGGAAAGAGAAACAGAGGACCAATAAATAAATAAAAGCTTCCACATAATCATACATCCCTGAGTTATTCCTATTCTGTGATTTTCTATCTACTTATCGTTTAACTAGCAGTGTTTTAGGGTACATGGCTAACTTATTTTATTTCTACCTTCCTGTAAGCTTCCTATCGTTCCCGCTACAAGAGTGACCAAGGGGTTCACGCGCTTTTACGGTGTAGTTTTCGACCATTGATACGCGTCAGTTACTAGCTGTCAGGGTAAAACCCCAAAAGATCCTATGTTTTACGAATTTTAGTCAACATGACACAATTCCAAGAAAATCCTAGACACATTAGGTCCAGCGGATGTAACCAATGGGGAACGAGTCCCACAGAGGGTCGGCATTCCTACTTTCTTGTACGAAGCTACGTCTGTTGGACTACTAGTTCCACGATACATGTGTGAACTCTGCGGAAGATCATAGATTATGTGTTGCAACATCATTATAACTCGGCGGATATCCGAGCTATGTTTGGTAAGTTATTACTAACTCACAGCGATGTATAGTGCTCTGCAATACTCTATGATGGTAAGTTTTCTCAATGCATCATGAAATGACTCCTTGAGATGAATGAACGATGCATATTTCTTACTGGAATTTCTTTAGATTTCCTTGACACAAGAAAAGATTTGTTTTCACGCTCTTGAAAACGGTAAGTGATTAATCTACTAACTAGTTCTTGTCTTAAATCCATAAGTGGACTATATCATGAAACCCCAAAAGGTCATGTCGCCATGTCGAATTTAAGAATCTCCGTCCATGCAAGCATATGGACGAGGAAGAAGAGTTTAAGGAGTGTTGTATCCCTGCCCACACATGGGCAAGGAGGAAGAGTTCAAGGATATGGAACCATTAGTTCTGGTAAGTTTTTTTTAATTTTTTTTACCCGGTTCGAAACCGTCTATTTGGGAGCAACCAAAATATGATGAGTCTATGTTAATGATGATATGACACAGCGTTACAGGCATAGGGTAAGAGGTGCCTGCAGCCGTTCACAATGCAGCTAGGTTTATACCTCGGTCGTATCAATGGTTTCATAATCCCTTGGCCAATTTCTTTACCCGATGTCTAACAATACTATATATATCTCGTATTACCGATCTTGACTTTTGAGCTCTCCCTTTCAGGTGTATGCTCTAGAATTTCGTAACATTAAAACGGCTAATATACACTAGTATCTTACAAGGCACCATTATGCATAAGCTGCACCTGCCTCTATTTCACAGTAGTAGCTTTTTGACGATATGTTACTTATTCGGATGGTTCGTCTCATAGCACCATTATAGCACCAGTAAATCAATATATCCTTGTGGTAACAGTTCCTATTCTAGGGTTTATACACTTAACATCTAAAGCGTCCAAAGCGTTGTTATATATACACAAGTCCGTTTTCGTTCCCTCAGTTCCACACGTGTGTTGACCATTCTTTATATATTTCACTAGGCCTAATGGGTATTGTTCTATTGGTACTCTGTCCATGCGGTTTTCCGCTTCACTAATAGTCGGTCTATCGGATGCCTGGACAGTCCATGGATGATATTGGCTGTCGTTGGACGCCCATCCATGGTGCCTATAGCTGTGCCTTCGGCACGCCGTGCTGTCGCCAGACGACGCACCGCCGACACAAGGCATACCATCCGGCGACGGCCCGATTCTCCCGGAAAAGCTGGTATGAATTCAGTCATACGCTTCCCAAAATTTATTTACTTGGAATAGCTCCTAGTAATCCGTCGACAGGGATTACACGGAACCATCCCGGTGTACACATTCCTTAATTTGGGTTATCAACATGCACCTGAACTGCTGTCCAGGTAAACCTAGACAAGTATATCAGACATGTATTATTTGGAATTTTGGTTCACTTTAAGTTTGTTAAGAAAAGATGTCTACGCTAAGCTTCCTGGGGCACCGTTGCGTAGTGTTAAGGCTTTAATACCCGGTGAGGCTCTCATCATGCCCCCGTGCATGACTCGAGCCCGCTTACCCCGTCACTTTGGCACAACGCCAGCTTGGCACAATTCCAATCTCAGTTTGGTAAAGCGAGTGTTCCATTGTCCTTTCTAGGGCAAGTCCATTATCGCATCTGGCGACGCGTGTCGGAGTAGCTCGTATACGGCTCCCGTGCCTCTTCGGTCAGTTCGGTCCATTATTAGTGAAGTCATTTCCGAATTCCTGCTGTTTTGTCGGCTCACCTCCGCTGCTTCGTGGGCCAATCTGCTCTCATTCATGTTTGTTAGACTGGCTCCAGGTGGCAAGGTCGCTGCTGGTCGATTCCCACGACCTCCCACCAGGGTCCATGATCCGTCCAGCAAACAGGGCACATTACGCGGAATAGGATACGCGATCCCCGACACTGTTCGTAGTAGCCGCGTGTGCGTACTGTGTTTTGCCGGGCCTGTCATCATGTTAGCCAATTCGGGCGATACCGCCATTGAATCTGGTAGTGGTATGTTCACTGGATGCTCTCCCACACGGCTTGCCACTCCTTTTACCTTTTGACCCCATTTGACACATACCTTGTGTTGCATGAATAACCGATTGACTAAAATGTCATCCACCAAGGCGTTACCTTCCGTGAACACATGCATATTCGGGATCATGATTTCTCCCAAAAATACGATTTCACGGTGAGTAGGGGCTGCTATCTCAATATACAGTCCGTCAGGTGTTTCCTTGTTCTTATCCTTTTTCTGACGCCACCACATGAACAACATAAAGAGCGCCAGTGAGAAGATTGTAAGTACTAGCGTCGCCCCCGTCATGCTAGACACATTCGATGGCAGCGGGCATGGGGCCGCCGTTGGGGGACAGTAGGCTTTGAGGCTCGCGTTAGCAGCTGCTGGTGCTTGGGCAGCCATAAACAGGGCCACTATAGGTTTCTTCATCTTACAAGCGACCCCTATTAGTACCAGCACTACCACAATTACGATCACCAAGGCCACGTAGGATGGCCACCCCGTATAGGTGGACCATCCCGTGGTGTTGATTCGGTTTCCCAGATCCGCTATTCTGTCTTTTCTGTCCCTTATACGGCCAAGTAAATCCGTCATCGGTATACGATACGTATATCCTTCCGCCTGCCTCTTCAATCGGGATCTAAGCTCTCGTGGCAGTGGGTCCTCAGCCAGCGTCAGCGGTGCCTCCAGGATCTCATTGCTAATTTCATTGAGCGTCCAGGTCTCTACCCTCATTCGGGCTTTTAGTAATCCACTGGCGGGATATTCCACTGCATACTCGCCCACATGTCTTTCACAATTGCGCAGGCTGTAAGGGATCCAGGCCCCTTTTGTCTGAAATGCACAATCACACCCGATTCTCAATTTAGCGAAGTGCTCGATCTTCTTCGTTATCGGTGGCTTGTTGCCGCAAATTAGCTGTCCCTCTGTCTCTGCACTTACAAGCAACATATGCCCATCGTCCAAATAAATCGCCATCTCTCCGAAATCGGGATTCAATAGATAATCCAATTCACACTTTGCTTTGACAATGTCGTGATCGTTTCTTAGAAGAGCGGCTATGCAGGTGTTTTCTGTGCTCCGCTTCATATAGGGTACGTCCTTGCACAACAGTAATGTGCGTCCGTAACACCCAGCGAAGTCCGAGCTCGGCATTGGGATGTAGTACGTACCACTCAGCGACACAGCTACCTGTGGGGGTAATCCCACAATTTGCAGGGCGTCCCGATCCGGCGTACCCTGTATGGTTACCGGCACCGGGAACGTCTGGACCTTATTTATTCGGAACAAATGTTCCTCCGATACTAAGGGGATCCTTATGTATACGCGAATATGTGTGACTTCGCCCTCATTTTCATCGCGCATGAACATTGGGTTGGCATTGTCATAATAAAATGATGGCTCATTAAACGCCACCCTAAAGCGGGGATACACTCTTTTCAGATAGTCGTCCACATTTTCGATAGCACGACGTAACGCCGATTGTGGCACCAGTTCCTCCGATAGCTTCCCTTGCAGCAAGGATTGCGTTCCTATTCTAAACGCAATCGTGCGTCTCATCAAATCCATCAAATAAACTACCATGCCCAATCGGTCTTCGTAGATCATAGAATTAAACATATCTTGCAGCGTTAGAGTGCGCAAGTGATCGGCATGTACTTTCAGTCTTTCCCTGAGGTTGTTCGTTGCTATCCTAAAGTCTTCATTAAACGCATCTACACGTAGACCTAATTTCTGAAGGTTTGAAAATGTGTCCTTGGATTGTTTTGCAATGGTCTCTAAATCGGAGTTTGTTCCCCATAGTTCGTCGCCTATTACCTCGATCAGCGCCCTATTCGCCTCGACATCTTCTGCTGTGGCAGTTCAAAACAAATGGTAGCTTGCCTTTCCTATAAAGTCTAGGAGACCCCGTTTTGACCGATTTTTCGGGGATTGTTTAATGTATTCAGAATCATCGATTCGAGGCAGTGCTGCTAGTGCTTCTGCCAGTTCCCTAACGTGTGCTGCACTTAGGGATTCTGCGGTTGCGTTCAACCACCTTTCGGTGTGCGTCAGCTGGTTACAGGTAGTCCTGTCAATAGTCCGCCCCCTGTTATCAGCAGTCATCCAACACCACTGAGTCGTATTGAGGGAGCGGTACCTTTGAGATTCTTCTCTTGGAACAGTCACTTTGAATCCCTGTAACATGTGTGTTACATCGGCGGTAGACATTAATCTGCCCGGTTTTAATACGACACCAGACAAAAACTCTAAGTCGATGGCGGGGAGGTAGCACGCACTATGAGGAGCGGAGTCAACATATTGAGAAATATTATGTCCCACGCTGGCGGAGAACTTACTAACGCGTTGAAATAACAGTATGAAGTAACCAGTACCGGATTATAAGTGATTGAAGACCTATACAGGACTATTCGCTTAGATTTGATGGATTGAAACTTGGATATACCCTAACAAGACAATGGCTACCGCGAGTACGTACATACCACCACACAAGCGTGCAACACCGAAGTCATCACCACCAGCTAAAGCTAAGTCCCCAATCACTGATACTCTAAATGACATCTTTGAACCACGAATTGCACTGGATCAAACTAACCTCGATGATCACCCTAACATTAATATCACAACAAGGAAATCATCAATTTCAGGCCAAAAGACATATGGTAATGGCGCAGAAAACTTAGTGCATGACAAAGCTATGTCGGAAACACAGGTAAACAATGCTGAGAACCAGAGCGTGACGAGGACGGTCGCCACCTGGACAGAGGAGGAGCGTTCGGAAAGTGAAAACCCTGACTTGGACCCACCTCACCCAACTCTACTAAAGATGTTAGGGGCAATAAACAAGCAGTTAACTACACAAGGAGAGACTCTCCAGAGACAAGAAGAAACTCTCAGTAAACTGAATATATCTTCTACTAACACCCAAAAGTCAGTTGATTTTGTACATGGTAAAGTTGAAGACCTAAAAAGCAAAGTACAAGGACTGGAAAAGGAAAGCAAAGAAGTTCACAGTAGGCAGAATGATATACTAAGTCAGGGAAGAGACCTCGAGCGACGAATTGAACAGATAGAGATGCAACTTGCCCAAATGGATCACACCTCCAAACGGCGCAACCTGATTATAGCGGGAGTCAAGGAGACAGAAGATGAAAATACAATAGACATTACACTGGACATCCTATCTCTCATACATCCTGACATCAAGGCTGAAGATTTTGAACATACACAGAGGGTAATCCGTGCTGGTTCAAAACCAAGAGCAATCTTAGTAATAATGAAATCACTAACCCTCCGAGACAACATCATGAAGGGCAAAAACCGGTTGAAAGATCGACAGGAAATGAAAGACATATGGATTAACGACGACATGAACCCAAAGATCTCAAAACAGAAAGCGGAATCCAGAGCAGTCGCACGAGAAGCAACTAAAAAGGGATACGCAGCCCAATTAAAAGGCACGGGAATAGTTCTAGATGGTACATACTATCCGCATAGCCGCTTTGAGCAACTACCGGATCAAGTCAAATTAGACAACACCAAAACTCGCATGGTAGGAGATACAATTGGATTCCAAGGCCATTTGGCGCCACTCTCCAATATGTACGCCTGTGACCTCGAAATCGATGGGAAGAAATTCAAATCAGCTGAGCAAGCTATCCAGTATACTCGTGCAGTCTTCGCTAGATGTTGGAAGATAGCCCAGCAAATACTAGACACACCTAATCCGTATACGGCAAAAATGCTTGGTTCATCTATTCGGGTAGATGGGTGGAATACGGTAGAGGAAACCGAAGTAAAAAAGGTCATGAAGGAGAAGTATCTCCAAAACCCACACCTGAAAGCCATGTTAA
The DNA here is from genome assembly GCA_936440205.1 of Lepidonotus clava. NCBI lineage: Eukaryota > Metazoa > Annelida > Polychaeta > Phyllodocida > Polynoidae > Lepidonotus > Lepidonotus clava. Next base: position 6,534,078 of record OW387141.1, read on the forward strand.
TAGAGACGGGTGAAAAACGACTTCTCGAATGCACCCGGAACATGAAGTGGGGTGCCGGAATAGCTATCGACAGCCGGGTACTCGGCACTGGTAAGCACCCCGGGCAGAACGTGACTGGCAGTGCATTGGAAGAAATGAGAGCTGAATTCAGAGCAGCAGAAGACCAAGAAAATACCGAAAATATTGCTGTGAAATTGTAAATAACACAGCGAGCACAGCGGACCTTCTTCTTGGATACGGTTAAGAGATTCCTGGATCCGAGCGGACTGAGACAGTACTTCTGCAAGTCACCGCTCATACACCATACACTCAAGTATCAGCTAAGTGAACTTTGTATTATAAGTGAACATTGCATACAACATGTCTGTACTGTTGGTTATGGATTCGAGAGGCAGAGGCCTACAAGAACGTTTCAACGTGCGTGCGCCAAAAGTAGTAGTGGTTAAGGTATACCCCGGGGCAACTGTGCGCACTCTATTCCATCGAGCAAGACACATATTGAAACGGCAACGCTTCAAAACAGTAATCATTGCAGGGGGTATATGTAGTGTTACAAAGCTCAACTCAGAAAGGAAAGCAGTATTACGCTGTAAAAAAATATCCCGGATAGCTAACCGTATTCACGACAGAGTCTCAAAATGCATGAAGCGTATGAAAGACGACCACCCAAACGTGAAAGTCCTGATTGCCCCCACCATAGGAGTAGACCTTGCCAGATATAACCGCCAACAATGTGACGAAAAAACCCAGAAAAAACTCAATGCCATAATAATGACTGTGAACAAAGTGCTCGTCAGTGCCAACGATCCGGATTCGCCCATTGTCCGGTTCTGTAAGGCTGTCCACAAATATAAAGGAAACGGCAAATGGTCACATCAGTATAAATTCCTCAGTGATGGTTGTCACTTCTCCGACAAAATCAAAAAGAAGTGTGTTGAGGAAGTATGTCTGGCCTTATCCAAGTTAAAGTGAGGGAACAAAGGACCACAAAACCAAGGGAACACCTAGGATTCTTTAAGTAGACTGCTTACAAAACCCATCGGTTCGATGAGCAGATGGGGATTGAGAGCACACCTAGGGGTATCTATTGTCGGCCATATCAACTAAACTGCCGATATATACATTAATGAACCTACCCTTATTGCGGCCTAATGAACGATAGAGACTGATCAACCTATATATAAAACCTATTAAACTTTAAGCCTACTGCAGTACCCACTACATGGGTCATTACCAAAACCCTTCGGTTCGATGAGCAGCGGGGGATTGATAGTGTACTTATGGGTGTATATTATTGACCTTATATTATAATCGTTCGATGAGCAAAATGATATGTGGTCAATAATCCGCCAGTATAATGAAATGCATAAACTCTCCGTCTCATGTATATATTCAACAATTCAAAATCACCCTTACACTGTTCGCATTAATTATCATTTTTTCACTCATCTCCATTCAACACCATATTACAATCCAAACACAAGTGTTGTTTAAAAATGTTGTTCACTCGCACATCTATCAAACATGCATGTGTATGAACTGAATGAAACTAGAGCAGGTAAAGGGGTTAAGTTTGTCCATATAAATGTGCGTAGTTTCTTTAATAAATTTGACCAAATATCAATGGACTTTGAACACTTTGATATAATAGCAGTGACTGAAACATGGTTGACTACTACTGTGACCAGTGCCGTCCTACAAATTCCACACTTTAATTTAATTAGACAAGACAGACATGCCCACGAACAGAAAAAAGGAGGCGGTATCTGTATTTTTCTACCAAATGATATTCAATATGAGCATTTGGCTACGAGCACAGTTAGCAAAGATATAGAAATTTTAAACCTTAAATTAAAAATCTCAAGCCAAAAGCCAATTTACCTAGGAATTGTATATCGACCCCCGCAGGGGACAGTTACAGAATTCCTTAAGATTTTATCCGAATCGCTTGACAGTATAAATAGAGATAGGATTAATACTTTGATAATGGGGGACTTTAATATGGATTATTCAAAAGGGACGGACAAACAGAAACTAACCAAATTAGAAAATAGGTTTGAATTAAAACAATTGATCGACACTCCAACTAGAGTCACTGAATTGTCAAGTCGTCTCATTGATTTAGCCTTTACCGATTTACCTTATATAGAGTCCTTTGGGGCAATCAACTACAACATAAGTGATCACATGCCTGTCTTCTGCATAAAGAAAAAACCACGCAACCATATCTCGAAATTTATCACTAAGGGTCGTTCATATTTAAGATATGATCGTAATATATTTGTCGGTATACTGGATAATTTAGACTGGTCATTTTTTGATGAATCTGATGACCCAAATAACCAATGGGACCTTTTCATAAAAAATACTGAGATAGCCCTAAATGGGCTATGTCCCATTAAAAAGCTGACAGTTGTAAAATCCAAACCAACTTGGCTAACAGACGATATAATTATTGAAAATGATGAGAACTAGGGATAAACTATACAGAATAGCTAGGCGTACGGGAAAGGCAAATGATTGGACGACCGCACATAGATGTCGAAATTTACTGGCAATGCAGATCAGGACATCCAAAAGAGACACTGTCCGTCATTACTTAGAAAATCATAAAAAAAATCCAAAAAAATTTTGGAAAAAGATTAAGGAATTTTTACCAGGTACTAGTTCTTGTACAATACATCGGCTGTTAGATGAGAATACAGGGGATGAATATGTAAACCCAAACCTCAATGCACATATAAACCAGTACTTCTCAGGTATAGGTGAATCACTTGCTGCTGGCTGTAATCCACTACCGCATATACCATACGCGGATGTGGATGATGACCGGGATTATGATATATTGCATTCACCTATTACAATGGAGGAATTGGACGCGATTCTGAAACTGATAGATATTAACAAATCAGCCTCTATTGAAAATATAAAAACTGTTGTAATGAAAGATGCATTTGTAAGCCAAAAAATTAGATTACTTTGCCTATTCAACCATTGTATTATTAATAAACTTTTCCCCGAGAAATGGAAAATAAGTACTGTGGTCCCAATACCGAAGGTTACAAACCCTAAACATGCCTCTGAACTGCGTCCAATTGCTCTGACACCATTGCCTGGTAAAATGTTGGAACGGATTGTCTGTAAGAGATTACAGAAATATCTGGATGATAATGAACTGTTATCCAAATATCAGCATGGTTTCCGAAGAAATCACTCGACTATTTCAGCAACCACTGCCTTATTAAACAGTGTGTACTCTGACATAAATAGGGGATTGGACCCTTGTATTATTTTCCTGGACCTGAAAAAAGCTTTCGATACGGTCTCCCATAAATTGTTGATTGGTAAATTAGAAAAAATGGGTTTACATAAAAATAGTGTCGACTGGTTTCGAAGTTACCTAAGTAATAGAGAACAATGTGTCAAATTGAATAATTACACCTCAGACTGTCTCCCGATCACTTATGGAGTGCCCCAGGGAAGTATATTGGGTCCAATCCTCTTTACAATTTACATAAATGATATACCTGAAACTGTGGATTGTGGTATCCAGCTCTATGCAGATGATACTGTCATTTATCACTCAGACCCTATACAACTACAAAACAATCTGGACAGAGTGGTGAATTGGTGCTATAACAATTTATTAACTCTCAATGTTAAAAAATCCCAGTGGTTACGTACTACTGTAATAAAAAATAGTGGACTAGATGAACTTAAATTTGAAATAAATAATACGCCGCTGGTGAAAGTGGATGAATACAATTACCTTGGAATAAAAATTGATAAGAAATTGAGTTTCGTGCAGCATACTACCACCTTGTCCAGAAATGTTCAACTGAAACTTAACTATTTTAAAAAGATTCGTTGTTATCTTACTTTTCATGCAGCCAGAATTGTATATGTTTCTACAATATTACCTATTCTGGAATATGGGGATTTTGTATATGACCAGGATTTAAAATATATAAATCAGAAACTGCAGAAACTACAAAACCAAGGACTGTATACTGTGAAAAATCAACACTTCTTACGGTATGATCAACGAGAATCAACTGAGAGTATCCACAGGGATTGTAAAATACACCGTCTTTACCATAGGAGGAGATACCATCTATTGCAATTTGCTTTTACACTCCTGGATAAAGACGAACTAATTGATAATAGGAACTTGCATACGAGAAGGCACCGTGGCCCTCTTTTTACAACTCCTATGTATACACACTATAGATTTCCAAAAAACCCTATGTATAAGGCAATAATTGAATGGAATCAATTGCCTGTGATTATGAGATGTTGTGAAGACAGAAATGTCTTTAAGAAAAAACTCACAACGTCAATTGTAAACCCTTATGCTAAGGTGTTAATATAACTGTAGAAGGATTGTTCACTGTATATAACTCATTAACTCATCTCATCTCATCTCATAAATAACCCAAATGCCGTTTTCATGGCAAGATCCTTGTAATAGTTTAGTTATCATAGTTACCCCACTCCCCACATTTGAGAAATTGTATATGCAAAGTGGGAGTAGGTGGAAGACCGGCTATGCCGAATCCCTTTGACCCAAATAAAATCAATTTAAAAAAATAAAAAAAATATTGTTCTCTACTTAATGTATCGGCATACATTGCGTTGCTGCCCGCTGTTCGGGGCTTCCGCACGACCCCTCGCATATAGGGTATTGCGGCTAGCCCCGCCACCATCACAATTATCAGCGATAACTTCGCCATAGTGCCGGTTTGTTGAATATTCGATTTCACAACACTGTGGTCTAACAATGACTTTTATCTGTGGTGAATAATTGCTTTCGTTCACACATCCACGTTTTACCGCACAGTTTTGTACCTTTTGGGGTATTAATTAGGTATTAACACTCGTATCCGATGGGTCTATCTGATAAGACCAATCTTTTTCCGTGTTGTTTTCTAACAATCGTTCTATTCTACAACATATTTAAGCTTTGTTCCTTTCTCCTCCGCTTTAGTCTGTCTTTCGGAGTTACCATCGTCACTACCGTTCGTTTTAATCTCCTTACGACTTCACTTTTCATACAACATGTCTGGTGAGGAGGACCTGATGAGTCGCCGCTACACCTCCGTGTGGCTAGATAACGGTGCGGTTCTCTATTTAGAGGCGAGCGACTTTCAGCCTGGTCGCCGTTACTTTCTCCGTGTGCGTGATTCGGAGGATTCTCCAACCATGATGCGTTCGGTCACTAGTCGGGCTGCTGTCCTCGGGCCCCGCTCCAACCTTCAAGCTAGTTTGGACCGGATTCCGCGGTTGACCGGCCGTCCCCTGAACGGTCACCCGGTGGAGCGTCTTCCTGGCTCGGTGGTCTACGTACCAGTCCAGGGGTTCCTCCTGCGGAAACTCTGCCCACAGGTGGGGTCCAGGTAAGTCTTTCACCGTCATCCTGAATGGTGTACCATCCCCTGTCTTAATTGCCACTACTACATGGAAGCGCAGCAATTCGTCGTCCTCCAATAGTTGTCTCATTACGTCCAACGTTTTCAGAGTAGCGTGTATTCTTAATTACTTCCTCCAACACCACTTCTATACTCCTTTCTCCTTAGCGACCACTGATGGTTTCTTAACCTCCAGATGTGTTCTGGCCTTTACTGTCTTAGTCTCTACTTCTTCACTCTCAGGCACTTCAGTGGTTATTACTTTAGTGTTCGGTAATTTGTCCGTAGGACTTTTACCTGCCTTAGACTTTTTCCTTAACATTTTGCACTGTCATATTTCACATATTAAATAAAGTATTCGTTTGTCCTGCTTCCAGAGTTCTGAGGTCACAATGCCCCCTCTGATGCCCTACAACGTACGGGCATCTGTTAGGCGCAGCCCCAGTGGTGACGTGGTTGTCGGGGCTTCACCGCCCTGCATGTCTCCCGCAGCAACTTCTCCCAACCTGGAAGCAATTCCAAAGAGGGAGTTGCCCGTCGTTGTACAGGAGGATGATCACACGCTCCCTCCGGAGGTACCCGCGGCTCCCACGAGCCCTCACGACGAAGAGAGTGGCTCTCCGTCGACGAGGGTGGGACGTCAGCCCGCGCCCGGGAGTGATCCCCGTCCCGCCGATGCTTCTTTGGCGTTGGCTGGCCCGTCGAGCGACACTCGGACTTTCGCCTTCGAACCTCGCAGCCCGGACCCGGATGCCCCTGGTCCAAGCGGCTACTCTTCACCAATGACCCCTCCAGAGTTCTCCTATACCGCAAAGTCAATTAAGGAGACTGTTGATCGGCTGGCGGGGAAGGTTCACCGTTATCCTCGCGCAGGGAAGGCTCTGGAAAAACCGGTACCTCGTTTCTGCTCTGCGTCCCCTTCAGCCTTTTCGTCCGGTGACCCGCTTCTTCCATCGTCTGCCTTTCAAATTGGGCCAGGTACGCCTTCCTCCGGGCCTCCCGCCACTCCAGAGCCTGATCCCGCTCCCCCCAGTGCCAGGGAGCCGACTCCAGATAGGGAGGCCGGGCCAGGGCCTGATGCCTTAGAATGGCCCGCCGAAGATCTTCCCGCACTGATCTCCTCGGAGAGGTCACCGGGGGTGGGGTCCGACTCCGAGGGCGCTCTGGCACGCTTTCCTCTTTTTGGTTGGCTTCTGGATGACCGTCAGCCTCCCTCGGCTGACCTGGACCGCTTTCTAGCAGATTCCGTATCGCTGGGAACGTTGCCCTCGGCAGGCGTGGGTCCGAAGCGCTCAATCTCGGCCCCTGATCCACCGTCGGGTGTGGAAGCCCCTGCAGGGAAGCAGCCCCGTCGGAGCTCTCATCCGTCGACATTTGGCGGTCGACAACTCTCCCCTGTCTTCAGGCTTTCACCTCGTCCGGTTACGCCCGCAGCGCCTCCTCCGGCCGCTCGTCCCGGCAGTCGTTTGGCTTCTCCCCCCAGCGATCCCGAGGCCTCTGTGGCTTCGGCCCCGGCGGGACGCTCTCCACCTGTCCAGTATCCGGATGCGGATGTGGTTGTCGCTACTCCTGCTTCCCAGACCACCACGGCGGATCCAGGTCCAGTCCCCGCTCCACGTTCTGCCCCCGTTGGTGACTTACTGGGCCGACTCGTGGCGGAGCTTCGTCTGCCGGAACTTCCCTTCGAGCCTTCGTCAGACTCTATGAGGCCGTCCGCAGGCGCCACCAGCAGCACCCCAGACGCACCGGCTTCGGCCTTTTCAGGGCGCAGCATAGAGTTTATTCGTGACCTTCTTCGAATGTACTACGAACTCCGGCGTTTCTTTCAATCGTGGCCGGATGCACCGCCCATGCCCGACTGGTTGTGACTTGTTATACGCACTGTCTCTACACCTCACGCTTTTACGACCAGTTACAGGCTACAATTAATAATGGCTTTATTCCCCGAGGGTGCTGAGAAAAACCTTTCCCTGATGAGGCTTTATCTTTCGAATGGATTCCTGGTTATGTCGCAGTTGGGTGACGCACTGTCCGTCGGACCCCACCCCGAGCACGGGTGGACCATCGGAGGCGCGTTGGGCACAGCAGGGAAAGCACTGTCCCATGCTAGGAATAGTTCCTCAACGCGTCGGTACGTCACCGGAGCTATTTCTCCGTCCAACTGATAGAGGGTGGTTAATATCTTAGTCCATTCCCTCTTATCTGCGACGCCTAGTAGGGCGCCCCGTATGCATGGCGGGCAGCAGCACGTCCCATTCGGCCTCACCATGTACCGATGTCGCCCGATGCACTTAGGCATATAAGAGAAAGTCGGCACTGTTCCTCGGCTGCAGTCAAACCTCAGTCCCACTCTCGGTGTTCCTGAGTATCTGAACTGAGTTGCCTCACGGGATAACACTGGCACATAAACTATGTGAAAGTCCTCGTCTAAGTTGAATTGTTCAATAAATGGACACACTAACAATGGTGCGTGGTCACTTGTTTCATTCTGTCTCAGTACAGGCTGTCCGTCTGCTGCCCATACTCTTCCACTTCCGAACATACTGCGTCATGGTAGTGTTCTCATGTTGGGTGTCCGTTGAGAAGGGCCGCCCACTACTGTCGAGAGTGGGCAACTCTCGCTTCGCCAAAGCCAAAGCCAAATCCTAATACTAATTCTGTTATTGAGTACGGGTAGTCTTCCATAGTTGTGGTCTGCTGTCTACGGGAGTCCACTGCGTACTGACCATCCTGCACAACGGCTGATTGTTATAAGCACGCTCTGCTCCTGCTCACCGCTTGCTCCCTATTCCATGCGGCGGTGGTGAAGTCATCACCCCCGCGGCTTAATGGCTTTTACGGACCTGCTCCGTAGCTTAATGGGTTTTACGGACATACTCCATCCTTCCCACAGCACTTCCCCGTACTATTTTAAATACATTGAGTGTTTGTTGCTAATTTCTTCTAAATACTGCACAATAAGTTCCAATTCGTATATTCCAGTACGGTTTGTAGATGTGCGTGAACATGTGTGTAGTGCGACAATGCATCTTATATGTAAATATATACATATACGTACATCCGTCACGTCGTGTCACTTATCATCCGTTCCACGATAGATATATGGTTTATACGTTTATTTCTTTTTACGAGAGAGAGAGTGTTAGTCTGTATTCCTTTTAGGGATATATTTCTCTGTAGTCTTGAGGAACAGGGGCTTCTGGAAACATGCAACAGGGTTATTATATTGAAGAAAATGCAGGGCTGCCAGTTGTCCTGTATTTCACGATACAGTCCATTCTTTTTGCAGCATCCAGTCCTTTCAGTTTCAGGCCAGAATGGAAACAGTCCAGTATCTTAGTCTGTTGGGGGTTGAAAATGTCCTGTTGGACTGACGAATGCAGATAATTACATTTTTTTATGCCTCCCCCCCCCATGCATGTTTGGGGTGATCACCCCATTTTCTTGTTTAAACTTACAAAAAACATGCTAAGAAAGCAGCCCATCCTGAAATAACAGGACAGTTTTTTTGATCCATTATTACAGGATGGCCAGTTTTTTTAATGTTTTATTCTGTACTTAGAAGTGTTCTTTATTTTGTACTTGAGCCTGTGCTACAACAATCATGTTGAGAATGTTATACTCTTTGACTTTTGTAGTAGTAGGTAAACAAAAAAAAGGTTAAGCATGTGAGCGGAATGTTTATCCATACTTTTGTAAATTTACCAAACTAACTGTAATTCATGAAAGTTCTGCATGACCGATGTATTTTGCACTGGAGGGTCTGCTTCTACAAGCATGTTGAGAATATTATACCCTTTGACTTTTGTAGTTGGTAAACAAAAAAAGACACATGTTAAACATGTTAGGGGAATGTCAGTCAATACTTTTCAAAGTTTCCCAAAATAATTGTGATTCTGAATTATGTCCTTGAAAGTTTATTGTCTGTTTGGAATATTATAATGTTTAACGTTTCCAGTTGGTAGAACGTAGCACAAAGATATCAGCAATTAGTAGAATTATTAGAATCTCTTAAATGGCATAAATCTTCTGGTCGTACTGCCTGCACACCCCAATCCATGTACAATTTATGCAGCATGCAGCATGCACACTATGCCCTTAAGACCGCACAGGTTGCGTTCATAAATAGCTTGATTTCCCCGGGGTTTCCTTGGATTTCTTTTCAGATTTCCTCAATTTCCCTTTAATCAAATCATTTAAATCTTTTAATCTCTCATTTAAACTTAAATGATAGAAATATGGTTTGTAGAATTCAATAGAGTATCAAATCAGCTTAAAAACGATATATTGGTCGTTTTTGTAGGTTGTATACTTTACAAATTGTTGTACTTGGAAAAATATGGAAAAATTATGGAAAAACTGCCTTTTTCCTGTGGGGCTACGGCCGGATTGGGGAGTTCACTCTCGGGCGGATGCGGCCGGATTGGGGTCTAAAGAGTTATATCTAGGAAATAATGGTGTACCTTGTCTTTATCCTTACCCAGTGGGTGGAATGACATTATAATAACGTTGTAGCAACGTTCTGGTTTGATCCTTGTTACATTACATTGTAACGTTGTGGCAACGTTATTTTGATGACTCCCAATAACGTTGCTGCAACCAACTGTTGCAACGTTATATTGTGACATTCTGCTAACGCTCTTGCCACGTTATTATGAGGTTAATATTGGGACTTAACCCAATAAGAATGTCACAATAACATTCTGTTTAGGTGTGGTTGAGACCTGACTAAAATTGAATGTCATAATAACATTCTGTTAAGGATATGTTGACACCTGACCTAATAAGATAGTCATAGTTACGTTCTGTTTAGGTAAGGTTAAGACGTAACCTAATCAGATTCTGTTTAGACATACCCTAGTGAGAAGGTTACAATAATGTTCTTTTTAAGTAAGGTCTCGACCTCACCTAATCAGAACGTCACAAAATTGTTCTGTTTGGATTTCGTCTTGACATTACTTCATTAGAACGTTATGATGACATTCCTTTTTGGGAAGGTCTCAACCTCTCAGAAAAATAACGTAATTGTTACGTGCTTTTTTAGCAAGTAACAGACCAACCAAAAATAAGGTGACCGTTACGTCGCCCTCCGGCTGGGTAAAGATCTGATGCTACATAATTATCATTAGGCCCAAAAATTAAATTCTTGTGTTCAGATTTCATACCTAACAAAAAATAGGGTTGATAGGTCAAACTTTTTTATTTTTGAATATTTTGTTTACGGTAACACTAGACAAAGGCAGTCTGAAGAATTAAAAACTTCATTGATTCACTTTCTGCAATGATTCATGACATCTGTAATGCATATTTTGATAATATGTGAGGGATTTACTGTCCATGTACTCATTTTAGTCTCATTTCAATGATTCAAGACATTTTTTGAAAAACTTCCAAGGTTTGGGGCAAAATAGGGTTGAGGCCGGCAGGGGTGTGGACCCAGGCAATAATAACGTTATTGTGACGTCATTTTTTGGTTCTTGTTACGTCACATTTGGATGTTCTATAGACATAGATTTGATGGCTCCCAATCACGTCTCTGAGACTTCCAATGCGACATCGCAAAATGACATTCTTATCACATGTTTCTGCGATGTCACAAAATGACGTTCTTGGTACGTGTTTCTGCGACGTCACATTGCAACTTTTAAAGAATGATTATGTGGATTAGAAACTACTGCTGTGACATTCACTATAACATACTGGTGATATGAATATAAAATCATATTGTAACCAAAATTATATTCCAATAAGGTTATTTTGTGACAGGTTCTGTGTTATTTTATGACCCACCTATGACCAAACATTACGCTATACATCATACTGTAACTTTCCCAAGACAAGAAATCTTGGTCTCCAGCTTTGGTCACAGTGACTTGGGGCCTTTTAAGTAAGTACTTGTGTACCCAGGCCCTTTCTATAGCTGGCAAATGTCAGATATCAGGCCAGGGGACAGACCCACTCAGTATCCCATTGTGAAAGATTGAAAAAGGTGTTTTCATGGTACTGGTAATTTATTTCAGCCAAAACAGTTAAACTAAACCATAAATACGTTTCTAGAAGATAGTTTCATATTTCATAAAGAAAAGTGTTTCAGCGGCATTTAAACATATTTGAAAAATAGTGATATAAACCACAAAACCTTGAACTTTAGCCTTTTCTCAACTTAAATGGTATTGCACTGTCCCCTGGTGTTGAAAAACAGTACTATCAATGGTTATGGCTAGACTAGGAAACAAGGTACTTGTGACGTTCTGATTTAGTTAAGTCGTGACTTAACCTAACCAGAATGTCACTGAGACATGGTGATAAGGTGAGGTCAAGACTGAACCTAAGCACAACATCACCGTGATGTCCCAATTAGGTGGGGTTTAAACCTTACCTTAAAAGAATGTCACTGTGACATCATCATTAGGTATGGCTTAGACCAACCTAAACACAAAGTTCTTTTGACGTACTGTTAAGGTGTAGATAAGACCTAACCTGATTAGAATGTCACAAAGACATCACAATTTTGGTCGCAGTGACGTTTCTGGGAGCCATCAAATAGATGTCCCTACAACGTCGAAATCTCACGTAACAAGAACGTCTCTTTAGGTTTGGTTACAACTTCACTTAGTCAGTACGTATCAGTTATGTACTTTTTCAGTTAGGTCTCAATGTCACCTAATCAACACGTCATAACTACATTCTTTTTAGGTTTGGTCATAACCATACATGATTAGTTTGTGTCAGTTACGTTCTGTTTGAGTTATGTCTCAACCAGACCTGATTGGCACGTCACTGTGATGTTACATTGTAAGGGGGTTCTAACCTGATGTTCATAGAACGTTATTATAACGTTCTTTTTATGGGATGTCATAACATCCCCCTAAAATCACGTAACTGTTATGTAGTTTTATGTGGGTTATAAACCGACCAAAATGGTATGGTCACAGAATGGTTCTGTTACGTCGCTTCTTGCCTGGGGAGAGGCCAGGGATAAGTGATAGGACTTCCCTCAGAGGGCTGAGGCCGGCAGGGGTGTGGAGAGGCCAGGGGTGAGTGATATGACTTCCCTCAGAGGGCTGAGGCTGGCAGGGGTGTGGAGAGGCCAGGGATGAGTGATAGGACTTCCCTCAGAGGGCTGAGGCCGGCAGAGGTGTGGGGAGGCCAGGGGTGAGTGACAGGAATTCCCTCAGAGGGCTGAGGCCGGCAGAGGTGTGGGGAGGCCAGGAGTGAGTGACAGGACTTCCTACAAAAGGCTGAGGCCAGCAGGGGTGTGAGGAGGCCAGAAGTGAGTGATATGAAGACCCATAAAGGCCTTTTAGAAGACCCATAAAGGCCTTTAGGAGGTGTGCAGTGGTCTTATTATAGGGGGTAAATCATCATTTGGGACGGGACTTTGGCTGATCTTTTAGTGAGACCCTCACTAAGAGACCGGTCCTATTAGTGAAGCTAAATTAAACATGAAATAAAGAGAAATATTCTGGTCTGACCCTTCGGATCATCCCCCTGGGTGACATAGATGGAGCTTCTGAAGAATTCACCAGCAAGGTACTCAACCATTTCAGGTGTAAGCCAGTGCCTTTTCTCAAACTCCCAGCTGGGAGGCCACAACATACGGGGGCCATTTCTTGGCCTGATGACGCATTGAGCCCTACATCGTCTCCTTCCTATACCCTGTGTAAGGCATTTGGGATGTCTCAAAGTACTGGGGCGGAGCCAGAATCGCAGTGGCATGCTCCTAGCAAACTGACCGACGGGAAGCTTCACCATGCTAAAAAATTAAAAAAGCATACCCAGTACAACATTTGCAGATTCTGTATGAAATAACTTGACATAAGAAAGTAGAAATGTGACACCTTATATGTACATATTTTCATGAGAAAAAGTGAAAAAACAAATACGTCTAAAAATCGTCCTAATCATCTCAGAACGCTAAAAAAGAAATTAGGCATATCACTAGCGTCTCCACCAATCCGCCAAATGACGTTTTAGCGCCCAAAGGTCAATATTTCCCGCCCCAAAACATTTACCATTGCTCATCGCACCATCTGTAAATTTTGGCGTTTACCAACGATTTTTCCATTTGTAAATATTTACCAAAAATATGTAAATTCGGGGCATTTCTCTTAAGCTCGACCGAAAAATTTGTATCCTGTCTTAAGTTCAACTTTTGCTTTACCAAAGCGTTTTTTACTATGGTAAATTTACAAATAATTTGTATCCTGTCTTTAAAACGCCCCCCAGATCTAAGATAGTATTTCCATTTGCGATTAAAAATCAACCAGGTTGAAATACCATGTAACAAGGATATTTGCAGATGCGGAATTGAAAATATTTGGTTTGGTTCCAACAATAAGCCTATCCTACATTTGGTATATCCTCGGGTTGGACAAAATAGACATAGATGCCATCCCTGTCTACAAGACTTGGGATTACTGAAATAAGCAAGAAGTTTTTCTATATCCCTGTAGTACTGCCAAAATATTATCATTTCTTAAGTTTTATTAATTGACAGATTTAAAGATTTGCCAGCCAATCAAAATACTGTATTTCAGGGCAAAATTGAATTGGACATTACAGGTTGGGCTGACAGGATTTAATATTGGTTCAGATGGGGAAAAGGCTAAAATGTAAGGTCCCATTTTAGAAATTTTAGGAGCAATCTATCGACCGTGTTGCTTTGGTTAATTTTGCATTGCGCAACTCTCTTCAGGGAATAAGCACAGAAACAATTTTGATAATATTTCATGGTAAACTTTATTGTTGGTATAAACTGGGATGGGCTTATTAGTGGAGTATACAGTATACAGTAACTTCCAGGCCACTAATTATCTCCTACTCTCACCACATTTCTAGGCCTTTAGAAGAAGGCGTGTTGTCATCTAATACCACCATAGATATTTTCACTTATAGGGAACCAGGTGCAACAACATTACTTAAGGCTTACCGTGGCCTGGACTCTATGTGGTACTTCTGGAGCAAAGATGATCCTATAGAATGGAACCTCTTCCCCTATTCTAGACCACAACACCGTTACAGGTTCTCTCCATCAATTGTTATCCTTCACAATGATGATGTATGGTATGAATCAAATGATGTTCAACGAAGATCAGTGATCTGTGAAAAGGAAATAGGCAAGTCTCAATCTATCATTTCTGAACTTCCGTACGAAAATGCCTTTATACAGCCTCTTTCTATTCACTTGTTCAATTGAATTAATGGTCTGATTAATCAACCTGGTAGTTACTATATTTTGGATGTAAAAGTCAACAGTGTGAGGTTAAAAGTCCAAATTTTCTGTGACAATGATATAGAAATTGATTATGAATATAATCACATGGACATAATCATATGGGGACTAAAGTCATACAATTTTAAATAGTAAATCGAAGTAGAGTATATAAGACAGTAGATGCTGTTCACTTACATGCCACCTGGTGGGTTTTCAATGAACTAACAACTGATTGTGATTTGTGCATTTTGGGAGTTTGTGGGTCCAAATGAAATGAATAATATTGATAAGGCAAACTTGATTAACAATTTTTCTTATAACTCACATGATAAAATTTGCATATTCTACAATAGCTGCTCACCTCAATTTTTCAATACTTTTTGTTGTTACTTTTCTTAGAAATGGTCAATATAGTTTTTCCTTGCTACATACAGTAAATAACAATTAGTTTGATCAGGATATTGTTGATAATTTGTTCACTGTGGGGAAAAATGTCACTTTTCCCATTGAAATCAATGGTAAAGGGTAATTTTCTTTATTATGCAATAACTTTTTTTATAAAAAAAAAGGGCAAAATGTGAATATTTTGTTTGCCATGGCCTATTTATGACCTGACCTTTGCTGACAACATGTATCTAAGATATATTTTTGGTCACTAAAAATCAAGCTGAACAGCATCTATAAAGTTTAAAGAGTCGACAGTCTTCTATTGCAGTTTCTAGGCATCCACATGGTGTCCAAAACCCTCTGTATACACAATATAATGCAAAAATATATCTTTCATGACCATGTAATATTTTTCAAGGACTACCCTTACTCATTTCTGCTTACTTATACAAATAACAACCTTTGGTTAGGTGAAAAGAAACAAAAAAGTTTGAAAAAAATACTTTCAAAAGGTTATGTTATTCTTGCAGTGGAAGCCATGACGTGTGAGGATGTGCCTCCTCCACCAATAGATGGAGGATTGTTCACAGTTAATGACACTCATGTGACCTATGCTTGCATTGAGGGATATGCCTTTCCTGATGGAGACATGAATAAAATGTACCATTGTTCTGTTGCCAGCCTCGCCCCTCTTTACCCCTGTCATGGTAAGATCATTATTTCATCTGTATTTTGTTTTCTTACCCAATGGGCACAGCTGTCCCAGGTTTTGGATGAATCTCACCATTTCTGTTAATGATTATAAGGCCTATGCTTGACATTTTCTATTGGATGAATTCAATACAAGGAACTCGTCTAATCTAAGAAGAACCCCTTCCCAAACGTAATACATATAAGAAATCTTAAGTACTTATGATTGTTTTTTGCTGATCTCAAAATGATAACATATCCTTTAAGAGCACTGGAAAGAGATTCTTCTGCAGGATAAGTTGGTTATAAAACATTAGGTTATATATTGCTTAGTTAAAAATGATTTCTGAAGGGTTTCTGAAGTACTATTGCAAGTGTGATATCCCTCATCTGATCTCAGAATCCTCTGCTCACTATTACACTCAATATGGGTATGTAGCTACTGCGTGACGATCAGTTATGAAATGAATTGTTTGCTTGTTGTAGTTTTACAGAGAAATATTTGCTGGATATATTATGCACTACGAACCGACTTCACATATGCGGTCAACTTTTGCAAGAACCTCAATGCCTCTCTCATTAGTACAAGGAGTGAAATTGAGGAACAGCACCTCCAGAATATCAGGTGAATATTTGCCATGAAACCTGTTTTCTAAGGTAGATGCAGGATGCAGGATGAGGAAAAAAATAAAATGCTTCTCTTCTGATACACCTAAGCACACTTTTGGCCCAAAATTTATTTGTTTTATGATGACAAACTTATACTGGCCTTTATAAGTCAAAAACTTTTAAGAATATTAATTTTTCTTTAAAATGATATCTTGATTCAGAATCATACCACAATTGCAGCGTGGATCACCACCTTGATAAATCTTTAAAAGATGCTCATCCACAGCTCCCGTGGGGGTCCAGGGGGGTTCCTTCAGGAGCTTCCTGAAGACTGTGTCCCCAACAGACCCTTGCTGTTTGTAGAAGGTGAGAAATGGGGAGACAAGACTTGGTAGCTCATTTGATAGAGTGCCCGCTTTGAGTCTAAGAGGTCATGGGTTTAACCCTGGCTGAGTTACACCAAAGACTTTAACAATGGAAGTGGTCATTGCCTGCCTGGCACTTGGTATAAGTAAGAACCACAAAATATGACTGGTTGGTCCAGTGTCAGTATAACTTGACTAGGTGGGATACTGTGTGGGCCTATGACATGATATCTCAGTGTAGCAGTACCATAAAGAGGCCTAAGGCATTGGGTCCCACTGCTACAAATAGGCACTTCATTTCATAGATTACCATCTGAATTTTGAGGAAATTTTCATAATATCTACATAATTTTGATATTTTTGAAGCACCAATATAACATAAATCCTATATTTTCTGAAAGGCCTACGTCTGAACTAGCAGGGGATGACTAGGGAATACTATTTGATATAATATCATGGATCATAGGGAGTTCTGAAAAGAATAAATACCATTTTTCCCAATTGAGGAGATTTCCAGAGAATGACCCCACTTAAGATCAATTTTACTGGTAATTTTAAAGGGTATTTTGACATTGCATTGTGACATTATTAATTTTATAACATTCTGGTTGTATTTCAAATAAAATAATTAATTTATAACATTTTGTATTGGTAATCTCAACTTCACCAGACTATACACCTTTCTCATTAAAGTGTGGTACCCCCTGGTGAATTAAATTGAAACACCTTTTAGGTCTTTTCCTAAAGTTAACCTATATGCTTCACTTCATATAGGTTAATTATAGGAAAAGACCTAAAACATTGTTTCAATTTAATGCACCAGAGGGCGCCACACTCTTAATGAAAAAGGTATAATGTTGTTATAAAACAACAACAAAAATATCATCAAAGCAACACCAAAAACTATAACCCTCTGTCTTGGAGAATCGCAACCTAACGTAAAGAGATGTAAGTGTTACATGGAAATTGGGCAGGTAACAAAAAAGTATGGTTCCAGAACATGCTTGTTAGGTTGCTGTTTGCCTTGGAAGGACTTACAGAGGAATCACTATATCAAATCAGTCTAGGGAAATCTGTGTGTCAATGTGTCCTCAACAACCAGAAAATGAACGTGGATGAGCAGAAATTTATTTCTGGTCATCCACCTGACGACCAGATATTTTGAAGATATTACTGATATTTAGAAATGTCAACTTGCCCCAATATTTTGGACGATCTATGTGGATGACCAGGTTTTCATTATTCATCCTTAGATGACTAGAAAACATGAGGACATTTCCTAGCCTGCAAATTGATTTCAATTTGGAGGTCCAAGAATTTACAGTTACGGAAGAAGTATTTGATATTCATTTTCCATTTCTAATGATTATCTTAATCAATGATAAAGAGGTGATACTTGATCCATACATTTTTCCTTGATGTGTTTATTATGTATTACCTAATTTATATATCACTACACAGTTGCCATCCAAGGAAGAAGGCTCTTTCCTGCTAAACAAACTACAGATTAAGATACTCTTGCCATACAAACTGAATACTTACCCTTACAATAGAATTAATTCAATTTACAGAAATGCAGAAACCTGGATAGATGGGATAAGTAACGAAACCAAGGGATTGTGGAAATACTCCGATGGAAAACCTATGATTTACAATAAGATACCTATCCACATAACAGAGCCAGGCCATGTCGGTGTCATATACTATTATACAGACAATAAGTGGTATGTTGGTGAACCAACCCAAAGTCATGAATTTGGCTGTGAAAGGAAGCCAGGTAAGGGGTTTATAAAGAAGGGGCTTAAAGGCTATATTCCACTATGCGGTATTTGCTTGCAATACAAATAAATGATGCAAGCAAACTGACACAAACTTGCTTGTGGTAGGGTAGCGCAAGGTGGAATGTAGGTACTTGCAGCACTTGCAAGTACCACACATGATTTTATATAGGATTATGTTGGTATCAAAACTTGTTGAAGCTGAGGCAACTGCTAACAACCGCAAAGTGGAATATAGCCTTAAAGCCCCATAACCATTTGCCGATGGACTGACAGCCGACCACCTCACTGCAGAGTTGACCGACAGCCATCAGCTGTTGGCGTTAAATTATCAAACATGCTTAATATAGATCAGTGCATGCATCAGAGCGCCTGTCGGTGCACCCATTGCTGCACCCTTCAGCTGACTCTGACTGGACAAGGCACAGATCGGTGCTTGAGTTGGCCAACAGCCTTCAGAGTTGGCTGCTGATCTTAGTGCTGATTCATGGGGTGACCATGTCAATGTTGGTAAGTGGGTATGGGGTTTAAGCGATTACAATTCATCTCGATAACTCGACATATTCATTGGTAGCATGAGCATAAAGGTTTGACTCAAGTGATATAATTATGGAAATGGCCATCACAGTATACATAAGAGACCTGTTGCATAAAACACCCTATTACTGCCAAACAGGTGACTTATCATGATACATTGTCAAACTTTGATGTGCTTGAACGCTTGAATATAATCAAGGAACCAAAATTCTGAATTTGTGTGAATCAAAGGGAGCGAAAACCAATAAAATTAACAAAATGTTCAAAACTCAGATGAGTGTAGAAATGTCATATGAGTCTAGTTAAGGTCAGTGGTAAAGGTTTAGCTGTGAAAACTAGCTAAAACTGAAGTAGAATTCTGTAAGAGGTAATATTTCCATTTGTTTGTCACAAACCCTAATTTTGCAGATCCACATTAATTGAGCTGAGCAAGGAAAACATCTTTTAAATTATTCTCTTCCATATTTCATGGTTTAGATTTTAACATGATCCAGAAATAGGCTCAAGGAATGGATTTCCATGATCACTTGAGTTTAGAAAATTTCTTAGAATTATTGGTTTTGGCTCCCTTTAAGTTCATTTGGCTTACGTAGGGATGTAAGTCAGGGTTAATGAAAAAATCTGAAATCCCAAAAAGGAAATGTGAAATTATCTTAAAATGCTATAAATTTGATGTAAGAAATTAATTTTGAAAATTATTGTTCGAGTTGGTGCTGTGAAAAAATATGAAATCAGACAAACCTTGAAAACTTACATCCCTGCTTACATATTTGTAGGAATGCTACTTAACATTTTCGTTCAAGTAGCTGTAAAAGTTTGAGTTTCCTAGTCTTATAGTTGAAATGCAACTTTCTTTTTTCCTTGTAACTCCCAAAAGCTGATCGTTCAAGTAGCTGTAAAAGTTTGAGTTTCCTAGTCTTATAGTTGAAATGCAACTTTCCTTTTTCCTTGTAACTCCCAAAAGTTGATCATGAGGAAAATGACTGTTGAATGGCGTAAAAAATGTTTTGAATTTGTTCATTTGCTATTTTCATTGATGAAGGACTTGGCCATATGCATGTTCTCTATTTCCTTACCAGAGCAAATGTTATTCCTATGATAAATCATAATCAGGGGTGTGCATGATAACAAGCTCAAACCAGGTCAGAGTTGTTTAAAAGCAGGGTTTAAAGAAGTAACTAAAGAAGCCAAAAGAGTTAAGTAGAAATGATTGTATGTCTACATAAAATTTTGTTATGTGACAGTTGATTTGTTCTCATCATTTAGTGGCATTCCGGTTTTCTAGTTAGCAATTGTATTATTAGTAAGAATAACTAAAAGTCTGTAGTATCAGGTCATACTGTATCCATGCCCTCTTTGACACAAATACAAGTTATCCGCTTATGTCTTTACCTTTGCCAATGGTAGGGACTACCTGCACTCTTCCACCTCCAAGTATGGCCCATGCTACAATGACATATAACACTACTCATGTGAACTACACATGTGACGATGACTCAATTTTCTATGATGGAACAAAGACCAAAACCTACACCTGCCAGTGTGCTTCCTTCCAAGTCAACCAGCATTGTTTTCGTAAGTAAATGAATTGGGCAAATATTCATTCTTAGGATTACATGTCTAACAGCTGCCCGATCTATTAATCATACCCATTGATATTAAATGCAACTCGAAGAAGCATAGCACAAAAGTAAGAACAAATATCATAAACCAACCACACAGGGAAAACAGGGAAAATGGCAAAAAAAAATCCCTGACAGGGAAAACACATGGAATTTGCAAATTTTGCCAAAACACTGGGAAAACGCAGGTAATTTCATTTGGCCAGGTTCTGAAATTCCTGATTCTCAAGATAATAGGGATTCGACTTTTTGTTGTTGGGTTATCCAATTTTTTCTGCATAAAGAAGCTTTTAAAATAGAACAACTTGCTGGATATGACGCAGGGAAAAATTGCCGAGGGACAGGGAAATCTCAGAAAAAAACACAGGGAATTTGAAAATGGAACTTTGGTTGGTACCCTGCTGGCTGTCCCTATGGTCTAAAACATCCATCACTCACTCACTATTTTAAAGGGAACCTTGTACATAATCATTGGATAATTATTTTCAATTGAAAATCTGGGAGTCTGATGTTTGCACTGAGAACTGACCATGCTAGGGATATCTTAAGAGTATTCAAAGTGTATACAAGTTTATGGGACTTTAAAATTTGGTCTAATTTAAGTGTTTTTAAGGGAAATCCCCAGATTTGTGACGTCACATTGACAATAATTGGGAATCCCCAGGTTTAAATAAAAGGGAATCCGCTACTCTCTAAGACTTATAGAAAGTAAAATAGGCTTTAAAATAAAATATTTATGTTAGGCCCCATAGAGACTACTTTTAATTGTACTTTTTACTTTCCTCAGTTCATTCAATAATCTGGGATTCCCAAGTTATCTTACATGGGAATTCCCTTGATTATGACATAACAAGGACAGTCTTGAAAAGCTCAAAATTGAGGGAATTCCAAAATTTAATTTTCTTTATTGTATAATTTACTATATCCTGATATATTGCCCTTTTTTTCCATTTGGAACGTTTTAGGATTATATAAATGAAGTAAAATACACACAAATTGGGAAGTTGTAAATTTATGTGCAAGGAACCCTTTCAGAATCTGATCTTTGAGTCTGGACCAGTATGAATTGACCCTCATTACTCCACATTTTGAACTTGCATCAGTTTACTCCCTTGAGCACCATGTTTCATCAAACAATATTTCATATAGGAGGCATGAGTATGGTTCAGATCATCCAATTATTCTGTTCTAGAAAATGGAATAATAACTATTGCAACACCCATGAACAAATCATATTCTTTAAGGACAATGCTATTAAAACTGGGAAAAGTTCTTATATTTTACAGATAGATAGATAGATTTTTCCAATTTGACGGACCTTATTCTACTTTTCACAATCTTATTGTTGATCATCAGGGAACACTCGAAACGTATGCTACAGGCCGATCAAGGTCTTGCGACGTCAAGAGAAACAGGAACTGATATGCAATGAGTACAATGCAACCTTGGCAAAGATTCTAAGTGAAGCGGAGTTTAGTCAAGCATGGTTATATAGGTAAGAAGACATTTTCTATATAGGTATTCATTCATCAAATTAAAATTTAAGATGACAAGGACTTTTCCACTTGAATATTTAGATGATCTGTTGAAAGATAATCTTTAGTTTCAAAAGTTGGCAGAGGCAAATAGAAAGCAGATAGGTATAGACTCAAGATGTTATGCAAATGAATACAGAAGGATTGGAAAGAGATTATTTTTGCAAGTGGTTTCAATAAAACTTTTTTTGTAATACATACCAGAAAAATATTACAAATTACCGAAAATCCAAATTGGTGAAATAACATTTCTACGTTGCATTAGCGATGTTTGATCGACTCAAATTAATCAAAAGACCACGAACGATTCTTTTTATCATTAAGTCACTCCATGTACATTAAGTATTTTGTTCTTCCAGTTGTATTTGGGATGTTAATGGAATACATTGAGATGAACAAGATGATTAACTATGCTCAAAATCTGATATATGTAAACAATAGCTAAGATGAGGCTGGAAGGCATGATGTATGTAAAATCATATAATCATTGTTGATAAGAAGCCATCCAGACTTCCAGGAATCCAGGAATTCCATGGTTCTGGAAGTAGTTGGGTTATTTTTGTGATCTATCCGAGACTGAAAAGAAATATTGTGTTACATAGGGGAGTAGGCACGACCTGATAGATTTTGATGGCTGAAATAACAAATATGATAAATTTAAGGAGAGGTTTCTTGCTCTATATAGCTTCCTTTTCTAAAAAGGTACACTTGCAGACGGCCTCTCTGTCATTCTCCACCCAGATTCTAAGTCAATAATGGGGATATAGGAGAAAGCAATGTGAGATGATTGTCAGTTACGGAACCGTGAAAAACTGTCCCTCCACTTTTTCAATCTCACCACAGATTCTAAGTCAACAGATATGAGAGGGCAATGCTTGTTAGTTAAGCCCCATACCCACCAAGCAACTTTTACAGGGTTGGACTACAGATCGGCACTGAAGTTGGCCGATTCTGCCCCTAGAATCGGCCAATTTTAGCGCCGATTCAGATCAAACATGCACATTTCAATAAACTATACTAACAGGCGATTATAAGACTCTGCTGATTTCAGCACCGATCTGTTGCCCAATTGTGTAAAAGTTGCTTAGTGGGTATGGGGCTTTAAGGTGTACTGTGAAAAACGGTTCTGCCGTGAATTAGGGCTAAAGGCATTTGTTAGTGATGAAAGAGTAGTTTGGTTTCTCCTAATAACAAACTATGCATATTTCTTCTCTAAAATTAGTTTAAATTAAGTTTTATTGAAATGCATGATCTTCCAAGAAAATGTCATTCTTTGATTGGAATGTCTATAAAAGTGGCAAAGAGCAAACATATTAGAATTAGTTGATGCACACATTTGATACGAGGGTGATGCTTAATTAGTTAATATATTTTGCTGGAAAGCAATTTCATTGGTTGACATCAACAGTGATGCCATTGTCCTTACTTTTATAGGATTTCCTACTTTTTGGTGATTTTGGATTGCACAACAGATTTTTCCTAGATAGCTTTATTGTCTGTTTTGAAGTATTTTTGTGTTAGTTTCAAGCTATTCAAATGCAAATTCAATGTGAGGACTCCTAAAGTATGTTTCCATCTTAGTTGCTTCTAGAAAAGGGGCCTTCCATTTAGTATGTACGCACAAATTCACAAATTTTAGACCCCCCCCCACCCCCCTTAGGTTAAAGAATGCATTGGATTTGTATAGGAACGTACCTAAAATTCCCAAAATCTCACACACCCACCCCCCCCCCCCCACCCCACCCCACCTTCGTGCGTACGTACTTAATGGGATGCTCCAAAAGGAAATCAATGGTTAAAGTTAGCTTGCTAATTTGCATAAACTGAGTCCTGACATACGTCTATTTTGCTTTTTTATTCATGCTCATAGGGATTATAAATTCTGGACATATTTTGGAGGAACAGTGAAACATATCCCCGGCTTTTTTACTTGGTTGGATGGCTCAATGGTGTTTTGGACTAACATCAATCATCTTCAAGTACCTATATGGAACTGGGCCTTAGCATTCAAAGGAAGATATTATACCACATATCAGTTTGAAGATTATTACGACTTTAGGGCAATCTGTGAAGTCGAAGGAGGTATTAAAGATTACAATAAAATCAAAATGAATAAATAATTACTGTCAAACTGGCACGATGTTTATATATATATATATTTACATATATATATATATATTCATATATATATGTATACATATATACATATATATATGTATACATATATACATATATATATATACATATATATATAATATTAATATGAAGTCAGAGCTTCATAAATACATAAAGGTTTTTCTTTTATCTTTATATCATCATCACACCTTTTAAGATCACTGTAACATCTATATACTCTCAGTCCAAAGAATTTGGAAAACAGGGTTCCTAGCTCAAATTTAAATCATTTTACGCTATTGGGACAAACACTGCTTTGTTCCCTATCTGGGTTGGTGTCAAAAAACGATCCACAAAATATCCTGAGGGTGCATCGATACATAACATCGATACACTGTCCAAAAAACTTGCATGAAATTGTGTGAAGACGAAATTACATATGTGAAAACATTTTCAATGTATATAATTACACAAAGTATTATGTTATATATATGTTGAAAAAACATTGGGCAAGTTTGGAAGTTTATTACTTGAATTAACCACAAAACCACATGCAGTTTTATGTGCCTGTGTGCAGTTACTTTACTTTATTTTTTATTACATGTACCCATTCTGAGAGATTAAGTTGACCTGAAGATGGAAAGAAAATAATAGTAAAAATTGTTAGTATACATAATCTTGCATTTTCATGAATCTTTTTTTATCAGGACCTGTCTAGTCAGAAGAATATCTCAATACATTTCCAGACCCTCCCTGCAGTGCAGCCCCAGAGGTGAAGAATGCAGTGAAAAATGTGACGGAAACAGAAGTGACATATACTTGCACTGCAAATCACAAATTCCCCGATGATACTACTACTAGGAGTTACGACTGCTTATGTGCTCAACTGGCAACCATGGAAAGCTGCATCCGTAAGGCAAAGCTATTGATCCACAATGCGAAAAAAAAACAACTGATTTTTTCGCATCCATAATTGTGCATTAGGATATGGTTTTATGTTCTGAAGTTTGATAAATTACTTAATTGATAATAATAATATTTTTTGACAAACTAACTCTTGAAGTTACTTCAGAATTGGCCAATAATGGTGTTGTGGATAACCTTTTATAGAATATTATCTTGTCTTAGTTAGGAATTAAAACCTTTGTGATGCAATATTCTTTATCATAGAACTGAATGTAAAATGTAAATGATTCTCAGGCACGTTCACTTCCCTTTTTATATTAAGCATCTTCATGGTAACGTTCTATATCAGTGTCATGCAATTCTCCATACCATGGATAGCTGATTTTCAGTATTTTCAGGAACTGTAGGCTAATTTTGATTGATTTTGTCGACAAATGTTAGTTTACAAATAAAGACACAATTCATGAAAAAATATATACTAAAGCTGGGTTTTAGCTTTCATTGAGTTACCCCGTTTGTTCTTCAGCTCAAAGTCGGCCAGTGTGTTTTAAACTTGTTCAACATCTCAATTACCATGAGACGGCAAATTCTATATGTCACAATTCAAATGGATCTCTGGCGCGGTTGATGAGTGATGATGATTATACAAGAATCAGAGCAGAGGCTGGGTGAGTGCCAATGCTAGAAATTTCTTATGTCAAAATGATGTTGTACCCAGCCAAGTTGTGACATAACAGAAGTGTTCTACTTTTTTAAAAAAAAGTCTATTACTAAGATGGCACATAATAATTATGTTATTGATGGTGAGGTTTCAATCTCACCAAATCAGAATGTTATTATAATGTATTTTGTTGGTAGGTTGGTAAGAAACCAAGACAGATTAATTGTTAATTATAAGAACATTCTGTTTAGGTTGAAGAACTTGACCAGAATGCTATGAAAATGCCACAGTGCAATGTCACATCACTATGTTGCAGCAATGTTATTAGGAACCATTTAAATAACATAACAAGATGCCTTAAAATTTAAATTGACAGTGTAACATGGTCATTCCTTATATTTGCCAGGCAACAGGAGATTTGAAATGATAGTGACAGGGGACATTTCCTGAATTTAACATTGGTCTGATGTAACACAAAAAGTGGTTGTAGATGATTATTGCTCAAATTTGATAAAATTGGCCTTATAACATTGCCTCAAGTTAACATGAGCGAAAAATATATAAAGGAAGTGATCCACAGTGCAGTACTGGTTGGCCCGATGTCAGTATAATGTAACTGGACTGGGTATTGGGTGGGCCTGTGAGGAGATATGTCATTGAGGCAGCACTATAAAGAGTGCATTGGGCACTGCTACAAAATTAAAAAGTATCTCGGCTCATAAGGATTACCTTGTGCAGTCTGGAAGGAACCCAGAAGTGGTAGCCGTATGTTAAATTACCCCACAAACAAACGATAATGGCCCAGTTCTGAATCACTTTTGAAAACTTATGAAAAGAAATGGTGGTTTTCAGTCAGTATGCAAATTATTAGAATCTATCATGTGGTCGGTGTTGTACAAATGACATTTTGTCCTGAAATGATGCTTTTAAATGAAAGGAATGATTAGAAAGAGAAAAGAATTGGTTAATGTTTAGTCACATTGTGGATCAATGGCTTAATGAGCCCATTTCAGTTTACACCAACATTAAAATTTACCATGAATTATTTTCAAAATTCCTTCTGAGCCTCTTCCATGAAGACAGTTGCATAATACAAAACTAACCAAAGTAATTTGGATGACAAGTTGCTTCTAAAATTGGTATATTGCAGCTTTATATATTTGCCTTTTTCCCATAAGAACCAATGTTAAAGCCTGTCAGCCCAGCCTATAATGTCCAACCCTATTTTGCCCTGAAATACGGCATTTTGATTGGCTAGCAAACCTCCTAATCTGTCATTTGGTATAATTCAAGAAACCATAATTGTTAACATAATTGTTGCTTATTTCAGTAACCCCAACTCTAGGAGACAAGGATGACTTACAATGTAATTTTGTTCAACCCTTGTCCAACCTCGGGATGTGCCCAATGGGTTGGGCTTATTCCTCAACATTTGATTTTTTTCCTTTGAGTATTTCCTTTACCAGGAACAGAAGGGAACAAGTCATTCATTCCAGTTTAATGTGCTACATTAAAGAAAACTCCACTTCTTTTCACATATCAGCTTCAAAAAAAGAAATGCTGTTCAAACTCTTATTTTGTACTAACAAGATACTTAGAATGATGATATTTCTCTAGATCCTACCATGTCTGGCTGGATGCTTCAGATCATAAGACCGAACAAATTGTCAGGTTTTCTGATGGTACCCTGGTTGAATGGTTAAAGTACTACAATGAAGGGACACTGTTTCATCACTGGCCCACACACAATTACCAGATTCTCAATTATCGTTCGGGACGGTGGTACCTTGAGGTTGCACATCGCCTATCTTATGTCTGTGAAACACCAAAAAGTGAGTACCATTTCAAGTTTTGAATCTTTGCAAGGTCCAGGGCAGGAGTAGATATGGGCAGAGCAGTGGTAGATACAGAATTTCCAAAAGAGGTGTCAGCACATAGGCTAAGTACTAAAATGGCGTACATTCGCGCACATACACACAACATTTTCCCCTCTTTATTTAGTTTAGGGGTCCACCAAAAGTGGAAAGACAGGACCCCTGGACCCTCTGGTTGAATTGTCAAAGGTCAAAATGTCATGCCAAAACATGAATTGGTTTGAAATTGAGAAATAACATTTTCATGTACATTATTTATCAAAACAAAAAGTTATGATTACTGTGAAGTATTTAGAAGGTATGATGCCGAAAAATGATCCATGCTGTTTGTCACATAGTCATTACCTTTGAAGTCTATGATATAACAACTGAATAAAAAATTAGTAATATCATTAACTTCTAAAGAAAAGGTTCCTGGCCAAAATACTCTTATTACTTTGGCATTTCATATACCACGTAAGGCCGATGACATATATAGGGACTAAATTCAACTAATATAGAAAATTGAGTTGAGTTGTGGTGGTTTTTATTATGTGACCGGGCTTAAGGGCAGGTCCCCACTTGGCTACTAAGCCCTGGTGATTAGTGCATATCAGTCACTTTCACTGGTGTCAAGGAGAAAAAAATAGTCGCCTGGTGACTAACTAGTTGCCTGCAACAAAAAAATGTAATCTCCAAGTTTGGACAGTCTTGCTATAAATCTGCTGGCAACTAGAGGATAAATTATTCCCCTGGCTCAGTGACTAAATGCACTAATTGCTGGCCATATTGGAGAAATAAACATGTCCAATATTTCACCTGGAAACCATGGTGCTTAGTGGTTTAGTCACCAGACATGATACCAGTTTCTAGTTAACATTAATCGCTGCCGATTTCCAGTAATCTAGTCGCAAGTTGGGGACTTTTTTCCCCCGTGGGGATCCGGGGTGAGGGTTCCTTCGGGAGCCTCCTGGGAAGAATAGGTCCCCAGCAGCCCCTTGCTGTTCGTAGAAGGCGACAATTGGGGGGACCAGACTCAGTAGCTCTTTGGTAGAGTGCCCGCCCTGAGTCTGGGAGGTCTTGGGATTTATCCCTGGCCGAGTCACACCAAAGTCTTTAACAATGGTAGTGGTCTCTGCTTGCCTGGCACTCGGTATAAGTAAGAACCACGAAACATAACTGGTCGGCCTGGTGTCAGTATAATGTGACTGGGTGGGGTATTGTGTGGGCCTATGACATGATATCTCAGTGTGGCAGCACTATAAAGAGGGCATTGGGTCCCACTGCTACAAATAGGCACCTCATTTCATATTTGGTCACCGCCCCTGTGGCGTAAAATTAGCTGAAAGGCTTTACCTTGTGCAGTCTGGTAAAAGAACCCTGAAGGGTTGGCCGGACGTTAAACTAATCGCACAAACGATCAAACTATGCTTAAGACTGAACCTTGCACCTTATCTGCAACATATCTATTTATAGTGTGTCATATAGATTCTAATATAGATTAAAAACATATGTCAATATTCTATGAATACAGTTATAAATCATGTTAGTAAAAGCTTGCCAACAATTCACCTTTAGGTAAGATTAACATTTATACTACTCATTTAGCAACCAATCACTTTGTCTCACCTTGATTTTGTATAGTATTGTTGAAACGTTACTTTCATAGAATAATTAATCATTACAATCAAACAATCCAGATGAAGGATGCGCTTGGGAACCACCAGAATTGCAGCATGCTACTAAACTTGTCAACTCCACACATGTTACCTATATCTGCGAGAGCGGTTATCACTTCAGTGACTCAACAACAGTTAAAACCTACGATTGTGAATGTGCCAGCTCGGCTGGCCTTGAGCCATGTATTGGTAAGATAGATTTGAAATATCTCTTGTCTTTAAGCTACAAATCATGCTTTTGTCTACTTGAATGTGGACAACATGACACTTTATGACCTTATATTGCAGTTGGAAAACTCTTAGATATAGGTAAGCAGAATGTTTCGAAATGTTTTCGTAGAACATATTTCACAAACGAAGATGCCTTTATAGCATTCTTTGAATTAGTTTTTCATTCATACATTGGGAGCATTTTGTTTGTTCTTAAAATTCTAAATTAATGTTTTCAATGAGAAACATAAATTATGATAACAGTGAGGTTGACAGGTTACTATGGTATAAAACCCCCGAGACAAATCACAGGTCCCATCCCAAGGGTCTATGGCATAAACAAGGAAGGAAAAGCAGCCTTAATTTCAGCCTATACACCTAGACTCTTTCTCTTTAAGGAGAGGAGAAAGGTTTCCCCTCATCCTCTTGAAGCACACCTTTCACTCCCTATTATACTTATGTTTGGCTCATTTGGTTAGGGGTTTCGCTTCAAGAAATAGAGGACATACATGCACCCCCTGGTGGTATACATCAATACTAAACCTCTATGTCTCAAGAAGAAGACCTCACCTTATGAGCCTCATGTGAGATATAACAGGGAGAATCTTTGCTCTTTAAGAGGAAGAGGCATTACCTTCCTCTTCCTCTTAAAGGTACTTGGGTGCATTCAGGGCGCCACCTGGGAGGTGCATTAAGAACTAGAAAAAAACTCTTATTTTAAGCCAACTTCGATGCTATCTTAGGTATGTTGACACTTACAAAAATACAATGCACATAATTTTTCTTTGAATCAAGTAATGTTTCCTAGTATTTTCCAAGCAAATAGTGCTCAAATACTCACATTTTTAAGGTTATTCACTATAACTAATCTCACAAACGGTAAATGTTCTTTATTTTTTTCTAAAATTCATGTAATTGCCTATTCTTGTTGTATACTGAGTTTGGTGGGAATTGCAATGGTAGTTTTTTTGTGATTTTACAAAAACTCATTTTTCCCATAGAAACCAATGGTTAAGGCAATTTTCTTAATCAGGCTGTAACTTCTTTCACAAACAGTAAAAGATCAAAATTTCAGTTTCAATTTACTCCTATAGATATAAGTTTTGATTAAAAAAGAATTATCTAAGAAATTTGACAGGTCAATAAAAATCAGGTTGACCACACCCAAGTACCTTTAAATAAGCAGAAAGTAGGTGTATGGGAATATTCACACAAAATCATTGTTATAAAATTGAGATTCACGCACTTGGAAGCAAATCAAAAGTGTAATGAAATACATAAACACAACTGGACGAGTATGGAGATATGGGTGGCCGGATTACCCAGGGTGGGAACCATATCATGACTCTTCGGACTCGTCGTGATATGGTTCCCACCCTGGGTAATCCGGCCACCCATATCTCCATACTTGTCCGGTTTTGTATTTATCGTACTTTTCATGGAATTTTGAAGCTTAAATTATATATATAGATAAGTGAAACATATGTGATAATATTTATCCATGTTCAAGCGATCAATTTTTTCGACCGGGCCAATTCTCTTGGAACTTTTTTCCGCGGTGGACTACAATTGACTGGAGTGAAGAGGCTGAATGACCTACTTTCCGTTTGAACAAAACTCCCCGTACATTACGCCGAGTGAAATCTGGCCATCGGGATCCACATACGAGTCCGTTTTTTTATTATACTTTCACGGAATTGAGCCTATTTCAAGCATAAATCTATTAGATCAGGCCGTTTCATTTGGAATTATTTGGTGGCAGACTACTTGTTGCTATGTGTAGTGAGGATGGGCATGGCTTAGCGGGTGCACGTTGCCTGAGTCATCGTCCTTGGGCCATGAGTGATGGGTGGGGCTGGGCCTAGACTGCTAGGACATCGGGACTCGTCCTGATATGGTTCCCACCAAGGCCAATCTGCCAATCTGTATCTCCATACTCGTCCAGTTTTGTATTTATTATACTTTTCTGGAATTGTTCCCGCACTCGGTGGATGCTTTCACAACAGGAGAGGTGGGGCCTGCTAGTGGCAGTCCTGACTTGCGGGAATTAGGTCAGATTTAAAAATCTAGGTCGCACTTGTTTTCCGTATCCGTAGAGTCTACAGATACGGATTTCATATCACCACAGTCAACTCGTTCACTGTATGCCTATTTGGCAATTCCGGAAAAGTATAATAGAAATAAATGATATCCCACTTTAGTGCACATCTTTAATGTATATGCATGTAATAGCCAATAGTCAGAACATCAGAAAAAATGTTCAGACTATTACTAGCAGTAGGGTATGCCATACATTGTAAAAGCCTTGCTACATTCCTTAACAAACAATGTTTTTATTGGCAATTGTTTAAGGTTCAAGAAGGGTATCTTACATTAGATCACCCATGAAGCTCAATTTCCATCAGGCTGGAAAATTCTGTGAACTAAATGGAGGCCATTTAGCTAAAATACTAAACAAAGAAGAAAATTCCAAAGCAGCACAAGTGTAAGTATCAAAAGAATTTTGAATGGTCTCAATCATGCATATACGGGAATGTGATAAACTGTTGGATTTACATGCGCAATGGAATATGTGTCTCCCCACACAAAAAGGATGCTCCAGGTGGGAATTGGGCATTAAAGAGGATGTTTTAAGCTTTCAAATGATACCAGGCACATCAAAATTGAATAATTTTCAAGGAATTTATGGGCTGTAGAACACAGGAGGGTCAGTGTTCCTGAAAATGGCAAAAAGCCTGGATATTGAATATTTATCTAAATATTTAGTAATGAAATAAAATACTCTCCATAAATTAACAAAAAGTCATAAAAGCTAGTAAGCTTATAACTTTTGTTCTACAAAAGATAATCTCTTTAAGTTTGGACTGGTTATACAAACAAGTGATGTTTTTCCGAATGGGTTACAATTTTTGACACAATTGGCAAAATTTTGTAACCAAACATCTGATGTTTTGTAATATTTGGGGAAAAAACATTCTTTTAACATTCCAAAATAGAATGTTTTTCAAACAAAATGGAATGTTTAAAGTAGGGTAACTGAATTCTACACACAAAGTTGGTTTAAGACATTTTCATCCCTATTTTTCACAAATCTACTCATATTTCCCTTAATTTTAGATGTAGAGCTTAAGATATATCCCCCTTGGAGCATCCTTTCTGTGTGGGGAGACACGTATATATATATATAGTCAATAGTTGAATGATTGTTCTTTGCTTTTCCCAAGCTATTTCTAGATTCTAAAACATATAATCTTTTCATACTTTGATCCTGTTAGGTTGAGTTCTGGGTGCCTTTATGTGTTATCAAGTAGGCTATAGAGCAATGGAAATATTGTGCTATATGTCTGTACAGAAAACTAATATGCCTTCAGACCCCAACACACTTTAAAATGACCTTCCAAATAAAAGAAAAGCTTTTCATAGGTAAAAAATCTGACATTCATGAATATTACACTTCAAGAAATCTTCTTTGTTGGGGTGAAACAATCGTGGAAAGAGATTATCGACACGAGATTCTTAATTTGTGATTTCAGAAGTCAATCCTTGTCATTTATATCTGCAAATGACATTGAAGAGGAAAGGGTTTTCAGGTAAAGAAATTGCTTGGATATTCAACAGATTTATATACCGAGTTTAATCATTAAGCTAAATGATGTTGTGAAGATAAAGTTGTCACACACAACATATTTTTTCACTGTTATCTTAAAATGTGTTTCAAAGTTACAGCATAACCTTATACTAATGGTTGTAGGAACTTTGCTGCAGTGTTTTTTCTTTCTATATTGTAAAAGGGTGATAATGCATAACACTGAATGTTGTGTTTGAAGTTGTGTCACCCAATACAGTAATTTTTGCTGCAATATTTTGTTATCTGATGCATGAGACAAATACATGTCTCATTACTGTTATAAAATAATTGCATGGGTGCGATTCGTAACCATGAGAAATTCAATAAGTACCCGGGCATTCTGATATGGCAATTTTCACAATAAATCCCTCCCTAAAATCCCATGGTTCAAACAAAACAGTTCCAACATGATGGTTATTTTATCTCTTGCAATTTTGCAACCTCTTCAATCAGGGCTGGGATAATGTAACCTTTCCAATGTTCCACGATTGCAGCAAACATTGTCACTTAGCGCTAATGGCTCTTTTGCTGAATTACCTCATTTGCTGACTTTTGTGGATTGTCTTACTATTTTAACATTCACAATACATCTTATCATGGCAGGTGGTATGATGGGTCTATAGCAACATGGTACTCATGGTACAGTAAAGCTAATCGTCAGGAAGGATTTCAAGCAATCGTTGTTTAGTAAGTATTCTCTATTATATTTACAAATATTACCTCATCATACTTCAAAGTAGCTCTAAAAATGTTGTCTAACAGGGTTTTTATGAGAAGGAAACTCAAAATTCTAGGCTGGTCATTTCCTTTTGTCATTCTGTAAATGCCATACAATTCTCAAAGTATATGTGAACAATTGTGGACACTCCAGTTAAAGGTAAATCTAGGTGACCTTTGCTGTTCCACCTGGTGGATTTAAAAACAAATAAACGAAAAATCAAGACATAATGCTACTATCTATCTGATATTAATTCAAATTGTATATAGAAATGAATAAACAAAAATTACCATTGGGTATCTTTTATTTATAGCAATTTAAAGCATTATAGAATGTATGTATTTCATCATTTTTACAAATAAATTAGCCCTCGAATTTAAATGATAGCATCTATGAAGATGCAGGGAATAACATTTCTTTTTGATATACGTTTAGATATACTTTACCTTTTGAATGATGTAGTCGAGGCTGTGTTTTGCAGCACCAATAATTATAAAAAGAGTGTGGTGACTCCATCCTTTTCTTCAGTCTATGCATTCATTGAACAGTAATCTAAAAAGAAATGAAATAAACAAAACAAATGCTTAAATTGTGTTAGCAAATCACATCAGACACCCAGATTTACCTTTAACTGCAGTTCTATATACACAAATAAAATGGTGAGTAAGATGCAGCTCATTACGTTTTTTGTTACATAAGGCCATGGAAATAATTCAGTATAGGATATATGTTGATATCTATGTACCTTTAATCAATGCTATAATATTCAAAGTTCCTGAAATATAGTTCCTATAAAAAGAAATGGGAATATAGTCCAAATTATCTCCACCAAGAGTAGACAAAGTTTTATAGAAATCCTAGGTAAAATTTAGTATTTGGTTACATGTTGGCCTTCCCTTTCCAAGGAGAATAGTATTTTTTTCTGCATTACCACTAGGTTTGAATGAGAGTTAATGAAAACTTAATATCATTTTGATAATGTTTCAGCCGATTTTACATGCATCACAAACATCCAAATGCCTCCTACAACTTTTTTTGTGAAAAAGAATATTGTAAGTGACTCTTTTAAATCATATCCCTTGTTATCCATTTCCAGTTTCATCCAAGATCATTCAAAATGTATCATATATTATACTCTAATATAAAGTGCATGCTTAACTGATGGGATTGTAGTAACACACTACTTATATTTCATTCTAATATAATGAGCATGATTATCAACATTATATTAAAGCAAAGCCAAGCTGCGCAGTTCCACAGAGTGAAAGGACACCTCAGACTTACACAAATCAGTCTGACTGTGAATCAAACAACTACTGCTGGCAGATTCCAACACCTCCTGATGCTGATGTACCCCACTGTTTTGATCCTATAATTACAGGTAATTGAATATTTCTTCTCTCCCACCACAGTAGCTACTCATTAATTTTGAAATAAGTTTTCTCAGTATCATCTGTCAGGCACAATATTTTTGTAATAGTTTAGCTAATCAGGATTGATTTGCATCTCATGATTAGAAATTCTGTCTTATCATGGATAAATCTTACACCTTATAATCCCTCTTTGAGACTTTTTTGCAATAGCGCCATTCATTTTAGTGAAGGACAAAATTGCCGATCTTGAGAACCTAATCAAAATTTCCCTGATTAGTCTAATTAGTTACAAAAATATGGGCCCAGGTGAATCAATACAATCAAACAAAAACATTTTCAATTAAAATAGAATAGTCAAATCTGGTGATTTATGATGATAATAAAAAGAATGGTCTACATAAAGACATAACATAACAGATTTTATACTTTCCATAACCTATTTTCCAAATACCTGTTCCAGAGCCAATACCAACTGATGAAGATTTATGTGCATCGCCTCCAACTGTAGCCCATGCCTCTTTCACAAAGACGACCACTGGGGTGACATATACATGTGATGAGGGAACATCATTTAATAATGGAGCAACATCCAAGCATTATACATGTGATTGTGTTAGTCTGGCACCCATACAACCTTGTGCTTGTGAGTAATCTAAGTAGAACACCTTTATCCAACCTGAATGGACTATATTAGTTACAATGCACTGAGAATAACTTATTTGATGTACATAACTATGATTTCAATTTGTCGAAACATAATTTTGATGTTTTGAATATTAAAATGCATTAAATTATAGTAATAAAATAAGCTGTTTCATTCATTGAAGGGGCTGTATCTAAACAGTATGTACTTTTTATGAAGGGGTTACAGGACTTTTCATGGTAGAGAAATTATTTATTAAAGCCTTGATAAGATTGTTCTTGCCTAGAAAATTCATAATTAAATTATAATTTATTAATTTTGAAGTTCATTCATTTATCTCTTTTGTCAAATAGATAAGTATCGACCAGACATATGCCTGATAGAAGCAAGCATGAAGGCAACTCAGTCTAGCGCATATAAGTATTGTAACAAATATGGTGCACAATTGGCCATTGCTTATGACAGTAATGAGAATGACAGACTTTTACAAAATTCGTGAGTATGAATTCAAATTAAATGTGTCAGGCTTATAAATGGTGTGAATTTTTAATTCTGGTAAAAAGAAACTCTTGAGATCCATAGCTGGAAATAAACTAACACGAAATGTATATTTAATCATACAAATTAAAGTATTTTGAAATTACATCTGTGGCAGATCTCTTAGTTTATAAACTGCAAAGTGGTATGTATGTACTGCGCAAACAATTAAGACTATTCAACATATCTGACAGAAGCAAATGTACACCAAAAGATGTCAATGATATTTGAACTCTTTTACCACTGTTGCTAAAAGTAACTTTTTTCTCACTGTCTTGGCCCATGTTCCAATTGCATAGAATAATCTCAACTTTAATGTTTCAATATCCCATAAAACTTCTAAGAGAGCTATG
Organism: Lepidonotus clava; assembly: GCA_936440205.1. NCBI lineage: Eukaryota > Metazoa > Annelida > Polychaeta > Phyllodocida > Polynoidae > Lepidonotus > Lepidonotus clava. The sequence continues at coordinate 6,570,902 of OW387141.1, forward strand.
ATATTTACGATCTGAACACAGGGTTGGGTTAACCCAGTGGCTAGCAGCTTCTGATGACGGTATTGAGCAGGTATGGAGCTGGAGCACTGGTGACCTGGTGATGTGGCAAGGGTTCAGTGGCTCCGTGCCATACAATGAGATGCTAAACAGTCTCATACTGGATCGAGAAAGTGCTTCATGGAAAGATGCATCAGCGTTTGACAAACATGGCTTTCTTTGTGAAGCAGAGCCAGGTTTGTTACTGTTAGCATTGAAGATCATCACTGGTTAAATGACTTCCTAAATGTTTTACATCACCATACTCATTGGATTGAATTGCTGTATCACTAACTGACTAATTTTTGTAGCAATTTTGATCGTACACATACATTTCAATTCAGTATATTGATGATTCAAAAACATGCCAAGGTCAAAATTGAATTATTTAGTGCTATGCAATTTCATACACTTCCATTGGGACCCCTCACCCAATTTGATCTTTTATTCCAAAATGTCTGTAAAAAATACAAGTAAAATTGTGAGAAAAATGAGACAACAAAACCGCCAATTCAGATCCAGGTGCAAAAACTTGGTTTATTTATTACACTTTGTTTTGGGGTTGTGCTGGAGTTGTGCTGAATATCATGTTATAGTGGTAGCATAAACTCTAGGAAATACCCCCAAAAAAGACATCATGTAAAAGCGCCTATAGGCAAACAGATAAACCTGTTACATAATACTTTAATATCTTTCATGGAAGTTATATCTCAGTAACCAGCTGGCTGTTGGTTTTGTGTGACGAAAGCAATATTATAAGCAAAGTAATAGTGCTTTAACTTTGACATTTTTTTCTACTGAAAATTACCTTTCCTTTCATGATATTAAAGATCCTGACTGCTCTACTGCTGCACCTTTCCTAAATAATGCTGAGCGTTTGCAAACTACATCAGCTGAAGTAACATACAGATGCTCTGATGGCTACTCCTTTTTTGATGGATCAATCGAGAAAACCTTTGGATGCCAATGTTATGGTTTAGTGGATATTGCAAAATGTATTGGTGAGTGTTGCCATCCAATGATCATTGAAACACTGCAATTCATGGTAATACCAAGCAAAGGAAAGACACAGTTCAATGTGTAAAACCTAAATTCTAAATTGAAGTGAAAATACAAGTGTTAGATTGTATGTATTATCTAAGCCTTCTTTCATATTTCTCCTAAATCATAGTCAATTTCTTGTTTTCCTTTTTGGGAAAACTGAAGTATGTTAAGAAATCGTTGTCATTTCAGAAAGAACAGTGTATGTGTCATCATATAGGACCACATTTAAGGAGGGAGCGCAGACATGCGACAGGCTTGGTGGAATCTTGGCTGAAGTAGATGATTTCCAAACCAGCAATACCATTATCATTATGCTGTATGTCAGTTATGGCTAAGTATATTGTGTTACATACCATAGACTGTTATTCAGAAGATCATGCTTTTAGGATGAATAATTTTGAATGTACTGTTTCACTGTTTGTTAAAAAAAATAAAGAATTCTCTTTTTCATTTGTTCATTCACAAATAAGTGAAATCTAATCGATTATCATTAGATAGATTATGTATGCATATATTTTCAGCGTGAAATGGAAAATAGAGTCAGCTTGGATTTCAAATTCCTCATCTCATGATACAAACTTTGGAGGGGGAGTGTGTGTGACGATAAAGGATAGTGGCGAATTCAATGACATAAACTGTGAAGAAGAACATTACTTCACCTGCCAATTTCCTGATGGTAACTTATTATTTCCTGTCATTTATGACCACAAAATTCTAATCATATCCTGAACTTCCTATGTTTTAGTATTCATATCTCTTACTGAATATAAAAGCTTACTGTATGAAAACTATTACTAATAAACTATTGCTGGTGGATAGATAAGAATTAAAAAGCTGATATTGCTTCAGCATGAAGTTGGGGTTTAAATTCAAAATCAATCTAAGAAAAGAATTGAGCTTTTGATTGAATGCCAAATTTCTATACAATGCTAGTTTTTAAGGATTGAAACACCACTGCACCATCATATGTCAAAAATAATTGAATGTCGAGAAATTGGAATGTGATCAATTAATGATTATGTAAATTTTCCAAATTCACTTAACATTGAGTATTGGCTTGATTGAGACTGCTTCTTTTATTATCTAATTTCTTTTCCAATTGAGCAGGGTTCCTTTTATTTCAAGAACAAACAATGCAATACTTAATCTCTGTTACATTCATTTTTTTATATCATCTAATCTTAGATACAGCTGTATATCCAATGACTTTGAAGTCCACCTTATCCTGTTGGAGCCTAAATAGCCTTCTACTGGAAGTACCTGGTAAGTAATATATACCAGAAAGTGCAAACATGAACACTGCATGTCACAGTTTGATTGAAACCAACCATTAGAGTATTAAAGGGAGGGGCCAGTGACTGTTAAACATGGCAGTGTCATAAACCTTACTTTCTAGGGAGTATTCATGGCAATTGTTCTTGAATGATTACATAAACTAATTTTTGACAAGATTTGTAATCAAAAGTATTTTAAAGATTTAAAAAAAAATAAAGTCTTCATGTGTGGTGTCACACACAGATTTCTGTTTTTTGGAGGATCAAAGGGATCAGACATTTCTTGAAAATTAATCAGTCTGGAAAGAACCTTGTGTGGTTGACCGGATAACCCTAACAAAAAAATCAAACTAAACTTAAAACTAACGTTAATCACATGACAAAATCTGGAATAGAAACATTGCATACTTCTATATTGACATTAATTCTAATATATAAACTGTAATATATCCAGAATTCAGGCAGACACAGTTCCAAGTTTTCCTGTATTTTATGTGCCTGCAGGCTAATTTAGGCACATTTTGTAGACAAAAACATGGGTAAACCAATACAAATAATGCATCTAATGGCAATATCAAAATATGTAACTAAAAATATCTTTAAATTATCTTCAGAAATTGAAGAATATACAGAACGAAAAGAACAATTCAGTATTCTACCTTTTCATAATTCTAAACAAACGAAAATGTCATGGATGACTAATCATAATATGTGAAAGGCTTATAACAGGAAATGGCATTGTCAACATATTTCCCACAATGCACCTTGATTTAGCCTGCAGATAGGCCAAATTACTACTTACCAGAGAACCGCATTTGGGGGAATTGAAATTCAACTGGCTCCTCTCTTCAAAGTTGGGAATGCATAGTTTATTCCATTCACTGATATCATTATTATATATGCTATACAAATCAAAGTAAGAGTATTGATTAATCAGAAAATATCCATGGGTGAAACTGTCTAGACAGAGCTGTCAGAGATATTAGACTTGAAGAAGAATGTTAAAGATATTAGCTTTAAAAAGGTACCCACTTTATTGTCTTTTATAAATGTTATGAATTGATCTTTAAATTTGTAGTGCAGTATGGCATATTCTTTTTGATAGCTTAATAGAGAAGATTATAAAAACTACAAGAATAATACTAGATACTTTTTCTAAACGATGTTTCATTTGAGTCTATAAAACACAAATGCTATGTTCAAAATAGGGTGAAAATGTGCTTTATTTTGTAGAATTCAGAGGTGTAACCTTTTGCCCAAGATCAATAATGTACTTTACCAACGAGGTTGCTCTTACATGGGATTCTGCAAATGAGGCATGCATCGAGGCGGGTGGAACATTGGCTAGAGCTGTTTCCAATGAAGACGTTTTTCTACTCACCGCTTTTATGTGAGTCTGATCTATGCGACTGAACATTCACTGCACCTTTTACTTACCTTAGCCAATAATGTAAATCCAATTAAAATGAAGGTTAAGTTTAATTTCATTTTTTGATGTTGATTTTGATTGCATTCACACTTTATCACATATCAAAGTTTTCATTATGATTTCCCTTATAATGGTTATATAGTGTCGTTTTTAAGATGCCCATAGTAATTCAATGAGATAACTTTCTCCGGTGAAGTTCATAATCTAATCAACCTTAAAATGAACTATATGACATTGAAAATGCATAGTCTTGATAACTTTGCTCCAGAATTGGTCCAGAATCAGTCTAAAAAAATCAAACATGCCAAAAAATGTTGTCAGGCCCTTGTTAGTTTGAAATCACCTTGAATGTTTTTCTATTTCATTTGTTGACATCAAAATAAGTTTAAAAAAAACCGGTTGGTATGATCCATGAACAGCTTCCCAAGAAGAACCAAACACATTTTGGCCTGGTCCTATTTTGTTATCTCATGGATCATCACTTTTAAGGTTTAACACTGCCCTGGTGCCTACTGCCTCTCCAAGCAATCCAGGCAAGGACTGGGTAAAAATGAATATTCTGCCAGCACAAATGAGCTTTAATACAAGAAGACCCGCGGGGGCCATCCGAGGGTTCCAGGACGAACCGTTGGGCAGTGGTACTGTCACATTCTCTAGGGTTGTCCCTGACTCACTTGTTCTGACAAAATGACAGTAGTTCACACATACCACCAAAAGGATGTGTTGACAGCCCTAATTTTCATTCAATAAAGTTTGAATGTCATGAAGCAGCAAGATTATGAACATAATATCTTATGTTGTTATATCTGATGAGAGACTCAAACCAATCAAACCATTGTAATTCTATTTCTTTCGGTTTTAGAAAAAGACATCATTTGAACACCACTTGGATAGATGGCAAAGAAAGCCTTGGTGCTATGAGATGGTTAACTGGTAAAGAGGTCAGCCCACCTATCATTATCAACATGACTCTAAATGCCACTGAACAGGATGATAAATGCCTGCGAATGGAGAGCTACGGTTGGACTGATAATAACTGTGAGACTATTCAGCGCTTTGTATGTGAATACACAGATGGTAAGGTTTCAATTCATGATGCGCTGATATGAGTTGAAAATAAACATTTTTAATGGAAAACAAATAATCAAATTATTTTAGGCACATATTTGGTGCTCTTTTACCATTTTTAATTACTTTCCTATTCAAGTGAACAAATGGTCCTCCCGTGAATTTTGTTTCTGGATGGAAAATGAAGTTGTCTCTTGGTCAGAGGCCAGAAGTCACTGTTTGACTCATGGTGCAGATCTCGCAGTAATTGATGATGGAAGAGACTTTTCTGATGCTATGGACAGAATGTAAGTTTCAGTATGGATTAAGAAAAGATCCCTTTTTAAAAAGACCCAGCTATTTACACTTAAATGGAGACATCAAAGAACTGACTCTTTATTTACTTTTTCTTTGGATAAAAAATAACCTACGAGAAAATTTAGGTCATGTTTAATGGTTACCAAAGGATTCTTTTACAAGGAGTGTTAACCCTTTCAAGACGCCACATATATTACCATGTGAGAAGTTAGTTATGTCAACAAGCAAGGAGTTTGGGGTTTTAAATAGTTGAAAAAAAATCTTAAAAAGTCTAATTGCAGCCAGAGTTATGGCCATTTGAAATAGTATACCACACTTGCAGTTGAATTAGAGAGGCTCACATGGCTCTAGATAACAGAATCATAGCTCTTTAAAGCTGTTCATGTAGATATATGCTAAAATGCTAAATATTAGACAAAATGCTATAACTTGGTTGAATTCTAAGATATCCCAATTCTGTTTTCTGTAGAATATAGCTGATAAAATTCTCAATGTATTTTGGGACAGATATTGAATTTTCCTGGTTATGTGGTTTCCATGGAAACACCCTTCCTTGGCTACCCACCTGAAAACGTTCCAAAAACATTCCATTTGGAACATTTTTCACATTGGAATTATTTGAAAATTTTTGCCTTATTTGATTCAGCACGAAAAATTGGCCCAGAGATAATTTCACAGTTTTTTTGAAATGTAATCTTTTTCATCATTTGTCAGCTTAATATTGATATTAAGGGGCTCTAATTATACAAAATCTTGCCTTCTCAAATATTCATATAATTTTTAGATGATTGTGTAGAAAAGCAAAATGTTTTTACTATATAGTGGCTTATCTATTACCATATAGCTATAATAACCAAGGTTAGACTTATGAACAAGCTTTAATTGTCCACAGGGAACCTTTTAGGGTATATACAAGTCCCCTAAAAAGATGCCTCAAGGCATCTGGCGTCTTGAAAGGGTTAATACATAGACATCACTCATTTTATGCAATAAGAAGCCCACTCTTCAAAAATTCACTGGATATCTGTTGTGTATAATCATGGTTTTATTTGTTTCCTCAGTTGGATACTTTGATATTTAAATGACATGTATTTCAGTACTTCAACATTTTGGGTTGGTGGCTTTGAGACTGCAATATCTACATGGAATTGGACTAATGGTGGTTATGTTGCCTGGAGCCTTTGGGCAGAGGGAGGCCAGGACACAAATCAACTTGGCTGTATGGTTTTGAACGGTTCAATAAGGGGAATGCAAGAGGAGCCATGTGATTCCACGAACATAAATGGATTCATGTGTAAAAAATCAGGTGAAGTCAATCATTTCAGTTATTATTTGCACAATTAGCAGTTTAAATTGTTTGGTCATGAAAGTTTATAACTAAAATGCGTTGAATATTGTAAGAGTTGTGATACCTACTTGTAGTTTATGATTCTTTCATTTAAGTTAAAATTCACACATCTTCAAGAAAAAATTGGATTGACCAAATAAATATAAATAAATGGTCTTTGCTAAGAGTTGTGTCAAGCAATACTTACTATTTATCAATTCTTAGTTCCTAGACCAGTGAATGGTATCAGGATTATCAAGAAGACAAACAACACCTTGGCTTTAGGATGCAACAATGGTTATGGTTTCTCAGATGGATCAAACTCAAAGATTACCCTTTCCTTAAATGAATGTAAAACCCTGATGGACTGGTCAGATGCCGTTAACCCAAATGACACATGTTATCGTGAGTGAATTATTTTCTTTATTTCATTGATTACTTATCTAAGCACTGGGATGTATTTGATAAAAAGAAATACATTTATCAGTAAATGTTGATATCTATGTACCTAATAAGATTTATTTTGGAATAATTTTTTTTAAATGTTATTGTATGATCAATTATGCACTTCTGTAATAATGTATTCTGCTAAAGACATTTAATTTGATATGTTTGTATTCTTTTTTTCCAGCAGCTAACAACTTTATGATGAAGCACTATGGCAGATACAACATAGAAGATAGTCGGTTTTTGATGGATGAAAGGGAAGATACCTGCATTGAACTAACCAAAATTTGGTCAGATAGACTCCTTTTTTCAAATTATAGAACAATCTGGGGTGTTTCTGCCAATTTTAATGTCTCACTTATAATGAATGATGAACTCTCTACACTTGTCAAGGCTGATAACAAGAATGTAGCATCCATGGAAGTCATGGTCGGTAAAGAGGCACCATTCGAGGGAAATAGCTTTGATCAAGTAAATGGTTTCTCACAGTGCAAGAAAATTTCAACATGGACTTATACATGCAGCTGTGAGCTTGATGTCTGCTCTGTGTTTTTAACCATTAAGGTTAAAGACAGAAGTATCATGACCAATAACAGTGCCCTGAAGCTATGTGAAATCTCCATATCCTCTCCTTAATATAAATAACCAGCAACAAATCTTTGCAGCTATCTGGTCTGCACATGGCCAATATAATTGTAAGTGCTTTTCACAAAAGGGAATCTGAATTCTGCAACAAATGTCTTATTTGCATCTTTGAAAGATCTTTAGATTACAAGTGTGAAGCCATATCGTACTTGTGCTAGTTAACTGGTCTGAGACCAAAAGTCATTAAGCACATCCACATAAGCATTTCTTGCAAAATACACTATGAATTTGTACTTCAAGTTTGCAGAGTGGCGTGTTGCAAGCCTAATGAAACATTCTTATAAAATAAGAATACACATGATTATCGTTAATCAGAATTGATGTATTTCAAATTAATTCGATTACCATAATAAGTTATTGTGATCACATTGTGCGAAAGTGTGTTTATGGGTGTTGAGCTTGTGGTATACCTTGAATACAAAGAAATAGCAACTTGCATATTAAATCCTGCTATGAGAAAGTACTCCTTTATTTTCCTGCATGGTGGTAGTTTATGATATGTCCCTTCCAAGGTAGTGAACTCCTCCTGCCATTGCAATCTACAGCCTGAAGATTGAGAGAAACCAAGACTAAGACTGACCCCATCTCTGTCAAGCCTCTCTTATATACTCTAGGCCATTCTACTTTTTTAGTTGGATCACATACCAGACAGAGCAAACACGAAAAGGGGTTTCCAGGAAGTACTCTGGTATATTTAGGATTGTAAGTAATTTTAGAACAGTCACCTGCATGCCTAAAAAGGAATGGAGCATGATCAGTGTGGCTGTGGTATCTTTGGAAGACCAGGCCAAGATGAGTGCAGTATAATATAGAAATGGTCCTGGTCATTAGTTGAGTTATACAGAGACCAGAAGGCCATATATCTATAGGATGACTGTAACTAATTTCGGAACAGCCACCTGAATGCCTAAGAAGGCCTTGAGCCTGATCGGTGAGACTAGACTGGTATTTTGGGAAGACCAGACTCCAGACACGGGGAGTAGTTGAGTTATATATATAGGGGTCAGCTGTCTGGTCAGAATTTAGATTGACTAAATGGCCCATGATATATATATAGAGAGGGGAGAGGGAGAGGGAGAGGGAGAGGGAGAGGGAGAGGGAGAGGGAGAGGAGGAGTGCAACCTCAGACTCTGGAGGAAGGGTACATTTTCGAAGGGTGTAAACAGAACTCCAGACACCAGACTCTCCAGGGAGAGGGAGAGGGAGAGGGAGAGGGAGAGGGAGAGGGAGAGGGAGAGGGACAGGGACAGGGAGAGGGACAGGGAGAGGGAGAGTGCAACCTCAGACTCTGGAGGAAGGGTACATTTTCGAAGGGTGTAAACAGAAGGGTAAATACTGAACAATCTTAACCCATACCCTTTACTTTGCAGAACTTTACCACAGCCCAACATGGTGATCATAAAAAGGTTATTATGTAACTATGCACACTTTTACTAGGGCTATTTAGCTTCAACAGTCAGTGGCCTCAAATAGATGATGGCGTGGACCCTTTGGTTGGCCTTTGGCCCCATTTCAATGCACTGTTTGACAGGATAAGGATATTTTGGTGATATTGCAATCTCGGAATTTTTTTTTTGAATGTTTGAAGAAAATCTTTGGTAGTCTCAACATTTTAAGCATTTTTACAAACAATATCAGGAAAAATGTCTAGCAAACCAAAAGAAAAAAACAATTTTCAATTCATTTCTCATTCTAGAATGATTGATGTATATCTTAAACTGCAGAACCCACTGGGCAATTTTACCAACACCGGACAACTTCACAGACTTCAAACTGCCAGGCAATTGGAATAGCTGGGCTATTCTGCTGGCCAAATTCCTGTGGGTATGGTGTGACAAAGGGCACTGGAATGGAATATGGGCTTAGGACAGGGTTGCGAAGACCCTAAAATACTTTTGGCAAACAAGCAGGTGAAATTTGCACATTTTGATTACAAATTTGCACATATTTGTAAAACATTTTTATTTTTCTATATAAATTTGAAGGCAAAATTTGCACATTCTTAAACAAAATTGGCACATTTGTGAGAATTTGCCAGGGTTTACATACCTTACAAAGGTACTAGAAAAATGCAGGATTGCCTTGGAAGGGCCATATAAGGTTTCCACAGGAACGGAAGGGTGGGGTTAGGGACTAACCAACGGACTGCCCTGGAGCCTATTAGTTGCCATTTATATAGATTTTATTGGTTGATCAATAATATATGTACTTAATAAGAATATTGAATTTTTTTTTTTTATCTCGTCGTCTCAGGGCTGTACAAATAAATTGTATCCAACTTACCACAATTTTGAGTCATGTAGGTCTGATTTTTTTCTTGGTAACAGATGAAATATAAAATTGGAAATAAATATTTGAAACACAAATGCATACTTTTAGGTTTTGCTTTTCATTTGCAACGTGTAGTACAACATGCAAGAGGTACTACACATAATATTTGATATTACTTAAGATAAAGAGTCCTGAAGAAGACAGATGTCATTCAATCCATCATTTTTTCAGAAGGCTATTTTTTAGTATCATAAAACCTCATGTGGTCGCTCAATTAGCAAGTTACAAAAAAACAATAAAAACAAAAGTCTCTCCAAAAATATTTACACATCTTCTAGAATCACTTTTTAGAATCAATACTTCTGTTAATAACCTATAATTGTGTTTAACTATCATCCTAAGGTCAAGAGTAACTATCTCTTTCAATTGACTTTTTGTTAAAATATTTTAACTTAGAAGCTCTTTTTTTATTTATTTTTTTAATTAGAATTTCAAAGCTCATACAACACTTGGGCTTATAGTAATAGCCGATCTTCCAGTGGTTGCCAGTCTTTACCCTGTCAGTTTCATAGACTTCATGGGAAAATCTTAATACTAGTAACAACAACAAAGTTGGTAAGAATAATAAGTTCTGAAATAAGAGAGTCATGCCTAGTATCTGATGATCTGATACAAACAGTACAAGTAACATTATACAATATAGGTCTTACAGGATACACTCTGTTTGTGCCAACATTTTTTAACCTTTTCTTGGAATAGGATTTAAGAATTACAAAGTTATAGGGAGGGGGTTAATTAATGAACACTTTGTAAATTTTTAATGATTTGCTCTCCGTGTGCTCTCATTTGACATTTTGACGTGCTGTCAGGTACAAGAACTTAACCAATACATTCTTAATGAGGAGGGATTTTGTGAAAGGTTCCCAGAGGGAAAGGCTGTTTATGTTTGATGACTTATTGGAACACCTCATAGTTATTTTAAACTAACCCTTTCCATATACTACTGAATATCCTGTACATCTCCAGAGAGATGCCATTCTATACACAATGTAACCATCTAACTGTGCCTAACTAGTATCTAGATTTGATACTTGATCATTCATACTGTATCATAATGATCAAAAAAAACTTTTCCAATTGTATATTGGTAGATAGGTTGTCTTACAAATCAGGCATTTCTACTTAGTAGACTTTATCACTATAATCACTATAGCTAAACCCGTGGGGGACCGGGGTGGGGGCTCCTGTTGGAGCTCCCTGGAAAGAATGTTTCCTCAGCATCCCCTGTTTGTCGTAAGAAGCGACTGAATGGGGCACCCTGTGCCCCCAACAGGGTTATCAAAGGCTGGGTATATGGTGTCCTGTCTATTGGACATTGCACATTAAAGACCCCTTGGCACTCTTTGAAAAGAGTAGGGTATCAAACCTGGTGGTGGGTTTCTCCTAAATCATATCATAGATTCGGTCACTGCCCTTGTGGCGTCAAAGCCTTGCCTTGTGCACACGGGAAGAATTTGAACTCATACATTCGACAGGCTCGGGCTTGTCTGAAACCACTTCCTCTAAAACGTGTCAAGGAGTGTAAGGGATGTGTTCACACTTTTGCAGTGTCAATGGTATGGGCCATTACATAAGTGTCTCACAGGGGGTCCCCCCCCCACCTTGCCTGTAACCCTGGAGCTGCCACTAAACTTTCACCTCCTTAAGTTGACCCAATGACCTAGATAATATAGTATTATATGTGTGTGTATATGTATGTATGTGTGTATGTATGTATGTATGTATGTTGTATGTATGTATGCATGTATACATGTATGTATGTATACATGATAACTTGTGGATGAAAAGAATCATTTAGGAAGTTTTATGTCCCTCTTTAGGGGGAGTAGGGGGCCGGGAAGAGGACAGGGGGACGGCCCTGGTCTCCCCGTGCGTTGCTCTGTGGTGCTGACGGCATTAGGAGGGGTAGGGGGCCGGGGAGGGCTCAGGGGAATGGCCCTGGTCTCCCCGTGTGTTGCTCTGTGGTGCTGACGGCATAAGGAGGGGTAGGGGGCCGGGGAGGGCTCAGGGGAATGGCCCTGGTCTCCCCGTGCGTTTCTCTGTGGTGCTGACGGGGTTAGGAGGGGTAGGGGGCCGGGGAGGGCTCAGGGGAATGGCCCTGGTCTCCCCGTGCGTTGCTCTGTGGTGCTGACGGCATTAGGAGGGGTAGGGGGCCGGGAAGAGGTCAGGGGGACGGCCCTGGGCTCCCCGTGCGTTGCTCTGTGATGCTGACGGGGTTAGGGGGAGTAGGGGGCCGGGAAGAGGTCAGGGGAATAGCCCTGGGCTCCCCGTGCGTTGCTCTGTGATGCTGACGGGGTTAGGGGGAGTAGGGGGCCGGGAAGAGGTCAGGGGAATAGCCCTGGTCTCCCCGTGCGTTGCTCTGTGATGCTGACGGGGTTAGGGGGAGTAGGGGGCCGTGGAAGAAAAGAACCTTTTGAGAGGGTTTTCATGCCGATTTGAGCACTTTGAAAAATTTCCAAATTTGAAACATTTATGACTCCCAGTATGAGTCAACTATGGTTCAAAACTGACTCTAAGGTTGTAGCCCCGAGTGAGAATGACCATTGTAAACTAGTCAGGAAACTGTGAGACTAATAAAACATTTTCTAGAAATTTAGACAGATTTTTAACTTAATTCTTACAGTGAAAACCCCAACCAATGGATTTTGCTAACAACTTGCATAAATGATATCTAGGCCTATCTCATGCCAAAAATGTCCCCTATTTAATGGAAATCATTTTACATATTTCCCGGCCTCCAGCCATTCCCCTCAGCTTCCCCTATTTGATGGAGTTAAGGTTGTTGGGGCATTCTGACGGGAATGCAATTACCTGATGACTTGTGGAAGAAAAGAACCTTCTAGTAGGGTTTTCATGCCGATTTGAGCACTTTGAAAACTTTTCAAATTTGAAACATTTATGACTCCCAGTATGAGTCAACTATGGTTCAAAACTGACTCTAAGGTTGTAGCCCCGAGTGAGAATGACCATTGTAAACTAGTCAGGAAACTGTGAGACTAATAAAACATTTTCTAGAAATTTAGACAGATTTTTAACTTAATTCTTACAGTGAAAACCCCAACCAATGGATTTTGCTAAAAACTTGCATAAATGATATCTAGGCCTATCTCATGCCAAAAATGTCCCCTATTTAATGGAAATCATTTTACATATTTCCCGGCCTCCAGCCATTCCCCTCAGCTTCCCCTATTTGATGGAGTTAAGGTTGTTGGGGCATTCTGACGGGAATGCAATTACCTGATGACTTGTGGAAGAAAAGAACCTTCTAGTAGGGTTTTCATGCCGATTTGAGCACTTTGAAAACTTTTCAAATTTGAAACATTTATGACTCCCAGTATGAGTCAACTATGAGTCAAAACTGACTCTAAAGTTGTAGCCCCGAGTGAGAATGACAATTCTATACATGTCAGAAAATTCTATGATGATTACAACATTATCTAGAAATTTAGAAAGGTTTTTCACCTTATTTTTATATTGAAAGACTCAACCAATGGATTTTGCTAAAAACTTGCATAAATGATAATTAGGCCCATCTTATGCCAAAAATGTCCCCAATTTGATGGAAATCATTTTTCATATTTCCGAGCCTCAGGTGAGGGGATAGGTTGGTTACCTACCGTCCCCCCTCCTCTATTGTTTCTTTGTTGATTTGAGGCTCAGGCCTACCAGAAGGACACATCCAATCCCACTATGATGTATTAGGCTGGCCACCTGCACCCATCCTTAACCCATGAGTTGTCCCTGAGAAAATTTGCTGCCTATATTATATTCGACAATGTTGTTGGCATGAGATAGGCCTAGATATCATTTATGCAAGTTTTTAGCAAAATCCATTGGTTGGGGTTTTCACTGTAAGAATTAAGGTAAAAATCTGTCTAAATTTCTAGAAAATGTTTTATTAGTCTCACAGTTTCCTGACTAGTTTATAATGGTCATCCTTAGTCGGGGCTACAAGCTCAGAGTCAGTTTTGACTCATAGTTGACTCATACTGGGAGTCAAAAATGTTTCAAATTTGGAAATTTTTCAAAGTGCTCAAATCGGCATGAAAACCCTATCAAAAGCTTCTTTTCTTCCACAAGTCATCAGCTCTTTGCAACCTGAGAATATCAGGAGGCTAGCGGTGTCTATTCATAGAGGGATGGTCAGGGACATGGAGTAAAGGCTGGGAAATATGTAAAAGGATTTCCATCAATTAGGGGACATTTTTGGCATAAGATGGGCCTAATTATCATTTATGAAAGATTTTAGCAAAATCCATTGGTTGAGTCTTTCAGTATAAAAATAAGGTGAAAAATCTTTCTAAATTTCTAGATAATTTTGTAATCATCACAGAATTTTCTGGCATGTATAGAATTGTCCTTCTCACTCGGGGCTACAACCTAAGAGTCACATTTGACCCATAGTTGACTCCTACTGGGAGTCATAAATGTTTTAAATTTGGATTTTTTTCAAAGTGCTCAAATCGGCATGAAAACCCTATCAAAAGCTTCTTTTCTTCCACAAGTCATCAGCCCCTGTGCGTTACTCTAGATCTGTGGGACTGACGGGATTAGGATGGGTAGGGGGCCGGGAAGAGGTCAGGGGGATAGCCCTGCAGGTCTCCCCGTGGGTTGCTCTGCAGTCTAGGCCTTTACCAACACCTCTGGTCAGACATAGAAAGGGCTGGGAAATAACTAAAATGAGACAACCAAACATAGTGCTAATTATAGATGTCCCCAGCTGGGCGGGGGTGGGTGGGAAGGGGACCCCCTGTGAGACACTTATGTAATGGGCCATACCACTGACACTGCAAGAGTGTGAACACATCCCTTACACTTCTTGACACGTTTTAGAGGATGTGGTTTCAGACACCCCCGAGCCTGTCTAATGTATGAGTTCAAATTCTTCCCGTGGCAGTCTGTGCTCCATTGCACAAGGGGTCTCACTGTTGCGAGGATTGGCACACACAGCGAGATCCGTCCCTGTTCTAAAATTTAAACAATACAATGTCCTGTAACAAGGACCCTGCTGTTGTGTCATCAAAGGAATGCTTTGTGCTTTTTTTTGTACTTGATTGAAAGTACATGACGAAAGGAGGGCAATAATCATGCAACAATGACTATGGGGAGTAAACAAGTGCCCAGGTTGCTGGCAAAAAAAGGTCACAACGTATACAGTATCTCTTAGGTCTTTCAAGAAGTGAATATTTAAGAATGTAGAAATGATTGAATGTGCATGATTCATTCTTTTTAATGTATCAATTTCACCAAACAGTTTTTACCAGAAACATGTATGCAAAATGAAGCTGGGAATATGTAATTGGAAGTGATGCTGCTGAATATTAAAATGAGTTTTATACAGAACTTTGTGGTAAATTACATGCAGACACACAGGGTATGGGGAGAAAGTATTGTATACAGGTAGGAAGATTCAAGTTGAAGTTTCAATTTTGTGCCGGGACTAGCCCTAGTCCCCACACAAAATCGCCGGAAAACACTCTGAAGGAGACACAATCTCTAAAATTCCTCTGTATAACCATTTTATGTAAAATATTGTAAACCTAGACTCAATAAAGGTTTTTGACTGTATTTGAATGTGTGGCTCTTCCTGTCCAAAGTTACCATTAAACATGCTGGAGAGGTATTATCTACTATTCAAAGCAACATTACAAATGTAACTCTCTAATACGAACCTCTCATCTCTTATACACATATAAGATAGAGATAAGTTAAAAAATCTTCTAAATTTATAGAAGTGGAAGAAATTAATAGGGGGCCATTCAGTAATTACATACGCATTCCTAAAAAATTCTGGCCCCAAATCCCTCAGTCTGATCTTTGCCTTATGTGTATAGGGATGTACACAAATTCACCCTTGGTGCATACATAATTAATAGGTGGCCCACAAGATGACTACATGTGGAGAAAGCATAAAGTATGCTCAGCAACTGAGCATGGATTTTAAAAGATAATCCCAATATCTATGCATACTTATTCAATATGTTTGTTTGTGAATGGTCCTACCAGTTATCAAAAGGGAAAAGTAAGAAACTAGCAGGAAAGCAGAGGGGAAGGCATTTCTCTACAAGAAAGAATAAAAGCCTTTAATAATGGAATAACATTTGAGGTTGAGAATATAGTTCACAGGTCCTGGCCAGCTATCAAATACTACAACAAGTTTTATTGGTATATACAGGTATTTTAGATGACTTGAAGTCCATCATTTTAGCACAGTCTTTCTCTTTCACAGTGCATTGCCACTTCTTTTATAACACAATCCTCTTTATCCCAGGTACTTAGGTGTAAGACTTATATTTGGAGAACAATTTCAAACAATGTTATCACTCATGTGTGTATTTTCTGTTATATCAACATAATGGTGATGATATCGCACCTCAAAGTCATGAAGTATTATAGGGCCTTCAGGGAAGTACCTGGAGTGACAAATGTAAAGCCTCAATCAGGACTTACCTACTATAGGCCCTATTATGTACTTGCTGAAAAGCATAGCTTTGTTGTCACCTCATTGTTTTATTGACAAAAATTATACTTTCTAAATTACCTTTTATTACGTAAAATTGCCATGGAACAGGTAACCTTGATTTTCAATATTGATGTCTGCTTTTGTTTACATATGTGACCCGATCCGACAAAATGAGTTGCAAGTCGCAATGAGTCACATGTCGCACGACCATTCCATAGCATTCCTTAGCTTATTAGCTTTAAAACGAGGTGTAGCGTGCGACATGCGACTCATTGCGACATCCGTCTCAGTATGTCAGATCGGGTTACATATTGTTCAGATGCTCTGTAGGGTAAAAAATCTTTGCCACTACTGTTAAATTAAGCAAACCAAAGTTCCACTGTGCGTAAGTTCAAAGCAGTTTCCAGAAAGACAAGCTTCAGGTTGATAATGAGTTCTTGGAACAGCTCATGAATATATTTACTTGCTAAATACATAAAGAAACAGTGCTGTTATCAGTGCAGAAGTGCCATATGCTTGGACAAGATAGTTTACCAGCATGATTTGGCTTTCAAGGATGGATCCAAGATCAGTAACAATCTGTACAGCTTTGCTGATTTTCATAACTGTGGGTAAGTAGACCATGACTCATTTTATCTATACAACCTTAAAACGTTGTTTACCACTTCTTGGGTTGTAGCTTGATAGCACACAACCTTCTCGGTTCAATTTAAAATGGTTATTTGGCCTCTTCTACTTAATCAAACATATAAGGATGTGCCCCATAGGTACATGAGATTCCAATACCCGTGTCATAATTTTACCTCGTTGTTTTAAAAGTATCACCTTCTTTGTATTTTTGGAATCTATAATGCCTAGGGGGGGATGGCACTCAATTCAGAAATGGGTACTAACTTCGGTCAGAACCCCAGTTGGCTGAAGCTGTGAATAGCCAATTTGGCTAAAATAGGGGGGGGGGGGGGGGCTGTCAAATAATCAAGGGGAGCCGTCAATAATATATTATCCATTATACTATATTAGCAGTTATCAGCTATTCAATAACTTCAAAATACTTCTCAGGGTTCTCCCTAGGCATTCCCACATTGAAATTACTGAAAATTATTAAGAAATAGTCATCAACACTCAATACTTTTCAAAAATGGCCCCCTAGGAATATGCATAAGGAAGAACCCTGCTTCTTAAACAAATTATTGAGTTCCAAAATCAGAAAATGGCCACAAATTTTGTTAACAAATGCTTTTTTGGAGGGGCTGTCCCTCACATAGCCTGAAAAGGGGGGCTGTCAGAGTATTTCCATCCTGAAAAAGGGGGGATGTCCCTAGGACTGACATAGGCTTAAAAGGGGGGCCTGTCAGAGCAGTCCCATCCCAAAAAAGTGGGGCTGTCCCTAGGCCTGACATAAGCTGAAAAGGAGGGGGGGAGGGGGTGGCTGTCAGAGTAGTCCCATCCCAAAAAAGGGGGCCCTGTAGTTTTGCAGTGGGTATGTACCTTCAAAGACTGAGTGCCCCCGGTGGCTTAATAATTCACACGTTTCCCTACATTACATTAGGACAGCATTGCTTCCATTCTATGCCATGCCCCACCTTTTCCATGTTAGCTACCATTGGCACCGAGTGAATAAGGGCCAGAGACAGAGTGCCAGTTAAGATAAATGCTGGTATCTAGACTCGTACATGTCTCTATGAAACAGAAGGCAGAGCACCATCACCCAGTGAAATAGCAGTCGAAATACCCGCTAATAAACAGTAATAAAAATATACATAATGGTAGGATGGCTAACACTTATATACTGCAATATTTTCACCTACTTGTTGATCTTTTAGATTTCAAATTAGTGAAACCCAAAGCTACCATTTTCTCTAATTCTGAACCTGTTATCAAATATCTTATCATTAATATTTTATCAAGCTTAGATATTGCTGACATCTGGGATCCTCTTATGCCGGCTTATGCAATAACAAACACATTTGAGTATATAATATATAAATTGCTTTCATTGTAATCACTGTAATCTAGAAGTGACTACAAACTAGTTCTGGTCCTAATCAATTGTATTTCCAATCATTCTGATTGCTTGAATTGGAACCCCCATGGCCCATATAACAGTAGATGAAGTTGTTTGTGGTATCAACAAAACAGGTGGTCTTGCAAATCAATGATTCACAAGTCCTGATCAAGGGACTGTTGTAAACAGGTGAAAAAGTAATGATTTGTTTTAAGTATTTATTATTAGAGGCTTTAACACCTTTGTCTGGATACTGCGTGTCATGAATCATTACTGGAGATTTGGTGCTCGTGGCAGAAAGGTTCATGGCGGCATCAAAAAACAAACAGTAGATTAAATTTGTAAAGATAATTGATTACTTATTCTTGTTCAAACAAAGCACACACTGTCCCACATATTTCAAACTCTTCCAAATTGAAGATCGTTTCAGCTTAGGAAATTCCATTAAGTGGTCATTCCTCTGCTCCCCCATCCATATTGAAGTTTTGCTAATTTTCCAATGAATGTTTGTTACCTAGAAAGTGAAAGAAAAATAAGATAGAATATATACATTGTAGATGTAACAGTTCATATTGTAGGTAAAATATAACCAGTATAGTGTATAATGATCATTCAATCAGTTTATGATGGTACAATAGAGCTTTACAATAAGATACATATCAGTCTATCACATATTGAATTTACATACTATTGTTTACTTATAAATGACCTTTATTTCAATTTTACTGCCATTTAAACCTTTTTGCATAAAAGGTGTAAAAATGTGTAGCACAGAAGACTAGCCCTTGATGTAAATTAACATTGATTTGCTATTTGTATTATCAATATAACTGTATGAAATCAGAAGAAAACATCTTAAATTGCAATAATCTGGAAGATCATATGTACAAGTGAACAGGGGCGGATCCAGGAATTTTGGAAAGGGGAGGCGCACGTATTGAAAAGGGAATCGGCCAGCCCACCAAAGTCTTGAGTTTTACATTAAAAAAATTGAAATTTGGTTAAAAAAAAGGCGGGGGTTGCACACCCCCTGGTAAATATACTAAATAAACAATTGAAAATAAAACGACAACCAAAATAATCCCATTTATTTGGGGAAGAGTGAGGTAAAAATAATAATTGTAGATTTCTAGAGTATTGAAACTCCTTATATAACAAGGAACAATATGGTCTAGTGCTCAAATATGTTATATACTTTTTCTATCAGTCGCCAACAACTACAAAAAATGATCAATTTACAGGTTTCACTTGTCTGGGGGGGGGGGGGGGGGTGCTGGGAAGTTTGAGTATTGAAGCAACATGAACAATACAGGCACAATGAAAAAACTCACGAAAGGTTGTACATCTGAGAATAAGCTAATGAGTTCATTATCTTTCTATAACATTTCTGTTCAACTATTTATTTCAGGTGAAAGTAGAGATGTCTGCTACTTTCAATCTAATTACAGAGACACCTATTCCCCTTCCAGGGATGTGTGTCTTAACAGAGGCGGACAGCTAGCAAGGATGTTTGATGAATCAGAAGTTCAAAGGGTTCATGAATTGATACGGTAACTTGTGTTTTCCAACAAATTGATTACTTCCATCGCTTAATGGAGAAGAAAAGACAAAATAACTCATACATGGATGCTTCATGAAACCAACATTATGATGGCTTTTCTTAATTTTTTTGTAATATATATGCGATCATAACTTTTCATAACTAATTCACGGACCATTCGTTCAAGTGTGCAGATCATTCATATCTAAATCATCATACTTTAGATCTCAAACAATTTGATATTCAGCATTTACACAAATTATACCGATTGAGTGATTTTCTAAATCACTCATTATCAAACTAGACAAAAAAGAAAAACAATGATATCATATTCCTTACTGTTTTGAAAGGCCTTGTTTGAGACAAATGAGGTTTCTCCTGATTCTTCATGGATTAAAGATGACAACTGTATTGATCAGTCCCAATCCATACTGCTGTCCTTTATTTCTAAATAATTAATCTGTTCCATAGGGTATAGGTAGATGTTATGCATCTTTCAAAGTAGCCTAGCAGTCTCAGAAATAGTTAAGCAAATCATGAAATTATATAAACAATTTGTAGACTGTTATGAAATTTACAGAATAAGACATGACTTCAATGTCAATGACAAATTACAATTAATCATGAAAATACTAAAGATGGTAACCTAGACAAGGATGTGACATCATAATAATATTGCAGTGACATGCTGTTTTGGTACTTGTTACATTATTTTGTTGCTCAAAAAAACACTGCAGCAACATATATACTGCTGTTCCACTGTGAAGTTATGTTAAATTCCTTGTAACAGTCCTTAACCAACTAGGGCCCAAATCTTCGTAACTAATTTGGCTGATCAGGGAAAATTTGATCAGAAATTCTGTCTATCATGAATACATTTAACAACTAATAATTCCTCTTTGACACTATTTTGCAACAACGTAATAAATTTTGGTAAAAGGCAAAAATACTGATCATGGGACCCTGATCGAATTTTCCCTGATCAGCCAAATCAGTTACGAAGATATGGGCCTAGAATGTTATCATAATCATCTGTTTTATTTCAGTCTTAACACAACTAAAAATATCATTAAAATACCATTCTGATTAATGCATCTCAAATATCACCATATAAAACATAACTGTTATGTGCCACTAGTTGTTACTAGTTGTTACTTTTACATT
The DNA here is from genome assembly GCA_936440205.1 of Lepidonotus clava. Taxonomy (NCBI): domain Eukaryota; kingdom Metazoa; phylum Annelida; class Polychaeta; order Phyllodocida; family Polynoidae; genus Lepidonotus; species Lepidonotus clava. Next base: position 6,591,972 of record OW387141.1, read on the forward strand.
GTGATTTGGCTAGAAAGCCATCAATATTAACTGCAAAGGCACATGGGGCAGTGAAGTGGGTAGCATGACCGTCTGGCATGTGAGCAGCCATGTACTCATCTTAGAATTGAGGCCATGTATTTGTCTTAGAAGTCATGATAAGGTCAACTTTAAAGTGAAAACACGTGGGTACCAACATCTTTCCTCTAATGAGGGAAGTACGTCTCTGGGATAGAATCCTGATAGATGTGAAAAAATCTGTGACAAAGGTCGAATTCAAGAAACGTGTTAAACCAATACCGGCCTTCTAGGAAGGACACATGACCATCATTCCACTATCGATATTGATTACTGAACTTTGGTCTACTCACTCATTCATCATTATTCATCTAAATACTCGATCACACTAAATACTATACTAACGCTCTAAACCCAATTTTTTCTTTCTTTTCACTTGTACAGCTGGAAGAACGTGTAAACATGAAACTTGATGAAAATAAATAAAAAAAGCCTACCTTTGATCTATGGCTGGGCTTGACTGGTTGCTACACCTCTCTGTGTCTTATAGTGACAATAACAGGGAGATCAAAGGTCCCTATGGACTGTTGTGTGTAGGGCCCTGGCTATGGGACCAGGCATTAAAGAAGGCATGTCTCAGTTAACGTGTAGGGATATGGTCTTCTCATAGATTCATTTATTCCATACAATCATTAAAGACAGAATTGTCAAACCTTGTTCTCATTGTCATGACCTTCATTGTTGCAATGGTGATAAGCCCAAATAACCAACCAACAAATATTAACCACAAACATTTCTGATTGGCTTCAGTGGACTGGATGGCCAGTATGTTTGGACAGATGGAACAAAGGCTGGTAAATATAATGCTTGGAAATGGCGTGGTGGAATTGTATTTAATTACACAAACTGGAATAATGGTGGGTATGATGTAAGTATGAAAGTACCAGATGCCCAGATATCTGTTCTTACACAAGATAACTTGAAAAAAAAAATCTAAATTGATATTTCATTCATTCTTACTACAAACGACTCCAGGTAAATCTTTTGTTAGAATGAATCAGATATTCTAGAAATGCAGTTGTGTTTAGACATTACACTAATCGAGCTAATTGCTGGCTCAAAATCTATTAGATTAATAAATTCATGAATAAGGTAAAAGCAAATGCTTTTGGGATACTTTATAGTCTGATGTGATCTTCATTAAAGGCTGTATTTCACATACTGATTGTGATGCTTCTGATTTTGTATTAGTTTTTTTCTTACATCCTGTATACCTTTCTTATAGCATTGTAAGAACTTTCTAGAGATATTACATGACTATAATTGTTTAACCTTTTTTCTTTCTAGTGATATAAAATATGAGTATACTTAACCTTTATTCCCACTGACGATTTTGAAAGTCAGCTACAAAATTGGCATGTGTAATACAGACTTGAGTCGTATAATTTTGTTATGATGGTGCTACTCGAACATCATGTCATTGTTGTAAAGATTTGTTCATTTTTAGTATAATCAAAACACCATGGCAATGGCGATAGGAACAGGCAAATGGTACAGCAAGAGCTGGGTTTATGTGTATTACTTTGTATGTGAGATAGACAAAGGTAATTTCTTTAATGATATAATGAAACATATATTCTACATAATACATCAAACACAAAGTGCATCAAATATTCTAATTTTTTTACTTTCTTTTAATCGTTGCATAGTATATAGCTTATAGTGATTGAAAACTGTCATTGAATATTGAATCTTCTCAAGCCGATATTTCAGATGCTAATTCTGCCTCCTTACCTTATCAAATGAATTGCATATCAATGACATTGCAATCTATCACATATTTCATGAATTTCATTTCACTTATTGTCAACTTGCATGTTATTTCAGTGACTAATGTATCTTCCAATGGTTCCTGCTACCAGTCGCCACCTGATGTGGATCATGCTGACAAATCAGAGAATTCTACTCAGGTCACCTACACATGTCATGATGGCTACCATTTTGTTGACGGTGATCTGAACAAGACATATGACTGTGGTTGTGCTTCATTGGCTGATCTCCTACCATGTGTTGGTAGGTAATTTAGGATTATCTAAATTACATAATTTATTCAGGTGAATTATGTAAAATCTTTCCCATTGCGGCTGAGCATGTTACAGCCAATATATACTACAACTGTGTTAGTATCTGAAGCATTGAAAGTTGAAAAATAAATGCATCACTTTTGGTGCCATTACTAGGATCACAATCAAAAAAAAAAATTAAACACTTGTAGTAATAAATGTCAAAGTAAATGTCACTAACAATGTATTACCTATTTTTCAGCTATCAAACGCAGTGTTTGTTTTGAAGCATCAACAGCCTTTGCAGTGTATTACAAACAGGCTAAACATAGATGTAATCTTCACAACATGAATCTCCCTAGTGTATACAGCAAAGAAGAAAATGAAGAAATACGAGGATTGGCACAGCCTTTAGGGTATCTATCATTATGCTCAATATAATTATGTTAGATATCCACAGCTGTAAAACCGATATTGCCTGAACTATAGTTCCTTTATATTTCCTTTAGTAACAGTCAAAGATTTCAACCGGTTCTAATATTTCCACAAAAATGTTATAGCATTTACTAAATGAATATGAATGGTTTCATATGACTATTCACTTTTAAGGGTTGTTAGTGATGGGTAAGTTATTAACAGGAGACATCTTTGTCGTAACTGATTTCAGTGATTAGGCTCATAAGGTGAATTTTGATTAGAGTCTCGTTCTTATCTATTCTATCTGTCAATCAGAGTATCTGCACCTAACCATCCTTTATAAATGTTTTTTCGAAAATGGTCAAGTACTACAAAAGACCCAAAAACATAAGGGACTATGTAGTCAGAGCAAAAATAAACTACAACCCTCATAGCTTGTTAGAACAAAAGAAAAACACTATAAAACAACCAAAAGAAAATTTTAACAGAGCCAACTGCACCAAGTGAAAACTAAAGCCCCATACCCACTAGGTGATCTTTTCCATATTTGATCTGAGTCGATGGTAAAATCGGCTGACTCTTCTAGTAGAGTTGGCCGATTTTAGCTGAATTGGCCCACTCTGCTCAAAATCGCCTAGTAAGTATGGGGCTATAGTTGAGCTGGAATGTTGGCTGAGTGTGGTTGACGTTACCCTATTGGATTGTTAATTGTCAACGGGAGATCCTGACACTGGTAACACCTATTGGAGATGAAATAAACTTCAACCTTTTGCATGAGTGTTATGTCTTTCTTAATGCGGAACTACGTTATGGATTGAACCTGCAATCTAGCTAATATCCATGGGCACAAACAGTATTACATATAATGGCACCCATACCTTTAACCAGATATTAAATCTCTATAGTTTATTTCAAACAAATGTATGGGCGCAAATGATGTAAATACACATTCTCGATTTCATAGATTGATAAGATTTCACATTTGCATACCTAGAAAGCAAACAAGCCCCAAACATAGGAATTCCATTCAATTCAAAAGAGTACATTGATTATGTAAAAGGACCCACAGGGCACAATCACCATAGACAACATATAAAGATGACCAGGTTAAGGTTATATCAAAACTTTGCTTTCAGACAATGCCCGAAAGAGGCCCGAAAATGTAAAGGCCCGAAAATGTAAAGGCCCGAAAGTGTAAAAGCCCAAGACCCGAAAGTCCCGAGAAATATGTAAACCGGAAGTAATATGTAAACCGGAAGTGATAATGTAAACCGGAAGTGACGTCAATTGTAACCACGTGATCAAAGATAGCCAATCAGGGCTGACCACTAGACTATCAAAAGGGGCGGTGAGGCCCGAATAAATGAGTTCCTTTACAGTTCTCCTTGTGTCAACACGTGTCTTCTTCCTTTGGTAACCGATGAGATGAGCCGATACGAGTTAATTAACTAGAAGTTTAAGTGAAATAGTAGAAGTTCGAGGGAATTAGGCGAAAACTTAGGACTGAAGATGATAACAAGCTATTTTTTGTATAATTAGCTTGGTAGTTCTACTGTAATGTTTTATTAATTCTTATATTTCAAATAAAACTGCAGACAAACTGATCCTAAGTAAAATCTCACCTTTTTGGGTCATTGACTCTATATCTTTTGGTGATAGGTCAAAGGGTATTTTGATAAGCTCAAAATTCTCAGAAGTGGTCACTAAGTTGAATGAGCCATTGATTAATTCTATGTTTCTCTTTCTTTGTTGGTTACAGGTGGATATTTTTGGATGGTTACTTTCATTATTCCTGGGTTATGAAATGGAGGAATGGAACAAAGATGTTCTACATGAACTGGAATAATCAGCCTGGATACAGATCTAAGGGAGGAGTTATCCGTTTTGATAAAAATAGTGGCCTATGGGACACTCATCATTATCCCCATTCAAATGCAAGATACAAAGTTGTGTGTGAATTTGAAAGAGGTGAGTTTGATTCACGCAGAATTTGCAATACTTAATACATTGAGCAAATATATCGTCTCATGGAAAGTCTTGTGATGGCAGCAATATGTTCTATCAAATACCCATAGCTCTGTTACTAATGATAGAACTGACCAAATAATACATTGAATGTCCTTCTCTATCAACAATATAAGAAGTAAGGTAGAGTCCAATATCTAAAATCAAAAATTAATGTACTTTTCAAACAATAGTAGGCAAATATTGTACAAGAGAATTGAAATTTTGTTTTCAATGTTAAATTTCTTTAGAATACAATTGAAATACATATGGTTATATTTTTAGGACTACCTATCAGTGGTGCATGCAGTATGCACAAAAGAATGATCTACTTAGTAAAGAATCATTAAAAAATATCTTATACTTTATCTAAGTAATAATTGCAGATACTAAACAATGATGTATTTTTGGTTTGAAATATTCATGAATATATACATATTCATGAGATATTTATTATTCATAAATTCATGATTATATAGCAAGTAGAAATCTTAGTTGTTTTTTCCTCCAGATGTTGCAAAGTGTAGGTTTTAACAAACTAATTTCACTATAAATTTGGATATTGTCTTCTCAGATCCTCACTGCAATCAGTCTACACCAGATTTAGCAAATGCGACAAAGATTGAGAACAGCACTCATGTAACATACACATGTGATGCAAACTTCACCATGACAGATGGGAAGACAGAGAAGACATTCACCTGTGAATGTGCTGCTGCTGTCACACTAAATCCATGCCACAGTAATTTATCATAAATAATCATTCTTCTCGCTTATATACTTCACCATAAGAAATCAGATAATATTGCCTGCTGCAGTAGGAAGCAGGATGATGCTTTTTGGCTTTACAATAGAAAATTTGAAGCAGCTGCATCCTTTCCATTGAGATTCTATTGATATAATTTCTAGACTTTCTAGACTTATTCGCTCTGTATTAGTAGATTCTGGTTAATTACAATTACATTCCCATAGTGAGAATACAGCAACTTATGGAAGTACCTCCACCAGGGATCTGGTACCACGATTAATGGCTATGATACCAATAAGAACATTTTTCACACTAAATTCAATTAAGTGGGTCAGCTAAAACATATATTTCTTTATAATACAAATGTCAACTTGACCAGTTCTACCTAGCACTGACCATAGTTTGACTCATTGAATGTTTCTATTTCTGATTTTACGAAATTATGAATTCAATTCTATTGCTTTTGGGGTGCTTTAAGTAACCTTTCTCAAATTCTACTGGTAGCAGTAAGGTATGACTTACTATTGGAGATATCTTCTCCTGAATCTGTACCTTTCATTGATACAGTAATGCATTCAAACAATCAAGATACTCTCAATCATGTACAATTACCTTTCCTTTTCTCTAAATCAGTTTATCAACGGAACATCTGCCTACAACCAGTTGGCATCTTGACAGATCCAAGAAATGCAGAGTCAAAGTGCAATAAGGTCAACGCTACTTTGGCAAAGGTTCTGAACCTTGATGAAACAACCAAATTTCAGTCTTCGCTCTCTTTGTAAGTTAATTCAAATCTATATATTTGCAGTCAATTATATATTGTCTATGGCATTTACCAATTAACATATAAAACCTTTAGGCTCCATGAATTATTCATCAATCACTGGGTTTCACAAAGATTTCTATGGGTTTTTCAATATTACATGTAAGCAAGTTAAAAGGCTGACTCACATGTAACAATTAAGTCATAATCATATGGTTTGTAACATTTACCAGAAAACTGAATAAGCTTTAAAATGATACGTTGGTAGCCCTTATATGAATTTAGGAATTTATCTTGGAAAAAGATGGAAGTATTTTGCAATGGAGTGAGAGCAATTGAAAAAGAGGTGCTTGCCTTCTATAGAAATACGGTCATCAGAACTTTCAAAGTTCAACTTAATGATGACCTAACAGGATGCTATCAAACTGAAACTGAGAACTCCCAAACTGAATCTTTTTAATTTCCATAACCCTTTGATCCTAGAATGATTGATCTCTCTTCATTGTTTCTCTTTTGTTTTCAATCATCTGCCATACATCACTCAGTATTAGCTAGGATAACATTGGGTTAGTTTTCTCTATTTCAAAGTCAGCGTTCCTACATAACAAATGGATTGTATCAAAATGGAATTTTTGTGTGGAATGATGGTACTTTAATTACTTATGGACACTGGACAAGATATCATCCCTCAGAACTCAGTTTGTCAGATCAGCGATATATATTACTGAAACCAACTGTAACGCCTGAAATGTACACAGCAACAATTGGCAGTTACTATTTCATCTGTGAAATGGAATCAGGTAAGAATGTAATCCTGCTTTAAAGCTGTATTCCACTATGTGGTGTTTAGTGAAAAACGGTCAGGGGTCTTGTCAGTAAAAAGGCTATGTGGTGTTTAGTTCCTTCATTTTCTTCCAACTTTGAGCACTATCAGGACAAGTAAACTTTGCTTTGAACAAGTTTTGATAAAAGAAAGACATAAGATTACAACAAAAGATGGTGACAATGATGAAATATGAACATGAACATTAATAATATGTAAGATAAAAAACGAAAGCAATTAAATACGGCCCTTCAAATTTAAATTACATGATATAGGGTGAGGAGGGTGGCCTCTTTCGACAGCAATCTTTCAGAGTCTGTTGAAGCTGTGGAAGCTTGTTGTGTATATAGTTGAGTTCAGTCTATTGCATATGTATGAGGTCAAAGGTTAACCATGTGATTTAAGTGTCCAACAAGAGGGAAGGGGCTGGCCTGCCCCCTCGTTTTGAATGCTGGGTACAGTGGCTCCCCTTGTCCTTGCCTAGTCAGTCCAGATTAAGAGCAATTTTTCAATTACTACACAATGTGACTGGGTGGTGTATCATGTAGCCCTATGACATGATATCGCAGTGAGACAGCACTATAAGGAGGGCATTGGGTCCCACTGCTACAAAAAGGCACATCATCTCTGTCACTGGCCATATGGCAAAAACTAGCTGAAAAGCCATTACCTTGTGCACTCTGGAAAGAACCCTCGACGGTTGGCCAAACATTAAACTAACCCAACAAACAAACAGATTAAACTTATGTACCTGCTTTGCTCCTAATGTAGCTTGAAAGTCATATGATTAGTAAATGTCACATGACCAAGGTACCATGACAACCATCTTAGCAGTATTTCTACATTTTGGGTTCATTCAACATTCCCATTACCAAAACTATTTGACTATTTGTAAGTGTCACATAAAAGTAGACACAATTTGATTTTTAGTCAAATTTGAGGTCATTCAACATGTATTGTATTTTTTTCCCGTAAATTCTGATGATGAACATATCAAAGTCCTTTTTATTAGGCTCTTAATTTGTAGAGCTAGTGCCATATACTGTTCCTGTAACCAATTAAGAATATGTTTCATCTATGTGCATAGTTCCTGTGCCTGCTTTAGTACCTTGCCTTGCTGTCATTTCCACCACCTTAAATTTGATCATTGTCCTTTACAGTCAAAAACTGGAGTTGGTCTAGATATAGCTGACACATTGCTGTGTAGACCTTAAACTCGAATACATCATAATCATCAGCCACATCATCATAGTTCCTGTTTCTGAGTCCATATGTTTGACAATCTTCTGCATACTGCTGGCAGTTGAATCATTTGTTGTTGTACCATAAAATTAAATTCACATGGTACATTAGCTGTTTACTTCCATATTCCCTCCAGACGAAACCTGCCCTACAGAAGCACCCACTATCCCAAATGCATCAGGTGTGATCAGTGGTCCTAACATCACCTACACCTGTAATGATGGCTATGCTTTTGATGATCTGGCCACAGAGAAGACGGTTGCCTGTGGATGTGGGAGAATATTGGAGCTCTCAGGATGTTATAGTGAGTATAACACTTTTGCTTTATATGGCAATATATCATTCAAAATGTGGTATTTTCTGTACAGACATTTATTTTTTTGAGTGAACATTCACAGTTTGGTCTTCTATAATCATTCATAATCATTTTTTGGTTTTGTCCCATTCTTTGTCTGATAAAATGCAAAAGTACTCTGGCTATTATAAAATTCATTGTTGACGCTTTGTACAACACATTTTGTAATGTGATGTATAATATTTACTAAGTACAAAGATGCAGCACCCTTAAAAAAATCAAAGAGACTCTCTTGATTTAGGAACATATCGCAAGGTATGCTTTGCTCATAGTTCACTACGGTTGAACTATTCTGATGCCAAGGCATATTGTGAATCATTTGGAACTTCAATGCCAAGATGTCTGAACCAAGAAGAACACAATCAAATCATACAATTGATGTAAGTATGGACATGAATTTTTCTCTAGTACCAGCGGGCAATCAGTTTTTTTCCATTAATAGATCTATAGGTACTAAGTGGACCCACTGGTGCCACGTGACCGCAGGTATTGGGAGGATTCCTGGAATCAGGGGATTGCTAGAATCATAGCATTCTTTCATTAAATTCCAATGGTGTCATCATGGCAAATTGCTGTAGACAAGGAACATCGATATTGTAAAGTTTTCTAGATTTCTAGAGCTCCCTCAATCATAAAAGGGATTCAGAATTTTAGTTAGTGGAAAAGTGACCATTAATTCCAATGGGTCTTTAAAGTGGCTGTCTCGTTTGTGCATTGTTAGGGTAATGTCTACCGACATAAGCCTTACAATGCCATAAATGGGGATGTGTTTTGTCCTTTCAGAATGTAATAACGCAATGTCATTGGTCATGTTGTGAATTAAGTGCCACAGTATGGGAGTTACGATGCATCAAAATGTGTGCGTCTTACAGACAAGGAAGCTGTTTTAAGCATTATAATTAGAAGATTTCTATGGGGATCCAGTCAATGGTAGAAAGAAAACATTAAGACAAGAATTTCCGAGCAGATCTCAATTGAGGCATTGTGAAATTCTATGGGCTAATATTGATGAGAACAAACCTCCAAACCGGAAGTACGAGATGTCGTAAACGTTAATATGACAGGCATAGTGTGTCAAAGGATTTGTCATGCTCAAGCTGCTATTCGTTGTTAGTCAAGTGCCTTGCCTGTTGCCATATACAAATTCATGGCTGAGTTTCCCTCTGACTTGGCTAACTTCACTAAAGACCCTAACCAAGCAACAATGTTGATCCTCTAATAGGTCAGTGCAGTGCAGCATAAGGAGCTTTTGTAACAACAATATGTTTCGTAACAACAACACTTTTATATCTCTGGTTCCAATGGATGAAATTAATTTCTGTAAATTGATATTCTGTAAATTGATTTATGAAGGAAAAAAATAGAAAAAAATCTGCAAAAGTTACAACTGATTGAACACTTTCTAAATAACATTCTTTTAATTGTCATAACTATTGCTGTTACAATAAAAGTAACAATGAAAGGTTTCGTTGTTTAATTTAGTGGCGGAAAAGACCACCACCGAGCCAAGAAATTCAAGGCCTTTGGGAACAATCACAGGTTTACCTTTGGGAACAATCACAGGTTTACCAACTTGCAGGGGAACTTTTGTTACATACTGGGCCATAGCATATTGAGGATTCATAATGTTGTGGTCACAACTTGTTGCCAGCAAACAAGTTGTTGATGATAAGTGTTGTAGCTGAAGCGGATGTGGGGAGAGCAACATTTGCGAAATCTTAAAATTGTTGTCAGATGTTTACGGCTTGTGACTTGATATTTGCAATGCTGTCACCTAGTAACAGCCCTCTAAGTAGCCCCCCTTGAGCCAACAGTGAAAACCTGCCCATTGGTAACTACCAACAAGCCATCCCCAAGCCTTCTGTTTGGCAATGTAGGAACTAAATTGGTGCTGTATAACCTTTTATAATCAGACATAGGGTAAATCCTCTTATGTGGGATGTGAGTGGGATGGTATCATTTTTCGTTGTAAAATATTGCGAAAGTATGATTCAGGCTTAATATAGTCTCTTAAACGATATAACAAGTTATGTCTTTATAAGCATAAAATTATGGTGGAATATCAAACCATAAATATGTACGTCATCAGCTAATAAATAAAGCATATATACAATTTATCAAAGTTAAGTAATGTTTGGATAAATTATATTTCAATCTATTATTCTAACAATATCAGCTGCTTATATAAGCACTACACTGGGTTGGAACACTGAATTGTATTTCTTGGAAAAAGTTTTACTTATAGAATTATAAAGATATCTGACCTGAAAAATGATTATATTTTCTTCCAGGGAAGATTTTGAACATAGGACCTGGCTGGCTGGCAAATGGAATAGGACTGCACTGCGCTGGAGATGGGAAAATGGGGAGCCAATTGTTTTTGAAAGATGGTATCGTCCAAATTTTATCAACACTCATGAACCAAAGGTCCTTGGAGTACACCATAATGGTAACTGGTACGACAGTTTAAATTATTATGATAGCGGATCAGTTTCCTGTGAAAAGGAATACGGTAAGAATCGAGAGCAAAGGCATTGAATCTAACCTATAGAGTTTCAGGAGTTCCAGATTTTACATGGTTAATTTGCAAATGTTACCCATATTCAACAGAGTAAAATTCATAGTTCTTGCCAGTGGCCTCATACTGTATCCACTAGATGGCAATCATGACTGTAGTGCCACCTAGGTTCTTCAGGGCTATCTCTAGAGATTTGTTTAATGACCTTAGATAAAAAATTATCCTAGAACAAATACCTTAACAAAAAAGAGTTGTGTAGATGAAATTGCTAAATCCTTCATAGAACATTGAGTTAAGTAATTGTCCTAGTTTACCCAGTAAAATAAAGTTGGACTATTCTGCCTTGAGTGCTATCATTTCTAAATGTTTCTGTGTGTGAAATTGTCATAACTATTAAGGTTTTGATATAATCTTACCAGATTTGAAATACATATTTTGTTCATTGTTATTGAATTGCAATGATACACTGATTACCAAATTTATTGATTAGAATAAACATGTCAAACCTTTACTGGGCAGGAACAGGATTTTAGAAAGGGGGATGAATATACAAATAGGATCAGTACTAAAACATCACACAGTTGAACATACTAAAATAAAATCAAGTTTAAGTACAGACCAAAAGGGTGTGTGTAGACCCCCTAGGCCCTCCTTGATCTGCCCCTGACTGATAATTATCTCATTACATAGATAATGAGGTCTGCCCAAGTGAGCCACTTGTAGTGAGACATGGCACGGCGTCGGTAAATGGCAACCATGTCATCTATACGTGCGATGAAGGATATGCTTTTCATGACAAAGCTATTGAAAAGAGTTTTATTTGTGGATGTGAGATGCTAGTCAATGTTTCGATGTGTCTTTGTAAGTAGAGTAAACTCTTCCCAAAAATCATGCCAACTAGATATTTAATGACAATTATACCTATGTTTCCTCTAAATGATTGTTTCAAAGAGGACTTAAGTACCAACATGCAAATGAAGTTCAAAAGAGGAAACATTTAAATTTTCAGTAATACATTTTTTAATTTAAAATGAGTTCTAACTTTATTTATATCATTAGATAAAGACAATTATTAGTTTTTGATTGTTTTTCAAACACTAAAAAGTCATCTATTGTCTCTTAGATATTGAAATGAAAGACGTCAATCTACAGATCATCTATCCATATTCTTAAGCTTTCCTTTAACTTGTCTGTAAGGACAATAATTTATCAAATCATCGCTCTTATAAAGAAAAATGAAATGATATCATGCATTCATTTTCCAGTATCTACGCGCAATAATGTGTTCTATTTGAGAACAACATTTAATGCATTCAGACCAATTGCTGAGATGTACTGTGAGGACCATAATGGAACTCTGCCAAGGATCTACACACTTGAAGAGCACCATATGGTGCAGAGTGTCATGTGAGTCCTTTGGTTACCACTTAATGTTAAACATTGTAATTTCAAACCTTTTTTTCACCTCTGAAAACTACCTGGTACATTCTTTGTTCCGATCTCACCTATCATTGTTAATCATCACTCCTTTTTCTATCCAATATGTTTCTTTATCTAAGAAGAATGTATTGTAACCACCATGTCTGGCTGGAGCATGAAAAGGGGCATTAAATTTGAAATCTGTTCAGATCTATTATAACTATTTGAAAAAAAAATTAAAAAGTTAGAGAGTCAAAATTTGGTTAATATAATCACACACTGACACCCAGATACCAATGTGCCAGACCAGAATTTACAAAAGAAGTAGACAGCCTACTGCACTACAGACTAAAGGCCGTATTCCATATACGGAAAGTGCGGGCTGCGATACTGACCCTCTCTATGGTGATGTTCCATACTGTCGCCTGTACTTTTGGCCACCGAAAGTGCAGTATCAGTTGCCAAAATTGAAAAATTGTCTGCCGAAAGTGAAAAATCGGCTGCCAAAAGTGAAAAATCGGCGACCAGTACAAAATTAACAGGAAAAATTTACCAACATGTTGGTAAATTTTATCAGCAGTACTGCCAATACACTATAGGTAGTAACGATAGTGTATTGACCTGAAATCAGCAGCGCACTTTTGGTATGTGGAATATGGTCTTAAGAAGATATCAAAACTCAAAGAAAGTAGCAGCAGTCAGTGAGCACACAAGTAAATTTGCCCAACTGATCAAACTTTTATATAAATATCAGTTATAAAAAGGTGTTTGTATTCTTAAAGGGACAGGGAATGATATTGTAAACCATAGATACATTGACTCTTCTCTTTTGATATCTTCCTACATAAATACCATACCTTAAATGACAATGATTTTCATTATCCTATGATATTATCTGATACAATCATTTGTATTGCAGTGAGCTTACAAAGTTACAGTTCATTACATATATCATAATATGATATGTAAAATACTATATAATATATAGTTTTAGAAGAATGATATTTACTTTTTTAGCTATATATATTATATAGCTAAACCCTTATTCTCCTTACTATCTATATAACATACTTTATCCTCATACACCAGTTCTGCATTTGTCCATACTTGACATAAACAAAACAAACTAAGAAGTGCTTGTATTCTTTGCTCAAAAACTTAAGGGAATACTTTTTGATCTGAATCAAGCCTGTTGTAATGAGTTTTAGTCATAAGAATTAACTTAGGCAACATTATGACTGAATTAATTTAATGCTCTTTGCACAGATAATAGTGGGCCCACATTGATTGACTGCAAATAATGTTTAGTCTTCTTTTCATAATCGTATTTCGCCTGAGTCAGGCTCATGTAATCCATTACCATGATTATTTGAATTTTTTAAACTGTCTTTTTGATTTCCTTAATTTTCTCAGACATAAAACAAGCTTACACTTTTGCAAGTATATTAGTATCTTTTTCTCTCCTCAACAGGGAATTAGGAAGCACAGCATTCCTAAAAGCCTATCGGAATCAAAGTTCAGCACATTACTATTGGGACAGAGATGACCGTCTTGAATGGTACCTATTCAGATCGAACAACCCAACATGGCGTTACAGATTTCAAAACATATTCATTTGCATGAGCTACCAAAAAAATGAATGGTACGAGACTACTGCTAACAGCAGGAGAGCAGTTGTGTGCGAAAGGGAAATTAGTACGTTTAGTTGTTCATCTCTGACCTTTTCATTCAAAATGATAAATTAGTGGCAACTTTCACATTCCTACATAAAAGTAGAAAAGAAGAGTGTGATATGTTATGAAATAATGTGAAACAAAGCAAATATGATAAATAAGTAAAAGTCCTTTACAACTTCTAATCTATTGATCTGCTAATGCAACTATGTTCCGTATCATTGGAAGAGTAATTTGAATTTCAGCTGTGTAAATAATTTCTTTAATGTGAAAATAACATTACCTTTACCACAGTGGAAAACATGACATGTGAGGATGTACCTCCTCCACCAATAGATGGAGGAGTGTTCTCAGTTAACGACACTTATGTGACCTACTCGTGTATTGAGGGATATGCCTTTCCTGATGGAGACATGAATAAGGAATACCATTGCTCTGTTGCCAGCCTCGCCCCTCTTTACCCCTGTCATGGTAAGGTATTTTTGGATTTGTTACTGAAATCTTTTCTGTTGAAAATCCATATTCTTTTTTAACTTTTCCCCCTTATTTTGCAATTTACTCAGAACTGATGTGTGAGATGTCAATTAAGTCTATCAGTTTATTGTACATTGTTATGGTGAAACATGTGTTGAATATGAAATCTTATTATAGTTTTGCAGAGAGATATCTGCTGGATATATTATGCTATCAGGACAAACCACACATCTGCAGTCAACTTCTGCAACAAGCTAAATGCCACACTCATAAGTGTAAGAAGTGACATAGAGAGACAACGTCTGTACAGTATCAGGTTTGGCATTTTGTTTAAATTGAAAAAAAAGAAAATCTCTCTCACATAAATGTGATCTTCCAAGTAAGCACATTAATATAGACTATAGTAAATTACACAAAAATAACTTTACTTTTATTATAGTTTTGATTGAATGCAAGATTGCAAAATTTAGAAACAAAATCTTATGTTTAAGGCTTGTCATATGTTTAATACTTGTCAAGACATTTCCCAGCCTGCATTTTGATATAGTCTGTAGGTACAATGTGGTTAATATATATGCTATCTGTGGTAGGGAATTTTTTCATAACACCAAGTAAAATATAAGCAATGAAGAAACGGACTTTCTAGTATACTGCATTTTGGAGTCCAGGTCCACGCATGCATGTTTACCCCCTAAACCATTTCCCCCATAGCTGTGGGGGGTCAAGCAGGATCTACAAGCCAATGACAAGTGTCCACTTATCCCACGTGATACAACATGGCTGTGCCCAGTACGAATCTCCCGATTGCAGTATATTAGGGGTTTTATCATGTGAAAGCCTTTGAAATGATCTGTTACATCGAATTCAGATACAAATGAACATGAACAAAAATTAATTAAAAATTATGGATAATTAGAGTTAATCATTGTTTTCAACAGCAGCCTGCCATCATATATAGCTCTCTGAGAGGGATAATGCACTTCTTGACTAAGGGCAAGTTTCACACTAGGGGAATTGGAAATGCGTTTCTCACATCCCACAAAATTTAAGATAAGATGATCTTAATAATCAATAATCTTAGCTCTAATAACATATGAATAACAATAGGAACATAAGATCATGAATTTGGAAACTCAACCATTAAAAAATCGGAATATCTTAAAATCATGACCAGCGTAAAACTCCCCTGTAAAGTCTGTAAAAGGTATTATCAAGCCAGTTAATTTCTCTGATGTGTGCATAGATTCTTAAACTGTGAATATCTATCTATACCCTAACTGCAATTGAAAACACAGCATTTGTTATGTTAGACACTCATACACTTTGCAAATCCAGACGTGCAGATTATTGGATTGATGGCATGGCAAATGAGACAAAAGGATTATGGAGGTTTTCTAATGGTAAACTCATGACATATAACAAGATATATGTGCACAGTGGTGAGGCTAAGCCCCCTGCTGGCCTTTACATTGACACCAAAAATGTATGGAGAGGTACGGCCACATATACAAACCGTGAGTTTGGATGTGAAAGGAAGCCTGGTATGTAAGATTTGAAATTTCATATCTGCAATGTACCAAGCATCTATTTTGTTGGCAATGATACAACTCCTATAGGAGTTAATGAAGAAAGATACCACTTCAAAAGTAAATCTTGTGCCTAATATTCGGTTCTTTGTTTAAATATCTGCACGATATCCCATGGCCAATATATATCTAAGGGGTACATTGTTTGCATTATCACCATCATTCAAATATGCATCTGTCAATCTTAAGACCACAACCCTTTAAGGGGGAAGAACTTGTTAGGGTCCTAATGAATCCCTCCTGCTGAGGGTGTCATGACCCTAATGAGGTAATCTTTGGGTCAAGGGTGTCATCTGGTGAGCCTTGACCCCCTAATATAACGCCCTAACAAGGGAGGGGGGTAACACCAGATGCATGGGGAACAGCCAAAACGTCCAAATTTAACTGACATATATTCAAAAGAAATTGTCTGCCAGGGGTAGTTATAGGGAGATATTTTTCTTCATTTTCACAATGATGATGCTTGGTATGTTCATAAGCTAAACTGTATAGAAATCAGATGCATAGAGTAATGTATTACTGAGATATTTCAAATATACCTAAAGTTTACAGGAGCCCTTTGGACTGTTGGAATGATGACCCCACTGACAATATGGCTGTTCTGCCTTTTATATACACCCCCTTCCTCTTTAAAAGCTGAACAGTTTCGGCACTATGATATTTTTGTTTGTGTATTAACATAGATAGAACTAGGATATATATATCCAAATGAATGTAATGTTTTAGGATGTATGCCTGTTCTCATGATGGTTTAAGTTAGTAAGTGCACAGGGGTATCTGGTATGATTTCTCACAGGTGTGCGATCGATGTATTTGCGCCAATTATGAACTTTTAAAAACCATGTCACTGCATGAATTTACAACATATTAGCATATTAACACTTTATTGACTAACATTAGCTTACATTAGAAGCTCTTAATATTTGGTTAGGACCACCATAAACATTTCAAGATAAAGAAAACATTAGGTGCACATCAAAACTCAAAATACTTTCCTGGAAATAACAAATGTTTACCCCCAAAACCAACAAAATTCCCCACTTAGAAATCTATAGAAAATTTCTAAATAGATAATTGTGTATATTAAGGACTAATTATGATTCAATCAGAATATTTTGAAATTTTGATGAAATTGAATTTTGGCAACAAAGATGTAATACCTACAGGTGGCAATGCAGTGGTTACCCATCTTTACCTTTAATAGATGGCATACATTCAATTTCTTAACGTTAAAAATACATATAGTGTGAAATAAAATAAATGCAAGAGACTTTCCCTCATTGCAATGAAAGCACTCACAGCCATGGTACTTGTAGTCTTTTTTTATTCAAATCTTTACCTCATATGTTTTTCAGAGACTACTTGTACCCTTCCACCACCAAATATGACCCATGCTACAATGACTTACGATGCTACACATGTGACCTACACATGCGATGATGATTCAATATTCTATGATGGAACAAAGACCAAAACCTACACTTGCCAGTGTGCTTTCTTCCAAGTAAACCAGCATTGTTTTCGTAAGTCTGCCTAGCATTATCTTTATTTGCTTGTTTGTTGGACTAGTTTGATGTCCTGCCAACCCTTCTGGGCTCTTTCCAGAGTGCACAAGGTAATGCTTTTCAGCTTGTTTTATGCCAAATGGGCCTATTGCTGCTTTCCTGGCACTTGGTATGAAGTTAGAACCATGAAACATAACTGGTTGGCTTGGTGTTAGTATAATATGACTGGACGGGATATCTTGTGGGCCTATGGCATTATATCTTATATAGTTAGTTGGGCCCTACTCTTACAAATAGTCACCTCATCTTTGGTCACCTCTCAAGTAGCATGATACTAGCCAAATAGCATTACCTTGTGCAGTCTTGAAAGAACGCTGAAGGGTTGGCTAGACATTAAACTACAGAAACAACTGAACAACCATATTATATATATGTTTTAAAGACCTACACCATTAACATTTGATATATATATATATGACTATTCTAATGTTTTAAAATCATAGGGAAGGTTTATTCAGCCTTGATAAGGATGTTTGGCAGTATGACACATGCTATATTTAATATGGATTAGTATTCGTTGTAAGGTAATGTTTTAGTCCTCTTTTAGTTTTTAAATAGTTTTATAGTGATTGACAGACCTTCTGAAAACTGCAGAATTCAGGAAAATCCTCACTCATGTACATAATATGTATTATACATGCATAAGCATAAATGTAAAAGAAATTGCACATGATTTCTAAACATCCTACTGCCATTTTAAAAGTAAGACCACCCTACCCCCCCCCCCGTTTTTTTGGGGGGGGGGGGGGGGTCAAGACTCAAACATGCCAAACAGAAAAAAGCCACTTTCCGAAATCCTGTGTCAGCCCGTCCCCTTTGTGCATATGTAATTCATAGATCGCCCTTACATGTATAAAAAACACTTGTGATCAAAAGCGAGTGTCTCTATGAGACCAGCAATTTATCTTGATCCATATACAAAACTATTCCCTGAATATTTTCACCTGTCAGGGAATACAAGAAATGTGTGCTACAAAAAGATCAATGCAAAAAGATACCATGATAAGCAAGAACTGATATGCAATATGAGCAATGCTACGTTGGCCAAGATTCTCAACATTAATGAATTCAATAAAGCACTGCAGCTTGTGTGAGTAGACCTCTTCATGCCATGATTCCTTTTAAAAGATATGTATTTAATATCAAAATCTGTGTCCATTTTCATGTGATAATTTGGTTTCTTTTGTTGGTTTATTAACTCATTAACTCACATACATGGTATGCCTTAAAAAGCTATTAGAGGAGAGAGAAATGTGGAGAATAAGTATTTTTGTAAGCTTCTGTAAACTTAATTGTTTTCTCACTCACCCCTTGACACAGATTTAGAACATTTTGTTGATACCCAACCTCATGCACACCTTAAGGTTTTGCAATCATTGAAATAATAAATTGTACAAAAAACTATAAATATCAGAAGAACTTATCATTAAAATGAAAGTTTTTCGTCCAGAAGATGTAGCCATAATCCTTTGCACGAGTAGGTATTCCGGTTCCGGTGGGCAAACTTTAACCCCAAGAAAACATATTTCTAATCATAGGAAAAATATGAAAAACTAATATGAAGTATTTACAAAATTGTATTTCTCCATTTAACGCATTTTGACAGAAACCATGGGTCTGGCTTCGTATGACTGCCTCCCTCTATAACCTAATGTAAAATAAGCGATTGATATGGTGTGAAATTTTCTCATCTAAGTCACCAAAATATCTGAAAAAGAAAATAGCCTATATGTATATTGTCATGTAAAAGAGAGGGGTATTGGTTTGGCATATCAACTTAGTAATCAATCTTGGTAAATGACTTGAATAAGAGAGAAAAATGACTGGAATCCCTGCGTATCGCAGAATATCACAGACGTGATTTGCAACCTCTTCTGGGCAAATGGTTCAGCCTGAGCTTGGATCAAGAGCAACAAATGTGTAGTAGCCTCAGTACTCTTCTACTTAGCTCATGTCTTCATATTTTTCTTTTTCTCTGGACGTATAAGAGATATAAGGTGAACTATACTCATAAAACCCAAAAATAGATGAAAAATATTAACACACTGATATTTGTACTACCCCTATTCATCCTAACAGTGAAGGTGATGAACATGTTTTCATTGGTGGCACTGGCAAAGATATCCCAGGATTTTACACATGGATGGATGGGACAATGGTGTTTTGGGAAAAATTCCGGACTTATCATTTTGAGCAACCACGCTGGTACAGTGCTTTACTCATCCGAAGGTCGTATAGTTCTATGACTGAACACAACACATGGTCCAGATACAGGGGGATTTGTGAAGCAGAGGGAGGTAAATACAAATCCTATTATTATTATTATTATTATCATTATCATTCTATATCAGGATTTCACCCCCATACCTTCACCATTGTCCTTCCCTCTCAGAAACTAGTGAATAAAAGATCTGTTATTGCCCTGGAGGGCAATGATGACTATCTGTGAATGGTAATGCCAAATTTGTGTTTTTAGTAAGAGTTTTCAACATTTTCTGTTTTATTGATATAGAAAAAAGATCAAGTATAGACCGGCAGTGTATCTTGACAGTATGTGGAAACCAGGACTATGTATGTACTACACATGGAAGGGTTAACTGAAATTAATACAGTTCACCGCTGACTAGACATTGAGGGGAAAACAAAATTATTGTGTCAGAGAATTTCCAGGGTAAAATGAAACGATGTAAAACTTAATATTCAGCAGTCATAGGAAAAGATCATCAGAAAAACAACTATTTGTGTGTGATGTCAGACACAAAAGATATTATTTTGAAACTTTGAAATTCTTACATCCTTTACATGACATTTGGGTTGTGAATATTTGCCATAACATATTTTATTCTATGGTTTAAAACATGTTAGTGTTAATTTAAGACCATTATGATCATCAAGTTGTGTTGTATCCACCTTTATATCTTTTATCTAATCTGTTTGTGACATCACACATGGACACAATGGTTCAAACACTCCTTAGGCTGTAGGGATCATGACCAGGGAACGATCCAGAGTTTTCAAAACAGGGGGAACCCCCTTATAGCCCTGCCTCTAAGGGAAAGACCTTTAATTGGTAGATTATAAGGTGCCTGGTCATTAACCAGATATGATTGTGGAAAGGAATACTTATAACTGTGCGACAATACTAGATCTAGCTATGAAACAAGAAACAGCTGAGTTTGTATTAGAAGTGTCATAACATATTAATAGAATCAGCACTTTCTTACTGAAAATCACTATGAAAAAATGTAAAAAGAACTACTGAAAGGATCAACAATGGGGAAATGAAGTGCTTGACTGATTCATGTTTACACCATCTGTTTGGCCTGTAATTGATATCTGAACTCAGACGTATAGAAATGAAGGTTTGATGTTGTTAATCATAGAGCAATAATTTTATACTCTAGTTCTTTGTTTCAGACTTGTAAAACTAATGTATTCAGTCATGCAGCTTTCAGAAAAAAGATCTCCGTACAATTCCAGATCCCCCTTGCAGTGCAGCCCCAGAGGTAAAGAATGCCGTGAAAAATGTGACAGGAACAGAAGTGACGTATACTTGTATTGCGGATCATACATTTTGGGATAATACGACTCGGAGAATCTACAGCTGTTTATGTGCTCAACTAGCCACCATGGAAACATGTATACGTAAGAGAACTAATGTTAATTTCCTCCTGATTGTGTCAATTTAGATGTCCACTGAGGTCTCTCCTGATTCAAAACATTGGGGATTTAGTTGAGCCACCCCCCCCCCCCTTTTTTTTTTCTATTCCTTCAGCCTCACCTTGACAATAAGCCAGATCAGCATCCGTAAAACCCAAGCCAGTGCCCAGGTTCTGCTGCGGGGAGGGTGGCAACTTTTGCCTATATTTTCAATAATAAGCAATAATAACTTTTCAATGCTTTGCAACTATTTTTTAGGCTTTATACATTAGGTTTTTGGAAGGAAAGGTGAAACTTTTGGTAACGAAATTCCTTTGAGTGTGTGTGTGGAGAAGGGGGGGGGGGGAGTGACGGGCCTAATAGCAATCCTCGTACTAGAATGAAAGTGGGTCATTCAAAGAGATTATGAAGTCAAAATGTATCTTTAAAATACTGATACATATCTGAACATTTTTATTCAGCTCAAAGGCGCCAGACTTGTCTCCACTATATTCAACAAATAAATTACCATGAGACTGCTCAGTCTATATGTAACATACCAAATGGA
Organism: Lepidonotus clava; assembly: GCA_936440205.1. Classification (NCBI taxonomy): domain Eukaryota; kingdom Metazoa; phylum Annelida; class Polychaeta; order Phyllodocida; family Polynoidae; genus Lepidonotus; species Lepidonotus clava. The sequence continues at coordinate 6,613,826 of OW387141.1, forward strand.
ACTCTTGCACAGCTGAGGAATGAGAACGACTATCAAAGAATTAGAAAACTAACTGGGTTTGTATCTTTTCATGCTGTCCTGAGTTGTTGATATGTCAACATGTAGGATGTCTTAATACTTATAGTCTAAGGTCCAACCAGTCTATTCCATACTGATTAGTTTCAATGAAATAAAAGATACGAGAAGCTGTTCACCTAGAAGCCACTTGGTTGGTTTTTGAAGAACTAACAACACTTTGTAGTTATATGCATTTTTGGAGTCTGTACATCCAATTTAAATAAATAAATTGATAAGAGAAACTTGATTAACAATTTTTCTCATAACTCACATGATATAAGATCAAATTTTCATATTCTGAAGTAGCTGATCACCTTTATTTTTACTACTTTTCATTGTAACTTTTCATAGAAACAGTCAATATTTAAAAAACTTAAGCTAGCTCTACCGTCCTACCTATAGTAATTAACTACCAAGTTTGAAAAGGATATTGTTGGTAGTTGTATTACTGTGAGGAAAAATTTCCTTTTGCCCATTGAAATCAGTGGTAAGGGGTAATTTTTATTATGCAATAACTTTTTTCACAAACGGTGAAAAATAAAATTTTTGATTGCTATGGCCTTTTCTGACCTAGCCTTTGCTGACAAAAGTTATCTAAGATATATTGTTGGCTATTAAAAATTAAGCTGAACAGCATCTAGTACCTTTAAGCCACACATATCCAGCATACTATCAGAATCTCATCCTTAATGACCAAAGAACCACTTATATTGACTAGAGGAATGCCACTTATATTGACTAGAGGAATCTTGACCATGGTGCAACACTGCTTTCATGTTAGACTTCCTTTCATATTAGACTTGCTTTCCCACAAATCAATTTATTTTGACGAAGAAGAATTAACCTGTCACAAATAAGAACAAAGTGAACTGTCCGAGCCAAGAGTTTATGCAAATTTATTTTGTGTTAGACATTTGTTGAGACCTAAAATAGGTATAACACTTGATGTGTAACTGTTGTAATTTTAATTTTCTTCACCTCAGCCCCCTGATACATGTTTATCTGAGTGATTATTTGGTAAATGATGTCTAAGATTTTAAAATGACACAACTTAAATGGTGTTTGCTGTTCGCATTGTATGACAATGTCTTGTATTTCATGTTTTCTGCTGAATCTGTTGCTGATTGTACTTAGAAAACCGCTGCAGGCCGATCGTTTGATCAGTTGAATAAAACTTGGGGGAAAAAAGGGGTTATTGTGAAAGTCCACCTTGAGAGTTGTCTATCATCTCAACAATATTGATTAACATAAATTCATCTAATGCCCTACAGAGAGGATTTATTTATTCAGGTTGTAAAGTGTTCAAGGATGGTCCATCAAAAAGATAAAATTGAAAAGTGCAGCATATTTTAGTGTGTTGTTTTAATTGGTCACAAGGTTTCACATACAAACAGGTTCTTCTAGTCATGATTCAATGCTTCCAGCAGCACTGAATGTTATGACTATGTTAACTAAAGCGGATTATGGTCAGGGAATAACTTTAGATATTGGCTATCTAAGGTGAGAATCACTATTGCCTTTGCTTTTATAAAATTTGCTTTTATTTTATTTTTAGAAATAGAGATATTTGGTTGGATGCTACTGACAGCAGGACAGAGCAAATTGTAAGGTTTTCAGATGGATCGCTGGTTGAGTGGTTAAAACATTACATATTTGACACACAATTTTATGACCAAGTTAAGACTAATTACCAGCGTCTTCGTTCCGATGGAAAATGGCAGTTAGATTCAGCCACCAAACGTTATTTTGTGTGCGAAACACAAATAGGTAGGTTTAAATAGAAATATTTAATTTAGGTTTTGATTACAAGCGAATGATTCAAATTGTAGATTCAGAAATCCCAAAATGTATAAACCAAGGATTATGAGTTTAAGAATATAAAACTGTTGCAACAATATTAAAAAATTATCAGCACGTAGATCAGTTATGAATATTTTCTAGTAGAAAATGATCAATTTTCTTTAATATTGTTATCCTTTACTTTATCAATCTAGAAAGTGAATGTGCACAAAACCCACCTGTCCTTGCCCATGCTATCAGGATGATCAATTCAACACATGTTACGTATGTTTGCGAGAGCGGTTTTAGCTTCGGCGATTCAACAACAGTCAAAATATATGAATGTGATTGTGTTAGCTTGGCTAGCCTTGAACCATGTATAGGTATGGTTACACATACACAATTCAATACTAACCGCATTTTTATTGTTTTATCTATTTACCCAATACTACGTGATGTAGAACATAAACAATCTTACAAAAGTACTAAAGTTAATGTCTTTAAATCATTATCTGTTTAAAGAAAATCATATCTTAAGAAAAAAAGTAAAAAGGGATTGTCTGAAATTCTATTGCCAAAACTCATATTATATTACCATTTGCAATTGTGAATCAGCAGCAAATTGGCAGTGTACCTTCAGCATGTGGAATATGACCTTTAGAGTTTCTCAGAGTATCTCTTCTGATAAAAACTTAAAAGAAAGCTTGCACATAATGACAGGATTAATGTTTCCCAATAAAATTCTTTTAGCATGATGACTCCATAAAGAACTAATAATGCTTAACATATCTGAAGAATATAAGTGCAGACAGAGTTATGAAACTTTGAAATTTGATATATTTCAAGTGTTTTAAATGGAAATCCTCAAATTTGTGATGACGCAAGGACTCTAATTGGGAATCCCCATGTTTCAATAAAAGGGAATCCCCCACTGTCAAAAATATATAGAGAGAAAAGCATAAAATATTTATGTCAGACCCAATACAGGCTCTTATTAATTATATATTTTACTTACATAAATTAATTAAATAACCTGGAATTCCCAAGTTATTCTGATAGGGAATTCCCATTATAATGACGTAGCAAGGGGAGTTCTGATAAGCCCAGTATTTAGGAAATTGATTGATACCTTGATACTTTGCGTTTTATTCATTTGAAACATTTTAAGAATACATTAGTGAATTGAAATTGACAAAATTTAGCAGTTTGTAAATTGAGGTGCAAGTTTTCCTTTAAATGAGAATGTTTCAGACAAACACATTCACTTTATATATAAAAATACAAATACTTATATAAAGAGATAAAATTCATGTATATAGGCAATTGGATATAGTATATTACATGATACATTAATCAATGATATTCTCGACAAAGATTTTACATTATAAGAAAATATTTCTTTTAACTCTTTGCCAAAAGGTCCAAGAAGGTTGTGCTACATTGAGTCTGCCATAAAGCTGAATTTCCATCAGGCTGGGCGCTTCTGTGAGCTTATTAATGGAACTCACTTGGCAAAACTACTCAACAGTGAAGAACAGACAAAAGCAGCTCAAACGTAAGTATTCAGAATGGAGTCTTGCTACTACTGTATATTCATCACGTGGTTTTCAAGACGTTAGAGAATAGAATTAGAGATTTTGTCAAATCAAGTGATTGATGGTTTTTGATAGATGTCTGGTCATATCTCACCTTCTCAACATACTTTCTTGGTACTTTCAATGATATCTGGTCACTTCAATGACAAAATTTAACCAGAATCTCTCACTTGTTAGACACCACTACCTTGCATTGCCAAGCCGTGTTACCTTTGTAATATGTATAAGGAAATATTATAATAAGAAGAACTGCGGGGGGCATCTGAGGGTGGCTGTATAACCCATAGGTGATAGTTACAAACGGAGGGCAAAGCCCAGGGTATGTACAATCCTCAAGGGTTGTACAACAACCCTAGGACAAACCCAAAGGTACTTCTTTATTCTATCACCCAAACAATACTCAAATTCTTTAGAAAAAGACTGAGGATGTGGAGCAGTACGTATGGCCTGTCAATATACCTACCAACAATACACAATGCACCTCAGCTACATGGGTGGTAAAAGACAATAATATTTTATATGATGATCAATTCTAATGCTGTCAACTGACTTGGCCAAGAAAATGGCCATCTTTGTTTGTCATCCCAAACTTATTACAGCTTCATGCTAATATAGCAAATATGTAGCCTAAAACAAACCAGTAGTAATTTCATGGTCATATAAATTGTATTATGAAAGGAAAATAATTTAAACTCTTCTTTCATATTTCAGATTAAGCTACTATGCATTTATATCTGCAAATGATTTCAAAGAACACAAGGTTTTCAGGTAAGCAGTCAGGCTTAAGGTATTTGATTATGAATTGGGGTTATCTAAAAACAAATGACAAAAATCAACATCCCCATTTGAGCCAATAACCCACCAGTTAGTTTTAGTCAGTGGTGAACAAGTGTTAAAACATTTCATTAACTGCAACTAGCTATATATAGAACTTGCTGATGGTTCTATATAGCTAGTCCCCCATTAATGAAAAGGGTAAAGGTGGCTCCCTTGGCAAGCATGATTAGTGTTATTCATAGGCTGCTGAGAATTAATCCCTTGTTTCCATGGCAACTAAACCTTGTTGGCAGCAATGATCAGTGTAGTTTGTAGGGATTAAAGGCCATATTCCATATACCAATAATGTGTTGCCGATTTGATGCCAATACAATTTTGGTAATGCCGATATAAAATTGGCAGTACTACCGATAATATTTACCAACATGTTGGTAAATTTTTCTTGCCAATTCTGGACTGGCCACTGATTTCACACTGTGAAATTGGCGGCCGAAATTGCGGCCTGCCGGTATAGAATGTTTCCATGGGGATGCTCATTATCGTACTTTCGGTATGTGGAATATGGCCTTAACAATGGTTGCTAATTGACTCACTGAGGATTATCTGCATTGTCATGAACCTCCTCTATTATTGTTGTCTACTAAGTTGGTTGAATTCAAGTAGTATATCTTCTCGATGAACATATCATTTAGAATCTGAAATAGGACACAGATATGTGAATATACAAACATTATTAAAAATGATAGCCTAAGATTTATCATTATTTTCTCAGGATGACTGCCATTTGTTTCTGCTCAATATTTTAATAGAGGTTAAAGATGAAAGAAACCAAATTTAATTCACATAACAATCATGTAACATTCAACGATTGAAAGAAGTAAAATTTAGAAATCAATTACTTTTAGACATTCCCTTGAATATTGTATAGGGCTATATAATTAAAGTTTAGATCATATCATTCTTTCCCATAACATTTGAAAGGAACAATGTGTTATACAGTCAAGTGTAATTTTAGAAACATGAAGTCGAACTTTATATCACAAAGGTTATAGATGATGAGATCAGAGAGCATAAGCAAGGTAATGCAAGAGTAAAGTGTTTTCATAAAAAAAGGAGTTTCATCTAGTTTACTTCTCTGACAAATTTAATTCTGTACCTCAGGTGGTATGATGGCACTATGCTAACATGGTATCCATGGTATGATAGGACTGTTCAGCATGAAGGATTTCATGCAATAACTGCGCAGTAAGTACACACATTTTCATATCTCATTATGATGCATTTACAAAAATGAAAAAATAACATGTCCTATATTTGTTGGGGATCTTGAGGGATCAAGAAGTGATTGATATATGTATTAGAAAAGTACTCATATATTGTATTACCTGCCCACAAATTTAAACTCTTTAGATACAAGTAGTTATGCGGGTTCGCGAAGTAGATAATCAAATGTGTACTCATTAGCATGTTTGGACTATTATACACACCACAATTATAAGAAGTTATGAACATTGAGACTGCTCCTTATACATTTAATATCAAATATATGTGTCATGTTAGTCTCAAACTGATTCAGCGGGAGATCAAATACATATTATTTGGTCTGTACAGTTTTCAAAAAAAGAGAAAAAATGTTTTTGTGCATTGAAAGTGTTAGTGCAATGACTATACCTGTTAATATACAAAGGCACAAAAGCAATACAAAAGCACCTGGCTCAATATTAGTATTGTTCATTTATTTGCATACACCTGGGCTTGAGTATATGTAAGGATTATCAAGTATATTTGTGTTAACATCACTAGTTAACCTGAATCTTAATCTCCTGTAATAACATTGCAGCCCACATCATGGAATCTTAAGCCATGCTGATCCTAATACTTCTAACTACTTTCTCTGTGAAAAAGAACTCCGTAAGTAACTCTTACTGGTTCAAATTTTGCAACAAGTTGTAGTCACGGTAACTGCAATCTAGTGATTGGTGCCAAAGCCATGTTTCTGGGAGCCTAGGGTGGTAGGTGTACCAAGGATTGCGGCACATTGTCTATTGAATTTTATCAATTTATTTTAATCAACAAAACAATCATTTACAATGTTCTTATTTGTAGGGTTTTGGAAATCATATACTTTCTGACTTACACTAAAGTACTCATATATATATATATATATATATATATATATATATATATATATATATCACATTATCTCAGCAGTGTTTTCAGCAGTTGAGAATTCAGACATCTTAAGATTATTCATGTGACTGTGTTAGTTTTGCACCATTATAACCTTGTGCTTGCAAGTAGTTAGATTGTAGTGTATCAGCAGTGTTTTACATAGCTATTGTATGGGATCATGATTATTATATCATATCAGCCCTTGCAGCTCATAGTGGAAGATGCCCATTCTTCAGAGAAAGTGATACTCAAAACATAAGAGGACTGAAAAGTTTGATAAAGATCAATTGCAATCATAATGCCCTCTGATATTTCTGTTACAGCAAAGCCAAGTTGTGCAGTGCCCCAGAGTGAAAGGACACCTCAGTCTTATACAACTCAGTCTGACTGTGAATCGAACAACTACTGCTGGCAGATTCCAACACCCCCTGATGCTGATGTTCCCCACTGTTTTGATCCTATTATCGCAGGTACCAGAAGTTTCATATATGTCTCCTGGAGAAACATATATTAGTTGGGTTTAACATAGAATCATTTTACTCTTACAGCTATTGAGATAATAACATAGCAATACACAAAGTGTAATATCCACAGGGCCCTTGATTTTACTTCACATGACCTATAGTGACATGGTGGCTTCGGTATATATATTGCTATAAAAAATAACTTAACGAATTCCTTGAAAAAATGCCTTATAATTTTGTAAAAGTTGGCAAAGAGATAATTGAATAAGTAATGCACATCCTGTTCCTGGTCAACGTAAACTTCAAACAACAAACACAGAACACATAATTATTACTCACAAGGCAGCACATGAAAGAACATCATTTAGAAAAAATTAAAAAAAATATCTAAATGTCTTAGAGGTCCTCTAACCACAGATTCATTGATTGTTGAAAGGGCTGGTTCTTCTCTCTATTTCCACTTGTATACTGATTTTACTTGTTTTAATATTATTTTTCATTACAGAGCCAATACCAACTGATGAAGACTTGTGTGCATCACCACCGACTGTAGCCCATGCCTCCTTCACAAAGACAGCCACTGGGGTGACATACACATGTGATCAGGGAACCTCATTTGAGAATTCGCAGACATCTAAAGATTATTCTTGTGATTGTGTTAGTCTGGCACCATTGCAACCTTGTGCTTGTAAGTGGTTAGCTTGTAGAACCAGCATTTACACGTTTGAAGATGCTAGTACAGTTATAATTTGGACATAAACTTCAAATCAACATAAGTTAAACATGTACCATCAAAAAGTCAGATATGTCGATGCCTAGTACACCTTATGTAAAAACAATTAGCATATAACATTACTAGGTAATATGGGAATTTTTACATAATACATTTAATGATGCATTTTAATGGTCTCATATAAGAGATTATATGAGATTAACCTTTATTAGGAACAGTTTTCAGTCTTTGTTTTTTTTTTTAGTTTTTCATTCAATATCTTTAGGTTACAATTGGTAGAAAGTATTTTTTTTTTTTTTTTTTTTTTTTAAATTATTTTATTTATACTGGGTAAATACAATTTGGCCACTCTTGGCCATTTTTCGTTGTCCCCCAGTAGACATCTAGATAAGGGGATAATTATCATGTATTCAAGTGTGGGAAAAGAGTACAGATATAATAATGATTATAGTAATTGAAATAAATTGAAATAAGATTTAAAGCTAGAGAGTGATAGGCTGATAAATTGAATCCAATTGATGACAACACTTGTATAGTAAGATGATGTAAGTACCAACTACTGGATACTAGAGTATCATGGACATATCAATCATTGTTTCACATGAATTTGTTCTGTCTTTCACTGAACAGTTAAATATCGCCCAGACATTTGCCTCATAGAAGCAAGCTTCAAGACAACCCATTCAAGAGCATATCATTATTGTTCTAAACATGGGGGAAGATTAGCCATTGCTTATGGTAGATCTGAGGATAACAGACTTTTACAAAATTCGTAAGTATTTCTTACCCACATTTAGACTGGTAACAACTATGGGAATAATAACTTCTGAAACTTATCCATTTGATTTATTTTATGTGTCTTTTAAATGGGACCTCAAATTAATGGTAACTTGAATGATTTTAAGTATGCTTAATTCTGTAAAAAGGTTTTATTCAAAGAAAACATAATAATTATATTGTATAATTGCATCCAAAGGATACACAAAGGGTCGTAATGCTGTTCTTTACAATAAAGGAAAACTTGCACATAAATTCACTGAATGCCAATTTCTGTGTATTTCATTTCATTAGAGCATTCTAAAAATGTTTCAAATAAGTAGTAGGCAAAATCTTAAGATATTAACCAATTATGCGGGAAGGAAATTAAATTTGGGAATTCCCTAAATACTGGGCCTGTCAGTACTCCCCCCTGCTATGCCACTGTAATGGGAATTCCTTTTTAGAATAACTTTGGATTCCCAGGTTATTGAATAGATTTAGAAGTGAAAAACAAAATAGGTAATAGCCTGTTTGGGCCTTGACATAATTATTTCATGTGAGAGTTTTTGAGGGTAGGGATTCCCTTTAATTGTAACCTGGTGATTTCCAATTAGTGTCCTTGTGACATCACAATTTTTGGGATTTCCCTTAAGAACAAGTAAAATACACCAAATCTGAAAATCCCATAACTCCCTTACTCAAAGGATTTCAGAAGAAAATATAAATATTCTGTAGTCATGTGCATGCTTTCCTTTAATCCACATTTATCTTTTATTAAAAGCTTATATTATTCCATACATATTATAGCAGAATTTGATCTTTTTCTGGACAAGTATAGACATATAGCTCTTCAATTGTTGCAGTTTTAGGGTTGAAAACTGTCCTTGTCAGATAATTTCATTAAAGAGATAAAGCTCCAGATTTCCAGATTGATAATTGGAGTGATATCCTTTATTCTTGATTGTTTAACAGGCGATCTAACAGGCAACTGTCATGCCTGAGGTTAAAAACACTCAATCTGTTTGCTATGCAAATCAAATATTCTAGTGTCGCTGAGATATGATAATATACGTACTCAGCCTTTCTACCACAACTTAATATAATCATATAGTTGTAACTATTTTGTTATTTTTTACTGAGATCTGTTAATGGGATCAGAAGCTGAATTATATGTTGCTATACACTGTTTTGGGTTTATGGAATATTCATTTAAAGTGATCATGTTGCTCTTTGTAGGTAGGATGGTGCAAAATCAAGTAAAATGCAGGGTAAATATTAATGGTTATTTCAGGACATTTTAATTATGATAAATTTGTAGAAGGGGGACAAAACGAGGGAAAAGAGGGAAACAGTAAAACAGTTTATTGATAAAAAGGAAGTGACGCTTTATACCCTGATCAAATTTTATGACCTATTCCTAGGGGTGGGTCAACCCTGTGGCTGGCAGCATCTGATGAAGGTATGGAGCAGGTGTGGACCTGGAGCACTGGTGACCTGGTGATGTTGCAGGGGTTCAGTGGCTCCATGCCATACAATGAGACACTAAACAGTCTCATACTTGATCGAAAAAGTAATTTTTGGCAAGATGCTGCAGAGCTCGAGCAACATGGTGTACTTTGTGAAGCAGAGCCAGGTTTGTAAACATTAGCATAGAAAATATTGTTCAAAAAGAGTAGATGTGATAACTGTTAAGGATAAGGATGGGGCTTTAAAACAATTAATTATGATATAATGGCACATGTACTGATATGGTGGCAATCACAGGAAGAATTTGAACTCATACATTCGACAGGCTCGGGCTTGTCTGAAACCACTTCCTCTAAAAAGTGTCAAGGAGTGTAAGGGATGTGTTCACACTTTTGCAGTGTCAATGGTATGGCCCATTACATAAGTGTCTCACCGGGGGTCCCCTTCCCACCCACCCCCGCCCAGCTGGGGACATCTATAATTAGCACTATGTTTGGTTGTCTCATTTTAGTTATTTCCCAGCCCTTTCTATGTCTGACCAGAGGTGTTGGTAAAGGCCTCCATCAAATAGGGGAAGCTGAGGGGAATGGCTGGAGGCCGGGAAATATGTAAAATGATTTCCATTAAATAGGGGACATTTTTGGCATGAGATAGGCCTAGATATCATTTATGCAAGTTTTTAGCAAAATCCATTGGTTGGGGTTTTCACTGTAAGAATTAAGTTAAAAATCTGTCTAAATTTCTAGAAAATGTTTTATTAGTCTCACAGTTTCCTGACTAGTTTACAATGGTCATTCTCACTCGGGGCTACAACCTTAGAGTCAGTTTTGAACCATAGTTGACTCATACTGGGAGTCATAAATGTTTCAAATTTGAAAAGTTTTCAAAGTGCTCAAATCGGCATGAAAACCCTACTAGAAGGTTCTTTTCTTCCACAAGTCATCAGGTAATTGCATTCCCGTCAGAATGCCCCAACAACCTTAACTCCATCAAATAGGGGAAGCTGAGGGGAATGGCTGGAGGCCGGGAAATATGTAAAATGATTTCCATTAAATAGGGGACATTTTTGGCATGAGATAGGCCTAGATATCATTTATGCAAGTTTTTAGCAAAATCCATTGGTTGGGGTTTTCACTGTAAGAATTAAGTTAAAAATCTGTCTAAATTTCTAGAAAATGTTTTATTAGTCTCACAGTTTCCTGACTAGTTTACAATGGTCATTCTCACTCGGGGCTACAACCTTAGAGTCAGTTTTGAACCATAGTTGACTCATACTGGGAGTCATAAATGTTTCAAATTTGAAAAGTTTTCAAAGTGCTCAAATCGGCATGAAAACCCTACTAGAAGGTTCTTTTCTTCCACAAGTCATCAGGTAATTGCATTCCCGTCAGAATGCCCCAACAACCTTAACTCCATCAAATAGGGGAAGCTGAGGGGAATGGCTGGAGGCCGGGAAATATGTAAAATGATTTCCATTAAATAGGGGACATTTTTGGCATGAGATAGGCCTAGATATCATTTATGCAAGTTTTTAGCAAAATCCATTGGTTGGGGTTTTCACTGTAAGAATTAAGTTAAAAATCTGTCTAAATTTCTAGAAAATGTTTTATTAGTCTCACAGTTTCCTGACTAGTTTACAATGGTCATTCTCACTCGGGGCTACAACCTTAGAGTCAGTTTTGAACCATAGTTGACTCATACTGGGAGTCATAAATGTTTCAAATTTGAAAAGTTTTCAAAGTGCTCAAATCGGCATGAAAACCCTACTAGAAGGTTCTTTTCTTCCACAAGTCATCAGGTAATTGCATTCCCGTCAGAATGCCCCAACAACCTTAACTCCATCAAATAGGGGAAGCTGAGGGGAACACAGAGCATCGCACGGGGAGACCAGGGCCGTCCCCCTGTCCTCTTCCCGGCCCCCTACTCCCCCTAACCCCGTCAGCACCACAGAGCAATGCACGGGGAGACCAGGGCCATTCCCCTGAGCCCTCCCCGGCCCCCTACCCCTCCTAATGCCGTCAGCACCACAGAGCAACGCACGGGGAGACCAGGGCCATTCCCCTGAGCCCTCCCCGGCCCCCTACCCATCCTAATCCCGTCAGCATCACAGAGCAACGCACGGGGAGACCAGGGCTATCCCCCTGATCTCTTCCCGGCCCCCTACCCCTCCTAACCCCGTCAGCATCACAGAGCAACCCACGGGGAGACCAGGGCTATCCCCCTGACCTCTTCCCGGTCCCCTACCCCTCCTAACCCCGTCAGCATCACAGAGCAACCCACGGGGAGACCAGGGCTATCCCCCTGACCTCTTCCCGGTCCCCTACCCCTCCTAACCCCGTCAGCATCACAGAGCAACGCACGGGGAGACCAGGGCCGTCCCCCTGAGCCCTCCCCGGCCCCCTACCCCTCCTAATGCCGTCAGCACCACAGAGCAACGCACGGGGAGACCAGGGCCATTCCCCTGAGCCCTCCCCGGCCTCCTACCCATCCTAATCCTGTCAGCATCACAGAGCAACGCACGGGGAGACCAGGGCTATCCCCCTGATCTCTTCCCGGCCCCCTACCCCTCCTAACCCCGTCAGCATCACAGAGCAACCCACGGGGAGACCAGGGCTATCCCCCTGACCTCTTCCCGGTCCCCTACCCCTCCTAACCCCGTCAGCATCACAGAGCAACGCACGGGGAGACCAGGGCCGTCCCCCTGAGCCCTCCCCGGCCCCCTACCCCTCCTAATGCCGTCAGCACCACAGAGCAACCCACGGGGAGACCAGGGCCGTCCCCCTGTCCTCTTCCCGGCCCCCTACTCCCCCTAAAGAGGGACATAAAACTTCCTAAATGATTCTTTTCATCCACAAGTTATCATGTATACATACATACATGTATACATACATACATACATACAACATACATACATACATACATACACACATACATACATATACACACACATATAATACTATATTATCTAGGTCATTGGGTCAACTTAAGGAGGTGAAAGTTTAGTGGCAGCTCCAGGGTTACAGGCAAGGTGGGGGGGGACCCCCTGTGAGACACTTATGTAATGGCCCATACCATTGACACTGCAAAAGTGTGAACACATCCCTTACACTCCTTGACACTTTTTAGAGGAAGTGGTTTCAGACAAGCCCGAGCCTGTCGAATGTATGAGTTCAAATTCTTCCTGTGAATGGTACGTTGATAATCATTTGAAATAGAAAATGATAACTCCATCAAAGTGAGGGGCCAGTGACCAAAAGTTAGCATACTGTCGTGATCCCTACCATCCAGGGAATAACCATACCAAATTTTATACTTTTATCTCTATTAGTTTTTATTTTATGCACATTTTTCTGTATCAAACTTAGTGTCTCTGCCTGCATCTGACAATGCCTGCACAGACCATTTTATCTGTTTGTGACGTCACAAGCAGAACAGTTGAAAAAATATAAAACTAAGAAAAAATGCAGAAATGAATTTGTCAAATGTTTTTTATCAGTCTAAAAGAGATTAGAATTACAAAATCAAATTATTCTTAAAAGAAAATGTGAAAAAATATAATTTTCATGGAATTTAGAAACATGAAATTTGAATATAACTGTCATTTTTGTGACGTCACAAACAGACGTCTTGTACCAGGTGTGCAGGGGTCTCAATATATGATCTGATTTTGTAGACAAGATTTCCTATGCAAGATATCAATCTGTAGTTAAAAAATTGTTTTGTTTTCATATTAAAGCATCATATCTACTGTATAAGATGATAATTTTACAAAATTAAAATTTCAATGGCCCCTCTCTTTAAAATTCAAAAAACTGGTTTTGCTGAGAATGATCCAAATGGGTAACAAAATATATTAACACATTTTGTAACAAAAACTAATTCAACTAGCTTCAAATTTATGTTGCATAGAATTGATTTTTGAATTTATCATCTGATCATGACATATGGCTTGTTTGAGCATGAATTTAAAAAAAGAATTTCTAATGTTTTAATGACGTGAGTGAAATAAAGGGAAGTAAAAGTTCTAGTTTCAAAAGACCAAATGATCTATCTGGACTTAACTGCATATAGAAACATAAAATAGTTTGGGCCAAAGTTTATACATTAAAACTATGTTAAGGAATATTCTAATTTAAACTTGTACTGAAACTTTGATTAACTTTCTTGATATTCAAGACCCAGATTGTTCCACTGCTGCACCTTATATTATAAGTTATGCAGAACGTATCCAAATTACCTCAGCTGAAGTAACATACAGGTGCTTTGATGGATATTCATTTTTTGATGGATCAGTTGATAAAAGCTTTAGATGCCAATGCTTTGGTCTGTTGGAAATAGTTAAATGCATCCGTGAGTATTTACATTTTAATTATTCTATGATTAAGGGTAATATCACAGTATAGAGAAATAGTTTGTTTGAATTAATACATAAATTAAGAATCAGTTCTTCTTATCCAGAAATAGATGAATTTATAAACATGTAATATTTTTACATTTTATCAATACCACACATCTGATGTATAAGGTGACAATATTGAAACACCCCATACACCTAGACTCTTTCTCTTCAAGGAGAAGAGAACGGTTTCCCCTTTTCCTCTTTAAGAGCAAAGATTCTCCCTATTTAACTCACATGAGGCTTCTAAGGTGAGGTTTTCTTCTTGAGACATAGTGGTTTAGTATTGATGTATACCACCAGGGGGTACATATATATCCTCTTTTTCTTGAAGCGAAATCCCTCACCAAATGGGCCAAACATAAGTATAATATGGAGTGAAAGGTGTGCTTCAAGAGGATGAGGAGAAACCTTTCTCCTCTCCTTGAAGAGAAAGAGTCTAGGTGTATGGGGTGATTGAAATCAAACAAATATGCACTATTCCAATTCACCAAACCACAGATAGCTAATTTCTTGGGGTGACCTGCAGGTTACCTTTAATCAGGTTGCATGCTGGGTAATACAACCCACAAGGTTTTAGCATAGGACTTATCAATAATCAAACTATTATTCGTAGTTTGACCTGATGAAAAAAAAGAGGTCATTATTATTTCAATTTGTATACATATACTTTAATTATTTTCCAAGTTGTTTGAAAATACATTAATTATAAAGGAATATATCACAATTATTCATAAATTTCTTTACTTTTTCTAGTGGTTTTGTCAACAAAGATAGTCAGAATTAGTCTGCAGGTGCTTGAAATACTATAAATCAGCTATCTGTGGTAGGGTGAATTGTGTCATAGGCATTCATACATATTTACAGCATCACCTGGTGAACTTTTGGGTATGAAAGGTTTCCCATTGATTCATAGAGATATATATTCCTTACTGAAATACACAGGCAAGAAATGTTTCTAGTAGAGCACACCTTTTTCTCTAATCAATTCCTTAGCACAAAATAACTTTTCCCCCCTGTAAAAATTCATGGTGATGTTAGTAGACATTCAAATTCAATTCAAGATATCACTACTTTCTTCTTTGAGAAAGGCAAATAATGATATCAAGTGATATACATCTATCCAAAGAATCAAATTGTTATTTCAGCAAGAACAATCTTCTTGTCTTCATATACTACAACATTTACAGAAGGAGCTGAGACATGTAATACACTCGGTGGGACGTTGTCCAAAGTTAATGACTATCAAATCAGCAATACTATTGTCAACATGCTGTAAGTCTGTTATAGATCTTGAAATGTCTGAGAAGGCAACTATGATACCTAATACTTTGAATATTAGTATGTACAAATACAGTAATATTGTTAAGAGAAGACTAGGCCTTCTGTGACTGAAAGCAAACATTAATGTTTTATGCTTATTTCCCAGAGAACTAAGGTATGAACAATATCCCATTTAAAATAACACACTATTCATATATGCACTGATAAAGACACTCAACCTGAAAATTGGATCGATTTTACAATGCTTCAATTTTATCAGATTAATTTATTACTATTTCACAAATGATCACTTTTACATTATTTCAAAAAATCTAACAATTGTTGATATATGCAAACAATGTACTTTCTTTTTAACTCTTAATGTAAAAATACCATGTAAAGTACCAAACTTATAGGTACAGGATGAGACCACTAGTCCAGTGTACATGTGTATGTACACCAAAGTTACGAAATGCTGTTAAAAATTACCTGAATAAAAATATATTATTAGATTCTCTGATAAATTACAGGTATACATGCCATTCCAATGAATGACCATTTTACTTACCTTTATTAAAAATATCTAATTATCCAAGACGTGAAATATTGTGTTATATGGTGTGACTTGCATACATTTCAGTGAGAAATGGAAACTACATTCAGCATGGATTTCTAATTCATCATCTTATGATTCAAACTTTGGTGGTGGAATATGCATGACAATTAAAGATACTGGAGAATGGAGTGATGTAAATTGTATAGAAGAACATCATTTTACCTGCCAATTTCCTGATGGTAACTAAGTATATAGTTCACTACCAGAATTATACTGATCTGTTTCATTTTATTATACCTAAGTACTTTACAGTTAAAAGTGATATGAAAGAAAAGGTTCATGAACATTATTTTTTACTCTGACAAGGGAGAAAAAAGGTTGCACTGTAGATATGGAATATTCATATGTGAAGCCTACACAACTTTGGAAGTAATTTTTCTCAATATAAAATGGAGGGAAGGAACCTATTGATACCATATTTAGATATAATTATGGACAAAACACATTAATACCGTAAAGGAAATATGGTACATATAACATTTCAAAATACCTAATATATTTATGTAGTGGTATCAATGAAATATAATGGTATAACAAATTTGTGATTGCCCAGCACATTTCGAATACTGGCATAGCATGATAACATTACTGAACGAATACAAGTGAAATTGGTCCAAGGTGAAGTTGGCAGGGGCGGATCCAGGGGGGGGGCGGACGGGCCTTGCCCCCCCCCCCCCCTTGCCCTGTTAAATCATGTTTGATGGGGGGCCCACCCCCCTGTACATTCATGTTTTTGGGCCCCCCCCCCCCCTCTACAAATTCCTGGGTCCGCCCCTGACTGTCGCGCCTTGGTGAAGTCAGCCCCTTGGTGAAGTTGGCCCCATGGTGAAGTCGGCCCCATAGTGGAGTCTGCCTCATCTCATGACATATAATTATGCCTCTGTAGATTTGCAGTCATCAAAAACAATATTATTGATATTATTGATATCAGTTTTATCATTTCATGGTACATGTATATTTGGTGTTATCACTGATCAAAGAAATGTCAGCTGAACTTCGATATTATTCTGTTGTCTAACAAATCACAGAAATAGTATCTTGATTGTAATATGTTGACTATTGTCTTGATGAATGTGTTGTATTTATGTTGCTGTCTTTATATATGACACATGCGATCAGCCTGTAATGGCTCTTTATTGTCAATACTACTACTACTACTACTACTACTACTTAGTTATAACAAGTACGCTCTGCCTCCCACTATATGAACCCAGCCACTACCCTGGTCCCCAAGTTCCTTATATGGAGAGGAGCGGGGAAACAGCATAACCCTGACAGCCATCTCCAATCTCGCAAGGCACTATGCCCACTTCACCATTGGGCCGACTTAACCAAGGGGCCGACTTAACCCTGGCGCGAGATCACTATGGGGCTGCCAAGGGGCTGAGTTCACTCATGGACCGACTTTACCAGGGGGCCAAGTTCACTGTGGCGTGACTTCTCCATGGGGCCCACTTCACCTGTTACATACTTAACTACCCGGTGACAAATAAAATTAATAAAGGCATCTATCATTTGATGGTAAAATTAACAATGTATAGTATATATTAAGAATTTGTATTGATAATGTGGTATTTTAAGTATGTGAAGGTGATAATTAAAAATTTGATACAATGAATTTAAAATAATGATTTGATTAAGGTGGGTGGGTAAGTGGAAATGAGAAGATGTGGGTTGAATGGCAGAGGGAAGGAGTAGGAGGAAGTAGGGGTGGATAGTGGGTATGTGGTGATTAGTTGAGTAGTTGTGCTTTAGGTGGGGTCGGGTTGTTATTAGGAACAAAGGCACCAGGTGTCAGCAATTATCCCCCCTGCCACCACAAAGGTGCATGAGACTGTTGCGAAACACAACATTGTATTTTATAAATGTATATCGATGTTCTCTCTACGTATTCGTTGTCAGAAACAGTCACACAAATGAAACCGTCAGACCGCCCTTAAGGCAATCCCGTTAAGGGTGTTTTATGATCATGGCGCCCGCCCCCTGCTCAGGTCGCGGGTGCTTGCAGGTCGCCTGAGGTGAGCCCACCGGAGCGACTGACGTCACACCGGACGCACCAGCTCACCGGACGCGCCGGACGCGCATATCCGCCAGCAGCGTGTCCTCCTGTTAAGAGTCTCAGCGCGGCCCGCAACAGTCATTCATTGGTGCGCGGTGGAGGACGATGAACGTGTTCGGTAGCTGAGCAGCAGACCTAGGCTTATAGAACCAACCAGATTATATTGTATTTGCTGTGTGTGTGACTTGGACTTGGAAACATTCTAGGAGCTCATTTTGGACTTAATTCTAGGACTTGGAAACCCCTCTACAGGCATTGTGTTAGAAATTAGAATCATTCATATCACAGGACTCAATTAGGCAAAGGAACATTTAGGACATTTTAGGACTGTTTAGTTTAGAGTTATTGAAAGGTTTGTACGAAAGGTTATTTGGAAATTACTAAGATTCGATTGCCAGCAAAGGTCGTCATACCTTTAGCTTTGGCTAGGGAAATGACCTCCACTACTGAAAGAATCAAGGTCAGGGTCGTTCGCATGGCCCATAACTTCCCAGTCCCCATTCGAAAGTATATGAACCCACCCTCTGACTTGGGGTGGTCATTCATCAGACCGACTCAGCCCACTTCACATGGTAGGCTGGAGTTACTACCAATCGACAATCAAGGTACTAATATAGATAGTGGCTACAACACTTCTAATACACAACCTCATCCCATCATACATTCATCCCAAGATAACAGTTCCCACTTGCCCTTACCTCCTGATCCCGATCAGACTGTGGTTGTATGCCACACCTCGTCGTAGAGCTACCATGACGTCTCTACCCCTGAATGAACATTTATCTCTTAGCTCAGCAGCACCTTCTTCGACCTCTACAACTGCTGAAGATCAGTGCCCTGCTTGGCGCCCCACTCCGCCTTGTGGGGCAAACTATTCCACCAACGGAGGGGCAGGGACTGGCCACGGCACCCCCTACCCGCCTGTACCCTGCCCGAGTGCAGGCAATGCCTACAGTATGATGCCAACAAATCATGTTCTGCCCGCATTTACCAGGCCCGTTTTCCAAAATGTTAATTCAGCGGGACAGAACCAGTGGGCAACGTCAACAACAAATCAACAGAGGAGGGAGCCCACCCCCCTCACACAGACCCCGCCGCAGAACATTCTACCAACGTACGGCCGGGGCGCGATGATCGCTCAGACGGCAACTTGGACATCCTTCCGGCCACCGCAGCCCATGCCCCCAACGACAACCGTGTCTCATGCGGGACGAGGAAGGGGGGCTCTGGGACTGCAGCCGTCGGCAACTCAACCGCCGCCGGGCTTCCTACGCGCGGATCCACCAAAGGATACGCTGTCGCCGGCGGAAACCTGGAGGATGAACCACAGGTTTGCCTGTACAGTGTGTCACCGCCGCTACAGGTACGGCGCCAGGTTGGTGCGCCACATGGACACATGCCACACTATCGGCATATTTAAGTGCTTGCCCTGCTCTGCAATCTTTACAACAATACAACAATTCTTATTACATAGGGCTCAGGCAAGAATTACACACACACGTACAATGTAACTCTTTTGGAAAAAGTAATACACATGAAACTGAAGTTTAGAACTAGCAAAGGACTCAATTAGGCAAAGGAACATTTAGGACATTTTAGGACTGTTTAGTTTAGAGTTATTGAAAGGTTTGTACGAAAGGTTATTTGGAAATTACTTATTCATTTGTGCCACTGGTTCGATATCAATAAAGGACGTACCTGCTAATCACTGCCAAATTTACACAGCGAGTTTAAGCTTTACCCTCATTCCAATTCGTCTCCCCAACACGTTGTTTAACATAACCATTTACCCCTAGGTTTACCACTCTTAGTTCTGGTTAGAACTTCTCCCCTTCCTTATTAGATCAAACTTTATTTCATGTGAGGAGCCTGTGTTTGGGAACATTCTAAAACCCTGACTCAAGACTTCCTCACAAGACGTTCACTACTGAACTAACCGGTGCCAAATAAAAAGATAATTAAATTAACGATGTATGGTATATATCAAGAAGGTAGCCAAAAGCTGTCAATATTTAATATAAGTATGAAGGTAGGAAGGTGGGACGAAATAATGAAGGATAAACAAAATTGAGATTCGAATAAATATAATAAGGATAGTCTATGTGCTGGTTCTAGCAGACCATACAATTGCTGCCGTAAATGGCCAGTTTGGGATTCTATATAACGTTTGTATGCCGTTGAGCACCAGCCCCCGTTGCACTGGATCTCTACCTCCGAACAAACCTGGGTGTGTACCTGGGAGGCTGCTGCCTTCCTGATGCTGTGCAGTGAGAATGTGTCCAGTCACTGCACCCTGCACCCTAATGGCCGCGTCCCATACTTTCTTGATGACTGTCACTGGGACCAGATGTCTCTATGGGAGCAATGGATCTGCATGGTGGTGGCTGGGGACAACTGATGTGTGGTCCCTCCCCCCTCAGTGCTTTTGCTGGGCACATGGTGGGGTCAGAGGCCAGCTGGAGCATGATGACCTGAAATTGGCCGAGTCTTTTTTCCATGTTTTTTACCCACTTGATTGTGAGGGGTGGCGTTTGTATTTGTATGTCCTGAGTGCGGGTGACACCAACTCTGACCAGTGCAGCTCCACATAGAACATAATGAGCACCGCCGCCTTTACTGCCCTGCCTATCACGGTCTGTGGTAGCTGTTTCACTCCCCCCAGCAATACCTCCATGGGCAACGCCAACTTCACCCTGGGCACGTAATCCTTGTTCCGTACCTAGGCCTCTAGTGGCATCTGCACCCTGAGGTGGGTGAAGCCCCATTTGCCGTGGCAGATCTGGTACATGCGATCCCTTGCGACATTTATCGTTTGCAATTCTGGTACAAACAATAATGCAAACGACTAGTCTGCAACCGATCAGATCTAACATGTTGGATCAAATCGTTTGAATTCCAGCCGACGACAGGATATTTGAAGTACTTGAAGTACTTAAATACCTATAGTTTGCAATCGGTATGTGCCTCTCCTCTCAGTATGAATGCTATATCTTCATTTTCGTTGGTATGCGATAATTTTATCGGCGCTGAGCTGATCGTCTTCTCCATACAATAAATTTATCGCACCTTTGAGTGACACAATCATCGGCCATGGCGAATGGGGCTTCAGTGGTGCTGTTGATGTGCTGGCCAATCTCACATACACCCGAGCAGGTGATATGATGTGCACCGTCGGGGCCCCCCCATATGGGAGGCTATGTACTTGATGTAGCCCATGTGTCATTCCTCTTTGTACCCAGAGTCCTGGCCTGCTCCTGCCTGCGCTCCCCCCTGTTCATCAGGGAGAGTAGCGCCAGATCTACAAAGTAATGAAGTGGAAGCATTACAGAGGAAGTATATGCATGGGTCAACACAAGGGCAGAGTGTTCCATGAGGGAGGCTGCGATACTGTAATCATCGCCAGAGAGCCATTATCAGCTCCCAGGATGTGATTGTATTTTATCCTAATATCCAATGTAACCCAAGGGGTAGCCATATATTAACATTATTAGGAAATCTGTGAGGATGTCACGCCTGCCCAACCGGCCAATGTAGCCCTCCCAGGCGGGAATGTTGAGGGTAGTTGGTATTTGACATGGAGCCGGTCAACAGGAGGTCCAGCTTGGCATGTATCGCTGCTACATCCTTCTTCATGTGCATTACGTCACCCTCAAGTTGATGTGGTTGTTGCACCATTCATATGGGAATTCACCTGAGGTGCTGGAGGTGGCCGACCTGATGCTAAGTGATTTGGGGATAGTACGCCTTTAGTGAGCCTATAGTCAGACTAGAGTGAGCCTGAAAAAGGTTTTCAAGGAACAGTTGAATCTTTAGAGGTTTGATCTTGCCTTAGGGTTCTATGGTTTCAAGTTTTTCCGTTACCTTAAAATGAATATCATTGTAGATGTGGCTGTTTACCCCATGGCTTTGAAGAATAGGCTGTCTTGTTGGAGCATTAACAACCTGCTGCTGGAGGTACCTGGTAAGTAATGAAAATAAATCAATTTCAGGTACACACAGCATTATAGAGGTATTAGAGAAACAAAAACAAGTTCAAGTGATTATTTCAAATAATATTATGTTTAGCAATGGTACAAATAAACTACTGTCATACTCTTATGGGAAACAGATTTCTCTTATTTATTGAATATAGAAGGCACATTTCTATGATCTTTTATCTATCAAATTGGACCACTTTTATCATTAACATCATTAAACAATAGCCTAAAACATTTCTTTTCACATTGTGTTTCCATGTAGCTATAGCAGAGAAATTGTCCCCCTATACCTAGTTTACCTTAAAATAAATCCAATGTGTCACAAAATGCATGCTTTGTAACATATGGCACCAGACACACCTTATATAAGGATCCATATCACAGAATTCTACACATTTTGTATGAATATACAATTTCCTTATTTGTATTTGGATAAACCACCATACAAAAATTGAATCTTGGAAAGCGAATATGTTGATGCCAGAAAATAATGCTCCTGCTTTTAATTTGCAGTCTACCATGGAGCAAGATTTTGCCCAAGATCAGTCATGTACTTCACTCATGAGGTTGCTCTAAACTGGAACCTAGCAAGTGAGGCATGCATTGACTCAGGAGGAACTTTGGCCAGAGCTGTTTCTAATGAAGAGGCTGATCTGCTCCAATCATTTTTGTAAGGAGGATTTAACAATAAATCAGATTTCTTGTTCAAGATCAATCTGTTATCTTTTTGAAGCTAAGCTATAAGCTAATGTGTATGCATCAAAATAAGTTTGAGATTTTATTTAATGATAAACATCAAGGTTTCCACTGTTTTGTCTTTCTACATTCCCAGAAAAATGTATCACATAGATAGAGCTTGGATAGATGGCAAGCAAACTGAAGTTGAAGGTGTCATGAGATGGTCAACGGGAAAGGAGGTCAGCCCACCTTCTACAATCAAAATGATACATAGTGGTGCCGATCTCAAATGTCTGCAGATGAAAAGTAAGAGTTGGGATGGCAACAATTGTGAGACAATTCAACGGTTCATATGTGAAAAAACTAATGGTAACCATTTTTTCCTAATTCATAAAATTTTAACTAGGATTGCAGTTAAAGTTACACTCAACCAGATTGATTTGATTTTTCTAAATAATAGCAACTCCTCAAAGTTTGTTTTAAACAATTGAATTGTTTTCTATTCTCAGATGAACAGATAAAGCAAATTATAGATCCAATTTTTGATTAGTGAAATACATTTTACACATTCAAATACTCATTCAATCAAAGACTTTAGAGGTAACTACTTCTGACTTTAGGCTCACAAATTTATTACTTAACATTTAAAGTGGACAGTTGGTCATCTCGTGACTTCTGTTTCTGGATGGAGAGTGGAACTTTCACTTGGTCAGAAGCCAGAAGTCAGTGTTTAGCTCATGGTGCAGACCTTGCATGGATCAATGATGTGCGGGACTTTTCAGATGTAATGAGCCGAAGGTAAAAAAAGTAGATAAAATGACTGGCTAAAAAACTGAAATGTCTGCGGCGGTGCATGGTGTTGGCTAAACATTGCTATAATTCTGGTACATATGATTGGCCGTGGTTAATATTAAAGAAATATGGCTTCAATAAGTTATCTACACAGCCAACCTGTGACATAACAGAAACATTCTGCAACCATACTTTTTTTTAGTCATTTTGTTACTTACTAAGTTGGCACTTAACAGTTAGGTTTTTTGTGATGAGGTTATTACAACATTATTTATCGGTGAGGTTAGGAAAAAACACAAACAGAACATTTTAAGAATGTTCCGTTTAGGTTGAAGAACATAAAGACCTGACCATTATAACAACATCACAGTGCAACATCACAGCAGTATGTTGCAGTAGCATTACTGAGAACCATCAAAATAACAACCAAACCAGAAAGTTGCTGTGATGTTATTATAATGTAACAGCTCTGCTTGGGTATGTATCATCCTGGCAAAAAAAAAATCTTCTCAAAAAACCTTAACAATATTTTTTCATTTAAGCACCTTTGAAATATGGCTAGGAGGTTTCGAAACCACGTCTTCTACATGGAACTGGACCAATGGTGGCCATGTTGCATGGAGTCTATGGGCAGAAGGAGGCCAAGACCTGAATCAGCTTGGCTGTGTGGTCTTTGATGGCTCACTCAGAAGGATGAGAGAGGAGCCATGTGACTCAACAAATATAACTAGATTTGTTTGTAAGAAGTTAGGTAGGCCAACATCATTATTCATTATCATTATCAAATAATAGCATTACCTTTATTGTCAAACAAATAAGCTTTAGAGCCTGTAGGTTGTTTTGCACCATTAATGTGGGATCGGTTATGTCTGTCTCTAATGTAGTTTTGCATAAACGGTTTGGAGAATATAGAAACAAATACAAAATACATGAATATAAATGAAAAATCATCGACCATACAATATGCAATATCAATTCTGTCAGAAAATAATGAATTATTGTTTTGATTCTTAGTTCCTAGATCATCAGATGGCACACAAATTATAAAGAAAACAGATAACACACTGATATTGAGGTGCAGCTATGGCTATGGCTTTAAAGATAAATCAATATCACGGATGGTTCCTTCTGAAGAGGAATGTAAGACTCTGAATGACTGGTCAGAAATCATAACTTCGAATGACACATGTCAACGTAAGTATAATCATTCTTTTGATATAACTGACCATACTTAAAAAAAAAAAGATTTGCAGAGTAATGCCAGACTTTAAAGTATTAAGACTATTTCATACTAAGTAATTCAGAGATATATAATGTTTTGAGAAGTGATGTTTTAAGGTGTTTTTAAATGTTCAATGATGCCTTGCTGAAATAACATAATATGTCAACAAGTTCCATTGTATTTGCTAGCTACTTACAACTTCATGAACACATATTCTGGAAAATACAACATTGAGGATGAGATATATGTTTCTGATGAAAGGAATGATACTTGTACTGACTTTAGTGAAAACTGGTCAGATGGTCCTCGACTCACTAATTATCGAACAATCTGGGGAGTTTCTTCCATTTTCAATGTCACAATACTGATGAACAACAAACTCTCCACCCTGATTGATACTCATAGCAAAGAGGTTTCATTCCAAGTATTGGTTGGCAAAGAAAAACCATTTGAAGGAATATACTTTGGTCAACTTAATGGTTTCTCACAATGCAACAAACTATCAGCATGGACTTATACATGTAACTGTAGGCTGGATGTCTGCTCTGTGTTCGTTACATTACTGGTTAGAGACAGAAATATCATTACTGGCAGTAGTAATTTGAATGTATGTGAAATATCAATATCTGTCACATGAAGTTCAAGATATGGAACTACACATGTGAAATGAAAGTTTCCTATTTGTGTTTGATAAATGTAATAAATGTAATTTATCTATATTTTCCCAATGAAACGGGAGGGCAGAGATGCACTGGTAACCTGGCAGAACCGGTCAGCTGAGCCTTACCTAGAGACTGGCATATAGGTACTAGGAACAAAAGCAACATGTTATTTGTGAAAATGCTGAACTTGTTTACAGGTAAATTAAGACCTGTATTGTAAAACTCATCTTATATTTTATGTTGTTTGCATGTTGTATTCATTGATTAATTTGTTGTCAATAAATAAGTTACCTGTCCTTGGATTTGTTCACTAGATCAAGTTAGACTTCACGCAACTATCAAAGTTTATGCAGTCACATTGTGCTTTTCCACCATAGTATCTCCACAATCTGCTTATGATAATTTGTTTCATTAGTTGGGTACTTGATATTCAGTCCACCTTATCCACACGTTCTCTTCTTCTCTAACAAGCAATTCTCTAAACCTCTCTTCTTAAGCATCAAGAAATTCTCATTCTCTGTAAAGGAAGACTGAGAATTCTTTCTTCCCTGAGAATAGAGAATGAAAACTCTTTCTCCATGAAAATAGAGAATCTGAGCCTCTTTAAGAGAAAGGAATTCTCATTCTCTAAACTCCCAGAGAACAAGAGAATTCTCTGTCATTGCTTTTCAAGAAGAAAACACTGAGAGATTTCTTCTAAGAGAAGAAGAGAACGTGTGGATAAGGTGCAAATCCTGATTTACTGTATATGGTGAGCCCCTGGATTTTCTTGATTTCTCACATCTTATAGCATCCTAGGGACCATGAATCCAGATGGTTAAGGATTCTTGTATTCCCTGAAGTGTGAAAATATTCAGGGAATTGTTTTGTATACGGATCAATATGAATTGCTGGTCTCGTAGAGACAGTAGCTTTTGATTACAAGTGTTTTTTTAATACATGTAAGGGCCACCTACAATTTACATATGCACAAAGGGGGCAGGAGCAGATACAAGATTATGGAAAGTTTGTTTTCTGTTTGGAATGTTTGAGTCTCCCCTCCAAAAAAAAAGGGGGGAGGGGTGGTCAGGACCCCTTGGATCCACACCTGGGGGGTAGGTGGATGAGGGCCTTAAACTATACAGGTCTATTTCATATTACTTTTGAAATTGGGATGGGAGGTCTAGAAATCATGTGAAACTTCTTTTTATATTTATTTTTATGCATATAATTGTAATACATATTATGCACATGAGTGAGAATTTTCCCGAATTCTGCAGTTTACAGAAGGTCTGTCAATCACTATAAAAATATTTAAAAACTAAAAGAGGACTACATTTTTACCTTACAATGAAGGACTAACCTTAATACTAATCCATAATAAATATGGTATGTGTCATACTGCCAAACATCCTTATCAAGGCTGAATAAACCTTCTCTAAGACATCAAAACATTCGAACAGTCATATTGCATTAAATCAAATGTTAGTGGTGTAGATTTTAATAATATATATATAATTTGGTTGTTTGGTGGTTTCTGTAGTTTAATGTCTAGCCAACCCTTCAGGGTTCTTTCCAGACTGCACTAGGTAATGCTTTTTAGCTAGCTTCATGCTGCTTGGGAGGTGACCAAAGGTGAGGTGCCCATTTGTAACAGTGTATAAAAGTACAGAGCCCCTACTTTGTATTCAGGACTCTTGTACCCTTACAGCATAACTGCCAGGAAATATTGTTAGTCCAGCATCTGAGGCTGATGCAGAGGGAGTAGACTATAGGTTGTAGAACAAACAGACAGGACTCCAGGATAGCAGGTGGTAATCTAATGTTGTATTCAGACATACAGGTTTATATAAAGGTACAGAGATGCATTCACATATAACATGCCCATTTAATTAAAGAGTTTGGGAAGGCTATTTATTTCACCCTGTTGAAGGGTTCTGGGGGGGGGGGGGGGGGTATTCTAGAGTCATTACCCTGTACACTATAGGTATTCTGGGGGAGTGGTAGTAAATGCCCTTGTTGTTCCACCCCCGCCCCCCTAGTTTACAGGTAAGCATACCCCCTCAGCATACTCACCACAGCAGCAGGGCATGATCGCTGCACCCATGCACAAATAAGGTTAATGATGTTCCTGACCAGCTGGGCTGACCAATGGTGTAGGAGGTCACACCAGGGGTAACTCTACACTAGAACAACAAAGGGGGTTGATGTATAAGATTTATGAGGGAGGTCAGGTGGAACCCCCCCTTTTGTTTTAAGGTGAGTGAACCCTATAAATACAGCAGGCTACTTATAGAGTACCCCAGCATACATGCACAAAACCACAAAATACAAGTCTAGATATAGGCATTACAAAGTACATGATATGTATAATATTTTACACACCTTCCATTTTTTTTTTATTATTATTTCAAAATGATACAATTACAAGTTGCCATGATGAACACAGTTTAATATTCAATGATTACAACTTGGTCAGCAACAAGTAATACATAGTTGTTTTAATAGAACACCTTACAAAAATTACAGTAAAACCAAGAAGAAGTAATACATAATTATTTTGGTAATACATACAAAAAAAAGTTGCGATATTCATCAAGCAGCAAAACATAATTGTTTTGGTAATACATACCAAAACAAACTTACAGTACAATCATCAAGTAGCAATACATAATTATTGTTTCCAAAAGAACATTGATACAGTAAGATCAGCAAGAAGACCAAATATATCTGTGGCAGAAGGAAACTAGGACTAGCCTGGGTACGGCACTTTGTAAGTAATTAAAGTTAAAAGGCCCAGACCTGCTAGGGGTTTGGACAGTACAGCAATGAAGCTGACCCTCTACCCATAATTAAAAAGGTTCAGACAGTACAGCAATGAAGCTGACCCTCTACCCATAATTTAAAAGGTTCCGTCGTACAGTACAGCAATGAAGCTGACACTCTACCCATAATTAAGAGGGTTCAGACAGTACAGCAATGAAGCTGACCCTCTAACCATAATTAAAAAAGAAAAATTTGGGAAAACCTCACTTTTGGACCCCAAAGCTTGTCGCCCTGCTGCTCTACTATGGTAGGGAGAATTGCATATTGGTAGATAGGTTGTCTTACAATCAGGCATCTCTAATTAATAGTATATCACTTTATTATATGTCGGTGTGCATGTACTAGGTGATCCCATTTTACATGTCATTTGGGATGTGAGTGTGTACCACACGGCCTGACTGCAGTGCATTCTCCCTGAGGCACCCCTCTATCATGCGACAGGCCCAGGACAGAGTGGTCCCGCATGGCAATCACCAAGGTAACCAAGGTTAAGGTTGCGCAGCGAACGGCAAACATCGGAGGTTGTTTATCTAATAACTTTGGCACTATCCAACGGATTTGCATGATTTTTTTTTTCAATTCATCACAAATATATTTTTCCTGCACGTTTGATGCACCATAGATTCATGAAAATGCACATGGATGCACTATTTTATATATTTTACTAAGGGAAAGTAGAACAACAGGCACAGTGAGTATTCTTCATCCTGCACGGAGCTGTGCAGCAGTGCAAGCAGCCCGTTGAGTATTCATGGATACCAGTTGACTATGAATCTTTGTAAAATGTTGTTTATTTTTGCCAATAAACAACCAAATTTGACATATAATAAAACTGGGGATAAAAATTTATCTTACGCAAGCCCAGAGGGTGAGTGCAGGATAAATTTTTATCCCCAGTGAGTATCCTGCCCCATCCCACCATCCAATTGTAGTTTTCCTATAATAATGCTATATTATATACCAATGCCGAAATACATTATGAATACTAACTGGACACTGCCATTCAGTATTTTTGGTTTATTATACGTCGGTGCACTTGTACTAAGTGATCATCCTGTGTTACGCGTCATTTGGGATGCGAGTGTGTACTGCACAGCACTGCACCATTCTCCCTGAGGCACCCCAAAATGCGTGGGCCTGGCCGGGAGCCGGGACAGAGTGGTCTTGTTGCTATAGGTACGCGCTGCCAATGTCAAGGACGCGCAGTGCACGGCGAACATCAGAGCTTGTTTATCTGCTTACTTTGGCACTTTCCAACGGATTTTCATAATTCTTTTTTTTCAATTCATCACAAAAATAGTGTTCCTGTACGTTTCATGTAGGATAGATTCATGAAAATACGCTTGGATGTACAATTTCGCATGAACAACAAGGCCAGTGAGTATTTTTCATCCTGCACGGAGCTCTGCAGCAGTGCAAGCAGCCCGTTTAGTATTCTGTGATACCAGTTGAGTATGAAATGTTGGCTTAGGAGAGTCTAGATTTGTTATTTTTGCTATTTTTGCTACAAATTCGACATATAATAAAAGAAAAACTGCATTCGGATGATGGCATAAGGCAGGATACTCACTGGGGATAAAAATTCATCCTGCACGAGCCCGAAGGGTGAGTGCAGGATGAATTTTTATCCCCAGCTCGTATCCTGCCTTATCCCACATCCTCATGCAGTTTTCCTATAGTATTGGCCCAGTGGGCAGTATTTATGTATACTGCCCACCTTGCTTTACTGTGTAGAATATTTTTCACCTTATGTTGTGAATTCTGAATGGATTTGCAGTCCGATCAAATGAAGGAAGTAAAAGAGTCCTGATTTAAGAGAAAATAATGTATATTAGGGAAAACTGCTTGACATCAGTCAAAGTGTGTCAATTATCCATAAATTGGAATACTGCCCACTTTGCTCCATTGGTAATTTCCTTGTTATTTTCTGTATAACACATAAAATATGGTATATAATATAAGGAAAACTTACCTCGGTTGACAACCCTGTATACTTTGTGGGATGTCAGAAAAATTACAGCCCTCAGCCAAACGGCCTCGAGCAGTAATTTTTCGACATCCACCTCATATTCAGGGTTGTACTGTCAACCTCTGTATGTTTTCCTATAGTACTTGTCATCAATTCCTTTTACCTGATGTCATTATAACGTCATGTTATATACCAATGCCAAAATACATTACGAATACGAACTGGACACTGAGAGGCTATAGTTTCATCCTATCGGCACAGTGGACAGTATTCCCCTGTACAGACCACCCTCCTTCACGGTCCGCCACCGCCATATTGAATTTTGCGCTGAAGCTTGTTCCTGGCAAGCAAAGAGGTGTCAGGGGACTTCGGCCACCATCAATGCAAATCGGCAAGCTTCAGCGAGGGCATTTTGAATATTTTTGGAGGTTATTTTACGATATTGATATCATATTATTTCATTATAAGCCTAATCTAGACATATTTAACCAATAAGAGATTGATTTAAGCAGTTAGGGAGAAGATAAGAAATATAAATGTTCCACCGTCTTTGGGTGTTTCCGGCAGAGGTAATATAAGCGTCGTCACATGACCTGCTTTCACGTCAGTTTCAGACTAACACTTGGAGGAGTATAAGGGGAGACGTCAAAATTCACCAGAGCAAGCCACAGCCAGTGGTCAGTGACATAGCATCATGTAGGCACCTCTCAGGGCTATTAAGGGTCACAACCTGTTAGGAAGGCGGTTCAGACACTGTCTTAATGACCCTAATTGACCTCATTAACCCCTTAATTGATTAACTAATTAGCCCTAATGAGGTGATAAAGTATGTTATGTATACAAACATAAAAGGGAAGTTCCATGTAATCTTTCTCCCCAAACACTATATTGAAAATGAGCCCTGTCTGGCACTGTTAATGAGATATCAATGGGTTGTAGAGGGCTGCAGCCACTCAGTTGCACACAGGGGTTAGAACTAACATCTTGCCACAGCCTGCCACAGCATCTCAGGGTCACAGCCTCTGAATTTTGACGTCACCCCTAACGTCCCTCGCACCAACCACAGTAAGAATGCAAATTGATCAATTCTAGTTAAAATATTTTGTATCAATTGGCCTCTAAACCTATTTTATATTATTGCCGACATCTCAGGGAACACAATTTGTTGTGGAAGGAAGGCATATTTGTTGAAAATTCTTAGGATTTATTTGCCGAAATTTCAAAATGATTTCAATCTTTCTGTCATCTTTGCAGGGTAAAACTGCCAGTGCAAAAGCAACATGTACTAAGTGTACAGAGTGTATATTGTACAAAATGAGTTCCAACAGTAAAATACAATTATAATTCAAAAATTCCATGGATTTTCTGGCAAGTGTTCATCAATACATTGCACAAAAGTCATTGTGCATATAGGGTATTAGTGAAGTTCTTTCATGTGAAATATATGAGGGAAATTATAAAGGAATTGTAAAGAATATTCAAAATTATATAAGTATGAGAATGGCAGATGCTGCTGGTAGGTGACGCTGGTAGCATATATAAGGGGCTGAGCCGGCAAGCGAAGCCAGAGAACACTACCTGTTTGGATCAATACGAATCTATACGATTCGGGGTTTGGTTTTAGCCATGTACGCAGACATCGGGTGACTTGGATAGGAGTTTACCATTGTGCTGCTGCACTAAGACAAGCAGACTCTTAGGACAAAGCTAGCCTTGGGCAGTGTTGAACGAGGGCCGGATACTTAGGCCATAACGCACCAGCCATTGTATGCCTTGGATTAAACACCAATAATACGATAGGCAGTCTGAGTAATGATTAACTGTAGTTTCCCCATATCTAAATGACATCCATAAACAAGTAATACAGTTCAACATCATTACATCTTCATATTGATGCTAAACGTGGGCGACTGCACCGGACGTGAGCAGCCGGGCCACTTGAAGGGCAGTTTCTCCTTCCATGGGTTCATCTCTATCCTCCTCCTGTATGGCGGAGACCTGGAAAATATAATTACATTATTTTTATTATTTTGAAATACTGTTTGTTCACTTATATCTACAGTTTACTACTTACATGTATTTTTCTTACCATTGCATGGTCTTCGACTGGCTCCTGGCCCTGATACGGACATTTGGGCGACAGAGGGGCAGCACCCAGGGTAGCAGCAGGTCTCTTGCAGGCAGCTGATGGAGGGGCACCAAGGGCGGCAGAGGGCGGTGGCTGGGCAGCTGAGGCGGGTCAAGGCGACTAAGGGCGGCTGGATGTTCTCCGACTGCTGTCCAGGCAGGCTGCATTGCAATCATGGATTAAATTTATTATTCAACGCTGGGTGTGCTTGATTACCATGGATTATATTGTGGCAGCTGATTTATTTTATTTATTTTGCCTGCTTTTTATTTTGTTTTGTTTTTGTATTTCCACTGTGGCCCGTTGCACAATGGGTTTCGTAACAACAAAAATATAATAAATAGTGAAAGAGTTTGTTGCTGCTAAATGAATTATTTGCAGTTATTTTCTTAACAAAGAAAATCTTTCCAACAATTTTTTTCTATATTTAGAATGCCCTCAAAGACTTGTAACTTTAACTGGTTTTCCCTTAATGTCTTTCCTTTTTATATCAATTTACGGAATTAAACTCCATTCATTAGAACCAGAGATTTTTACAATTTAAGTAATAAGGTACAATTTTCACAACAAAGAAACATTTCCTTGTTAAGCAAAAGTTCGTTGTGCTTTCGTTGTTTGTTCCTCACAACGAAATTCTATTGTGCAAGGGGCCACTGGAGACTGGAAATGTTTTTTTTCTGCTTCTTTTTTTTGTATTTCTCCTCTGGAGAGTGGAAAGTCACACACTTATGGATGAACCGTATGGACTAGGACAATTCTGCCTGCCTTAGGAACTGTTCTCACTTGTGGAAGGGGAGCATTAGAGGCAGAAGGTAGGCCACTTATGATGAGTTGATTGCTTGTGATGTTGTACATTGCCTTCTGTTGGGCAGTGGATGCAATGCTGTAGCCAAGCACATATTCTGGCTGTTGGTGTGTCCTGAGAGCTGGGCCATAATTACAGGGGGCACGTTTGGTAATGCAGGTCCTCCTTGTGGAGTGGTTGGTATACTTGCCTTCTATACCAGCCTTCTTAGCCAGCTCTTTCATTATTTTGCCAAGTTCAATTTTACCGATAGCCTGGCTCTGGTACCAGCACTGTGAGGTAGGGGCCCTTTTGTCATTAACTACCAAATAAAAGGGGGCATCCTCTTCCAGCGTGTCATACGGCCTGTCTGTACAGCCGGATGGGGCAGCATTCGGGCCTGGCTAGGTTAGGCCACAACTTAGGCAAGAATTTCGGGGCCTTCCCCCCAACCTGCCTAGTCTTCGTGGTTCTTTCATGAAACTCCATGAACTCCCCCTGGACGTTTGACTAAAGCTGGAGGTCCCCCCACCTCATCTTCCTTGTCTCCTGTCTTCCCCTGCACCCCAGAGACTTGTTGCACAGGAACCGGAGTGTGTTTCTCAGGGTCCTGGGGGAATGGGAGCCAAGTATGCCTTGGTCCCAGAGGTGCTCCTTGTCCCATGGCTCCAATCCTTTGGCCTGAAAAAAAAAATGGTTTATGACATTAGGCAGTTTGGGAGGGGGGCGTGTAGTTTTTTTTCCATGTTTTAGCTTCATATTAGGCAGTTTGGGAGGGGGGCATGGCATTTTTTCCATGTTTTAGCCTCACATTAGGCACTTGGGGAGGGGGGCATGCCGTTTATTCCATGTTTTAGCTTCATTGTAGGCAGGACCATAACATGGGGAGGGGGCGTGGCACTTGTAGCTACTTGAAGATTGAATAGACATGACTTTTTTGATTGAGCCAAACATATAGCTCGTTATGCCAGGCTCGTAGAGTCGTACCTTGTCCCGTCCTGTTCCCATATGTTGGTCATGTATAGGCCTAAGTAAGCTTTAGCCTGGCTGGCTCAATGCTTTCAAGGGGAGCAGGGTCTTCATGATTATCGTGAATCCTCTTTTGGGAGGCCGCGGCCTCCTATTTTTTCCCTATAATTCATTTGGTGGGGATTAATCTTTCTTCTTGAAATACTTCATGCATCATTATATTATGGTGAAGAATGAACGTGTTATGGCACCAGACTATTTCATATTGAAAATATGGCACATTGTTGGCATCTGAACAAATGCACAGGGAGGCGGGGGAGCGAAGTGGCTAGACTGTTGACCTAGTGTGTGGATTTCATCCTGGGCAGGGATTGGCTGCTACACCTCTCTGTTTCTCCCTCTGTTATCAAAGGTTCCTAGAGCACCCCAGCTGTTGTGTTTATAGCCTTGACTATGGGACCAGGCACATTGAATAACACCTACCTTGGTAAAAGTGTAGGGATATGGTCTCTACCCTCTCCTAGATGTGATCGCCATCACTGCCATTGATATGACCATGGCAGTTTATTAGGACGTAAAGTGACCAATAACCAACCAACCAAAAAATGCACCAAGGCTGTTAGTATTATAGCTGAGGTCTCTACACTGTTCTTCATGAAAACCTCCAAACTTATCCCTGGAGGACTGGGGCAGGGGCTTCTGTTGGAGCTCCCTGGGAAGAATTTTCTTCAGTCTCCCCTGTTTGTCATAAGAAAAGGACTAAAAGGAGCACTCTGTGCCCCCAACAGGGTCATCAAAGCCTAGGTGTATGGTGTCCTGTCTATCAGACATTGCATATTAAAGACCCCTTGCCACTCTTCAAAAAGAGTAGGGTATCGAACCTGGTGGCAGGTTTCTCTTAAATCATATCATAGATTCGATCACTGCCCTCGTAGCGTAAAACTAGTTGCAAAGCTTTACCTTTACCTTTAAGCTTTAAGCAATGCAACAATGACTATGGGGAGTAAACAACCCAGCCAATGTGCAATTTTGAAAATAATGTGATAAGCCACAGATCCTTGAACTTTAGCAATATCTCAACTGACATAGTATCGCACTGTCCCCTGGTGTTGATAAACAACATTATCAATGGTTATGGCTAGACCTAGATACAAGGTACTTGTAACATTATGATTTAGTTAAGTTGTGACCTAACCTGCTTAGAATTTCACAAAGACATCACAATTGTGGTTGCAGTGATGTTTCTTGGAGCCATCAAATAAACGTCACTGCAACATCGAAATCATGTAACAAGAATCTCTCTTTAAGTTTGGTTTCAACTTCACTTAGTCAGTATGTATCAGTTCTGTACTTTTTAAGTTATGTCTCCATGTCACCTAATCAACACGTCATAATTCTTTTTAGCTTTGGTCATAACCACACATAATTAGTTTGTATCAGTTACTTTCTGTTTGAGTTAAGTCTCAACCATGCCTGATTGGCACGTCACTGTGATGTTATATTGTAAGGTGGTTCTAACCTGATGTTCATAGAACATCATTATTACATTCTTTTTATGGGATGTCATAGCATCCCCCTTAAATCACGTAACTGTTACATAGTTTTATGTGGGTTATAAACTAACCAAAATAGTTCTGTTAAGTCGCTTCTAGCCTGGGAAGACTTATTGTAATTAACATAGGGATAATCTAAAGAAGTTGTATCTAATGATAGATATTGATATTTTGAAAAAGGGAAGTAAAAGAAGATGTTGGAGAAACATGTATGCAGAATGAAGCAGGGAATATGTAATTGGAAGTGATGCTGCTGAATATCAAAATGAGTCTTATACAGTTATTTGTGGTAAATTACATGCAGACCAAAGGGTATATGGAAAAAGGGTTGTATAAATGTAAATAGATCCAAGTTGAAGTTTCAATTTCGATATAGATGTGGAATAAATTAATAAGGGCCCATTCATTAATTACATACGCATTCTCAAAAAATTCTGGCCCCAAATCCCTCAGTCTGATCTTTGCATTGTATATGTATAGGGATGTACACAAATTCATCGATTTCATAACCCACACGGTGACCTCCTCCCTTGGTGCATACATAATAAATGCACTGGAAAAAAATGAGACAACGCTAAACTTGTCAAAAATCTGTCAAAGTGACAAGTTCATGACAAGTTTTACATTGTTACTAAAGTGAAGTGTTTTTGACAACCACATTGTTGGAAAGCGAATTTGTTATTAACTTGTCATTAACTTGTCTCAAACTTGTCTTATTTAGTTCGGATAATTAGGTATAGGGGGCAGTGCTTGGCAATCTAGATAGAAACAAGTAATCACAATATGTAGTTTTCCCCCCTAATTTTATCTTGTTAAATATAGGATATTGTGAAATAAAATAGTACAGAATATTCACATCTCTTTAGTAATATAGGTTGGATCCAATTTCATTTAAAATATTAAGAGAATTCTATTGGAAATATTCATTGTTCTTTTATAAAAACCTTTTTTGAAGTTAAACCATAATTGTGACTACCAAAGGCTGCTTGAACAATTGCAACTCAACAACAGTTCAGTTTCAATGTCTGTGATATATAATGCCCATGCTACAGACAGCTCAATGAGCCAATCAAGATGGAGTATCTCATCTTTAACCCTTTCAAGACTCCACTTTATGGGGCATATATAACCATACTTCAGTTTCCATTATTTGAGGTAGATTTAATAGCCTATTCTACATTGTAATGGAATTACAGCTAGTTAAACCTATCAAGTAAACTTTTGTGAAAATGCTACAAAATCTATACACAGCTTTAACTTAATTTGCTTGTTTTTAAGATATTTCCATTCTGTTTTTACTGATATATATAGTAAATGAAATGTTCCTCATCTTGGTTATGAGGCATTTAGTTTGCTTGACTACTAGGTTACCATGGAAACACAGTTCCCTGGATACCTTGGTTACCGATGAAGGGGTAATGTGGCAAGTCCAATATTCATATAACAACATATTCTATGTTCTATTTGATATATACATATATTAATCAAATAATATATCAAATGGTATTTAAAAGAAAATAGTACAAGTGAACTTATAATTACTTTCAATTTCCTATTTTCTTTCATACCAATACTTTACAACTAAGACTTATGTCATAGAATTGAGAAATGCACAGAACAGAAAAACAGACAATTGAACCCAGTCTTAATATGCAAATGAGCATACATTATTCACAGGCATCACTCTCCCAGCAGGGCATCACTCTCCCAGAAGGGAACTCTACATATACCAAATACTGCTTAGAGAGTGGAGATTGGTGGCCCTAGATAGGTTGTGTAACATCGGAGAACCAGCAAAAATGAATATGAGTTGGGCTGTACCTAATTTGCATATTAAGACTGGGTTCAATTGTCTGTTTTCCTGTTTTGTGTATTTTTCAATTTCATGGCATTAGTGTTGAATATAAAATATCAGTATGAAAGAAAATAGGAAATTGAAAGTTATTTTAAGTTATGTTGTAGTTGTTTCATTTTATATTGTATTTGATATATTTGATTAATATATTTATGTAGAAAATAGAAAGTAGAACATATAATCATATGGATATTGGACTTGCCACATTACCCCTTCATTGTTACCAGCCTAAAAACATTCCAAATTCATTCTATTTGGAATGTTTTTCACATTGGAAATATTTGAAAAAATATGCCATTATCTGATTCAGCATGAAAAAATATCCAAATCATAATTTGACCATCCAACTTCATTTTCATCATTTCTCTACTAAATGTTGGTATTAGATGGCCAAACCTATGTAAAATCTCATACTTTCAAATGCCCATGCCATTAATAAAAATATGTGTCGAAAAGTAAAATAATGGTAACATGTGATGGATAAACTGTTTTACAATTATTCAAAAACACCAAAAAACAGGCAGTGATCTAAGCTATTATTCACTTAAAGGGCCCTGTTAAGGTATTTCAAAACCCTTTAAATGTATCCCTGAGGTATCTCGCGTCCTCAAAGGGTTAAAGAATAAGTAAGTATTATATTGAGTTTTTATTCAATCAAATGGGTATCACAAGGAGCTCAGAAATGATAAATCTACTTGCACCAAACTCGTCATTTTCTTAATTTGACAAGTTTTAATGGCCCACCTGACAGGTTGTTGATCTGACAGTGCTAAACCCTTCTATTTTATGACCGTCACTTTGACAAGGCAAAACTTGTATGAGGAGACAACTTTATGACAAGTTTAAAGGACTTGATTTTTTCAGTGGACGGCCCCTAAGATGACTACATGTTGAGAAGTCATGGGGTTTGCTAGGCAACTGAGCATGGATTTTAAAATATTATCTTAATTCTCCCTACCATGGATAGCTAATTTACAGTTTTTTAAGGACCTGCAGGCTAATTTTAACTAATTTTGTCGACAAAATCCATAGGAAAACTATAGAAAACAAGCAAATAATTCCTATAAATCAATGTACAATGAATGAATTTGCAAACAACTCAGGAAATATGAATGTACCTCTATACTAATGAAAATTCCTATACTAAAGCTATGGGTTTTGTCGACATATTGCATCCTGTTTTAGGCCAACCTGCAGGCAAAATTCACAAAATTATCTATCCGTGGTTGGGAGAATTTCTATGTTTAAGACTTGCCATATTGTATATTAATGGTCCTACCAATTATCAAAAGGGAAAAGTAAGAAACTGGCAGGAAAGCTGAGGGAAACGGATTTCTCTACAAGAAAAAATAAAAGCCTTTAATTATGGAATAAGTATTGACAGAAAGGATGCTCCATGCGGGAAATAAACATTGAAGAACATGTTTTAAGCTTTCAAATGATACCAAGCACATCAAAATTGGATAATTTTCAAGCAAATTACAGGCTGTTGAACACAGGACTGTCGGTCTTCCTGAAAATGGCAAAAAGCCCGGATACTGAATATTCAGCTAAATATTTAGTAATAAAGTGAAATTTTCTCCATAAATTAACAAAAAGCCTTAAAAGATATCTATACATATAACTTTTTGATCTAGAAAAGATAATCTAATCTAGTTTGGACTAATGATATAATCAAGTCATGTTTTTTTCCCAAATGGCATAATTTTTTGACAAAATCTGCAAAAATATTATTGTTTCCATAGTAACCAAAAATCTAATGTTAGGTAATATATGGGGAAAAAACTTTCCATTAACATTTCAAATAGAATGTTTTTCAAACTATTTGGAATGTTTTGAGATGGCTAATTGAATTCTACACAAAAAGTTGGTTTAAGGCATTTTCTTTCCTATTTTTCATAAATCTACCCATATCTCCTTAAATATTACCCTTAGAGCTTAAAATATAACCCCCTCGGAGCATCCTTTCTGTATGTTGGGTCACAGTCTTTTTTAGATGTCTTGAGGTCCATCAGCTTAGCAAAGTTTATCCCTTTCACAGTGCATTACCACTTCTCATATAACATAATCCTCTTTATCCCAGGTAGTTAGGCATAAGACTTATATTTGGAGAACATGGATTATAACCAATTTCAAATACCTTTATCACTCCTTTGTGTGTATTTTCTGTAATATCAACATAATGGAGCTGATATTGCATGTCAAAGTCATGTAGTGTCATAGGGTCTTCAGTGAAGTACCTGGAGTGACAAATTTTTAAAAGCCCCATACCTACTAGGCAATTCTGATAAAGTCAGCTGACTGCTTGGTGCTAAAATCGGCTGATTTCACCTGAAGAATCGGCCGATTTTATCACTGATTCACATCAAACATGCACATTGTACTATAGCTTACTGATTGGTGATTTGGTGCAGTGCAAAAATCTTCTGATTATCCTGGTAGAAAACGGCTGATTTTAGGGCCAATTAATTGGCCGACTCAGCCAGAATTGCCTAGTGGGTATGACATTTAAAGCCTCAATCAGGACTCACCTACTATGGGCCCTATTATGAACTTGCTGAAAAACATAATAAAAAGGAAATCACATCCCAGCTTTGTTGTCACCTCATTGTTTTATTAACAAAATTTAATCTCATCAAAATTACTTTCTTAATCACCCTTTACTATGTAAAATTGCCATGGAACAGGTAACCTAGAAATTCAATATTGATGTCTGTTTTTGTTTACATATTGTTGACATGCTCTGTGGGGTCAAAAGTCTTTGCCACTACTGTTAAATTAACCAAACCCTAGTCCCGCTGTCTGTAAGTTCAAAGCACACAATCGATGCATTTTAAATGATAAGGGGTTTCATCAACAAAATCCAGAAAGACAAGCTTCAAGTTAATAATGAGTTTTCGGAACAGCTCATGAATATAATTACTTACTAAATACTTTAAGAACCAGTGCTGCTATCAGTGCAGAAGTGTCATATGCTTGGACAAAACAGTTTACCAGCATGGTTTGGCTATCAAGGATGTGTCCAAGATCAGTAACAATCTGTACAGCTTTGTTGATTTTCATAACTGTGGGTAAGTAGACCATGACTCATTTCATCTATACAAGCTTAAAACATTGTTTATCACGTCTTGTGAACTAGCTTGATAACACACAACCTTTTGGGTTTCATAATAAAATGCTTCCTTGGCCTCTTCTACTTAATCAAACATAAAAGGATGTGCCCAATCGGTACATGAGATTCCAACACCAAAGAAAGGTACATTGTGCCTTTGAAACCCATATAAACCTGCAGTGTAACATAATTTTACTTAGTTGACTTAAGTTACTGCCTTCTTTGTATTTTTGGACTGTATGGTGGCTTAGTAATTTACACATGTTTACCTTCATTATATTAAAATGGCGTTGCTTCCAATCTTCACCAAGCCCCACCTTTCCAATGCTAGCTACCATTGGCACCTAGTGAGTGAGGGTCAGAGGCAGAGTGCCAGTTAAGATAAATACTTGCATCTCAACTCATACATGTCCCTATGAATCAAACGGCAGAATACCAGCACCAAGTGAAATAGCAGTCAAACCCCCTGCTAAATCAAACAGTAGTAAAAAGATACATATATATATTGGTAGGATTGCTAACACTTATATACTACAATATCCTAATTCACCTACTTGTATTGATCTTTTAGATTTCAAATTAAAGAAAATCTAAAACTACCATATTCTCTAATTCTGAACCTGTCATTTTATCATTAATATTTTATCAAGCTTACATATCATTGACATCTGGGGGCCTCTAATACTGGCTTATGCAATAACAAATACATTTGGGTATATCATATTTAAATTGCTTTAAGTTTCATCAAATCATAGTGATCTGTAAGTGAATCTACAAATTAGTTCTTCTCCTAATCAAATGTAGTTCCTATCATTTTGGTTTTCTGAATTGGAAGGTTCATAGCCCATTTAATTGGTCAAGACACTAAATTTGACACGGCGACAGGGCCAATTTTAAGCTTAGTGACATGCAACAGGGGCTATTCTTAAATACAACACGGTGACAGGCCTAGGACCATTTCTTAAGATCAACAGGTGACATAGCCTTTACTGACATTTGACATGGGCTTTCCTTAAATTCGACATGGAGACACAGTTATTTCTTAAGATCAACAGGGGACATGGGAACCTCCTATCCAGAGCCTCCATACAGTAGATGAAGCTGTTTGTGGTATCAACTAAACAGGTTGCAAAATCAATGATTCACAAGTAATGATCAAGGGACTGTTGTAGACAGATGAAAAAGTAATGATATGATTTAAGTATTTATTGTTAGAGGCTTTAGGACCTTTGTCTGGATACTGTGTGTCATAAATTAATACTGGAGATTTCATGCTCGTGACAGTCAGGTTCATGGCGTCATCAAAGCAAACAGTAAATTAAATTTGCAGAGAGAATTGATTACTTATTATTGTTCAAACAAGGTATACATGCATATTTCAAACTCTGTCAAATTCAAGATCTCTCTCAGGATTTATAAAAGAGCATTATATCATGGAACCGTTTTCAGCTTGGGAAACTCTAGGAAGTGGTCATCCCCCCAAAATTTCAACTTTTGTTCATTTTCACAAGAAATGTTTAGGCCTATTACTTAGAAAGCAGAAGGAAAATATGAATTAATACATTGTAGAAGTGACAGTTCATATTCTAGGTAAAATATAATCATTATTGATACTATAAGCACTGATACCAGAATAAGAAGGTATCCCCTTCAATTAGTTTTGAAATCCTTTCATTTGTGTCATGCTTATGCCTATCTAAATCCAATATAAATATATAATTTCATTCAATCAATTTTTGACGATACAATAGAGCTTTATAATAAGACATATAGCGATGTATCAGAAATTGAATTGTGCCCATCTTTTGTTTTTAGTTACAAATTAACTTTATTTGAATTTTCTGCCATTTCAACCTTTTTTTGCATAACATATGTAAATAACTGCAGCACAGAATCCTAGCCCATAATGTAAATCAACATTTGATTGCTATTTGTATTATCAATATAACTGTATGAAGTTAGAAGAAAACATCTTATAATGCAACAATCTGGAAGATCATATTTAAATGTGAAGATGCTTTAATAAACAGTTAAAGAAAGATCTGCGACAACCAAAATCTCCTGGAGGGGAAGAGTGATGTAAAATAAAAATTGCAGAATTTTTAAACTACCCATGGCCTTAGGATCTAGAGGATTGAAATCCATTATATAATAAGGCTCAATGTGGTCTAGTGCTTAAATACGTTATAAACATACTCTTTCTAACATTGGCCAACAACTACAAAAATGTTTCAATTTACAGGTTTCACTCACCGGGGGAAAGGTTTTAGTATTGAAGCAACATGAATAGTACAGGCTTAATGTAAAGAATCAAGAAAGGTCTGAAAGTAAGCTAATGAGATAATTATCTTTCTATAACATTTTCGTTCAACTATTAATTTCAGGTGAAAGTAGAGATGTCTGCTACTTTCGATCTAACTACAGAGACACCTATCCCCCTTCAAGGGATGCATGTCTTGTTAGAGGTGGACAGCTAGCGAGGATGTTTGATGAATCAGACGTTCAAAGGGTCCATGAATTGATAAGGTAATTTGTCTTTTCCAACAAATTGATTAGGCCTACTTCTATCGCTTAATGGGGAAGAAAGGACAAAATAGCACATACATGGATACATTATGAAACCAACATTATGATGATTTGACTTAATTTTTCTATGATATATATATGCGATAATAACTTTGAACAATTCAAGGACCTTTAAAATTTTTTCAGGTGTTCAGATCATTAATATTTAAATCATCATACTTTAGATCAAAAATAATTTCATATTCAGTATTTACGCAAATTATACCAACTGAGTGATTTTCTAAATTACTTATTATTAAGCTAGGTTTTATCTCTATATTAACATTAAAAAAACAACAATGATACTATATTCCTTGCTGTTTTGAAAAGCATTGTTTGAGACAAGTGAGGTTTCTCCTGATTCATCATGAATTAAAGATGACAACTGTATTGATCAGTCCAAATCCATACTGCTGTCCTTCATTACTAAATAATTGATCTGTCCCATAGGGTATAGGTAGACATTATGCATATTTAAAAGCAGCCTAGCAATCTCAGAAATAGTTAAACTATTCATAAACTTTTATTATTAATTAGTAGACTTATGAAATTTACAAAATAAAACATAACTTCAAGGTCAATGACAAAATTAATTACAATTAACCCTTTCAAGACAGCACAAAATTTTCAAATAGTACAGAATGGACCCCAAATAACTGAAGAAATATGCCCAAAAGACGCCACTGAAACCATATAGTTTTATATTAGACCAGTAAGAAGCTAAAATATGAACATAAATAGTTATTTCCCAATGGCAGTTGTTAGATAGATTATGATATGGTCCATTCCAGTCTTTTTGAATAGAATTTTTTATTTTCATAGATATTAAGCATCAAATTGACAATTCTGATGAATGTGCTGTGTATCTCTCAGGCATCTGGCACCTAGTACATACATTATCTTGTATTGAAGGTTTCTTCTCTTGTGAAAGGAGTAGATTACTCATCCCATACTCCAGGTTAGGGGTCTTCCATTTAGCATGTACACAAAATTTATGAAATTCTAGACCCCCCCACCCCCCTTGGACCAAAATATGCAATGGATTTGTACAGGCACGTACGCAAATTTTCAAAGATTTGAGACCCCCCACACCCCCTTGGTGCGTACATACTTAATGGAAGGCCCCTTATATGGATGTTGACAAATCCTTGTAATAGTCACCAAGGGAGGGCCACCTAGTGTGTCAGAGACACACTACTCTTAGTGGGTCTTTTCAAAGTAAAGGCATTTTCACCCTCTCCATGAACACATGACACAGATGATAAATCTATGCTTCTATTAGCAACATTATAATAATATTGCAGTGACATCCTGGTTTGGTACTTATTACATTATTGTGTTGTTCAAAAAAAACACTGCAGCAACATATATACTGCTGTTCCACTGTGAAGTTATGTCAAATTCCTTGTAAAATTCTTTAACCAAACAGAATGTTATCACAATCATCTGTTTTATTTCAGTCTTAACATCACTAAAAAAAACGTTAAAATACCATTCTGATTGATGACATTTCAATCTCACCAAATAAAACATAACTGTTATGTGCCAATTTAGTTAGAAAAACTGACAAATTAAAAAAGGATGGTCACTCGATGATACTTTTACATTTGGATTTGGCTAGAAAGCCATCAAT
Source organism: Lepidonotus clava (assembly GCA_936440205.1). Classification (NCBI taxonomy): domain Eukaryota; kingdom Metazoa; phylum Annelida; class Polychaeta; order Phyllodocida; family Polynoidae; genus Lepidonotus; species Lepidonotus clava. The sequence goes on from OW387141.1 coordinate 6,658,667, forward strand.
ATTAATCGCAAGGGCACATGGGGTAGTGAAGTGGTCAGCAAGACCGTCTGGCATGGCCTAGGTTTGATCTGTGGCTGGTCTTGACTGGCTGCTACACCTCTCTGTGTGTTTCCCAGTTACAATAACAGGGAGATCAAAGGTCTCTAGGGGACCATAAGCTGTTATGTGTGTGGCCCTGTCTTTCAAACCATGCACATTTAAGAACATGTGCCTCAGTAAATATGATGGGGTATGGTCTCTATCTTCTCATAGATTCATTCATTCCATAAATACAATCATCAAAGACAGAATTGTCAAAGGCGTGTGGGGTGGTGTAGTGGTCAGTGTGTCCGCCTGTTGTGCGGGCGGCCCGGGTTCAATCCTGGGCTGGGGTGGGCTGGCTGTTACTCCCCTCTACATGTCTCCCAGTGGCAACAACTGGGCTATCAAAGGTCTTTAGTAGACCACCGGCTGTTGTGTGTGTGGCCCTGTCTATTGGACCATGCACATTAAAGAACACCTACCTCGGTAAATGTGTAGGGGTATGGTCTCTATCTTCTCATAGATTCGTTCATTCCATAGATACGATTATCAAAGACAGAATTGTCAAATCCTGTTCTCGCCGTGATATGACCTTAGATGTTGCTACGGCGTTAAACCCCAATAACCAACCAACCAGAATTGTCAAACCTTGTTCTTACTGTCATATGATGTTGCAATGTTGATAAGCCCCAATAACCAACCAACCAACCAATATTAACCACAAACTTCTCTGACTGGCCTTAGTGGACTGGATGGCCAGTATGTTTGGACAGATGGAACAAAGGCTGGTAAATATCATACTTGGAAATGGCGTGACGGATCTGTATTTAATCATACAAACTGGTACAATGGTGGCTATGATGTAAGTATGAAAGTGCCAGGTGCCCAGATTTCTGTTCTTACACAAGTTCACCTGAAAAAGAAAATCAAAATTGATATTTCATTCAATCTTTCTACAAACAACCACCAGGCATATCTTTGGTTAAAACAAATAGGAAATTTTAGAAAGCAAGTAGTGTTTAGGCATTGCACTAATTGAGGTGATTGCTGACTCAATATTTATTAAATTAATAAATCCATGAATCAGGTAAAAGCAAATGTTTTTGATATAGTCACATGCTCTTTAAGAGCAAACATTCTCCCTGTTATATCTCACATGAGGCTTATAATTTGAGGTTTTCTTCTTGACACATATATGCTTAGTATTATTGTATACCACCAGGGGGTGCATGTATGTCCTCTTTTACTTGAAGCGAAATCCCTCACAAAATTAGCCAAACATAAGTATAACAGGGAGTAAAAGGTGTGATTCAAAAGGATGAGGGGAAACCTTTCTCTTCTCCTTAAAGAGAAAACGTCTAGGTGTATGGGGTGATTATACTGATTCTGATGCTGCCAATGTTGTATTTGGTTTTCTCTCATATCCTATATACCTTTCTTATAGAATTGTAAGAACTTTCTACCAATATTTAACATGACTATATTTAACCTTTATTCTTTCTAGTGATATAACCCATGACTATACTGAACCTTTATTCCCACCTCTGATTTTGAAAGTCAGCTGCAAATCTGGCATGTGTAATATAGACTTGAGTTGTATAATTTTGTTATGATGGTGCGATTTGATCATGTTATTATTGTAAAGATTTATTCATTTTTAGTATAATCAAAACACCATGGCAATGGCAATAGGAACAGGCAAATGGTACAGCAGGAGCTGGGCTTATGTTTATTACTTTGTATGTGAGATAGACAAAGGTAATATCTCTAATGATACTGAAACATCTATTCTGCATAGTACATCAAATACATAGAACATCAAATATTCTAATTACACTTTCCAGGATTGAATATTGAATATTCTCTCTATTCTGTGCCCTTACAAACATCAAATAGACTTCATCTCAGTGACATTGCTATCTATTACATAATACATGAACTTCATTTCAGTTATTTTTGACTTGATTTTTATTTCAGGGACTAATGTATCTTCCAATGGTTCCTGCTACCAGTCGCCACCTGATGCGGATCATGCCAACAAATCAGAGAATTCTACTCATGTCACCTACACATGTCATGATGGCTACCATTTTGTTGACGGTGATCTGAACAAGACCTATGACTGTGATTGTGCTTCATTGGCTGACCTACTACCATGTGTTGGTAGGTTATTTAAGATTATTTAAATTATATATTCAAGTGAATTATGTAAAATCTTTACCATTGTGGCTGAAGCAGTTACTGCCAATGTATAGTATTATTGTGGTAGCATTGGTTCAATCTGAAAGTATCTGAAGCATTGAAAGTTGGAAAACAAATTCATCACTTTTACCATTACTAAGATCACAATCCAAAAAAAAGAAATCATTAAACACTTGTAGCAATAAATGTCAAAGTAAAAGTCACTAACAATGTAGTACCTATTTTTCAGCTATCAAACGCAATGTTTGTTTTGAAGCATCAACAGCCTTTGCAGTGTATTACAAACAGGCTAAACATAGATGTAATCTTCACAACATGAATCTCCCTAGTGTATACAGCAAAGAAGAAAATGATGAAATACGAGGATTGGCACAGCCTTTAGGGTATCTATCATTATGCACATTATATATTGAATATCTAAAGCTGTAAAACCTAAATATTGCCTGAACTATAAATTTCTTTTAGTGACAGTCAAAGATTACACCAGTTCTAATATTTTCACAAAAATGTTATAAGTAAGGTACAGCAAGGTAAGGTACAGTAAGTCTTGTCAGTGTGCGACAGTAAGTCACATTCAAAAAGTCATAATCCTGATTGAAAAAATTAATCAGGGTAGGCCATGACCATCTTAGGTCCCTAACCATCATAAAGAAATTATTCAATACAATCCTGAAAGCACACCTTGCAAAATTAGGTAAAGATTCACAGAGATTATTCACATTACTAACTAATGACTCTGAAAGTTACATGTTTCCCTCATTTTTAATTTTTAATAGCAGTGACATTTATTATGCCCCTTGGCCATAGTGCTGTACCTATGCCTCCTGTGACGCCACCAAATTTGCATAAAAATAATTTGCACAAACTACCGTAAAACACTTCAAAATGCGGCCAGTAGTATGGAAAACCAAGAGTAAATCAGCATACTGTTCATATATCAAACAAATAATTATATGAACAACCTTTTAAAAGTCTACAAAAAACAGAGATGACACTGTTTATGATCAACTCATACAGAAAATACCATCTGAGCATCCCAGACATAATAAAATATTATTTAGAAATATTATTGTATAAGAGATATTTGATAAATTGATGAAATAGATTTAAATAGAATGATAAAATGGTGATAAGTTAAGATTAGAATAAATATAATATTAAGAAATGTGATAAGGGATCAGTGCGTTGTTGGTAGGGGTTGCGCAGTGCGTGTTATAGGAGGGCAGAACTGAGAATGTAATGTGGGTAGTTGTTGGTAGGTGGAATTGATGTAGGATGAAAGAGATTAGCCTGTAGATGGTGACAATAAGCCAGCCTTAAGCATGCTTTATGCCAGGACAATTAAGAAAGCTAAAAGTATCTTTTTTTGTATAATGTAGCTTGAAAGTTCTACTATAATGCCATACTGATTATTATGTTTAAAAAAATCTGTAGAAAATATTATTATAAGTAAAATCTGAGTTTATCCCACCTTTTTGGGCCATCAACTCTGTGTCTTTTGGTGACAATTCTCAGAATTGGTCACGCGTTGAATGAACTTTTAATCAATTAATTCCATGCTTAGCTTTCTTTGTTAAATACAGCTGGATATTCCTGGATGGTTACTTTTATTATTCCTGGATTATGAAATGGAGGAATGGAACAGAGATGTTCTACATGAACTGGAAGAATAATCAGCCTGGATACAGATCTAAGGGAGGAGTTATCACTTTTGATAAGAATAGTGGCCTATGGTACACTCATCATTATCCCCATCATTATGCAAGATACAATGTTGTGTGTGAATTTGAAAGAGGTGAGATTGATTCACTGAGAATTTATAATACATTGAGCAAATATATCAACTCATGGAAAGTCTGGTGATGGGCAGCAAGTTGTTCTATCAAATATCCATAGGTCTGTTGCTAATGATAGAACTGAGCAAATAATACATTTAATGTCCTTTTCTATCAACACTATAAGAAGGAATTAGGTGGAGTCCAACATCTAAAATTAAAAATTAATGTACTTTTGGGCAAACATTGTGCAAGAGTCAACTTCAGAGACACCAATTGAAATTTTGTTTTCAATGTTGAATTTCTATTGAATATAATTGAAACATGCATATATGGTCATATTTTCAGGACTACCTATTAGTGGTGCATGCAGTATACACAAAAGAATGACATACTTAGTAAAGCATCATTAAACAAAGGTTTTTTGGTAAAAAAAGTCCTTATCTAAGGAATAATTGCAAATATCAAACAATGATGTATTTTTGGCTTGAAATATTCGTGAATATATTCATATAGATGAAATATTTATTATCCATAAATTCATAATTATATAGCAAGTAGAAATCTTAGTTGTTTTTTTCTCCAGTTTTTACAAAGTGTACGTTTTAACAAACTAATTTCACTATAAATTTGGATATTGTCTTCTCAGATCCTCACTGCAATCAGTCTACACCAGATTTAGGAAATGCAACAAAGATTGAGAATGGCACTCATGTTACATACACATGTGACACAAACTACGCCATGACAGATGGGAAGACAGAGAAGACATTCACCTGTGAATGTGCTGCTGCCGCCACCCTAAATCCATGCCACAGTAATTTATGATAAATAATTATTTTTCTTGCTTATATACTTCACCATAAGAAATCAGATAATCTTGCCTGCTGCAGTAGGAAGCAGGATGATGCTGGGGCAGTTATTGGCTTTACAATAGAAAAGTTTCCATTGAAATTCTATTGATATTATTTCTAGACTTGATACTGTTCATAATCTAGTGGTAAAGGATAAAAAGATGATAAAAATTGCTTTCTGTCTCCAGTTGCCCTTTGTTAACCCCCTTTTTGAAGTCATCTGCTCTGTATTGGTAGATTCTGGTTAATAACCATTACTTTCTACTGAGCACTGACTATAATTTTTTTTTTTTTTTTAGTTATTTTTTATTTTGGCAAATGGGTTCAGCATAGCTGTTCTTCCACCCGCTCCAACTTTACAGGTATTCTTTCTAGTCATAGCGGAGCGGGTAAACTAATAAATTCATTACAATAGATAGTCCTGTCTCAGCCATGAAAATGGCATGATAGATGAGATGAGATGGGATAAAAGTAAATGATCATGTAATATGTAATTCACAATCAATCAAATAAAGTCAGAGGCAAGGCCTTAGTTATACAATGTTATACAATGTTAGCATAAGGATTCCTCACGGCTTTCCTTATGGTGGATTTAAACTTTTCTTTCTCCACTATTATATCTTATGATTTCTAGAATTTTCCCAATTGACAGATTTGCAGTTGTGCCAGCAAATCAAAAATGCTGCTTTTTAGGGTAAATAGGGTTGGACATTATAGGTTGGGCTGACAGGCTTTAACACTGGTTCCTATGGAATCCTGAAAAAGGCCAATATATAAAGCTGCATTTTACAAATTTTAGGGCCAATTTGTCAAGCAAACCATCATGGTTCATCTTGTTTTACAATTCTATCTTTGGGGATTTGATTACAAAGAAATTCCTACATCATTTCATGGTAAAATATGATGTTGCTTTATACTGGGATGGGCTTATTACTTTTCCTTTTCTCTAAATCAGTTTATCAACGGAACATCTGCCTGCAGCCAGTTGGCATCATGACAGATCCAAGAGATGCAGAGTCAAGGTGCAATGAGGTCAACGCTACTCTGGCAAAAGTCCTGAACCTTGACGAAACAACCAAATTTCAGTCTCCACTTTTGTAAGATAATTCAAATTAATATATCTAGACTTGAACTTGCTGTCCATAGTCAATTATCTATCGTTTATGGCATTTATCAATTAACAATATAAATTTTTAGGCCCCACAAACTGTTCATACATGATAGGGTTTCCTAAGGATTTCTATGGGTTTCTAAAAATTATATGTATGCAAATTCAAAGGCTAACTAACATAAATCAATCAAATGATAATTGTATGGTTTGCAACATTTACCAGAGAATTGAAAAAAGTTTAAAATGATATATTGCTAGCCTTTGTATGAATTTTGGAATTAATCTTAGAAAAATATTCAAGTATTTTGGAATGGAGTGAGAGCACTTGAAAAAGAGGTGTTTTGCTTTCTATAGAAATACAACCATCAGAACTTTCAAAGTTCAACTGAATGATAATCAAACAGGTTTCTCTCACACTGAAACTGAGAACTTTCAATCTGAATCCTTTTTATTTCCATAACCCTTTTATCCTAGAAAGTTTGATCCCTCTTTGTTGTGTCTCTTTTGTTTTCAATCATCTGCCATACATCACTCAGTATTAGCTAGGATAACATTTGGTTATCTTACTCTATTTCAAAGCCGGCGTTACTATCTAACAAATGGATTGTATCAAAATGGAATTTTTGTTTGGAATGATGGTACTTTAATTGCTTATGGACACTGGACAAGATACCATCCCTCAGAACTCAGTTTGTCTGATCAGCGATATATATTACTGAGACCAACTGTAGCGCCTGAAATGTACACAGCAACAATTAGCAATAACTATTTCATCTGCGAAATGGAACCAGGTAAGAAATCTTGGAAAATATTGATGCTTTAAAGCTGTATTCCACTATGTGGTGTTTAGTTCCTTCATTTCCTGCCAACCTTGAGAATAATGTGACTGGGTGGGATTCAAATGGGCCTAAGACATATATCAGTGAGGCAGCACTATAAAGAGGGCACAGGGTCCCAATACTATAGATTCAGGTCACTGCGCCCATGTGGCACAAAACTAACTGAAAAGCATTACCTTGTGCAGCCTGAGAAGAACCCTGGAGGGTTGGCTGGACTTTAAACTAACCCAACTAACAAATAGATATAACATATGTGCCCTGCTTTGCTCTGATTTCTTTCATAATGTAGTTTAAAAGTCATACTATTAGCCTTTACTAATTTTAAAGTAAATGTTACATGACCAATAAACCATGGAAACCCAATACTACATCTGAGCAGTATTTCTACATTTTGAGTTTAATCAACATTCCCTCACCATGAAAACATTATGTAACATTTTCATAATTTGCAAGTATCACATAAAACTGCACAAACTTTGATTTTAAGTCAAATTGCTTCAAAAAGGTGTGAATGTTGGTGATTAAAGCCCCATAGATTCAATGGTTAAGGAATTCTCTTTTCAACATTTTGGGTAGAAACCTTCTCACAAAGATATGTTCTTTATCTAATATCCAAGGATATATTGTGAAATTGTTAGAATTCAATGAATAGTTTAAGTACATCCTTTCACTGTCTAAATGTTTCCAGCCTTTTATGCTCCTAGCCTTATCAGTGGTATCTATGGTCTTGTTTGCACCAAAGAAATAGCAGAGATAAGGCTTAGCAGCTGGCAACAGATGGGTCCCAAATTTGAGAATACTTTTTATAAACATAGTGCCTGTTTCTGAGTCCATAGATTTGGCAATCTTCTGTACACTAAGGGTAGTTGAATCATTTTGTTGATGTACAATAAAACTTCATTCACATAGTACATTAGCTGTTTACTTCCATATTCCAGATGAAACCTGCCCTACAGAAGCACCCCCTATCCCAAATGCATCAGGTGTGATCAGTGGTCCTAACATCACCTACACCTGTAACTATGGCTATGCTTTTGATGATCTGGTCACAGAGAAGACAGTTGCCTGTGGATGTGGTAGAATATTGGAGCTCTCAGGATGTCATAGTGAGTATAACGCTTAGCATTTCTAGTTCAATAAGTATCCTAATTTGGCAATATATTTTTCATAATGTGCTATTTTCTGTACACACATTTCTTTATTCAAGTGAACATTCATCAGTTTGCTCTTCTATAATCATTCATATACATTTATTGGTTTGATCCCATTCTTTGTCTGATAAAATGCAAAAGTACTCTGGCTATTATAAAATTCATTGTTGACGCTTTGTACAACACATTTTGTAATATGATGTATGATATTTACTAAGTACAAAGAGGCAGGACCCTAAAAAGTCAAAGAGTACAACAAGAGTCTGTTGATTTAGGAACATATCGCAAGGTATGCTTTGCTCATAGTTCACTACGGTTGAACAATTCTGATGCCAAGGCTTATTGTGAATCATTTGGAGCTTCAATGCCAAGATGTCTGAACCAAGAGGAACAAGATCGAATCATACAATTGATGTAAGTATGGATATGAATTTTTCTTATGTACCGGTGGGGAAATAGTTTTGTTCCACTAATAGATGTATAAGTACAGATTTGCCTCAAGGGCAAATAGTTATTAAAGGAAACCTTGTACATAGATTTTGAAAATGACAGTTCTTGTAGATTTCACTTCACGTGTGTGTTCTAAAAATGATTCAAATGAATAAAGGGCAAAATATCAATAATTATATCAAACAATGCTGCATGAAGAAAAAATTAAATCAGGGAATTTCCCAACTTCTGGGCTTATCAGTACTCCCCTTGCAACGTCATTATAATGGGAATTCCCTAACAGAATAATTTGGGAATCCCAGGTTATTGAATGAATATAGGTGAGCAATTAATACGATTAATAATAGCTTGTATGGGGTCTAATATAAATATTTTATGCTAGGACTCAACTTCCTTTCTCTAAATCTACATTTTTTAGGGTGGGGGATTCCCTATTACTGAAAGTGTTTCTCTTAAAAACACTTAAACTAAACCAAATTTCAAAGTCTCATAACTAGGTCTACACTCAGGATATCCTTGAGATATCTCTAGGATTATTAGTTCTTCATGGGATCACCATGCTCAAAGAATGTCATTGGAAAATATGTATTCTGTCGTTATGTGCAAGCTTTCCTTCAAAGAGTATGATAAATGTTACTGTTAACTCATGAACTAAGTGGTCCTACTGGGGCCCGTGACCACTGGTATTGGGAGGATTCCTGGAATTGGAGAATTGCTACAATCATAGCATTTTGTCAATGAATTCCAATAGTGTCATCATGGCAAATTGCTGTAGAAAAGTAACATTTGTAAAGTTTTCTAGATTTCTGTTAGTTTAATTTTAGTTAGTGGTAAATTGACCACTAATTCCCACGGGTCTTTAGTTGCTGTCTCGTCCATGCATTGTCAGGGTAACATCTGCCGACGTTAGCCTAACAACGCCATCACTGGGGACGTCCTTTCAGAACATAATAACGCAGTGTCATTGTTCATGTCGTGAATTTGGCGTCACAGTATGGCACTTACACTGTATCAAAATATGTGCATCTTACAGACAAGAAAGCGACTTTAAGCATTAAAATCAAAGGATTTATATGGGGATCTGGTCAGTGATAAAGAGAAAATTGAAGACAAGAATTTAAAACAAGATCTCCAATGAGGCATTGTGATATTATATAGGCTAATATTGATGAGAACAAACCTCTGGTTCATCAGACCACCATATTCATTTTACTCAAGTAAAAGTTTTACTTATAGAATTATAAAGATATCTGACTGGTAATATAATATATTGTAACATGCATTGCATCCTGGTCCGTGCTTGTGGCTGCGGCTAGAGCCATGAGCCTGCAACTACACCCTTGAGCCTGTGGCTGCAGTCGTGAGTCTGCGGCTACAGCCATTGGGCTGCAGCCGACTGGCTACAGCCAGGACCAAAACCTATAAATAGGAGCGCAGACCGCTCCTCAACATCATTTCACCAATAAAGCTGGAAGGGTGAATATCTCCTGTCCTTGTGGCTTCATTGCATGCAGCTGTGCGTGCGAATTACGTGTGAAACAGGTCTATTTTAGGGATGATAAGATCAATGAATGTTACACTGGTGGCAGCAGTTGGATTGGATGCACATAACGTCCAATACAAGACCCGTTTTCCCCTAAACCTGTTTTTGGGTGAAATTCCCAGAGTGCAGCGACGGATGCTGCCCTCGTGACGCATCACGCTCCGCACTGTTCACAGGACAGTCACCGAGTCGGCGGGCAGGCTTGGTATGGAAATTGATGAAAATGATATCTCTTGCACACAATAAAGTGACAATCCATGGTTAGGAACCATCCTCTGGCTAATAATGACAGTGTTCTTCGGTAAATTGGACTGTTAAGTCCGTTTTTATAGAAAATCTGAGTTGAAATCTGCCGTGTGGGACAGGTTTGGCTACCCGGCGAGTCAAACTTTGACATCAAAGAAAGTCCTCAAAAGAAATTTTTCTGGGTGAATCTTGTGATGAATCAATGACTTAACCCTTCATAGGTCAGATGCTTGGAGTATTGGAGAATGTCATTCGAAATTTCCTAGCTTTTGGATGGATCTCCTAGAAGGCATGGGTAAGGAAATAGAGGAAACTCAGAGGGGAAGGGAGATGGTGCGAGAGATGTCAGGCTGTGGCTGGAGGGACATCATGGAAATCACCAGGAGGGTGATGGATGAGAACATCTCAGTGTGTGATATCAAAGGCCATATTCCCAGGTCACATGAGTTTCTGAAGAGGAACCAATGGGTCAGGCTAATGGACAGTGACCCAGAAGAAAAGAACAATCAAGTGACTCAGAAGAAAAGAAATTTTGTGCAAGATGTCGTTTAAAGGTGTCAACCCAATGGTCCACAAGTCAGCTTGAGTAATGGGTTGCATCTTCAAAAAGGAATTTGGTTGACTTTTAGGTTATATTCAAACCACACCACCAAATTCGTATTACGAAATGGGAAATGTTGTTTCTGTTTCAGCCTAAAAGTTTAAGATGATGTTCCTTGTAAATAAGCTTTTTTAACTTTCATGTTCCAAGAATTGATCCAGCATCAAGCTTAAGCCAACATTTTCAAACCTGGATATTTAATCTGGATCAACTAATCTAAGGATGGGGCACGTCCCCCTATATTTTGGACCCTCAGATTGCGGTTGCAACTGAGAAGTCATGCGACGATTGCATGACCACCCAAGCACCTCCAACTATGGTGAGCTTGATGTGGGTGGCAGCAACGCCGGCGGTCTCCAGTTTAGAGATTGGGCTGGTTATGTAACAAACATCACCACCAAACCAGGACAACAGATGGCTTGTACCATGGCAACAAATAGGAGCAGTGAAGTCTGGACCATACCAACCTACATGGATCTTCAATCTGCATATAACTATTATCAAATTTAATCAGACAATTTGTTGTAAAACTGTAAACAATTTTCTGTATTAATGTTACTAAAGGTCTAAAGGGTGTCAAATCCCTACTAGGCTCACTACACCCAGAATTTTGTAAACCCTCCTGGGTAATTTTACTACTTGTTATCAGCCTGTACTAGCATAATTATTCAGTTAACTGTTAATGTTTACCAATTGTCTTACAACTTAATTACCTTACTATTTCCAGAATTACTAGCTTGAGAACAAGCTAAAGACTAAGGGTGGGGCGGTGTAACAGACTTTGCATCCTGGCCCCGCATGTGGCTACGGCTACATCCGTGAATCTGTGGCTACAGCCGCAGTGAAAATCTAGAAATAGGAGCACAGACCGCTCCTCAACATCATTTCACCAATAAAGCTGGAAGGGTGAAAATCTCCTGTCCTTGTGGCTTCATTGCATGCAGCTGTGCGTGCGAATTACGTGCGAAACAGGTCTATCTTAGGAACGATAACATGAGTGTCACAATATATTTTCTTTCAGGGAGGAATTTGAACATAGGACCTGGCTGGCTGGCAAATGGAATAGGACTGAACTGCGCTGGAGATGGGAAAGTGGGGAGCCAATTGTTTTTGAAAGATGGAATCGTCCATATTTTATCAACACTAATGAACCAAAGGCCCCCACAATACACCGTAATGGTTACTGGTATGACAGTACACCTTATGATAGCATGTCAGTTTCATGTGAAAAGGAATACGGTAAGAATCAAGAGCATAGACATTGAATCTAACGTATAGAGTTTCAGGAGTTCCAAATGTTACATGGTTGATTTGCAAATGTTACCCCTATTCGATAGAGTAAAACACATAGTTCTGGCTAGTGGCCTAGCACTGCTTCCACTAGATGGCAATCACGACTGTAGTGCCACCTATGTTCTTTAGGGCTATCTCTGACCTCGTGGTTCATCCCCTATGGTTCATATATTGCCTTAAAAAATTAGATGAGATTGATAAATCCTACACAGAAAATTGAATTTAGTAATTGTCCTAGTTGATATAGTTAAACCAAGTTGGACTATTCTGTCTTAAGCGCCATCATTTATAAATGTTTGTGTGTGTAAAATTGTGATATCATTTTACCAGATTCGATACGCATGCATGTGTATATTCATTGTTATTGAATTGCAATCACATTTATTGAATGAGGGTTAATGCTCAAATAGAGGTCTAATAAATAAATCAAATGGACAAAGATATGTCTAGGATATTGGCCTTCAGGCATAAACCTGGGTCATATGAATGTATGCCTTTAGGAAAACATACAGAGGTTGCCAGTACAACCCTAAATACAAGGTGGGTGTTGAAAAAATCAGTGTCCCAGGCCATTAGACTAAGTGGTGTAATTTTTCTGAAGTCCCATAAGTGTTCAGGGTTGAACTGTCAACCTAGGATAGTTTTCCTTATATTGCATACTAAATCTTGTAAGCTATAAGGAAAATAGAAAGGGAATTACCATTAGAGCAAATTGGGCAGTTTCACAGCTTCTTGAATATACACAGCACCTGACTGGTCTCAAGCTTTTTACCCCAAAACTCCTGATTTTCCCTCAAATATAGGGCATGATCACTATTGCCATTTAATCAGACTGCATCATTTTACCTGACATATAAAAAATCACCCCATACACCTAGACTCTTTCTCTTTAAGAAGAGGAGAAAGGTTCCCCCTCATCCTCTTGAAGCACACCTTTCACTCCCTATTATACTTATGCTTGGTTCATTTGGTGAGGGATTTTGTTTCAAGAAGAAGAGGACATACATGCACCCCCTGGTGGTTTACATCAATACTAAACCTCTATGCTTCAAGCAGAAAACCTCACCTTATAAGCCTCATGTGAGGTATAACAGGGAGAACCTTTGCTCTTAAAGAGGAAGAGGGGAAACCTTCCTCTTCCTCTTAAAGAGAAAGAGTCTAGGTGTATGGGGTGCAAAAATAATCATGCACAACTAATTAGAATTGACAAATAAAGAGAAAAACATTTTACACAGTGAAGCAAGGTGGGCAGTATACACAAATAATTCGCACTGTGCCCATACACCAAAAAAATACTGAATAACAGTGTCCAGTTAGCATTTATAACCTATCTTGGCAAGGATATGTCATATTAGATATAGCCTTAAAACCAGCGAGTTGTGAAAATGTCCTCCCTTGTTGATGAGAATAAACAGTCAAACCTCTACTTGGGCAAGTACAGGATTTTGGAAATGGGGAATGGATATACAAATAGGATTAGTTCTTAAACACTACACAGCTGTACATACAAAAATTACATTTTCTTCTCTTTGTCAAGTTTAAGTACAGACCAAAGGGGGGAGTGTGCAGACCCCCGAGATCCCCCTTGATCTGCCCCTGCCTTATGTTAGTCTCATTTCATAGATGTTGTGGTCTGCCCAAGTGAGCCACTTGTAGTGAGACATGGCATGGCGTCAGTAAATGGTACTCATGTCATCTATACGTGTGATGAAGGATATGCTTTTCATGACAAAGCTGTTGAAAAGAGTTTTATTTGTGGATGTGAGACGCTAGTCAATGTTTCAACGTGTCTTTGTAAGTAGAGTAAACCTTTCCCAAGAATCTTGCCAAGTAGATACTCAAATTATAATTATGTCTATGTTTCTTCAAAATTATTGTTTCAAAGAGGACTTAAGTACACGTGAATGAATCCAAGATCAAAAGAAGGAAAAATCTAAATTTCCAGTAATATATTTTTTGATTCAAAATGAGTTCACTTATATCATTAGATTGAAATGATAGTGAATCTACAGATCACTTATCTATGTTCTTAAGCTTTCCTTAAACTTATCTTTAAGGACAATAATTCATGTTTGAATGCCAAAGATGGTTATTCAGAGTCATCGCTATTAAACAGATTAATGGCATGATGTCATGCATTCATTATCCAGTATCTACGCGCAATGTGTTCTATTTGAGAACAACATTTAATGCATTCAGACCAATTGCTGAGATGTACTGTGAGGACCATAATGGAACTCTGCCAAGGATCTACACAATAGAAGAGCATCACATGGTACAGAGTGTGATGTAAGTACTTTGGTTACCACTCAATGTTCAATAAAGGATTCTCAAATCTTATATACCCCTATTTAAGGGAGTCAAAAGCAGTAAAAGGTCAACATTTAAAATATCAATGTTCTTTTAGATATTGAAATACAATCTATGGGTATTAGCTAGGTCCATAGTAATATATGGACCATGAAAACCAGTTGAAACTTCATGAAATACATTCAAACTTTTCCTTGATCAACTTTGGTGACCTACCAAAATAGGTTTGTTTACAAACATTGCTGTCTAAAAGCAAAAATGTCAGGGGTCGTCTGGAATTAAAGTGAAGTTAAAGTTAAGTTGCATGGCTCATACTATACCAATGATCAATGTAGACTCATAGAATGTATTTTTGTAGTTATTTGAGTTTGCAAAATTTTGTCAAATTTTAACAGAACATTACTTTTGTCTATATTTAAAATTACCAGATGCATTTGCTGTTCTTATTTCACCTAAAATTGTTTATCATCACTCCTTTGGCTAGCCAATATGTTTCTTTATTTAAGAAGAACGTACTGTAACCACCATGTCTGGCTGTAGCAGAAAAGAGGTTTTAAGTTTCAAATTTCTTCAGATTATATTAAAACTGTTTGAAAAAAAAAGTCATGATTTGGTTACAATAATCACACACTGACACCCAGATACCCATATGCCAGAACAGAACTCACAAAAGTAAACTGCCTGCTACAGACTAAGATGATATCATAACCCACAGAAACTAGCAGCAGTCAGTGCACACATGGGTAAATTTGCCCAACTGATCAGACTTTTATATAATCATCAATTATAAAAAGATGTCTTTATTCTTAAAGGGAAAGGGAATACAATTTATTGTAAACCATAGATATGTATACTCTTTCAATATCATCCTGCATAAATATCATACCTTAAAAGACAATGCTTTTCATCATCCTATGATGTGATCTGATAGTTTCCCTGGTCCCGCCACTCTTGTTACAAAAGGATACACATCATAGTTTTGAAAACACAGGAAAAGGGTCAATTTTCACAAAATTCTCATATCTGTGTTTTTATAAAAAGAATGTTTTGGAAAGTGATTTGGAAAATAGGGAGAATTTTTTCATGAAAGCAAGAAAAAAGGGCCATTTTCAGGGACTGAATGTCCGAGGTTTAAAGAAAAAGGACTCGTTTTGTCAAGGAAAACATTCTGATATATTTATCCTCTTTTTGTACAAGAGTGGCAGGACAGGGAAACAATCATTTGTATTTCTGTGAGCTAATAAAGTTACAGTTCTTTACATATATCATCATGAAATATATGTAAAGAACTATGTATATAGCTAGTAAGGACAATATTATTCTCCTAACTATCTATATAACATACTTTATTCTCAGACAACAGTCCTACATTTGTCCGTACTTGACATAAAAAATGAAGAAGTGCTTGTATTCTTTGCTACAATATTTAAGGAAATGCTTTTTGATATTCTCAATCAAGCCTGTGTAATAGGACTTAATCATAGAAAAAAAACTTACACAACATTAGGCCTTAATTAATGTAATGCTTTTGCTAGCTCTTTGCACAGATAATAATAGGCCCACATTGTTTAATTACCAATAACAAGGCATAATGTTTAGGCTTCTTTTGGTACTTTGCTATTCACTTGAGTTGGGCTCGTGGAATTAATTACTATGGTTATTTGAATTGTTTAAACTTTATCAATTAGTATCTATTTCCATTCACAACAGGGAATCAGGAAGCACAGTATTCCTAAAAGCCTATCGGAACGAAAGCTTAAGTGCAGCACATTACTACTGGGACAGAGATGACCGTCTTGAATGGTACCTATTCAGATCTGCCAGCCCGCAATGGCGTTACAGATCTTATAAATTCATTGCCATGAGCTACACTAGAAATGAATGGCATGAGTCTTCTGATTACCACAGGAGAGCAGTTGTGTGCGAAAGGGAAATCAGTATGTTAAGTTTTTTCATCTCTGACATTTCCATTCAAAATGAAAAGTTAGTGGCAACTTTCAGATTCCCCTTACATATAAATAGAAAAGAAAAGTGTAATATATTATAAGATAGTGTGTAGCAAAGCAAATATAATAAATAAGTCAAAGTTCTTTATAACTTTTAATCTATTACTCTGCTAATGTAACTATGTTCTGAATCATAGGAAGAGTAATTTTCACTTCAGAAATGCAAATAATTTCTTTAATGAGAATATAACATTACCCTTACCACAGTGGAAAACATGACATGTGAGGATGTGCCTCCTCCACCAATAGATGGAGGTTTGTTCACGGTTAACGAGACTCATGTGACCTACACTTGTATTGAGGGATATGCCTTTCCTGATGGAGACTTGAATAAAATGTACCATTGTTCTGTTGCCAGCCTCGCCCCTCTTTACCCCTGTCACAGTAAGTTATTTCATTTCCAACATTTAATTCAGGAAATGTTTCAAGGAAGTAGAATATAATTCAGAATTCTTTCTGTTGTTGCTTTGGTAACATGGTATCTTTCTTGCACTCTATAAGAAAAAATCTTTAAGGATAATCAACGGGAAATTCCTATCATGCAGTTGTC
This sequence comes from Lepidonotus clava, assembly GCA_936440205.1. Classification (NCBI taxonomy): domain Eukaryota; kingdom Metazoa; phylum Annelida; class Polychaeta; order Phyllodocida; family Polynoidae; genus Lepidonotus; species Lepidonotus clava. The sequence continues at coordinate 6,675,619 of OW387141.1, forward strand.
ATGAATTATAAAACAAGTAATGTCTGGCAAATTCTACACAGTATAATTATGTATGATAAATTAATCATTTCTTTGGATTTGTTATTGAAATCTTTTCTGCTGAAAATCCATTTTACTATTTTTTGACTTTCTTCCCCTAATTTTGCGCTTTACTCAGAACTTATCTGAGATGTCAATTAAGCCTATCAGTTTAATGTATATTGTTATGGTGAAACATATGCTGAATATAAAATCTTATCATAGTTTTACCAAGAGATATCTGTTGGATATATTATGGTATAAGAACAAACCACACATCTGCAGTCAACTTCTGCAACAAGCTCAATGCCACACTCATAAGCATATGGAATGACATAGAGAGACAACAGCTGTACAGTATCAGGTAGGCATTTTGTTGAATTTTTAAAAATTATTAAATCAGTTTCACATAAATGATATCTTCCAAGTAAGCATATTTAATATAGACTATAATGTCACTTAGCAAATTACAAAAAAATTAACCAATTATATTCATGAAATTTCACTGTTACAAAAATTCATGTGAATGAGAAGTAAGCATAGATATTGAATACATATATAATAGATTACAACATTAGGATTGTTGTAATTCTATACCATGGAAACAAGGCTTACCAATTTTAGTACTAACTTGTCTCATGCAGACTGCTTGATCTAAGAAAATAAATTTCGAACAGTACTTTTAAATACTTTTCTGGTTTTTGACTTGTGATTGGGAGTTATAGACTATAATGTCACTTAGCAAATGATAAAATATTAACTGTTCACAGGAAATTTACTGCTACAAAAATGTCTTGATACATTCTCCCTACCAAGGTTAGATGATGTATAGTATTTTAAGAACATGCAGGTTATTTTGGGTAATTTTGTAAAAACCAAAACACAGGAACATTTATAGAAAATATACAAATTTTTGACATTTCTAAATAAATAAATTTGCAAACCAAACTTTAAGGTATGAAGTATTATATAGATACAATTTGAAAGAAAAAAAACAACATTACTATCATTATAGTTTTGAGTAAATGCAAGATTGCAAAATTTAGAAGCAATCTTTTGTTTAAGGCTTGTCATATGTTCAAGACTTGTCCAGACATTTTCCAGCCTGCATCTTGATATAGTCTGTAGGTACAATGTGGTCAATATGCTGTGGTGGGGAGAACTGATTTTATTATACGTCATTGCATCATTCATGCATATGTAACATGTTTTTGGTATGTGCATAAATACTAAACGGGCTGCTGGCGCTCCTTTTTACCTCCGGTTAGTATTTTCAGCAGCGTGCAGTTATAAATAATTATACGCAATGAAGATACAGTCTTTCCAGTATATTAGGTGTTTTATCATGTGAAAGCCTTTGAAATGTTCCATAACATTATCAAAGATTTGTTTGTATGGAAGCAGAATTAGAGTTGATTAAACCCATTATGTGTTTAACTGCAGCCTGCCATCATAGCTCTCTGAGAGGGATAATGCACATTCTTGACAAAGTATGGGGTATTATCAAGCCAGTTAATTTCTCTGATGTGTGCATAGATTCTTGAACTGTGAACATCTATCTATACCCTTACTGTAATTGAAAACACAGCATTTGTGACATTATACACTTAAACATTCTCAACCTAGACATGCAGATTATTGGATAGATGGCATGGCGAATGAAACAAAAGGATTATGGAGGTTTTCCAATGGTAAACTCATGACATATAACAAGATATATGTGCACAGTGGTGAGGCCAACCCTCCTGCTGGCCTTTACATTGACACCAAAAATGTATGGAGAGGTACGGCCACATATACAAACCGTGAGTTTGGATGCGAAAAACTGCCCGGTATGTATTATTTTGGTGTAAATAATTGAAATTTAAATCTTGGAACTTGCTTAAATGGGTGAGTCCATTAAGATGTTCCTGCCGATCAGGGACACAGCCATCCCTAAAGTCAAAGGGGGTTCCAGGTAAATTTAAGGGGGTTCCGACCTACATTTTTGAAAATTATTTTGCTTATATTTTGGGAAATCAAAGCATAAAGGGGTTCCAGACACCCAGGAGTCCCCCCCCCTGGCTATGCCACTACCGACATAAGTTTAGCGACGTCATGGCGATAAACAAGTTTTGCCCTTGGAGAATGTCAACTATTGCCAATTGCAAATGATTGGTGAATGGCATTTTGGACCATTTTTCACACACACAAAAAAAATATTGTTCCTTTGAAAGAACATAATCTAGAAAAGACACAACTTCAAAAAAAAAAAAAATGTTGTGCCTAATATTTAGTTCTTTGTGGATATATCTGGATGACATCCTAAGGTGCTTTCAAGGGATAAGGTGTTTACCATTATAATCATTCAAATGTGCATTTGTCAGAAACCATGAATCCTGTTGGTTAAACACTGAACAATTTTCCTACAAAAAAATCTATATTATTATAAATAAGCTCTGAGATATAGGGACATATTATCCATTCAAATGTGCATTTGTCAGAAACCATGAATCCTGTTGGTTAAACGCTGAACAATTTTCCTACGAAAAAATCTATATAATTATAAATAAGCTCTGAGATATAGGGACATATTATCCATATACTACCTGTTCTTTTGATATCAAATGTTGGTTAGTGTACCTCACTCAAACTGTTGCTACAAGGTGGCACATGCTCAATTAGCTAATGGTTAAAAAAACAAAAAAAACATGTATTATCAAATAGATAAGCAAGGAACAGAGCTACCAAAATTGTCAAATGCAAGGGACATTTATCTCACTGGGATAAAAGTGCTCACATACATGGTATCTGTAGTTTTTTTTATTCAGATCTCTACCTCCCACGTTTTTCAGAGACAACTTGTACTCTTCCACCACCAAATATGACCCATGCTACAATGACTTTCGATACTACTCACGTGACCTACACATGTGATGATGATTCAATTTTCTATGATGGAACAAAGACCAAAACTTACACCTGCCAGTGTGCTTCCTTCCAAGTCAACCAACATTGCTTTCGTAAGTCAGCATAATATGAACTTTATTTGTTTGTTTGTTGGACTAGTTTGATGGCCAACCAACCACTATTCAGACTGCACAAGGTAATGCTTTTCAGCTAGTTTTATTCTACATGGGTGGTGACCAAATCTATGAGATGAGATGCCTATTTGTAGCAGTGGGACCCAATGCCCTCTCTGCCTCACATTATACTGACACCAGGCCGACCAGTTATGTTTCACGGTTCTCACTTCATACAGAGTGCTAGGCAAGCAGCAACCAATACCATTTGGTGTAACACCCCCCCCCCCCCCCAGTTTTGAAATGTATTGATTAAGGCCCCTCCCCCACCTAGCCCCCAGGGGTGGATTCAGGCGGGTTCCAGGGGGTCCTGGCCACACTTATGGTGGGGACTTAAACTTACCAAATAGAAAGAAATGTTGCACACATATGGGGGAATGCACACTGTTTTAGTTCTTAGTCTACATGTGGACCCCCTTTCCAAATCCTCTATGCGCCCCTGCCCACTTTATGAATATGTAATTTGTAGATGGCCCTTACATGTATAAAAAAAATTAGTGATCAAAAACGACTTTCTCTATGAGACATGCTTCATCTTGTTCTGTATATAAAACAATTTACTGAATATTCTCACCTGTCAGAGAATACAAGAAATGTGTGCTACAAAAAGATCAATGGGAAGAGATACCATGATAAACAAGAACTAATATGCAACATGAGTAATGGTACATTGGCCAAGACTCTCAACATTGATGAGTTCAATAAAGCGCTGCAGCTCGTGTATGTAGACCTCTTCATATCATGATTCCTCTTAAATGACATGTATTTTTTTTTTATTATTATATTCAACTTCACATACAAAGATACGTGTTCTTCCAGTTGATCTAGGGATAATGAGATGAGAATTTTATAACATGATAAGTAGGTAGTATAGTGACAATGGTACTCAGTTATCAGCTAGTATATTATTGTCTAGACACCATAAATGGGGGGCAAAAGGGAGTCAATTCTGGTAAGTGTATGGATTTTAAACATTTTTTGAATTTAACTTTAGTTGTTGCCCTCTGGGTATCTGCCGATAGCATATCCCACAGTTTAACACCTCTATAGAAGGGACTATTGAGTACCACAGTCAATTTAGTAATTGGTGTGATGAATTTAATCTTATTATTACTTCGTAAGACCCTTTCTGGCAATATTGAAATTGTATGCATTTTTACATGGTAATTTGGTTGATTTTAATGGTTGCAATTTATTAACTCAGTGAAATAATTCATACACGATACATGGTATGCCTTATAGAGCAAGTACAGGAGAGAAAAATGTGAAGAAAATTTATTTCTGTAAACTTCTGTCAACTTCATTGTTTCCTCACTCCCCCCTCGACACAGATACCTAGCATTATGCACACCTTAAGGTTTTACAATCATTGATATCATAAATTGCACAAACACTATAGATACCACAAAATCTCATCATTAAAATGAAACCTTTTGTCCAGCCCAAGCTTTGATCAAGAATAACAAAGGTGTAACCGCCTCAGTACTCTACTTATCAGTTCATATATTTGTATTGTTCATTACTTTTTTTCCTGGACTTGTGTTTAAGAGATAAGAGGGATGTAAGTTTTCCGACTTTTGTCTGAATTCCGATTTTCTTCTCCCCAGCAACCTTGATGTTTAGAACATTTTAGGATACATTCAGATTTTCTTAGTGCAATTTCTGAATTTTTCACTATCCCCAACTTACATCCCTGAGATAATGTGAACGTGATCTATACTCACATAACCACAAAATACATGAAAAATATTAACACACTGATATTTGTATTACCCCTATTCATTCTAACAGTGAAGGTAATGAATATGTATACATTGGTGGCACTGGCAAAGATATCCCAGGTTTTTACACATGGATGGATGGGACAATGGTGTTTTGGGAAAAATTTCGGACTTATCATTTTGAGCAACCGCGCTGGTACAGCGCTTTGCTCATCCGAAGGTACTATAGTTCTATGACTGAACAAAGCGGAAGGATCAGATACAGGGGGATTTGTGAAGCAGAGGGAGGTAAATACACACCCTATTATCATTCTATATCAGGATTCCACCCCTATACCTTCATCATTGTCCTGCCCTCTCATAAACCAGTCAAAAAAAGATCTGTTATTACCCTGGAGGTCAATAATGCCTGTCTTTGAATGGTAATGCTAATTTCTGTATTTCAATAAGAATTTCAACATTTTCTGTATAATTGAGATAGAATAAATCAAGTATAGACTGCTGGGGCATTTAACTATTTCTTATTACACACACCTATGTCTCGGTCTAAATCTCTGCAAACCAGGGCAATAGCAATTGCTTTTTGCCCCCCTATGTATGTACTACATATAGACGGATTAAAATTAATACAGTTTTCTGCTGACCAGAAGTACTTCATTAAGGGACTCAAGCTAGTTTACAAAGCAAACAAAATATTTGCATCTGAGAATTTTTTGGGGTAAAATGAACTGATTTAAAACCTATCTTTAAGCAGTCATACAAGATCAGTACAGTAAGGAAAAGGTCCTCAGAAAAACAAAAATCTGTGTATGATGTCAAGCACCAAAGATATTCACTTGAAATTTTGAAATTCTCAAATCCTTTGCATGACATTGGGGTTGTGAATATTTGCCAAAACTTATTTTATTCTATGATTTAAAACATTTTAGTATTGATTTAAGACCATTACGATTATCAGGTTGTGTTATATGGGCATTCATATCTTTTATCTAAGCTAGTTGTGACATCACACATTGACAGATGTGCATGCTGCTCCGGGTGCAAACAGGAAACAGTCAGAATAATTGAGAAACTTATACATGAAAAAGAAAGTATTAAAGGTATGAACATAAATAAAGGTTTCAAACACTACCTAGGCAGTAGGGATCATAACAGTGTATTAATTCACAGTCACTATAGCCCCCCCCCCCCCCCCATTTTAAGAGAAAGACCTTTATTTGGTAGGTGCCTGGCTATTACCCAGATACAATTATGGAAAGGATTTCATACTTATATCCCTATTGGGTGCCAATACTATATCTTTGACCTAGCTACTGCCTATAAAACAAGTAACAGCTGGGTTTGTATCCGAAGCGATATAAAATATGAATAGAATCCACACTTTCATAGTGAAAATTCCTAGCTATTAAGTGCTTGGTTGGTTCAGGTTTGTGCAATTCATTTTCCTTTTAATTGATGCTGGAATTACACATAAGGAAAAGGCAAGTTGTCATTAGCAAATTGAGAAGAAATATTTGAACTCAGATATATAGAAGTGATTAGGTCCTTAACATTGAGAAAATACAATAACTAGTCCTCTGTCTCAGAAATATAGGAGTGTTCAGTTATACAGTTTTCAGAAAAATCTCCACACAATTCCAGATCCCCCATGCAGTGCAGCCCCAGAAGTAAAGAATGCAGTGAAAAATGTGACAGGAACACAAGTGACATATACTTGTTTTGAGGATCATACATTTTGGGATAATACAACTGAGAGAATCTACGAAAGCTGTTTGTGTGCTCAACTAGCCACCATGGAAAGCTGTATATGTAAGAGAGCTAATGTTAATTTCCATATGATTGTGTCAAATTAGATCTCCTCTGTGCAACGGGCCACAGTGGAATCTCCTGTGGCCCGTTGCACAATGGGTTTCATAACAACGAAAATGAATTAAGTAGCGAAAGAGTTCCTTGTTACTTTTATCTTAACAACGAATGTTTTGACACATTCCTTTTCTATATTTAGAATGCCCTCAAAGAGCTGTAACTTTTGCTGAATGTTTTCTATCTTTTTCCCTTTTCATAGCAGTTTACAGATTTAAATTTCATTCATTAGAACCAGAAATATTGCATTTTCGTTACAACACAAATTTTCATTGTTAAACCAAAGTTCGTTGTGCTTTCGTTGTTTCATCCTCACAAGGAAAATGCATTGTGCAACGGGGCACTGTGGCTGTATTTCTTGTACAGGACAGTGTCCTACATTGTCCTTCTAGATATCAATTTACAGAATATAATTTTAAATGCAATAAAGATATCTTTGTAAGGAAAATTTCCTTGTCATCATTTTGAACTCACCATTGTTATGTTAAGTCATTTTGTAACAGGCCAGTGATACAAAACATAGGGATTTAGGTGTGCCCCCTTTCTATTAGCCCCACCTTTACAAACAGCTGGTTCAGCCATTGTAAAGCAACCATCATACTAGAATAAAAATTGGATTATTCAAAGAGATTATGAAGCCAAAATGTTTCTCTAAAATACTGATGCATACCTGAACATTTTTCTTCAGCTCAAAGGCGCCAGACATGTCTCCGTTATATTCAACAAATCAACTATCATGAGGCTGCCCAATCTATATGTAACAAAGCAAATGGAACTCTTGCACAGCTGATGAATGAGAACGACTATCAAAGAATTCGACAACTAACTGGGTTTGTATCTTTCATGCAGTCCTGAGACCAATTTTACTTAGTTGCTGGTATTTCCACCCGTAGGATTTGTTATTAGTTATAGTCTTAGGTACAGCCAGTGTATTCTATTCTGATTAGTTGCAATCAAATTGAAGTAATAGGTTATTGTTAAAGTCCTCCTTGAGAGTTGTCTATCATCTTAACAAAATTGATTACAGATTAACATAATTATATGCATCTAATACTCTACAGAGAGCATCTATTTTTTCAGATAGTAAACTTCTCAAGGATGGTCCATTCAAAAACAGATAAAATTGAAAAATGTAATTTTTTTTATTGGTCACTAGGCTTTACATCCAAACATCTTCTTCTTGCCATATATGCATGATTCAATGCTACAAGTAGCTATGAATGTTATCAAAGCTAATTATAGTCAATGAATAACTCTAGATATTGGCTAAATAAGGTGAGAATTGCTATTGTCTTTGCTTTTATGAATTTTAACTTCATTTTTTAGAAATAGATATATATGGCTGGATGCTACTGACAGCAGAACAGAGCAAATTGTAAGGTTTTCGGATGGATCACTGGTTGAGTGGTTAAAACACTACAGATATGGCATACAATTTTATGACCAGGTTAAAACTGATTACCAGCTTCTTTATTCTAATGGAATATGGCAGTTGCATTCAGCCAGTAAGCAGTACTTTGTGTGCGAAACACAAATGGGTAGGTTTAAGTTTAGAAATTTATATTTCAATTGCAAGCAATTGATGATTCATAAGATAGCAAATTGTAGGTTCAGAAATCCCAAAATATTTAAAAAAGGATTCTAAGTTTAAGAATATAAAACTGTTGCAACAATATAAAAAGAATTATCAGTATGTAAATCGGTTATGAATATTTTCCAGTAGATAATAATTACATTTCTTAAATATTGTTATCATTTATTTTATTTATCTAGATAGTGAATGTGCACAAGACCCACCTATCCTTGCCCATTCTATCAGGATGATCAATTCAACACATGTTACTTATGTTTGTGAGAGTGGTTTTAGCTTTGGGGACTCAACAACAGTCAAAACATATGATTGTGATTGTGTTAGCTTGGCTAGCCTTGACCCATGCATAGGTATGGTTGCACATACACAATTCAATCTAACATCATTTCCAGTTAGTTTATCTATTTAACCATTACTACTATACCTGATGTAGAACATTAAACATCTCACAAAAATACTAAAGTTAATGTCTTTAAATCATTTTCTGTCTTATTTAAAATGAAAATCTTACCTTAAGGAAAATGGTAAAAAGGGAATATTTTGTGTAAAGGTAGTATTCCACATACAGAAAATGTTTATTATAATTCTGATGATATCGAGCAGGAGGTAATGTTCCTATGGAAACATTGATGGAACAATTGGAATTCATATACTGGCATACTTTTAGGGAAAATGATTGTTGCAAATGTGGAGTGTCAAAATTGGCTTCTGGCATATAATCAGGATGAAAGCTTTAACAACAAGTTTGTAAATTCTATTGCCAAAACCTGTGATTTTATATTACAATATGCGATTTTGAATCAGCAGCAAAGTAGCAGTGCACTTTTAAAAAGTGGAATATGACCTTTAGAGTTCCACAGAGTATCTCTCCTGATGAAAACTTAAATGAGAGTTTTTCTGAAACTCAATAGAGCCATTGAGGTACTTTTCAAACCTGTTAGCTTATTTCAGGCAAATACCTTGACTTTATAAAGTCAAGGTATTTGCCTGAAATAAGCTTAGATATATACTTATATATAAGCTATATAATTGTATATAGGAATTTAGACATGAAATAAACATGATGCCTTTAATCAATGATATCCTTGACAAAGTGTTTACAATATAAAAATATTCTGTTTAACTCTTTGCCAAAAGGTCCAAGAAGGTTGTGTTACATTGAATCAGCCATAAAGCTTAATTTCCATCAGGCTTGGAACTTTTGTGAGCTAATTAATGGAACTCACTTGGCAAAACTGCTTAACAGTGAAGAACAGACAAAAGCAGCTCAAACGTAAGTATTCAGAATTGAGTCTTGCTTCTACTGTCTATTTATCACATGGCTGTCAAGAAGTTAGAAAATAACAAAAAAAAACTTGACTATGTCAAACTGATTGACCATTAAAGGAGTGACTGAAACTGAAATTTTTGTTGAGTTAGAGATTTTCAGGTGATTGACAGTTTTATTTTTATAGATTTCTGGTCATAATTATCCTATATTCTGACCACACTTTCTTGGAACTTTCAATGATATCTGGTCCCTTCAATGACAAAATTCTACCGGAATCTCACTTGTTATACACCACTACCTCACATTGACAAGCCATGGTACCTTTGTGAAAACTATGTATGAGGATATATAACACAAATTGAGTGACTTTGTGTGTAGCTGGTGCAGCATGCCCAATGCATTACTTGCTGTGTGACGTCGCAGAGAGACAAGGTGGAAAATAGACAATTTGAAGAATAATCAAATGAAAAGTTTCCTCTCTTAAAATTAGTAAAAATAGTGTTCACAACAATGAAGTTGATTGATTTATGCCAAAAAAAGAGTAAAAATGTAAATTGAAAATAAAATTGAAAATAAAAACTTTTGTGTGTGACATCGAACACAAATGTCCAATTTCAGGTGGACAGGGCACCCAAGATGTTTTCTGACATGACATGGAGACTCCATTAATCATCAAAAAGAAATATATGTATTACAATACAAATGCTATGTATGTAGAATACACATTGAGAAATAGTTGAATTTTTTGCTGGCCCCTCCCCTTAAGAAAAATGACCAACATCGTTTGACATTCAAAACTTAATACAGCTTCATAAAACATACCAGAAACAATTCATGGGGGAACACTTTCTATTAGCCATATATTTCTGTCTCAATATGAAAGGAAAATAAGTTAAACCCTTCTTTCATATTTCAGATTAAGACACTATGCATTCATATCTGCAAATGATTTTGAAGAACACAAAATTTTCAGGTAAGCAGGCATACAAATGTTGTTTGATTATGAATTGGGATTAGTTTTAAACCAATTGCTACAACCACGTGCACAGCCCCACTTGAGCTACAAATCCCACCAACCATTTTAATCAGTGGCCATGTATGAAGCATGTGAAGCAAGGCATTTACCTACTTCACCATCCCGCCCTCCTTCCATTGTAATTTAACATCTCACCAGGTGGGGGTATGTGTCTAGCAGCAGGTGGCAGCACGGCTGGTCTTGTATGTCCATCTGCTTGCCTTGATACTTTGATGGCTGACATATCATCCATTAATTATAAGTACAGACAGGTCCCTTTAAGGCAAAACAAACCTTGATGATGAGAGTTATTCATAGGCAGCCTAACATTAACCCTTTCTACCTATGGTGACACATATGCTTGTTGGCAGCAATACTTGTTCTTGGCACTCAAGAGTACAGAGAGGTCCCTATAAGGCAAACAAAACTCAATGATGAGTGCTACTCATTAGCTGCCTAGTTCAACCCTTTCTATTCGTAGTTACTACTGCTTCTTGTTCAAAATAATCAGTGTGGTTGGAAAGGGTGAACACTAGTTGATTCCTCACCTAAGTGGTGTATCTTCGAGATGGACATAGCATTTACAATCTGAAGTAGGACACAAATGTGTGAATAAGAAAATCCATTATAAAGGTTGATAGACTAAAAATCATCATATTCTCACGGTGAATTCCATTTGTTTCTGCTCTATATCTTAATAAAGGTCAAAGGTGAAATGTACCCAATTTAATTCATATTTTACAAAACAGTCATGATACATTCAACCATTGAAAGAAGTAAAATTTAGAAATCAATTATCTTTTAGACATTCCCTCGAATAATGTATATGGGTATATAGTTGAAATGTAGATTATGTAATTATTTCCCATATCATGTAAAAGGAAATGAAACATGTTAAACAGTCAACTATAGTTTAAGATCCAACTCAATATCACAAAGGTTATAGATTATGAGATCAGAGGGTATAAACAAAGGAATGCAGGAGTAAATTGTTTTCATGAAAAAAAGGAGTTTCATCTAGTTTACATCACTCACAAATTGAACTCTGTATCTCAGGTGGTATGATGGAACTATGTTAACATGGTATCCATGGTATGATAGAACTGTTCAGGATGAAGGATTTCATGCAATAACTGTGCAGTAAGTACACACGTTTTTATATTATATTATGATGCATATACATATATGAAAACGTAACATGTCCTATATATGTGACCCGATCTGACATAATGAGTCGCAAGTCGCGGAGATACGAATTTGAGTTAGTAAGATATGTTCCTCACCTCGAAAAGAGCTTCATTTTGATACCAAGATTGTGTTTGTACGATGATTAGGGCCAAAGTTAGGTTTTTCCCTATACGCGGTAGGCTGGAAACTTGATTCTGAGAAAAACGCGTTTGAAGTTTTTATGTGCGGTTTTGGTTACACTCGGTCGGAATTCCCTAGATACCACTAGAAGTTTATCTCCCACCAACTTGAGACTTGGAATATACATTCTAGACTAGTTGAACTACAAAATACTCTGAAATCATGCTTTGGAAATGGAAACTTTAATCATGCAGGCCTTGTAAAGATAGAGTACAATTCCTGTAAATCTGCACCTGAAAATGAAAAACTGAAGCAACAGGGCAAGCTCAAACAGTCACAATACCTGTTCTAGAAGGCTGAATTGAAGTCACAACGACTTGTAAAGAGTCTATGGGAATGTTCAAGTGTATTTCAGCCTGTTTTGCCATAAATAATAAGTGTCATAGTTCCAGGTAAGTCTAAAACTGTGAGTCTAAAACAACTCAAAAGGCACAAAAGTACCAATAAAATATTAAAATTCGAACTATATACAGGTATTCTAGTCTATGATTCTAGTTGCTAGAGGATGTAGACCGACCACGCCCCCGCCCCCGACTTTGGCTGCGTTTACGTTTGGGTGGGGGAGTGATCTCTGGGGAAGTGTCTGAGTCTGAGACTGTTTCCATTTCACGTCGCATTTGGGCTGCTGTCTCTGTGTCTGAGTCCTCTGAGCCTGAGTCAGGGGTTTTTCCTCGACCCCGACCTCGCCCCCTTCCTTGGCCTCGCCCCCGACCTCGCCCCCTTCCTCTACCACGTCCCCGTCCTCGCGCCTCCTCCTCCTCCTCCTCCTCCCCTGCATGGCCACCTCCACCTGCTCCTGAGGGCCCTGGACCTGGATCTGGCGTTGGGTCCCGCCGCCTTGGTGCCTCTGCTACAGGCTCAGGTTCCGTGGGCTTGGGGCACGTAATATCTTTGGTTTCCTCTGTGCAGAAGTCTCTGATGTTTTTGAAGAGGTACCACTGCCGACGAAGGGGAAGCCCAGGGGAAGGTGTGACCGGTGGTAGGACCTTTGGGACGGCTCCAGGGTCCACAGTGAGCACATCCGGATCCACTTCCTCCGGCTCAGAGTCAATGTACTGCCGTACGGTTACCTTCCCGGGGCTGTTTGATGAGAAGATAAAGTGGTGATACTGTTTGATCCCTTTTATTGGCCGGGTGAACGGGGTCAGGAAGGCTTGCCAGTTATAGGTTGGGACAAAGACGGCCCCATCTTCTGACCCACACAGCTGAGGGATGTTGACTTCTTTTTGGGTGCTGTCCCGGACCGTCTTGGCCAGGTCAGCAAGGCAGGACACCTCGGCACGGCGGAACCGCTGCTTGAGGAGACCGAAGCACCAGTCGGGGGCAAACTTGGTGTGGCCGGTTATGAGAAAGTTCAAAGTGATCTGCTTATGCAGACCAGTCAGGACCCGCCACATGAGATAGCCAATCACGTACTTGTTCTTGTTTTGCCCACTGCAGTTGTCACAGTGGAGGTCAAGGAGGCGTTCACCGAGGGAGTAGGTGGCAAAGTAGTGGTGGAGGTAGGAGATGACAGCGTTTGAACCCTTGCTGCCGCAGTGGGACTCATCAATAAGATAGTTTACTTGACGGGGGATGGCTTCAGCACACACACCAAAGATGCCTACTTTGCGTGGGACAAGGAAGTAGAGGGGCCCTGGCTGTAGGGGGGAGGAGGGGAGGTGGACCTGCTGTGCGTAGTCGAAAGATACATGCACCCGGATGTCAGAGGAACAGGGAGTGTGTGGCCCGAGTGCCGGGCGGCCTGCCTCGGCATACGCCTGCTTGGCAGCGGTAGTCAGTTCCTGGTAGAACTCCCGTTCCTTGGCCACCACATCCAGGTGCTTCTGCTGCTTCTTTAACTTTGCCTGCTTAACTACTTCGGGGAGGTTAGAGGAGTAGGAGATGTCACGGTTGTTCCTCTGACACTCCCAGCACAGGTCAGTCATGGGACGAGAACACACAATACGGGGTAGCAACTGGCGCCAGAGGTTACGGAAGGTGGTGACGGCAACCTGACGGTGGGCGTCCCCGGTGGCCTGTAGATAACGTTTATGCACATCTACCTTCCTTGTGCTGGAGGGGAGGAGGAGGATGTCGTCGCGTTTGTGTGTGGAGACTCGGCCGGGGAGGACGAGGGCATAGGTTTGGCGTAGGAGTTGATGAAGTCGACCACGCGGCGGATGTCTGCGAGGTCGAGGGAGTGGGTGTTGGCCTTGCGTCCGCCTGACCTCTTAGTACGGGGTACGACCCCATTCTCCCGATACCACTGGCTGATGGCGGTCGTCTTTTTGATACTGCAGCTGAAAAACAAGAACACACAACTTACAATTGGAAATGGAATAATGTTGGACATGGCAGGTTCGGTTACATAAAAATAATGTTTGGTTACATAAAATATTATGTACATGTTAATAAGTTACAGCAGGACACAGGTTTAGGAACTACTTAGACAGAGAATGTTAGCTGCAGAGATGAATAATTACCTGTAGAGAAAGAGCAGGGTGTCCTAGCAGACCTTCCTGCCCCCGACGGTGTAGTGGCTCCGTTGGTGCTGCCTGGCATCCTTGCCCTTTTTCCCCTTCTTCCAGATCGACAGCTGTACCGAGGTGTCAGTACAGGCACTTGTAACGCCCAACAGGAGCATGTCCTTCTCCTCTGGAATGGAAATCCGACACAGAACTTTAGTGATGTACGAGCGACTGACTGTGTGAAAAAAAAAAAAGTTTAAGAACATTACTCTCGGCCGGGTCTACCCCCGAGGTCACTGAGGTTACTTGGCCTAAAATCGTATGTCAATGCCACAGAGGAAAAGTTACAGCCTCCAGGCGGTCATACAGGTATTATAGATGACAAACTATCTTCATTTAAGACGGTTAATAGCATGGTTATTGGCCGCACCTGGAGTCAGCTGGGCGACCTCCTGCCGTTTGTCCAGACGTTCCGCCGTTGAGAACTGGACACAACACGGGCCGTCGTTGTGGTACTTACACGAGCACCTAAACATGACGAAAGTCCACATTAATGTCAAAGATATGTGAGGGCACCCCTATAGATTGAATTAGGTTCATTAGATGGCCGCTAAGAACTTTTAATTAGGCCTGAGAGAGCATAACGGTCAAGGCCGTCCATCGTTCAAGTGCGAGACGCTATTAAGTAGGTCATGGCGGCATACTTTCAGTAAATGTCGATTTTGAACATAAAGACAGATAGAAACATGAAAATGATTACGGGATATCTTAGAAAACATGTTTGGGCAACTTCTGATGGCCGGACAGGTCTAACGGTTTGGTATTTATAGGAATTTTCAAACGACACAACTTAGGCAATTTCGATCGCAAGTCGCAAACAAGCATGGCCTACCTAAATTTCTGGCAACTGTCAGTTTCCTCCTGCAGCAGTTGGTCCGTCGGATCAGTGATAACCAGGGGCTCATCCTCATCCTCCTGTGACTCCTCAGCCTCCTCCAAATCCTCTATGTCCTTTTCCGACAGGGTAGCATCCTCCTCCCCCTCCGATAAGTCCCCATCGTCCTCAGCAAAGACGAAGTAATCCTCCACGAGTTCTCGCCATTGCTTGTCGTTGGCGCCGCCATGAAGATTAGTCCGAACAATTGTATTTAGCGCTGCTGCCACGGCCTCCTCACGCTCCTTGGGGGTAGCCATCAAATCCTAACAATCTTGGGATCCAAACTGCACTTGCACTTCAAACAATAACACGCTAATTAACACGTTAGGCCTCATTGAACGCGCACCTACTTCTGTCGGTCGGACCTTTAAATTTCACAAACAGTCGCGCTTTTGGCACGCCGAGAGCGTCTCAGCCAATCAGAGCGCTCGGATCGCAAAACGTGACCTCCTTGACAACGATTGTTTATGGCGACGGCTTTCATGATCCGCCTTCTGATTGGTCCATCCCCGTCCCAATTCAAAATCTGACAATGCGATTGGCTAGAAGAGGTCCCGCGCTTTTCGGCGGTACCAAAAGTTCTTGGGTTGTCGACTCCTAAAAGCGGCTCGCAAGTCAGCAAAGTTGATAAAAATCGGCGTCTCAGGAGCCTTTTGTTTTAACTCACTGAAGCAGAAGAACGACTTTGGGGGCCATTCTAACACACTTAGAATATTAATTTCATCAAAATATTTTGGGAAATGATAGTCCTGATATAAAAGATTAAGAAAATGCAAAAAAGTCATTTTCGATGGTGGGGCCGATTTCTGACTTCAGAGGCCCATATCTCAGTTTGACCGCGCGCGACTTGCGACTCATTTTGTCGGATCGGGTCACATATGTTGGGGTTCTTGAGGGAACAAGATATTATTGATATGTATTAGAAAAGTAATCATATGTTGTACTACATGCCAACAAACCATTTAAATAAAAATAATATGTTGGTCCACAAAGTAGATAACTTGCTTTTGTACATTGAGTGTTTGTGCAATTACTGTACATGTTAATGTACAGAGGCGCATTGAGCAGCACCTGGCTCCATATTGTTCAGTTATTTGCATATGCCTAGGCTTGGATATTCTATAAGGATTATCAAGAACATTCTATCTTAAAATTACCTAGTTAACCTGAATCTGGAATTTTCTGTAAAAACATTGCAGCCCATCAAATGGAATGATGCACCATGTTGATCCTAGTACTTCTAACTACTTTCTCTGTGAAAAAGACTTACGTAAGTAACTCTTAGGGGCTTTCAATTTAGTATGTATGCACCAAGGGGGGAGGAGGTCTGGTATTTTTAAAACTGTGCATACGGTCCTGTACAAATCCATTGCATACTTTGGTCCTAGCCTGGGGGGGTGAGCCATCTGAAAGTTTTGAAAATGTATGTACGTACTTAATGGAAGGCCCCTTACTGGTTCAAATTTTGCAAAAAGTTATTTAGTCATGGAAACTGTAATCTAGTGCTTGGTGAATCATATTCTTTTTATCACCAAAGAACAATCATTTTACCATGTTCTTACTTGTAGGTATTTGAAAATCATAACATTTCTTACTTACACTAAACTACTCATACACATATCACATCAAAAGAACAGTCTAAGCAATCCAGCTATTCTTAGAAGATTGGCAAATGTTTCATGTAGCTTTTTTATGAGATCATGATTATTATATGAAATCAGCCATTGCAGCTCATGTTAGGAAATCCCTATTCTTCAGAGAAAGTGCCACTCAAAACATGAGAGGACTGAAAAGATTGATAGAGATCAATTGCAATCAAAATGCTCTCAGATATTTCTTTTACAGCAAAGCCAAGTTGTGCAGTTCCCCAGAGTGAAAGGATGTTTCAAAATTTCACAACTCAGTCTGACTGTGAATCAAACAACTATTGCTGGCAGATTCCAACACCTCCTGATGCTGATGTTCCCCACTGCTTTGATCCTTTAATCACAGGTACTAGTGGGTTTTATATATCTCCCTGAGAAACATACATTAGTGGGGTTGAGCATAGAATTGTTTTACTTTTACAGACATTGAGGGAATGACATGGCAATACACAAAGTGAAATAGCCCTTGATTTTACTTCCGTTTGTAAAATTCTTAGGGGAAATGTGTAACATCAATTTTGTGTAAGTTGGCGAAGAGATAGTTTAATAATATTTGTATATCCTGATCCCAGTCATCATTAACTTCAGCCACCCATCCCTGAACATATTATTATATCAATGTCACTCAGATGGCAGTACATGCAAAAACATCATTTGAAATTCTCTTTTTTTTAAATACTTCGATTGTGTAGTGTAAGCACTATGTATATATATATTATTCTAGAAATTATGTAGAAGAATTCCATATAAGCTTGGCTCTAATGTCATTCAACCTTTAATCCAAATTATAGGTCCTGTAGCCACAGACAGTCAACATATTTTCATTGATTGTATAAAGAGTTTGTTCTTCTCTATAGTTTCACTTGTATATTAATTTCACTTGTTTTAATATTAATTTTCAACACAGAGCCAATACCAACTGATGAAGAGTTGTGTGCATCACCACCAACTGTAGCTTATGCTTCCTTTACAAAGACAGCCACTGGGGTCACATACACTTGTTATGCGGGAACCTCGTTTGAAAATTCAGAAACATCGAAAGATTATTCATGTGATTGTGTTAGTTTGGCACCATTGCAACCTTGTGCTTGTAAGTGTTAGATTATAGAACCAGCATTTACACATTTGAAGATGCTAGTACAATTACAACTTAGACATAAACTTCAAATCATCATAGTACTATTAGTGTTAAACATGTACCATCAAAAAGTCAGATATGTCAATGCCTAGCTATAGTATACCTTATCTAACAAAAATTAGTATATAATATTTCTAGGTAATATAGGAATTCTTATATATACATTTTATTATGCACTTTAATGGTCTTATGTTAGAGATTATATGAGCTTAACCTTTATTAGGAACCGGTTTCAGTCTTTGTTTTTTTTTTTTTTTAGTTTTTCATTCAATGTCTTTAGGTTACAACTCATACAAAGCATCATAGACATACTGATCATTATTTCACTTGAATTTGTTCTGTCTTTCACTGAACAGTTAAATATCGCCCAGACATTTGCCTCTTAGAAGCAAGCTTCAGGACAACCCAATCAAGAGCATATCATTATTGTTCTAAACATGGGGGAAGATTAGCCAGTGCTTATAGTAGTTCTGAGCATAACAGACTTCTACAAAATTCGTAAGTATTTCTTAGCCATATTTAGATTGGTTACACTTATAGGAATAATAACTTCTGAAACTTATTCACTTGATTCATTTTATGTGTCTTTCAAATGGGACCTCTAATTAATGGTAACTTCTTTTTTTTCATCCTTTTATCTATAATGGAATTAAACATTCAGCAAAAGCCGATTTACAATTTTATCCAGTTCCATCTAGATTTAACAATTTATAATGAAGACAATATCAGAACTTACATAAGATTTATGAGAATAATCAGTATTTTCACTATATAACAATACAAATAAGACTGCAGTTTGACCATATAGTTATAAATAACTATAAATAACTTAATGATTTTAAAGGGAAAGAATCTTTAGGGTCCTAACGAATCCCTCCTGCTGAGGGTTTTATGACCCTAATAAGGTAATCTTGGGGTCAGGGGCGTCATCTGGTGGATACTCACCCCTGATATAACAGACAACACGGGGAGGGGTGTAACACCAGATGGGGAACAGCTACAACTTTCAAATTTAACTGACATACACTCAAAAGAAATTATTTGCTAGGGGTAGTTAAAGGGAAATAAATTTTCTTGATTTCCAGAATAATGATCCTTGATATGTTCATAAGGTAGACTGAATAAAAATCCGACTCATAGAGTAATTTATTACTGAGATATTTTAAATAAACCTTAAATTTCCAGGAGCCCTTTGAACTGTTTGAATGATGACCCCACACTGAGATTATAGCTGTTCTGCCCTTTAGTTACACCATCTTCCCCTTTAAGTATGTTGTTCTGTAAAAGGTTTGATTCAAGGAAAACATATTGGTATAATTGCTTCTAAAGTATACGCAAAGGGTCGCAGTGCTGTTCTTTACATTAATCTACATATATCCATTATTAAAAAGCTTATATTTCATACATATTATAGCAAAATTTGATCTTTTCATGGACAAGCATAGACATAGCTCTTCAATTGTTGCAGTTTTGGGGTTGAAAACTGTTCTTATCAGTCTTTCTGTGAAATTCAATTACTCGATAAATATTGAAGATAATTTCATTAAGGAGATAAAGTTCCAGATTTTCAGATTGATCGTTGGAGTAATATCCATTATTCTTGATCATTTGACATATGACCTAACATGCAACTGTCATGCCTGAGGTTAAAAACACTCAAATCTGTGTGCTACAAAAATCGTCCTCCTTTATTTAAATAAGTATCCTCTGTCTTCAACCTTTCAATATACCTACCATAGAAAATAATTATGACCTATTCCTAGGGGTGGGTCAACCCTGCTGCTGGCAGCTTCTGATGACGGTATGGAGCAGGTGTGGACCTGGAGCACTGGTGAACTGGTGATGTGGCAAGGATTCAGTAGCTCCGTACCATACAATGAGACACTAAACAGTCTCATACTGGACCGAAAAAGTAATTCTTGGAAAGATGCTTCAGAGCTTGAGCAGCATGGCTTTCTTTGTGAAGCAGAGCCAGGTTTGTGAAATCATGTTTAAATAACAGAGATGTGAATGATCAGGCTTTAAACACCAAATTATGACATAATGGCACATACATTGATATGGTGGTTATGGCACAATGATAATCATTTGAAATAAAAATAATGAAACAATTAAAATTCAAAGACTGGTTTTGCTGAGAATGATCCAAATTGGTAATAATCTAGGTAATTAAAGATATCAACAAATTTGGTAATAAAATCAATTCAATTAGCTACAAATTTTATGATCATGTGTAACTTGTTTGAGCATGACAGTCATGGGCGGAATCTTTTTCCAGTCCATTGTGTTTCAGTTCATTTAAAAGAATTTCATGTAATGTTTTAATGTCGTGAGGGAAGAAAGGGAAGTAATAGTACTAGTTTCAAATGAAGTAATAATACTAGTTTCAAATAATCTGTCTGGATTTAACTGCATATAACAATATAAAATAGGTTGGGCCAACGTTTATACATTAAAACTATGTTAAGAAATATTCTATTTCAAACTAGTACTGACACTTTGATTAACCTTCTTGATATTCAAGATCCTGATTGCTCCACTGCTGCACCTTATATAGATTATGCAGATCGTATTCAAATTACATCAGCTGAAGTAATGTACAGATGTTTTGATGGATATTCATTTTTTGATGGATCAGTTGAAAAAAGCTTTAGATGCGCATGCTTTGGTTTGTTGGAAATAGCTAAATGCATCCGTAAGTTTATACATTATATTATTCTATGATTTAGGTAATGTCAGAGTATAGAGAAATAGTTTGTTTGAATTAATACATAAATTAAGAATCAGTTTTTCTGATCCAGGAATGCATGAATTTATAAACATGTAATATTTTTACATTTTATCAATACCACACATCTGACATAATGAAATCAAATAAATATGAACTATTCCAATTCACCAAACCACAGATAGCTAATTTCTTAAGTTTACCTGCAGGTTAGCTTTGCTCAGGTTGCATGCAGGGTAATACAGCCCACAAGGTTTTACTTTTAGCATAGGACTTCAATCAATAATCAAACTATTATTTGTAGTTTGACATGATGAAAAACTAGAAGTCATTGTTATTTCAATTTGGGGCCTTCCATTTAGTACATACGCACATTTTCAAAAATCTCAGACCCCCACCCCCCCTGGAGCAAAAATACGCATAGCATATGGACTAAAATGTACGCACATTTTCAAAAATCTCAGACCCCCCCTTTCCCCCTTGATGCGTACATACTTAATGGAAGGCCCCTTTGTATACATATACATTAATTATTTTCCAAATTGTTTGGAAACACATTAAATAATTATAAAGAAATATATCACAATTATCAATAAATTTCTTTACTTTTTCTAGTGGTTTTATCAACAAAAATGCTCAGAATTAGCCAGCAGGTGCTTGAAATACTATAAATCAGCTATATGTGATAGGGTGAATTGTGTCATAGGCATTCATACATATTTAAAGCATCACCTGGTGAACTTTTGAGTATAAAAGGTTCACATTGCTTCATATAGATATATTTTCCTTACTGAAATACACAGGCAAGAGATGTTTCTAGTAGAGCGCACCTTTTTCTCTAATCAATTCCTTAGCACAAAATAACTTTTCCCCCTATAAACATTCACGGAGATGTTGGTAGACACTCAAATTCAATTCAATTTGAGAAAGGCAAATGGTAATGGTATCAAGTGATATACATCTATCCAAACAACTGAATTGTTATTTCAGCAAGAACAATCTTCTTGTCTTCATATACTACAACATTTAAGGAAGGAGCTGAGACATGTAACACACTTGGTGGAACGTTGGCCAAAGTTAATGACTATCAAATCAGCAATACTATTGTCAACATGCTGTAAGTCTGTTATGGCTAAAATAGTTAGTATATGATCTTGAAATGTCTCGGAAGGCAACTGTGATACCTAATACTTTGAAATAAGTATGTACAAATACAGTAATATTGTTAAAGGAAGACTAGGCCTTCTGTGACTGAAATTGAAGTAAACATTAATGTGTTATGCTTATTTCCCAGAGAACTAAGGGCATGAACAATAAACCATTTAAAATTACACACTATTCATATATGCACTGATATGGACACTTAACCTGAAAATTGGATTTTGCAATGCTTCAGTTTTATCAGATTCATTTATTACTATTTCACAAATGATCACTTTTACATTATTTCGAAAAATCAATCAATTACTGATGTATGCAAACAATGTACTTTCTATTTACCTCTTAAATGTAAAAATACCATGTAAAGTACCAAATTTTAAACTTATAGGTTCAGAATCAGACCACTAGACCAGTGCATGTGCAGCAAAGTTACAAAATGCTGTTAAGATATACCTGAATAAATATATATTATTAGATTATCTTATAAATTGTTGGTGTGCATGCCATTCTTATGAATGACCATTTCACTTAACTTTACAGTGTTCGAGACTAACTTTTTTGGCTCTTGGCCATCAGGGTCAAGAGTGTCAAAATACTGTCAGCCCTGGTAGCTTTCAGTCGGATTTTTTTGGGACAACCCAACAACAAAGAGTCGAATCCTTAATTCCTTGAGAATCAGGAATTTCATAACCTGGCCAAATGAAATTCCCTGTGTTTTCCCTGTGTTTGACAAAATTTGTAAATTCCCTGTGTTTTCCCTGTCAGGGGATTATTTTTGCCATTTTTCCTGTTTTCCCTGTGTGGTTGGTACCCTGTATATTAAAAAAAAAAGTTCACACTTTAAAAACATTTGTCTGTCAACGATATTATATTTTAGGTGCGTTCTTTTGTGATAACTGGCGCTGGGTTGATTATCTATCTGAATCAACAAGAGAAAAAATATTCTGAACATTATTTTACAACCCTCTGGTTGTTTGAAATTGACATGAACTTGACTGAACTCCCCTTTAAAAAAGCTGGCGGCCTGAATGACGGATGCAAATGACGATCAGATTACGCAAATGACGGCCAAAATAGCCGTCGGGCATCTGGGCCGAAATAACAGTATTTTTCCCGTTTTATATCGGCCCTGACCCAGAATCATGGGCCATTGGCCAACAGGCAGGTGTTAGTCTCAAACACTGCTATATTAAAAATATCTAATGATGCAAGAAGTGATGTGTTGTTATATGGTGCTACTTGCATAAACATTTCAGTGTGAAATGGAAACTACATTCAGCATGGATTTCTAATTCATCATCTTATGATTCAAACTTTGGTGATGGAATATGTGTGACAATTGAAGATGCTGGAGAATGGAGTGATGTAAATTGTACAGAAGAACATCATTTCACCTGCCAATTTTCTAATGGTAACTAAGTATATAGTATACTACCATTATTATACTGATCTGTTTCATTTTATTATACCTAAGTTTACAGTTAAAAGTGATATGAAAGAAAAGGTTCATAAAAATGGTTTTTACTCTGACAAGGGAGAAATTATATTGCACTGTAGATACAGAATATTCATATGTGAAGCCTAAACAATGTTGGAGGTAATTCTTCTCAAAATAAGATTGAGGGAAGGAACCTATTGATGCCAAATTTAAATAAAAGTATGGAAAAAACACATTAATACCTAAAGGAAAGAAGGTGCATACACCTTTTTGAAATATATCTATGTGATGGTATAAATGAAATATAATGGTATAGCAAATTCGATTTGTGATTGCACATCACATTTTGAATACTGGCATAGCATATATGCTGTCACAAATAAAAACACCTTCAGTTGGTGCCAACAAAGTCATGTGCAAAAGAACAAAAGTATTAAAGCTGAAAACTGAGGTTGAATTAAGCACACTAGCACAATATACAAAAGAAAATATCTAACCTGAAAATTTGATTGGGTAGCATTTCAATGCTATCAGACCGATGTTGTTAGTTTTTTTATTTTGACTTACATCTCAGGGACAAGTTATAATGTTAAGTGAGTGCTGAATTTGAAATAAGGTTTTCAAGGAACAGTTGAATTTCAAGTAGTTTGAGCTTGCCACAGGATTCTATAGTTGAGGGTTTTGTTATATCAAAATGAATATCATTGTAGATGTGGCTGTTTACCCCATGGCTTTAAAGAATAGGCTGTCTTGTTGGAGCCTTAACAACCTCCTTCTGGAAATACCTGGTAAGTCATGAAAATAAATCAATTTTATGTACAAGCAGCATTTTAGAGTTATTAGAGAAAACAACAAGTTCATATGATTATTTCCAAATTGATCAGCAATGATACAAATAAACTACGGTCATATTCATATGGAGAAGTTATTTTGTCAAACATTTTTCTTTATTTCTTGAATATAGAAGGCACCTTTCTATGATAGGCTCTCTTTTAACTATCATATGGGACCACTTTTATCATTAACAGCATTGAAACAATAGTCTAAAACATTTCTTTTCATATTTATATATAAATCTCTATATTATAGAGTTTTACACATTTTGTGTGAATAGAAAATGTCTTTATTTGCATTTGGATAAAACACTATACATGAATTGAATCTCAAAAAGCGAATGTTAATGCCAACAAAATAAGAGACGCTCTTGCTTTTAATTTGCAGTCTACCATGGAGCAAGATTTTGCCCAAGATCAGTCATGTACTTCACTCATGAGGTTGCTCTAACATGGAACCTAGCAAGTGAGTCATGCATGGACTCAGGAGGAACTTTGGCCAGAGCTGTTTCCGATGAAGAGGCTGATCTGCTACAAGCATTATTGTAAGAAGGATTTAACAATAAATCAAATTTCTTGTTCAAGGTCAATTTATTTTCTATTTGAAGGTAAGCTATAAGCTAGTTTGTGTTTATTCAATTATCTGTCTGGTTCTTCATGGTAAACATTAAGGTTTCCCTGTTTTTCAGTAATTTTTACCTTTCTTCATTCCCAGAAAAAGGTATCACTTAGGTAGTGCTTGGATAGATGGCAGGCAAACTGAAGTTGAAGGCATCATGAGATGGTCAACGGGAAAGGAGGTCAGCCCACCTTCTACAATCACCATGACTCATAACGGTTCTGATCTGAAATGTCTGCAGATGGAAAGTAAGAGTTGGGATGGCAACAATTGTGAGACAATTCAACGGTTCATATGTGAAAAAACTAACGGTAACAAAGGTTTTTTTTTAATTCATGAAATGTAAACTAAGAATGCAGTTATAATTCCACTCAACTCAACTTTTGACTTTTCTAAGTAATAGCAATCCTAATTAAATTTTTAATCAGTTGAAGTTTGTTCTATTCTCAGATCAATAAGTAAAGGCCATATTCCAATATGCAGTGGGTAACCATTAGCAGTGATCTTTTTTGCAACCACAAGGAATTTGCCTTTCAGAAATGAACATGTTGGTTTCTGCCATTCAAGACATAAAACCATTTGCAGTGGCCCTTGCAGTGGGCCACCATTAGGGCCACAACAAGTGAATTCCTATATTCCACCTTCGCTGCCGGGTATTGTTAGAGGTGGGATCAAACACTGCAAATTAATAGCCCACCATGAACAAATCATCCCATAGAGGAATATGGCCTTAGTGCAAATTATGAATATAATGTTTGATTAGGCAAATACATATCTGACTTTTAAACACTCTTTCAAAAAAAAATCTTCTTGATCAGAGGTACCTACTTCCAACTTTAGGCTCACAAATGTATTACTTAATATTTAAAGTGGACAGTTGGTCATCTCGTGACTTCTGTTTCTGGATGGAGAGTGGGACTTTCTCTTGGTCAGAAGCCAGAAGTCAGTGTTCAGCTCATGGTGCAGACCTTGCATGGATCGATGATGCGCGGGACTTTTCTGATGTAATGAGCATAAGGTAAGAAGAGCAGATAAAATGACTGGCTACAAATCTAAAATGTCTGTGGCAGGTTCAGTGCATGGTGTTGGCTAAGTTTTGCTATAATTCTGTTACATATGATTGGCAATGGCTAATTCTAAAGGAAGCGAATATGGCTTCAATGAGTTATCTACCCAGCCAATCTGTGACGTGTTCTGTAACACCCCATACACCTAGACTCTTTCTCTTGAAGGAGAGGAGAAAGGTTTCCCCTCATCCTCTTGAAGCACACCTTTCACTCCCTATTATACTTATGCTTGGCTCATTTGGTGAGGGATTTCGCTTCAAGAAAAAGAGGATATATATGCACCCCCTGGTGGTATACATCAATACTAAACCTCTATGCTTCAAGAAGAAAACCTCACCTTATGAGCCACATGTGAGATATAACAGGGAGAATCTTTCCTCTTCAAGAGGAAGAGGGGAAACCTTTCTCTTCTCCTTAAAGAGAAAGAGTCTAGGTGTATAGGGTGTCTGTAATCATACTTTTTTTTAGTCACTTAGTCTTAGTTACTTTCAAAGTTGGGACGATACAGTTACATTATTGATGGTGAAGTTGAAATCTCACCAAACCAGAACATTTTTATAATATTATATTTTGGTGAGGTTAGGAAAAAACCAAAACAGAATGTTAAAAGAACATTCTGCTTTGTTTGAAGAACATAACCCAGACTTGAACATTATAATAACTTCACAGTGTAACGTCACAGCAGTACTTGCAGCAATGTTATTGAGAGCCATCAAAATAATGTATCAAGAACAAAACCAAAGCATTGCTGTGACGTTATCATAACATAACACCTCCGCCTGGGTATGTATCATCCTAAAAAAAAAACAATATCAGTTTAAAAACTCAAACAATACTTTTTCATTTAAGCACCTTTGAAATATGGCTAGGAGGTTTTCAAACCACGTCTTCTACATGGAACTGGACCAATGGTGGTTACGTTGCATGGAGTCTATGGGTAGATGGAGGCCAAGACCTGAATCAGCTTGGCTGTGTGGTCTTTGATGGCTCAACCAAAAGGATGAGAGAAGAGCCATGTGACTCAACAAATATAACTAGATTTGTTTGTAAAAAGCTAGGTGGGCCACATCATTTCTTTTTATGTTTTTCAAACTAAAGTTCTTAAAGCAAAAGCTTGTTTTGCACCAAGTAACTTAGGATTGGTTATGCCTGTCCCTGATGTAGTTTTGCATAAATACAGTTTTGAGAATAAAGCAACAAATTCTAAATAATTTTCTATGAATATAAATGGAAAATCATAAACCATACTGCATGCAATACAAATTCTTTCACACAATGAATAATTGTCTTGATTCTTAGTTCCCAGATCAATCAAGAGCACACACATTATAAAGAAAACAGATAACACACTGATATTGGGATGCAACTATGGCTATGGCTTCAAAGATAGATTAATATCATGGATGGTTCCTTCTGAAAAGGAATGCAAGACTCTGAATAACTGGTCAGAAATCATAACTTCAAATGGCACATGTCAGCGTAAGTATAATTATTCTTTTATTATAACTGACCATACTAAAAATGTAAAAAAAACTATAAAAAAAAAACAACTATAGAGTGATGCCACATATATGTACAAACTCTCTAAAAATATTAAGCCTATTTCATATAACATAATTCAGAGATATGTACTCTTTTAGATGAAGTGATATTTTAAAAGTGTTTTTAAATGTTCAAATATGCGTTGCTGAAATAATATCTATGTCAACAAGTTTGATTTTATTTGCTAGCTACCAACAACTTCATGAACACATATTCTGGAAAATACAACATAGAGGATGAGATATTTGTGTCTGATGAAAGGAACGATACTTGTACTGACTTCAGTAAAAACTGGTCAGATGGTCCTCTACTCACTACTTATCGAACAATCTGGGGAGTTTCTTCCATTTTCAATGTCACAATATTGATGAACGATAAACTCTCCGCCCTGATTGATACTCATAGCAAAGAGGAGGTGTCATTTCAAGTATTGGTTGGCAAAGAAAAACCATTTGAAGGAAGATACTTTGGTCAAGTTAATGGTTTCTCACAATGCAACAAACTATCAGCATGGACTTATACATGTAACTGTAGGCTGGATGTCTGCTCTGTGTTTGTTACATTACTGATTAGAGATAAAAATATCATTACTGGCATTAATAATTTGAACATATGTGAAATATCAATATCTGTCACATGAAGTTCAAGAAATGGGACTAAGCATGTGAAAAGAAAGTTTCCTATTTGTGTGTAATAGATAAAATAAATGTAACTTATCTATATTTTCCCAATCAAACAGGAGGGCAGAGATGCACTGCATGGGTACCCTGGCAGAACTGGCCTAACCTAGAGACTGGCTTACCCTACATATCATACATGTATATAGGTACTAGGAACAAAAGCAACATGTTATTTTTAAAAATGCTGAACTTGTGTACAGGTAAATCAAGACCTGTATTGTAAAACTCATCTTTTTTTATGTTGTTTGTAATGTTGTATTCATTGATTAATTTGTTGTTAATAAATAAGTTACCTGTCCTTGGGTTTGTTCACTGGATCAAGTCAGACTTTCATCTCTGAAGCAATCTGCTGCGCATGGGTATTATTCACGCAACTAGTTTATACAGTCATATTGTGCTTTCTGACTTAGTATCTCTACAATCTGCTTATGATAATTTGTTTCATTAGTTGGGTACTTGATATTTAGCCCAGGAACCAAATCTGAAAATCCTGATTAACCGTATATGGTGAGCCCCCTAGATTTTCACAATTTCTCACATCTTATAGTATCCTAGGGACCATGAATCAAGATGGTTCCGGATTCTTGTATTCCCTGACAGGTGAAAATATTCAGGGAATTGTTTTGTATACGGATCAATATGAATTGCTGGTCTCACAGAGACAGTAACCTTTGATCACACATGTTTTTATACATGTAAGGGCCATCTACAATTTACATATGCACAAAGGGGGCAGGAGCAGATACAGGATTATGGAAAGTTTTTTTTTTCTGTTTGGTATGTTTGAGTCTTCACCCCCAAAAAAAAGGGTGGGGGGGAGGGGGGAAGGGATGGTCAGGACCCCCTGGATCCATACCTGGGGGGTAGGTGGATGAGGGCCTTGAACTATATATACAGGTCTATTTCATATTACTTTCGAAATGGGGGTGGGAGGTCTAGAAATCATGTGACATTTCTTCTTATATCTATGTTTATGCATATAATGATAGTACATATTATGTACATGAGTGAGAATTTTCCTGAATTCTGCAGTTTGCAGAAGGTCTGTCAATCACTATAAAAATAGTTAAAAACTAAGAGGACTTAATTTTTACCTTACAATGGAGGACTAACCTTAATACTAATTCATGATAAATATGTTATGTGTCATACTGCAAAACATCCTTATCAAGGCTGAATAAACCTTCTCTAAGATATCAAAACATTAGAACAGTCATGTATTAAATCAAATGTTAGTGGTGTAGATCCTTATAATATATACATAATTTGGTTGTTTGGTGGTTTCTGTAGTTTAATGTCTAGCAAATCCTTCAGGGTTCTTTCAAGACTGCACTAGGTAATGCCTCTTAGCTAGTTTCATGCTACGTGGAAGGTGACCAAATGTGAGGTGCCTACTTGTAACAGTGTATAAAAGTACAGAGACCCTACTTTGTATTCAGGACTCTGGTACCCTTACAGCATAACTGCCAGGACATATTCTAAGTCCAGCATCTGAGATAGGCTGGTGCAGAGGAAGTAGACTATAGGTTGTAGAACAAACAGACAGGACTCCAGGATAGCAGGTGGTAATCTAAGGTTGTTTTCAGACACTCAGGTTTGTATTCAGGTACAGAGATGCATTCACATAAAACATGCCCATATAAGGAGTTAATTTGGTGAGGATATTTCACCCTGTTGCCTGATGATCCCAAGAAGGTTTCTAGGGGGGTACTCTAGAGACATTTACCCTGTACACTATAGGTATTCTGGGGGAGTGGTAGTAAATGTCCTTGTTGTTCCACCCCCCCCCCCCCCCCAGTTTACAGGTAAGCATACCCCCTTGTCACCACATCAACCAGGGCATGGTCCCTGCACCCATGCACAAATAAGGTTAATAATGTTCCTGGCGAGCTGGGCTGACCAGTGGTGTGGGAGGTCACACCAGGGGTAACTCCACACTAGAACAACAAAGGGGGTTGATGTATAACATTTATGAGGGAGGTCAGGTGGAACCCCTTTTTGTTTTATGATGAGTGAGCCCTATAAATACAGCAGGCTACTTATAGAGTACCCCAGCATACATGCACAAAACCACAAGATACAAGTCTAGATATAGCCATTACAAAGTACATGATATGTATAATATTTTACACACCTTCCATAATTTTTTTTATTATTTCAAAATGATACAATTACAAGTTGCCATGATAAACACAGCTTAATATTCAATGTTTACAACTAGGTCAGCAAGAAGCAATACATAGTTGTTTTAATAGAACACCTTACAAAAATTACAGTAAAACCAAGAAGAAGCAATACATAATTATTTTGGTAATACATACCAAAACAAACTTGCAGTACAATCATCAAGTAGCAATACATAATTGTTTCCAAAATAACATTGATACAGTAAGATCAGCAAGAAGACCAAATATATCTGTGGCAGAAGGAAACTAGGACAAGCCTGGGTATGGCACTTTGTAAGTAATTAAAGTTAAAAGGCCCAGACCTGCTAGGGGTTTAGACAGTACAGCAATGGGCGGTAAAGATTTGAATAAAAAAACTACAAGTAACATGCCTGTGAGCACTTTCATCCCAATGAAAGAAAAGTCTCTTGCATTTATTTCAGTTCACACCATATGTGGTTTTTAACAAAAAATTGAATGTATGCCATCTATTAAAGGTAAATATGGGTAATCGTTGTTGCTCATATTAAATAAAATCAAAATTTCAAAAAATTCTGATTGAATCATAGTAATTTTTAGTCCTAAATATACACAATTATCTAGAATGAATTTCTTTAGATTTCCAAGTGGGGAATTTTGTTATTTTTTTGGGCAATGGTTTGGTATTTCCAGGAATGCATTTTGAGTTTTGATGTTCACCTCATGTTTTCTTTATCTTGAAATGTTTATGGTGGTCCTAACCAAATATTTAGAGCTTATAATGTGGAAATGGTGAATAAGCCAATGTTAGTTAATAGAGTTTTAATATCCAAATATTTTGTAAATGGATGCGGTGACATGGTTTCTAAAAATTCATAATTGGCCACCATGTATCAATCGCACACCTGTGAGAATTCATCCCAAATACCCACATTTACCTTTACCAACAGTTTGAACCCTGTAAGCTTACCAACTTAAATCATCATGGGAACAGGCAAAATGGAACATACACCATAAAACATATGTTAATGTGGACATATATCCTAGTAACATCTATGTTAATACACAAACAAAAGAATTATAATACAGAAACTGTTCAGCTTTTAAAGAGGAAGGGGGTGTATATAAAGGGCAGAACAGCCATACTGTCAGTGGGGGGGTCATCATTCCAACTGTTCAAAGGGCTTATGTAAACTTAAGATATATTTGAAATATCTCAGTAATAAATTACTGTATGAGTCTGATTTCTATACAGTCTAGCTTATGAGCATACAAAGCATCATTAATATTATTGTGAAAATGAAGAATAATATCTCCCTATAACTACCCCTACCAGATAATTTCTTTTGAATATATGTCAGTTAAATTTGGATGTTATGGCTGTTCCTCATCTGGTCTTACTATCCTCCCTAGTTAGGGCATTATATCAGGGGGTCAAGGCTCACCAGATGACACCTTTGACCCACGGATTACCTCATTAGGGTCATAACACCCTCAGCAGGAGGGATTGGTTAGGACCCTAAAAAGTTCTTCCCCTTTAAAGGGTTGTGGTCTGAAGATTGACAGATGCATATTTGAATGATGGTGGTAATACAAATAATGCATCCCTTAGATATATATTGGGCTATCATCCAGATATTTAAACAAAGAACTGAATATTAGGCACAAGATTTACTTTTGAAATGGTATTTTTTAAATTAACTCCTAGAAGAGTCATATCATTGCCAACAAAGATCCTTGGTACATTGCAAATATGAAATTTCAAATCATACATACCAGGCTTCCTTTCACATCCAAACTCATGGTTTCTATATATGTTGTGACCTCTACACACGTTTTTGGTGTCAATGTAAAGGCCAGCAGGGAGCTGAGCCTCTCCACTGTGCACATATATCTTGTTATATATCATGAGTTTTCCATCGGAAAACCTCCATAATCCTTTTGTCTCATTCGCCATGCCATCACAAATCTAACATCACAAATGATGTGGGTATAGATAGATAATCATAGTACAATAATGTATCCAAACATCTGAGAAATAAATTACTGCCCTTTACAGAATTGGTCAAAAATGTACATTATTCCTCTTAGATAGCTATGATGGCAGGCTGCAGTTATACACTCAGACATCCCCTTAAGTATAATAATTATCTTCCAGTAGCCCCAGATAACCTTACAGTTGCAAAAACAGATGTTACCAATTTGTATAACAGGCTTGATTAACTAAAATTATATTTTACTAGATGAGAATCAGTTTTCCCCACCACAGATAACATATTGACCACCTTGTACCTACAGACTATGTCAAGATGCAGGCTGTAAAATGTCTGGACAAGTCTTGAACATATGACAAGCCTTAAAGGGTTCCTTGCACATAAATTTATAAGTCTCCAATTTTTGTGTGTTTCACTTTTGTTATGTATTCTAAAAATGTAATAAACCAAAAATTGGCAAAATATCAAGATATCAGAGAATTATTTAGGAAAGAAAACTAAATTTGGGAATTCCCTAAATTCCTGGCTCTCAGTTCTGTCCTTGCTACATCATAATAAGGGGATTTCCCTTACAAAATGAATTGGCAATCCCAGGTTATTGAATATACTTAGTAAAAACTACAATTAATAATAGCCTGTATGGGCCTTAATACAAATATCTTTAGCCTTACTTCAATTTTCATTCCATTCATTTATGAGAGTGGGGAATCCCTTTGATGGGTACATGGGATTCCCCAATGACTCACCGTGTGACGTCACAAATCTGGGGATTTCCCTTAAAAAATGAAATTAAATGCAAGGATTTTTGATGTCCCATAATTGTGTTCAGATAAGGAATTTTCTTTTGATTCTTTCCAGATTAATAGTTGAAGATGTGAATGCCATGCTGCAGTGATTTCATTGAAAAATAACGTTCCTATATCTATGTGCAAGGTTTCCTGTAAACATACAATCATTTTCTAAATTTTGCAATCTTGTATTCACTCAAATCTATAATAAAAGTAATGGTTTTTTTTCAAGTTGTGTCTATATAATATTTCATTCCTTAAAGTTTGGTTTGTAACTTTTTTTTACATATATAAATAAGCCCATTCCAGTTTACAGCAACATTATGTTTGACCGTCAAATATTTTCAAGATTGCCTCCATGCTTATTTCCTAAAGATTGCATAATTAATAAATTGAAAAAAGTAATTTGGTTGACATATTACTCCTAAAATTTGAAAAATGTAGCTTTATATATTGGCCTTTTTCCCATAACAACCAATGTTAAGGCCTGTCAACGCATCCAATAATGTCCAGCCCTATTTTGTCCTGAAATAAAACATTTTGATTGGCTTCCAAACCTGCAAACCTATCATTTGATAAGATCTAAGAAGTCATTATAGTTTAGGAGGACTTGGGACTAGAAAAATATAATTCTTGCTTATTTCAGAAACCACAACTCTAGGAGACAGAATGGCTTATATGTGACCCCACACCACTAAATGAGGCATAAGTCGCTGTGTAATGTTCTGAGATAATTGCATAGAAAGAAAAAAAAGTGAAAAAGCCAAAAAATAATTTTTGTGCAGGAATCACATAAAAAACACCCCAACAACATAGTTTACCAAAAAATGTATAGGAATTATTGATATTACATGAATATTACACAGGGTTTCCAGAATATCATAGATTTGGTCTATAGAGATTTGCATTGACATACAAATAAGTCCAATCTTTAAGGTCATTTTTCTCTAATTAGCCTCGCTTGATGCCCGACACTTCAGATAATCATAACTCAAGTTCTATAAATGATAGAAACATAATTCTTTTACCATTATAAAGGTTACGTCACCTTCTACAAGGATCTACTAGAATGTCAAAAACTCATGTCTGCGACTTATGCCTCATTATGTGGTGGGGGGTCACATATGTTTATTTTGTCGGACCCTTGTCCAACCCCAGTATATATCCAATGTGGGATGGGCTTATTGTTTCATTTAAAAGTACTGTTTGGAATTTGTTTTCATATAGATCAAGCAGTCTGCATGATACAAGTAAGAACCGAAACCGGCAAGCATTGTTCCCATGGTATAGAATTACAACAATCCTAATGTTGTAATCTTTTTATATATGTATTCAATATCTATGCTTACTTCTCATTCACATAATTCTTTGTAACAGTGAAACTTCCCGGAAATGATCAATTAATTTTTTTGTAAATGAGCGTGGCATTGAGCTTGTTGCAGAAGTTGACTGCAGATGTGTGGCTTGTTCTTATAGCATAATATATCCAGCAGATATCTCTCGGTAAAACTATGATGAGGTTTGATACTAAACATATGCATGTTTCACCATAACAAGGTACATTACACTGATGGACTTAATTGACATCTCAGATCAGTTCTGAGTAAATTGCAAAAAAAAAGGAGGGAAAAGTAAAAAAAAAAGATTTTCAACAGAAAAAAATGTCAGTAACAAATCCAAAAATATCTTACCATGACAGGGGTAAAGAGGGGCGAGGCTGGCAACAGAGCAATGGTACGTTTTATTCAAATCTCCATCAGAAAAGCCATATCCCTCAATGCAAGTATAGGTCACATGAGTGTCGTTAATGGTGAACAATCCTCCATCTATTGGTGGAGGAGGCACATCCTCACATGTCACTTTTTCCACTGAAGTAAAGGCAATGTTCTATTCTCATTAAAGAAAATAATTATTTGCATGTTGGAGTGCAAATTACTCTTCCAGTGATGCAGAACAATGTTACATTAGCAGATCAATAGATTATTGAATTATGTATTATATTTGCTTTGCTTCACACTATTTCATAATATATCACACTTTTCTTTTCTATGTATATGTAAGGGGAATGTGAAAGTTGCCACCAACTTTTCATTTTGAATGAAAATATCAGAGATGATCCCTTTTGCACACAACTGCTCTCCTGTTGTAATCAGTAGTTTCATACCATTCATTTTTATTGCAGCTCATGACAATGAATTTATGAAATCTTTAACGCCATTGCGGGCTGGCAGATCTGAATACGTACCATTCAAGACGGTCATGTCTGTCCCAGTAGTAATGTGCTGTACTTAAGCTTCCATTCCAATAGGTCTTAAGGAATATTGTGCATCCTGATTCCCTGTTGTGAACGGAAATAGATACTAATTAAACAATTCAAATAACCATAGGATGCCATTATCCCTTTAGGATATATTGTGTTATTTTCATGATATCATCTCTCCTTTCAAAATATGCAAAATGAATCAATAGTCAGTTAGAATTTAATAAGAAAAAAATGATTTGTACATTATATTTCCAATGAAATAAAAAACAACCTTCTTTAAAAACTGCCTAAAGATCCCCTTTAGGTATACCTACCACTTAATTAATTAATTCCAAAGTTTAACCTTGGATCCTTAAGTTCTAAAGATTTTGACTGAAACAACAGTTTTTCTTTAATCACTCATTGCCATGATTATTCTTTGGAACCATCTTTATTCATGGTCCCTAGGATGCTATAAGATGAAACAAATCAAGAACATCCATGGAGGGGGCTCACCATGTAGGTAAATATAATATTTGATATAACTTAAGATCAAGTGTCCTTAAGAAGACAGATGTCATTCAATCAATCATTTTTTCAGAAGGCTACTGTTTTGTATTATAAAACCTCATGTGGTCACTCAATTAGCAAATTGACTTGTACATTAAAAAAAACACACCATAAAAACAATAATAAAAGTCTCTCCAAAAATATTCTGTTACCTTTCCCTACACATTTTCTAGAATCACAATTTAGAATCAGTACATCTGTAAATAACCTATAATTGTGTTTAACTATCAAGGTAAGGTAATGGGTAACTGTCTCTTTCACTTGACTATTTGTTAAAATATTTTGACATAGAAACTCTTATTGAACACTTTGTAAATTTTTAATTATTTGCTCTCCATGTGCCCTCATTTTACATTTGACATGCTGTCAGATACAAGAACACAACCAATACATTTTTAATGAGGGATGTTGTGAAAGGTTCCCAGAGGGAAAGGCTGTATATTTTTAATGACTTATTGGAACACCTCATAGTTATTTTAAACTAACCCTTTCCATATGCTACTGAATATCCTGTACATCCCAAGAGAATGCAATTCTATACACAATGTAATCATCAAACTATGCCTGACTAGTATATAGATTGAATATTCAATCTTTCATACTATATCATAATGATCAAAATAAATTAAACTTTTCCAATTCTCCCAACCACGGATAACCAGTTTTTTGAATTTTGCCTGCAGCTTTGCCTAAAACAGGATGCATGCTGAGTAATATGTTGACAAAGCTCATGGCTTTAGTAAACAAATTTTCATTAATTGTATCATCATTTATAAATTAACATTGTGAAAAACTAGCCATCATTATTTTTAAAATCAGTATGTACATTAATATTTCCTGAGTTGTTTGCAAATACATTCATTGTAGATGAATTTATAGGAATGTTTTGTTTATTTTCTATAGTTTTTCCATGCATTTTGTTGACAAAATGAGTCAGAATTAGCTTGCAGGTCATTATAACACTGTAAATGAGCTAACTGTGGTAGGGAGAATTGCATATTGGTAGATAGGTTGTCTTACAAATCAGGCATCTCTAGTTAGTATATCACTATAATGCTATATTATATACCTATGCCAAAATACATAATGAATACTAACTGGATACTGCATTCAGTATTTTTGGTGTATTGGCACAGTGGGCAGTATTCATGTATACTGCCCACCTTGCTTTACTGTGTAAAATGTTTTTCACCTTATTTCGTGAATTCTCAATGGATTTGCAGTCTGATTTGATGGAGGTAGTAAAAGAGTCCTAATTTACGAGAAAATAATGAATATTAGGGAAAACTACATGACATCAAAGTATGTCAATAATCAAAACATCGGAATACTGTCCACTTTGCTCCACTGGCAATTTATTTTTATTTTCTGTATAACACATGAAATATGGTATATAATATAAGGAAAACTTACCTCGGTTGACAGTAAAACCCTGTATACTTGGTGGGATGTGAGAAAAATTACAGCCCTCAGCCAAACAGCCACGAGCAGTAATTTTTGGACATCCACCTCGTATTCAGGGTTGTACTGTCAACCTCTGTATGTTTTCCTATAGTACTTGTCATCAATTCCACCTGATGTCATTATAATGTCATATTATATGCCAATGCCAAAATACATTACGAATACCAACTGGACACTGAGAGGCAATATTTTCGTCCTATCGGCACAAAGGGTAGTATTTCTTTGTATAGACCACCCTCTTTCGCTGTCCGCCACTGCCATATTGAATTTCGCGCTGAAGCTTGTTCCCGGCAAGCAAAGAGGCGTCGGGGGACTTCTGCCACCATTGTCGCAAATCGGCGTGCTTCGGTGAGGGCATTTTGAACATTTTTGGTGGCTGTTTTACGATATTGATATCATATTATTTCATTGTAAGCCTAATCTAGACTACATAATCAATAAGAGATTGATTTAATCAGTTAGGGAGAAGATGAAAAACAACAAAAACATACGGCCATCTTCTGGTGTTTCCGGCAGAGGTAATATAGCGTCATTACATGACATGCTTTCGGGCCAGTTTCAGACTAACACTTGGAGGAGGAGAACGTCCCTTGCACCGACCGGGGTGTGAATGCAATTTTGATCAATTCTAATTAAAATATTTCGTATTGATTGGCCTCTAAACCTATTTAATATTATTGCCAACATCTCAGGGAACACAAAGATATAAATTTGTTGTGGAAGATAGACATATTTGTTGAGAATTCTTAGGATTTATTTGTCAAAAATTCAAAATGATTTAAATCTTTCTGTCGTCTTTGCAGGGTAAAACCGCCGGTGCAAAAGCAACATGTACTAAGTGTGCAGAGTGTACATTGTACAAAGTGAGTTCCAACAGTAAAATATAATTAAAAAAGTCCATGGATTTTCTGGCAAGTGTTCATCAATACATCATTGCATCTTTATATTGATGTTCAACGCGCTGCTACTGTGTGTTTGTGCCTGAGAAAAGCCCTCTCTGCATCATCTCAGCACGTTGGGCAGCGGACGTGGGCGGCCAGGCTAGTGGAAGGGCGGTTTCTCAGTCCATGGGTTCATCCCTATCCTCCTCTTGTATAGCGATGACTGGCTCCTGGACCTGATACGTTTGGGTGACAGAGGGGCAGCACCCAGGGTAGCAGCAAGTCTCTTGCAGGCAGCTGATAGCCGAGGGCAGTGGCCGGGCTGACGGCAGGGCACCCAGGGCGACAGAGGGCAGTGGCTGGGCGACTGAGGCAGCTCCAGGCGACTAAGGGCGGCTGGATGTTCTCCCACTGCTGTCCAGGTAGGCGGCACTGTAATCATGAATCAAAATTATTATTCAAGGCTGGATATGCTTGATTACCATGGATTATATTGTGGCAGCTGATTTATTTAATTTTGTTTTGCCGGTTTTTATTTTGTTTCATTTTTATATTTCCAATGTGGCCCGTTGCACGATGGGTTTCTTAACAACAAAAATATAATAAATAGCAAATTCGTTGTTGCTTAATAAATTATTTGCAGTTATTTTTTTCATTTTTTTTTTCTATATTTAGAATGCTGTCAAAGAGTTGTATCGTTTACTGGTTTTTCTCTAATGTCTTCCCTTTTTATATCAATTTACAGAATTAAATTCCATTCGTTATAACCAGAGATTTTTACTATTTAAGTAACAAAGAAACATTTCCCTGTTTAGCAAAAGTCTGTTGTCCTTTTGTTGTTTAATCCTCACAACAAAATTCTATTGTGCAACGGGCCACTGGAGACTGGAAATTTTTTTTTTCTGCTTCTCATTTTTTTATTTCTCCTCTGGAGAGGGGAAAGTCACACACATATGGATTTACCCTATGGACTAGGACAAGGCTGCCTGCCTTAGGAACTGTGCTCACCTGTGGAAGGGGAGCATTGGAGGCAGAAGGTAGGCCACTTGTGATGGGTTGATTGCTTGTGATGTTGTACATCGCCTTCTGTTGGGCAGTGGATGCAATGCTGTAGCCAAGCACACTCTGGCTGTTGGTGTGTCCTGAGAGCTGGGCCATAATTACAGGGGGCATGTTTGTTAATGCAGGTCCTCCTTGTGGAGTGGTTGGTATACTTGCCTTCTATACTAGCCTTCTTAGCCAGCTCTTTCATTATTTTGCCAAGTTCATTTTTACTGATAGCCTGGCACTGGTACCAGCACTGTGAGGTAGGGGCCCTTTTGTCATTAACTACCAAATAAAAGGGGGCATCCTCTTCCAGCATGTCATAGGGCCTGTGCTTTTTGTACTCTCTGTACAGACGGATTTGGCAGCATTCGAGCCTTGCTAGGTTGGGCCACAACTTAGGCAACAATTCCGGGCCTTCCCCCCAACCTGCCTAGTCTTCATCAGGTCAGGGCAATGACTACAAATTAGCGTCGTTTCATTATCCTGCACCGTGGCAAACCTCTGACCCACAGTCGAGGCAAGATATCACAACATTGCAGAATATGATGACGCATATTTTACATAGCCTAACTTCTAATGGGAATATTTTATGTTGTGAATATGCCTAAACTAAAAGACCTTGATGCAATTAATTATTTCACATAATGGATCATAATATCATGGTAACAGCAAAATGTATCGTGTAGATTTATAGCCCTGCGTTTACATTTCTGCACTCAGTCGAAGTCAATGGGACGACACTGAGCAGACGGCACCGTCACACTTCACTGATTTTCCGCGTATCACTCTCCAGACACAATTTTAGTGCTTTCCACTTGTATTGCACTATCAGCTACGGTCTGAGAGTTAGGGGATGTGATTTGACATCGTGTTAATTTCATGTGTCACTATTTCGTTCTGCACTGCCACTAGATTCAAGTCGTTGCCCTAACCTGTCCATGGAAGTTTGACTTAAACTGGAGGTCCCCCCACCTCATCTGCTTGGTCTCCTGTCTTCCCCTGCACCCCAGAGACTCGTTGCACAGGAACTAGAGTGTGTTTCTCAGGGTCTTTGGGGGAATGGGAGCCAAGTACGCCCTGGTCCCAGAGGTGCTCCTTGTCCTATGGCTCCAATCCTTTGGCCTGAAAGGAAAAACAAAAATTGTTTATGACATTAGGCAGTTTGGGAGGGTTGGGTGTTTTTTCTCTACATGTTTTAGCTTCATATTAGACAGTTTGGGAGGGGGGCATGGCATCTTTTCAATGTTTTAGCCGCACATTAGGCACTTGGGTAGGGGGGCATGGCGTTTATTCCATGTTTTAGCTTCACTGTAGGCAGGACCATAACATGGGGAGGGGGCGTGGTACTTGTAGTCACTTGAAGATTAAGGTGATGCATCCATGATTCAGTGTGCATCAAAGCTGCGCACCTCAAATTTGTCAATAAACAGATGGTCCCAACCTTGTTTACTAATGTTGAAGCAACATAAAAGAAGGTTACAATGATCACAAAGGTTTAGATATAGGTTTAGTTTCCATATAAATGTCTAACCATTAATTATTCATCATTACTGGTGATATAAATTGGTTGACTGGTAACCTGGTGCTGCCACCTAGTGTAGGGGTGCAGATACCTATCTGTGGCCTGACTGTGCACTAGCCAGTCATTACCTGCCCAACCACAGCTCCATGCCCACAGTTTCAGTAATAATAATAATAATAAATAATTAAGGGCGGAAAATTATCGCCGCCGGCATCCAAGTCCACTTATATTCAATTTATTTGTTGTTGTTTATTTGGTCTATGGAGCATATTTATATAGACAACAGTTGGTGAAAAGAGTAGAGTATTTGAGAGAGGAGAACATGTTTCTTTTTAACCCTTTTATAGACTGACAGAAATGGTCTTGCACTGTCTGCCATGAATCGGTAGTGATAACTTTGTTTATCAATTTCAGGGCAGTATAAGAGAAGATTGTGATAATCACAAAGATTTACAAACCTCAGCGAGTGTTCACATAGGCCTATATGTAGACAATAGTTGGTGAAAAGGACAATATTATTGAAACATGC
Organism: Lepidonotus clava; assembly: GCA_936440205.1. Lineage (NCBI taxonomy): Eukaryota > Metazoa > Annelida > Polychaeta > Phyllodocida > Polynoidae > Lepidonotus > Lepidonotus clava. Next base: position 6,716,947 of record OW387141.1, read on the forward strand.
AAACACACGTTTTCATCAGGTTTTTGTTGACTGAAAAAAACAGCACAGCACATCCACAGGTTTCTTCCCAGCCTGTGAGTGACCTCTCCCTGGCCTGTGGGTGACTTCTGCCCGGCCACCTCCAGGCCAAGGCCCGGTCTCCCCAATGAATATCATTTAAAATAATTTTGCTCAAAAAGTAGGTCGGAAAGGCATATTGAAAATTTGCATGGTCTTTCTACATGATTTCCTGATTTTATTCCCTGAAAAACATTCAAATTCTTTGGATAAACTTTTTTTCCTGACAAATTTGAAAATATCTATTTCAATAAAACCACATTCTATGTCTTGGGAAACTAGTTACCAGGGATTTGTTGTATTGCTAAAAACACATTGAAGTGGGTAATACATTCAATTATGATCCTGCCAAAGCAAATCATGCATCATACCTGTTTTTTAAATGATTTTCCCTTAATTTTTATGATTTTTCGTAATTTTCGAAATTTTGACAAACTTTTATTGTTAAAAAAATTCTAGCATAAAATCTGATTTAGTGAGCTATGTCTTTTTTATATATTCAAGTTCATCACATTTCAATCTACAATTATGCTGAATTTCACATTCATACAAGCATTTTGATTTAATGGACTTATTAACCTCGAACACACTTGAAATACTTACTCTATTTGGGAAGTTTCCTAGGCCCTCTGGCTTCAGCTCTTTTTCCCTCCCAGCCAAGGCATCTCTGGCACTTTTAAAAAGCTCTGAGATGACGATGGCGTGGCCATACTTATTGTATACTAAGTATCTTTTGATTGAGCCAAACATAGAGCTCCGTATGCCAGGCTCGTAGCTCGTCCCGTCCTGTTCCAGATCATGTACAGGCCTAAGTAAGGTTTAGCCTGGCCCACTCAATGCTTTCAAGGGGAGCAGGGTCTTCATAATTATCGTGAATCCACCTTTGGAAGGCTGCAGCCTCCTGTTTTATTCCCTTTCTGGGTTCCTTTTTGATGCTATATAGTCGCCAATAATGTCCGGGGGTCGTACGTTGGGTTGTTCACCATTATTTTATTCCTCTGGGATGTTTTGGATGTCAAAGAACTCCGAAATGTCCATTTCAAAAATGGGGTTGTCGGAAGGCTCCATTTTCGTCTACTTGGACGCCCAGGTGTAATGTGATGTCATAGGGCTGAATGGTGTATAGCCCATCTTTAGACCAATAAGAACAGTTCTTATTTAATCGGACGTCCGTTGGGGGTTCCTTCGGCCGGGTCTGTTAGCCAATGAGTAGGGATGTTACTAATGTCTGTAGGCAGATGTCCTGTACGCCCACTTTGCTCCCCTCCTGAAAAGGGAGTTATTTCTTGAATTACTCATTAATTATGATATATAATATAAGGAAAACATCCTTACTCGGTGGGATGTCAGGACTCGGTGGGACGTCAGAAAAAATACTGCCCTCGGCCCAACGGCCTCAAGCAGTACTTTGTTGATGTCCACCTCATATTCAGGGTCATACAATCAACTTCTGTAAGTTTCCCTATAATTCTTTTGGGGGGATTAATCTTTATTCTTGAAATACTTCATGCATCATTATATTATGGTGAAGAATGAACATGTTATGGCACCAGACTATTTCATATAGAAAAAATGGCACACTATTGGCATCTGAACAAATGCACAGGGAGGTGGGGCAGCAAAGTGGCTAGACTGTTGGCCTAGTGTGTGGATGACCCGGATTTGATCCTGGGCAGGGATTGGCTGTTACACCTCTCTGCGTTTCTCCCTCTGTTATCAAAGGTTCCTAGAGCACCACCAGCTGTTGTGTGTATAGCCTTGACTATGGTACCAGGTGCACAAGATAACACCTACCTCGGTAAAAGTGTAGGGATATGGTCTCTACCTTCTCCTAGATGTGATCACCATCACTGCCATTGATATGACCATGGCAGTTTATTAGGATGTAAAGTGACCAATAACCAACCAAACAAACAATGCACCAAGGCTGTGAGTATTATAGCTGAGGTCTCTACACTGTGCTTCATGAAAACCTCCAAACTTACCCCTGGAGGACTGGGGCAGGGGCTTCTGTTGGAGCTCCCTGGGAAGAATTTTCTTCAGTCTCCCCTGTTTGTCATAAGAAAAGGACTAAAAGGAGCACTCTGTGCCCCCAACAGGGTCATCAAAGCCTAGGTGTATGGTGTCCTGTCTATCAGACATTGCATATTAAAGACCCCTTGCCACTCTTCAAAAAGAGTAGGGTATCGAACCTGGTGGCAGGTTTCTCTTAAATCATATCATAGATTCGATCACTGCCCTGGTAGCGTAAAACTAGTTGCAAAGCTTTACCTTTACCTTTAAGCTTTAAGCAATGCAACAATGACTATGGGGAGTAAACAACCCAGCCAATGTGCAATTTTGAAAATAATGTGATAAGCCACAGATCCTTGAACTTTAGCAATATCTCAACTGACATAGTATCGCACTGCCCCCTGGTGTTGATAAACAACATTATCAATGGTTATGGCTAGACCTAGATACAAGGTACTTGTAACATTATGATTTAGTTAAGTTGTGACCTAACCTGCTTAGAATTTCACAAAGACATCATAATTGTGGTTGCAGTGATGTTTCTTGGAGCCATCAAATAAACGTCACTGCAACATCGAAATCATGTAACAAGAATGTCTCTTTAAGTTTGGTTTCAACTTCACTTAGTCAGTATGTATCAGTTATGTACTTTTTAAGTTATGTCTCCATGTCACCTAATCAACACGTCATAATTCTTTTTAGCTTTGGTCATAACCACACATAATTAGTTTGTATCAGTTACTCTCTGTTTGAGTTTTGTCTCAACCATGCCTGATTGGCACGTCACTGTGATGTTATATTGTAAGGTGGTTCTAACCTGATGTTCATAGAACATCATTATTACATTCTTTTTATGGGATGTCATAGCATCCCCCTTAAATCACGTAACTGTTACGTAGTTTTATGTGGGTTATAAACTAACCAAAATAGTTCTGTTAAGTTGCTTCTAGCCTGGGAAGACTTCCTGTAATAAATATAGGGATAATCTAAAGAAGTTTTATCTAATGATAGATATTGATATTTTGAAAAAGGGAAGTAAAAGAAGATGTTGGAGAAACATGTATGCAGAATGAAGCAGGGAATATGTAATTGGAAGTGATGCTGCTGAATATCAAAATGAGTCTTTACAGTTATTTGTGGTAAATTCTCCCAGACGCGGTTCTCTGGTTAGTAGTATTTTGGCCTATCTGCAGGCTAAATCAAGGTGCATTGTGGGAAATATGTTGACAAGGCCATTTCCTGTGATAAGCCTTTCACATATCATGATTAGTCATCTATGACATTTTCCTTTGTTTGAAATTATAAACAGATAGAATATTGTAATTTTTCCTTTTGTTTCTGTATGTACTTCAATTTCTTAAGATAATTTAATAATATTTTTCAATACATATTTCTATATTGCCATTAGATGTATTATTTCTTTTGATTTTTCCCATGTTTTTGTCTACAAAATATTCCAAAATTAGCCTGCAGGTACATAAAATACAGGAAAACTTGGAACTGTGTCTGCCTGAATTACATGCAGACCAAAGGGTATATGGAAAAAGGGTTGTATAAATATAAATAGATCCAAGTTGAAGTTTCAATTTCGATTTATAGATGTGGAATAAATTAATAAGGGCCCATTCATTAATTACATATGCATTCTCAAAAAATTCTGGCCCCAAATCCCTCAGTCTGATCTTTGCATTGTATATGTATAGAAACGTACACAAATTCATCGATTTCATAACCCACACGGTGACCTCCTCCTTTGGTGCATACATAATAAATGCACTGAAAAAATGAGACAACGCTAAACTTGTCAAAAATCTGTCAAAGTGACAAGTTCATGACAAGTTTTGCATTGTTACTAAAGTGAAGAGTTTTTGACAACCACATTGTTGGAAAGCGAATTTGTTATTAACTTGTCATTAACTTGTCTAAGACTTGTCTTATTTAGTTCGGATCATTAGGTATAGGGGGCAGTGCTTGGCAATCTAGATAGAAACAAGTAATCACAATATGTAGTTTTTCCCCCTAATTTTATCTTGTTAAATATAGGATATTGTGAAATAAAATAGTACAGAATATTCACATCTCTTTAGTAATATAGGTTGGATCCAATTTCATATAAAATATTAAGAGAATTCTATTGGAAATATTCATTGTTCTTTTATAAAAACCTTTTTTGAAGTTAAACCATAATTGTGACTACCCAAGGCTGATTGAACAATTGCAACTCAACAACAGATCAGTTTCAATGTCTGTGATATATAATGCTCATGCTACAGACATCTCAATGGGCCAATCAAGATGGAGTATCTCATCTTTAACCCTTTCAAGACTCCACTTTATGGGGCATATATAATGTTAGATATGCAAAAAAACAGAGAGCCTTGGTCTTTTTTTTTTGGGTGAAAAGATATCTCAAAAAGATTAATCAGAACTGGAGTTATGGCCATTTGAATACCAATACTTCAGTTTCCATTATATGAGGTAGATTTGATAGCCTATTCTATATTATAATGGAATTACAGCTGGTTAATCAAACCTATCAAGTATATTTTTGTGAAAATGCTACAAAATCTATAAACAGCTATAACTTAATTTGCTTGTTTCTAAGATATTTTCATTCTGTTTTTACTGATATATAGAAAATGAAATGTTCCTCATCTTGGTTATGAGGCAATTAGTTTGCTTGACTACTAGGTTACCATGGAAACACAGTTCACTGGATACCTTGGTTACCAATAAAGGGGTAATGTGGCAAGTCCATCGAGTGAACTTATAATTACTTTCATATTTTCTTTCATACCAATACTTTACATCCAAGACTTATTTCATAGAATTGAGAAATGCACAGAACAGAAAAACAGACAATTGAACCAAGTCTTAATATGCAAATGAGCATACATTATTCGAATGCATCACTCTCCCAGCAGGGCGTCACTCTCCCAGCAGGGAACTCTACATATACCCAATACTGCTTAGAGAGCGGAGATTAAGACTGGGTTCAATTGTCTGTTTTCCTGTTTTGTGTATTTTTCAATTTCATGGCATTAGTGTTGAATATAAAATATCAGTATGAAAGAAAATAGGAAATTGATCTAATGATCTAAGCTATTATTCACTTAAAGGGCCTTGTTAAGGTATTTCAAACCCCCTTAAATGTATCCCTGAGGCATCTCGCGTCCTCAAAGGGTTAAAGAATAAGTAAGTATTATAGGGAGTTTTTATTCAATCAAATGCGTATCACAAGGAGCTCAGAAATGATAAATGTACTTGCACCAAACTCTTCATTTTCTTGTCAATTTGACAAGTTTTAATGGCCCACCTGACAGGTTGTTGATCTGACAGTACTAGTGCTAAACCCTTCCATTTTATGACCGTCACTTTGACAAGGCAAAACTTGTATGAGGAGACAACTTTATGACAAGTTTAAAGGACTTGATTTTTTCAGTGGACGGCCCCTAAGATCACTACATGTTGAGAAGTCATGGGGTTTGCTAGGCAACTGAGCATGGACTTTAAAAGATTATCTTAATTTCTATGTTTAAGACTTGCCATATTGTATATTAATGGTCCTACCAATTATCAAAAGGGAAAAGTAAGAAACTGGCAGGAAAGCTGAGGGAAACGGATTTCTCTACAAGAAAAAATAAAAGCCTTTAATTATGGAATAAGTATTGAGATTGAGAATATAGTTCTCCCTTGATGTTTCACAGATCTTGGCCAGCTATCAAATATTATAACAAGTTTTATTAGTGTATATAGGTGTATCTCACCATACAGAAAGGATGCTCCATGCGGGAAATAAACATTGAAGAACATGTTTTAAGCTTTCAAATGATACCAAGCACATCAAAATTGGATAATTTTCAAGCAAATTACAGGCTGTTGAACACAGGACTGTCGGTCTTCCTGAAAATGGCAAAAAGCCCGGATACTGAATATTCAGCTAAATATTTAGTAATAAAGTGAAATTTTCTCCATAAATTAACAAAAAGCCTTAAAAGATATCTATACATATAACTTTTGATCTAGAAAAGATAATCTAATCTAGTTTGGACTAATGATATAATCAAGTCATGTTTTTTTCCCAAATGGCATAATTTTTTGACAAAATCTGCAAAAATATTATTGTTTCCATAGTAACCAAAAATCTTATGTTAGGTAATATATGGGGAAAAAACGTTCCATTAACATTCCAAATAGAATGTTTTTCAAACTATTTGGAATGTTTTGAGATGGCTAATTGAATTCTACACAAAGAGTTGGTTTAAGGCATTTTCTTTCCTATTTTTCATAAATCTACCCATCACGGGAAGAATTTGAACTCATACATTCGACAGGCTCGGGCTTGTCTGAAACCACTTCCTCTAAAACGTGTCAAGGAGTGTAAGTCTTACTCCACCATTATCCCTGAAAAATCATAGTATTATTATACTACCCATAGCAGTGGGCGTGTTAGGTAATACTTTTGCGCCCACCTCAAAGTTTCCCTTCCCCTTCTGGCGTGTATATAAGTGTAAGTCAGGGGGTGTTAACTATATTGTGTCACAATAATCCCGTCCGCTCATAGTTCTCTTCACACGCCCAACCTTCTCGGCGTCTTAACGTACCCACACTCCATTCAGGCACCAATATAATTGCCAGCAGTGGCGTATCCAGTTCCCCCCCCCCCCCCCCCCCCCCCCTCAGGGCGGGAGTGGGGGGGGGGGGGGTCCCCATGTTCGGTTGACCCCCCTCCGATTTCTCAAATTTTAGGCAATTAAACTACCAATAAAGGGAATTGTCCAAATTAGGGGGTCTCTGGAACCCCTCCGATTTAGCAAAGTTTCTATGCCTATAGACCTATACGGGGAATGTGGGTTGTATTTGATGGCCGCGCTTTACCAGTGTTCTACTCTCACTGTACTTAGAAGTTAGTAGGCATTAAAAGACTGTGTTTCACTCCGATCTAGTATATTTGTAAATTTAGATGAAACATATATTATGACTCCCTACAAATTCCTGGGTCCTGGTTACTCCCCACTGCCAAACTACTACCCCCACTTTTCATGACTTACCCCTCTGAATTTTAGTTGACTGCCCCCTATTTTGGGGGGCTTTAGGTCACCGCTCCACAAAATAAAAGTGTGTCAATACCAGAAAATATACAGAAAAAAACAGAAATGGTCAACAAAACTATATCGCCCTTCTATCAGAGTTTATTCTTATTTCTTATTCTTATTTATTTTACATGAAGTATGACTGTGATATTCATATCCAATATGGGTGTGTTTAAAGAGGCAGCCAAAGCTAACATGGCCCCAGACTGCCGTCTGTCTTCAGCCGTTGGCTCGTCCCCCCAGCCCACCCGCCCTCACAACGCCTCTTGCGTGTCATTTTAATTTTCTACTCCAGCGCCTCCCACAAATACACTGCTCCTCAATCCCCACTCACCACGCCAGGATGCTCCAGGGTGGGCCATGATGGCGACTTCACGAGTTTTAAGAGGATAATACTGACTCAGCAAAAACGGTTCCATCATCTATTGGGTATTAAAACTGAATCAAATCAAATGACGATCTTTTGACATCAACTGTGCAAAATTCAGATCTTTCATCAATCATCATTGTGTACTAACATTTTAAGTTTACTAACTAAAAACTATCTGAAAAGCTTTCTTTTTGTATCTTAAAAGTTTTGATCAATGAAAAAGAACACACGAAATAACATGACCCTGAATTCATATCCAATTAATACACCAACGAGCCTTCAAGCTATAATATTTTTGAATACACCCTGTCCGTAGTGGCGTACCCAGTCCCCCCCACTCACGATTGGATTAAGGAATTTGGCTCCACAATCTGAAAATTTCGTTTGGAATTTCTTATTATATTACTTCTCGTGTTCTATCAAAAATGAGCCTATAAAAAATCCGCCATACAAAGTTTAAATGCGCGACATAACCACCGACCGTTCATTCTTATTCATTTACCTTTAAAAAGGGCAACTTCAGGGCTACACTGGCCTTCCCACATTTGTGCATATAATCTATAAACGCCGGTTGATATTGGTTTCCAAGCTCAACAAAAATAATACTCAGTTTCCTGACCTAATAAGAATAGATGAGGCTGAAGCGCAGAAGGAGTAGCCTATAGTGTGCACACAACTAGGGTAAAACAGGGTTGTATCGCTCACATTGGTAGGCCTATATCATTAGCGCATTTAGTTTTAATAGCCCTTACATATAGAAACAAAAGTTATATAAAATCAAAATAATTCATAATAATTAATCAAATGCGTAAAAACAGCGATAAAGCGTGATTTAACTTTATAACCTCTATGATTAATCAATAATGAAGCAATTGTCTCCCATGATGTTGGGTACAACCCTTATCATGAAATGAAAGTAATATTTTTGAGAAATCTTATCACATATATCATATCAATAATGGTTTTCCATCCCCTGAAAGTGATGTCCAATAGGCCTATTTCTAAAAAAAAATAGGGTTAGTTCAACCAAACTTGTAGCTAAAAATTTTAAGGGCGTATTTCCAAAAAGCAAATATGGTTTAAGCCTGTTTTAAACCAGATTTCTTAAACTCGCTTGTGAGACTCGTGTAAGCATTATAAGGCATAAATAATTTGGTCCCAACGTTAACCTTTCCCAACCTAGCTACTGAACTCAGTAACAGAATAAAACACGCTAACTAATACAATTCACAAGTTATAGCCTCATAAACCTATTCTAAATTTGTATATTTCGCCCTATTTATTGTTTACCATTTCAACTAGAACTCTCCACCTTAACTTTGTTTTAAGGTCCTTCATGGGCAGATCCGGGGGGGGGGGGGGGGGGGGGGGCAGACGGGCTTTGCCCCCAGCCCCCCCCCCCCCCCCCCACCCTCTATAAATTCCTGGGTCCACCCCTGCAACCCCCCTGACCAGCCCGTGGGCCATCTGGTCATTTTAACACCATTATTACAAATAAAACTTCCGAAAAAAATGAAAATTTAGAGTGGTAGGAGCTAATCGAGTGCATCAAGTTCGATTAGATCCTACCACCCAGGTCTGGCGAACTCATCTGTGCCATATTCAGTCCATTGCATTTCATTCGTTGGTTGCACAACCAGACCCACTAACCTACAGAGTTTGCGACATATATATACCGTGGGTGTAATCGGGGCAACCAGAAAGGTGTTTACCAAAAAGAGACACTTTGTAGCTTCGGTCCTCGTGTTTCAGTGGGTTTTCCGATTTGGAAAACAAGCAATACCACAAGTTATTAATTTTGATCGCCCTCAATTGTCACTGATGTGTCTCTATCAACTTCAATTTACATTGCCCGTCATCGTTTTCCCCAACGTAGTTTCGACGTATTTGGTCCTGCAACCGGAAGGACCTCTAGACGGCTTTTCGCTGGTTTCCGACGTCATCGTATTATTGAACCCGGTGGATTTTGGCTACCAGCTATCTCTCCCGGCCCCGGGTTCGAATCCCCTTCATGCCTTAAGTTTTTCGTTCATCCATCAGACTTGTATTATCAAATTAATGATAAGGATAGGACTACTCTGAACCCTAATCGTCATGTCAAGAGAGGAGGTTGATTGTTAACTTATTTTAAACAGGATCGGGACGTTACGCTTTTTAAAGGAGAACTCTCCATTTGTAATCGAAAAGTTGTTAAATCAAAAAGACCCTAAAAAAAATGGAAAATTATAAAAAAAAAAAAAACCTGCTCGAACCCGCCCTCTCCTCAACTACTACTTTTAAACATGATAGTCCTAATGGTAATGAGACTGATCCGGCTTAAATTCCGAATATTATAAATTTATTATATATACTTCTTGCAAACATTCTAAATAACCTTCTTTCCCGATCTTAGCATCTGAATAAACAGGAGACACTGGGCATCACACTTCATTTAAATTAATTGTCTCAGTTAAATATGACCATTAGTTAACAAGTTCCATGTACTTTTTAAGTAACATGACAGAAAGCATTTTCGCGATTCTGCAGCTATCCCTCGCTCCCCTGTTCCCTTGTGCATAACATTTCCTAACAAACCAGGTCCATTCCTAACGGCGGCAAAGTTTGGAAGCGTCCATCATGGCCGGCCTTAATCCATTAACACCCATAAGTACCCGGAAGCACCCCATCTAATCTGTACCCCCCTCTGACATCTGACAAGGGCAGGGGCACAATCTTGGTAATCACATAACTCACACCAAACCCACTCAAGAGCGACACAGGTATCATGCTGGGTGTCATCTGACGGACTCCCCGCCATTAATCAGGGGTTAGTTATCGAGTTAACACGGGCCAGAGTTGCCCCATGCAGGCTACTGCTGGGTCGGGCACTTCCATACCCAACCTACGTTCGCCTGCAGCTGCAAAGCACATGTAGCTAAATCTTTGACAGGCCTATTTCACCCTACCATCCATCGCCCCTCCCACCCGGAAAACCATTTACCCTTACCATCCATAGATGGAGTATTAAAAGTGTTTGAAATTAACTTCTTTTGAAGTCATCCGTGAGAGATGAGATTCATTAAAAATTCATTAAACATTTTCTGTATGGATAAAAGGTACCTCCCGGCCTATATAACTACCCTAAATAATTCACCTTAAACTGGGTCTAAGCTGGTTAGATATAAAGCCGACCTTAAGGTTTGAGACTAATTTCAGCCAGTCCAGACTTAAATCGGCCTGAACTCCATATAAACCACCTGCAAATAAAACCTATAAATATCAGGCAGTAATGGCATTTACAGGCTTTCTCACTTCTCATCCACAAGTTAAGGAACCCCATGCCAACAATTCATTTTGAAGTCTGCCTTCCAATTCAATTAGAACAAGCCGACACCCTAACCAACGAAAGCTTACTAGCAAGCATACGCCTAAGCTTATACTCTTCGCACGGCTTTTCTTTTGGCATTAACGTAAGGTTTCTGCACGGAGGTCAAAACCTTTAGATCCCAGGTGCACGTGGCGACTGTCTGTCTACTCCTTCCCGTGACTGGGAAAAAGTAATAAAAGACTAGAGCGGTCTCTAGCCTGCATCAGACATGGCTCCAACAGTATTCATACTCCTCCTTCGTGGACTCTTTATCCTGGGCACTGTCTCAGCTAAGCCATGCCTATGCACCAGTACGGTAAACCGTTTTCGTACCAACTATGGTGTAGTATTCGAGAGTAAACCGTCCATCCACATAGGTAATGAGTACTTCACTACCGAAGTCGATATCATTTTACCACTTCCTCCTTCTCCCAAACAGGCAGCCGCACTAAATTGTAGACACGGCGCTACCCTGGCAGCCGGTTCAATGGAACAGTGTCGAAAAATCCAACTTATGTTGAATAACATAACATCTATTGGGAATACTATAGCAGCGAAGGTCACCAAAGGACTCCGGGAAGTGCAATCAATTTTGGAATCGACGGCCCAGCCAACACCTCCATCAGCAAAATCCAGGAAGCAGCGGGCTCTGATTCCAGAAATCGGCAAGTTCTCCGAGACTTTATTTGGAACGGCCACACTCGATGACTTGAAGCAACAGACTCGTGCTGACCAGGTAAATGCCGATGAAATTGGCTTCCTCGATGGCAAAATAAATGCAGTCCTAAAGGTAGTTGACTCCACTTTGGAAATCCAACTCCAGGCCATCATAGAGAACACTCATTCCATATACAATTTGTCCCGAGGACTCCAGGCTTACATTAGTAACCGGGAATTGATGGTCAGGTTGATGCAAGATTTGCAAGAATTGCGTCTACTGGATTTTAAACTGGACTATTCCCTTGATGTCTTGCTACAGGCTATTCGCGACCTAACGGAGAACAGGCTGAGTAACTCTTTGATATCGGAGACTGATATGAGGAAGATTCGGTACCTTTTCCTTTCCAAGTCCAATCGTTCAAATATTTATATTCCAAACACTCGCGACATGTATAGAAGTGTAACTGTTTTAGTCCCCCCGGTTTTACAGCGAAATGTTCTGAAAACTATTTTGAAGATTCCCGTTATTTCCTTAGACAAAATATTCAAGGTTCTAAAAGTGAACACCTTCCCTCTAGCCTTCCATGGGCATTATACTCGCCTCTCCAACACACCGGCTTATTTATTGGTGTCCGCAACCCAATACACGGTATCCTCCAACCCAGATCTGGATAATTGCCATTCTCCGTTTTGTCATTATGACCTACCAATTCGCAGGCTTTCTCCCTCGTCGTGCCTCATTTCTATCTATCTACGTGATCATGAGTCTGTCAAACTTTATTGTGATTTCAAAATACTCATTCAGTCTAATTTCAGAAGGTCGAACATCCAAGTCATTGCAACAGGGACCTATTTGTTCTCTCACATAGACGAGGTCGTTGTGCGCTGCCCCAACCGAACAACAACCCATCCTGGATGTGAATCGTGCGTTCGTGCCTTTGAATGTGGTTGTTCTGTGTCCGCCAAAGAATGGGAAATTCCAGTCTCAAGTGTTAACTGTTTGCCTTCTACAGCAGGCCCCTTAAGAACAGTTTTCCCCGTCAACCTTGCTAGTCTTCAACACCTCAACCTGTCACTTAGCCGACTTGTGAACCCTGATTTTTCGTACGATAAACCATTCCCAATTTTACCTCTTAGCCCGCAAATGCGAGTCCGCCAAGAGGATATTTTTAAGCGAGCAAAAGACAATTTCCTTTCCCTCCGTACATACATGAAAGAGATTCGACTGAATGAGGTCGAATACAAGAAACTTCGTGGTGACTTGCATCTTCCCCACGTACCATTCCTCCCCCCCAGTGTGCACGGTACTGTTTACCTGTTGAACATTGGACTTACTTTTATAATGATACCAGCACTTTTTGTTTTCATCTCAATTCTGTATTTCAGACAACGTAGGATTCAAAGCGCATGCAGACGCTTGACTTTAAATTGAGTTGGTTATATATACATTAGCTATTAACTCTTCCTTTTATTGCAGCTCAAAAGTTATCAGTTCTCATTCATGTTCGATTTTTGTTGTTTAGAATATATACTCGCCCTCATAATTTCGTCACACATGTACAGCTGCAATTCATTCACATTATCCTCATGAATTCCCATTTATAATTAGTCACAGCCACATAAGACTACACACGTTCATGATATCAAAATGTTTTATTGTTATGCATGCGGAAAAGGTTTTATGATGTCCACGTGTCAACGTTTCGCCTATTTTCCCATAATTGTATTTACTGACCATACACTAATGTACATATGTAACTCGAAAGCTTCGTGAACATATGCATTTCACAATTAAAATTTTCCCATATCTACTTCAAACATATCGTACACTTTTATATAACTGTTCATCACACCCAAGAGTCTACGTCAGGCATGCAGCCCAGTTTTTCGGCTGGGAGTAGTTCTTGGGCCATGTTGTTCCTGTTGTTTATCAGGCAAACGCTCGCTCTACAAAGTCTGTGCCTGAAAAATGTGTTCAGGCGCACGCGCTCCGTATGAGGAATCTTGACTTCTTGCGGGAGTTCCAACGTCAAGGGTTCGTCACTGCCATTCAGATGGACCGTGAGTGGGCCCGACCAGGCGACGGTCAGGGCCTTGGACAGGATGCTCGGTCTTTGGATGATCATTCGTGGGCAGGCAGCACTTCCTACGGCTTCCATTTCGGCGGGAATGGGAGCCAGTGGAAATAGGAGCGTTTCCCATCGGCAGTAGATTCTCAGACAGCACTGCACTGTAGCCCTCCGACGTTGACCCTGCGCCAACGAGCGACAGCCTGCTGCCAATTTCCAGAAGATACCGATAAATTTCCACCCCAGGTATATCACTAACAAGAGAAGCAGCCACTGATGGTCGGATTGGTCCGCGGGTTGGAGGTGACTAGGTCTCAGCACTGGCCTTTCCTCCCGAACAAGACGCAGACGCAGACTTGCGTTTAACAGTCGCTCGATGTCCATGGCCATCAAGTGGCTGTTCTGAACCAGTGTATAGTACAGGCACATACTTATACCCCCCACCCCACACGACATCACAACTCCCCAGGTACTGTAAGGGCTTCGTCTAGTCTTTAGCGAAAAGTTAACCCTCGGTCGACAACTTAAACGCTAGGTAAGGTACAACTAAAACGACTTCTTCTAGCCGGGGGCTTCACAAGTTTTTACACTGGGTAGTGCGAAGCACGTCTAATAGGCCGCTATTTTCTTCAGAGAGCCGATCGACAGGGGGTTCATCTGAAATGACTTCTGTCGCGTTTGACACCGGGACACGCGTCTGTGATGACCGCGTCCACCTGTTGGCCATCTGAGGCGGCGCATGTCAACTAGCTTCTGTGTCAGGTCCCTCACAGGAGTACCGCGGCACGCGGCCCGCGGGGTAGTCTTAACACTTCTTGACACGTAACAGGCCTCAAAAGGGGCGGCGGTGAGGGTGTCGCTGATACCCCATGTACTCCCCGTCACGGCTAGCACGTAACTTATGGTAAAAGTCTCTCTTACCCCGTCCACACCCCGTCACGTCTACCACGTAACTTATGTTCAAAGTCTTGCCTCATCGATAAAAGATCGCTTTCACCAGATCATGTATCCACAGGGGGGCCTGCCCGGCATGTATAAATACGGCGTGGCATATGGCTATATACATCACTTGAAAACTTGCTGCCACCATGAACGGGTCAACTGATTATAGTGACGCTGTTCTGTCAAACCCGTCTACGAGCTCATGCAGGATCTTGACCAGCAGCCCCAAACCGGGTGGCGAGAAAATAACCGATCATGATTCATCAGCAGGCGTAGGTACTCTGCTGTTGGATATGTCTGCGGATGCGCGTCAGTATGGGTCTCAGAATGGGTTTCCGGATCTCTCTGCGGATCAGTCTCTTCACGACTCCCTGTACGCGGAAGAGGGATCCACCCTCAACGACGTGGACCTTAGCCTTGGTGGTTCCCAAGGCGGTACTCCATCCGCATCGTCGTCCACGCCCTCCACGCCCTCCACGCCCTCCACGCCCTCCGGATCCACGCCCTTGGGGATGACGCCCTCCTCGTCGCAATCCCATCCATGGTTCCCCAGCTCCACGTCCAGAACGTCGTCCACGCCCGGACCCTTGACATCGCAAGGGTCGTTCTCGTCGACGACGTCCCAAAGGTCGTTCACGCCCGGGCCCTTGACATCGCAAGGGTCGTTCTCGTCGACGACGTCCCAAAGGTCGTTCACGCCCGAATACTCGTCCTCGTCCGGCCCCTCCACGTCTACAGCTGAACCGTCCATGGCCCATTTGCTGGCCAGGATGGAGGAGCTGGAGAAGAAGTGCCGAAGGGCGGAGGCTGAAGCGGCTGCGGCAAAGGCCCAGGTGGAGGTGCTCGTGAACCAAGCGAAGCCAGCTGCAGGTGACAAACCACCCAGACCACGCAATGAAATATGTGTAAGTTCTAAAGTTTGTTTTTACAGCTTATAATTAACTAATAATCTCACCTTGAAAACGTTACCGTTTAATATAGTTCTCGGTTTGTTTAGAAATGATCTCATTCCTAGTATAGCCCTGATGTTCTTCTCTTTTGCCGCGCCGCCAGGGAACATCCCGGAAAACAACGAAAATCCGCAATGATTTCGTACACTGACATATAGTTAGAAGTCCACTATTAATTATTGGCTTATTATATTGTTTGTAGGAACTCGTTCGTTCGGCCTACAAGGCCAAGAGCGGTGAGCCTGCTTGGGGATTCAACCTGAACCGTGGGTAAGTTGATTACGTCATAACAACATGAATAGTACAGAAAATAATATTGTTTTTAAGTAAGCAATGGGTAATGTGTTCCTGAACAACAGAAGCTGCAGCTGAATATAAGTTTTGCTGTTGTTTTTTTTTCATGTTAATAGAGTCATAGAGCACTTGACGTGATGCCGATGAATTGAACAATATAAATATATTCCAACATTCAGGGCGGGGATCAAACACCCGGATAACGTTGCGATCATCAAGGCCGTTGTTGACAACGTGTGCCTGGGGCCAGATACCCCCAGAGAAGAGGTGTTAGGTAAGTCCCATAGGTAGCAAGTTTCTTTGTTAACTAACCTGCAGCTGTACATTTCATGCATCTAATGTCCATGATTCCAAAGTATTGGTCCTTCAATTAACACAAATTTTAACATGCTTGAAATGCTGGAAATCTGTTTTTAGTGTCTAAATAGGCTCCACTTACATTGTAAATTGTTACTTTTATAATTTAAGTTATCCTCCCAGTCATCTGAAAAAAACGTAAGTTCTATTATCTGGACAAAGAAATATAATACCGGTGTAATGATGGTTTTAATTCGTGAATAATATGTTGACCCTCACTTTGCATTTTTAACATGTATTCCCTTGATTTATTGCCTTTATATTGCCTTTGTCTACTTAATGGCTCCAGTTTTAAGCATACTTCATGCCCTTCCTCTTTTTCTAGCTGCTGCCAACACCTACTTCAAGACCCTCCAAAGCAGGGCCAACAGAATCCGGAAGAACTGAATGAAGGCTGACAATGAAAAGGCTATCATCCGTCACCACGTGAACGAGGTAAATAAATTTTTGTTACAGACTTCCTCTATAGACCACAAAAGTCTGACGTCACGGACCCCTCCCGCAACACGTGTTGGGCCTAAACCTTTTACGACCGGCCCCGGTAACCCTACACCCCCGGTCACCGGCCCGGCCCGCCCTGGAGGGGGCACCGATAACACCCGGCTGGACCGCGGTCACCCGTACACACAGACAATAACATTGCCTATAACTTTGATATTTATTAACTCTTTTTCTTTTCAAGTATATCATAATGCACATTGATAGTTCCCCTATGAAAATACATGTTTTCATAAGTTTGCGAGCATTATTAGTGGAAATAGCAAATCTGACAGCTGGGTCCTACTAAAGTTCATAGAGGGGACCCCCGGCCCAGCCCGGCCCATGTTTAGGCACGGGAGCAGCGTGCAGTGACCGTTAGGGGCCGCCTGACATCATGGCTTTTGCGGACTATTGTTCTCAACATTGTTTGACGTAGTTCGATTCAGGCAGGCCGAAATTTTACACTTTTCAAGTGCAAAGCCGAGGAGAAAGAGTAATGTCTATGGTCTATGCCGGGGGTCTATGGTATAGGGGGTGTGACTTCCCGGGGACCCACTCGGTTCAAAAAGGGGTATACGTACGAACTGCGGTCGGAACTATACCGGGGGCTGTAGCTGTGAATCGGCAATTTGGCTTAAAACAGGGGGCCCGGCTGTGAAATGATCTTATGGTTGTAACACTGAAACTTGGGAAACAATTATAATTTTTTTACATTATGAATTTTTATAGAGCACTGTAACCTTACTTGCTTCCTTGGACAATAATCTTGACATACAATTAGAATGGATATGACACAATTAATAAAAAGTGCCTGTATGTTATAGAGACCAAGGATAAAGGAACGCTTTTGAAATGAACTGCAGTGACCAGCTTTTAAATTAAGGCAACTGAAATATTGAAAAACTTGTTTGTGTTTATTGGATGTTCTTGACCAAGTATGTCGTAACTGTATTAAAATAAAAAAGTGTCTTTTTAACTTTGCAGAAGCTCAGAAGACGGATAGTGGGGTTGGAAAATATCGTCACAACGTGGGACGAAGCTCGAAAGAATTCCGTGAGGCGCCTCCTCACCCCCGACTACACGAGCGACGAGGAGCGCGGACTTTATTTTCCGGTCGACAAAGACGGGAAGACGACCGAGTGATATCACCGCCGCGTCAAACCGCTCGTGTGGGAGAGCGATGAGCTGAGTGCCTACAAAGCCCACCTGGACGAAATTGAGAAAAAAGAACTTAGCCAACGTCAGCGGGGCGTTAGAATGGACAAGAAGCGGAAGGATGTCCCCGACGATAATCCAAAACGCCAACAGCCTCCTCCCAACACCCCAGACTGGGCGGTGAAGCCCGCGTATCGGTCGGGTATCGCCGATGCACAGCCAATTTAACTTATTTCTGTTTAAAGCTCTATTTTATGTGATGTTTATGTTTATCATCTTTATGTTTTCTTTACACTACGTTTAATTGTATGGTCTGTGTCACGCTGTATGTTAGGTCTTTGTACTTTCTTCAATTGTATAGTCGTTTTATAAACTTTTATCAAAGAACTTTGCGCTTCTTGTTTTGATTGTGGCATGCTCGATAAGCAGGGAAGTATTTCTATAGATATGTTGGTTGCCTAAGACTCGCCTTATATTAGTCTAAAACCGTACGCGTTATCCAGGTCCTTCTCATAAGTGAATCTTAAATTTATGAATACTTTTTATTTACGATACGAAACGCATTTAACTATAATGACCTGTCATTTTGTTGAAAACCCGAATGTGCTATTTCTTGAAGATAGACCACGAACTTGAAATCGATTACAATACAACACTTTTTTGATGAGTGTTATGGTACAAGGTCTCTACCATTAGAAGAGCAATGGAATGACACCTAGGCCTGTTATCAATAATAACATAAATCAATCATAAAAAGTGTATTTTAAACAAACATAAGCTCGATATACGATTTTTAAAATGATGCGACATGAATCATCTCTTCGTACTTATTTTCGCAGTCATGAAAAAATGTTGCATGAAGCCGGTTTTAATTAAGAACTGTTACTTCTTTTCTAGTGGATCCTTTTTAGTTAGATTCCATGCAGTAAGGTGCAAAAGTAATTTTTCAGAAATTTTATTATGATCAAATACATCGCTCCCAGTAGGACCTATCAAAATTTACAAGTGACCATGTAGTCTCCTGATGAACCCGAAATACTTTCTAGGATTTGTAAGGCACGGTGACCTATATTCTTTCTGTGAGAGAATAAAAAAACCTCATGCATATAGTGTAACCCTTTAAAGTGGGAGTTCTCCGGGAGTTATGTATAGGTAACTTGGAGCTTCTGTGACATTGCAAAATTAATAATTTAAAAAACAAACAAGTCAATTTAGGTGTCGAGATTTATTAAGGGACGATAGCTTAATTAGCTATAGCCATAATTTCGGTTGGAGCCCGATCGCCAGATTGTGGCGTTAACCACATTTAATTCCACTACTAGTTTTGGTTGCAGACCTAGTTTAGCCTCAGGCCCCTAAATTAGGGGCCTGTCTCACAGATTACCTAAGGGGTTGACCCTAGCCCGAGCCAGAGTAAAAGCGCTCTTGTCAGCGTCATACTGCTCTTTCCAAAACCGAAATTTTATTTAGCTACAAATTCAATTTATAATCATAACACTTGTATCAATTGACGCACGTTCGGCAGCATATTGGTAGTAAACACACAAAAATACAACATTTTTCACACAAGACTTAATCAAGGTCAACACGGCTTAAGTCGACTGAAGTATTAGTACTAATTGCAAGCTCACCGGGCCGGTATTTCCCCAAAAGAACAGGCTCTCCTATGCCTATACCCATGGTAACCAACTGGTAGCGTATAATGTCCTTAGTCATCAATCTTGTCAACATGATGTCCTTCAGTTTATTAACCTTTAAATGTGTGGGCAGTCGTGTCGATGTGCCGGTATAGCAGTCGGTCATTTGGATGACACAGTTAAATGTGTATCGTGCGCCTAGGCATATATTTTCGGCTTTAGTCAGTGTGATAGGATCGTCTGTTTGAAAGATATAATCTCCAAAATGTCCAGGGAACGTGCCTATTTTAAGCCATACACTGTGATTGCCCGAGACAAGCAAGTATACACGAAAACGAGCATCTGCAAAGATGCGATTAATTCTGGAGCAAACAAAGAATATGCTAATAATTATGGCTACGGCGAGGATAAGAAGAAGAGTGTACGAAGAGAGAAGTACCACAGTTGGGAATTCTTTAATGTTTCCGTCTCCTGGGTTGGCTTCAGATCCAGTGTCAGTTACGGTATGGTCCTGGTCCAACAAGGCTTGCAGGGTGTCATGAAAGGTGAGGCCGGTCATCGCATCGTGTTTTGGTGGAGGGTGACCGGTAAATGGAGCAGTGAGGTTGACCAACCGGGTACGGGTTACTCCAGGCTTATTGTGAACGACCCTAGGCCAGTGTCCGCCACTGGCAGCTCGAACAAATTCCACGCATGATACAAGAACCAAGTACGCGGCAGCTATATATTGAAAAAAAAAAGAAAGAAGAGAACATGAAGGTTGTCATCTCAACTTTAAACAAACACCTTCGTTCCAAATTACCATGGCCAGGCTATTCAAACAGACAGAATAAACTATAACTGCCATATGGCCACACCCTAGAATTCAGAAAACTGGCCATATTATTTAATTGGGAAGGGCGACCCCCAGAATGAATACATATGTTTTACCTATTTTGAATAATTTGGAAAGTCGGCCATCGACTCGTATCACGTGTAGAACAAAAGTAATTAAGAAGATTCTCACCAAGGGTGGCACTCAGGATTTTGACACTCATGATATTCACGTAGCCGTACACCAAACGCACTATATAACGAAATAAGCTGGCCCTAAGTAGTAGCAGAAAGCTTAAGGTTTGACCTTCGAGCTAAACTTCGAGCTCAGTTTTCAAGGCAGATGAAATCCTATGACCAGTCGACCTGACGGCAGCCGATGCGTTTCGGAAGCTGAGGAAACTTCACCGCCCTTTAATGGATAGACCCTAGGTTTTAATGGCAGGTGTCATGCCCTCACCAGTCCAGACGGCGGACGATGCGTTTCGAAAGCTGAAGAAACTTCACGCGCCCGACAAATCACGACAACGCGCTACCGTGACGGCCAGGCTGGAGGCGACAGTAATCTCCTGGTAATACTGTGGCAGGCTGTTCTCGGCTTTAATTTCACACGGGTGTCTGAGGTTAGGAGCTCGAGTGCAACTACCCCTGGGTCGGGGCTGTGGCATGTCGCGGCAATTCGCGGCTTTCAGCTGGTGGGACCATAGGCGTCGGTCTGTTCCATATATAAATACTTGTGTCGCGGTCGCAAATGGGGAAGGTTCATCGCCCTGAAGTGCTGCTGTCTAACTCAAGTTCGCCATGGCCTCGCGATCGTGGTGTTTCAAGGGTCTGACCAGTGACCAGGCAGAAACCAGAAGAAATATGGACACTAGCCGAAACCGATGGTGCGACACATGTAAACGTGCAGTTTCAAAAAGTACATATAACAGGAAGCATCTTATGGAGCATGGTGAGTACCAGATAAATAGTATAACTAGGATAAAGTCACTTTCACCTGAAATCGATATCCTTCAAAACCTTCCTAGCTAGCTTGCGCGCATAGATATTATTTTCAAATACCTACTATACTCTTAATGATCAGTTAGTGTTTGGAAAATTATCGCCAGCCTAAATCTTTTCTTGACAATTAAACAATTGTTCAAATAATGAATGACTTGAACAATGGACGTTATATATATGTATCCCTCCATGCATCTTTCTATCATAGCTTTTGAGTCAGAGAAACAACATTGGGTGGGAAAGTCTGTACTCTGAAACCCGACTGTACATTTAATTTATTCTTATACATGTGTCTTGCAGAACCACTCCCATTTGGTTTACCTCAACGCGCTGGCAATCAGGCAGAAGTGGGTCTTGAGGCCGAAGCTGCAGATATTCAGGCTCAGGCAGGTAACCAGGCTGAAGCAGGTTTTCAGGCTGAGGCAGTTAACCAGGCTGAAGCAGGTTTTCAGGCTCAGGCAGGTAACCAGGCGGAAGCAGGTTTTCAGGCTCAGGCAGGTAACCAGGCGGAAGCAGGTTTTCAGGCTGAGGCAGGTAACCAGGCTGAAGCAGGTTTTCAGGCTGAGGCAGGTAACCAGGCTGAAGCAGGTTTTCAGGCTGAGGCAGGTAACAAGGCTGAAGCGGGTGTTGAGGCTGAGGCAGGTAACCAGGCTGAAGCGGGTATTGAGGCTGAAGGTGGTATGCAGGTTGAAGCGGGAATTCGGGCTGAAGGTGGTATCCAGGTTGGAGCTGGTATTCGGGAAGAAGCTGCAGCTGCTAATCAGCGGCAGGCTGAAGTCGGCAATCCGGGAGAAGCAGACAGTCAGCCTGTGGGTCGCAATCAGCCTGTTGAAGAGGCGGTACCCATGGAAGCCGATGAGGAGTCACGTGATGATATGGAAGACTATTACGGTACCATGGAAGATTCCCAAGAAACGGAAGAAAATGATAAGCTTGATCCAGAGGCAGTCAAGATTCGCAACAGGGCCATCCGTCACTTAAAAGTGGTTTTCGGTGACGGGACGGGTCGTCCTAGCCCATTGGCAAGGCTTGTTAGTGGTACCCCTAATAAGAATATCCAAAGCCTATTTTCATGGGTTCTGTTCTTTCTTTTGCAGTGGCAGATCCACACCTTCACCAGTGATACGCAAATGGCTAAAGTTATGTGCTTCATTTGTGAATTATTGACGGTAGCAGGTAATGACCGGGTTTCACAAGCAGCGGAGGCAGTATTCCCCAAAACGATGCGGATGATGTACAAATGGTTGGGTACAGACCTAACGATGACTAATTACTCTATCAGTGTATGCTGCCCGGCCTGTTATACGTTGTCGCATTCTGTGTTGTCCACCACTGAGCGTGTGCGAGCTCGAGGCTGTTACACGGATCATAATGGTAACCAGCAACCCATTAGGTGTACTACCATCGGTGATGATTTAAAACGCTGCAACAGGAAATTGTTTTATGAGACCAAGATTGTGGGGGAAATTACCTTCCTTCCAGTCAGGACATTCTGTTACCAGTCGCTCGAGAAGAGTTTGCAGGTTATGATGAAACGTCCAGGTTTTGAGCTGAAATGTAGAGAGTGGAAGGGCAGGAGGATACCCAACGGAGTGTTTGCTGACATTTACGACGGTTCGGTATGGAAAGAATTTAACGCGAACAACGACGGCTTTCTTGATAATGAAAACAACTTGGCTCTTCAGATGAATATCGATTGGTTTCAACCATTCTCTCGGAAAGCTTCGATGTCAGTAGGGGGCATTTACCTAACAATACTTAACCTACCCAGAAATGAGCGGTACAGACTTGAGAACGTCATACTATACGATATCATTCCAAACTTAAGTAAAGAACCTGCCGACCTTACCAGTTTTCTGAGGCCCCTAGTCAACGAACTCAAGGAATTCTGGCATCAGGGAAAAAGGCTTATAACCAACGTTTGCCCAAATGGCAAGACCGTTAAGTTGGCGCTTTTGAACGTTGCTGCCGACCTGCCTGCAGGGAGGAAGACCTGCGGTTTCCTGCTACCTAATGCTATCATGGGTTGTTCAAAATGTCTGAAGGAATTCAAGAATTCAAACCGTGGAGGATTCAACATGGCGAATTGGACTCCTCGTACTCTGGACCAACACAAGGAGAGAGTGAGTGAGATTACAGCTGCATCCACCCCGAGAGAGAAAAGTAAACTTGAGAAACAATATGGAGCTCGTTCCTGTGTCCTCCTGGAATTGCCCTACTTCAATCCCATCAGGTAAGTTCAATCTCCAGGCCGAACAAATTTAAAGGCCAATCTTACACAGAATTATACCAAAATATTAACAATTTTAATTTGACATTTGAAAAAACATTAATACAAATGTTTCCATTAGCAGTAACTGTATTATATGACATTCATTTCTTCAGGTTCCTCTCGATCGATGTGATGCATAATGTACTGTTGGGTAAGTGTTGAAGCTTGACCTAACGTTAATTAATGTTTAGCACTGATAATGTGTTTGAAATGGAACTTGCATTTGCCTTTAATTTGGACTATTAGTTCATTGGGGTTTCAATACCGATTTCACATATGTGCTTTTATTATTGGGATTCAGGGACTGCCAAGCGAATGTGGAAGAGGTGGACCGACAAAGAGTTGTCAAAGAAGAAGAAGAATTCAACAGATGACGTTGTACTAAGCGCTAATCAGGTGTTGACTATTGATGCTCGTCTGAATCAGTTTAAAGAGGGACTACCGGATGACTGCGTGGTAACTAACATCAAATCGAACGCTGGGATGTGGACGGCAAAGGAGTGGAAGAATTGGGTTACAGTCTCATCTGGATACTGCCTCCAGGGCCTTTTGCCGGAGAATATGCTTCATAGCTGGCAGCGTTTCGTAGAAGCCACTCGACTTCTGTGCAAGCCTTGTATTACACACCACGAGATAGAACAGGCACACAGGAAACTATTGCACTTTTGCAAGAGCACAGAGCTCCAGTTCGGTTCTGATTTCATTACCCCAAACATGCATCTACATCTCCATTTAAAGGAGTGTCTCCGGGAGTATGGTCCAGCTCCCAGTACTTGGCTGTTCAGTTTTGAGCGGTATAATGGTTACTTGGGGGATGTGCCGACTAACAATCGCCAGATAGAGAAACAATTGTTTGAGAGGTTTCACAGGATGAGTCGTGTCAGTCAGGCGCGCGCCGAAATGCCGTCCAAACACGAGGGGAAATTTGGCAAACACTGCCAGCTGGGAGAAGGAGAGAAGAAAGCAAGAACGGTCCTGGAAACACTCGATGTACCCAATGAGCGAGATTTCGCGCAGTGCGAGAGCCTATGGAGTCTCCCCGACGGCTTCGAGACATTTAGAGGAGAAAATGTGTGGATCGACTCGGACGATCTTGAGCTGCTCAAAAAAACATACAAAAAGATGTACCCCACAGAACAGGAGATCCTAGAGAAGTCATTTCTGCCTTCAGTTTACGTGAAGTCTAAAGTCGTAAAATATGGCCCCATGACTTATTCCAGCACAAATTCCAGCAGTGGTAAAAAGTTGTCTAGACTAATGGCAAATTGGTACGAAGACGGACAGACTGACCCCCGGGAGCGACCGTGCATCGCCACCCACTACATGAAACATTACATACAATGTAATGCAACCGGGCAGAAGAGGCAACATGTGTTTGCAGCTGTGAAGTGGTACCGACCCAGCACCGTCGAATCCAGATACATAAGTCCTTATACAATGTGGCACAAGGAAAAGTTCGAGCAACCTTCATGGGCATCTTTCCTGCCTGTTATGCGGATAAGTGGACATTTTGGATATGTGGTTGAACAAGAAAATATGATCGTATGTCCCCTTCGGCGCCACGACTTCTTGTAGATCTAGAGGACCTATAGATATATATATCGAACTCGTGCACGTAGTGTCCGAAATTAAGCTGAAAACGTATGCATCATTAATGAGATTGTGCACCACAAATATTGGATATGCACCCCCCGATATATGGGAATGAAAAAATTCCATGAGAAGTGTGCACATGTATAAAAAAAAGTGCAAAACTTAAAAATAACGCACCTGGCAGTGAGTGTGCAGAATCACGAGTGTGAGTGTGCAGATCTAGACTCACGAGTGTGAGTGTGATCCCCGGGTGAAGGCCTATAGGCCCGGCCTATAGGGTGCAGCAGCTTAATTTCGGACAATGTCCGGTGTTTTATATGCATTGTTAGGATTATGTGATTTAGACGCTTTTGCCAACAAAAGCAACATTTTTTTATTAGGAATAATTATATTACGCCCTAAACCTTATAATGTGACTACTTTCAAATTTAAAATAAAAGGTAGGAAATTACTTCGCAAGGTTACGGTGCCAGGATGTGTGACTTTGAGGTACGTTTTCTGAAGTTATTTCACAGGCTGGGGGTGTGGGGCTGTGTGCATTTACGGGTGGTTTCTTGAGTCAGGTGTCAGGACGTGCACCTCCAGCTGCCAGGGCTGCGCTGCGCGAGCGACACCTTATGTAACACCTGACACCGGTCGCTCAGGCTGCTCGGCTGACCTAGATGGCCCCTCATTACCCTGCCCCCCGGGGGGGTGGGGGGGGGGGCACCAGCTTTATAAGGAGGTGCCCACCACGTGCACACACACAGTCCCGCGCCAGCCTCACGACCATAAAAGCCGTACGTACGCAGAAGTTTGCTGATATTAAACACAAGCACCACATTGTGAACAATGGCGACCGCGCAGAAAACCCGGTAGGTGAATCAGATAACTTGCCTATAATTTGATAAGATAGCATGCCTATATAGAGAAGTAGTGTTTTTTCAGGCTTTGCGGGAGAATGACTTGGGGGTTACACTTCCATATATAGAGTGTTTGTTAACAAATGTATAATTGTGTGGATAATAGCTGTTACGTTTGGTAGATATTTTCCATTTTTTTTCGTTTTCTCCCAATACACGTAGATAACCAATTCCAGACACTTAAAGGTTGTTTTTTTTGGCTCATTCAAGCAACCATGTGCGGTCGGAGGAGGAAGAGGAATCCCAGGCATGGACACCGCGTGAGGAGAAAAATATTGAAGAGGAGGAAACGATCTGGACGGAACCCCAATGGACCGAGTGCGCGCCCCTGTTCACCCCTAAGTAGGTTTAAATTGTTCAACACTGTTGATGGACAGGGATGGAAGAGAAGCATAGAAAGAAAATTATTAACTTACTATCTGGTAGGATGACTATCGTCATGCCAAATAATGCACACTGTCTAAAACCCGACGACGGACTCGCGGTCGGACATGGTTGTGGTCGCTCGAATTCATGTAACATGCTGAAACAACAGGCTCTTTTTTGGACAATTTAAAAATTGCAAATTTGTCAGACTGGCACAATAACATGAAATAGAGATTGGATGAGAAAAATTGAGATGCCGATGATTTGGTAGTTTCGACCACCTATGTTGAAATGATGGACGGTGTGATGATTTTTGAAATTTTTTCCAGGACGCACGACCAACAACAGCTCCCGGACGGCCCATCAGAGTGGACGTGCGTCTACTGTTCGGAGGATCCGACCCAGGTTGGTACATTTGTATTTACACGATGAAGCTAAGTGGCCATGGGAAATAAAACATGTAAGCGTATGAAGGGAAATATGTATAAACAAAACAAAATGATGAGTGGGGCGATTTCACGAGTACAATTGTTCTGAAATTTGCCAATATTACGAGGGACACGCTGGTATGTAGTAAGTGCAAAATTGACTTTTGCACATTTAACTATAACCACAAAATTTTTTTCAGGAGCAGGAGGAGTACTTAACGGACCAAAGGTGGAAGGCGATGGAAACGTTTGCCGAAGACCAACACGCCACACAACCGCAGGCCATATTCTTGGATGGCAACTACAGGTACGCCGGTTTTTTTTTAGCGACAATGATTTTCGATGATGCTACTAGGCAAAAAATAACGAGGGCATAGAATCTTAATGTTGACGTTGGAGTGAACGCCGAATTTCGTACGGTTACTAAAAATTGTGATTGATGATGGTCCGATTAGTTCGTGCACACAATTTAAAAAAATGTGTATTTAAACATGCCTCCGTAATATTTCAGAATGTACTTGGTCTGCAACTATTGCGGCCGGTGCTTCCACGCCGACTGTGAGGGGGGCGAGCCTGCCAGCATCATGTGCTCCGAGGTGTTGTGCGAGTGGTGCGCCGAGGATAAAGATTAATAGAATCGATTCAGCAATAAAATAGTACACTAGATTTTAACTACACTTTGTGTCAAATGTCCTTTTATTTTAGTTTTTATATAGTAACACTAGTTAACCTCGGGAGCATGATAGCTATAGGTTAGAATTTACCTTAAATCACAGCTTCACGCTAAACTATGTTTTTGTGTGTACCTGGCAGTCTACGGCCGATCGTACAGAGTATATTGAACAGATAATGTGAGTCATAATATATGTTTCATCTAAATTTACAAATATACTAGATCAGAGTGAAACACAGTCTTTTAATGCCTACTAACTTCTAAGTACAGTGAGAGTAGAACACTGGTAAAGCGCGGCCATCAAATACAACCCACATTCCCCGTATAGGTCTAAAGGCATAGAAACTTTGCTAAATCGGAGGGGTTCCAGAGACCCCCTAATTTGGACAATTCCCTTTATTGGTAGTTTAATTGCCTAAAATTTGAGAAATCGGAGGGGGGTCAACCGAACATGGGGACCCCCCCCCCCCCACTCCCGCCCTGAGGGGGGGGGGGGAACTGGATACGCCACTGCTGGCAATTATATTGGTGCCTGAATGGAGTGTGGGTACGTTAAGACGCCGAGAAGGTTGGGCGTGTGAAGAGAACTATGAGCGGACGGGATTATTGTGACACAATATAGTTAACACCCCCTGACTTACACTTATATACACGCCAGAAGGGGAAGGGAAACTTTGAGGTGGGCGCAAAAGTATTACCTAACACGCCCACTGCTATGGGTAGTATAATGATACTATGATTTTTCAGGGATAATGGTGGAGTAAGACTTACACTCCTTGACACGTTTTAGAGGAAGTGGTTTCAGACAAGCCCGAGCCTGTCGAATGTATGAGTTCAAATTCTTCCTGTGCATATCTCCTTAAATATTACCCTTAGAGCTTAAAATATAACCCCCTCGGAGCATCCTTTCTGTATGTTGGGTCACAGTCTTTTTCTAGATGTCTTGAGGTCCATCAGCTTAGCAAAGTTTATCTCTTTCACAGTGCATTACCACTTCTCATATAACATAATCCTCTTTATCCCAGGTAGTTAGGCATAAGACTTATATTTGGAGAACATGGATTATAACCAATTTCAAATACCTTTATCACTCCTTTGTGTGTATTTTCTGTAATATCAACATAATGGAGCTGATATTGCATGTCAAAGTCATGTAGTGTCATAGGGTCTTCAGTGAAGTACCTGGAGTGACAAATTTTTAAAAGCCCCATACCTACTAGGCAATTCTGATAAAGTCAGCTGACTGCTTGGTGCTAAAATCAGCTGATTCACCTGGAGAATCGGCCGATTTTATCACTGATTCATATCAAACATGCACATTGTACTATATCATGCTGATTGGTGATTTGGTGCAGTGCAAACATCTTCCGATTATCCTAGTAGAATTGGCTGATTTTAGGGCCAATTAATTGGCTGACTCAGCCTAGTGCCTAGTTGCCTAGTTACTATGGGCCCTATTATGTACTTGCTGAAAAACATAATAAAAAGGAAATCACATATCCCAGTTTTGTTGTCACCTCATTGTTTTATTAACAAAATTTAATCTCATCAAAAATACTTTCTTAATCACCCTTTACTATGTAAAATTGCCATGGAACAGGTAACCTAGAAATTCAATATTGATGTCTGTTTTTGTTTACATATTGTTGACATGCTCTGTGGGGTCAAAAGTCTTTGCCACTACTGTTAAATTAACCAAACCCTAGTCCCGCTGTCTGTAAGTTCAAAGCACACAATCGATGCATTTTAAATGATTAGGGGTTTCATCAACAGTATCCAGAAAGACAAGCTTCAAGTTAATAATGAGTTTTCGGAACAGCTCATGAATATAATTATTTACTAAATACTTTAAGAACCAGTGCTGCTATCAGTGCAGAAGTGTCATATGCTTGGACAAAACAGTTTACCAGCATGGTTTGGCTATCAAGGATGGGTCCAAGATCAGTAACAATCTGTACAGCTTTGTTGATTTTCATAACTGCGGGTAAGTAGACCATGACTCATTTCATCTATACAAGCTTAAAACATTGTTTATCACTTCTTGTGATCTAGCTTGATAACACACAACCTTTTGGGTTTCATAATAAAATGCTTCCTTGGCCTCTTCTACTTAATCAAACATAAAAGGATGTGCCCAATCGGTACATGAGATTCCAACACCAAAGAAAGGTACATTGTGCCTTTGAAACCCATATAAACCTGCAGTGTAACATAATTGTACTTAGTTGACTTAAGTTACTGCCTTCTTTGTATTTTTGGACTGTATGGTGGCTTAGTAATTTACACATGTTTACCTTCATTACATTAAAATGGCATTGCTTCCAATCTTCACCAAGCCCCACCTTTCCAATGCTAGCTACCATTGGCACCTAGTGAGTGAGGGTCAGAGGCAGAGTGCCAGTTAAGATAAATACTTGCATCTCAACTCATACATGTCCCTATGAATCAAACGGCAGAATACCAGCACCAAGTGAAATAGCAGTCAAACCCCCTGCTAAATCAAACAGTAGTAAAAAGATACATATTGGTAGGATTGCTAACACTTATATACTACAATATCCTAATTCACCTACTTGTATTGATCTTTTAGATTTCAAATTAAAGAAAATCTAAAACTACCATATTCTCTAATTCTGAACCTGTCATTTTATCATTAATATTTTATCAAGCTTACATATCATTGACATCTGGGGGCCTCTAATACTGGCTTATGCAATAACAAATACATTTGGGTATATCATATTTAAATTGCTTTAAGTTTCATCAAATCATAGTGATCTGTAAGTGAATCTACAAATTAGTTCTTGTCCTAATCAAATGTAGTTCCTATCATTTTGGTTTTCTGAATTGGAACGTTCATAGCCCATATAATTGGTCAAGACACTAAATTTGACACGGCGACAGGGCCAATTTTAAGCTTAGTGACATGCAACAGGAGCTATTCTTAAATACAACACGGTGACAGGCCTAGGGCCATTTCTTAAGATCAACAGGTGACATAGCCTTTACTGACATTTGACATGGGCTTTCCTTAAATTCGACATGGAGACACAGTTATTTCTTAAGATCAACAGGGGACATGGGGACCTCCTATCCAGAACCTCCATACAGTAGATGAAGCTGTTTGTGGTATCAACTAAACAGGTTGCAAAATCAATGATTCACAAGTAATGATCAAGGGACTGTTGTAGACAGATGAAAAAGTAATGATATGATTTAAGTATTTATTGTTAGAGGCTTTAGGACCTTTGTCTGGATACTGTGTGTCATAAATTAATACTGGAGATTTCATGCTCGTGACAGTCAGGTTCATGGCGTCATCAAAGCAAACAGTAAATTAAATTTGCAGAGAGAATTGATTACTTATTATTGTTCAAACAAGGTATACATGCATATTTCAAACTCTGTCAAATTCAAGATCTCTCTCAGGATTTATAAAAGAGCATTATATCATGGAACCGTTTTCAGCTTGGGAAACTCTAGGAAGTGGTCATCCCCCCAAAATTTCAACTTTTGTTCATTTTCACAAGAAATGTTTAGGCCTATTACTTAGAAAGCAGAAGGAAAATATGAATTAATACATTGTAGATGTGACAGTTCATATTGTAGGTAAAATATAATCATTATTGATACTATAAGCACTGATACCAGAATAAGAAGGTACCCCCTTCAATTAGTTTTGAAATCCTTTCATTTGTGTCATGCTTATGCCTATCTAAATCCAATATAAATATATAATTTCATTCAATCAATTTTTGATGATACAATAGAGCTTTATAATAAGACATATAGCGATGTATCAGAAATTGAATTGTGCCCATATTTTGTTTTTAATTGCAAATTAACTTTATTTGAATTTTCTGCCATTTCAACCTTTTTTTCATAACATATGTAAATAACTGTAGCACAGAATCCTAGCCAATAATGTAAATCAACATTTGATTGCTATTTGTATTATCAATATAACTGTATGAAGTTAGAAGAAAACATCTTATAATGCAACAATCTGGAAGATCATATGTAAATGTGAAGTTGCTTTAATAAGCAGTTAAAGAAAAATCTGTGACAACCAAAATCTCCTGAGGGGAAAGAGTGAGGTAAAATAAAACTTGCAGAATTTTTAAACTACCCATGGCCTTAGGATCTAGAGGATTGAAATACATTATATAATCAGGCTCAATGTGGTCTAGTACTTAAATACGTTATAAACATACTCTTTCTAACATTGGCCAACAACTACAAAAAAAATTCAATTTACAGGTTTCACTCACCGGGGGAAAGGTTTTAGTATTGAAGCAACATGAATAGTACAGACTTAATGTAAAGAATCAAGAAAGGTCTGAAAGTAAGCTAATGAGATAATTATCTTTCTATAACATTTTCGTTCAACTATTAATTTCAGGTGAAAGTAGAGATGTCTGCTACTTTCGATCTAACTACAGAGACACCTATCCCCCTTCAAGGGATGCATGTCTTGATAGAGGTGGACAGCTAGCGAGGATGTTTGATGAATCAGACGTTCAAAGGGTCCATGAATTGATAAGGTAATTTGTCTTTTCCAACAAATTGATTAGGCCTACTTCTATTGCTTAATGGGGAAGAAAGGACAAAATAGCACATACATGGATACATTATGAAACCAACGTTATGATGATTTTACTTAATTTTTCTATGATATATATGCGATAATAACTTTGAACAATTCAAGGACCTTTAAAATTTGTTCAGGTGTTCAGATCATTAATATTTAAATCATCATACTTTAGATCAAAAATAATTTCATATTCAGCATTTACGCAAATTATACCAACTGAGTGATTTTCTAAATCACTTATTATTAAACTAGGTTTTATCTCTACATTAACATTGAAAAAACAACAATGATACTATATTCCTCGCTGTTTTGAAAAGCATTGTTTGAGACAAATGAGGTTTCTCCTGATTCATCATGAATTAAAGATAACAACTGTATTGATCAGTCCAAATCCATACTGCTGTCCTTCATTACTAAATAATTGATCTGTGCCATAGGGTATAGGTAGACATTATGCATATTTAAAAGCAGCCTAGCAATCTCAGAAATAGTTAAACTATTCATAAACTGTTATTAATAATTAGGAGACTTATGAAATTTACAAAATAAAACATAACTTCAAGGTCAATGACAAAACTAATTACAATTAACCCTTTCAAGACACCCCAAAATTTTCAAATAGTACAGAATGGACCCCAAATAACTGAAGAAATATGCCCAAAAGACGCCACTGAAACCATATAGTTTTATATTAGACCAGTAAGAAGCTAAAATATGAACATAAATAGTTATCTCCCAATGGCAGTTGTTAGATAGATTATGATATGGTCCATTCCAGTCTTTTTGAATAGAATTTTTTATTTTCATAGATATTAAGCATCAAATTGACAATTCTGACAAATGTGCTGTGTATCTCTCAGGCATCTGGCACCTAGTACATACATTATCTTGTATTGAAGGTTTCTTCTCTTGTGAAAGGAGTAGATTACTCATCCCATACTCCAGGTTAGGGGTCTTCCATTTAGTACGTACGCAAAATTTATGAAATTCTAGACCCCCCCCACCCGCCTTGGACCAAATTACACAATGGATTTGTACAGGCATGTACGCAAATTTTCAAAGATTTGAGACCCCCCCACACCCCCTTGGTGCGTACATATTTAATGGAAGGCCCCTTATATGGATGTTGACAAATCCTTGTAATAGTCACCAAGGGAGGGCCACCTAGTGTGTCAGAGACACACTACTCTTAGTGGGTCTTTTCAAAGTAAAGGCATTTTCACCCTCTCCATAAACAGATGACACAGATGATAAATCTATGCTTCTATTAGCAACATTATAATAATATTGCAGTGACATCCTGCTTTGGTACTTGTTACATTATTGTGTTGCTCAAAAAAAACACTGCAGCAACATATATACTGCTGTTCCACTGTGAAGTTATGTCAAATTCCTTGTAAAATTCTTTGACCGAACAGAATGTTATCACAATCATCTGTTTTATTTCAGTCTTAACATCACTAAAAATAACGTTAAAATACCATTCTAATTGATGACATCTCAATCTCACCAAATAAAACATAACTGTTATGTGCCAATTAAGTTAGAAAAACTGACAAATTAAAAAAGGATGGTCACTCGATGATACTTTTACATTTGGATTTGGCTAGAATGCCATCAATATTAATCGCAAGGGCACATGGGGTAGTGAAGTGGTTAGCAAGACCGTCTGGCATGGCCTAGGTTTGATCTGTGGCTGGTCTTGACTGGCTGCTACACCTCTCTGTGTGTTTCCCAGTTACAATAACAGGGAGATCAAAGGTCTCTAGGGGACCATCAGCTGTTATGTGTGTGGCCCTGTCTTTCAAACCATGCACATGTGCCTCAGTAAATGTGATGGGGTATGGTCTCTATCTTCTCATAGATTCATTCATTCCATAAATACAATCATCAAAGACAGAATTGTCAAACCTTGTTCTTACTGTCATATGACCTTAGATGTTGCAATGTTGATAAGCCCCAATAACCAACCAACCAACCTACCAATATTAACCACAAACTTCTCTGACTGGCCTTAGTGGACTGGATGGCCAGTATGTTTGGACAGATGGAACAAAGGCTGGTAAATATCATACTTGGAAATGGCGTGACGGATCTGTATT
Organism: Lepidonotus clava; assembly: GCA_936440205.1. Lineage (NCBI taxonomy): Eukaryota > Metazoa > Annelida > Polychaeta > Phyllodocida > Polynoidae > Lepidonotus > Lepidonotus clava. The sequence continues at coordinate 6,751,115 of OW387141.1, forward strand.
TAATTATACAAACTGGTACAATGGTGGCTATGATGTAAGTATGAAAGTGCCAGGTGCCCAGATTTCTGTTCTTACACAAGTTCACCTAAAAAAGAAAATCAAAATTGATATTTCATTCAATCTTTCTACAAACAACCACCAGGCATATCTTTGGTTAAAACAAATAGGAAATTTTAGAAAGCAAGTAGTGTTTAGGCATTGCACTAATTGAAGTGATTGCTGACTCAATGTTTATTAAATTAATAAATCCATGAATCAGGTAAAAGCAAATGTTTTTGATATAGTCACATGCTCTTTAAGAGCAAACATTCTCCCTGTTATATCTCACATGAGGCTTATAATTTGAGGTTTTCTTCTTGACACATAGATACTTAGTATAATTGTATACCACCAGGGGGTGCATGTATGTCCTCTTTTACTTGAAGCGAAATCCCTCACCAAATTAGCCAAACATAAGTATAACAGGGAGTAAAAGGTGTGATTTAAAAGGATGAGGGGAAACCTTTCTCTTCTCCTTAAAGAGAAAATGTCTAGGTGTATGGGGTGATTATACTAATTCTGATGCTGCCAATGTTGTATTTGGTTTTCTCTTATATCCTCTATACCTTTCTTATAGAATTGTAAGAACTTTCTACCAATATTTAACATGACTATATTTAACCTTTATTCTTTCTAGTGATATAAAACATGACTATACTGAACCTTTATTCCCACCGCCAATTTTGAAAGTCAGCTGCAAATCTGGCATGTGTAATACAGACTTGAGTTGTATAATTTTGTTATGATGGTGCGATTTGATCATGTTATTATTGTAAAGATTTATTCATTTTTAGTATAATCAAAACACCATGGCAATGGCAATAGGAACAGGCAAATGGTACAGCAGGAGCTGGGCTTATGTTTATTACTTTGTATGTGAGATAGACAAAGGTAATATCTCTAATGATACTGAAACATCTATTCTGCATAGTACATCAAATACATAGAACATCATATATTCTAATTACACTTTCCAGGAATGAATATTGAATATTCTCTCTATTCTGTGCCCTTACAAACATCAAATAGACTTCATCTCTGTGACGTTGCTATCTATTACATAATACATGAACTTCATTTCAGTTATTTTTGACTTGATTGTTATTTCAGTGACTAATGTATCTTCCAATGGTTCCTGCTACCAGTCGCCACCTGATGTGGATCATGCCAACAAATCAGAGAATTCTACTCATGTCACCTACACATGTCATGATGGCTACCATTTTGTTGACGGTGATCTGAACAAGACCTATGACTGTGATTGTGCTTCATTGGCTGACCTACTACCATGTGTTGGTAGGTTATTTAAGATTATTTAAATTATATATTCAAGTGAATTATGTAAAATCTTTACCATTGTGGCTGAAGCAGTTACTGCCAATGTATAGTATAATTGTGGTTGCATCGGTTCAATCTGAAAGTATCTGAAGCATTGAAAGTTGGAAAACAAATTCATCACTTTTGGTGCCATAACTAAGATCACAATCCAAAAAAAAGAAATCATTAAACACTTGTAGCAATAAATGTCAAAGTAAAAGTCACTGACAATGTATTACCTATTTTTCAGCTATCAAACGCAATGTTTGTTTTGAAGCATCAACAGCCTTTGCAGTGTATTACAAACAGGCTAAACATAGATGTAATCTTCACAACATGAATCTCGCTAGTGTATACAGCAAAGAAGAAAATGATGAAATACAAGGATTGGCACAACCTTTAGGGTATGTATCATAATGCTCATTATATAATAAATATCTACAGCTGTAAAACCTATATATCGCCTCAAGTATAAATTTCTTTTAGTGACAGTCAAAGATTTCCACCAGTTCTAATACTTTCACAAAAATGTTATAACATTTACTAAATGAATATGAATGGTTTCGTATATGACTCATTTTTAAGGGTTGTGAGCGATGGCTAAGTTATTAACAGGGGCCATCTTTTTTCATAACTGATTTCAGTCATTAGGCCCATCAGGTGAATTTTGATTAGTGTCTCATTCCTATCTATTCTGTCTGTCAATCAGAGTAACTACACTTATCCATCTTTTCTAAATGTTATTTCGAAAATGGTCAAGTGCTACAAAAGACCCAAAATCATAAGGATCTATGTAGTCAGAGAAAGAATAAACTACAACCCTGATAGCTTGTTAGAAAAAAAGAAAAACACAATAAAACAACCAAAAGAAAATTTCAACAGAGCCAACTGCACCAAGTGAAAACTTACAGAAACTGGGAATACCACAGTGTCCAATTTTACCAGTCAATGACATGAAACTTGAGAACTGTCAAAACTGTCACAAGTGAGAGTTTGAACCTAATTTATTGCATGGAATGCACCAGGTGCAATATGCAATAAGACCATCCTAGTTTATACAAACAATGAAGTTGAGCATAAAATAATATCACAATTGCTTCCGTGCTTATTCCCTGAAGAGAGTTGCATAATACAAAATTGACCAAAGCAATTTGGTTGATAGATTGCTCTTAACATTTTAAAAATGTGACCTTATATTTTTGACTCTTCCCCATAGGAACCAATGGTAAAGCTGGTCAGCCCATCCTATAATGTCCAACCCTATTTTGCCCTGAAATACAGCATTTTGATTGGCTGGCAAACCTACAATTCTGTCAATTGATATAATCCAAGAAATAATAATGTTTAAGCAGTACTTGGGAATATAGAAAAACACAATTCTTGATTATCTAATTAATGACAAGTCTTGGAGACAAGGATGGCTTATATGTCTATTTTGTCCAACCCTTGTCCAACCCCAGAATATGCAGGATGTAGGATTGGCTTATAAGTGGGTCAAACCAAACGAAAAGTCAAATTCAGACTGAGTGAACATTTCAGAAACATTGCATCACTGAAAACCAAGCCTCGTCAATGAGTTATTATTTTGGCAATTTTAGCCTAGTCAATATGACAATGGCAAAATCAACAAGTTTACAGATGCAAACTCATCAAAAACTAGTTGGTCAAAAACTTGTCACCTTTTCACAAAGCTATCAGTTGCAGAAGCTGTCTGTCTTCCACCTTCTGCCCACTGCTGCCCTATCCCACCCACAACTTTACGCATGGAGATATCAAACAAACTGATGGAATTCTCAACTGCTTTCATTATTGATAACCTCTTTAGTCTTCTGTATGAGCAAAAAAAAAAGGTTTGTACCAGGTTTCTAAAATATAAGTCTTAAAAAGATGATTAAGAGCAATTCCAGTCTGTCGTTTAGCATACAATAAAAAAAATAGCTGTAGCACCCCCTATGACATGACCAGTTCCGTGAAAAGCCTTTGACAAGTTTTTGACAAAGACACTATTTGAAACTCATTAAAACTTGAAAGTGGCTTGACGAGGCTAAACTTATCGAAATGAGTGTTTGACTAGTTTAGGACCATAAAAGTTTTCAGTGAACAAAACAGGCAAAAAGTGACTTACCCACACTATTTCTGTAGTGACACAGATGGTCAGTCCAGACTTTAACCTAGCTATTCTAGTGTAAACTAAGGATCAGGGCTAAGAGTGGGACACTCTACGTTGAATGAAGTGTGTCGCAGGGGACGTTAGGTAGGCAGAACCTACCATATAATATTGTGAGGTGCAGTCCGCGCTCTAGCCAGCACAGTGCTGCTCACTGTTGTTGGGCATATATCCTGCGGTACTGTTGTGGTCAGATTCTGGAATTGGGAGTGAAAACAGATAGACTGTTAAGCCCATACTCACTAAGTGACGTTAGTACTTAGCTTTGTGTACTGTTTTATTAATTCTTATATTTCAAATAAAACTGCAGACAAATGATCCTAAGTAAAACTTTAGTTCTTCTCACTATTTTGGGTCATTGACTCTATATCTTTTGGTGATAGGTCAAAGGGTATTTTGATAAGCTCAAAATTCTCAGAAGTGGTCACTAAGTTGAATGAGCCATTGATTAATTCTATGTTTCTCTTTCTTTGTTGGTTACAGGTGGATATTTCTGGATGGTTACTTTCATTATTCCTGGGTTATGAAATGGAGGAATGGAACAAAGATGTTCTACATGAACTGGAAGAATAATCAGCCTGGATACAGATCAAAGGGAGGAGTTATCAATTTTGATAAAAATAGTGGCCTATGGTACACTTATCATTATCCCCATCATAATGCAAGATACAAAGTTGTGTGTGAATTTGAAAGAGGTGAGTTTGATTCACTCAGAATTTGCATTACTTAATACATTGAGCAAATATATCGACTCATGGAAAGTCTTGTGATGGGCAGCAAGTTGATCTATCAAATACCCATAGCCCTGTTACTAATGATGAATGTCCTTTTCTATCAACAATATAAGAAGTAGTCCAATATCTAAAAATAAAAATAAATGTACTTTTCAAACAATAGTAGGCAAATATTGTGCAAGAGTCCATTTCAGAGACTCCAATTGAAATTTTGTTTTCAATGTTAAATTTCTTTAGAATATAATTGAAATACATATGGTTATATTTTCAGGACTATCTATCAATGGTGCATGCAGTATACACAAAAGAATGATCTACTTAGTAAAGAATCATTAAAAAACATCTTATACCTTATCTAAGTAATAATTGCAGATACTAAACAATGATGTATTTTTGGTTTGAAATATTCATGAATATACTCATATTCATGACATATTTTGTATCCATAAATTCATAATTATATAGCAAGTAGAAATTCTAGTTGTTCTTTTCTCCAGATGTTGCAAAGTGTAGGTTTTAACAAACTAATTTTACTATAAATCTTGATATTGTCTTCTCAGATCCTCACTGCTATCAGTCTACACCAGATTTAGCAAATGCGACAAAGATTGAGAACAGCACTCATGTAACCTACACATGTGACCCAAACTACACCATGACAGATGGGAAGACAGAGAAGACATTCACCTGTGAATGTGCTGCTGCTGTCACGCTAAATCCATGCCACAGTAATTTATCATAATTAATTGTTCTTCTTGCTTATATACTTCACCATAAGAATTCAAATGATCTTGCCTGCCGCAGTAGGAAGCAGGATGATGCTGGGGAAGTTTTTGGCTTTACAATAGAAAATTAAAAGCAGCTGCATCCTTTCCATTGAGATTCTATTGATAGAATTTCTAGAATTTCTAGACTTATTCGCTCTGTATTAGTAGATTCTGGTTAATTACCATTACTTTCACATAGTGAGAATACAGCAACTTATGGAAGTACCTCCACCAAGGATCTGGTACCACTATTAATGGCTATGATACCAATGAGAACATTTTTCACACTAAATTCAATTAAGTGGGTCAGCTAAAAGGTAAATTTCTTTATAATACAAATGTCAACTTTACCATTTCTACATAGCACTGACTATGATTTGACTCATTAAATGTTGCTATTTTTATCTGATTTTATTCTATTGCTTTTGGGGTGCTTTAAGTAATCTTTCTCAAATTCTACTTGTAGCAGTAAGTTATGATATTTTCTCCTGAGTCTGTACCTTTCATTGTTACAGTAATGCATTGAAACAATCAAAATACTGTTAATCATGTACAATAAGCCCATCCCACTTTGAGTATATACCAGGGTTGGACAAGGGTTGGACAAAATTATTGTATAAACCATCCTTGTCTCCTAGAGTTGGGATTAGTGGAGTAACATGCTTTTCTATATCCCCATGTACTGAAGAAATCTTATGATTTCCTGAATTTTCCCTATTGACAGATTTGCAGTTGTGCCAGCAAATCAAAACGCTGCTTTTTAGGGAAAATAGGGTTGGACATTATAGGTTGGGCTGACAGGCTTTAACATTGGTTCCTATGGGGAAAAGGCCAATATAAAGCTACATTTTACGAATTTTAGGGCCAATTTGTAAACCAATCCACCATGGTTCATTTTGTTTTACAATTCTATCTTTGAGGATTTAATCAGAAAGAAATTGCTACATAATTTCATGGTAAAATATGATGTCGCTTTATACTGGGATGGGCTTATTACTTTTCCTTTTCTCTAAATCAGTTTATCAACGGAACATCTGCCTGCAGCCAGTTGGCATCATGACAGATCCAAGAAATGCAGAGTCAAGGTGCAATGAGGTCAATGCTACTCTGGCAAAAGTCCTGAACCTTGACGAAACAACCAAATTTCAGTCTTCACTTTTGTAAGTTAATTCAAATTTATATATCTAGACTTGAACTTGCTGTCCATAATCAATTATCTATTATTTATGGCATTAATCAATTAACAATATAAATCTTTAGGCCCCACAAACTGTTCATAAGTGATAGAGTTTCCTAAGGATTTCTATGGGTTTCTCAAAATTACATGTATTCAAATTAAAATGCTGACTCACATGTATCAATCAAATGATAACCGTATGGTTTGTAACATTTACCAGAAAATTGAAAAAACTTTAAAATTATATATTGGTAGCCTTTGTATGAATTTTGGAATTAATATTGGAAAAATTGTGAAGTATTTAGGAATGGAGTGAGAGCACTTGAAAAAAGGTGTTTTGCTTTTTATAGAAATACAGTCATCAGAACTTTCAAAGTTCAACTGAATGATGACCTAACGGGCTAGTCTCAAACTGAAACCGAGAGCTCCCAAACTGAATCCTTTTTATTCCCATAACCCTTCTATCCTAGAAAGTTTGAGTGAGTGAGTGTTGGGTGTTTAAAACCGTACCGACAGCCAGGGTCATTTTCACGGTGAAAAACAGTTGGAACGAATTCTGTCTTTGGTGATCAAATCTATGAGATGAAGGTGACAGGGTGGGCAAACAGCAGGGGATCAAAACCCAGCGATCATTTTTGCTGTACATCATCCCTTAGTGAACCAAGCACTGACCAGGAATCGAACCCAAAAACCACTTGGTCAGTGCAGGACTTTTGTCGCCTCGTATAATCAGCATGGGCTACTGAGGGCCTATTCTTTCCCGGACCCCCACGGGGCCCTAGAAAGTTTGATCCCTCTTCATTGTTTCTCTTTTGTTTTCAATTATCTGCCATACTTTACTCAGTATAAGCTAGGATAACATTGGGTTATTTTTCTCTATTTCAAAGCCGGCGTTACTATCTAACAAACGGATTGTATCAAAATGGAATTTTTGTGTGGAATGATGCTACTTTAATTGCTTATGGACACTGGGCAAGATACCATCCCTCAGAAGTCAGTTTGTCAGATCAGCGATATATATTACTGAAACCAACTGTAAAGCCTGAAATGTCCACAGCAACAATTGGCAATAACTATTTCATCTGCGAAATGGAACCAGGTAAGAATGTTCTCCTGCTTTAAAGCTGTATTCCACTAGTTCTGTCATTTTCAGCATGGTAGTGATTGCTGCTTGCCTGGTGCTTGGTATGAAGTTAGAACCAAGAAAAGTAACTGGTTGGTCTGGTGTCAGCATAATGTGACTGGGTGGGATTTCATGCGGGCCTATGACATGATATCACAGTGTGGCAGCACTATAAAGAGGGTACAGGGTCCCACTTCTACAAATAGGCACATCATCTCTTAGATTCAGTCAATGGCTATATATGATGTAAAACTAACTGATAACCATTAACTTGTGCAATCTGGAAAGAAACCTGGAGGATTGACCAGACATTAAACTAACCAAACAAACAAACGTATTTAACATATACGACCTGCTTTTCTCATAATGTAGCTTGAAAGTCCTACAATTAGCTTTTACTAATTCCAGAGTAAATGTCACATCACCAATATACCAGGGCAACCCAATGCTACATCTTAGCAGTATTTCTACATTTTGAGTTTAATCAACATTTCCATTACCATAACAACAACATGCAACATTTTCACAATTTGTACGTGTCACAAAAAACAACACAATATTTGATTTTTAGTCAAATTTAAGGTAATTTAACATTGTTGGTAATTTTCTCTGTAATTATTGATGACAGACATATTAAAGTGTATGTTAATAAGCTCTAAATGTGCAGAGCTAGTCACATATTGTTCCTGTAACCAATGTATGATATGTTTCATATACATGGTTCCTGTTTGGCAATCTTCTGCACACTAAGGGAAGTTGAATAATTTTGTTGATGTACCATAAAACTAAATTCACATAGTACATTAGGTGTTCACTTCCATATTCCCTCCAGACGAAACCTGCCCTACAGAAGCACCCCCTATACCAAATGCATCAGGCATGATCAGTGGTCCTAACATCACCTACACTTGTAACGATGGCTACGCTTTTGATGATCTGGACACAGAGAAGACAGTTGCCTGTGGATGTGGGAGAATGTTGGAGCTTGTAGGATGTCATAGTGAGTATAACGCTTAGCATTTTTAGTTCAATAAGCATCCTTATTTTGCAATATATTATTCATAATGTGCTATTGTCTGTACACACATTTCTTTATTCAAGTGAACATTCACCAGTTTGGTCTTCTATAATCATTCGTATACATTTATTGGTTTGATCTCATTCTTTGTCTGATAAATTAAAATGCAAAAGTACTCTGGCTATTATAACATTCATTGTTGACGCTTTGTACAACACATTTTGTAATGTGATGTATAATATTTACTTAGTACAAAGAGGCAGGACCCTAAAAAGTCAAAGAGTACAACAAGAGTCTCTTGATTTAGGAACATATCGCAAGGTATGCTTTGCTCATAGTTCATTACGGTTGAACAATTCTGATGCCAAGGCTTATTGTGAATCATTTGGAGCTTCAATGCCAAGATGTCTGAACCAAGAAGAACAAGATCAAATCATACAATTGATGTAAGTATGGATGTTTCTTTAGTACCAGTAGGGAAACAGTTTTGTTCCATTAATAGATGTATAAGTACAGATTTGCCTCAAGGGCAAATAGTTATTAAAGGAAACCTTGTACATAGATTCTGAAAATGACAGTTCACTTCAAATGTGTGTATTCTAAAAATGATTCGAAATGAATAAAGGGCAAAATATCAATAATTATATCAAACAATGCTACAAGAAGAAAAATTAATTCAGGGAATTCCCGAACTTCTGGGCTTATCAGTACTCCCCTTGCTACATCATTATAACGGGAATTCCCTAACAGAATAATTTTGGAATCCCAGGTTATTGAATGAATATAGGTGAATAATTAATACGATTAATAATAACTTGTATGGGGTCAAATATAAATATTTTATGCCAGAACTCAACTACCTTTCTCTAAATCTACATTTTTTAGGGTGGGGGATTCTCTTTTACTGACAGTGTTTCTCTTAAAAATACTTAATCTAAACCAAATTTCAGAGTCTCATAACTAGGTCTACACTCAGGATATCCTTGAGATATCTCTAGCATTATTAGTTCTTGATGAGATCACCATGCTCACAGAATGTCATTGAAAAATATGTATTCTGTCATTATGTGCAAGCTTTCCTTTAAGGAGTATGATATTCAAATGTTACTGTTAACTCATGAACTAAGTGGTCCTACTGGGGCTCGTGACCGCTGGTATTGGGAGGATTCCTGGAATTGAGGAATTGCTACAATCATAGTATTCTGTCAATAAATTGTGTCATCATGGCAAATAGCTGTAGAAAAGTAACATTTGTAAAGTTTTCTAGATTTCTGTTAGTTTAATTTTAGTTAGTGGCAAGCTGATCACTAATTCCCATGGGTCTTTAAAATTGCTGTCTCGTCCATGCATTGTTAGGGTAACATCTGCTGATGTTAGCCTAACAACGCCATCACTGGGGACGTGTTTTGTCCTTTCAGAACATAATAATGCAGAGTCATTGTTCATGTCATGAATTTGGCGCCACAGTATGGCAGCTACAATGTATCAAAATATGTGCATCTTACAGACAAGAAAGCGACTTTAAGCATTAAAATCAGAGGATTTGTACGGGGATATGGTCAGTGGTAGAAATAAAACGTTAAACACAAGAATTTAAAAGCAGATCTCCATTAAAGCATTGTGATACTCTATCGGCTAATATTGATGAGAACAAACTTCTGCAGCTGATTCATCAGACCACCATATTTATTTTACACAAGTAAAAGTTTTACTTATAGAATAATAAAGATATCTGACTAGAAATATCATATATTGTAACAGGCATTGCATCCTGGACCCAGCTTGTGGCTGCGGCTACAGCTGTGAGTCTGCGACTACAGCCTTGAACCTGTGGCTCCAGCCATGAGTCTGTGGCTACAGCCGTGTGGCTGCACCTGCGTGGCTACAGCCGCGATGAAAACCTATAAATAGGAGTGCAGACCACTCCTCAACGTCATTTGACCAATAAAGCTTGAAGGGTGAACATCAACGCCACTGAGGTGTTGGTATCACTCGTTGGCATTGGCACTTCATGGGTTCGACTCCCATGGGGTGCAGCTGGAAAAAGGACATTTGGATGACCCCTGCACGGAATTGTGCCCAAATGGTCCACAGGACTGCAGTGGAAGAACATTTAATAAAGTGAACTCAGCCTGGATAAAAATCCAATTAAAAAAAAAAAAAAAAAAATCTCCTGTCCTTGTGGGTTCATTGCACGCAGCTACGCGTGCAAATTACGTGTGAAACTGGTCTATTTTACGGACGATAACATCAATGAATGTTACACTGCTGGCAGTGGTAGCGGTTGGATTGGATACACATAACTTCCAATAAAAGACCCATTTTCCCCTAAACCTGTTTTTGGGAGAAATTCCCAGAGTGCAGCGGATGGATGCTGCCCTCGTGACGCATCATGCTCCGCACTGTTCATAGGACAGTCGGCAGGCAGGCAGGCAGTCTTGGTATGGAAATTGATGAAAATGATTTCTCTTCCACACAAGAAAGTGATAATCCATGGCTAGGAACCATCCTCTGTCTGATAATGTCGGTGTTCTTTGGTAAATTGGACTGTTAAGTCAGCCTTTTATAGAAAATCTTAAATGAAATCCGCCGTGTAGGACAGGTTTGGCTATCCAGCGAGTCAAACTTTGACATTGAAGAAAGTCCTCAAAAGTAATTTTTCTGGGTGAATCTTGTGATGAATCAATGCTCTAACCCATCATAGGTCAGATGCCTGGAGTATTGGGGAATTGCATTTGAAATTTCTTAGCTTTTGGACGGATCTCCTAGAATGCATCGGTAAGGAAATAGAGGGAACTCAGAGGGGAAGGGAGAAGATGCAAGAGATGTCAGGCTGTGGTTCGAGGGACATCCTGGAAATCACCAGGAGGGTGATGGATGAGAACAGCTCAGTGTGTGATATCAAAGGCCATATTCCCAGGTCACATGAGTTTCTGAAGAGGAACCAATGGGTCAGGTTAAAGGATAGTGACCCAGAAGAAAAGAACAATCAAGTGACCCAGAAGAAAAGAACAATCTTGTGCAAGATTTCGTTAAAAGGTGTCAACCCATTGGTCCACAAGTCAGCTTGAGTAATGGGAAGCATCTTTGAAAAGGAATTGGTTGACTTTTAGGTTATATTCAAACCACACTACCAAATTTGTATTACGAAACGGGAAATGTTGTTCCTGTTTCAGCCTAAAAGTTTAAGATGATGTTCCTTGTAAATAAGCTGTTTTAACTTTCATGTTCCAAGAATTGATCCAGCATCAAGCTTAAACCCATATTTTCAAACCTGGATATTTAATCTGGATCAACTTATCTAAGGATGGGGCATGTCCCCCTATATTTTGGACCCCCACATTGCAGTTGCTACTGAGAAGTCATGCAATGATTGCATGACCACCCAAGCACCTCCCACTATGGTGAGCTTGCTGTGAGTGGCAGCAACGCCGGCGGTCTCCAGTTCAGAGATTGGGCTGGTCATGTAACAAACCCTCAGATCACCACCAAACCAGGGCAACATATGGCTTGTACCATGGCAACAGATGGGAACCATACCAACCTACCTCAATCTTCAAGCTGCATATAACTATCATCAAATTTAATCAGACAATTTGTTGTATAACTGTAAACATTTTTCTGTATTAATGTTACTATAGTCTAAAGGGTGTCAAATCTTTAAAGTCTTACTAGGCTCACTACACCCAGATTTTTGTAAACCCTCTTGGGTAATTTTACTACTTGTTATCAGCCTGCACTGGCATAATTATCCAGTTAACTGTTAATGTTTAACAATTGTCCCACAGCTTAATTACCTTACTATTTCCAGTATTACTAGCTTGAGGACAAGCTAAAGACTAAGGGTGGGGCAGTGTAACAGGCTTTGCATCCTGGCCCCCGCGTGTGGCTATGGCTACAGCCGTGAGTCTGTTGCTACAGCCATGGTGAAAACCTATAAATAGGAGCACAGACCACTCCTCAACATCATTTGACCAATAAAGGTGGAAGGGTGAACATCTCCTGTCCTTGTGGATTCATTGCGTGCAGCCGTGCGAGCGAATTACGCGCAAAACAGGTCTATCTAAGGGAGGATAACATGAGTGTTACAATATATTTTCTTCCAGGGAGGAATTTGAACATAGGACCTGGCTGGCTGGCAAATGGAATAGGACTGAACTGCGCTGGAGATGGGAAAGTGGGGAGTCAATTGTTTTTGAAAGATGGAATCGTCATAATTTTATCAACACTAATGAACCAAAGGTCCCCTCAATACACCGTAATGGTTACTGGTATGACAGTGTACAGCCTTATGATAGCGCGTCAGTTTCCTGTGAAAAGGAATACGGTAAGAATCAAGAGCATAGGGGTTGAATCTAACCTATAGAGTTTCAGGAGTTCCAAATGTTACATGGTTGATTTGCAGATGTTACCCCTTTTCAATAGAGTAAAACACATAGTTCTGGCCAGTGGCCTAGCACTGTTTCCACTAGATGGCAATCGTGACTGTAGTGCTACCTAGGTTCTTTAGGGAAATCTCTGACCTCGTGGTTCATCCCCTATGGTTCATATATTGCCTTAAAAAAGTTAGATGAGATTGATAAATCCTACACAGAAAATTGAATTTAGTAATTGTCCTAGTTAATATAGTAAAACCAAGTTGGACTATTCTGCCTTAAGCGCCATCATTTCTAAATGTTTGTGTATGTAAAATTGTGATATCATTTTACCAGATTTGATATGCATGTATATGCGTTGTTATTGAATTGCAATCACATTTATTGAAAGAAGGTTAATGTTCAAATAGAGGTCTACTAAAAATATCAAATGGACAAAGATATGTCTAGGATATTAGCACTAAGGCATAAACCTGGGTCATATGAATGTATGCCCTTAGGAAAACATACATAGGTTGCCAGTACAACCCTAAATACAAGGTGGGTGTTGAAAAAATTAGTGTCCGAGGCCATTAGGTTGAGGGGTATAATTTTTCTGAAGTCCCATAAGTATTCAGGGTTGAACTGTCAACCGAGGATAGTTTTCCTGATATTATATACTAAATAAGTTATAAGGAAAATAGAAAGGGTATTACCAGTAGAGCAAAGTGGGCAGTTTCACAGCTTCTTGAATACACACACACTCTGACTGGTCTCAAGCTTTTTACCCCAAAACTCCTGATTTTTCCTCAAATATAGGGCTCTCCCAGCTAACAATTTTACGTTGCTACAACGTTGCTACAACGTTACACTTTGGTTGTAACAACGTGGCAAAGTTACGTTTTTACAACGTAAATTTGTGGACTCCCAGAAAGGTTGTAGCAACGTTATTTCTAACGTTGTGTTGTAACCAATTCACAACCTTTCTACAACTTTTTTTTAATTTTTTATAAATAGCATATATTCAATATTTATCAATATTTTTTGGATTTTTAATAATGTTGGGTTGACATATTTCTGTTGCCTCAAGAAGGCATTAGACATTTTTTGTTTTTAAGTTCCCCTTAACCATTATCATGAAAAATGCGTGAATAAGATGAAAGTATGGAAAGTATAAGCCATCTTTATTAATGATCCCATAATTTTGATTTCAGAAAGCATTTTTGCATCTAGAAACCAACATGACTATCACATGTATTAGATCACTGCAGGTTAATGACCTGTTGCATTTACAATTAAAAGATGTTATAGCTGGAAAAGCTGTATCATGTTGAAAAGCAACAATAAAGGTGTTTAACTTAAACTGTTATTTCAATACCCAGCTCCTTATATCAAATATACCGTTGTGTTTAGACATTATGTATGTAAAGAATTCTCCCTGGTTTATGTAACCTTATGTATGCATTTTATTTGATAACAGATATTGAATTATTCCTTTAAGTTGATTAAACTAAAAACGTTTTTCCAATTGTGTACTTTTTAGATGGTGGTGCCACCTGTTTGTTGCTTTTATGTTGTCCTACAACGTTGTTACAACGTTGTGATAATGTGGTGAATGTAATGTTGTCACAAAGTTGTGAAAATGACGCTGTGAGAATGTTGTGAAAGTAATGTTGTCAAAACGTTGTGAAAATGATGTTGTCACAACGTGATATTGAAACATTGCATGGAGGTTGGAGGGATATGTTGTAAAGTACGTTGTGGCAACGTTGCAACAACGTTTTTTCCTCAAAGTTGTAAAAAGGTTATGTTCAACAACATTGTCTTAACGTTGTGTGTTTGCTGGGCTATCACTATTTCCATTCAATCAGACTGCATCATTTTACCTGACATATACAAAAAAATCATGCACATCTATTCCGAATTGACAAATAAAGAGAAAAACATTTTACACAGTGAAGCAAGGTGGGCAGTTTACACAAATAATTCCCACTGTGCCCATACACCAAAAATACTGAATGGCAGTGTCCAGTTAGTATTCAAAACCTATCTTGGCATTGGTATGTCATATTAGATATAGCCTTAAAACCAGCGAGTTGAGAAAATGTCCCCCTTTGTTGTTGAGAATAAACAGTCAAACCTCTACTTGGGCAAGTACAGGATTTTGGAAATGGGGAATGGATATACAAATAGGATTAGTTCTTAAGCACTACACAGTTGTACATACAAAAATTACATTTTCTTCTCTTTGTCAAGTTTAAGTACAGACCAAAGGGGGGAGTGTGCAGACCCCCGAGATCCCCCTTGATCTGCCCCTGCCTTATGTTGGTCTCATTTCATAGATGTTGTGGTCTGCCCAAGTGAGCCACTTGTAGTGAGACATGGCATGGCGTCAGTAAATGGTACTCATGTCATCTATATGTGTGATGAAGGATATGCTTTTCATGACAAAGCTGTTGAAAAGAGTTTTATTTGTGGATGTGAGATGCTAGTCAATGTTTCAACTTGTCTTTGTAAGTAGAGCAAACTTTTCCCAACAATCTTGCCAACAAAATACTCAAATAATAATTATGTCTGTGTTTCCTCAAAATTATTGTTTCAAAGAGGACTTAAGTACCAACACGTGAATGAATCTAAGATCAAAAAAAGAAATCTAAATTTCCAGTAATACATTTTTTTATTCAAAATGAGTTCACTTATATCATAAGATAGAGAAAAATATTAGTTTTTGATGCTAATATGTCATCTACTGTAATCCATATATTGAAATGATAGTGAATCTACATATCACTTAGCTATGTTCTTAAGCTTTCCTCAAACTTATCTTTAAGGACAATAATTCAAGTTTTAATGCCATAGATGATTATTCAGAGTCATTGCTGTTAAAAAGATTAATGGCATGATGTCATGCATTCATTTTCCAGTATCTACGCGCAACGTGTTCTATTTGAGAACAACATTTAATGCATTCAGACCAATTGCTGAGATGTACTGTCAGGACCATAATGCAACTCTGCCAAGGATCTACACAATAGAAGAGCATCACATGGTACAGAGTATGATGTGAGTACTTTGGTTACCACTCAATGTTCAATAAAGTATTCTCAAATCTTTTATACCCCTATTAAAGGGATTCAAAAGCAGTACAAGGTCAAAATTTCAAATATCAAAGTTCTTTTAAATATTGAAATACAATCTATGGCTATTACCTAGGTCCATAGTAAAATATGGACCATGAAAACCATTTGAAACTTCATGAAATACATTCAAACTTTATCTTGATAAATTTTGGTGACCTACCAAAATAAGTTTGTTTACAAACATTAATGATGTCCAAAAGCAAAAATGTCAGGGGTCGTCTGGAATTAAAGTGGAGTTAAAGTTAAGTTTCATGGTTCATACTATACCAATGATTAATGTAGACTCATAGAATGTATTTTTGAAGTTTATTTTTGTCTCTATCTAAAATTACCAGATGCATTTGCTGTTCTCATTTCACCTAAAATTGTTTATCATCACTCCTTTGGCTAGCCAATATGTCTCTTTATCTAAGAAGAATATACTGTAACCACCATGTCAGGTTGGAGCAGACAAGAGCTTTTAAGTTTGAAATCTCTTCAAATTATATTAAAACTGTGAAAAAAAATAATAAAAGATTTAGAGAGTCATGAATTTGGTTACAATAATCACACACTGACACCCAGATACCCATGTACCAGACCAGAATTCACAAAAGTAAACTACCTGCTGCACTGCAGACTAAGATGATATCAAAACCCAAAGAAACTAGCAGCAGTCAGTGCACACATGGGTAAATTTGCCCAACTGGTCAGACTTTTATATAATTATCAATTATAAAAAGGTGTCTTTATTCTTAAAGGGAAAGGAAATACAATATATGTAAACCATAGATACATTGACCATACTCTTTCAATATCATCCTGCATAAATATCATACCTTAAAAGACAATGATTTTCATCATCCTATGATGTGATCAGATAGTTTTCCTGGTCCTGCCACTCTTGTGACAAAAGGATGCGCATAATCATTCTGAAAAACACAGGAAAAGGGTCAATTTTCACAAACTTCACATTTCAGTGACTGAATGTCCGTGTTTTAAAGAAAAAAATGCTCGTTTTGTCAAGGAAAACATTCTTGTAAAGGGGGTGTTTTTGAAGAACGGTGATATATCCTCCTTTTGTACAAGAGTGGCAGGACCGGGAAACAATTACTTGTATTGCCATGAGCTAATAAAGTTACAGTTCTTTACATATATTATTATGATATATATGTAAAGAACTATGTTTATAACTAGTAAGGCAAATATTATTCTCCTCACTATCTATATAACATACTTTATTCCTAGACATCAGTTCTACATTTGTCCGTACTTGACATGGAAAATGAAGAAGTGCTTGTATTCTTTGCAACAATATTTAAGGAAATGCTTTTTGATATTCTCAATCAAGGCTGTCGTAATACGATTTAATCATAGAAAAAAAACTTACACAACATCAGGGGTTTATTAATGTAATGCTTTTGCTAGCTCTTTGCACAGATAATAATAGGCCAAAATTGTTTAATTACCAATAACAAGGCATTATATTTAGGCTTCTTTTGGTACTTTGCATTTCACTTGAGTTGGGCTCATGGAATTTATCACTATGGTTATTTGAGTTGTTCAAACTTTATAAATTAGTATCTATTTCCATTCACAACAGGGAATCAGGAAGCACAGCATACCTAAAAGCCTATCGGAACGAAAGCTTAAGTGCAGCTCATTACTACTGGGACAGAGATGACCGTCTTGAATGGTACCTATTCCGATCTTCCAGCCCGTATTGGCGTTACAGATTTCATAAATTCATTGCCATGAATAAATACGAATGGTATGAGACTACTGATGGCACAAGGAGAGCAGTTGTGTGCGAAAGGGAAATTAGTACGTTTAGTTGTTTCATCTCTAACATTTTCATTCAAAATGATAAGTCAGTGGCAACTTTCACATTCCCCCTACATATAAAGAGGAAAGAAATGTGTGATATATCAAATAATAGTGTGAAGCAGAGCAAATATAAATAAGTCAAAGTTCTTTATAACTTTTAATCTATTACTCTGCTAATGTAACTATGTTCTGAATCATAGGAAGAGTAATTTTCACTTCAGACATGCAAATAATTTCTTTAATGAGAAAATAACATTACCTTTACCACAGTGGAAAACGTGACATGTGAGGATGTACCTCCTCCACCAATAGATGGAGGAGTGTTCTCAGTTAACGACACTTATGTGACCTACTCGTGTATTGAGGGATATGGCTTTCCTGATGGAGACTTGAATAAGATTTACCATTGTTCTGTTGCCAGCCTCGCCCCTCTTTACCCCTGTCACGGTAAGATTTTTTTTTTTATTTGTTACTGAAATCTTTTCTGTTGAAAATATTTTTTTCCCTTAATTTTGCAATTTACTCAGAATGTCAGTTAAGTCTTTTAGTTTAAAGGAAACCTAGCACATAATCAAGGGTTAGATATTTGTCAAAGAAATCCTTTGTGCATGGAAAATGCATCAACAGCTAAAAATGCTAGAAATTTTTTAAGCACATTCAAATTGTAGCCACTGTTGTGGGACTTTGATGTTTGGTCTATCTTAATGGGTTTTTAAGGGAAATCTCCCAATTTGTGACGTTACAAGGACTGTAATTGGGATTCCCCAGCTTTTAAAAAAGGGAATCCCCAATTCTCAAAAATGTATACAAAGGAATTTTAGCAATACTGTTAGATATTTATATTAGGCCATATGCAGGCTATAAATACTTGTATTCTTTACTCACCTAAATTCATTCAGTTACCTTAGATTCCAAAGCTATTTTGAAAGGGATTCCCCTTCATTATGACATATTCATAGCAAGAACAACCCGATAACCTAAGAAATTAGGGAATTCCCAAATTTTATATCATTTCCTATAATTTGATGATAGTTTGACATTTTCTCAATTTTTTCACTGAATTATTTTAAGAATACCAAAGTGAAGTTGATTAAATAAAAAATATACATTTGAAAATTTATGTGCAAGGAACCCTTTAATTTGAATTGTTATGGTAAAGCATATGCTGCAATACTAAATCTTATTATAGTTTTACCGAGGGATATCTGCTGGATATATTATGCTATCAAGACAAACCACACATCTGCAGTCAACTTCTGCAACAAGCTCAATGCCACACTCATAAGTGTAAGGAATGACATAGAGAGACACCAGCTGTACAATATCAGGTTGGCATTTCATTAAATTTTGTTAAATCACTCTCCCATAAATGTTATCTTCCAAGTAAGCCAATTGATATAGATTATAGTGTCACTTAAAAAATACAAAAAAGATAAGATTATTTGTAGGAAATTTCACTGTCAAAAAATCCATGATGTGAATGAGAAGTAAGCATAGATATTGAATACATATATAATAGATTACAACAGACTGCTCGATCTAAGAAAACAAATTCCGAACAATACTTTTAGATAAAACAATAAGCCCATCCCACTGTGTGTACTGACATAGCTTGAGTGTGGGCTCTCACAACCACAAATATTTTCAAGGCCTAAATTAGGCCCCAGAGAAAATTTTACAAAAATCAGCCCATCGCACATTACATATATCCTGGGATTGGACAAGGGTCGGACAAAATAACCATATAAGCCATCCTTGTCTCCTAGAGTTGGGGTTTCTGAAATAAGCAAGAACTATGTTTTTCTATATCCCCAGGTCCTCCCAAACCATTATGACTTCTAATGATAATGATAGGTTTACAGGTTTGGGAGCCAATCAAAATGTATATTTCAGGGCAAAATAGGGTTGGACATGATTTGATGGGTTGACAGGCCTAAATGTTAGTTCTTATAGGAAAAAGGCCGATATATAAAGCTATATTTTACCAATTTTAGGAGCAATATGTCAAATTCCTTTTTTCTAAATTTTGTATTATCCAACTCTTTAGGAAATAAGCATGGAGGCAATCTTGAAAATATTTGATGGTAAACTATAATGTTGCTGTAAACTGGGATGGGCTTATTATTTCTGGTTTTTGAGTTGTGATTGGGAGTTTTGACTATAGTGTCACTTAGAAATAATAAAATATTAACTGTTCACCGAAAATTTACTGTTACAAAAATGTCTTGATACATTCTACCTACCAAGGTTAGATTACATATCGTATTTCAAGAACATGCAGGCTATTTTGGGGAATTTTGTAAACAAAAACACAGGAAAATCTATAGAAAATATACAAATTTCTGACATGTTTATATATGTAATAAATAAATTAACAAACCAAACATTGAGGTATGAAGTATTATATAGATACAATTTGAAAATAAACCATTACTATTATTATAGTTTTGAGTGAATGCAAGATTGCAAAATTTAGAAAAAGATCTTATGTTTAAGACTTGTCATTTGTTTAAGAGTTGTCCAGACATTTACCAGCCTGCATCTTGCATCTAGCCTAAACATTCTTAACCCAGACGTGCAGCATTCTGGATTGATGGCATGGCAAATGAGACAAAAGGATTATGGAGGTTTTCTGATGGAAAACTCATGACATATAACAAGATATATGTGCACAGTGGAGAGGCTAACCCCCCTGCTGGCCTCTACATTGACACCAGCAACTATTGGAGAGGTACGGCCACATATAGAAACTATGAGTTTGGATGTGAAAGGAAGCCTGGTAAGTATGACTTAAAATTTCATATTTGCAATGTACCAAGCATCTTTGTTAGGAGTTAATGAAGAAAAAATACCACTTCAAAAGTAAATCTTCTGCCTAATATTCAGTTCTTTGTTTAAATATCTGGATGATATCCCAATATAATAGGGGCACATTGTTTGCACTATAACCATCATTCAAATGCATCTGTCAATCTTCAGATCACAACCGTTTAAAAGCTGAACAGTTTCTGTGCTATGATATTTTTGTTTGTATATTAACATGAATTAACTAGGATATAATTATATCCACATTAATATAATGTTTTAGGGTGTATGGTCCATTTTGCCTGTTACCATGATGATTTAAGTTGGTAAGGGCACAAGGGTATCTGGTATGATTTCTCACAGGTGTGCAATTGATGCATGACGGCCAATAATGAATTTTTAAAAACCATGTCACCACATCGATTTAAGATATTAGCATATTAAAACTTTATTGACTAACATTAGCTTATCCACCATTTCCACATTAGAAGCTCCTAACATTTGGTTAGGACCACCATAAACATTTCAAGATAAAGAAAACATGAGGTGAACATCAAAACTCTAAATGCATTCCTGGAAATACCAAATATTTACCCCAAAACCAATAAAATTTCCCGCTCTTGCATTAAAAATCTAAGAAATTCATTTCTAAATAGATAATTGTGTATATTTCTGACTAATTATGATTCAGTCACATTTTTTTTGAAATTCTAATTAAATTGAATTTGAGCAACAAAGATGTAATACCACCAGGCACTGCACTGGTTACCCATCTTTACCTTTAATAGATGGCACACATTCAATTTCTTAAACGGTTTAAAACACATATGGTGTGAAATGTAATAAATGCAAGAGACTTTTATCTCATTGAGATGAAAGTGCTCACAGGCATGTTACTTGTAGTTCTGTATTCAAATTTTTACCTTCTATGAATTTCAGAGACTACTTGTTCTCTTCCACCACCAAATATGGCCCATGCTACAATGACTTATGATGCTACTCATGTCACCTATACATGTGATGATGATTCAATATTCTATGACGGAACAAAGACCAAAACCTACACTTGCCAGTGTGCTTCCTTCCAAGTCAACCAGCATTGCTTTCGTAAGTCTGGACAGCATTATCTTTATTTATTTGCTAGTTGGAGTAGATTAACATCTAGCCAACCCTTCTGAGTTCCTTCCAGACTGTAATGCTTTTCAGCTTGTTTTACATTACATGAGCTATGAGATGAGGTACCTATTTCTAGCAGTGGGACCCAATGCCCTCTTTATAGCGCTGTCTCACTGACGCTGGTGTCAGTATAATATAACTGGGTGGGGTATCATACAGGCCCGTAGACAGCTTTTTTGAGAGGGGGGTTCGTTTTTTGACTAATAGATTTTTTAGGGGGGGGGGGGGTCGTTTTTTGAATGTTGGCCTAAAATATATATTTTGTTATTTGTAACAACCATATAAGTCATGTTTAAAAGGAGGGTTAGTCCAAGTTTTTTTTTCTATGAACCCCCCGAACCCCCCCCCCCCTCCTGTCATGGACCTATAACATTATATCTCAGTGTGGCAGCCC
Source organism: Lepidonotus clava (assembly GCA_936440205.1). Lineage (NCBI taxonomy): Eukaryota > Metazoa > Annelida > Polychaeta > Phyllodocida > Polynoidae > Lepidonotus > Lepidonotus clava. The sequence goes on from OW387141.1 coordinate 6,773,133, forward strand.
TTTAAGGAGGGCATTGGGTCCCCACTGCTACAAATAGGCACCTCATCTCATAGATTTGGTCACCGCCCATATGTGGCATAAAACTTGCCACAAAAGCATTACCTTGTGCACTCTGGAAAGAACCCTGAAGGGTTGGTGAGAAGTTAAACTACAGGAACAATCAAACAACCAAGTTATATAAATATATGATAAAAAGACATAGACCATTAACATCTTATTTGATAATTGGCTAATTTAATGTTTAATATCTTAGAGAAGATTTATTCATCCCTGATGTTTGACAGTATTACACTTGCCAGATTTAACAAGGACTAGTATGAAAGTTAGTCCTTCATTGTAAGGGAAAGTTTTAGTCCTCTTTGATTTTTAAGTAGTTTTATAGTCATTGACAGTCTTTTTTGAGCTACCGGATCCAGGAAAATCCTCACTCATGTACATATTATGTATTCTATATACATAAACATTAATATACATGTAAGTGACACATGTACATTACTGTCTATAGAAATGTATATTTAAATATATGACAAATACGATTGGTTATAGCCTTCATGTTCATCATTGTACCTCACAAGCTGTCCATTAATTACCTACAAAGTTTCATGTGATTTCCAGATGTTCCACCGCCGTTTGGGAGTAACATGCAATAGAACTGTATTGTTTAAGGCCCTCACCCACCTACGTCCCAGGGGTAGATCCGGGGGGAGGTCCAGGGGGTCCACACACACACGCCCCCCACCATTTGGAGGGGAGTTAAACTTGCAGAAGAGAAAAAAGTGCATGCACACCATTTTAGTACATAGCCAATATGCTGACCCCCTTTCTGAAATGCAGTATCCATCCCTGCCTTTTGTGCATATGTAACTCGTAGATAGTCCTTACATGCATAAAAAACATTCTCTGTGAGACATAATTCATCTCGATGTGTATACAAAACAATTTCCTGAATGCTCTCACCTGTCAGGCAATACAAGAAACGTGTGCTACAAAAAGATCAATGCAAAAAGATACCATGATAAGCAAGAACTAATATGCAATATGAGTAATGCTACATTGGCCAAGACTCTCAACATTGATGAGTTCAATAAAGCACTGCAGCTTGTGTAAGTAGACCTCATCACATCATGATTCCTTTAAAATGATATGTATTTCAATATGTGTGCATTTTTACATGGTTATTTGGCCGATTTTAATGATTTATCATCTGATTAAAATAATTTATATACGATACATGGTATGCCTTGTAAAGCAAATGCAGGAAAGAAAAGCTTATTTCTGTTAACTTCTCTCAATAACATTGTTTTCTCACTCCCCCCTTGACACAGAGTTAGAACATTTTTTTGATACCTAACATTATGCACACCTTAAGGTTTTACAATCATTGAAATGATAAATTGCATAACATCTATAAATATCAGAAGATCTTATCCTCAAAATGAAAGTTTTGGTTCAGCCTGAGCTCGGATAAAAAACAACAAACGTGTAACAGCCTCAGTACACTTCTTCTTAGTTAATGCATTAATATTTTTCTTTTTCTCTGGACTTGCATATAAGAGATATAAGGTGATCTATACTCATAAAACCCCAATTTACATGAAGAATATTAACACACTGATATTTGTATAACTCCTATTCATTCTAACAGTGAAGGTGATGAATATGTATACATTGGTGGCACTGGCAAAGATATCCCAGGTTTTTACACATGGATGGATGGGACTATGGTGTTTTGGGAAAAATTCTGGACTCATCATTTTGAGCAACCACACTGGTACAGCGCTTTGCTCATCCGAAGGTGGTATAGTACTATGACTGAAAAAAGCGCAAGGTCCAGTTATAGGGGGATTTGTGAAGCAGAGGGAGGTAAATACACACCCTATTATCAATATTATTCTATATCAGGATTCCACCCCTTCATCATTGTCCTGCCCTCTCAGAAACCAGTGAATAAAAGATGGCATTAATGCCTGTCTTTGAATGGTAATGCTAATTTTTGTGTTTCAATAAGAAATTTCAACATTTTCTGTATAAACAAGATAGAATAAATCAAGTATCCCGGGGCATGCAACAATTGTTATTACACACACCTATGTCTTGGGCTAAAGCTTTTGAACGTATGTCCAAACCAGGGCAATAGCGATTGGTTTTTGCCCCTTTGTTCTGTGCTATGTATGTATTACATATAGAAGGATTAATTGAAATTAATACAGTTCTCTGGTGACCAGAAGTACTTCATTAAGGGACTCAAGCTAGTTTACAAAGCAAACAAAATATTTGCATCTGAGAATTTTGAGGGTAAAATAAACTGATTCAAAACTAGCAGTCATACGAGATCAGTACATCAAGGAAAAGGTCCTCAGAAAAACAGAAATCTGTGTATGATGTTAAGCACCAAAGATATTCACCTGAAATTTTGAAATTCTTGCATTCTTTGCATGACATTGATGCTGTGAATATTTGCCAAAACTTATTTTATTCTATAATTTAAAACATTTTAGTATTGATTTAAGACCATTACGATTATCAGGTCGTATTATATGGGCATTCATATCGTTTATCTAAGCTAGTTGTGACATCACACATTGACAGATGTGCATGCTGCTCCAGGTGCAAACAGCAAACAGTCAGAATAATTGAGAAACTTATACATGAAAAAGAAAGTATTAAAGGTATGAATATAAATAAAGGTTTCAAACACTCCCTAGGCAGTAGGGATCATAACAGTGTATTAATTCACAGTCACTATAGCCCCCCCCCCCCCCATTTTAAGAGAAAGACCTTTATTTGGTAGGTGCCTGGCTATTACCCAGATACAATTATGGAAAGGATTTCATACTTATATCCCTATTGGGTGCCAATACTATATCTTTGACCTAGCTACTGCCTATAAAACAAGTAACAGCTGAGTTTGTATCTGAAGTGTTATAAAACATGAATAGAATCAGCACTTTCATAGTGAAAATTCCTTGCTATTAAGTGCTTGGTTGGTTCAGGTTTCTGCAATTCATTTTCCTTTTAATTGATGCTGGAATTACACATAAGGAAATTGAGAAGAAATATTTGAACTCAGATATATAAAAGTGATTAGGTCCTCAACATTGAGAAAATACAATAACTAGTCCTCTGTCTCAGAAATATAGGAGTGTTCAGTTATACAGTTTTCAGAAAAATCCCAACACAATTCCAGATCCCCCTTGCAGTGCAGCCCCAGAGGTAAAGAATGCAGTGAAAAATGTGACAGGAACACAAGTGACATATACTTGTTTTGAGGATCATACATTTTGGGATAATACAACTGAGAGAATCTACAAAAGCTGTTTGTGTGCTCAACTAGCCACCATGGAAAGCTGTATACGTAAGAGAGCTAATGTTAATTTCCATCTGATTGTGTCAAATTAGATCTCCTCTGTGCAACGGGCCACAGTGGAATCTCCTGTGGCTCGTTGCACAATGGGTTTCATAACAACAAAAAATAAATTAAGTAGTGAAAGAGTTCCTTGTTACTTTTATCTTAACAATGAATGTTTTGACGCATTCCTTTTCTATATTTAGAATGCCCTCAAAGAGCTGTAACTTTTGCTGAAATTTTTTCTATCTATTTCCCTTTTCATAGCAGTTTACAGATTTTAATTTCATTCATTAGAACCAGAAATATTGCATTTTCGCTACAACAAATATTTTCATTGTTAAGCCAAAGTTCGTTGTGCTTTTGTTGTTTGATCCTCACAAGGAAAATCCATTGTGCAACGGGGCACTGTGGCCCATTGCACAATGATTTTCATAACAAAGAAAATAAAAAACAACGAAGCATTTCCTTGATACTTTTATCTTAACCACAAACGTTTTGACACTTTTTTTCTTCTATATTTAGAATGCCCTCAAAGAGCTGTAACTTTTACTGATTTTTTTTCTAATTTTTTCCCATTTTATTACATTTTACAGATTTCAATTTCATTCATTAGAACCAGAAATATTGCATTTTCGTTACAACGAAACATTTCGTTGTTGAGGAAAAGTTCGTTGTGCTTTCGTTGTTTGATCCTCACAATGAAAAGTCATTGTGCAATGGGCCACTGTGGCCCGTTGCACAATGATTTTCTTAGCAACAAACATTGTTAATGAAACCTTTTGTTGTTAATATTTTCGCAACAACGATCGCTTTGCAACAATTTTTTTCTATATTTAGAATGCCATCAAAGAGCTGTAACTTTTACTGATTTTTTTTTCTAAATTTATTTCCTTTTTATATCAATTTACAGAATTCAATTTCATTCATTAGAACCAAAGATTTTTACTTTTTTTCGTAACAACGGCAATTTTCGTAACAACGAAAATGTTTTTTATTCTATCTTAACTTGATCCTCACAACAAAATTCTATTGTGTAACCGACCACTGTTGCCTGTTGCACAATGAATTTTGTAACAACAATTGTGGCCTGTTGCAGTAAATCAGTAAAATTTACAGCTATTTGAGGGCATTCTAAATATAGAAAAATCATTGTTGCAAAACGATCATTGTTACGAAAATACTTGCATATAATTTGTTATGCAACAACGAAATTTTTCACTAATAATATTATTTTCGTTGCTAAGAAACCCATTGCGCAACGGGCCATTGGTATTATAACAAGGAAACCTCTCCTTGTCCACTTTTATTAATGATAGGCCATTTTTCACCCTCAAAATAAACCTATTTAGAATTCTATAAATGAGCTGTATTTTTTGTACAGGACAGTGTCCTACATTGTCCTTCTAGATATCAATTTACAGAAAATAATTTTAAATCCAATAAAGATGTCTTTGTAAGGAAAATTTCCTTGTCCTCATTTTGAACTCACCATTGTTATGTTAAGTCATTTTGCAACAGGCCAGTGATACAAAACATAGGGATTTAGGTGTGCCCCCTTTCTAGTAGCCCCACCTTTACAAACAGCTGGTTCAGCCATTGTAAAGCAACCATCATACTAGAATAAAAATTGGATTATTCAAAGAGATTATGAAGCCAAAATGTTTCACTAAAATACTGATACATACCTGAACATTTTTCTTCAGCTCAAAGGCGCCAGACATGTCTCCGTTATATTCAACAAATCAACTACCATGAGGCTGCCCAATCTATATGTAACAAAGCATATGGAACTCTTGCACAGCTGATGAATGAGAATGACTATCAAAGAATTCGACAACTAATTGGGTTTGTATCTTTCATGCAGTCCTGAGACCAATTTTACTTAGTTGCTGGTATTTCCACCTGTAGGATTTCTTATTAGTTATAGTCTTAGGTACAACCAGTGTATCCTATTCTGATTAGTTGCAATCAAATTAAGCCACACATACCTAGCATATACTATCAGAATCTCATCCTTAATGACCAAAGAGCCAGTGATATTGACTAGAGGAATCTTGATTATGGTGCCACACTGCTTTCAGATTAGACTTGAAGTAATAGGTTATTGTTAAAGTCCTCCTTGAGAGTTGTCTATCATCTTAACAAAATTGATTAAAGATTAACATAATTATATGCATCTAATACTCTACAGAGAGCGTCTATTTTTTCAGATAGTAAACTTCTCAAGGATGGTCCATTCAAAAGCACATAAAATTGAAAAATGTAACTTTTTTTATTGGGCACTAGGCTTTACATCCAAACATGTTGTTCTTGCCATATATGCATGATTCAATGCCACAAGTAGCTATGAATGTTATCAAAGCTAATTATAGTCAATGAATAACTTTAGATATTGGCTAAATAAGGTGAGAATTGCTATTGCCTTTGCTTTTATGAATTTTAACTTCATTTTCTAGAAATAGATATATATGGCTGGATGCTACTGACAGCAGAACAGAGCAAATTGTAAGGTTTTCGGATGGATCACTGGTTGAGTGGTTAAAACACTACAGATATGGCATACAATTTTATGACCAGGTTAAAACTGATTACCAGCTTCTTTATTCTAATGGAATATGGCAGATGCATTCAGCCAGTAAGCAGTACTTTGTGTGCGAAACACAAATGGGTAGGTTTAAGTTTAGAAATTTATATTTCAATTGCAAGCAATTGATGATTCAAAAGATAGCAAATTGTAGGTTCAGAAATCCCAAAATATTTAAAAAAAGGATTCTAAGTTTAAGAATTTAAAACTGTTGCAACAATATAAAAAGAATTATCAGTATGTAAATCGGTTATGAATATTTTCCAGTAGATAATAATTACATTTCTTAAATATTGTTATCATTTATTTTATTTATCTAGATAGTGAATGTGCACAAGACCCACCTATCCTTGCCCATTCTATCAGGATGATCAATTCAACACATGTTACTTATGTTTGTGAGAGCGGTTTTAGCTTTGGGGACTCAACAACAGTCAAAACATATGATTGTGATTGTGTTAGCTTGGCTAGCCTTGACCCATGCATAGGTATGGTTGCACATATACAATTCAATCTAACATCATTTCCAGTTAGTTTATATATTTAACCAATACTAATATACCTGATGTAGAACATTAAAAATCTCACAAAAATACTAAAGTTAATGTCTTTAAATCATTTTCTGTCTTATTTAAAATGAAAATCTTACCTTAAGAAAAATGGTAAAAAGGGAATATTTTGTGTAAAGGTAGTATTTCACATACAGAAAATGTATATGTAAATTCTGAGGATATCGAGCAGGAGGTAATGTTCCTATGGTAACGTTGATGGAACAATCGGAATTCATATACTGGCATACTTTTAGGGAAAATGATTGTTGCAAATGTGGAGTGTCAAAATTGGCTTCTGGCACATAATCAGGATGAAAGCTTTAACAACAAGTTTGTAAATTCTATTGCCAAAACCTGTGATTTTATATTACAATATGCGATTTTGAATCAGCAGCAAAGTAGCAGTGCACTTTTAAAAAGTGGAATATGACCTTTAGAGTTCCACAGAGTATCTCTCCTGATGAAAACGTAAATGACAGTTTTTCTGAAACTCAACAGAGCCATTGAGGTACTTTTCAAACCTGTTAGCTTATTTCAGGCAAATACCTTGACTTTATAAAGTCAAGGTATTTGCCTGAAATAAGCTAAGATATATATATATTATATATATATATATATATTACTTATATATAAGCTATATAATTGTATATAGGAATTTAGACATGAAATAAACATGATGCCTTTAATCAATGATATCCTTGACAAAGTGTTTACAATATAAAAATATTCCATTTAACTCTTTGCCAAAAGGTCCAAGAAGGTTGTGTTTCATTGAATCAGCCATAAAGCTTAATTTCCATCAGGCCTGGAACTTTTGTGAGCTAATTAATGGAACTCACTTGGCAAAACTGCTTAACAGTGAAGAACAGACAAAAGCAGCTCAAACGTAAGTATTCAGAATTGAGTCTTGCTTCTACTGTCTATTTATCACATGGCTGTCAAGAAGTTAGAAAATAACCAAAAAAAACTTGACTATGTCAAACTGATTGACCATTATAGGAGGGACTGAAACTGAAATTTTTGTTGAGTTAAAGATTTTCAGGTGATTGACAGTTTTATTTTTATAGATTTCTGGTCATAATTATCCTATATTCTGACCACACTTTCTTGGAACTTTCAATGATATCTGGTCCCTTCAATGGCAAAATTCTACAGGAATCTCACTTGTTATACACCACTACCTCACATTGACAAGCCATTGTACCTTTGTGAAAACTATGTATGAGGATACATAACACAAATTGAGTGACTTTGTGTGTAGCTGGTGCAGCATGCCCAATGCATTACTTGCTGTGTGATGTCGCAGAGAGACAAGGTGGAAAATAGACAATTTGAAAAATAATCAAATGAAAAGTTTCCTCTCTTAAAATTAGTAAAAATAGTGTTCACAACAATGAAGTTGAATGATTTATGCCAAAAAAAGAGTAAAAATGTTATTTTGATTGATTTAGGAATTTTGCAAATTGAAAATACATGTGACAGCTTTTGTGTGTGACATCGAACACAAATGTCCATTTTCAGGTGGACAGGGCACCCAAGATGTTTTCTGACATGACATGGAGACTCCATTAATCATCAAAAAGAATTATGTATTACAATACAAATGCTATGTATGTAGAATACACATTGAGAAATAGTTGAATTTCGCTGGCCCCTCCTTCAAGAAAAATGACCAACATCGTTTGACATTCAAAACTTAATACAGCTTCATAAAACAAACCAGAAACAATTTATGGGGGAACACTTCCTATTAGCCATATTTTTCTGTCTCAATAATTATGAAAGGAAAATAAGTTAAACCCTTCTTTCATATTTCAGATTAAGACACTATGCATTCATATCTGCAAATGATTTTGAAGAACACAAAGTTTTCAGGTAAGCAGGCATACTTATGTTGTTTGATTATGAATTGGGATTATCTTTAAACCAATTGCTACAACCACAGCCCCACTTGAGCTACAAATCCCACCAACCATTTTAGTCGGTGGCCATGTATGAAGCATGTGAAGCAAGGCATTTACCTACTACACCATCCCGCCCTCCTTCCATTGTAATGTAACATCTCACCAGGTGGGGGTATGTGTCTAGCAGCAGGTGGCAGCACGGCTGGTCTGGTATGTCCATCTGCTTGCCTTGATACTTTGATGGCTGACATATCATCCATTAATTGTAAGTACAGACAGGTCCCTTTGAGGCAAACAAACCTTAATGATGAGAGTTATTCATAGGCAGCCTAACATTAACCCTTTCTACCTATGTTGACATGTATGCTTGCTGGCAGCAATACTTGTTCATTGCAATAAAAAGTACAGAGAGGTCCCTATAAAGCCCTATACCCACTAGGCGACTTTACCGTCGCTGGGCGACTAGCGACTGGAAGAATCGCCTGTGAAATTGCTGGGCGACAGCAGGTCGCCTGGCGACTCCCATTGGTACGGTGTGTTTTTTGGGTGACTGGCGACAGACAATGTGATCGCCTGGAAAATTGCCTGGAAAATCGCCGAGAAAATATCAAACATGATAGATATTACCATCACCCGGCGGCGACGACGGCTGTTCTTCCCGTCATCCGTCGCCCAGCGATGGTAAAATCGCTTAGTGGGTATGGCCCTTTAGGCAAACAAAACTCAATGATGAGTGCTGCTCATTAGCTGCCTATAGTTCAACCCTTTCTATTTGTAGTCACTACTGCTTCTTGGTCAAAATTATCAGTGTGGTTGGAAAGGGTGAACACTAGTTGATTCCTCACCTAAGTGGTGTATCTTCGAGATAGCCATAGCATTTACAATCTGAAGTAGGACACAAATGTGTGAATAAGAAAATCCATTATAAAGGTTGATAGACTAAAAATCATCATATTCTCACGGTGAATTCCATTTGTTTCTGCTCTATATCTTAATAAAGGTCAAAGGTGAAATGAACCCAATTTAATTCATATTTTACAAAACAGTCATGATACATTCAACCATTGAAAGAAGTAAAATTTAGAAATCAATTATCTTTTAGACATTCCCTCGAATAATGTATATGGGTATATAGTTGAAATGTAGATTATGTAATTATTTCCCATATCATGTAAAAGGAAATGAAACATGTTAAACAGTCAACTATAGTTTAAGATCCAACTCAATATCACAAAGGTTATAGATTATGAGATCAGAGGGTATAAACAAAGGAATGCAGGAGTAAATTGTTTTCATGAAAAAAAGGAGTTTCATCTAGTTTACATCACTCACAAATTGAACTCTGTATCTCAGGTGGTATGATGGAACTATGTTAACATGGTATCCATGGTATGATAGAACTGTTCAGGATGAAGGATTTCATGCAATAACTGTGCAGTAAGTACACACGTTTTTATATTATATTATGATGCATTTACATATATGAAAACGTAACATGTCCTATATATGTGACCAGATCTGACAGAATGAGTCGCAAGTCGCGGAGATACGAATTTGAGTTAGTAAGATATGTTCCTCACCTCGAAAAGAGCTTCATTTTGATACCAAGATTGTGTTTGTACGATGATTAGGGCCAAAGTTAGGTTTTTCCCTATACGCGGTAGGCTGGAAACTTGATTCTGAGAAAAACGCGTTTGAAGTTTTTATGTGCGGTTTTGGTTACACTCGGTCGGAATTCCTTGGATACCACTAGAAGTTTATCTCCCACCGACTTGAGACTTGGAATATACATTCTAGACTAGTTGAGCTACAAAATACTCTGAAATCATGCTTTAGAAATGGAAACTTTAATCATGCAGGCCTTGTAAAGATAGAGAACAATTCCTGTAAATCTGCACCTGAAAATGAAAAACTGAAGCAAGAGGGCAAGCTCAAACAGTCACAATACCTGTTCTAGAAGGCTGAATTGAAGTCACAACGACTTGTAAAGAGTCTATGGGAATGTTCAAGTGTATTTCAGCCTGTTTTGCCATAAATAATAAGTGTCATAGTTCCAGGTAAGTTGGATAAAAGTTCCATAAAGTTGAAAGATCACAAAACGTCTTTGTCAGTAAACTGTGAGTCTAAAACAACTCAAAAGGCACAAAAGTACCAATAAAATATTAAAATTCGAACTATATACAGGTATTCTAGTCTATGATTCTAGTTGCTAGAGGATGTAGACCGACCACGCCCCCGCACCCGACTTTGGCTGCGTTTACGTTTGGGTGGGGGAGTGATCTCTGGGGAAGTGTCTGAGTCTGAGTCTGTTTCCATTTCACGTCGCATTTGGGCTGCTGTCTCTGTGTCTGAGTCCTCTGAGCCTGAGTCAGGGGTTTTTCCTCGACCCCGACCTCGCCCCCTTCCTCGGCCTCGCCCCCGACCTCGCCCCCTTCCTCTACCACGTCCCCGTCCTCGCGCCTCCTCCTCCTCCTCCTCCTCCCCTGCATCGCAACCTCCACCTGCTCCTTAGGGCCCTGGACCTGGATCTGGCGTTGGGTCCCGCCGCCTTGGTGCCTCTGCTGCAGGCTCAGGTTCCGTGGGCTTGGGGCACGTAATATCTTTGGTTTCCTCTGTGCAGAAGTCTCTGATGTTTTTGAAGAGGTACCACTGCCGACGAAGGGGAAGCCCAGGGGAAGGTGTGACCGGTGGTAGGACCTTTGGGACGGCTCCAGGGTCCACAGTGAGCACATCCACTTCCTCCGGCTCAGAGTCAATGTACTGTCGTACGGTTACCTTCCCGGGGCTGTTTGATGAGAAGATAAAGTGGTGATACTGTTTGATCCCTTTTATTGGCCGGGTGAACGGGGTCAGGAAGGCTTGCCAGTTATAGGTTGGGACAAAGACGGCCCCATCTTCTGACCCACACAGCTGAGGGATGTTGACTTCTTTTTGGGTGCTGTCCCGGACCGTCTTGGCCAGGTCAGCAAGGCAGGACACCTCGGCACGGCGGAACCGCTGCTTGAGGAGACCGAAGCACCAGTCGGGGGCAAACTTGGTGTGGCCGGTTATGAGAAAGTTCAAAGTGATCTGCTTATGCAGACCAGTCAGGACCCGCCACATGAGATAGCCAATCACGTACTTGTTCTTGTTTTGCCCACTGCAGTTGTCACAGTGGAGGTCAAGGAGGCGTTCACCGAGGGAGTAGGTGGCAAAGTAGTGGTGGAGGTAGGAGATGACAGCGTTTGAACCCTTGCTGCCGCAGTGGGACTCATCAATAAGATAGTTTACTTGACGGGGGATGGCTTCAGCGCACACACCAAAGATGCCTACTTTGCGTGGGACAAGGAAGTAGAGGGGCCCTGGCTGCATGGGGGAGGAGGGGAGGTGGACCTGCTGTGCGTAGTCGAAAGATACATGCACCCGGATGTCAGAGGAACAGGGAGTGTGTGGCCCGAGTGCCGGGCGGCCTGCCTTGGCATATGCCTGCTTGGCAGCGGTAGTCAGTTCCTGGTAGAACTCCCGTTCCTTGGCCACCACATCCAGGTGCTTCTGCTGCTTCTTTAACTTTGCCTGCTTAACTACTTCGGGGAGGTTAGAGGAGTAGGAGATGTCACGGTTGTTCCTCTGACACTCCCAGCACAGGTCAGCCATGGGACGAGAACACACAATACGGGGTAGCAACTGGCGCCAGAGGTTACGGAAGGTGGTGACGGCAACCTGACGGTGGGCGTCCCCGTTGGCCTGTAGATAACGTTTATGCACATCTACCTTCCTTGTGCTGGAGGGGAGGAGGAGGATGTCGTCGCGTTTGTGCGTGGAGACTCGGCCGGGGAGGACGAGGGCATAGGTTTCAGCGTAGGAGTTGATGAAGTCGACCACGCGGCGGATGTCTGCGAGGTCGAGGGAGTGGGTGTTGGCCTTGCGTCCGCCTGACCTCTTAGTACGGGGTACGACCCCGTTCTCCCGATACCACTGGCTGATGGCGGTCGTCTTGTTGATACTGCAGCTGAAAAACAAGAACACACAACTTACAATTGGAAATGGAATAATGTTGGACATGGCAGGTTCGGTTACATAAAAATAATGTTTGGTTACATAAAATATTATGTACATGTTAATAAGTTACAGCAGGACACAGGTTTAGGAACTACTTAGACAGAGAATGTTAGCTGCAGAGATGAATAATTACCTGTAGAGAAAGAGCAGGGTGTCCTGGCAGACCTTCCTGCCCCCGACGGTGTAGTGGCTCCGTTGGTGCTGCCTGGCACCCTTGCCCTTTTTCCCCTTCTTCCAGATCGACAGCTGTACCGAGGTGTCAGTACAGGCACTTGTAACGCCCAACAGGAGCATGTCCTTCTCCTCTGGAATGGAAATCTGACACAGAACTTTAGTGATGTACGAGCGACTGACTTTGTGAAAAAAAAAAAAGTTTAAGAAAGTTTAAGAACATTACTCTCGGCCGGGTCTACCCCCGAGGTCACTGAGGTTACTTGGCCTAAAATCGTATGTCAATGCCACAGAGGAAAAATTACAGCCTCCAGGCGGTCATACAGGTATTATAGATGACAAACTATCTTCATTTAAGACGGTTAATAGCATGGTTATTGGCCGCACCTGGAGTCAGCTGGGCGACCTCCTGCCGTTTGTCCAGACGTTCCGCCGTTGAGAACTGGACACAACACGGGCCGTCGTTGTGGTACTTTCACGAGCACCTAAACATGACGAAAGTCCACATTAATGTCAAAGATATGTGAGGGCACCCCTATAGATTGAATTAGGTTCATTAGATGGCCGCTAAGAACTTTTAATTAGGCCTGAGAGAGCATAACGGTCAAGGCCGTCCATCGTTCAAGTGCGAGACGCTATTAAGTAGGTCACGGCGGCATACTTTCAGTAAATGTCGATTTTGAACATAAAGACAGATAAAAACATGAAAATGATTACGGGATATCTTAGAAAACATGTTTGGGCAACTTCTGATGGCCGGACAGGTCTAACGGTTTGGTATTTATAGGAATTTTCAAACGACACAACTTAGGCAATTTCGATCGCAAGTCGCAAACAAGCATGGCCTACCTAAATTTCTGGCAACTGTCAGTTTCCTCCTGCAGCAGTTGGTCCATCGGATCAGTGATAACCAGGGTCTCATCCTCGTCTTCCTGTGACTCCTCAGCCTCCTCCAAATCCTCTATGTCCTTTTCCGACAGGGTAGCATCCTCCTCCCCCTCCGATAAGTCCCCATCGTCCTCGGCAAAGACGAAGTAATCCTCCACGAGTTCTCGCCATTGCTCGTCGTTGGCGCCGCCATGAAGATTAGTCCGAACAATTGTATTTAGCGCTGCTGCCACGGCCTCCTCGCGCTCCTTGGGGGTAGCCATCAAATCCTAACAATCTTGGGATCCAAACTGCACTTGCACTTCAAACAATAACACGCTAATTAACACTTTAGGCCTCATTGAACGCACACCTACTTCTGTCGGTCGGACCTTTAAATTTCACAAACAGTCGCGCTTCCGGCACGCCGAGAGCGTCTCAGCCAATCAGAGCGCTCGGATCGCAACACGTGACCTCCTTGACAACGATTGTTTATGGCGACGGCTTTCGCGATCCGCCTTCTGATTGGTCCATCCCCGTCCCAATTCAAAATCCGACGATGCGATTGACTAGAAGAGGTCCCGCGCTTTTCGGCGGTACCAAAAGTTCTTGGGTTGTCGACTCCTAAAAGCGGCTCGCAAGTCAGCAAAGTTGATAAAAATCGGCGTCTCAGGAGCCTTTTGTTTTCACTCACTGAAGCAGAAGAACGACTTTGGGGGCCATTCTAACGCACTTAGAATATTAATTTCATCAAAATATTTTGGGAAATGATAGTCCTGATATAAAAGATTAAGAAAACGCAAAAAAGTCATTTTCGATGGTGGGGCCGATTTCTGACTTCAGAGGCCCATATCTCAGTTTGACCGCGCGCGACTTGCGACTCATTTTGTCGGATCGGGTCACATATGTTGGGGTTCTTGAGGGAACAAGATATTATTGATATGTATTAGAAAAGTAATCATATGTTGTACTACATGCCAACAAACCATTTAAATAAAAATAATATGTTGGTCCACAAAGTAGATAACTTGCTTTTGTACATTGAGTGTTTGTGCAATTACTGTACATGTTAATGTACAGAGGCGCATTGAGCAGCACCTGGCTCCATATTGTTCAGTTATTTGCATATGCCTAGGCTTGGATATTCTATAAGGATTATCAAGAACATTCTATCTTAAAATTACCTAGTTAACCTGAATCTGGAATTTTCTGTAAAAACATTGCAGCCCATCAAATGGAATGATGCACCATGTTGATCCTAGTACTTCTAACTACTTTCTCTGTGAAAAAGAATTACGTAAGTAACTCTTAGGGGCTTTCCATTTAGTATGTATGCACCAAGGGGGGAGGAGGTCTGGTATTTTTAAAACTGTGCGTACGTTCCTGTACAAATCCATTGCATACTTTGGCCCTAGCCTGGGGGGGTGAGCCATCTGAAAGTTTTGAAAATGTATGTACGTACTTAATGGAAGGCCCCTTACTGGTTCAAATTTTGCAAAAAGTTATTTAATCATGGAAACTGTAATCTAGTGCTTGGTGAATCATATTCTTTTTATCACCAAAGAACGATCATTTTACCATGTTCTTACTTGTAAGTATTTGAAAATCATAACATTTCTTACTTACACTAAACTACTCATACACATATCACATCAAAAGAACAGTCTAAGCAATCCAGCTATTCTTAGAAGATTGGCAAATGTTTCATGTAGCTATTTTATGAGATCATGATTATTATATGAAATCAGCCACTGCAGCTTATGTTAGGAAATCCCTATTCTTCAGAGAAAGTGCCACTCAAAACATGAGAGGACTGAAAAGATTGATAGAGATCAATTGCAATCAAAATGCTCTCAAATATTTCTTTTACAGCAAAGCCAAGTTGTGCAGTTCCCCAGAGTGAAAGGATGTTTCAAAATTTCACAACTCGGTCTGACTGTGAATCAAACAACTACTGCTGGCAGATTCCAACACCTCCTGACGCTGATGTTCCCCACTGTTTTGATCCTATAATTACAGGTACTAGTGGGTTTTATATATCTCCCTGAGAAACATACATTAGTGGGGTTGAGCATAGAATTGTTTTACTTTTACAGCCATTAAGGGAATGACATAGCAACACACAAAGTGAAATATCTACAGGGCCCTTGGTTTTACTTCAGTTTGTAACATTCTTAGGAGAAATGTGCAACATCAATTTTGTGTAAGTTGTTGAAGAGATAATTTAATAATATTTGGATATCCTGATCCCAGTCATCATTAACTTCAGCCACCTAACCCTGAACATATTATTATATCAATGTCACTCAGATGGCAGTACATGCAAAAACATCATTTGATTTTTTTTTTAAATACTTTGATTGTGTAGTGTAAGCACTATATATATATATATATATATATATTATTCTAGAAATTATGTAAAAGAATTCCATATAAGAAATGCTTGGCTCTAATGTTATTCAACCTTTAATCCAAATTAGAGGTCGTGTAGCCACAGACAGTCAACATATCTTCATAGATTGTATAAAGGGTTTGTGTTTCTCTGTAGTTTCACTTGTATACTAATTTTACTTGTTTTAATATTAATTTTCAACACAGAGCCAATACCAACTGATGAAGAGTTGTGTGCATCACCACCGACTGTAGCGTATGCTTCCTTTACAAAGACAGCCACTGGGGTCACATACACATGTTATGAGGGAACCTCGTTTGAAAATTCAGAAACATCAAAAGATTATTCATGTGATTGTGTTAGTTTGGCACCATTGCAACCTTGTGCTTGTAAGTGGTTAGATTATAGAACCAGCATTTACACATTAATTTTGAAGATGCTAGTACAATTACAACTTAGACATAAACTTCAAATCATCATAGTACTATTAGTGTTAAACATGTACCATCAAAAAGTCAGATATGTCAATGCCTAGCTATAGTATACCTTATCTAACAAAAATTAGCATATATTATTTCTAGGTAATATGGGAATTCTTACATATACATTTTATTATGCACTTTAATGGTCTTATATAAGAGATTATATGAGATTAACTCTTATAAGGAACAGGTTTCAGTCTTTTTTTTTTTTTTTTTTAGTTTTTCATTCAATATTTTTAGGTTACAACTCATACAAACCATCATAGACATATTGATCATTATTTCACATGAATTTGTTCTGTCTTTCACTGAACAGTTAAATATCGCCCAGACATTTGCCTCATAGAAGCAAGCTTCAAGACAACCCAGTCAAGAGCATATCATTATTGTTCTAAACATGGGGGAAGATTAGCCATTGCTTATAGTAGTTCTGAGCATAACAGACTTCTACAAAATTCGTAAGTATTTCTTAGCCATATTTAGATTGGTTACACTTATAGGAATAATAACTTCTGAAACTTATTCACTTGATTCATTTTATGTGTCTTTCAAATGGGACCTCTAATTAATGGTAACTTCTTTTTTTTTCATCCTTTTATCTATAATGGAATTAAACATTCAGCAAAGGCCGATTTACAATTTTATCCAGTTCCATCTAGATTCATCAATTTATAATGAAGACAATATCAGAACTTACATAAGATTTATTTATTTCTTCCCTTTAATTACACCCTCTTCCCCTTTAAGTATGCTTGTTCTGTAAAAGGTTTGATTCAAAGAAAACATATGATATATTGGTATAATTGCATCTAAAGGATACGCAAAGGGTTGCAGTACTGTTCTTTACATATGAGTTGTTCTTTTTGATATGAGAAAAATGGTTGGCTGACTCGGACGTGCATTTCATGACCTCCAGGATTATGATAGATTATGGGGAACTAAGTACCTGTATATTTATCAAATCTATTGGAGTATCAATATGAAGCACACTAGATATTATCTAAATGGCGGCAATTTCAAATCGAACAAGATCTAAGGAAAGACCAACAAATTTGGATATATGCCCTGCGAGTACAAGTGCCGGTACCAAGATGGCGACAACCACACTCGATGACCTTCTAGCTGAGTTCCAAAAAAAACAGAAGGGAAATCAAAGGATTGAAGATAAATTAACCGTGATTGAAAAAAATGTAAAGGATAACACTGATGCATTAGAAAATCATATCAAGGACTATAAAGAGGATCTAGCTAACATCAAGGCGGACATTGACAAAGCCAACGAACGTAGCCTAACAAATGAGACGAGATTCCAAGACCTTGCACAAACGATCCAAAACCTCCAAGATGAAAACAAAACTCTACGTGAGCGTATGTATGACCTGGAGAAAGTAGGTAAGCGATTTGAAAACTTGGAAGAAGAATCAAGAAGGCATAACATAGTGATTGAAGGGATTGAAGAAGCCCCATTTTACAAAACAAAAGAAAACGTTGGCGAGTTACTGTCAGTATTGGGAGTACAGCTGTCACCTACAACCGTGTCAAACTTGTATAGACTCGGAACTTACCAGAAGCAAGCCAAGTACCCGAGACCTGTGAAAGTCAGATTCACCTCTAATTTGACGAAACAAGAAATCTACAAAAACATAAAGTCACTAAAGAATGATGACAAATGGAAGAAAATCTCCATTCGTGATGATCAGACTGAGGAAAACATGAACAAACAGCGTGACTTGAGATGTCTGGCGGCGTCTGCTAGGAGTAAAGGTATGAAGGCTCAACAGAGGGGAAATGCACTAATAGTTGAAGATAAACGATACTCCTACCATGAAATTCATGACCTACCTGCGGGCCTAAGTCTTGAAAATGCCAAAATAGTAGAAACAACGGATGGAGTGGCTTTTCAAGGCCATCATGCATATCTGTCAAACTTAGCAGAAAGTACGATCGAAGTTGACGGCGCTGGTTACAGATGCGTGGAACAGTATATTGTAGTGTCAAAGGCTTGGCGCGCCGGCGACCAGCTCCATGAAAGGAAAGCGCGAGATGCTAAAAACCCGTACGATATAATGCGCATCGGGAAACAAATCAAATCCACAAAAGAATGGGAGAAGGAGGAAGAATCAGTGGTAAAGAAGGGTGTTGTGCTAAAATTCCACCAAAATCCAGTACTTGCGGGAAAGCTACAAAAGGTCCAAGGACATATTTACGAAGCAACGCGGTCAAAAACTTGGGGAATCGGATTAACAATCGCGCAGGCATCAACCATCAAACATGGCGACGGCCCAGGCCAAAACAAACTCGGAGAATTCTTGGAAGTTGTACGTGACACTCTCATCCGTGGTGAAGATTTGCTGAGCCTTCTTACGTGAAATCTGTACGTACAATCCTGAAGAAATGGATGATCAAGTTTACCGTATACTAATTGCTGCTGACTCCCGAGGGCGAGTACTCCTAGACCAAATTAAACAGGATCTGTCACTCCAACACACAAGCATTCCGATACAAGTCGTGACATTTGTCAAACGCGGGGCAACAATATCCAGCCTGCTAAGTGCTGTATTATCTGAATTTGAGGACTCTGCAAACAAATTTGACTTTCTGTATCTGTTTGTGGGGGTGAATGATTTGTCCATACTACATGATAATGGACGGGTGACAGGAGTATACGATGATTGTGGGCATCTAGTGAATGTGATTTTCGATAGATTATTCCATGCTAGGAATGAACTCTTCAAAATTTCATATCGGCCAGTGGTTTGCCACATGGTGGGTATAAATCTCGACATGTACAACAAGGATGTAAACTCACAAATATATAGCCAGGGCGTTATTGATGATGCAATGTACTGTCTGAATCATGCTATAAATTCCCTAAATATGGACATGGATGTGGTAAGCCCATGGATTGGACATACTATTCATGCTGTGATA
This sequence comes from Lepidonotus clava, assembly GCA_936440205.1. Lineage (NCBI taxonomy): Eukaryota > Metazoa > Annelida > Polychaeta > Phyllodocida > Polynoidae > Lepidonotus > Lepidonotus clava. The sequence goes on from OW387141.1 coordinate 6,792,402, forward strand.
CACAAAAGACATCACCAAAAGTACAAGAGACTAAATGATGGCCTACATCCCACGGTTGAGACCTTGCAAATCTGGAAAAAACTATTTATCCAAGCTATATTGAAGAACTGTTTTTGGAAGGACAAATGAAACATATATATTAAGTATTTTCTGTACTATAGAATCCGTCCTATTATGGAGGAGCTATAACAGAGTGCATATTTTATATGTCGCTTGAATTTGACTTTACAACAGCTGAGATATTTATTGATGTTCCCGTCCTATTATGGAGGGACCTACCTAATTTACAGGATACTTATTTCAATATAACCAACTCATCCTAGTATGGAGAGTTGGTAAATACGGGTTAGTTTGATATATATTTAGTTGGAGCTCGTGAATGTACATATGAGCCTACAACAATGCTGATATCCTGTAGAGTGAACATATCTGGCAGCTTTAAGTGCCTTATGCCAGGTATACTACTACTATTATTATTTGTTTATCATTTGATGTATCAGATATCACTGATGGAATGTGATTATGATCCACCTTGATGAATGAATCTCACTTTAGACAGAAGGGCTTCCACTTTGCTCATTTAAATGCTAGGAGCCTATATCCTAAAATTGACCTTATAAGAAATTATGTAAACACATTAGAGTCATTACATGTTTTTACATTATCTGAAACTTGGTTAATTAATGACCTGCCCGATAGCATGGTAGCTTTGCCTGAGTATAATATTTTTAGGAACGATCGAAAGTGGTCCGATAATCCACTGAGTGATTATCCAAAAAGGGGTGGTGGTGTCTGTACGTTTGTGCAGACCAGTATGAATGTTGATGCACATAAATGGAAAGATTTGAATATATTAAATTGTGACATTGAAATCTTATGGATCGAGATATTGAATTCCCATTGTAAGAATTTTGTAGTTGGATCCATATATAGACCTCCATCTGGAAATACTAATAATGCTATAGAAATTCTAGATACTGCGATTTCTAAAATTGATGGAAGTAAATTTGACATTTTTCTATTAGGAGACTGTAATGTGGATTGGTTAGATGGAAACAAGAAGGATACCAAATTATTTAAAACACACGTTAAAAACTGGGGCTTTGATCAACTAATCAGGCGACCTACTAGGCTATCATTACAAAAAAATAGCTGTATTGATTTGATTATAACAAACTGTAGTTGTATCAGTCAGGTACAGATCTGTGATGTTAATTTGAGTGACCATGATTTAGTTATGTGCACCAGGAAAAAAGTATCTGTCAAACAACCTAGGATACAATTCACTGGTAGGTCATACCGAAATTATGACATTGATATACTCTGTGATCGACTACGAGATATTAACTGGAATATCTTAGATGACTCTGACAATGTTGATGAAATGTGGAATTATTTAAAAAATAGTATTCAGTTAGAAATTGAGGATATGTGTCCTCGAAAAAACTTTTATGGTTAGAGGTGATAGCGAACCTTGGATGACCAAAGAAATGATAGAAAAACTTAAGGATAGGGATAGAGCCAGGAAATTAGCCAAAAATACTAAAAATCCTGACGATATTAAATATGCAAATAGACTACGGAATGATTGTCTTAACGATATTAAAAATTTGAAAAAGGATTTTATAACAAATGAATTAGAACTTAATATAAAAGACTCAAAGAAATTTTGGCGTAGTTTAAATAAAATTCTACCCTCCAAGAATAATGGAAATCGACATATCAATCTGATCAACCAAGATACTGGTATTTTACTTAATGATAGTGATGTCCCTGATTATATCAACAGTTTCTTTGCTGAAATTGGGAATAAATTAGGTAAGGTACACACTACCGACTGGACTTTTCTTGGCACAAAAACTAACCTTAACATAAATGACTTTGTTATCACACCTGAAATGGTCTCTGACTTAGTTAGAGAAATTAATGTGAACAAATCATCTGCTATAATCAACATCTCTAGTCGAGTTTTTAAAGATATCTTTAGTAGATACCCGGATAAATTGGCTATCTTATTTAATAAGTCACTTAATCTACATACAGTTCCGAATGACTGGAAATTGGCTCAGGTTACTCCTCTAAGGAAAGGGGGTAATCTACTAGATGTTAAAAATCTAAGACCAATATCACAGCTACCGCTTCCTTGTAAATTATTGGAAAAGCTAGTTCATAACATATTTATAATTATTTGGATACAAATAATTTTCTGGATAATGCGCAGGGTGGCTTCAGACCGGGACATTCTACTACTGATACGGTAGTGAAATTTACTAATGATCTATATGAGGGAATTAACAATAAATCTATCTCCATAGCAGTATATTTTGATTTAAAAAAGGCTTTCGATAAAGTGGATCACCAGATACTCTTAAATAAATTATTGAACTTAGGAATATCGGGGAAACTTCAGAATTGGATTGAAAATTATTTAACTGATAGAAGGCAATATACTACTGTAAATAATGCTGTTTCAAAAGAAGCAAATATTATATGTAACCTGTGGTGTTCCCCAGGGGTCTGTTTTGGGCCCATTATTATTTTTGATATATGTTAATGATTGCTCTCATGCTCTTGAATCCTCTAAGCATATGTTATACGCTGATGACACAGTTATCTACATAACAGGCCAAATAAACAATACTCTGATAGAGAAGCTGCAAACTGATGTTGACAATTTTAGTAAATGGTGTTCTGCTAACAAATTAACTGTCAATACTAGTAAAACCAAAATAGTTACCTATGGATCTAAGACTCGCATCAAAAGAATCCCAGCCCTGAATATTGTTCTGAATGATGTAAGACTTGAACAGTTGCAATTCTATAAATACTTAGGAATTTACATTGACTCCTGTTTAACTTTTAACAAACACATAGATTACTGTAACAAATTGGTTTCACATAAAATATATTTATTGTTAAAAATAAGAAGGTACATTGACTTTGAAACAGCGTTGAGAGTTTACAAATCGATGATTGTTCCACTATTTGATTATGGTGATTTCCGTCTGCTGTTGTTTGATCTTGTGTGCCCGGTATTGGATGTTGAATGGGCGTTTGCTCTTTGGCAAGTAGTGGGGGTCATAGTTCCATCCATGATAATTTGGGTTTGGGTTGTTGAAACTTGGCATAACTTGGAAGTCATTTGATTGGTTCCTTTGGTAGAAGTTTGGTTGGCCATTTTGGTGTTGGCTGTATGGCGGTTGTTGGAAGTCCTGTTGTTGTACGTAGGGTTTTTTTCTTGGGTAGTACTGTGGTAGATATGGACATGGTGAATTTGTTGCCATCTTCAGTAAAACTAATGATGATGACTTCATCACAAGTTCTGACCAGATTTCTCATGACAAGTTTGAACAACAATCTGAAGACATTGAGTATCGACCAGTTGAAGGTATTAGTGCTATGAAGGAGTCTGTGGCTCATGATGCAGAGATAGACCACTCTACTCAATCTGAGTCATCAATCAATCTAAATGATCAAGAAAAGCTAAAACTGGAAAACCTTTTGAAGGAGTATGATGACATCTTTGTAGGAAAAGACGGTAAAATCGGTCTGACAAATTTGTACGAACACACAATAGAATTAAAACCTGATGCTGTTCCTTGCCACTTCCTTCCATACAGGATGGCACCAGACAAAGCACGGTTAATGGAAGAAACTTGTCAAGACTATGTGAAACAAGGGATCTTAGAAGAAACTACCTCTGGTCCTTGGGCTAGTAGGGCGTTTCTACTTCAAAAATATGACTCTGATGGCCAGAAATCTGGTGTCAGACTCATTTCTGACTTTAGGCATTTGAACACTTCTATAATCAAACAGTCTCTTGGTTCGCCGCGTGCCGACACAAGCTTGGAAATGATTGGTGACTTGAAACCAGCCATCTTTTCTAAGCTCGACGCGCAACAAGGCTTCTTCCAAATTCCTCTATCAGAAGCGAGCAGAGACGCTACTGCATTTTTAACACCAAATGCAAAGTACAGATACAAAGTGATGCCTCAGGGTTTGGCTACTTCGCCTCAAGCATTCTGCGCCCTGGTAACCTTGATTTTGAACAAGTTAAAGTATAAATGTGCGATCCCATATTTAGATGATATTTTGATCCTCTCTCAAAACAAAGAAGACCATTTCAGAGATCTTAAAGACGTCTTCGAAAGTTTAAGACAAGGTAACTTGAAATTGAAACCCTCAAAGTGTCAGTACTTCATGGACAAAATTGACTTCTTAGGTATGGTTGTAACACCACAAGGTCTACAACCTTGTCCCAAAAAGGTTCAAGCAATCAAAACATTTCCAACTCCGAAAACAGTCAAACAAGTGAGATCATTCAATGGCATGTGTCAATTCTACAAGAAATTCATCAAAGACTTCGCAACTTTGGCCAAACCTTTGTATCGATTAACAGAAGACAAAGTGAAATTCCATTGGACTGAAGAATGTGATCAAAATTTCAACAAACTCAAAAACGCTCTATGCAAAGAAGCTCTACTTCACTATCCAAACTTTGAAAAAGAGTTCATTTTGGCAACAGATGCTTCAGGAATTAGTGTAGGCAGTACACTTTCTCAAAAAGATAACGATGGAATTCTGCGACCTGTAGCTTTTGCTGGGCGTTGTCTCAAACAGCACGAAAGAAACTACAGTGCTACAGAAAGAGAACTTTTAGGTGTTGTATACTCTATTCTACATTTTAGACACTATTTGGAAGGTAGACATTTTCAACTATACACTGACCATGCAGCTTTGATCCCACTTCTGACTAAGAAAGATAACCAGCATAGATGGGCACGCTGGGCCCTGGATATCCAACAATTCTCTTTCACAATAACTCATGTAGCAGGAAAATCGAAAATGATGAATGGTCCGGACACTCTTTCAAGACGTTCTTACCCAGATCAACCAGGACTGACAAACCCTCCACCACCAGCACCAAAGATCAAAGTGTCAAAAAGAATAAATTTCTCCAAAAACACAAAAGTTCAACACTTTGAAGATGAGGATTTGCCAGTTCAGATTGTAAGGCATGAAAACAAAACAAAACCAATCCTGAAAGAAGAGACCCATTATCACTATTGTGACTGTGAAGAGACATACAAAGCACAGGCAGGAGCCAAATTTTAATCAGGGGAGGGGGGCATTATTTGAATGACATGTATAATACGCTGCAGGAGATGAACACTACAAATACCCCTGCTCCACAGGGGGCATTATGTCATACCTAAGTTTAGGCATGGCATACCCTCTCTCTAACAACTACAATTATTTACCAAATTTATCATATAAAGATATATAAATATCATAATTTCATAAACAATAATTAAAAGACATATCAAATATGTACATGCTACATCATAGAGTTTATGATAACCATCATACAGAATGTTTGTTAGCACTCCCCCTCCCCCTAGTGGCAACTGGCCTAATTAAGTAATTAGGTCAAAGGCCAAAGGTGAGGTGGGGAAGTGCACCCCTGCTGTGAAGGCAGTGGGAGTCTGGACACTAAGGTGGACACATGTCTATTGTGTAACAGCCTAGGCTTAGGCCTATGGTTCATAACCTGTGACTGAAGATTTAATACAACATTATCATCAACCACTACTCCTGTCTTCAACTCTTCATTACTCCCCTCAACAACCAAACATTGAAAGTACTGCACACCAATTATCAGAACTCTTTTCTCCCTCAAAAATTCATTTATCAGAAATTCATAAAAAAACTAGTTTATTTGTGCGGAGCCAAATTTTATCAGGGAAGGGGGGCATTATGTCATACCTAAGTTTAGGCATGGCATACCCTCTCTCTAACAACTACAATTATTTACCAAATTTATCATATAAAGATATATAAATATCATAATTTCATAAACAATAATTAAAAGACATATCAAATATGTACATGCTACATCATAGAGTTTATGATAACCATCATACAGAATGTTTGTTAGCACTCCCCCTCCCCCTAGTGGCAACTGGCCTAATTAAGTAATTAGGTCAAAGGCCAAAGGTGAGGTGGGGAAGTGCACCCCTGCTGTGAAGGCAGTGGGAGTCTGGACACTAAGGTGGACACATGTCTATTGTGTAACAGCCTAGGCTTAGGCCTATGGTTCATAACCTGTGACTGAAGATTTAATACAACATTATCATCAACCACTACTCCTGTCTTCAACTCTTCATTACTCCCCTCAACAACCAAACATTGAAAGTACTGCACACCAAAACTAAAGTACTTCACACTCAAGGTCAAATATCTGTTAATAATCTACATGTTATGTGTGATATTCCGTTACTGTATAATAAGAGAAAGTTGAATTTGCGTAAATATATGTTCCAGCAAAGGGAAAATTTGATATTGGTTCCCATAATAAGGACACGTCTTCATGATGCTCCAGTACTGAAAACCAACAAACCTAAAAATGAAAAATATAAAAAATGTACATTATATAGAGGAGCCATTGATTGGAATCATCTAGATACAGAGATTAGAAATATAGATGATCTTATAACATTTAAGTGCAAATTGAAGTCATGGATTGCTGATACCCTAATCGAAGACTGAAGGTTAATTTAATGTGTGTGGTTCCCCTTCTGTAACAAACAATACATACAATAATATTTATATGGTGGATTTACTCTAAAATACTTGGTTGTTTGTTTACATAAAAAGTTATCCATCTGTTTATCTATATGTCAATTTAATACTGATGCTATATGTTGTCACTTTATAGTTTATCGACTGTACGCGATTGATTTATATGTTACATGTGATTATGGAAAAATAATCACTACACTTTCATTATAATACTTACAATGTACATTTAAAACCCATACTGTATATTTGTAAATATATTAGAAATGTTAGATTGATTATATTACTAAGCCGATTTATACCCTGGCAGTGAATGAAAACTAATTCTATTGTCAGAATAAAGAATGAAATAAAAAAAATAAAATAAATAAATAAATAAATCCACATATATCCATTATTAAAAAGCTTATATTATTCCATACATATTATAGCAAAATTTGATCTTTTCCTGGACAAGCGTAGACAAAGCTCTTCAATTGTTGCAGTTTTGGGGTTGAAAACTGTCCTCATCAGTCTTTCTGTGAAATTCAATTACTTGATAAATATTTAAGATAATTTCATTAAAGAGATAAAGTTCCAGATTTTCAGATTGATCATTGGAGTAATATCCATTATTCTTGATCATTTGACAGATGACCTAACATGCAACTGTCATGCCTGAGGTTAAAAACACTCCAATCTGTGTGCTACAAAAATGAAAATTTCAAGTGTTACAGTCATGTTGCTGAAATATGATAAAAAATGCATACAGCTTTTCTACCACAACACATAGCTGTAACTTATCGTCCTCCTTTATTTAAATAAGTATCCTCTGTCTTCAACCTTTCAATATACCTACCATAGAATATAATTATGACCTATTTCTAGGGGTGGGTCAACCCTGTGGCTGGCAGCTTCTGATGTCAGTATTGAGCAGGTGTGGACCTGGAGCACTGGTGAACTGGTGATGTGGCAAGGATTCAGTAGCTCTGTACCATACAATGAGACACTTAACAGTCTCATACTGGACCGAAAAAGTAATTCTTGGAAAGATGCTTCAGAGCTTGAGCAGCATGGCTTTCTTTGTGAAGCAGAGCCAGGTTTGTGAAATCATGTTTAAATAACAGAGATGTGAATGATCAGGCTTTAAACACCAAATTATGACATAATGGCACATACATTGATATGGTGGTTATGGCACAATGATAATCATTTGAATTAGAAATAATAAAACACTTAAAATTCAAAGACTGGTTTTGCTGAGAATGATCCAAATTGGTAATAATCTAGGTAATTAAAGATATCAACAAATTTGGTAATAAAATCAATTCAATTAGCTACAAATTTTATGATCATGTGTAACCTGTTTGAGCATGACAGTCATGGGCGGAATCCGTTTGCAGTCCATTGTGTTTCAGTTCATTTAAAAGAATTTCATATAATGTTTTAATGTCGTGAGGGAAAAAAGGGAAGTAATAGTACTAGTTTCAAATGAAGTAATAGTACTAGTTTCAAATAATCTGTCTGGATTTAACTGCATATAACAATATAAAATAGGTTGGGCCAACGTTTATACATTAAAACTATGTTAAGAAATATTCTATTTCAAACTAGTACTGACACTTTGATTAACCTCCTTGATATTCAAGATCCTGATTGCTCCACTGCTGCACCTTATATAAATTATGCAGATCGTATTCAAATTACATCAGCTGAAGTAATGTACAGATGTTTTGATGGATATTCATTTTTTGATGGATCAGTTGAAAAAAGCTTTAGATGCCAATGCTTTGGTCTGTTGGAAATAGCTAAATGCATCCGTAAGTTTATACATTATATTATTCTATGATTTAGGTTAATGTCAGAGTATAGAGAAATAGTTTGTTTGAATTAATACATAAATTAAGAATCAGTTTTTCTGATCCAGGAATGCATGAATTTATAAACATGTAATATTTTTACATTTTATCAATACCACACATCTGACATAATGAAATCAAATAAATATGAACTATTCCAATTCACCAAACCACAGATAGCTAATTTCTTAAGTTTACCTGCAGGTTAGCTTTGATCAGGTTGCATGCAGGGTAATACAGCCCACAAGGTTTTACTTTTAGCATAGGACTTCAATCAATAATCAAACTATTATTTGTAGTTTGACATGATGAAAAACTAGAAGTCATTGTTATTTCAATTTGGGGCCTTCCATTTAGTACATACGCACATTTTCAAAAATCTCAGACCCCCACCCCCCCTGGAGCAAAAATACGCATAGCATATGGACTAAAATGTACGCACATTTTCAAAAATCTCAGACCCCCCCCTCTCCCCCTTGATGCGTACATACTTAATGGAAGGCCCCTTTGTATACATATACATTAATTATTTTCCAAATTGTTTGGAAACACATTAAATAATTATAAAGAAATATATCACAATTATCAATAAATTTCTTTACTTTTTCTAGTGGTTTTATCAACAAAAATGCTCAGAATTAGCCAGCAGGTGCTTGAAATACTATAAATCAGCTATATGTGATAGGGTGAATTGTGTCATAGGCATTCATACATATTTAAAGCATCACCTGCAGCTGGTGAACTTTTGAGTATAAAAGGTTCACATTGCTTCATATAGATATATTTTCCTTACTGAAATACACAGGCAAGAGATGTTTCTAGTAGAGCACACCTTTTTCTCTAATCAATTCCTTAGCACAAAATAACTTTTCCCCCTATAAACATTCACAGAGATGTTGGTAGACACTCAAATTCAATTCAATTTGAGAAAGGCAAATGGTAATGGTATTAAGTGATATACATCTATCCAAACAACTGAATTGTTATTTCAGCAAGAACAATCTTCTTGTCTTCATATACTACAACATTTAAGGAAGGAGCTGAGACATGTAACACACTTGGTGGAACGTTGGCCAAAGTTAATGACTATCAAATCAGCAATACCATTGTCAACATGCTGTAAGTCTGTTATGGCTAAAATAGTTAGTATATGATCTTGAAATGTCTGGGAAGGCAACTGTGATACCTAATACTTTGAAATAAGTATGTACAAATACAGTAATATTGTTAAAGGAAGACTAGGCCTTCTGTGACTGAAATTGAAGTAAACATTAATGTGTTATGCTTATTTCCCAGAGAACTAAGGGCATGAACAATAAACCATTTAAAATTACACACTATTCATATATGCACTGATATGGACACTTAACCTGAAAATTGGATTTTGCAATGCTTCAGTTTTATCAGATTCATTTATTACTATTTCACAAATGATCACTTTTACATTATTTCGAAAAATCAATCAATTACTGATGTATGCAAACAATGTACTTTCTATTTACCTCTTAAATGTAAAAATACCATGTAAAGTACCAAATTTTAAACTTATAGGTTCAGAATCAGACCACTAGACCAGTGCATGTGCAGCAAAGTTACAAAATGCTGTTAAGATATACCTGAATAAATATATATTATTAGATTATCTTATAAATTGTTGGTGTGCATGCCATTCTTATGAATGACCATTTCACTTAACTTTACAGTGTTCGAGACTAACTTTTTTGGCTCTTGGCCATCAGGGTCAAGAGTGTCAAAATACTGTCAGCCCTGGTAGCTTTCAGTCGGATTTTTTTGGGACAACCCAACAACAAAGAGTCGAATCCTTAATTCCTTGAGAATCAGGAATTTCATAACCTGGCCAAATGAAATTCCCTGTGTTTTCCCTGTGTTTGACAAAATTTGTAAATTCCCTGTGTTTTCCCTGTCAGGGGATTATTTTTGCCATTTTTCCTGTTTTCCCTGTGTGGTTGGTACCCTGTATATTAAAAAAAAAGTTCACACTTTAAAAACATTTGTCTGTCAACGATATTATATTTTCGGTGCGTTATTTTGTGATAACTGGCGCTGGGTTGATTATCTATCTGAATCAACAAGAGAAAAAATATTCTGAACATTATTTTACAACCCTCTGGTTGTTTGAAATTGACATGAACTTGACTGAACTCCCCTTTAAAAAAGCTGGCGGCCTGAATGACGGATGCAAATGACGATCAGATTACGCAAATGACGGCCAAAATAGCCGTCGGGCATCCGGGCCGAAATAACAGTATTTTTCCCGTTTTATATCGGCCCTGACCCAGAATCATGGGCCATTGGCCAACAGGCAGGTGTTAGTCTCAAACACTGCTATATTAAAAATATCTAATGATGCAAGAAGTGATGTGTTGTTATATGGTGCTACTTGCATAAACATTTCAGTGTGAAATGGAAACTACATTCAGCATGGATTTCTAATTCATCATCTTATGATTCAAACTTTGGTGATGGAATATGTGTGACAATTGAAGATGCTGGAGAATGGAGTGATGTAAATTGTACAGAAGAACATCATTTCACCTGCCAATTTTCTAATGGTAACTAAGTATATAGTATACTACCATTATTATACTGATCTGTTTCATTTTATTATACCTAAGTTTACAGTTAAAAGTGATATGAAAGAAAAGGTTCATAAAAATGGTTTTTACTCTGACAAGGGAGAAATTATATTGCACTGTAGATACAGAATATTCATATGTGAAGCCTGAACAATGTTGGAGGTAATTCTTCTCAAAATAACATTGAGGGAAGGAACCTATTGATGCCAAATTTAAATAAAAGTATGGACAAAACACATTAATACCTAAAGGAAAGAAGGTGCATACACCTTTTTGAAATATATCTATGTGATGGTATAAATGAAATATAATGGTATAGCAAATTCGATTTGTGATTGCACATCACATTTTGAATACTGGCATAGCATATATGCTGTCACAAATAAAAACACCTTCAGTTGGTGCCAACAAAGTCATGTGCAAAAGAACAAAAGTATTAAAGCTGAAAACTGAGGTTGAATTAAGCACACTAGCACAATATACAAAAGAAAATATCTAACCTGAAAATTTGATTGGGTAGCATTTCAATGCTATCAGACCGATGTTGTTAGTTTTTTTATTTTGACTTACATCTCAGGGACAAGTTATAATGTTAAGTAAGCGCTGAATTTGAAATAAGGTTTTCAAGGAACAGTTGAATTTCAAGTAGTTTGAGCTTGCCACGGGATTCTATAGTTGAGGGTTTTGTTATATCAAAATGAATATCATTGTAGATGTGGCTGTTTACCCCATGGCTTTAAAGAATAGGCTGTCTTGTTGGAGCCTTAACAACCTCCTTCTGGAAATACCTGGTAAGTCATGAAAATAAATCAATTTTATGTACAAGCAGCATTTTAGAGTTATTAGAGAAAACAACAAGTTCATATGATTATTTCCAAATTGATCAGCAATGATACAAATAAAGTACGGTCATATTCATATGGAGAAGTTATTTTGTCAAACATTTTTCTTTATTTCTTGAATATAGAAGGCACCTTTCTATGATAGGCTCTCTTTTAACTATCATATGGGACCACTTTTATCATTAACAGCATTGAAACAATAGTCTAAAACATTTCTTTTCATATTTATATATAAATCTCTATATTATAGAGTTTTACACATTTTGTGTGAATAGAAAATGTCTTTATTTGCATTTGGATAAAACACTATACATGAATTGAATCTCAAAAAGCGAATGTTAATGCCAACAAAATAAGAGATGCTCTTGCTTTTAATTTGCAGTCTACCATGGAGCAAGATTTTGCCCAAGATCAGTCATGTACTTCACTCATGAGGTTGCTCTAACATGGAACCTAGCAAGTGAGTCATGCATGGACTCAGGAGGAACTTTGGCCAGAGCTGTTTCCGATGAAGAGGCTGATCTGCTACAAGCATTATTGTAAGAAGGATTTAACAATAAATCTAATTTCTTGTTCAAGGTCAATTTATTTTCCATTTGAAGGTAAGCTATAAGCTAGTTTGTGTTTATTCAATTATCTGTCTGGTTCTTCATGGTAAACATTAAGGTTTCCCTGTTTTTCAGTAATTTTTACCTTTCTTCATTCCCAGAAAAAGGTATCACTTAGGTAGTGCTTGGATAGATGGCAGGCAAACTGAAGTTGAAGGCATCATGAGATGGTCAACGGGAAAGGAGGTCAGCCCACCTTCTACAATCACCATGACTCATAACGGTTCTGATCTGAAATGTCTGCAGATGGAAAGTAAGAGTTGGGATGGCAACAATTGTGAGACAATTCAACGGTTCATATGTGAAAAAACTAACGGTAACAAAGGTTTTTTTTTTAATTCATGAAATGTAAACTAAGAATGCAGTTATAATTGCACTCAACTCAACTTTTGACTTTTCTAAGTAATAGCAATCCTAATCAAATTTTTAATCAGTTGAAGTTTGTTCTATTCTCAGATCAATAAGTAAAGGCCATATTCCAATATGCAGTGGGTAACCATTAGCAGTGATCTTTTTTGCAACCACAATGAATTTGCCTTTTAGAAATGAACATGTTGGTTTCTGCAATTCATGACGTAAAACCATTTGCAGTGGCCCTTGCAGTGGGCCACCATTAGGGCGACCACAATTGAATTCCTATATTTCACCTTGCAGTGCCAAGTTTTGCTAGTGGTGGGATCAAACACCACAAATTAATAGCCCACCATGAACAAATCACCCCATAGGGGAATATGGTCTTAAAGCAAATTATGAATATATTTATTAGGCAAATACATATTTGACTTTTAAACACTCATTCAATAAAAGTCTTCATGATCAGAGGTATCTACTTCCAACTTTAAACTCACGTATGTATTACTTAATATTCAAAGTGGACAGTTGGTCATCTCGTGACTTCTGTTTCTGGATGGAGAGTGGAACTTTCTCTTGGTCAGAAGCCAGAAGTCAGTGTTCAGCTCATGGTGCAGACCTTGCATGGATTGATGATGCACAGGACTTTTCTGATGTAATGAGCAGAAGGTAAGAAGAGTAGATAAAATGACTGGCTACAAAACTAAAATGTCTGTGGCAGGTTTAGTGCATGGTGCTGGCTAAGTTTTGCTATAATTCTGGTACATATTATTGGCTATGGCTAATTCTAAAGGAAGTAAATATGGCTTCAAAGAGTTATCTACCCAGCCAATCTGCGATGTGTTCTGCAATCATACTTTTGTGTGTGTTACTTTCTAAGTTGGGACGTAACAGTTACATTATTGATGGTGAAGTTTAAACCTCACCAAACCAGATCATTTGTATAACATTATTTTTTGGTGAGGTTAGGACAAAACCAAAACAGAATGTTAAAAGAACTGCATAAAGGTAGAGAGTAATTCACTTTGCGCATATAACTAATTGTATAGAGATAGAATGAAAAAAAAACGTCACCAGTAGAACATAAGGGAATAGCAGAAAGTATTCCAAATTGTATGAATTACTATATATCATATAGTATAAATATACCATGAGCTGTTGGTAGGTATAAATATACCTGTCGAGCAATAGAAGACAGGGCACATCTCCCAGCGAGCATCAATGCTTGGGGAAAATCAATACCAGACTGCTATATATTGGGTAGAACCTATGGGTACGGCTGAGAACACTATTACCGTTTGGACAACACGAGTCGAAGGGGATTTAGATAGCTACAAGTAGAAAGGACATCTGGTGACTGTTGAAGGAACTACTGTGTTGCAGCTGGATGTAAGATCAGGCGGACTCTTAGGAGAAAGCTTACTCTTCATCGATTGGACTTGTGATCTTAGGAATATTTACCATCACCATACTGGCTTTGTACGCATCTATGTGATCCATGAAATAAACCTGACTTTCAGTCAATTCTGTTCACATTGTGGAAATGAACGCCTATCTCATGAACTTACCTACCATTCGACTAGCATCTATTGAAGAATTGATAAGGCAATATTGTTGAACATCATAAGAACAGTTCCCCAACTACTAAATTAAGCAAATAACAACAAATAGCATTCAGAACATTCTGTTTAGTTTGAAGAACATAGCCGAGACCTGAACATTTTAATAACTTCACAGTGTAACATCACAGCAGTACTTGCAGCAATGTTATTGAGAGCCATCAAAATAATGTAACAAGAACAAAATTAAAACGTTGCTGTGACATTATTATAAAATAACACCTCTGCCTGGGTATTTATCATCCTGACAAAAAAAAACAATATCGTTGTAAAACACTCAAATAATACTTTTTCATTTAAGCACCTTTGAAATATGGCTAGGAGGTTTTGAAACCACGTCTTCTACATGGAACTGGACCAATGGTGGTTACGTTGCATGGAGTCTATGGGCAGATGGAGGCCAAGACCTGAATCAGCTTGGCTGTGTGGTCTTTGATGGCTCAACCAAAAGGATGAGAGAAGAGCCATGTGACTCAACAAATATAACTAGATTCGTTTGTAAAAAGCTAGGTAGGGCAACATCATTTCTTTTTATGTTTTTCAAACTAAAGTTCTTAAAGCAAAAGCTTGTCTTGCACCAAGTAACTTAGGATTGGTTATGCCCGTCCCTGATGTAGTTTTGCAGAAATACAGTTTTGAGAATAAAGCAACAAATACTAAATTTATGAATATAAATGGAAAATCATAAACCATACTGTATGCAATACAAATTCTATCAGAAAACGAATAATTGTCTTGATTCTTAGTTCCCAGATCGATCAAGAGCACACACATTATAAAGAAAACAGATGACACACTGATATTGGGATGCAATTATGGCTATGGCTTCAAAGATAGATTAATATCATGGATGGTTCCTTCTGAAAAGGAATGCAAGACTCTGAATAACTGGTCAGAAATCATAACTTCAAATGGCACATGTCACCGTAAGTATAATTGTTCTTTTGTTATAACTGACCATACTAAAAATGTAAAAAAAGTGAAGAATGACAGAGTGATGCCACATACATGTACAAACTTTCTAAAAAAATATTAAGCCTATTTTATATAACATTATTCAGAGATACATATTCTTTTAGATGAAGTGATGTTTTAAAAGTGTTTTTAAATGTTCAAATATGAATTGCTGAAACAACATTTATGTCAACAAGTTTGATTTTATTTGCTAGCTACCAACAACTTTATGAAGACACATTCTGGAAAATACAACATAGAGGATGAGATATTTTTGTCTGATGTAAGGAATGATACTTGTACTGACTTCAGTAAAAACTGGTCAGATGGTCCTCTACTCACTACTTACCGAACAATCTGGGGAGTTTCTTCCATTTTCAATGTCACAATACTGATGAATGACAAACTCTCCACCTTTATTGATACTCATAGCAAAGAGGAGGTGGCATTCCAAGTATTGGTCGGCAAAGAGATACCATTTGAGGGAACATACTTTGGCCAAGTTAATGGTTTCTCCCAATGCAACAAACTGTCAGCATGGACTTATACATGTAACTGTAAGCTGGATGTCTGCTCGGTGTTTGTTTCATTACTGGTCAGAGATAGAAATATCATTACTGCCAGTAGTAATTTGAATGTATGTGAAATATCAATATCTATCACATGAAGTTCAAGAAATCAGACTAAGCATGTGAAATGAAAGTTTCCTATTTGTGTGTAATAAATATAATGAATGTACTTTGTATTTTTCTCCCCAATCAAACAGGAGGGCACACATATACCCTACCCTGGCAGAACCAGTCAGCTGAGCTTATCCTAAATGCAATACATATAGGCACTAGGAATAAAAGTACCAAACTATTTGTGAAAATACTGAACTCATTTACAGGAAAATCATGACCTGTATCACAAAGCTCATCTTTCTTTATGTCACTTGTAATGTTGTATTCATTGATTAAAGCTTTGTCAATAAATAAGTTGCTTGTCCGTGGATTTGTTGTTACTCATTATGAATCATTACCCATATGGTACCTTTATCATTCATTGAGGTAGTTCTCCATTCAATGAAATAATGATCACACTAGCTAAGGTACATTTGTATATTTATTGATCCTATAGATAGTCATATAATTCCAATATATGCACATCTAATATCTGGCTGCTTTTCTTATATTTATACATTAACAATATGAGGGGTACACAAGACGTTTATGATGCTCACACTAAATACATCGATAGTAATGATCGTGGTTGGATAAGAGTGCCTTCGTTGATAAAGTTAATGTTTAAGGCCAACTTAAAGGGCCATACCCACTAAGCAACTCTAGTGGCAATGGGGGATGGAGGACTGGGAGAATCATTGTCGCATTGGCGGGTGACTGTAATATTAAGCAAGTTTGATATTTTACTGGTGATTTTACAGACGATTTTACTAGCGATCTTGTGCCATGTCGCCCATTGCCCAGAGAGCACACCATACCAACAGCGGTCATCCAACAATCCATTGATAACCCAGTTATGCAGTGACTTTACTGGTGATTCTCCCAGTCGCCTGTCGCCCATCACTACTAGAATCGCTTAGTAAGTATGGGGCTTAACACCTTTGTAGTAAAACCTGTCTGATAACACTAGTGTTTGTTGGCCAACTAAACCCCAGAAATAGGTTTTTAGTTTGCATGGGTGCCTATATCTAGTTGCTCTCTGACTGTCAGTTTAGTCAGAAGAGGATAAGGTGAGTTTCCACTGAATAACAAGGAGGAAATACTAGTAATGACCCTGTCCAACCACAGGGACTATTGGCACCATCAGGCATTGGTCGTTGATAAGTTGATGTGTCGTTCTGTGGAACGCCACCTAAACAGCTCAGGGTTGCTCAGTTGGGACCATACTGTAGCGCAGGTTGAGGGCGAAGTGCAGTGTAACCCAAGTTCATAACCTATTGCTACAGTGGAGATACCTTTTTTCATATCCTACTGAGGTGGTTACTGGATTTATTAGCCAATCAGAGCACACCCGTGGAATATCTAGGTCGTGTTGCTACATCATGTTGCTATGTTGCGTTGCTACGTCGCATGGTTCTGTGGTTTGTTTACATTTTGTCATAACTATTTTCTTTTGATATCCCTGCCGACATTCAACCAATTTTTCAAATTTAAAAACTGTAATGAAGAGTTTTTAACAGTTGAATTGACATCAAGATTTATAGATTCATATAGGATGACATAAATACAGTACAGACCTCGGCTGGATGTCAAAATTGTTATTCCCTTGGGAGTCAAGGTTCAAGGGTTGTAGCGTACCTTTATTACAGTTTTTGAATTATGAAAAATGATATAATATCAACAGAGGTAGCAATAGATAAAAGTTATGTCAAAATCAAAACAAACATACATTTCATGGCAGTGCAACTTTGCAATGCATCCTTGATATAATATTGCTGCATTCTGATTGGCCGATGTCCCAAGTGCCTAAGCAACTTTAATGTGAAGTAGGCTAATCATTTCTTAAGGATAGAGAGTGGTGATTTTGGCGTTTTTTGCAGTAGCTGCGTCTTTGATTTATCAATGACTCATTTTCTGAAATATCTGCCTAATATTTCTCATATCTATACTTGAATATGCCCTCTACATAAAGTTATATGAAATAAGATTGTTCATTGAAAATTGAGTGAGTAAATGAATGGTAAACATGGGAATTTGATTTTTAACTTTAAATTTTTGTAGGTTGATATCTGATTTGATATTGAAGGTACTCATTGGACACTTTGGATATATATTTAAAACATTCTTATGCAGGAAACTGTGTGTCAGATTTTTGATGTAGGTCATAGTTGAATTTCAAGAAAATATTTATTGAACGCTAGTCGCTTATTATATGGTTCATTAATAATTGGGGAACTGTTTATGATGTTTAACATTTCTGCCTTTATTACTCCTTCCGTAAATGCTAGTCAGGTGGTAGGTAAGTTCACGAGATGGGCGCTCATTTCCACAACGCGAACAGCGCTTGGCTGTAAGTCAGGTTTATTTGGTGGATCACGTAGATGCGTACAGAGCCAGTGCAATGATAGTTAATATTCCTAGGGTCACAAGTCCAATTGGTGAAGAGTAAGCTTTCTCCTTAGATTCCGCCCACTCCTACATCCGCTCTCAACACAGTAATTCCTTCAACAGTCACCAGATGTCCTTTTCTACGTATAGCTATCTAAACCCCTTTGAATCCTTAAGACTCGCGCTGTCCAAACGTAATAGTGCTATCTGCCGTACCTAGAGGTTTTACCCAATATATAGCAGTCTGGTATTGATTTTCCCCGTGCATCAACACTCGCTGGAAGATGCACCCTGTTTGATATTATGTGACAGGTATATTTACACCTACCAGCAGCTCATGCTACCTTTATACTATATGATATAACAATTCTTATAATTTGGAATACTTTCTTTAATTCCCTTATTTACAACTGGTGACATTCTCTTCATTATATCCTTATACAACTAATTTCATGCGCAAAGTGAATTACTCTCTACATTTGTGCATTATAATGAATGTGAAAAAATTAATAAAACATTACCTGTTTTTTTCAATAAAATAAAAAGAAGGACCTAAAACAAAAATATGAAACACAGTTCCCTCCATAGTAATGTTTTTGCATTACCCGTAAAGTCTCTGACTTCCATAGAAGCTGTTGATGAAGATATTGACATTCACAAAATAAAAGTGAAAAAAATCACTTTTTCATATATATTTTTTCTGATCCTCATTAAATTTTCATCAAAAATCTATCTATACCATTACATAGAGAAAAATTTGGCCTTTCATTACATGTATAATACATCAATCAGTTAGCAATAATATTGTCAAAACTGTTGTAATTTTACTGAAATGCCTGTTAATCACCACTCTCTATCCTTAATAAACCATAACAGATTTATAGGCCTACACTTCATCAATATTCATCAACATGACTGACCAAGTTAAAGAGAACAGGCTGCAAAACAAGTATTTTTTCTTACTGGTCCATTGATATTTTAACACTGATATGAAGGAGTTTCCATTACTATTTGATTCTTCCATGATGCATTAGAATTGACAAGAATGACCCACAAAGTAATCCTTTGATATACATCTTGGGAAAAGTCTAAAATTCTCTGGGCCAAGCTTCACTGGCTGCAGGCCCCAGGCCAGTGGCCAAAGTTGCAGCTTGAGAGGGAGACAATGTTGCTATTGCAAATTTTATTCATCATATTATCAGAAACATACAGATGCTAACATGTGAAGTCCCTTAATGCAATCCAAATTGATCCCTTTATCATTGTTTGCAGAAATATGTAAAGTAGTATAATTTTATTTTTGAAGGATACTTTTTTACTACAAAGATAAATCATAAATGTTCAACAAACATCTTCTTTGTGCTTTCTACCTAATATCATAGTTTTGAACACTGAAAATGTATAATGTGCTGAAGATTATATTGCCAATCAATGAACTCAGATTGTGCTATATTCTGTAAAGTCACTTGTTAAAGATTCTTCAAAAGGTACTATATGAAGCTATCTAATACTATGCACATACACACATTTAGGTTTACAAGACACATAATGCCAATAAGTCTTACTTAAATTGCATATAATATATAATAAGTTTTATAATGGCAATATTGATGCTATTATAAAACATATATAACTTTGATTGATTTTGCCCGTCAAAACTGGGAAGCCTATAAGGCAGATTTGTAGCTCAAAATTGATGCTTGGTAACCTTTCATTATTCATGTTTAACTTCCCAGAAAGAGAACCTGTACATTTAATGAGTCACTGGAAGGCAAGGAAGGGTACATAAATACTTTAACCGTCCTGTTGGCTGATTTTGTAACGTAACGCTGAATACACTGGCTGACACCATATTACTGACTTCGAATGAGCGATGAAAATGTGTTTGCCTATGATTCTTTGGTCAAGGTGCCTTACAGTCTACACAGTCCTGCTATTTCTTGCAAGAACAGGTAAGTGGCCATGGGCAGCCACATGTGCACTTGAAATGTGTAACACTCCCAAAGTATTTTTTACCAAATAATCTTTAGAAAATGAAAGAAATTCCAGAAGGCTTAACATGCACAGGTAAACACTGGAAACTCATCAGTCATCAGAGTGACAACTTTATGATACCTAAAATAGCAATCTTGGGTTGTCATAGCTAGCTTTGATATTGACATCTCTGGAGCACATTCATATCCGGGGGCAAAAGTCCAGTGGCCCGTTGCACAATACTGACCAAAACAATGAAAATCAATTAAACAAACTTTCGTTGTTACTTTCCTCGTAACAACGACCATTTTGGCACTCAAAAGAATCTTATTTAGATTGGTCTTAAAGATGTGTAACATTTTACTGATGTTTTCTTATTTTTCCCCATCATATATTAAGTTACAGAATTTAATTTCATCCAGTAGAAACAGAGTTATTAGGGTTATCGTAACAATGATAACTAGTGCTGTTACAACATTGTTCTTAAAGTTATCTTAAAGTGATCACAACAGGAATAATCCATGTGCAACGGGCCAGGGGGGGTAATGGTCCTGGGGGCAAAGGCCCTGGGGGCAAAAGACCTGTCACCATTACTTTTACATGTGCATGACATGATATCTTTTAATCGTCTTACATTTCTAGACAAATATTTCTGAGGCTTGTAGCCAAAACCTAGTTTTCATGAGTTTTAGATTATAGTTTGCTTTTTGTAAAGTTCTGCTCTTGTCTTTAATTTGTTCCAATTTCCCCATGTAATCCATAGTTCATTTGTATTTTCGTTTTAAGATGAGTTTCCTATTGCACTTCTGTTTCCAATAATACTATATTTGCTTCTGAAAGGACTAAGATGAGAGAGGCACTGGATAAAACTTATATAAAGTACCTAAAATATTCAGTGAAACCAGCCTATGCTTCAAAGTCAAAATTATTTTTTAACAAGCTGACTGGTACTGTGTCTGATGACAAGGTGATGCTTTTCGTTGTCAAGCAATGTGGTCGTCAAAGCATGCAATTAATAAACTAGTTCTAAGAAAGACTATCAATTAATTTTTAATGTGTATTTGCATTGTTTGTGTCTCTGTGTCTTTGTTCACAAAATAAAACATATATTTAAAAGTCTAGTTAGAGAATCACAAATTAGATCCAAACTCTATCCAAAGTACGTCCTAAATAAGTTACTTAAGAACATGTAAAAGACTAAAAGAAAGACGATAGAGTTTATATATTACCAACTTATATCTAAAGGATTTGCCAAGCAGGAATGCAACGTCATCATAAATTCTCAACATCACTAAAAACATTGCTTTTTACTCACTCCAATCCATGCGATTTTGGGGCTTAATGACATAGATGACAAATGTAGAAGAAGTCTCAAACTTTCTATTGATGAAAACAGCTTTTGAATATTCCAAGTAGAAGCTGAGATATGGGTTTCTGAATATGATAGGGTCAGACACCATAAATCCATAAAAAAAATACTTAACAAAGAAAACCAAGCGAGGTACAAAGGGTTGATAATAGAGCGAAATGCAAGTAGTATGATACATAACTAGAACAAAATGTTATAGTTTTTGTTCTAATTTAGATATTTCTAAGCTGCTTTTTGAAAATTGTAGCTTGACAGTCCTTCTTTTCTGTTTTACTTATTTTAGAATTTTTGTCACATGACCTAATTTCCATGGCAAACCATTTCTTCATCTTACCAACATATGTATGTTTTGACGTTCCTTTATTTTTCTGTTAACCGCAATGTAAATATTGGCTGTAGACCTATCAAAGTGTATGTCAAATTCGAATGGAAGGTCACTAATGTATCTGTTAAGTGAAAGTGTAACAAGTAACAGATCTAGACTTAACAAAAAAGTGTGGTCACCAAACTTGCCCATTATGTTGCTGCTCGCCTGGGATTCCCATAGCGATACTCCGTCTTTGTATACAAAATACTGATTAGTAATAATATTGATACATACTAACAGTATACTGCATAATGACAGCATTAGTGCTAACAGTTATTTGAA
Source organism: Lepidonotus clava (assembly GCA_936440205.1). Lineage (NCBI taxonomy): Eukaryota > Metazoa > Annelida > Polychaeta > Phyllodocida > Polynoidae > Lepidonotus > Lepidonotus clava. The sequence goes on from OW387141.1 coordinate 6,814,832, forward strand.
AACCATCCTCATGGTTAAGTGACTGATTGCCTGTTGCCATAGATATTATAATACAGTAGACTGATTGACCCATGCCTACATAGCTAGGGTTGCTTTGAACTCCTTAGTAGGAGAGCTGGGAAACAGCCTGTTCAATAAAACTTATAAGGACTTATAAACTCCTAATTGGTTAAAATCAAATCGATAACCTTTGTTGTTGAAACATTCTTTTGAAATAACATACCATGAATGCACTAAGATGATATATATGTAAAAGGAAACAAAGTTTTGTACTATTGAAACATATTTATAAACATTATTCTTACACCATGCAGATATATGAAGTTACAAGTTGTCTAATTTGAGTAAATTACATATGCCAAAAGATATCCCCAAACTTGTTCTACTCACTCATCTGAGGTTGAGTTCCATACTAGGTGGCATAAGCCCAACTCGCCATGGTGAACGTGGGTTTTTGTAGAGCTCTTTTTTTATTAATTTTTTTTTTATTGAGATCAAAGGCTTCACATACATACATGTTCTTCCAGCCTATTAACAGTAGATGACCGCAGTAAGTGTGTGTGATATGAGATGAGCCACAGACTTCGCATCAATGACAATAAACATTCCCATAGACATAACATAGTAAGACAATCAATCTGCGAACTTTGGAAACGTTAGGTTATCGTAGGCCTCTACGACTTGGTCTCTTGCAAAATTATTCAACATGTTTGATATTTTCGTAGAGATCCTGTATGATTCAAGACAAGATTGCTTGCGAAAATGATCGTAAGCTACCCTGAATCCCAGTGTGAATGCTATGCGAACATTTTCTTTAGCTTACGATCATTTTGTCATAGCTGAGACTGTTTGCAAATCCTTGAGATAAAATTTTCGCTGGCTTCTACGACACAAAAATATGCCACGGCGAATGGGGCTTCAGTCTAGAATCTCGTCTATTGGTCCCCATGTTATGCCATTGACTTGAAAGGGTTCTTCCCCTCAGCATTATGGTTAAGTAGGATGTCAAAATAGGTGAAGTTCTTTTAACATATTCATGGTTAATATTTTCAAAATATTGGTTTCAGGTGAAAGCAGAGATGTCTGCTTCTTCCGATCTAACTACAGAGGTCATGTCGGCTCTGCCCGGGGTGGATGCACCGCTGCAGGGGCCAGCCTTGCAAAGATCCTGAATGATAGTGAAGTTCAGCAGGTTCAAGAATTGGTCAGGTATACAATAGTTTTCAATTACTATAAAGTGAGTGAGTATTGGCTGTTTTATGACAAAGTGACAGCCAAGGTCATTTATATGGCAAAAACAAATTGAATTCTGTCTTTGGTGATCGTATCTATAAGATGAAGGTGACAGCGCAGGCAAACAGTAGGGTATCAAGACCTGGAAATCATTTTTGCTGTACCTCATCCCTTAATGAACCAAGACACTAACTGGGAATTGAACCCAAAGAACCACTTGGTCAGTGCTGGATCCCCCTATTGTCGCCTTTTATGATCAACCTGGTACCCCTAAGGGGGGGAAAATTAGAGAGGCTTCATGATCAGTTTAAAGCACTATGAATAGTATATAACATATAAAATCTAATTGATACTAAAAAACATGATTTATTATTCTTATGTAATTTGACTTCCCTAAAAATTAAAAGAAATTGCCATTTATTAAACTCAGTGTTTCAGTGGAAAATGAAGGGTGTTTGGTTAAAACACCAAAACTAAAATTACAAGGAACCAACCACCTTGTCAATTTAAGGTGAGAACACCTAAAACCAAGGATATTTGGATGAATTTAAAAAGTGCACTAAAGATATTTCGGCGCATGAATAAATGGTATTTCTCTTGGTGAAAGATAATGGAGTTTGAGCATAAAATGTACAGGCATGGCATTCATTGGAATTATATTCATTTCATGGTTCAATGTTATTTAAATGTCATTGGTTCCTATATTATATCACAATATTATAGCACTGTAATTATGTAAAGGTAATATAAACCAAGCTTCGATACCTTAATTGCATATGCCATTTAAAAATGATAATATTGAGATATGATATTCATGATTGAAAATAACCTTGTAACGACCTTTCTGAAGATGACAATTAAATATTACCAGAAAAAAGAAAGATCTTTACACTTTCTAGGGCACCATTCCACAAAAAGTTATACAACATGCATATTGGATCTAAATTTCATTCCAAAGGAAAGATACTTACAAAGTTGTCATATCTTCATATTGTGCACAGGCATGTAAAAGTGTGCCTATATATATATATATATATATATATATATGTGTGTGTGTGTGTGTGTGTGGTGATCCCCTAGTTTTTTTAATACTTTACAATAGAATACATCCTCATGCACATGGTGTAAACTTTTAGAGCAATTTTCAATTTTCATTTTTTTTTATGTAGATCTTTACTTTAAAATTCTTATATTTTGAAATAACTTGTTTTGCATACTTTCAAGTTAAGAATATGTATAACAACATTGAATTTTACAAATGTGCATGACACTTTCTACCTATAGTGGACTGGAAGCTAACAACGTTTGGTTTGGTGGACATAGAGCGTCAACACGTCAACGATGGAAGTATTATGATGGAACATATATATCTTATACAAACTGGTATAATGGGGGGTTTGACGTAAGTAAACAAGCTTAAGCTACTACAGAAATGCACTAATTCAAATGACTTTGCCCTCTTAAGATAAATCAAGCCAGTGAGTGAGTGAGTGAGTGAGTGAGTAATGGAAGTTTTACGCCTTACAGAGAGCCAGGGTATCTTTAATGGAGAAAACAAGCAAGGACAAGTTCTGATTTTCAGACATGTGTTTTGACTTGCTTTGGTCTTTGGTGATAGTATCTATGAGATGAGGGTGACAGCGCAGCAAACAACATGGGATCAAAACCTGAAAATCATTTTTGTTGTGCATCAGTGAACCAAAACATTAACCGGGAATCAAACCCAATGAACCACTTACTCAGTGCTGGGTCCCCCCTATTTGTGCATGTGATCAACAGGGGCTACGGGGGGGCCTATATTCTTCCCAGGAGCAGAAGCCCCACCCTGGTATCCCCAAGGAGGGGAATCAAGCTAGTGAAAATGTGCAGCAATAGCAATATCTTGCAATATTAGATAGTATTTATCAATTAATATGTTGAATCAGTGCATACAAAAACAAATTCAATATAAATCTCTTTTATCCTACGTTTACAAGATTTTCACTGGTTGACGGACATCCACTGTTTCATAATACCAATCGTAGCTACTATATTTTTGAGGAACCCTTACGATTTTCTCATATTCCATGACAAAATGATCATAAGTCACCTCCAAACCAACGTGAGTCACCCCCAAACAATTGTAATTAAGTCACCCCCAAACCATCATAGGTCCCATCAAAACCATTGTAAGGGAAGCCGAACCACCATAAATCAGACGAGGCAAAATCTTGTCTTAAGCTTGTGAAACAGAAATATTTTCCAAAACTGTTGGATAGCCAATTTCTTGAGTTTTACCTGCAGGTTAGCCTTGATCAGAGTGCATGCTGGGAAATATGCTGACAATGCACAATGCTTAAGTATAGGAATTTTCATTAATCATTATGGTATGATTTGTGGTATTATACAATGGAACAATATTTTTCATTATTTTTCATTTTGTACCTGTATGTATGTTATATTTTTTTAAGTTGGTTCATTCATAATAGCTACATATGTTGAAAATATTTGTATATTTTCCCGTGTTTTTTTCAACAAACTCGGGCCATATTAACCTGCAGGTGCCTAAAATACTGAAAATCAGCTATTCGTAGTAGGGAGCATTATGAAACACCCCTCAGGTCACATTGTAGACCTTGTGCAAACCTGGTCACGTGACCACTCTTTAGTGATCACCACATGCTCTACAAGTGTTAAGGCTATGTTCCATTATGTATCATTTCACTTGCATTAAGCATTTTACTTGCATTTATTGACATGAACATGAGTTAAAAACAAGGAAAACACAAGCAATTTCAACAACACAAAGTTGAATATAGAGTTTGCTTGCATTCTACTCGCGTTTCCTATAATATTTTCTATGGAATGCTTGCGTTCAGATACCAACATGTTGGTATCTAAATGCATGTAAACTAGAAAACTATAAGGAACACAAGTGCCACTGAACGCAAGATGGAATATATCCTTTAACTGGCAACCCACACAATTTGTATACTGGAATATGGAGAATTTTAACATGAATCAGTGTAGTGTATTATCAATGTAAACATTTGCTCCTCTTCACAGCACCGTTATAAGTGGATACTTACGTCAATAACAACAGGCAAATGGTACAGCGTTGACTGGTGGAGAGGATATCACTTTGTATGTGAGACAGACAAAGGTAGTTATCCTTAGGAAACCTTGCCCATCATTTTTCAAACGCCTACTCTTTATTGAATTAGCTTCTCAAGGATATTCTGAAAATATTTCCAAAATAAAAATTGCAAAATGTTGAAGTTTTAGTGAATTATAGAGGAAATAAATTAATATTTGGGTATTCCCTAATTTCTGGGCTGGTCAACACTCCCCTTGCTACGTCATAATAATGGGATATCCCTTTCAAAGGAACTTGGGAATTTCAGGTAATTGAATTAATTAAGTTTAGTAAAATGTGCATTAATGATAGCTTATATGGGGGCTAAATAAAAATATGTTATGTTTATGCTTAATTTCCTTTCTATACAGAATTTAGGCTCGGGAATTCCCTTTTATTTAAAGCTTGTGACGTCACAAATTTGGGGATTTCCCTTAAAAACACATAATATAGAGCAAATATTGAAGTCTCTAATTCTGTCCTCATTTGGAAAATCCTCAAAATATCTCTAGCCCCATTTGTCCTTGCTACACTTTTCATGCTCAACGTCATTGAATTATGTGAAAGCTTTCCTTTAAATACACACCTGGTTTGATTGTTATTCAAATCTACTGATGCATTTCTGGAAAGTCAAAAGTCTACAAAGGATGTGATTGGTAGGTTGCTATTGTAGCACACATATACAATGTTTGCTAGATTGTGGCTGTGTATGTTGTTTCAGTTATTGGAGTATTGTCAACATAGAACATCAAATATTCTAATTACACTTTCCAGGATTGAATATTGAATATTCTCTCTATTCTGTGCCCTTACAAACATCAAATAGACTTTATCTCAGTGACATTGCTATCTATTACATAATACATGAACTTCATTTCAGCTATTTTTGACTTGATTGTTATTTCAGTGACTAATGTATCTTCCAATGGTTCCTGCTACCAGTCGCCACCTGATGTGGATCATGCCAACAAATCAGAGAATTCTACTCATGTCACCTACACTTGTCATGAGGGCTACCATTTTGTTGGCGGGAATCTGACTAAGACCTATGACTGTGGTTGCGCTTCACTAGCCAATCTCCTACCATGTGTTGGTAGGTTAAATGTTACTAAGTTATTTCTTATGGAGCATCCAGTTTAAGATACTAATCATAATAGATTGTTATCTGATTATCAGAAGAAATCCCACTACTTGTGAATATTTACTTTTTACCTCTGTACCACTTCGGTAAAGAAAATCTTGTTATTTGGATCTTGTTGACGGGTACACTTATACACACACACACATATATATATATATATATATAAATGCATAAGTACATATATAATATAACCGTTAATTACTGGTGCATCTTGCACATAATGCTCAAATCTGGAAGAAAAATGTTTGTGTGTGGAAAGTAAGGGAGTATTAATAAGTGTGCATGATGATTGAGTAGTCTAAAACTTTATCGTTAATGAACTTCTTTTTCCAGAAATCAAGCGGAGTGTGTGTTTTGAAACATCCCCAGGCGTCCGATTGTTCTTCTTCCAGGCATATCAGAAATGTCTTTTTCACAATATGAGCTTACCAAGTGTGTACAGTCAAGATGAAAATGATGAACTTCAGACTTTAGTAGCAGCAACAGGGTAACTTTCATTGTTAAACATGCGTTTTGTGTCATTTGAATTATGCTACATTGTTCTGTTATTTTAAAAAAAAGATTTGCTCTAAATATGGCTTCCGTATCGGTAAGCAAGTTAATCAGACACAACGAATGTATAAGAGTTTGGACTCAACAATTTTATCCTGTGAAATAGACAATATAACAGCAAACACATACAATATATAACAGGAGTACCCTATAGGTTTTTAAGTGGCCCACCACGTGATATATTGTTCATAGGTGTGGGTGGGTGGGTAATAAAAGGAAAGTCACACGTCCATACTCAGTGAGTGGTAAGTCTGGAATGGCGGCCTGGAGGCCTGTAGGGCGGAAGTGACGTAGTAAGGGTGAGCCTCTTTCTGAATTCGCACCCTGATTAAAGGCAATTTTACAATTACCGCCTAACCAGACACAACGAATGTATAAGAGTTTGGACTCAACGATTTTATCCTGTGAAATAGACAATATAACAGCAAACACATACAATATATAACAGGAGTACCCTATAGTTTTTTAAGTGGCCAAACAAGTGTGAATGTATCTGGGGATGGATGTGTATAAGCGTTTGGGGACGTACGCGTTTACAGCATCACTAGTCCATGTTCCGTGTTGCATGACATGGGACAGGGGAGCCTGTCGTCGAGCGCATTCCTGGGCGCCTGAGCGACGCAGGGAGTGTACTGTTGCCGTGCGGGCGGCGGGGTGACCAATGCCCGCCAGGCCTGCGCGGATGTAGGTGGTGAGGCGCGCTGGTGTAAGAGCCACTGTCTGGGTCAACATGAAAGCCGGGGCCTCCAGGGGCAAGGGAAGAGAGTTTACATAAGCTCTCCAAGCGCGCACGGGGCAATAGCGGGAGCCGACAAAGGGGATCGGGATACTAACCCGGTTCTGCGTGTCCGAGATAGTTTTTGATGAGTTAAGGGTCAGCCATATGACATGTCCTTCGTCTTGGAAGTCGCCCCGTGTGAGAGCATGAACCTTACCGGGGCCCGAGGTAGGGAGGAGATTAGACTGTCTGAGAAATGTCGCGAACCCAACGAGGATCGCAGTCCGCGCAACAAGCGCGTAGCCACCCATCTCTGCAAGAAGATCGCACAAGAGTTTAAGTGAGTGAAGGTCAATAGCCGGAGCCTGGGTAGGTACATGGAGGGAGGACCGGGTGACTCCCCTCAACATGTTTTGTATGTGGAGGGAGGAGAAGGAGGACACATCTCCTCCAGCGTGGGTGACGTAGGTCTTTGCTCCCGAAATATAGTTGCGGACAGTGGCAGTGTTTTTAAAAGAGTTGGCCAAATATTGTATGTATAAAAGGATGTCTAGTATCGTTGGAGTTAAGAAAGCAAGGTCGTATGTAAACATAAAAGACAGGTAAGTACGTGCCTGTCGAGTCCTATTCATAAGAGTGCCTTGAGTGAAGGCCGTTGCATAAGTAGTCGCCATCTGGTGGTACAGCGGGAAGTCATCGATGTCTGAAATTACAGGTGCGAAGAGATGAGATCAGACAGAGGCACAGGTGTAACACGAGTCAGTTTCAAGTCAGCGACAAGGGAACGGGCAAGCTCTCTTAATTGGGGGTTAAAGGTTTCCCTACTTAGGGCGTCAGGGAGGACCAACTCAGTCCCGGGTGTGTGGGTGACAAGGACGTCGAGGTCTTGGAGGGCCGCCTTAAGCCAGATCTCCCGGGCGCACGCCGCGAGGACTGGGTCTCGCGTGCGCCCCGTGTTCAAGGCGTACATTGCGCCCATGTTATCCGTGAGGACTAAGATCCTTGCGCCCCTAACCTGAGGTGGGACGAGTGTTTTTATGGCTTGGACCACGTTAAGGGCCTCCAGTTGCGAGATGTGGTATTGTTCCGCTGCCTGAGTGGGAAAGGCCATGCTGTAGAAGTTGGCGTGGTCGTGCCCTCCGGCCCCACGGAGGCAGGCGTCGCACTGGAGAGTGATGTCTGTCGTTTTGGGCTCGATCATGAGGCGACGGTTACATTGACGCGCAAAAGCGACAAACCAGTCGAGGTCTTTCTTAAAGCCTTCGGTTATGTGAACGGTACCGTCCTGACTGCAGTTCCTGAGGCACTCTAAAATCCACGCCATGAACTTGCGGCCTGGCCTCACGCAAGTTGCCACAAAATTGAGTTTTCCAGCTAAAGACTGGACCTCTTGTTTTGGGGCTCTAGTCCTGTGCCGCCAGCGGTCGGCGTGGTCCAGCACTTCTTGTAAGCGGACCTCCGGGATGGTGATAGTCAGGTTCACTGTATTAAACCACAAGCCCAAGAACTCCAGCGTGGTGGTGGGGGCCGTGGTCTTCTCAGGGGCCAGACGGAGGCCCAGCTCTCCCGTAGTCGCCTGGAACGTGGCGAGAGAGGAGGCGGCGGCGTCCCTAGTTCGTGAGACACCGCAAAAATCGTCTACGTATGCGAGTACGGTATAGTTTTGCTTGTTCATGAGATAAGTAACCGCGTTTGACACGCGCTGCTGAGCCCCTCCAGAGCAGAGGCATCCGAAGCTGGGGCAGGTATCCAAGAACACCTGACCTTGGTGGCAGAGAGCCAATAGGGGGTAATCGAGTGGGTCGATGCGCATCTGCCTGTATGCTCTTTCAAGGTCTGCTTTCCAAAGGAAACAGCCGGGTCCAGCGTGGAGAATCTCATCTGCCAAGTCCAGCGGGGAGGGGAGGGAGTAGGAGAAATGTCTTCCCTGGAAGAAATTCTTAAGGACACCGTCGTTCACACTCCTCCCTGGGGGAAACGACAGGTCTATAATCACCCTCTTGCCCGTACCAGACGGCTTGTCCCTCGTCATGAGAAGGGAGATTTTAGTCCAGGGGGTGAAAGGGGAAGTGCTAAAGGGGCCCAGCATCGCGCTCATCTCCAACTCCTTGTCAATAAACTTGTTTATCGCGCTTGGATGGCGTAATGCGGAGGCGTGATTCCTAGGGGATGACAAGGGGGGTTTTGGTGCTGTGAACGTGACGGGCCACCCGTATCGTAGGTATTCACAGATCTCGCGATCATGATAGTCTACCAGGAGTTCGTCCCACACGTCGCATTTTAACTGAGAAGGGATCGGCAGACGGGCGCTCATATAGTTGGGAACGCCAGTTGCCAGCACAGCAGCGTATATGCCCATGTGTCTCGGGGCGACGGCCCGGGCCTCGTCAGTGGGGTGAGGCCAGTTATCCGTAATATAATGGTGGTAGTCCAGCGGGCCTAATTGCATAGGCATACCAGCGGCGGTGGGAGCTGGCGTGGGTTCAGTGTGGGCCAGGTCAGTGTCAATTACCTGGCCGGCTGCCCTATAAATAGGAATCGTGTTTAATTGAGGTACAGCGGTACGGTGGGCTAACTTGGGGTCAGCGCGGTGAGTGTCAACAACAGAATGTGGGTCAGGGGGAGTCACGGGGGGGTGCGGAACTGGGACGCCCGGCGTGGGTGAGTCTCCAGTGCACTCGTCTGCAACCACCAGCAGAGGGGGGCTGCCCTCTAGTTGCTCCCAAACCCCGATCCGGAGCCCCCACCCTGCTTCTTGTTCCTGTCGTTAAATCTCTTGGTCTTGCACTGGTGGAAGGGGTGCGGGAGAAGGGCACATTTATTTGGCAAACAGTAGTTACAAATGTGCAGGTGTCGGTACCCCCCCATTACATGACACGCCGAATGCGTGCACTTTCCATGCTGGTACTCTTTACATGGAGGGCCCGGCTTCCCATGCTTAACACTCTCCGGGATCTCATATACACGGTCTTCTTTCTGGGTTTTTTGTTTGGGGATGTCACGGTCTTCCCGCTTGGCCATGTTAGTATGGGCCATCTGGGTCTGAAGACGGTCTATGGCATACGTGTCCGGCCAGGTGAGGCGCTTAGCCGCCACGCGGGCGCATACCTCCTCCGACCAGGCCCTTATGCCATCCCAGCTGTACGTCTTGCTATCCTCAGCCACCTTTTCCAAGTGTTGGTTCATGTACGGGAGGTCCGGATCGAACGGATCTTTTGACCGAATTAGTTGGATAAAGCCCCAGAAGTATTCACCCATAGAGAGCTCGCCCATTACCGTTTTCTGGCGTTTATTCCCCCTTGTCACGAACTGATGAGGAAACTGACTGTGCTTACCGGCCGTGGACGCGAAGGGGGTTGCCACCGCCTGGAGGGCCTCTGCGACCTTCTTCGTGAGGGAGGCGTCGTCGTCCAGGTCGTGGATGCTCGTCGGTCTATCCCAGTCTTGTAGGTGGTGTTGTGTGGGAGCCGTGGGAAACGCCAGGTTCGATGATCTAGGTGACGGCCGACTGGAAGCCGTCGGCTGGGCCGCTGAGTAGGCCCCCGCCACGACAGGCGGGGCCGTCCACGGCTGAGCTGTCGTAGGGTGCCGGCTCCGGGACAGTCCCGTCACGGGGGGATGAATGTTCTGTTCGCCAGTTTCAGCCACCGAGGTAGGGCGTGGCTCTCCCACCGGAAACATATCCAGGTGAGCCTGAGTGACCGCCGCGGCAGACTGCCGGGGCAGCGTGGGTGGCTCACTCTGGGTAGGTGGCGGAGACAAGATGGCGGCCTGCAAGGTCGCCGGAGTAGGGGGCCGAGGCACGCTCTGGGCCGGAGGCGTAGTCAGCTTGGTCAGCATCTCAGCAATGGACGTTAGTTGGGTATTTTGCGTCTCCAAACGCGCGTCCATGCCTTGAACTTGCTTGCCGAGGTCCTCAATCGCTGTGGCATTCTGTGCCACGGTCGGCTTCTTCTTTTTGGGAGGCGCCGTTTCAACATGGCCGTCCTGCTCTGAGGCCGTGCCGGTGTCCTCACTCACGGCTTGGGCCCTCGTCCTCTTGCCTCGATTCATGGTAATCCAGTGGTTTGGTACACGTACCTTTCAGTGGAGCCTGGTTCAGTGAGATTCCAGACCTACAAACTTCAGTGAGCCTCCGAGCGGAGTTATGGCGGAGATAAAAGGAAAGTCACATGTCCATACTCAGTGAGTGGTAAGTCTGGAATGGCGGCCTGGAGGCCTGTAGGGCGGAAGTGACGTAGTAAGGGTGAGCCTCTTTCTGAATTCGCGCCCTGATTAAAGGCAATTTTACAATTACCGCCTAATGATACATATTTTTCCATGTTTCCTTAAATATTTTTTCCATGGTACCAGTGGGTTCATAGAAGGGGGAATTTAACAAGCATATCTTGGTTCCAAGAGGAATATCTTAAAATGGTATGCACCACTTTAGATATTCAATTTCCTATGACTGATAATCCAAAGTTCAAGGTGCTTTATCTGCTATGAGTGTTTTTATTTTTTTGCAATAACGAGGAAAAGAATGATAATAGCATTTGATTTTCTTGTTATTAGTAAGTGCTGTGGTTTTACTCCATAAAGGGAAAAAAGTATGTGCATATGCACATGTGCAATGTTTCAGTACTTAACTTATATGTGGCAAATCCTGTATACACCCCTGCTGTTTATTGATGCGTTTTCTTTTTATAGACATTCGCATGGTCACATGGATGTAGACTATCCAAATTCTTGGAGCTTCCAATGGAGGAATGGAAGTAAAATGATCTACATGAACTGGCACAATACCCAGCCTGGTCGCATAACTAAAATTGGTACTGCAATGATATCAGGGAGCACTGGGGAGTGGTCAACTTATACCCGTTCTAATCGTTATTGTCGGTTTAGTGTGATTTGTGAATTCGCCAAAGGTAAGTGTATACATCATATTTCATTCAAATTATTTCCAGGGGGCTGCAATCTTCAATTCCTCCAACCACGGATGGCCAATTTCTTTAGTTTTACCTGCAGGTTAGCCTAGATCAGAATGCATGATGGGAAATGTGCCGACAAACCACAGGGCTTAATCATAGACATTATCACCAATCATGGCATTTTGTTATGTTTATGATGGTGGACACCAATATCAACTATTTTATCATATATATGTATATGTTTATCATTTTATGAGTTGGTTTGAAAATCCATTCATTATTTATAGAAATATGGCAATTATATGTACATTTTCTATAGATTTCCATGTGTTTTTGTCTGCACAATTAACCAAAATTAACCTGCATGTGTTTAAAATACTATAGATCAGCTATCTGTGGTATTAAAAACTTTAAGAAAGTCAGACTTCTATAAATCAAATTCTGTATATATTGATCGAGTAATGCAAAGGTCAAGGTAGAGCAGGCAATGTAATTTTTGAAAGACTTTCCTGAAAAGTAATTCATCTCAATTTTAGACACAGAATGCAGTGAACCAGCACCAACTTTGGACCATGCGACAAAGATTGAGAACGGCACTCATGTAACGTACACATGTGACACAAACTATGCCATGGCCGATGGGAAGACGAATATGACCTTCACTTGCGAATGTGCTGCTGCTGTCAGGCTCCATGAATGCAATCGTAATGTATCACCTTACTATATTTTAAATAAACCTGGAGGGAAAGGCAAAGAAATGTCATATATGCGTATAATTGTTGGGTCCTATTTACATAACAAAACTAATGATTGATGATGTTACTGTGATAATAGTCACAGATTCTTTAGATCCTGAAAAGAAAAGTTAATTAATTGAATTAACTTTTCTTTTTGGTAACATCCAACTGTCCTATCAGGTACTTGTGACATTTTCAACAATTATTAATAACAAAATTGCATGAGGTGTGCTGTTATACCTCTGTACCTGCTGTGCCCCGTCGCATAACAAAAATAAGGAACAATTTTTGGCACATGGTCAAACTCTCCCTGTTGTGCCAAAATTCAGCATCAATTTTCACCAATTTCTAATAATTTCTCTGGGCTGAAAATTTCAGGGATTTTAGATCTAAATATCTAGTTTTCAGAACCGTTTACAGAATTAAAATCGGTTCATTAGAACAGCCACAAATCAACAGGGGGACCCATCGCTACAGGGACGTCCTTGTTTAAGGACGTCCTTGTGCGACGGTTTGGTTATGCGACGTGCCACTGTGGTGGTTTAAATAATCATGGTTGGAGTCTATGATAACCACTTGTAAACATACACGGCAAACCAGGGTATAAAGTGTCAGTTGCTTTTCACAAATATACAGTTACACTGTTTCCCTTTTTCTCTCTTCTTTCCCCCCTTTTATCCATGTATTATAATCACAATTTCCGGAAATAACCATTTTACCCTACATTTTACTTAATTTAGCCCCCCCTACCTACAAAAAGCAACATGACTACTTTAAATGAATATTACATAAAACCCCAAAAGGAAACACCGAAAAGCAACATATAACTCAGCGTGTGATATCCTTTACGTATCCTCCCACTTATGTGGCAAATGCAAAAGTTACACAATTCCACATGTTTTCCATTCATAACTCAATCAACGAGGTGGACATCCACCCCTAAGAGGATTATGTAAATCCACATGCCCTCACCATGGGGAAGTGAAGGGAAATTTGCATGTACTGATTTCTATCTAACCCCCTTTTTTGTTTTTCACTCTTTTTATTTTTTTATTTTCACACATTTGGTGAAAACACATTAACAGATGTATTGTGAACATGAATGAGTAGGTGAAATCATTAGACTGGATTGAAATTAATAGACATTTACCGGTAGCCATATGGGTTATTAAACGAGTGCCGTAACCTTGGCAAAAACAAGGATTTGTCCCTAATGTTCCTTATATCTTATATTTAGAATGAGGAAAGCAGAATGAGATGATATGGATATGGTATTGATTAATTTGACTTATTCAAATCAACCTGTGGTTTGTATAGACCTTGTGCACAAGTGGTCACGTGACCACTTTTTGGTGATCACCACGTGGTGATCCTCACCACGTGGCTGTGAATTATATCAAAAATTCAACAATTCTAAGGCACAAGGATTGTTTATTGTGACTCAGTGAAACCATTTTAAGGATATTTGGTGAAATAATACATTTTTAATCCTTCAAAACTTCAAATGATAATGATAACAAAGTGATCACCAATATGGCGGCCAGGTAATTTTGCCAGTTGTGACATCATGTGCACAACGTCTATAGGAGGAAACAGAGGAGAAAATGAAGGAAAAAAGTGGATAAAAAAGGGAAGCAGTGAAACAGTGTATTGGTAAAAAGCAAGTGACAATTTACACCCTAATCACAATTCTACCTACCACGGACAGCTGATTTATAGTATTTCAAGTAACTGTAGGTTAATTTGGACTACTTTTGTCGACAAAAACACAGCAAAAGCTATATGAAATAAACAAATAATTGTTATACATCCAAAGATGATTAATAACCTTTGAAACAGCTTAAAAATAATAAATACATAAGTATTCAAGTTGAAAAATGTTGATCATTAGTATTTCCCATGTTTGAAAAGAAATAGTGATATAATTAATGAAAAAGTCTATGCTAATTATAAAGCCTTGTAGTGTGTTGACACATTGCCCAGTATGCGTCCTGATTTACGTCAACCTGTAGGCAAATCTCAGGATTTTGGCTATCCGTGGTTAGGAGAATTCTCTGATGAACCACCAAGGGTGATATACTCATGCACCGTATTGTTGATGTGACACAATGATGGTGTCAATATTAACACATCTAAGTAGCTTGAGACGTATCATTGCTCTATTTCAGTTATGTACCGAGATGTCTGCCTTCAGCCGGTCCGCATCCTAACAGATACATTCAGAACAGATTCAATGTGTAATGAGGTCAATGCTAGTCTTGCAAAGGTCCTGAACATTGAGGAGACAAATAAGTTTATGTCACAACTAGTGTAAGTCTAACTGTTTAGTTTTCTTAGGCTTAGACTCACTTCATTTCATTATTTTTCACAATTGCAACATTGAAACTTGTTAAATATATAATTTAACAATTAATCAATCTTGCTTGGCAATTTCATTTTAAAAAAGTATTCATTCATTAACCTACAGAGTTATTAATTTTGATTAAGTCAAATGGAAAAACTGTGAGCCAATGCATCCTCATATTTCCCTTGTGATATGGTTTGTATTTGTAGGTTTCAGAATTGTCTGATCTTCCAGACATTGTTAGTCGTGATGAATACTGTAAGTCCTTTTTGTTTTCTCATAAATTTGTACATGACATGGGGCCTTCCATTAAGTACATGTGCATCAAGGAGGAGAGGTGGGTTTGGAATGTTTTGAAAAATGTGCATAAGTTCTAGTACTAATTGAATGCATCCCAGGCAAGCAGGGAAGTAACAAGCACATTCTGCGACCATACTGTTTTGGTTAGCCTGTAACCTGCCCAATTTTCACATAACAGTTATATACGTTACGTTAGGTAAAGTTGAGACTTAAAATGAAAGTTATAACAACATTGTATTTTAGTGAAGTTGAGACCTTACCAATAAAAAATGTTATAATAACGTTATTCTAATGTGAAAGAACGTCACAAGAATGTCACAATAATGTCACAGTGCGACGTCGCAATGTTAGGTTCTAAAGACGCTTTTGGGTGCCATTAAAAGAACTTAACAAGAACCAAAGCATAACTAAACAGAACGTTATAATAACGTTATTATAGCGTCATATTCTTGCTTGGGATATGCTTTAGCCAAAGGGGTGATGGAGGGGTCTTATATTTTCAAAATGTGTGTACATACTTAATGGAAGGCCCCTATATACAATGCTTATATGATTTATGTATGTAATATTTTTCTCACATAATTTTGATTATATGAAAAACAATTTCATCAATTTATTTAGACTGAGGAGGTACCAAACATCTGGCGTATACAAGCAGGGAGTTTGGATGTGGGGTGACGACACTCTACTTGAATATCCCCTCTGGGCATCGTTTTATCCAACAGAAAGTAGTCTGTCAGACGTTCACTTCGCTGCATTAACGCAAGACGTCCCACCCCAGATGATCAACCTTGGCCACACCAATCTCTACTTTATCTGTGAAATGGTACCAGGTTAGTAACTTATTCTTTAACAAATGATATAACTCAGGAATGGACATCTACAGGTTAAAGATACAGTGTGGTACGTAGTGGTCCTTTCTCCTCAGACAGCAATCGTGTAAACCGGTTAAAGATACAGTGTGACTCTTGCATACACTGTTAAAATGGTGTTTAGAATTTAAATGTGTTTAGGGTATAAACATGTTTATAATCTAAATACATTAAACCATATCTGTTTAAAACCTAAACACTTGTAACTTCTAAACATGTGTAGGTTAACTTTGCTTATAATTAATCTAAACGCATAACATCAGTTGTGTTTAAAAGCTAAACACTTGTAACCTCTAACCATGTTTTGAATGGGACATGTTTAGAATCTAAACACATAATATCAAATGTATAATATGGAAAAGAAAAATGGACACTTTGGGATTAGAACCCACATTCTCTATATTCAAAGTAGAAGCCTAACCAACCGAGCTAACTTGGACTGCATGCAGTGCACACTGGCATAGTCAGCACCAATGAGTAGGATCAGTACTACTATACAGGTATTCAACATTAGACAGACATTCAGTCAGTACTCTCATACCCCTACTTATTCAGTTAAGTAGCAAAGCTGGGCTGAGTCTACCTACAGGCCTCCATAGCTCAGTGGTAGGGCATAGGCTTCATATGTAAGGGGCCCTGGGTTCAAATCTCGGCTACTGAAGTTATCAAATTACTACTATGGAGTAGTTGTACTATAAGTGGTTTGCAACATGCCATCCATACTTTTGGCCATGATTAGTAAAATAGTTTTTTTCAAACACTTACGAATTTGGAACTTTGTGATTAAATATGTTAGATTTTTAAGTTTTTGTAGCGTCATTAAGATAATCACTTCATTGGCCTGCTATTCTAGGTACGGTCAACCAACCAGAACACCCCTAAAACATTTACAAAATGTTTTAAAACACCTTTTCAGTATGATTAACATGTAGACACCTTTTTAGTACAAGAACTTTATAAGCTATACCCCTGAAGGTTTTACCTCCAACAATCAAACAACCCATGCAAGGCTAAACCAAGAAGGAAGGACATGCTTGGTTATTGGCTCAATGATCCTGTAGTGTTATTACAGGAAAAATAAAACTTTCAATGCTGTTAACATTACATCTGGTGTAAACTGTATGGCATAGTACCATAGCAGTGTTTTACATGTGCAATCTACGTTTATTTTTTTTTACACACTATGGTATATTATTGTTAAATCTAAAATGGTTTTCATCCTTAAGAATGAAAGTACACTATACATATTATGGTATAACACAGTTTAACTTAACACCTAACCCTAAACACCTTGAAGACCTAAATGCTTCATAGATAAACACCTAAACATCAAAAATTTCTAAATACTTAACAGCTAAACATCAAAAAAGCATAAGCGTTTTGATTCTAAACACCTTGAGGACCTAAACACTTCATGGGTAAACAGCTAAACATCACACATTTCTAAACACTTAACCCTAAGCACCAATAATTCTAAACATGTTTAGGGAAATAAAGTGTTCCAGAACTGGATGCGGTGAAGTGTTTAGGAAAGTGTTTAGGTTCTAAACACTTGTTTTAACAGTGTATAGCTATGGAAGAACTGGTTGCCTACTGACGTATGGCAGATTTATTGAATTTTCATAAACCATTCATATTTGGTTTTATTCAATCAATGGCAATTTTATGTATCACATTGTAATTCTATTTTTGATTTCACATACTGATTTTACTCATTAAATCTAAAACAACTAACTCATACCACTTAAGAATGAGTTAACAATGTATAAACCTATAGAGTTACCTTGTGTTCTTCCCAGAGTGGGCCTCTAACCTGATAACTAAGGCCCTGGCAAGCTTTATAAGGGATCCCTGGTTGAAATCCTCACAGAATTTCTAATAAGAAATATAATAGCATTAGTTTACATACTGAATACAATGACCTAAAACTCATGTCAAGATACACACTGGGAGCACCAGAAAATTAATGATGTTAACAGATTAATGAATAGTGCTCGAGTTTAAGATATAAATCAAGGGTCAGATCGCATGATACCAAGAACCAGTTTTTGTAGATGAAAAGTTACTCAGTATCAATAGGATGGGGCACAAGTGGAGAAGCTAAAGGACATGTGGCTTACTAACTCAAAAATATATACATGTATATAAACCTCATTTCATTATAGTCAGGCTTCCCAAGGAAAAATACAATCAGCATTCTGAAAGTTAGTTATCATACCTTAGACCTGCCCTCCTTGTTTATATGTTAGCACAATGATAATAAAAGGAAAGGCTAATTTCACCCTAAAAGTTAGATCACAAAAACCAGGTCAAATGATGGCAAAATATTTGACTCCTTCCAGACGAAACCTGCCCTACAGAAGCCCCGATTATCCCAAATGCATCAGGTGTGATCAGTGGTCCTAACATCATCTACACCTGTAACGATGGCTATGCTTTTGACGATCTGGCCACAGAGAAGACGGTTGCCTGTGGATGTGGGAGAATATTGGAGCTTGTAGGATGTCATAGTGAGTATATGTATATGAAAATAAGTGTTTTGCATTAGAAAATTCAAAATAGCCACCCTGGAATTAGGATCACATGATCAAAAATACAGCTGGTTTTCAATTTTTTTTAATGGTTGCATATATGTATGTATATATAGTTTAAGATATAGTTGTGATGAAAAAGGCACAACGCTCTTATTGGGACCAAGATGGTTTTGGAATATCTTTAATAAAATTTGAAATTAATTCTATAAAATCTAATGTCATCATTTATATGCACATTTAAGATTTAAGAACAATTTGGATGCAACCTATGTGGAAATCACATTTTACCTGGTGACAAGATAACATTAGTTGTACAACCAAAGGCAATGTTGTAACAGCATTGTTACAACGATTCTCTACTGGTCTAGGTCGTTCAATGTGAGACAGGACCCTTATTATTTACTTTTAAATACTGTTGTGCCTATATTAAGCTCGTAAATTTCTTCCAGAAACATATCGCAAAATATGCTTTGCTCATAATCCAATTCACCTGAGAATCACCGAAGCAAAGGCATACTGTGAAGCGATTGGAGCATCAATTGCAAAATCCTTTACTGAAGAAGAAAATGCTCAGCTGGCAAACTTTGTGTGAGTATTGATCTGTTGATATGAAATATGCTTCAGTATGGAAAATTATGTCTGTGGCCTGTTTCATAATTAACCTCCGTAAATTTTGAGTTTCATAAGTTACGATCACCTTTTCACCTCATCGTAGGCACAAGAGTTTTGTTTTTGCTAGCATGAGTTTGGGTTGATTTACAAGAGTTTTTGGTCGATTTACAGGAGTTTTGTCATGAAATGGCGGCTTACGAGAGTTTAAAACTAGTGCATCGTTTCTGTAAGCACAAATAAAACCTTCGTAGGTCCGAGGTTATTACGAAACACTCTTTCTGTTACTCCTGGTGATTTGCACATATTCTATGCCCAAGCAATCTAAATTATCATGAGGTTGTTAGTTTATCAGTTATATGTGCTTAAGGACCCGGGAGACTCAAGATCAAGGGGTAACCAACCTATTACCTATTGCACACTATCAGCGCCATTCTCTGATTCGGTAATCGGGGCACTTGGTGGATGTTGCACTGTAGTTATGTGTGAGACATTCTCATGCACACACACAATCTTTTTCTATTTCTATGTGAATCTCTACAAAAAGAGGGAGGGGTGTCGAAAGACCCTCCGGAACCCCTTGATCCAAAAGTCTGATTTTGTCTCCTTTTGAAATCTAAAGTTCAGACAAGGTTTACCATGGTTAAGAATTGAGGGGGTGTTTCACACTGGTCATGATTTCACTGGTCAAGATATTTAGATTTTTTCATGACTTACATTCAGACTTTATGAATTTATGTTCCTATTGTTTTCTATATATTATTAGTGTTAATATTATTGATTATTAAATAAAGGGAGCCAAAAGCAATTTAGGTTAAAAAAAATTGCAAAAACTAATAAAAATGAATGTTATGGTCATAGCCTAGGCTTATGGTAAAATATTAACTGTGAATCCAGACTTTAACTACATTAAAATAGATGAAAACTCTTCCCAGGTCAATTCTGGTGACCCACCAAAATTTGTTTGTTTACAAACATTGCTGTTTTCATGCATACATGGCCTGAGTATTATGGAATTTAAGTGAGTTTAAATGTAGTTATCAAGATTTATACTGTACCAATGGCTAAAGTTAGACTCTTAGAATGTATTTCCATAGTAATTTGAATTTCCAAATTGTTGTCACATGTTGGCACAATATTGCTTTTGACTCCCTTTAAGAACATCTTATCTTTAGTTTTGTGAGATGTTAGGAACGCATTTACCATTCCCCTAGTGTGAAATGCACCCTGAATCACTAGTTCTTTCATTATCTACTTCTTTAATACATGAAGACCTTGTTTCAGGAAACCTGGGTTCAACACCTGGCTGGGAGGAAAATGGAATGCAACTGAACGACGCTGGAGGTGGGACAATGGTGAACTTGTTGTTTTTGAAAAATGGATAAATTCACATTTTATAACTGCCTCAGAGACAACTCTCACAGCAATCCATGAAGACAGTTATTGGAAAACTACTATGGGTTCTTCTCAATCTGCTTCTGTCACCTGTGAAGTGGAGTATGGTAAACCACAAAACATTTTTCTATGATTCTTCCGTCCGAAATTAGCTGACTTGCAGCATTTTAGGGATTTTTTAGGCAAGTTAAATTTTGTCTAAATTTAATTTGCTGACAAAAATACTTGATACCCAAGTAAGAAAATGTTATTAACTGAATGTCAAAAAATATAGATGATAGATATCAAGATTTGTAACATCATCCTTGAGTAAATAAATGTTTGATAACTATTTATGTACTTGGAATATTAACTCATTGTGGATTTCACTTATTAATTGTACATGATTTTGGTATGGAATAATTGTATAGCTTGTCACTTATTATGCTTAAACATAGATTATTATGTATCATATATTATATCCTACATTATTATATACTTTCTCCACAATATATGATATGCACCTGTAATATCCTCGAAAACAGGAGTAACCTTGATAAATGTTTTGAAATAAAAACTTTTCTAAATCCCAAACATACATATTTCCAACGTTAACTTTTCATATGCTCTCACAGACAATGATGCCTGTCCTACCGAGCCTCCCGTGGTAAGACATAGCACCGCCTCGGTGAACAGCACCCATGTCATCTATGTTTGTGATGATGGATATGCGTTTCACGACAAAACTGTGGAAAAGAGCTTTATTTGTGGATGTGAGATGCTAGCCAGTGTGTCTCACTGTATGAGTATGTACACATCAATAAATTATTTCGTAATTCTATAGTTAATTATCTGCCAGATGACCAACCCCACTTTTTGGGGTGAGTTATCTGACTAACACCCCAAACATCAAGTGTGTCTTATCTAAGTTTAGCATCATTCAAGTTAACTTGAACAACAGTTGGCCAGAAACAGAAATATTTACTCAGTGGCAGTCAATTGGCATGTCAGACCCTGAGCGCTTGCACTTTATCATTTTATTTTTGTGAAAACAGCTTTTATTCTGTTATTCTGGTATTCATTAGCTATCTTAGTAATCCTGGTCAACAGTCTCAGAACTAAGTTCAGGCCTTTATTAATCATTGAGCAGGTAGCAGATATTTAAACATGTTTCTGAAAACTTTTAGATTGAAATGATATAGTGTTTCTATCATTTCCATCGAACAATTGAAATACCTTCTTCAAAACATAAAACTTCTGAAAAATAAAGTTGAGAATTAATTAATGGTACAGCCTTTCACCAATATTACAACACAGACCGATGGCGGTTACAGAAGTACTCCACCTACGTGTATTCCTAAACTTATATTTCACTTTTTTTGAAAAATAATGATACTATTGCATAAGACCAACTTTTTCATGTAGAACTGATCTACTATACTCATAACATTCCTTCAGAATTTAATGTCTAACTTGGAACTGTAATGGAAAATCACAATTTCTTCTATATAGTTGCCAACAAAACTTCCTTTCAAAATTGTATTTAAGTTATGGAAAAAAGTATTCCTTTCCGATCTTTATTTAAGTTATATCCTATTGGAAACGATACACAGAACATATTTTATATCTTTGAACAGTGCAAGCATTTTACATCATTTTAATTATATGTCAACTTATATATAAGTTCTTTAAGTACTTGTTTTGCCTGTTTGAGTAATCAAAGAATTTGGTAGCAGTAATTAGATTTGGTATCGCTGATTCATGTCATCGCACATCAATGTTTTTTGCAGTTTCCAAACGCAATGTGTTCTATATGAGAGCCATATTTGATGCCATCAGACCAATTGCCGCCATGTATTGCGAGGACCAAAATGGAACTCTACCAAAGATCTACACACTCGAAGAACATCGTATGGTGCAGAGTCTCATGTGAGTATACTAAATGTAAGCACTTAGAAGTGCATTTTGAACTAGATCACAGAAGTGTATTATTCTGTACACTGATAATGCCTATATACCCACTAAACACTTTGTGTCTGCACCCATCATTATTGTTATGAAAACACATGCTTTTGATCATTTTCTCTCTTTACATTTAGTGACTGAGTGAGTGATGGTTTTATACCATACTGACAGCCAGGGTCATTTTCACAGCAAACAAGGGAGGACGAGACTTGGTCAGTCTTTGGTGATCACATCTAATGAGATGAGGGTGATAGGGCAGGCAAACAGCAGGGGATCAAAACTGGGAAATCAATTTTGCTATACCTCTTCCCTTAGTAAACCCAACACCAACCTGGAATTGAAACCAAACCACCAGTTGGTCAGTGCTAGGTCCCCCCTATTGTCACCTTATACATTCAGAAGGGGCTATATTCGGAGCCTATATTCTTCTCAAAGGCAGAAGCCCACCTGGTACCCCCACGGGGGCCCTTTACATTGAAAAATGACAGTTAGAACTGTTTCATAGAACTCACCTGTCTAGAGGCACAGGGGGAGAGAAAGGGGGGATTTCCTAGTTTCACTTTCAGGGGTCATGGTAACTAAGCAAAACAGTTGGCCCAGTCAGGTTAATGCATGAGTTTTAAGCAATTAACTAATTCAATCTTAACTAAGTGCATATTCTTCATCTAAAGAACATATTAGTTAATAATCTGCAAATTGTCATTCAGTAGATAACAACAAACCAGTATTTGTGAAACTAGTTTAGGATTCCCCTCACTTGATTAGGCTTGGCCCTGACTGAACCCACCTCAAGTCTCAGTTTGAAAGTTTTGCTGCATATTGTCTGCCGCATATTGTCAATGTGTGAATCTTTGGCAATATAAGGAGCCATCCATACCATTTTGAGTAAATAAATCAATGACTAAACTAGTTTGATCAGGCAACAAAGATGAGCTTGTCTGCAAATGACATGGACACATATTTCTTGCTAATGTTTACTTATTTTAAAGCTCCAATGTTGTATACAATGGACTAAATAGCTCAGAAAGCATTGAAATACCAGCTTAGGGAGACAGTGATAATCATTTTCCAATCTCTTTAGGATATATTGTGTTATTTTTATGATATCATCTCTCCTTTTGAAATATAAGTGCAAAATGAGCCTGTAGTTGGTTAGGATTTAATCAGCAAAAAATGATTTCTACATTATATTTTCAATGAAATCAGATGTAACCTTCTTTAAAAAGATCCCCTTTAAGTATACCTAGGACTTGGTTTATGAATTCCAGAATTTAACCTTGGATCTTTAAGTTCTAATGATTTTGACTGAAACGACAGTTTTTCTTTAATTACTCATTGCCATGATTAATGACAATATCAAACAATATATCAAAAAATCAGGAAAAAAATTACCTTTCAGATGACATATAGCATGTTATCATATCTTACATAGTTTCAGAGAAATTTAGAAATAACGCATTTTTCATTTTTTGCTAATTAAGCACAAATTGCGTAATTAGACAGTGTTCGCATACCTAAATTCTTCGGAACCGTCTTGATTTATGGTCCCTATTATGCTATAAGATGAAAAAAATCAAGAAAATCCAGGGGGCTCACCGCGGAGGGTAAATCCTTATTTTGACTGATTTCAGGATTTGGCTCCCGGACTATTAAATGTTTTTTTTTTCATTATTCATGCACATACACTTACAGTATGTCCTGCATATATCAGCACGAGTGTTTTAATTTCCCAGTTTTAGAAATATTTTACCAACATCTTCATCTCTATTTTCTCAATAAAGTGAAGAATCAGCCAGTACCACCTACATACAAGCCCATGGAGAAGAAATGGATGGCAGAAACAGGTTTATTTGGAGCCAAGATGATCCAGTAGAGTGGAACCTCTTCAGGCATACCTACCCCAGAGCAGATAAGAATAGTTATTATGCAGTTTCTACACAATACTACGGAGAAGTCTGGTCACCAGGCCTTCATGGTTACCGGAGAGCAGTGATCTGTGAAAAGGAAATAAGTAAGTACAGATATAATTATGAACTTTTAAATTTAAGTTTGTTAAGCTCCATCCCAACATAGCGACTACACGCTGGTGACTAGTTAGTCCAAACAAAAAAAATTGTTGTGTTCAGGTAACATAGGTCGAAAAAAATAGGGTAGGTAGGTTGAACAAACTTTTTTTTTTTGCTTTTTTTTTCACTTGCCAAAGAGACCCAGGGTGTGTTCCAGAAAGTTTTCACGAAACATTTTTTCCAGTATCGTAGCCACGAAACAAAAAAGTTTGTCCAGAAAGTTTTCACGATGTATCGTAGAAAAAAAGTCTTGTCCAAAAAACTTTCACGATGTATCGTAGGTACTTCACGAAACAACTTTTGTTGCGCCAGACGCGGTTTTTCACGATACGTTCTGAAGTGAACGTAGACTTTAGAAATGCTTTTTCCTGTAATGGTACCCATCATTTCTTACTTCCGCCTGTGTCGCAAGGCTGTTCGGACCGTAGTCAACATGGGTGAGTTCTCTTTTCATCATTTATAACGTGTTTCTCGATTTTTTTTTGTACGCTCTCAGTGCAATTTGTGTCGTTAATGTCCAAAATGCCCAAATCCTCTTAATATGTAATTCTGACCAATACAACGCTTATTCCTACCCTAATTATGCTCCCAAAATGTGTCGTGGGGCGATAATAGGGGGAAATGATTGAAAATAACAGACACGCCCACTTCTACTGCTAGGGATGTTGTCGTCATTTTTATTGACTTCAGTTTTATGGTAATATTATATATACATTTAGAATTATTATTCATATTAATATAATTTCCCCCCCCCCCCCCCTAGACATTGAAAAATTATTTTTTAAATTATATATGTTCTTAACAAAATAAAATTATATATATATATATCTTTCATACGATATTTCCTTAATTTCAGTTCGTCCCAGCAACCGTTTAGATGAAAAGAAAACCAGTAGGGCTCTTCCTTTCCAGCATTTCGCCCTCAAAAGCTACCTACGGGGTGGAACGTATAACCGCAGATGGGGAGGAAAACGATGCAAGACCCATCGTGTCTACAAACCACGTAAGGATCCACGCGAAGAGTGGCCACGCATCAGGGACTTCATGGAACGCTTTCGAATCCCACCCCATTGCGTGGAAGAGCTTATTGAGGAGTTTGAAAGGAGTCCATTTCGCCCCGGCAAAGGAGCTCATGAACGTCGGGGTAGACCCATCCCACTGTTGCACAAGGTTAGAAATAAATTCCCAAAGCCTTTGAAAAATAAAGTTTTAAACCATTTGTTTTCCTGAAAAAAGTATTTGGGCGTCGAAATTAATTTGTATTCAATGTATCGTACGTACATTAGATGTATTTCATAAATCCCAAAACCATCTCGACGCCAAATTACTTTGAGTGAAATACTACAAATACAAATGTAAGGTGAGCGACGTATGAATCATTTATTAAAAAATATTAATCTTTGTTTTCCAAGGTATGCTACGCCCTTCGGTACATGGCAACAGGCTCTATGTACACAGTAGTGCAGGACACACAAGGGGGCGTGTCTAGGTCAAGTGTGAGCCGTGCGGTCCATGCCTTCATCAAGTTCCTTGTGTCAAAGTATCACAAGCACGTAAAATTCCCTAAGGTACATATACAACAGAGGGAAGAACCATTAAAAAGATATATCGTTACAGTTACGCAGAGCAAGTCCTATCTGTCATTACACCTTTATAGTAATAATCCTTCTTTCAAATATTTCTTGTGTATAGCAAATAGTCACAAATATCTTTTCCTCTGAAAACATGTGCAAGCACTCTAAGTACGAAAGTACAGTAACGTAAGAAATCTAACTTCGTTAGAAGAACCAACATCTAATTCCCTATTAAAAAATTTGTTTAGGGTGAAGAGCTACATGCCGCAGCCATCAAGTTCTCTGAACGTCACAAGGTGGATCAGTGTGTCGGCTGTCTGGACGGCACTTACGTGTCCATCAAGCGTCCTACAC
Organism: Lepidonotus clava; assembly: GCA_936440205.1. Classification (NCBI taxonomy): domain Eukaryota; kingdom Metazoa; phylum Annelida; class Polychaeta; order Phyllodocida; family Polynoidae; genus Lepidonotus; species Lepidonotus clava. The sequence continues at coordinate 6,841,230 of OW387141.1, forward strand.
GCAATGAGCATGCATACATATGCAGGAAAGGATTCCACGCACTGAATGTCCTTGTTAGTATACATAAAACATGTATATTGAATATGAGTAAACGTAATTTTAAAAACTTCTTCTCAATCCTAGGGTGAGCATAAACTTCACAATGTCTGACATTGATTACTTTTATGAATAATGTTTGTAAACCTATAAAAAATGAGACGATTTCTGAATATTCACACACTCTATTTTTATAGATCGTCTGTGACCATGAAGAGAGGATAACCTTTGTCGAGAGTGGCATGTCCGGGTGCCAGCACGATCAAAGTGTACTGGAGTACAGCGACCTCGGTTACCAAATGACCCAGCGAAACAGACTCCAGAATTACTTTCTCCTCGGCGATTCAGGGTAAATTACAATTTGTATACCTTAGGTTACGTGTGAGCCCACGAATCAAAGGGTGAATGAACTGTAAATCTAAGAAATGTATTGTCTTAGGTATTTCTGTATCGCAAGTAATAGTTCAGTCATTACAAAATTCTTTCACCAAGTATTGTCCGTGTTTCTTTTATATAACATAATTATTCTTCAGGTACGCTTTGACACCTCAAGTCATGACACCTTTCCGCTGTACGTTGTTGAGCGACCTCCAACCTTGGGAGCAGAAGTATCAAGTGGCCCATACAACCGCACGAAGCTCGGTCGAACAGTGCATCGGGCAGTTGAAAGGGCGTTGGAGGTAAAGATTACACAAAATATCAAAGAAACTCTCTGTATCGGCCTATAATATATTACCTGCAGTAACAGAAATATACCTTAAACACAAACTTTGTACCGCCCTATTTTTGGAAGAAAAGATAACTGTAATTTTTAGTCTCAGGCCTCCGTGTTTCCTGTGGACAAGAATCGATCCACGACCATAAAAGTAAAGCACTAGTGAAAAATAACAATCTAGGTATACATAGAACCCTCCTTAGATAAACTATTGCTGACATGACTTTCATATATATTTTTCTAGGTGCCTCACACGCTCTGGTTCTGGAACAATATGCATGCAACCCCTTCAGGCCTCTTGGTTGGTGAAGGCATGTTGTGTCTTACACAACCGCTGCATCAACTGGGGTTTGCGAAGAATGCGCCCTGGCGAGAACAGAGACCCGACACAAGAGATGTGAATTCGTGTGGAAGCGAGGATGCGTTACTTGAGAAACAACCGACACATCCAGCCAGACCAAATCCCCCCAGACCATGACCAGTATCGTCCGAACTATGGTGTTAACCACGCCGGGATCATTCGCCGACAGGAATACATCCACAGGAAACACGGCGGCCCGAGACCACAAGTGCCACGTCGACCCGCACCTCGCGGTAGGAGACGTGGTCGTGGACGTGGTCGTGCGAATGAACGTTAGATTTCTGAACGTTAGATTTCTGACAAGAACTTATCTAGGTCTCACAGAGAAACAGTTATACACCTTATATATACACTAGACTTTCAGATTAGACATGTATTTCTTCCATGCAAACAGCGATAAACGGACCATCTTTTTTGGAGAAAGACGTTTCTATCTAAAATACCTCTATAATAATAAGTAACTTCTTTGTGATCAACGCAGGACGTACGAAATAGTTTTATACATAATATATGTCCTCTCTTAGACAATACCGAACAAGCGTCAATCACTTGTTACATGTATATCGTATATCATGTACAAATAAAAACATATGTCAATAACGTGTTAGCACTAATCCTGCTGTGTTTCACTTTCTTGTGTATCTAAAGTGTGTGCCAGTGACTCATCATCTCCAGCAGGGACATTACGTGACATAACCAAGGATTTAACAACATCCCCCGGCACAAAACCAACAGTACGTGTTGTACCGTCAGTTTCGGTCTCTACAACTTTATAACCAGACACATCCGCACGTGCGGTCCTCTGTTGGGGTGGGGAGGTGAACTCGGAACCGAGTAAGGAGGGAGAGGTGGAACGTGGCTAAGGTATTTCACCTTGTTGTTTAGCCATAGGTTGAGTCTCTTGTGAGGAAGACATGTCAAACAGTCGTCCATAGGTGGCTGCTTTTCTTGACCCTTTGAAAAAAACCTCATTACTTGTGTCGGCATCTAACAGGGATCCTATATCACTAAGGCCACCGGATAAGCTCGATCCTTGTGGTAGAGTAACACTTGCTTCGCGCTGTGATTCTGAAAGATCAATCTGCTGCTGCAGTTGTCGGGTAGGCCTAGTAGGGGTTGAAGTGCTAGGCTCTGTCTTCATGACAACGTCACTCTCGGTCAGTTCAGTGTGGGGAGTTGTTCGTGCGTAACGTCGGCCTTGTAAAATCTCTTTTATAGTTGAGAGGGACTCCTCCATTTGTCGTGACGAATGTTTTATAGTACTAACGTCTGATTTCAAAGTGACCAAATCTGTTTTGACTCGAGTCATCTCAGTCTTAAGAAAATTACACGTTGCTTTGAGATTGGATAAAGAGGCCTCTGAACCTTCAGTATCGTTTTTCAAAATGGACACGTCCGACGCAATATTTGTTACAACCTCACTGGTCACATTTGTCACTTCTTTTACCCCCTCTAATGTGACTTGCATCCCTGTCTGTCTTCTTTTCAGAAGATATGTGTCTTCGCGAATTTTTGAGAATTCGCCGGTCTTCCCCACCGAGGCCTTTATCGACTTAATATCGATTTCTTGGGTTTGCGCCGAGGTGTTCAGATTTTCAATCTCTAAGCGCAGATCAGAAAAACAATTAGTCAAAGATGATACATCGGCTGCCGGCAGGTTAACTTGTTTCGCAGGTGCAGGGATACACTTTTGGACGTCTTCCCCGATCTTCAAGACTACTTGGTTTACTTCTTCCATTTTATTTTGGTGTCCGTCCATTTTGGTTAGGAATTTATCGAATACCATGTCTACACGCTCTTCCACACGTATGTCAAGATATTCCCCGATTTTAGCAAGATTAGCAGAAATGACTTCTTGGGCACTGCTGGGGGCACGTTCAGTGTGATGAGTTTCCGGCTGGTTTCTTTCCTCAGTTACCTTCTGAGGAGGAATCTTTTGTGTTATGTCCTCTGGGGGTTTCGTACGTACTTCTTCGGTTTCAGTTGTCATTGCCGCCGGCTGAAACGTACGTACTTCTGCTTTCTCAGTTTTAGGCGGGACATGTTTCACCACTCCAAACTGCTGTGATTCGTCGGACAGATCGGGCAGAGTCATGTTAGACTCCATGTTCATGGAGTAGTTGTCTGCTTCCACCTCCTCAGTGTAAGGCTGCGTCATGCTGACTGGACCTTCCTCTGTAATAAGTATAAGATAATAGCATTTAGATCACAGATCACAGATTCAATATTGTACACTTCCCCTGGAAAGAAAACATTAACAATGTATATGCAATGTTCTTTTCGTTACTGACGACACAAATATATCTTACAGCTTCTCCAAAAATAAAACGCTGTTTCATGAGAAGGATACGATAGAACTAATATTTTTAGTACTTTCATTTTGTAAATATTTATACCGTTTACTTACCGAGGTCAGAGTCTGTGTCGGGTATCGCCTCGTAATGAAGTTCCTTACGGGCCTTCTTGTCCTCCTTGCCAAACAAAGACTGCAATGATGAGGTAATGCTGTCTTCCTTTCCAGCCGTTACCAGCTCACTACGTTTCCGTAGACGTTCTGAAGAGCGCCTAGATTTAACTTCGTCGTCCTCGCTTCCTGTGACACCGGCATTCCCGGGAGTTGAAGTAATGCCTGTTGTGAAAAGAAAGGTCTGTATAAAAAAAGTCCCATTATATTAGGCTTTTGATATAACTATTTAGTTCTTGATGAAAAAAAAAAGTATCGTTATTGGCTTCATCAATGCTTCAATCAAGCAAAATATATAAGATGGTTCAAATACCTATCATTAGTAAAGCACAATTTTTTAAAATGATTTTCTCAATTTTTTTTATAAGTGATGTCCGTAAGATATATACACAACAAAATATTAATGTATCGTAAACTTGGAATAAATATGGGATAAACTAACCTGACGGTACAGTGTCGTCTGAGTCACTCTCATCGCCTGTGAACTTGAACACCGCCTTCTTCTTCTTCTTAGTCCGGACGGGACGTGCGGGTACCCGAGTAGCAGCCTCCTGCACTTCTTCGACATCAGGTTCGACTGGCTTCAGTTTGGTTGAGGCTTTGATTTCTATGGAGTAAATGATTGACGATTTTTATTTACTTGATATTATTACGTGAGAGAAAGAAAAGAATTTTTTTCGAAAGCCATTCACTTATATTACACATTGTTTCTTTGGTATTTGTCTCGCTGTGCAGGCCAAGTTACACGATATTGATTTAAGAAAAATTTTCAATGTGATTATTAATTCGGTGTAAGATATTACCATTCCTTGTTATTTATTACCTTAAATACGAATATTTTTACATGCTCCACATGTACATATCCACCTGTAATATATTAATGTAATGACAGTTTACTTGCTTTTTAGTGTACTCGCGGTGGAGGCCTTGTACTCCTTCGTCATTCGCTGTTGTTCCTTCTCCTGCGCTGCCATCGCCGCAAAAGCTCGGTCGTCCTCCACGTCTGAATACTGTCCGTCCTCAACGTCCAAGGAGGTTTTCCTAGCACCGGGAAGAACTGCAAGAAACATTTAACAATTAGTAAATAGGCTGGTCGTATGAATGTACATCCATTCAAAGTAAATCAACGTTCCTTAATATAACTAATTGTGGCTTAATTTTTTTATCTTTTTTACTACACACGGTACAATCAGACCTTTCATAATCCAAGTAACCACTGATGACTTGTATTGAAAATTGCATATATATACATCACAGCAGGCCAAAAAGACCCTGTACTACCCGGGCTGGCTCGCAGGTGTCCTCCAGTGTTAAAGAATAGTAGACTATGTATCAGGGGAGAAAAATAGTTAAGTACGCAAAGTAATTAACAGTATATTTTATTTTTGGGGAACAAGTTCAATCAGATTTTGCATATACTTACTTCCTCCACATTCAACTCCCCAGTACTCTAGGCAACGTATCTCAATGTCGGTTATCTTGTCCTTCTCTGGAATCGGTGGGGCCCCAGTTCCGCCGTACCGTCCCTCCAGCTTCCTTTTCTGTAAGAATTAAGGCATATAATTACTATTTTGAAACGTGCGATGCAAAAAAATAACGCAACATTGTTTTGCAATTTTTTTTTATATTTATATCGTTGACAATATACCCGAGACATAGATATTCTATTTTGTGTGTACTTTCTGAATAACAATACAACGTTCGATATACCAACTTTGCTTTTTAATGATATTGTAAGTTATAATTCTGAGTTCACTTGAATAAAACATTGTTCACGTAATTTGACATAGTTGTTTTTGGTATACCTTGTTTTAATATAGGGATTAGATCTTCCTTTGTGAATTTGGATTATTCTATAAGTTTCTGTTCGATTACTTACTTTCTCTAGTGCTTTACTTTTATGGTCGTGGACCTTCTTGTAAATGTATTTCTTTCGCCGACGGTAGCCTGTGTGGGCGTTTATATTCCGCTTTATGAGGCAGTAGAGTCCTTTTCACTCGCTGTTCCCTGCTCACATCGTCTTTCCATTTGTTCATTATGGCATCTCTGTGAATATAAAATTTTTGCACATTTATAGATTTTGGGTTTGAATATAAATATAAATGAATCGTAAACATATATTTTTGTCAACATTGATTAAATAGTGTCTTTCTGTTACCTGTATCGGCTATTCAGTTTATGTTGCGTCTACTTAATTGTGACTCAAATTACGTAAACATTTTTTTTGTATCGTACGGTCGTTTTCTGATAATGAATTTTTTTTAAAAGTTTGCATACTTATTTTGTATCTTAAGGTAGACTCTTTTCAGTTCATTTCTATCTATTTTGGGATTAATAATTCTTTCTTATTGAAAGTATGTTACGGTGTCTTTACTTAGCTAATAATGATAATTTTCTTTAGGTTTTCAGCTAGAAATTAACATGTAAACTTACTTGTCTTTCTCCATGGTGTCGTACAGTATTTTTAGCTCCTCTGGCCCGTAGTTCCATTTGGGGGTCGGACCTTCTTCGTCCGTACATGATGAGCACCACCCAATGTCTCGCATACGATGCTTTTCTTGGGTGGGAGTGGACGTGGATGGTGCAGCGGGCTGGTTCTGGGGATCAACTGCGGACGAGGTGGAGGGCTGCTGTTCGTCGACCTTCTTCTTGGTCTTTTTCTTTTGTTTAGGAGTTCCTTTCCCCGGCGGCCGTCCACGCGCTTTTGCAGTTTTTGGGGGTACAGTTTCTTCTGGATCTGCTGGCTGTTCTGTGATGTTTATGACAGTAGGGGGCTTGCTGGGAAGCGAAAGTTTAGATTTCTTTGGAGGTGGCTTGGTAGGAGGGTCGTCGTCGTCGTCAAAAGTCGGTAGCTTTTTCCTTTTCGGCTGACCTTCGGACGACGTACCCGGCGTCACAATATCGGACTTAGACGCTGCAGACGATACAGTTTTCTTCTGTTTCGTACCTTCCAACACACTTGAACTAGGTTGAGGAGGGCTGTCTTCTATTTTTATCACGTCCACGTCTGGATCCTTCTGAGCTGCGGCGGCCGCCTGCTGGGCTATGTGGCTCCTCTGCTGCTTGTATCGTGCCTTCATTAGGCGTAAGTTCTTTGCTGCCTCTCGCATTTTTTCTTTCCGCGCTGCTTCAAGCATCTCGTTGAGCTCCTTCTTATCCTGCTCGCTGACCTCTTCCAACAGTAGTTCCTCCATACTCTGGATCTGTTCATCCAACGTCCCCAAGTCGTCGTCTCGGTCGAAGTCCATGCTACAAGTAACGATCGAAAACAACATTGAGTAATTTTCACAAAATTAGACAATCAAATTTCGGTAAATATGATGAGATTTCAAGTTCAAAATGTCACTTTCGGATTCTAGAGTACACTCCATGTCATACTGACTGATATTTACCTTGCGAGATTGAGTGGACGAAGAAGAAGAAGAAGAGAATTCTCCACGTGATGTTCGCCATAACACGTCAACATGTCCGACTGGCTGGTCCTCCCCATACATAGACGTTAGACTACAAGGTAACGCCGAGGAACAGCGGTTGCAGCCGGTTTCCGGTGATATTGGTAGTATTAACATACTCTTACGCGGGTAACCAGCGAATTAGAAAATTACAGCCGGCGACTTTTACGCGGGACACCGATGACCTATTTCGGTGACGTACTTTCCCAGAGATTTTCGTGGCGCGTTTCACGATACATTTGTGTTACGTGAAGTGCGCTACGATATAAAAAGTCTACGATATAAATGGCTCACGATACACTTTCTGGACAAACTTTTTTTTTTGTTTCGTACAATGTAACATGTTTCGTGAATGATTTTGTGCGTTTCGTGAAAACTTTCTGGACGGCGACCCGGGCCAGTGTTGCAAATAAAAAAGATATTCCAAATATTCTCAAAAAGCATTTTTAGCATCTAAAATACATGCCCTGAGTATCCATGTGCTGTTTTATGTTTTTCCATGGTACTTTAGGTCAATTCTTTGGATTCCGAAAAAAAAAAATTAAAAATTTCCTTAAAAAATAATTAGGGTAGGGCCAAAAATTTAGGGTAGGTAGGGTTACCTGAACACAACAATTTTTTTTTGTTTGGCCTTATATAGGGTGGCCCAAGTGCCAAACCTGTCCTGTCCCCGGGTCTGATGGCTAGTGCTCTGCACTTTGGGACAGGCTTTGCACTTTGGGCCATCACAAACAACTAGTTGCCAGCATTAGAAGCCACATCTCCTCTTGGCCAGCTTAAAGCTGCTTCCCTTTTGGGCAACTAACACCAGCGTCTAAAACCTTTTCAGACCCCAGCAACTAGTGCCCCAAAAAGCACCAATTGACAAGGATGGAAAAGGTTTGGCCACCAGCTAAAACTAGTCCCCAACGCTAGTTGCCTAAATGGGGACATGGCATTAGGTATACTACCCTGAGGTATTGGCCTGCCAAACATCCATAGGGGGACCAAAATACTTTCACAAATATTCTTGAGGGTGGTGCAGTTCTTCACAAAAACACCCTACGTCCAGAAAATATTCAAGAAAGTTTGTGAATGTTCACAAACATTCTTGAGCATTAGAAAACCTTCCAAAATATTCATATCTATGTATGTAATACTTTCTTATATTTATTAAAACAATATTTCAATTTAAATGAAAAATTTGAGAATTGGAAAAAATGGAAAAAATGAATATTTTTTTTATGAATTTCATGACTATGAATCCTTTACGAACCCAAATATTGGAATCTTGACTGTAACTGAATTCGCAATTCTTAAATCTTTTTCCGCAAGATACCACAGGTATGTCAGACCCACTGATATAAAGTAGAGAGATGGGTAGAGATTGAGTTTCTAATGCTGCACACATGTTACATTTAAGAAAATGTGACATGTCCATTTTTCTATTACTTTGTATTTTAGTTACTTAGTGTTCCCTGTCAAATTCAAGTAGTTGGTTACATATTCCATATATATATATTAAAATATCTGATATAATATACTTTCAATTTCTGGAACCACTATTGCTTTTTACTTCACCCTTGTGATTGATAACATAATAATTTCCTTACCTGTATAAGCATTCTTAATTTCTTAACTTGTATCACCCAAGAGTATGATGGAACTAATTACTAATGTCACATAAAGGCCAACTTGTATATATTTGAACGGTTAGATATTACATGTGTAGATAATAATAAAATGGAAGAAAAATAATGCTCTTTGTTTATATTATTACCATAGGGGAAAATGCCACTTGTGAGGATGAGCCACCACCATTGATACGTGGAGGAGTGTTCACAGTTAACGACACTCATGTGACCTACTCCTGTTCGGAAGGATATTTCTTTCCAGACGGAGACTTGAATAAGACGTACCATTGTTCTGTTGCCAGCCTCGCCCCTCTTTATCCCTGTCATAGTAAGATATTACACTTTCCCGTGTGATATTTTTCTCCAAGTATAGGCAACTGTTTGCATAATTTCCAATGCAATAGAAGTCATTGAGATTTACGTATTTAGCCCTTATCTTTCATAACATAACTGTTCCAAAACAGCATTTATATTCTCCAAATTAGAAGGCTTATTACAATTATATTAAATATGCAGAGTTACAGCTTAAAGTAGGAAGAAGAATGAATAGTGTGATGAATGCCTATTCATCCAAATATGTAGAGATCAAAATAAGAGAAAAATGAGGTAATATGACAAAAGGTATATATGTTCGTAAAAGGAACGAAAGTGTAAAAGAACGAAATATGTAATAGGAACGAGAGTGTAAAAAGCCCGAAAAAGAGGCCCGAATATGTAAAGGAACGAAAGTGTAAAGGAACGAATATGTAAAGGAACGAGACCCGGAAAGATGTAAACCGGAAGTAATATGTAAACCGGAAACGAGAAAGTAAACCGGAAGTGACGTCAGTTGTAGATCACGTGACTGAAAGCAGCCAATCAGGGCTGACCTCTAAGGTATATAAAGGGGCGGTGAGGCCCGAATAAACAGAGTTCTTTAACAGTTCTCCTTGTGTCCGGACGTGTCTTCTTCCCTTGAACAACCGCTGAGATGAGCCGATACGAGTTAATTAACCAGAAGTTAGAGTAAAATAGTCGAAGTTCGAGATAAATAGGAGAAACTTAGGGTAGGGGCCCGGTGGCCCGAGGAACGAGAACGAGGAACGGAGGACCGAAGTAGGGCACGAAGGCCCGAAACCGTCCCGGAAGTGTAGGCGCAGCATGGCACGAAGGCACGGAGAGCGGAACGGAGACCTGGAGTCCGCGGGGACGAGGGCGCGGCAGGCTCGGCCCCACGCTACCAAACAATAGGCGACCGTCGGCCCGACGGCCCCGTGGACCGGAACCCGAGGTGGACCGCCCTGTCGAGGTGAATGCCGGTCTGGGAGATAGAGCGAGACGAAGCACGGCCTCCCCATACCCCTACCATAATTTCCCTTCCCCGCAGTCCTCCGTTTGACATCGAGCACCGATTCCCGACCGATTCGCTCAGCCCCCCCCCCCCCTCGTGCGCGAGGCACGACTCTAAAAACACATCTCGGTTCTTGGCCCGGATTCCCCGTCTGCCCCGAGACCCGAACAATCCCCACGTTCCTCTGCTGTAAGAATCGGCAACCCCGACTTGCCAGAGAACGTCACAATAGTAAAAGCATTTACTTGCATTGTTATAATTAACATATCTTTTTATATTTAAGTTTTGCAGAGAGATATCTGCTGGATATATTTTCCAATACAAACAAACCACACATCTGCAGTGAACTTCTGCAACAATCTCAATGCCACACTTATAAGTCTAAGGAATGACATTGAGGAGGAACGTCTGTTTGATATCAGGTATGTATTTTTACCAGCGTACAATCGCTGCTCTTTGTGTCATATATAAGGAATTCAGAAATTCTCACATTACTTTAAGTGAGACAGGAAACAATGTTAAAGTAAATTGAGTTTAATTTGATTTGGTAGATAAGAATTACACGATTTGTGTTTGCAGTTTGTAGAGTATAAGTGGTTTAAAACGGGTAAGCCCGTAGTCCATGCGTACTCCCGACGTAGGGGACCACTGAGTGTGGCCCTAGAAAGATAGAAGCCTTATATTAGGGAGTGGCGGGTGGGACATTTTTCGTCCAGCAATGGCGCCGACCAGGAGTGAATTGGCGGGAATTGAAAGTGTAATCCTGGAAGGGATTGGAAGAGGCCTGTCAGGTGACCTTTAGCCAATGAGGTGAATTGTTACATGTTCCTGTTGCGCAATATCCCGCAATCCGACAGGCATCCGATTCCTGCCCATATGAAAGTGCATAGTGAGATTTCTTGGACATTACTGCATTTTTATTCATTTATTGTTGTTTATTGATTTAAACATCATTATGGTCATAAAGGGTTATATTTGGAATTGGAGGTATATTCAGTGTATTATGTATATCGTGCCCTAACCTTTGTTTTGATCAATTACAGACATGAGGCCAACTGGATAGATGCTAGAACTGATGAAATCAAAGGATTATGGAAACACTCTGATGGCCAATATGTTTATTACAATAAGGTGCCCAAACATACTGCGGAGGGAGTTCCAGTACATGCCTTGATTATCGGCAATGGCAAAGTCTGGAAAAGTGTCCAGACAAGTTCTAAATATGAATTTGGGTGTGAAAGGGAACCAGGTATGCTAAAATATACAAGTGTGTTTAATACTTTTTTTGATAATTTCAGTGCTGATTATCATATACTATTATAAGGAAAAGCGTGGGGGACGTCCGAGGGTGTCCGTATGACCCATAGATGATCGTCTTATACCAAGGGCAATGCCCAAGGTTCGTACCATCCCCATGGGTTGTATGGCCACCCGAGAACGTCCCCTGAGGTTCTTCTTTATTTTATCACCCAAGAAATATGCAAAAACTGTTACAATTACTAGGAACAAGGTGTCTTCAGTGAGCGGTATGGATGGCTTGGCAATACACACTGCTAACAATACACACCGCTCATCGGCAGACCAGGTGATAAAATTGAATAAACCATAGAAATTACAGTGTTGACATCCTCAACAGCCCATAATATACTCTATATACAAAACTGTATCAATGGAACCTTTAGTGATCATCACACAGCATTTATATGCTGATGATTTTAATTCTATTTCAATGAGAACTACTCTGGTATTGCATTTTGAAGAAGGAGAATTCATAGTATGGAATATGTTATCTAAGAGACGCTCATGGATCCAATTTTAAAAATTTTGAGTGAGAAAGATGAAAAATATATTTTTCACCTTCAATTTTTGGAAACAATCATTTTTCATCTTGTAATTCTAAGAATGTTGACTAGAGCCAAAGGTTTTTTTGATGCCACGCAAAATATTTATCAAGATATTTTCACAGCATTTCCACATTGTATAATTTGAAAAAGAAACTACTTTAGGCCCAAATCAGAATTCTGTTTGCCCACAGAAGGATATGAATATTGTTATCCCACAAATGGATGCTACCAACAAAATATTCAGTATTTGTTGGACAGTCTCCATTTCAAAATGCTTTCCCAAAAACAGATGATATCCTTCAAACTGGTTTGTGGGATAGCGTCACTATTAAAACATTATCCCACAAACAGGTGCTATCCCACAAAGGCACCCTATCCCTAAAATGGCTTACTTTGACCAGTAAGAATAGGTCATTTTAGTCAATATTGTTTGGGATAGGTCATTAGCAGTGAAGATGTGTCAACATTGGTCAGTATGGTTTGAGACAAATGGTTTAAGACGGGTTAAAATGGGTCCCTAATGACCTCGTAAAAATTCATGTTGTCAAAAGTAATATTGCAAAAAAGGCAGTTGCCAAAACGATGTCATTGCAGTCTTATTGCACATATTAACCCTCAAATTTGTATTTGTGACTTAGCAGCTGTTTGAATATTAGTGTCTTGTACTGATGTTATCAAGAAAACAGCTGCTAAGTCACAAATATTTGTTACTTAGCATCAGTTAGAGTGCAGATGCTATCCCCAAATATTTATGACTTAACAGCTGTTTGTGGAATAGCATCTCGTGGTGATGCTATCCAACAAAGTCACAATACTTGTAGGATACTGTTTGGTTGTGGGAAAGCAAGCTAACAACTGTTAGCAAAGCTGAATGGATGCAAACAATGTAGTAAATAAGAAATTGCTCCCCAGAACACAGATATATGTTCCAATCCTCAGGTTTGAATACTCCCCCTTTTGCTGTAGACTTTCATAAGAGGCATCACCAATGCTTGTTATTCAGCTGAACAAGGGATGGTTCAAGAAGCACAATGCACACCCATTGCAAAATATATGCTCACTGTACTGTAATCTTAAAATATATATAAAGCTGCGATCTGGTCCGTGTGACAAACATAGATTTTATACATTATAACTCCCTTACCTTGGTGCCAAATTGGTTAGGTGACCAAAGAGTGTTGCTGGATTACGTTCCAAAAGGGTAAACCACGTCGCTGGCCATCACGTTGTTAGGCTTACATCAGCAGTCGTAAGCTGAACGACAGGAGGACGAGACAGTATCTTTAAGGGTCCTACCAAATTAAGTACACTATGATGATATTCTTATTCATAATCCTTTTACAATTATCCAGAGACAACTTGCCCTCTTCCACCTCCAAGTATGGTCCATGCTACAATGACATACAATGCTACTCATGTGACCTACACTTGTAACGACGATTCAAGTTTCTATGATGGAACAGACGTCAAAATCTATTCCTGCAAATGTGCAAGTTTCCAAGTCAACCAGTATTGCATACGTAAGTTTCTGATCATAACATGTACTTTTATTGAAAACATTTAGGGGCAGTTTATAAAGGATCTATCTATTCACTATTTTAACCTTGTAATTCAACACTCACCAATTGGTTTAATGTTTGAATAATATTTTTCTTCAAAATTGGTATGTTTACTATAGAAATTCAAATTTTCCACCCATTATCTCCCCATAACCACACCTTCTATTATATCTATGTATTTTAGAAAACAACGTTAAAGGGGGGCCCAGTGACTTTGAATTAGCATAGTGCCATGACCGTGACCATCTGAGTAATCACCATTCCAATTTTCATACATTTATCTGCAACGGTTTTTATTCCATTCAAACTTTTCTGAATGATGATAAGTCTCCCTGTGTGCATCCTGGTGCACCTTGCATAGAGCATTACCTGTGTGTGACGTCACAATCAGAACAGTTGAAAAATAATAAGACTAAAAAAATGCCACAAGAAATTTATTAAATGTACTTTATAAGTCTAAAAAAGATTAAAATCACCAAATCAATTGATTTATTTAAGAAATTTTTTAAAGATATGGTTTTTATGGAATTTAGAAATTTGAATTTTGAATATAACTGTAATTTGTGTGACGTCACATACAGATGTCCTGTGTCAGGTGTGCAGGGGATTCAAAGTCTGATCTGAAATATAGACAAGGTTTTCTATGCAATATATCAATTTATTGTTATAGAATTATTTTGTCCCCATATTCAAGCGTCATATCTACTGTGTAAGACAAGAAATTTACAAAATTAAAATTTCTCTCTTTAACTCTATGGAAGCACATATCGTTTTTAGACTTCCACAGGGATCCTTTAGATATACCAATATCCCTCCCTTTTTGGTATTTAAGTAGTTAGGCCCCTGAATGGTCCAAACGGGGTTTTTATTTAATCTTTAGAAATCATTTGGTCAATTCTTTTTTCATACCTATTGGAAGCCTGTTGTAATGTATTCACACAGTTAGGAAGTACAAAAGATTGAAAGAAAAAGCAAGCAAAAAAAGTAATATTTTGTAATATTTCTATTTCACAAACCAAAATATTTCTATTTCACAAACCAAAACTTTGGAATCATGACAGAATATTGAAATTCATGACTGAATGTTGAAATTAAATGTTGAAGTTTTGTGTTTGCCCTGCCCATCAATATGTTTGTGATTTTACATTTCAAAGGTGACAAGCGCAATGTATGCTTCAAGGCAATCAAGCAGTTGAGACGCCAGGAAAACCAGGAACGTGTATGCAATATATACAACTCAACCTTGGCCAAAATTCTGAACATTAATGAGTTCAACAAAGCACTAGTCCCCTGGTAAGAAGGCATTCCTGATCATAATCAAAAAATGACAGTATTCTTGCCATTATGAATCAACTTGCACTTTGTAAAGATTGTTCAATGTAATGCATAACATGAAAGTGACCCTTTTTGATGAGATGTCATAAATAAAATTGGGTTCGGAAAAGGTAGACTATCTAGGAATTTAAAACATTTTCCTAATGGAAAATGTTTTATTAATGGAACAGAATTGTCCTGGCGGTTCTAGGCTAAAGGTACTTGAGCTTGTTCAGGGCACCACTTGGCTCAAAAAATAACTACAACAACATTTTACGTTTAAAGCTATTCTAAACCACCTAGAGAAATAAAATAGGTCAAAACATATTAGGAAAAGCATAGTTAATGTATTTCTGTTTAATTTGATTAATAGGGTATCAAATTACCATTGTGAATTTTCTGAATTTTCTAGTGAATTTTCTCGTATAGATATTTGATCTCTTGTAAATGCTAAATAGAAGTTCCATGAGATATTCAGTGGTAGCTTTTTACACAGAGAAAGAATACCAATATTTCCCATTGAACTCAATGTTAAAGGCCAATATTATTATTAGACTCTAACTCCTATCACAAAAGGTGAAACTTGTCTATATTGTTCCTATAACTTGCTGCAGCTAAATTGCATTGAAAATTCTAATTTGAGCTGAACACCCCCAAGTACCTTTAATGTCCACAGACGTAATGTTTGCAACAGCATATATATAGCGGCCGCCATATTCTACATTTGCAGAACGTAGGGCAACTTGTTTAGTTTATTTGGTCAGTTCTAAATTTGGATGTTATGACCATAGTCATCAGCCTATAATTGGACATTGGGGTGCTGAACATATATGCATGCTCTATCACATCATTAATATACAGTAGGAAAAAAGTCGGTCCCAGAACGCTGCCTTGGGTTACTCCACATGTTTTCACTGTACTAAAGACCCTGTTGACACTGACAAATTGCTTCCTGGCAGTCAGGTAGCTTTCAAACCAAGCAAGGGTTTTCGGTTTAATTTGGTAAAGATTCAACTTTTTTTTGTAATAATATCATGGTCTACTGTATCAAAAGCCTTTCGGAAGTCAATGTATTTTGAGACTGAGTGATTATCTTGGTTTCTGTTATTGTGAAAAATGAAGTGTAGTCAAGTACAGCCTCCTGAGTCAAGTAACCAGGACGAAACCTGTATTGGTGCTTTGATATAACAGATTGCTGTTCTAAATAAGACATTAATTGTTGGTGAACCAGATGTTCTTGAATATTTCTGGAAGAGGAAGCAGAGAAATATGTCTAAAAATCACCAGGTCCCATTGGTGTTTGGATCTTTGGGATTGGAATCACCATTGCTACTTTCCAACTGTCAGGGAAACTATTAGCAAAGAAAGTGTTTATTTCATCAGCCATTTCTGAGTTTGAATTTGGGGTACCATCATCCTTATTTAGGACAATAGACGATCTAATGTTTGGGTTGATAATTTTGTTAATTTGTTCCCAGAACATTTTGGGGTCTTGGGCATGCTCTTCAAGCCTAAGCTATTGTTTTAAAAAGTCTGACCTAGCATTTCTAATCATACTCTTCACTAAGTTTCTTTGACGGCGGGCTTCTTTTTGGTGATAAGGAAGTTTTGACCTCCTTGCTAGTGTTAAGGGCCATACCCACTTAGCGACTTTAGCAGCGACCGGCGACCGACGACTGGGAGAAGGGCCGTCGTCGTCGCCGAGCGACTAGGATCGCCCGGCGACGGCCTGTGGGTATGGTGAGGGTTCTGGGCGACGGGCGACGGACAACAGGATCGCCGGGAAAATCGCTGGGAAGATCGCCGGGAAAATATCAAACTTGCTGAATATCGCTGTCGCCCGGCGACGACGACGGCCCCTCTCACAGTCGCCGGTCGCCGGTCGCCGGGTAGATCGCTTAGTGGGTATGGGGCTTTAGTGCTCTGTCCTTGTTTTTAGACTCTATTGGATCATCTGAAAGCCATGATGGTTTATGCTTTTTAAAGTTGAAAGCCTTTACCGGTATCTGTAGGACATTAACTGTTTCCTCATAGACAGAGGTCCATATGTGTTGGGCATTCTGGATTGTAAATAATCTGTCCCAGTCTATTCTATTATTGAACAGATTATTTTCATCTCATGATGAAAATAATCTATGAATATTAAAAATTATCTACAAACACCGAATTATCTGTCATATGTTATAAGGAGGTATGTACACTTTTGATTGGTAATACCCTATCATTCTTTGCAGGGCCAGCCGAGATGTTTTTTTGATTGGTGGTACTGGCAAACATATTCCAGGCTTTTATACTTGGCTGGATGGCTCAATGGTATTTTTCAGTAAATTTAATGCAGGTGCTTTTGAGCAGCCATACTGGTATAGTGTTCTAGAAATTAATAGATGGAGGACGGGTGCAAATACTGAAACCAAATCCACAACTAGCAGAAAAGCACTCTGTGAAGTAGAGGGAGGTAAGAATAATAATATATAATTATATTTATCTTGGAGTAAATATTGATCATGGATTAAATTACAGACGGCATTTGGGAATCATAATAAGTAGAACAAACAATAGCATTTTTGAGCTTGATTATTTAAGAAAATATTTGGCAGTAGATACAAGTCTGTTGATTTACAAACAATATATTCTACCGATACTTGACTATGTTAGTTGTATTGTGGATAGTAGTACATCTGATGTGATTAAGAAACTACAACCATTACAACACAGAGCAATACGTATTATATCAAATAGAAGGGGTTATATAAGCACAGACGAATTTAAAGTTTTGCAGAAAAATTATAATTTGAAAAACTTGTTGGATAGAAGAAAGATGCAGATGTTATTGTTAGGATATAACTATAGTAGGTTATCAAATTGTGTAGAAGAACCCCATGGAAACCGGACACTTCGTACTGATTTGAAAATTAAATTAAGAAGACCCTTCACGGCAAAAACATACATAATGAACAGTCCTTATTATAGAATGTGCATTTTATGGGATAGACTGTCATCGACTATTCAGAACATGGATGATATATCATCATTTAAAAAGAAAGTGAAAACG
This sequence comes from Lepidonotus clava, assembly GCA_936440205.1. Classification (NCBI taxonomy): domain Eukaryota; kingdom Metazoa; phylum Annelida; class Polychaeta; order Phyllodocida; family Polynoidae; genus Lepidonotus; species Lepidonotus clava. The sequence goes on from OW387141.1 coordinate 6,858,970, forward strand.
TTGGACATGAATACTTATGAGTGGAAAATTTAAGGAACGCGAGATTAATTCCAAAGAATGATTCTTCATTCTAGGAATAAAATCGTAATAGCAAAACTATCAACTATCATCCTTTATCATCATACTTGTACTAACACATTTTTTGTAACTAACCTTTTCGACTATCTGAAAAGCGTTTTTGTAAAACGAGATAGTTTTGTTTCAATAAAAAAATAAATAAATAAATAAATAAATAAATAAATAAATATCTACCGAGTATATCTAAAAACACATCTGTTCCAAGCTGGGAATTATGTTACAGAGTTAAGACTCAGTTAAACAATGTATGAATTACGACCGATCAATCTATTTGTGATCTCCAGTTTATTAGACGTGTATAAACTGCAGTATATTGTGATGAATGTCCATTCATCTGTATAAATTAGAAAAGTAACCAAGGATTGAAATAATGCTACCAACCACTAGGCAAGCGTCAGCCCGACCCCCATGGAAGAACGGATCGGACAGTAGGAATGGCTGGAATCCATCCTTCCCCCACTACCCCTTTGCTCTTTAATTTGAACCCCTGGTCCACCTGCGCCTGATGTCTGGAACACTCCAGGCACAACAGACCAGCCACACCCACATCTAAGAATACCGATATCCCGATCGGCTCGCTCGCTCTTCCTCGTGTGCGAGGCCCGACTCTTGATCTTACACCTTGGTTTCCTGTTCAAACTCTTTGTTTGGCTTGAGACCAAAACAACCCCCATGTCCCTTCGCTATAGAAATCGGAAACCCTGAACTACTGAGGAATGTCACAATATCATTGAAATCCAATTATCTATTCATTTGAGAAAATATTTGGATCACTTATTAAAACTAGTCAGTTCATGTTTGCCACTTTGTACACAGATTCGACTCATATGCATGTAAAAGTAGATGCACATGCATGTTTTGAACCAATAAAAACCTTCCCGGAGAGACTGAAAAACTTTCACAACTCATATATTATGATAGTGAGCATGGTATATTGTGTCACAAAACTGTAGCATATATCCAGAAAACTTTGAAACATATTTGTGAAAATGAAAAGCATAATATTCATATAATATATATTATGATGTATGTGTCTTATGTTGTTGTCATGGAATAATTTGGTAATTTAGAAAAAAAGAAAGTAAAATATAATATAAACCAACTCTAGCATGCAGAGTTTGTGATAACATGCCTTTCAAGTACCCAAATTTTGGAATCCTAAACATAAAAAAAGATATTGAAGATATTTTGACTTTCTCGTAGTAGTGTTTCAGACTTACGATCTTATGTTGATGTTGTTAGTTCCAAGCCGGAGGTGTGATGTTGCAATAACATTGCAGTAACTTTCTGCGTTGGTTCTTGTTACATTCTTTTGATGACTCCCAATTACGTCGCTGCAACCTACTGCTGTGACGTTGCACTGCGATGTTATTATAATGTTCTGGTTGAAAAGTATGGTTGCAGAACATTTCTGTTTCGCCACAAGCTGGCTGGGTTATAATTATATTACTAAGTGTCAAAATTAGTGACTTTAAAAAACATCTCATGTTAACTCTTGAGATTAGAAAAACGCATTTATGATTCTGAAAGTGTGAAACACACCCTAAGACATAACTACAATATAGGGAGAAAATCTTGATCATCCTGGCACAGCTGGTTCTCACCCAAAGTTATGATAACCTTTTTGGGTGCCATAGCTATGTGAGTTTTGTGTTTGCTTACATGAGTTTGCATGGGTTTACGGGAGTTTTTGGTCCAGTTACGCAAGTTTTTGGTCGATTTATACAGTTTTGTTATGAAACGAGAGTTTCAAACTCTTGCACAGTTATCGCAAGAGAACATAAAAGCTCTGTAGCTACGGAGCTTTTTATGAAACATCCCGTTGACTTTATAGACCTATGTAGGTCAATACATATGTAAGATATTACATGGTGTTGACATCTATTGATTCCCAGTTTTTTTTCTAGATAATTGTTTGGAGACCCTCATGTGCAGTGTTTGTAATCCTTCATTTGTTTACAGATCCTCCCTGTAGTGCAGCCCCAGTGGTGAAGAATGCAGTGAGAAATGTGACAGAGACACATGTGACATATACATGCTTCGAAAACCATAAATTTGCTGATCGTACTGCAAAGAAAACCTACAACTGTCTGTGTGCTCAACTAGCACACATGGATAGCTGTATACGTAAGAGATTTCTTTTTATTACCTGTTTCCTGTACATACAAGGTCTGCCGACAGAATTTTGTAATTAACACATTCAATATTGATTAATACAATAGCAGTGCAAGTCATTATATATAACGAATAACTTTACAATATTCAGTTTATGTTATAGCTTTGTTTTGCAAACTATTGTGATGAATGCCTATTCATCCAAATATGTTGGACGACCGAAGAAAAGGCGGCGATGCTCTTTCTTTCGCTGACGGGAACGGCACGAATGTACTTTGTCTGACTCCCGGATAGGGAACGACTCCGTTACCCGGCGAGAGTGGAGGCGTTGCGCCGGAGGTTCGGGCAGGAAAAGGACACGTGCAATGCTCTGCAGGAATTGGCGGGATTGAAGCGTGTGAAGAGCCAAACAGCGAAGGAGTTGGCTGATAACGCCCGGCGACTGGCGTCGAGGGCCTACTTCTCCAATGACTATGCCAGTCAGGAAAAGGCAGCATTACATGCGTTCCAGGCTGCAGTAGGGGAAGACCTTCAGCTGAAGTGTGCAGAGAAAGGATGCAAGACGTTGGAAGAAGCGGTAGAGGTGGTAGAGATACAGGAACGGTACTCACGCCGCCTGTTATGGGCAGTGAAGCCCGAGGAGGACGCCAATGCCCAAATCACGGCCTTAAACGGGAAGCTTGAGGAAATGATGAAGGAATTGGCAGAAGAACGAGAAGCCAGGGGACAGTCAGTGGCCCGGAGAGAGGCGTATAAAAAGAGAAAAGAGGATATGGAATGTCACCAATGTCACCAGAAAGGCCATTTCGCGAGGGATTGCTCTCAGCGTCAGGGAAACGGACAGTCGCCGTCGCAGTAAGCGCGGGGCCCCCTTCGGGCGCGGCGAGAGAAGTAGTAGGCATGGGTGAATGTGGACTTTACGTGGCCGGAACGGTGGGAGAGAATGTCGTCCGTTTTCTAGTCGATACCGGATCCATGATTAGTTTGCTGTCGGACTGTCTCTGGAGAGAGTGGGGACGAAAATGGGGAGACCTGGACGGATATGAAGGACGCCTCTGCTCAGTGGATGGTAGTCCGTTGCGATGCTACGGATGCACGAATCTGTTGGTCAAATTGGGAACACGTACGTTGCAGTGGACATTTATGGTAGCAGACATCGGTAGAGACGAAGGAATCCTCGGAAACGACTTTGCGGTGAAATACCGGCTAACAGTTAAGCCCCACGCGAGTGCTGTCTTCCTGCCCGCCGAAGGAGGGGGAGAGGGGGAACGAATCCCGGGAGTGGAACGAAGAACGGACGGGATTCGGGCAGTCACCGTCGGAGGACAGATCGTGAGAATCGAGGAAACGACGGAGATACCCCCACTCCAGGTAACCCGAGTAGCAATAGTAGCGAGAGCAGACATGGGACAAAGTGGACAGCTGGCTGTCATCACCGGCACTGGATTACCGATGGGACTGGAAGTGATCCCAGGAGCGGTAACACTGGGAGAGGAGAATAAAGTTTGGGTGGCCAACCGAGGGACCGAGAGCACGAAACTGGAGACCGGTAGAGTCCTCGGAGAAGCCACCTTCGTACAGGAAGTACGAGGTACGAGAGATGATGTAAAAGAAGCACCCGGAGTGCTCACCGAGATGATAGAGGAGGCTAAGAAAGGTCTAACCACGGAAGAAGGCGGAGAACTAGAGAAAGCCATCATGACCCGGGAACAGATGTTTGTGACCTCGAAACACGAGTTAGGACGAACGAATTTGGTACAACATCGAATCAGTATGGGGGATCAGATGCCTATCAAGCAAAGGGTCAGACGGTATCCGGCCACGAGGAGAGAGGAGGAACGAGCACTGGTGGAGGATATGTTGAATCTGGGAATCATCCAAGAGAGTGGAAGCGCATGGAGTAGCCCGACCGTCTTGGTGAAAAAGAAGGACGGAGGAACGAGATTCTGCATTGATTATCAGAAACTGAATCAGGCTACGAAAGTGGACGCCTATCCGCTTCCCCGGATGGAGGACAGCCTCAACACCTTGGGCGGGAGCCTGTTCTTCTGTAGTCTGGATCTCGCAAGTGGATATTGGCAGGTAGAGATGGCACCCGAGGACCGAGAAAAGACGGCCTTCATGACTCAAGGAGGGTTATATCAGTTTAAAGTGATGCCATTCAGGCTAGTGAATGCCCCAGCCACCTTCGAGAGACTGATGGAGAGAATCCTCAGAGGAATTGTGTGGGAGGAGTGTCTGGTATACCTGGATGACATATTGGCTTTCGGACCAACGTTTGAAGTGACTCTGGAAAGATTGGTACGGGTTCTGGACCGATTGAACGCTGCAGGACTGAAGCTGAAGGCACAAAAATGCAGGTTATTCCAGAAGAAGATTCCGTTCTTGGGGCACGTCGTCTCATTAAACGGGATCGAGCCCGACCCCGAAAAGTGTCGGCAAGTGACCGAGTGGCCGGTCCCTCGGGATCTCCACGAGGTACGAGCCTTCGTGGGATTATGTTCGTACTATAGGAGACACATAAACGGTTTCACGGAATTGGCTGCCCCATTGTATGAACTAGCAACGAAAGAGGAGCCTTTCATGTGGAGTACGAGACGACGGGAGGCATTCGATGCCATGAAGAGGGCGTTGACGGAAGCCCCGGTGTTGGGATTCCCGGAGGAGGAAGGACAATGGTGGCTTGATACAGACGCCAGCGACGTGGGGACGGGAGCTGTGCTATCGCAGGAGCAGAGAGGGGTGGAACGGGTAAAAGCTTACACGAGCAAGACCCTGGAGTTGAACGAGCGAAAGTATTGCACCACGCGGAAAGAGCTGTTAGCGGTGGTGCAAGCGTTGAAACATTTTCGGTGCTACATCTACGGTCAACGCGTCATTGTCCGAACGGATAATAGCGCAGTCAGTTGGCTACAAAGAAGTAAGGAACCGATGTGGCAGGCCGCCCGGTGGATTGAGATTATCGACTCGCATGACGTGTCGTTCCAACACCGACCGGGTCGGAAGCATGGGAACGCTGACGCATTGTCCCGGTATCCATGTAAACAGTGTGGAGAGGAACACGAGGGTACCGAGAAAGTGAGAGTAGTGACGCGGGCCCGGGGGTATGAGCCCGGATGGTCCCCGCAGGAGATGAAAGCAGCACAGAGGAGGGATCGAGATATAGGACCGATTGTCGCACGGATGGAAGAGGATGCGAACCGGCCAGGTTTGGAGGTCATATCTCCGGAATCCCGAGAAACGAAGATCCTATGGAGGCAATGGGAAAGACTGAGCCTAATGGATAGCGTGCTGCACCGGAAGTATTGGGAATTGGAAGGACAAGGTTGGAGGAACCAACTGGTTGTCCCGAGAGAGAAACGGGCCGAATTGGTGAGAGAATACCATGGAGGAGCGGCGGGAGCGCACCTGGGAGTCGCCAGAACGACGGCCCTGTTGGAACAAGGGTTTTACTGGCCGGGACTCCGAGAGGACGTGCGGAAGGAATGTCGAGAATGTGACTGCGCGTTGCTAAAAAGGGGACGAGGAAGACGGGAGCCGTTGCATCAGTACATAGTAGGGGAGCCGATGGAACGGCTGGCCATGGATGTTTCGGGCCCGTACCCAGTCACAAAACGAGGACACAAGTACTGCCTGATGGTGGGGTGCTATTTCACCAAGTGGCTGGAGTGTTTCCCGATCCCGGATCAGAAGGCAGTGACGGTAGCAGACAAACTGGTCGAAGAAGTAGTAGCACGGTACGGCGCGTTTCGAGAACTACACTCGGATCAGGGCACGAATTTCGAATCCGAGGTGGTAGCTCAGGTCTGCGCGATGTTTGGAATTCACAAGACGCGGACGACGCCGTACCACCCCCGGAGCGACGGATACATAGAACGAAGTTTTCGTACTTTGGGGTGCTGTTTGAAAGCTAGCTGCCGAGCGACAGGCCGGGAATGGGACGAGATGGTTCCGCTCGTGATGATGAGCTATAGGGCAATGCCGCAGGCCAGCACGGGAGTGACACCGAATATGATGATGCTGGGACGACAGACGATGATGCCGCGGCAAACGATATATGGGAGACCTCTAGGACCGGAGGAGGAACCTCGACGGGTGGGCGACTACATGGAAAGCCTAGAGAAAGGGCTAGTTGCAGCCTATTGGGAGGCCCGGGCAGGGCTGAAGCGAGCCGCCATTCATCAGAAACATGAGTACGATGGAAAGGTGACTCGGCGGGAATACCACGCCGGAGAGCTGGTCTGGGTGCACGACACGGTAGTGGATAGGGACAAAGGAACAAAGTTGCGATTTCCATGGATAGGTCCCGCACTGATCGTCAAGGTGCTTGACCGAGGACGGGTGGTAGTACGGAAGAAACGAGGAAGACCGGGGGGGGTGGTTCATGTGGACCGCCTGGAACCCTACCGAGGACACGCTGCGCCAGCTTGGATGGTAGCCGACCAGCAAGGATACGAGGCTGCACAGTAAGATGCTTGGGGTGGGGCGCGCTAGGACATGTGACGGAAGCGGGGTACCCCCTTTCTGTGATGAAATCGTTCTCCTGTCTTGATTCCGCAGTTGGGAGAGGACCGAGGGAACAACCAAAATAGGCGCTACACAAAAAGGCTTTGGCCAAAAAGGACTGATCAACCTGGGGCCATTGAGTCGGGGAGGTGCGTTGACCACTACGGTAGGCGTGCAGGTCGTTAGGCTGAAGAAAATTGCTACCTAGCTGTAGATTGGTTTTCTTGCGGATGTAATGTAGGTGGGAAATTCGAGGTTGGAACGAAAAACGGGATTCTGGAGCCACGGCGGCCCGAATGCCCAAGTAGTCCCACGTAGCCGGTTTCCGGTCGGTCCGAAGAAACCACAGCGTGGAAAAGATGGTTGGGTTACAACGAAAGACAGACCCGGCGGCAAGCTGACGAAGACTTTTGAAGTAATGCTGACTTGGTAATACCGCGTTACAACGTCCCGGAGACCGGAGGAGAGTAGATGCGGCACTCTCGGGAACCCCGGAGGAACGAACGGACGGTTGTAAGAGGCGAGGCCTGAAACTGGACGGGCTTTAAAGTAGGTCGTAAAAGACGTGGACATCAAAAGGAGGACGGGGCGGCGGCGAGAGAATAACAGCGACGAGCCCCTGTGTTCTCCAGGAAGTGTGCGGAAGCACTGAGAGGGCTGAGTGACAAGGCGGAGGGAGGCGACGGAGATGAAAGGACCGAGGACGTCCGGTGGGGCAATAAAAGGCCTAGGAAGAAAACGCACAGACAGCGAGGGGCCGCGAGGTAAACGGCAGGCGAGGCGGTGGCCAGCGGCGGGCCCCGAGGACCGGAAATAGTAGGGGGCGCCACCGCTGAAGTGGTTGGTGAGCCTGACGCTAGGGGTCACTAGCGCAGGCCACGCCCACTTCCGCCTGCGGCGGCTATAAAAGGCAGAGCGCTCGCCGGAGCAGGTCACTCTGGTCAGCCGATCAGAATTCATCACATCGCACAGCAAACGAGCAGACAAGTGAGCAGAGAAGCGAGACGAGCAGCATCACCACGAGGCGGAAACGAAGAAGGCTGACGGGACGAGCTTCAAGTTTGGAACGAGGCCCGAAAGCCCGGAAAACTGACGAGATGAGCGGAAAATGCTGGGAAGGACAATGCCGCGGAAAGGAGTTTAAACACCTAACCAAGCACATCCGAGGCCAGCACGAAGGAGTACGAAAAACAATATTACATGTGCCCAGTGTGTTCGAGCCGAGCATATTCGACACACCAGGACTGGAAAAAGCACATGTGGGAATCACACGAAGGGAACCTGCTGAGAGGGATGCCAAGGCAGGACCCCCTTCTGAGACTGGAGTATGCTCTGGCGTTCGCCTTGGACCCGAAAGGACGACCGGCTTACACCACATTCGCTCCTGGAGACGAAACGGCGGCCCGGGTAGCTGACATGGAACGAGACTTCGCTGTACGTCATCCGGAGGGATTCATACCTCCCGAGAAAGCGGTGGACAAGGAGGCGCCAGACGGGCCACGGCGGAGGGTTCGTATACCATACCACCCGAGGGCATCGAGAGGGTCCGATGACAGCGACGCCGAGCAGGCTGAACAGGAAGCAGCGGATGAACCGCAGGAGGCCGCCGGGACCGGCGGGGGATCTCAAGCAGCCAAGGAAGCGGTAAAGGGACCCTTGGCCGGAGTTGCAGAACGGTCGACGCCTACGCGCCGTTCCCCTCGTAGGGCCGCAAAAGGGGTACGGAAAGAAACCACTGAGTCGCCACGAAGTGTGAGCCAGGCTGTAATCAATCCGAAACCACTCCTAACGGAAGAACAAGTGACTGGACTAGTACAAAGTCAAGTGAAGAAGTTAAACGCCCAGGGGGAACCTCGGGAACCGAGAGGACGAGGACTCCCGGGCAGAGGACGGGGAGGAAGATCCACGCCAGCTCCGAAGCTAGGTGGCTTTGGAATACCACCAGGGGCCGAGGTGGTGGAATTAGTGAGCTCGTCAGATGATCAACGTCCGAAAATCAAAGGAGAGGAGGGTGAGCCTCCGGCTTTCAAGCGACCCCCGACACAGGGATCCACGGCGGAGGAGCCTTCCCGAAAGAAAAAGTTAAAGAAGCTGAAGAAAATCCAGAAGGCGCTTGAAGAGGGAACGAGCTCGGACCAATCGGAGTCGGGACGGAGCACGTCGGTGCGCAGCGATCGGTCCCTGGTCATTGCCGAATCAAGCAGTGCGGGAGAGCTGGGACCATCGCAGCCCGAGACCTCAGCAGGATCGAAACGTATCACGGGACTGGAACCTTGTGGCGACGCACAATTCACCATGATGACGGTCCATAAGAAGTCGGTCGTTTACGAGTCGCGACATCCGAGGTACCCCGGGTACCTAAAAGGGACGATGAATCGAGAAGGGGCGTTTAGGGGTTACCGACAGGCCAGGACAGACCGAGAGTTGGAGGACAGTGTTCGGGACGCAAAGGAAGGCCGACTGGCGGAGAGAGAGGCGCTATACCTGGGAAGGTTTATCTTCGAGATGGCGGAAAGACAAGGACTGAAACCGGTGGGCCGAATCGAAAGAGTAAAGTACGTTCGACACGCAGTCAAGCCAGAGGAAACAGCGTCGACGGCTTCAACACAGCCATTGTTCTCGACCCCAACGCCGACGAGGGCAGACTCACCCCTAGAGAAGATAGTGTGCAAGCAGCCAGTGGTTCCGCCCCCGGGGCTGAAGCGGATGAGAGATGTCCTAGTAGCACCGGATACGCCAGAGGCACGAATGGCTGCAGAAAATTTGGCCCGAATCAGTATGGGAAGTTCGTTCTTTGGGTCGCAGGAATCAGAGGCGACCCCGGGACCGCCGTCACCGGAGAGGGTGAGATCGCCACCGGGACCGGACACTCCACTTCGGGACGAAGACAAGGACGGACGAGCACTTCAACCAAGAGTCATGGTACATAGACTGCAAATGCCGGCTGCTCAATCCATGGATACGGAGATAGACGATTCAGAAGACATGGAGTTGGGGCAGGCCGAGACGGGAAGACACGAACAGGACAAGCAAGAGCTGGACGAGTCAGGGGCGGTCTCGGACTCGGTGTTCGGGTCCATGGTGTCGGAAGCACCAGTGGCGGGACCGTCCGGGGAAACGCCGCGACTCCAGTCGTTGAGGACGCAAGTCATCCAACAGGTCTTGCAGGGACACTTTCCGGTAACAGCGCGGGCCGTGCGAGACTGGGAGGCGGAGGAAGCAATACCGGTGCAGTTGGAGTGGCCTCCCAGACAGGTGCGGGAAATGACGGCCAAGGCAAGAGCGATGGCTTCAGCGTCATTGGCGTTCTTAATGGCGCTGGAAGCGGACAGCGAGCTGCAGTCGTTCGACGAGGCAATGGCACAGTTCCCGACGGCAGCGCTGGGACCGTTTACCCGGGACTTACCAGGAGTCGACAGGTTGATCAACGAACATAATCAGACCGTCCAGCTGGCTCAGACTTTAGTGTTGTACAAAAACGAGGCACAGTTAGACGACTTGTTACAGACGACGAAGTGCTGCCTTGAGGGATCCGGAGGCGAGAGGAACGACCTCTGTCCTCTAGCGGCACCTAAAAAACGAACTTTCTATGGCTCGTCTGGACTTCTTCGGGCTTCGGTCATCTTGATCTTGGATGGATCGCCCAGAGTGTTTGACTGGATTGGCCTGGATTCATCGTTGCCACCACCTTCTGTGTTTCCTTGTCTTCAGCCTCTTACCGCACATGGAGTGGAACTTCTCCACCTGAATGCTAGTTTTGGCGTGCCGAGACCGGTGTAGCGAGTCGCGTGATGACTGCGGAGAGCTGTGGACGTCTCCCGAGGGACCGGGGTGCGAGCAGGGACGGTTGTTAGAAGGCCCTCGCTTGTGCCCCATTAATAATAAGCAACAGAACGAAGTTAATAGACTCATAAAATACTACTCTGCATCAATATCTTACCTACAGAAAAACCATAACTGTTTCCATGTCGTACTTCCTGAGGTCTTCTCCCCGATGGACGGAACAAAATAGTCTTTAAATCATCTCAGGGGATGGTGCGTGAGTACGGTGGCTCCGGATGCCTCGGCAGGCGAACGAGGCGATATTCTCAACTTACCTACGAATGGTCGTACTCAGGAGCAGCCCAGGGACGACTCGGAACTGTTGTCCCGGCGCATGTCAAGGCGTTCGAGTGGTTTCATGTAAATGGGCATGGCACGGATGACGACTGTGGCCTTACCCCAGAATCAAACCAGACCGAATTTTGAAATTATCTTTGCTGCGGATTTTGGTGGTACTACCTTCTGAAGAAAATCGTCAATGAGCATGGTCCCTCGGGAGGAAGAAAAATTTAGTAAGCGACACGGGGCCCGAGAGCCCGGGAAACGAACGAGGGCCCGAGTGCCCAAAGTAGGAATACTCTTCTTAAAATCATCTCATCTATGGAACGAAGGAGCCTCCCTCTCGCCCCCAAGAAGGGTTATCTTCCTACCGTTGGACATGGGGGGGGAGGGATGAGAGGCGTCGGCTCCTGTCATCAAAGAAACCCGTCATCAAAAGAAAATTGTCTTCTCATCCCCAAAGAATCTGGCCTCCGTTCCGGTTATTATTGTGCCACTTGGGCCCGGAATGGTGGCAGGATACCCTATTAACTACATTGAACTCCTTCTCAAATATCTTCCTTTGCCTCTGAAGTCTTTGAGTGTGTCGGCGTGGTCGAGGGCCGATTGTCTCCTACACTGGTGCTGGTGCTGGGTTAACCACGAGGCCATATGTCACAAGGACATTCCGACATGGCCGGCGACTGCAAAGTCAAACTTCGTTCCTGCACGGAAAACGGACACCTCATCAACAAGTAATAATTCCAGTCTTCATACATCCTAACTCCATCCAGTGTTTCATTACTAATGGTAGCACGAACTTCACGGCTCCATCTTCTGAAACTTCCTCTTGAAACTTTGACGGTTGAACTAAGTTCCTCTCCACATCCATTGCCACTTCTTCTTTGGACCGGTGGATACCTCGTCCTCTGGCTCGAACATGTTGTCTTTGCCAGACGGGAAAAGTCACTGGGAGGCTCCGAAAGCCGAGATGCGACAGAGGACACGAAGTCTAAAGAACATTCCTTTCTACAAAAACTTCAGTCTTTCTACAAACGAAACAAACCTCATCCTCAAATCATCATCACCTAAGAATGCAGAGAAGAGTGGTAAGCGGAAGGACGAAGGGTCACGACCGACCCTTGCCTCCAGGCAGGAGAATCACGACCGATTCTCTGCCCGAAAACGAAAAGGAACGTCTGGACGACGAAAAACGGACAAAGGTCGAGAGGACTAAGGGTCACGACCGACCCTTGCCTCTGGGTAGGAGAATCACGACCGATTCTCTACCCGAATTAGGGAGAACGTCTGGACGACGGGAAAAAAAGACAAAAACGGGGGCGTTGCGGGTCACGACCGACCCATGGCCCCGGGCGGGAGGACCACGACCGGTTCCTCTGCCCTAACGAGGGTAAGACGAGGAGAGACGAGCAGGGCCAAGTACATAGAGCCCTGAGGAGAGGAGCGGGGGCGACGGGGTCACGACCGATCCCTAGTCCCGAGTGGGAAAGCCACAACTGGCTTGCTCATTCTAAAGGACAAAGGTGGAATACGGGTCACGATAGACCCAGGATAAGAACTATGACGAAGAAATATGTGTATAATAAGAGACTAAAATGAAGAACGAAGAACGAAGAATGAAGATGATAAAAATTAGCCAGATAGTCCCCGGGGGCCCTCCGAAGTAGACCGGAGAGGACAGAGGGTGACACCTCCTCCTCTACCGATAAGGAGCGTAGGATTGATAGTTGAAAAATGTTTCTGGTTCTAAAGTATGTCCTGTTGTCGTTGTATAGACTGGTATGAACTGCTTTAACAATTTTGTAAGACGTGTTTTCCCACCTTTCAAGAAGGTGCGGGAGGGTGTGATGAATGCCTATTCATCCAAATATGTAAAGAGACCAAAATAAGAAAAGTATGGTAATATGACAAAAAGTATATATGTTAATAAAAGGAACGAAAGTGTAAAGGAACGAAAGTGTAAAAGAACGAAAGTGTAAAAGAACGAAAAAGAGGCCCGGATATGTAAGTAGGAACGAAAGTGTAAAGGAACGAAAGTGTAAAGGAACGAAACCCGAGAATGTAAACCGGAAGTGACATGTAAACCGGAAGTGACATGTAAACCGGAAGCGAGAATGTAAACCGGAAGTGACGTCAGTTGTAAACCACGTGACCAAAAGCAGCCAATCAGGGCTAACCTCTAGAGTATATAAAGGGGCGGTGAGGCCCGAATAAACAGAGTTCTTTCACAGTTCTCCTTGTATCCAGACGTGTCTTCTCCCCTTAAACAACCGCTGAGATGAGCCGATATGAGTTAATTAACCAGAAGTTCGAGTAAAATAGCAGAAGTTCGAGGTGATTAGGCGAAACGGGGGCCTGAGGGCCCGAGGAACGGGAACGAGGACCGAAGGACCGGGGTAAGGGCACGAAGGCCCGAAACTGGCCCGGATGGGGTCCCGGAAACGTAGGCACGGAACGACACAAAGGCCCGAAACGCGGAACGGGGACCCGGAGTCCGCGGGAACGACGGCGCGACTGGCTCGGCCCCACGCTACCAAACAATAGGTGACCGTCTGCCCGACGACCCGCGGACCGGAATCCGGGGTGGACCGCCCTATCGAGGTGAACACCGGCCTTGGAGATAGAGCGAGACGAACCGTGGCTCCCCCTTACCCCTACCATATTTTCCCTCCCCCGCAGTCCTCCGTTTGACACCGAGCACCGATTCCTGACCGATTCGCTCAGCCCCCCCTCGTGTGCGAGGCACGCCTCTAAAAACATCACACCTCGGTTCTTTGCCCGGATTCTACGTCCGCCCGAGACCCGAAACAATTCCCACGTTCCTCTGCTATAGGAATTGGCAACCCCGACCTATCAGAGAACGTCACACTATCAAGTTTTGAAATGTTTTCATAATTACTTGAATCTATTACAAAATCCACATAGTCAAATACTTTTTTTTCTATAACTCATCTATCTATTTTTTCTTGTTTAGCATCAGTTACACAATTTTCTTTACCAAGCCAGCGTCTGTTTTCAAAACCAACAACTTTTTTCTATTTAGGTTTATGATAATTAGTTGCAGTCAAACTATAAAACAGTCTCGTCTCCCCGTTCACTCAGTGACAGTTAGAATATCGGGGTTACAAAATTATCTTATGAACCTTTAGAGTTGATTATAAAAAACAGACCCAATAATGAAGATGAAATGATAATGAAATGATATGATGAGTACAGTTTTTTAGTGACAAAATGTTATACCTAAGGTCTAAGTATGTATAGTGTTGCACCTCGTAATGGCATCATAGATATACATCAGTGTACCAAGTCAGTATAGCAATGAATTTCAGCCATTTTTTTAAATTTTACATAGTCCCGTTCTCCTCTCAAAGATAACAGATATTTGGATTTTTTCATGGTTGAGTTTCACACTTATGATCATATGTTCCGGTTATTGTCTATATATCATTAAAGTTAAGATTATCTATTGTTAAAAACATCTTATCTTAACTTTTGTGAGACTTGAGAAATGCATATACAATTATCCTAGTGTGAAACGCACTCTATGGGCGAGTTTTACACTAGATACGTTTCTCACATCTTAAAGTTTAAGATAATAATGTTTTAAAAAACAGTAATCTTAAATCTATTGTTAACAACAGGAATATACGATCATGATTCAGAAATACAACCTTGAAAAAGTCAAGATGTTAGAGTTATGACCAGTGTGAAACGCCCCCTTAGTCATTGCATTATAACTGCATTTCCTGTACCTTTGCAATTCAGCTCAAAGTCGTCAAACCTGTCTTCACCTTGTTAAGGAAGGCACTTACCATGAAGCTGCTAATGCCATATGTCACAATGTAAATGGATCCCTGGCACGGATGATGAACGAAAACGACTATCAACGACTTCGACATATAGTTGCAATTGCACGGTTTGTGACACCCCTTAATACAGATGTCACCTATCCAATTGAAGAAACAGCTTTGTCGCCTGTCACTTTGTTTTGAATTTCTATGTCTATTTCAAGAACCATGTGCCATGTCAAATTTAAGAATTGGCTAAGTTGCCGTGCCAAATTTAGGTGTCTGCATACATACATCTTGGCATCAAACCATTAGGGGAGTTCCATGGTTTCATAACTTATCTTTAAGATATCACAGTACACTTATGACACCCTGTTTCTGAGGCAGTGGTATAACCTGCTTGGGTGATCATAAGTCCTTATGACACTGGTTCAACAGTGACTTCTTTGCAGGGGCAATATTTCATGAAGGACCCTTTGCCCCTTACCACAATGATAATAAGAATACCATACCTAATTTATTTAAGATCCTTGTAACCCAAACACACAATAGATAGATGTTTGAGTAGAACAGCATTCTCTGTGGCCTAGTGGTCAAGATGTTAGACTTATCTGGGAAAGGTCAGAGGTTCAAATCCCGAAAGTGACTTCAATTTTTTCTTTAGCATAATATTAACCACATAACCATAACCACATAAGAATACTTTTTAAAATATCTTGGCCATTCGTGGGATATAGAATATAGCACTTTTATATTATTGTTAAAGGTAGCTCTGCTGCTTTGTTTATGGCTGCTATCTTCATAAATATGCTGCAAAATGAATTCATAATTGGTAGATCCATGTTCATAAATGGAGTATCTACTGGGAATTGAACCCGGGCCTTTGGCACAGAAGGCAGACACCTTACCACTATGCTATCTTGACAAGAATAGAAGTTGGATATTGAGCGTGCACCTGTTTCACTCACAGGTGGAGCCAATGTGTATCACATAAATAAGTATACAAGTTAAAGTAGAATTAAGAGGTCAAGGTCATGTCAATATTATGTCTTTTTCACAAATATCTCTCTTATAAACAAAGCTTAAATGTCACTTGTAAGAGAATGTACAATACACCAAAAGAACTAATACAAGTGAAAATTTCAGATAAATCTATACAATAAATAATGAGAAAATGAGGAGAGAAATTTTGAGGTGGGAACAACCAAGCATAAAGAAAGGTTAGGTGTGTACATGCCATCATAAGTTGTCTTTGAGAAACTCATTATGAAAGTCACCAACATGAATGAAAGTAAACTTAATGAATTTTTATTCAGATCAAAAATACATTAGGACCTTTAAAGTACCATTTCCAAAGACAGAATAATCAGGAAGGAATATAAATGTACAGAAATAGACTAAAAGAAATAAATATTGTAAGCATTTATGATAGAACTAAGCTTTAAAAAAATTGGTGTTCAAACCCAAGCTAAGTGGGTGTCACTTTATAATACACATTTGTCATAAGTTAACTATCTGAGAAACACCAATCAATATAGGTTAAAGGAGAAAAACTTTGTTTTCTGCATAGGAGAGCAACTATATGTCAGTCCTAGAAACACCAGTGTAATAAGCACATCATAAGTGTAAAATTGTTGAAGATATGACACACCATGGAACCCCACCCCCCCATTCTATCCCAACCAAGTTAAGATGTCAAAGAAATGTTCTGCACCCAGACTTTTTAGTCAGTCTGTTACTTACTAAGATAGTATGTAACAATTACAAGTTATAAGAACATTCGGATTAGGTTGAAGACGGTTTTAATAACCAGAACATTTAAATGACATTGCAGTTCAACATCAAAGCAGTACATTGAGGCAACATTATTGGGAGCCATCATAATACCATGACAAGAACCAAATCAGAACCAAAATAATGGATCATTGCTGTAAAGTCACATGCTTGGCTGGGTAGAATCAGATCACTCTCTGTCTTTTTGGTAATCTTGGCCCTAACTGCTAGTAAATCTGCAGATTAATTAAGCAAGCATTAAGACCATGTCGCCACAGTAACATTCTAACCTTAATTAAATCACTTGAATGTAATGGCTTGCAATGGCCAATGATCTTAATTAACTATTCAAGCTAACCCCAAGTATCAGATGAAATATTTAGTCTCTGATTATGATTTAGGTGGATCTGATTATGGTTTGACCAATCCAAAATATCTGTTGCAAAACGTCCAAGGGTATATGTGCCGGGGGGTAAGAGAGTGGTCGTATGACCCAGAGGCTATACTTGTCCCATGGGTTGTACATGAGGATGAACCCTAAAGGTTCTTCTAAATTCTATCGACCAAACATTGTTCTGAAATATTTGGAAATACTGAAAACCAGAGCAGTATGCACGGCCTGTCAATACACACTTCCCTCTATACACAAGCTTGTTGGCTGTGCAGAATGTCAAAAACTATAGAAACCTGTTGATAATACTGTCAACAGAATAGGAGATATGCTTGTAATTTTCTTGGTTCCTTTTCTTTGCTCTATTAAATTGAAAAAAAAAAGTCTTACAGAAAGACTTTCCATTAAGTTAGTACAGAACTACCGAACTGTGTGTGTGTGATTAATACATACTATTATCAACCTTCTCTCTTTTGTAACCCTAGCCTAGACAAAGTTTTTTTGGATGCTTCTGGTGCTAAGGAAGAACAGCTATTGAGATTTTCGGATGGGTCTCTTGTTGAGTGGATGGACCACCATGACAGAGACCTGGAAATTCCTTACTCCACTGATTACAACTACCAGGGTATCTCTCGTAATGGGAGGTGGTACATAATAAAAGGGCAAAGGAGACCATACATTTGCGAAACTCCTAAAGGTAAGCAAAAATACAGTCTGAAATTGTCCTATGTCTAATATATTGCACTAATTAGCTGCTTCATTAAAGAAGTCTACTAGTTGAAGTTGATCAGGCTCCCACCAGTGAAATTAAAGCCTGATACCCACTAGGCAATCTTTCTGTCGCCCAGCAACGGGCGACTGGGTGAATCATCATCGTCATCGCCAGGCAAATGAGATCGCTGGGTGACGCACTGTGGGTATGGTGCGATTCTGGGCGATGGCCGACTGGCAACTGGATCAGCGATAAAATCGGTGGTAAAATCCTATCGCCCATCACCCATCGCCCAGGAAACACACCATGCCCATGGTGAATCACCCGGCGACTATGCTCGCCGGGCAACTAGCCACTGCCGATTATGTAACTACCCCTCATCGCTGGTCGCCAGATGCCGGTAAAATCACCTAGTGGGTATGGCCCTTTGGGCTATTGAATGTGTGTGTACTGTACAAGTCCAAATAGTTCATGTCTCTAGATAAAGGTTCTATGTGGTCTTAGCTCAGCATTAAGTAAAGCATCCACAAGGTACACTCATTATGTTGATGATTTCCTTAACAGAATGTTCCTTTATACATGACACACATGTGTACCTGAGACCCACCACAGGCCTAGCTCATCCCTTCAGTCCAAGTCAAGTCATTCCCTAACGGAAACTTCTATCTTTCTCCTTTTGTGTTGAGTCCTCCTCTATAACTCCTCCTTATTGTTAGTCAATAGAACTGTTGCTGGGATGTTTTCTGGCAGTCTGGCCTCTCAGTTTATGGCACTATTAACACACTGTCCCCTTCTCTTGTACTCCTACTCCTTCATAATTCTCTTTCCCCCCGGCATTAGGCTGTTGGGGCTTTTATAGGTTCATGGGGATTGGGGAAGCCCCTCACACTGTCTCATATCCATGGGTCATGTTATAAGTCTTAACTTTTCTGGTGGGTAGTCTCATATGGTACACCTGGATAGATACATGTATATCCTACTTCCAGGGGAAAGCCCCAGCACAACATCTATAAGTCACTCTATTACAGGCGAAGCCCCTACATACACTACTCATGCCTCTTCTAGACTGAAGAGCTAGACATTGGAATATGTGCTTTGTATATAAACCAACATAATGGTTTAGTACAATATATTTTTCTAAATTCTGTAGGATTTCCAAGTCGGACAATGCTTTCAGTGCTATTGATCTACAGAGTAATGAGGCCAGTAATTTTAGTGGCATTCATCAATTGATTGTAACTAAAACTTTTAAACAGTAAAACCATAGTTTAAAGTGAGCATGAGAAGAACATCATCTTGTGTATGGTGATAACAGTGAATTCCATGGAAATATGGAGAAAGTAAGGTAGTGCAATCAAAAATGATATAGCTTCGCAAAGATGGGTGAGTCTATATGTTTCCTATGGCATTTTCGTGACCTCCTCATTAGTGGCGCCGTCTAGGAGAGGCCACCATTATTACCGTTGCATGGCGTCATTGCCATTTGTTTACGTTACACTGTCCATGATGTCACGGAAACGGTAATAACCATGGCCACGGCGTAACGGTGTGCCCGGACTCTCGTAGGGGGCACCACTATCAATGATGTTCACCACAAAAAGTAATCCAGTCATTAATATTTCCTTTGTACCTTATCGTTGGTGCAATTATTCATTGTAGATGTAGAATGTGCAGAGGAACCGCCAGATCTGGCGCATGCTACCAAGCTTATGGTGGACAACTCAACACGTGTCACCTATATCTGTGAGAGCGGTTATAGCTTCAGTGACTCAACATCAGTAAAAACCTATGATTGTGAATGTGCCAGTTTGGCTAATCTTGAACCTTGTAGAGGTAAGATCCACATGATACTCCTTTATTCCTAAGATAACCATATCCAATGATTTTTTTTGTAATGAACCTGCAAAGAATTTAATGTTGCAAAAAATTATAATAACATTACAGAATATCCCAGAACATTATTAGACCATTTTGGAAGATGACTGTTGCATTGCTCCTGGGCTTGCTTGTGAGCGATGCACATGGTAAGTAGTTTGGAGTCATGATTCATTATCAATTCCATCATTATCCCTATCTCCTGTATATGTCCATGTAATACATCTGAAAACCAGTGGAAACACTGAAGATTATTATATAATAAATTGAAAAAAAAGCAGAAGTTATACTTAGAAGAAGTAAACCCTAAGCTTTTCTAGAAAATACTCCTTAAATAAGAAATGTAATATTCCAAATCCTATTTAACCAGGTTGCAGCTTCGTAATTCCATGCAGCTTATCAACACGCGAGAATCATGCATTGCACACCTAATTTTACTATAAAGAGAGAAATTATGATAATTTGTGGCAATGATTGAGAACTATGCATTGCATCTAATTTTACTCTAGATACAGAAATCATAATATTATGGCCATTTACTAAATTTTTGAGTTTGATGAGAAAATGAATCACTGGTAGAAATGTACAAGGGACTTAAATGCGCTAAACCTAATCAATTGCACTTATCGCCAATTCAATATTAGGGGGCTTTCACGATAAGGGGACACTCACGAAACAGGAATTTGTGAGTTTACACACTAAAGTATACACAACAGTATCACCCCAGTCAATTTTAACATACAGTCACCTAGACGTGTGTACTTAGTTTTAAACTTTTTACTTAAAGGTCCAAAGCGAGTATGCTTCATGGAATCAGCCATTAAGCTGAATTTCCATGAAGCCATTAAGTTCTGTGAGCTGAATAGAGGACATCTCGCCAAACTTCTCAGCTATGAGGAGATAGTCCAGGCAGTCACAGGGTGAGTATCAAAGCAAGACTGTTGATGTTAAAGGAGAACCGCAAGGGCAGTTTTAATTTTCATATCATGATGAATATGTGTTTTCTGAAACATATCTACAGAAATAACTGCTAATATTTCATAGATATGAGAGAAATTAATGTTTAAACATTATGTACACGGTAGAGTGGCTTCTACTATGTGCATGTGACGTCATCTAGGCTCATATAGATAAGTATGGCAAGGTGTTAAGACTCCTGCTTTGGGTGACTGCACACACCTTCACCTGTGACTGACAGCCTAGATGACGTCACAGGCCCGTGAGGCAGCAGAGAGATATGGTGTGAGAGTGTCTTCACACTCTAACAAAAATTAATATAGTTTCACAATACAATGTACGTACGGTAATTTGATTTCCAAGGCTATCTATAATACACTTCAATCAATAGATTTAAACTGTATTGGGGATTTCTGTATTTTTCTTTGTGGTTCACCTTTAATTCATCAGACAAATACACATTTTGAGGGCATTTTGTACTGAGGCCTTTTTACCTGCCTTTTTGCAATTTGAAATGCTAAGATACTATGTTTCAGTTACGACAAACTGTTCTTCAAACAGGGTTTTATCATGAACATCCTATCCTAGCACTTACTACAGACATATTTAACGGGGGTTAACCTTGACCTGGGAGACATGCATATGCTAACCTTTATGCCAGAGAAAATCAGCTGGATAAGTATATTCACTTTAGGTTTCATGTTACCCCACCACCATTAGACAGTTATGCCATCTAGCTATAGCTATATAGTGTAGAATGAAAGATCTAAAATAATCTTGCAGTCCACCTTTTATAAGACACTACAACTGCTAATCTAGCCTGAAATGGCAATGCTTTGCCACTTACTACAGAAAACAGAATTTATGAGAATATTTTAAAATTCAATCTTACCATGGTTACATATGATTTGGACAAATAATTGGTATTCAATATTGTTCTACATCATTCAAAGTTCATAGTTTAATTTCACACTCAACAAGTAAGAATGCAATGTTATTATGACATTGTAACAACTTTCTGTTGATGGCACACATAATTGTCTTTAGAAATAACATTGCAATGTTGCACTATGATGTCATTGTGAGCTTCTGGTTACATTCCGTCATATTAGGGTAACATTATTATTGCATTCTCTATAAGTAAGATCTAAAATTCACTAAGAGCTAATGTATAAATATCTTTTTTAGTGAGTCTGAACCTAACCTAAAATAGTGTGACTGGAATTTTGTCAAGTACCTGACAAAAAAAGCATTGTCGCAGAACATACCCATTGAGGCTAATTGCAAATTGGCAGTAATTTCCTGAGGCGTGACGAGCACCCTGACACTCCACTGACTATTTATACACCACCACACAGGTGATTCCCGCCCTGTGGTCACTCTGAACTCACTGGTCAAAGACTACATACCTATTTCAGGGAGCTGCTTTATACATGGCTGTCCATGGCTCTGCCTCTATATTTAACACAGCCTGGCTGTCTCACTGTTTTTATGTACCACTGAACTGTATCTCTGGATTTTACACAGTCGAGCTGTTCCCCTGTACACTGAAAAACCTCTGAATGTCTCTGCAACTCTGTAAGTGCTGGCATTTTTGCTATGGCTGGAAGGCCCACCGCTGCCCTGTGCACCTCAGTGCTAAGGACCTTGTCCTCCTCGTCTGGCTCTATACCTCGGTACACAGGTGAGAGGGGTCTCCCCCCCTGGGTCTACTGCCGTCACTGGAGACCTACCCTGCCACCCTGGGCTACCTGCTACCACCGGAGGTCCAACGCTGCCGACCGAGGCCTCATATCGCCACCAGGGTCCTACCTGCAAGCCATGGGGAGACTTCACCACCAGGGTCCTGACCCTGCCAGCCTGGGCTTTCTGTTGCTACCAAGGGTCAAATCCCGCTCCCTGGGCATCATACTACCAACGTTTCACCCTGCCATCATGGGCATCCTGTCACCGCTTGGGGTCCTCCTTCGCCATCCTGGGCATCCTCTCACTGCCGGAGAGCTTACCCCAACCGCCCCGGACGTCACTGGGGCTCCACCGTCGTTGGGGATCCTACCCCAACACCCTGGGGGTCCTGCTATGGCCGGGGGTCCTACCCTGCAGCCCTGGGTGTCCTGCCGCTGCTGTGGGTCCTGCCCCGCTGATCTGGATCTCCTGCCCTTGCCGGGGGACTCAAGGCCCATTCGCCCTGGCTGATGATTGTGTCGCTCGCAGGTCCGACAACGTTATCGTACAGGGAAGACGATGGTCTCAGGGACGATAAAATTATCGCATGCAAGCAAAATTGAAGAAGTTGCATTCGCCCTGACAAAAGAGGACCCAAACGATTGCAAACGATAGTTTTCTCAAGCACTTGTCACCCAGAATCGGCTGGAATCCAAACGATTTGATCTAACATGTTAGATCTGATCGGCTGGAGGTTTGTCGTTTGCATTAGCGTGTGTACCAGAATTGTAACCGATAAATGTCGCAAGAGATCGCATGTACCGAATTTGCCAGGGCGAATGGGCCTTTACCTTAACAACCCGGGACATCTGCTATCGCTGGGACGCCATGGGCCTCCTGCCATCATCGGGGGTCCTACACCGACGTCCTACATTGACTCAGGCTAGCCCCTAGTAATTCCACTACTTTCACTGTGCCTCGGTACTACTACAGACTACGTCTTTTATTCTTGGCCCTTACGACCTCGGCCCACTGACTTTTATTGCATTTAATTGTAACTTTTATTATGTCATGTTTACTTTTTTCTGTCCTGTTTCTGTTCTGTTTTGTGCCGTTTTATTAAATGTTTTATGTCCAATTTGCTGTCTCGCCTCTTTTGTTAATTACGTTGCTGCTTGCATGATCTATTCCCAACATGAAGATTACAAAACTGACCAGGCAGTTGTTGAATATATGGAATTTATCTTCATATGATTTTCTTTCCCTTGTCAGACTAAAAGCCGGCTCTCCATTTATATCTGCAAATGATTTTGAGGAAGATCGCGTTTTTAGGTAAGAAATACAATTACTTATCACATTTAGATTACAAATTTGGAATCACCGTCATACAAGCCGACCTGATTGTCAAAATTATTCTGAAAATTGGGTTGTAAAGCCCCATTGATCTTTTTTTTGTTATATGGAGCTGTGAAGAGAAATCTCATGAATGAGAGAATAATCCCTTAGAGGACACAGTGTTTGCGCCCAGCGATATTGGATAAATATCATTCATACTGAGAGAGAGCCTCCTCTGCTCAGGTTATTTGTTGATTAACTTTGCAAAGAGCATAATGAAAAGTAAATCTGGGTGAAGAAAATCGGGTTTCGTGGATAAGTAAGAGTGGGAACATTTGATTTTCTTCACAAAAAAATACGTATCTAGTGCTAGACTCCCGGGGCTAGACTCTAGTAAATAGATGTGAAATATAAACGCTTAGAGAATAGTATCGTCTTAGATATAAAAATATTTAATCTACCCCATTCAATTCTATGCTTACGGCCTTGTTTTTTCCATGGTGATAGCTCTAGAATAATAGCAGTGAATTTTTTTCTTTTTTCCGTCTTTTCATTAAACAATTATCTCTTGATCTAATGAAACAATCTTTTGATCTAATGAAACAAACATAAAGATCATTGGAAGGGTATTTCAAAATCACATCAGACACCCAGATTTACATTTAACCAAATAGGACATTCAAAAATCCATACTGTTCACTTGAAAAATAGCCATAACTAATAAATAGAACAAACCGAGGGGGCCCGAAGCAATGATTATTTCCCTGATTCGGAGCACATTTGATGCGTCGAAGGCTTTAGACCAAGACGCATCAAATGCGCATAGAATCTCTGCAACAACCTGCTTGTTTGGGACAAATCTGGCGCAGATCTAGAGTTCCATAGAAATAGATGGTGATCAAAAGTTTTAATAGAAATAGTTCAGTTTTGGTCAGATTAGATTAATTGTGAAGAAAATATGACAAAATTTCATGTCATAAAGGCAAAACCATCAGTTATTTGGAACTACTTTTTGTGGCACGATACCCTAGCTATTGTGATTGGTTTTTTATTTATTAATTCAAAACCACTTCACAAAGATGTGTGATCTTCCAGTAGTCATACAGGCAGGCAGAATATATACAATATGATGAGTAGTAGACAAGATGGGATAATGTTCATATGAATATGTACAGTAGACACAGCATGATTTATCATTTGTCATACATTCAATTTGCATTTCATGAAACATAAATGTTCTGCAGTAAAATGTCATACAAACAAATGAAAAGGAAATGGAATAAATCATTAATTTCCCCTCACTTTACCCCTTAACAATTATTTGAAACAGTTTTTTTTCAGCCCGATGGTGTTCAACTCCTAGGCTATCCATTAACTTGATTCCTCTGTACAATGGACTATGTTTGAATTTTAGTAATGCGTGTAAAATGGGAATTTTACTTTATTTTCCCGTTACTGCGTAACACACGAGTGTTTGCTATGTTTATCTTCATCAAGCAGGCAGCAGTTCACTAAAGGAAATTTGTATCTTGTATCTCAGATGGTACGATGGAACTTTAGTAACATGGTTCAGGTGGCGCTCTACAGATACACAAAGTACTGGGGAGCGAGCAGTGAAATTATAGTAGGTATCTTATTTATGACAAATCATAATTATTATGTAAAACTCTCTACAATAAATAGGTCTAGAAGCATTGTAAAAGTGTAGTACACATAATGACTATGGGGGGTATTTTACACTCTGCCATATTTGCGATCTTAAGCAATAAGATCAAAAGTTCCATTTGTCACCATATATGTGTTCTGTACCAAGAGTCCTATCTTGAATATTTTATCTTAGCACTTACTATAGACAAGTTTAATGGGGAATCACATTCATCTGAAGGACATGCCAACCCTTATATAAATGAAAACACATTGGATATGGTTTATCCAAGTAAAAGTAGATGGCAACATTGTTCTATGTCTCCACTGCATGAATATGGCTACATAGAAAATGCATTAAAGATTTATATTCATATGGAAAGTCATTATCTTTCATTACAACATTTTTCCATTCATTCTGTTTATTTGCCATGGGGCCTTCCATTTAGTACGTACGCAAAAATTCACAAATTCTAGACCCCCCCACCCCCCCTTAGGCTAAAATACGGTTTGGATTTGTATAGAAACGTACGCAAAATTCCAAAAATTCCAGACCCCCCCACCCCACCTTGGTGCATACGTACTTAATGGAAGGTCCCCATTGTATTTGTTTACAGTTAAATTATTAACTATACCCAATATGTGCCTTGTATTTCCCACCACTGTAGGACAATACACTATTTTATGTATTATAAATCAACTAAATAGGCAGGCACTTCACATTTGATATAAGATACTACAATTTACATCTTATTTGGTGTGAAATGGCATTGTCTTAGCTACTTACTACAGAAAACAAAAAATTGATGACACTTTTCATCTTCAATTTTAATATGATTACATATATTATGGATAAACAAAGATTATTCAAAATTGTTGTACATTTTTCAAGGTGATATACAGAAATGAAAAGTATTTGATATTTCATTGTATTCATGGATCCTACAAGCTTTATTTGAATAACTTTGACAACTATTTTTGCCAATGAGCAATAGTACACTTAAAATCTTAAAAAAGAAAACTTATCTTTTACACCAATAAGCATAACTTTAAACAGATTTAATGGATATCCTAACCATGAAACTGACTACAAAAAGCTTGTTTAGTAACACAAGGGCCGTGAATATTGATTTAAGATTTAAGATCTCAATTTACAATTGCAATATGGCCAGTGTGAAATGCCACCTATGTTTGGTCTACCACTGTTATACATTTCATTCTGGCATCATTTAACCAAAAAATCTATATCATGCTTTTTGTATTTTGTCCATTAAAAACCAGGATTCGATCATAAAAATCAGCGGTTATTTATTTGGGGACAATGTAATAGTGTCTCAATATGATATCTATGGTGTATAACCTGGAAAATTGTTAGTAAATTTGTTTTTATTCATGAATGTTGATATTCAACTGGAAGACAACTCCATGGTATCTTATTGTAATAAGGTGAAGCATCTTGGTATCTAGCCTGAAAGTCTGAAATAATTTCAAATACATTTTCAGCAGGAACGTCAAATCATGGTTACATGCGTATCCAAATCGATCTAACTACTTTATCTGTGAAAAAGAACTGTGTAAGTACTTACACTGATCAATGTCTTACACATGTGTCTTACGCTGTGTCTAATTGGACCATTAATTTTAGAAATCTAAATTTTGTAAATAAGGCCAATAAGGTACATTAAAAGTAACAGATAGGCCATATTTACAAGGCATTTACAAAACCTTTACAAGAGTCTTTCAGGTGACCTTAAAGGTTTTGGAAAGGTCACCTTTACAAGATCTCACTATGACCTTTAAGGTACATTAATGGCCCCATTAAATTCAAAGGTCATGTGCAGTGTTTGATTCTGTATTATGCTGTTAATGTTCTTCAATAAAGTGTTTGAATGTAGAAAACTATCAACTAGACTTTGCAATGTTTAACAGGGGAAGATGATGAGTGTATAGAGCGGCAATTGTATTTTCCTTTCATCTAATAGCATTCCCATATATCAAATACCTCAAAATATGCACTTTTGCTTTCATCTAATACCATTCACATATATCAAATACTTGTAAATACCCCTTTTTTGTATGTGTTTTTCTAATAATGTAAATGCAAAATACAAAATACAAAATATAACATACTTGGTACTATCATTCATAAAAGTTATCACCATTAAACTACATCCTAAATACCAAATACCAAATGCTCCCAATTCCTATAATTATATTTACATTAGCATATTGCCAAAACCCAAATACTAAATACAAAATACCATATACACAAGTCTTCAATTCACATTAAGCAATTCCCTTTATCCATCACTTATAGCAGAAACCTAAAACCTAAATACAAAATGCAATATCACCTTTTGTAATGGTTAAATGATTATTCATTGAAACCATTTATAGTATATATGCCAAACAAAATACTGATTGGTCACACCCAGAGGCATGGCCAATTACCCAGGAAAGCCATTATGCTGGTGCCCCTTCTCTCTCAGCTAGGGGACTCGGCGTGAGAGAGTGCAGGTACAGGCCATTTTTTCAAGCCATCTGATGGGTTGAGAGGTGGTCATGTGATGCTGAGTTAGTCACAATCTGACCTTTATTGAAAGTGGCAAAACATAAGCATCATATTGAAAATACTCAACTTGGCCATACTTGCATTTGTTTTAATAACCTCTCCCCAAAACAAAATACCAAATACCAAATACTAAATAGCAAATACTAAATGGCAAATAGTAAATACTAAATGGCACAAACCAAAATGATCCAAAATACAATATATGCCAAACAAAATACTGATTAGTCACACCCAGAGGCATGCAATGCCAAGTACCCAGGGCGCTGTTCCACAAAAAAAGTTTGTAGGTGATGCGTTTTCTCTTTGAAATGTGCACAAATAGTGTAAGTAAGGAAAAGTCTTCGTAAGGTCACTTACGTACACTTTCCTAGACAAATGTGTAAGTATGACAAAAAATTGGATATTAATTCATTTTCTCTATCTTCTTTTATAGCTACATGAGTTTTCATTCGATTTTAATTTGGTTTTCAGTAATGAATTTCTTGTAAAATAAGCTTTTTAATGATATCCAATATATTATCGTAGGAAAATTACTTCATGTCGAAAAAAATATTTGAATTTTAAAAATGCGTTGCGAAGCCTAAATTATATGTCGTAGCCATTTGGGACTTACGTACACATTTGTGGTGCTACGCACAGTACGCAGGAATGTATTTTTGTGCATATCTTTTTTGTGGAACGAAATATAAATCATAAATGTTCGTAACTTTTTATGGAATGGCCCCCAGGAAAGCCAAAGGTACACTTGTATTTACTTTACAGGAAAAGGGTTTTGGTATTTAGTATTTAGTATTTGCTATTTAGTATTTGCTATTTGGTATTTGGGATTTGGTTTTAATTATAATGAATTCATAGTGAGAAAAGGTAGATTTAGAGCAATTTAGATCTTCTTAATACTTTATGGTCCCTTTGGAGCAAAGCAAAATACAATTGCCACTCTATACATGCATCGAAGATCAAGCATTTTGTAAATGGGGGATAGACTGTATAACACAAATGCAAAAATAATGCAAAATAACAAATTTTAACAGTATTGTGTCTCTTAACAAATCATTTATAAATTGTTTTACTGTACATGTGTGTAATCATAATCATAATTTGGCCATTTTGGTCAATAAATATTAGTAATGAGAAAATGAGATTTTACTCTGTTGTCACAGGATTCCTTCATTTCATTTGGTATGTTGATCCCCTGGAACCCCTTCATTGATTTTTAAAGGGGAGCCAACTTGAAACATCAACACAACCATGATGGGGGCCAGGAATCCAAAATGGCAGTCTCTCAATGAGATACTCTTATATATTAGCTTCTGAAATGCCTAGAAACACAATGTTAGTGTCACAATTGGGAGATTAGAGGACAGGGAATCCAATTATTTGCTTTGGAATCTACACAATTCCAAGATGGCCAATAAATTTGGTTAAATACCTTGATCTTTAAATGCTAAAAACATGAAAAAGTCTGTCAATATTTCTTTATATTTCAAGGTGGCTCCCCTTCTTGATTTGATAGTTATGCCTCAGAGGTGCCTCATACCAAATTAGGTGCTTTTATCTGCTCTGTAACATAAAGGTTGTTAATAGAACCAGCTAGTATAGAGATTTTTCTGTGAGAACTACGTTTAGCACAGTATAAACAGTTGATCGATGG
Source organism: Lepidonotus clava (assembly GCA_936440205.1). Taxonomy (NCBI): domain Eukaryota; kingdom Metazoa; phylum Annelida; class Polychaeta; order Phyllodocida; family Polynoidae; genus Lepidonotus; species Lepidonotus clava. Next base: position 6,888,133 of record OW387141.1, read on the forward strand.
TACATGCTAATTCTGGTTTTTTTAACTGTTCTTTTCAAAGGTTAAGGATAATAACACCTTTAGAGTTAATTGTCTCAATTTGGAGTGTACTTGATCTTAAAACTGCTGTTGTATTGCTTTTTGACCTCTTATGTTCATGTATATTTGACAGTCTGTTGAATAACAAGGCAAACCTTAGTTGGGCCTCTCAGTACCATCCACAGTTTTTAAGTGTACTATAATAAGAAGACATGATTATGGAGTATGAGGTCTGTGGCCCATTGCACAATGATTTCATTAACAACGAAAATCAATTAAACAATTAAACTTTTCGTTGTTACTTTTATCGTAACAACAATCGTATTGACACAATATTTTTCTATATTTAGAATGCACTCAAAGAGCTGTAATTTTTACTGACTTTTTTCTATTTTTCCCCCATGGTATATCAATGTACAGAATTCAATTTCATTCATTAGGAACAGGGTTTTGACTAATTTCGTAACAAGGAAAATCTTCATGTCAGCAAATATTCCTTATGTTATCGTTAAGTTTATCATAACAACGAAATTCATTGTGCAACATGCCACAGATATATTTACTGCTTGGTCCATTCGACCGCAGCCGATAAGCCAAGCGATAGGCCAGCAATGGACTCAACAGTGAATATATATCTGACCAAATATGACATAAACGTCTCTTCTTAATTTCATGTGATGGTTAAAAACATGAAAGACTAACAACTTCTTGAAAAAAATGGCAATGTGGAGGTGTCGCCAGCGATTACAGCAGAGCTTTTTGTTTACTAAAACTCAATGCTGATTAGTTAATACAGGTCACATGATCCACTTTTTTATTTTAATTCTCCACAGGTAAATATAAACCAAGTTATATATTTACCTCATGAGTTGCAATAAGTATTTCATTGGAAACAGCAATATACATACCACTGCACTACCTAGCCATTACCTAATATACCAGTTACCCGCAGCTGTGAAAGAGAAGGTTTGGTCCCAGTACATGCACTTATAGCCTGAGGCAAGATCCTGGCAGCCCAGGACAGAATTCTCACAGTTAATTTTGGTGTCTTGGATGGGACTACCATGAATCAGCAGAAGTTCCTTTTTTTGTTGCAAAGTAGTAAGTAATAAAACAGTTAGCTCCTTTCAACAAATTTGTATCAATGCTCATTATAACATCATGAAACCTTTCTTTTACAGCAAAGCCAAGTTGTGCAGTTCCCCAGAGTGAAAGGACGTTTCAAAATTTCACAACTCAGTCTGACTGTGAATCAAACAACTACTGCTGGCAGATTCCAACACCTCCTGACGCTGACGTTCCCCACTGTTTTGATCCTATAATCACTGGTAAATTGACTAAAGGAAAGCTACTGTGAATCCTGAGCTACCATAAGTTGCATTCCTACTTCGGCATGAAGGTTGACAAAAATGATCCCAAGAATATTTAAAGAAACAGATTTATTCGAATGAATCCAAAAGACTGTCCAGAAAGTTAATATATTAATGAAGTAAAACCCTTAGAAAAACATACAAAACCATAAATCATCAAATACAAAAAAAAAGCTTATCCAGGATATATCATGTGTACAGAGAGAAACATTTGAATGATGATGAGGAAGAAAGGGCCAACTACATGTAACCTTTGATTTTCCATTTTATGTCATTTCTATTTTCCAAATAGAGCCAATACCAACTGATGAAGATTTGTGTGCCTCACCACCAGCTGTAGCCCGTGCCTCTTTCACAAAGACAGCCACTGGGGTGAAATACACATGTGATGAGGGAATTGGATTTAGTTATGGATTTAAATATGGAGGAACGACAAGGGAATACACATGTGATTGTGTCGGCTTGGCAGCCCTACAACCCTGCGTTGGTAAGAATGCAATAAAACTGTTGTCAGCTCATAATGAAGGAAATGATTAGTAAACAAAAAATGTCCTGCAAGTGGTAAGTTTGTTAAAGTAAAAGGATTTTTGGCTTCACAAAAAATCATATTGAGGCAACAAACATATTTTCAAAATTTACCTGATAGGTCAGCCTGGACTACATCCTCAGAACTATTTGCATAATTATGCTGTAAACGTTAAGTACATTAATAGCACTTTTACTATCATATTCTTTTGGATTTTCCAAAGATTTTTACACAAGTCTATTTTTTGTCTGCTTCTTTATTTATTTACTACACTCAATTACATGAATTGATCTTCCATATAGGTTGAAATGAAAGTTTACAGCTGTATGAGGTACCTAGATTAATTATGCAGGTCAAGATAAACATGCATATAACATAGAATATTTTTCTATACATGATTATCCTTGAAGTTGGGTATTTGTCATATTGTGGTTTTATCACTGTTTGCAATGATTGCAATTATTGACTGTCAGAAACATTGTGTTGGTTCTCTTTCCGGAAACCCCCTACAGTCTATTAGAATCTCATTCCCCAAACCACCCCTTGTTAGACCGTAGAATGTAAATCTGACGTAAAACATAAATCAACGTAAAATCTAAAGGAACTCAGCGTAAAATGTAAATTCAACCTAAAATGTAAATCATGTTAACCTAAAATGTTAATATGAAAGCACGTAAAATGTAACAAATCAACCTAAAATGTAAATGGAATACAGCAACATCAAATTTTTCCGTAATGCTCCTATATTTTTCCAAGGAGATGTTACAGTTACATTTTGTGTCAGATTTACATTTTACGGTCTAACACCCTAACCTGTCCCGAGACACAACCTAAGAATATTTATGAGCCCACATGACCCCAATAGACCAATCAGGTGAGCCAGACTTAGCAGAGTGCTGTGTTGGAGAGTGGACTACCCCTGCCCCCCCCCCCTCCCTTTCATGGTTGCCTTCTAAGGAGGAAGGATCATACATATTCAACTTTTTGCAGTTTTTGATATTGTCACACATGATTTTGCTAATTTTATTTGATTAATTATGATAAATTTGCGATCATTTGCCTTTGTCATGTGAGAAAAGGCTTCAAATTGAATATGCAACTTTATTTTCATGTAATCCATGGAATAGGAAGACAACGGACAGACATTTGTCTCATAGAAGCAAGCATGAAAACAACCCAGGCCAGTGCACACAAGATTTGTACCAAATATGGTGGAAGATTGCCCATTCTGTATGACTATCACGAGCAAGTGAAACTTTTTGCTAACTCGTAAGTATTGAATGAGAATAATTCTTACAACAATATCGTATACAATTTTTTCATAAAAAATAATTGATGACAGCACCAACATCATTCTAAACTTTCACAAACAATGCTGAACTGCGCCTTATTTTTTAGCATTGTTGATTCTATATTGGCCGCAATATGATTTGGTAAAATCACTGGTGTAATCGTCTGGTGATTCTGCCAATTCAGATGTAACATGCCCATTCTGATACACCATACTAACAGGCAACAACAGTAAAATGCAATCACCTTGTAAGGTCAAAATTGCACAGTTTATACGGCCTCTAGAATGGATAAGAACATGGGTGCTGATCAAAAGACATCTTCGATTTCTGATGACGGTTATTTTAACATGAGGAAAGTTCTGCCCCAAAAACATCCACGAGAAGTTTTGGACATGAAGGTTTCTTGAAAAATCATACTAAAATCATTCCCATATTGTACTTATTCACATTCAATACTACCCAGTCAGCATTTCCATGTGACCATATGGGCCCCAGGTTGGCTGGCAATTGGGCCCAACTTGGGCCAACTGACTCGGGCCTGTACATATTTTGTCCCCGGGGCCACTTGGGCCCAACATTTGCTAGCCCAATCTCGGCCCAGACTGGGGCCCAGTCAGGCCCCAAATAGGTTTTGACTGGGCTGGAAACCAGTTTCCAACTGGGCCCTCCTTGGGATTAAATATTATATGAGGAATTTTGGGGAAATATTATTCAATTTATTTTAGTTTTGGATACGCATCTCCTCTTTTTGCATCTCCTTTTCTGAAAGGGGCCGTCCCTTAGCTCTGAGGGCCATCCTCCACCTCTGGGGGCCGTCCTCCACCTCTGGAGGCCGTCCTCCACCTCTGGAGGCCGTCCTCCACCTCTGGGGGCCGTCCTTCACCTCTTGGGGTCGTCCTCCACCTCTGGGGGCCGTCCTCCACCTCTGGGGGGCCATCCTCCACCTCTGGGGGTCGTCCTCCACCTCTGGGGGGCCATCCTCCACCTCTGGGGGTCGTCCTCCACCTCTGGAGGCCGTCCTCCACCTCTGGGGGCCGTCCTTCACCTCTTGGGGTCGTCCTCCACCTCTGGGGGGCCGTCCTCCACCTCTGGGGGTCGTCCTCCACCTCTGGGGGCCGTCCTCCACCTCTGGGGGGCCATCCTCCACCTCTGGGGGTCGTCCTCCACCTCTTGGGGTCGTCCTCCACCTCTGGGGGCCGTCCTTCACCTCTTGGGGTCGTCCTTCACCTCTTGGGGTCGTCCTCCACCTCTGGGGGCCGTCCTCCACCTCTGGGGGTCGTCCTCCACCTCTGGGGGCCGTCCTCCACCTCTGGGGGGCCATCCTCCACCTCTGGGGGTCGTCCTCCACCTCGGGGGGCCGTCCTCCACCTCGGGGGGCCGCCTCCACCTCTGGGGGCCGTCCTTCACCTCTTGGGGTCGTCCTCCACCTCTGGGGGCCGTCCTCCACCTCTGGGGCCATCCTCCACCTCTGGGGGCCGTCCTCCACCTCCGGGGGCCGTCCTCCACCTCTTGGGGTCGTCCTCCACCTCTGGGGCCCGTCCTCCACCTCTGGGGGTCGTCCTCCACCTCTGGGGGCCGTCCTCCACCTCTTGGGGTCATCCTCCACCTCTGGGGGCCGTCCTCCACCTCTGGGGGCCGTCCTCCACCTCTTGGGGTCGTCCTCCACCTCTGGGGCCCGTCCTCCACCTCTGGGGGTCGTCCTCCACTTCTGGGGGCCGTCCTCCACCTCTTGGGGTCATCCTCCACCTCTGGGGGCCGTCCTCCACCTCTGGGGGCCGTCCTCCACCTCTGGGGCCCGTCCTCCACCTCTGGGGGTCGTCCTCCACCTCTGGGGGTCGTCCTCCACCTCTGGGGCCCGTCCTCCACCTCTTGGGGTCATCCTCCACCTCTGGGGGCCGTCCTCTACCTCTGGGGGCCGTCCTCTACCTTTAAGGGCTGTCCTCTACCTCTGGAATATTTGAAAATGCAAAAGTACAGTATGAGGGTATTAGTATGTATTTATATCAAATTCTAAAACATAACTTACTTTTCAAAAACACTTATACTTTGTAGCTATTTCTCAAATCATAATATTGTCAACCAAACTATTGATCATACTTACTTCACTATCACATGGTAAACTTGTAATACAGCCTTGTGTGTGTGCCCTGTCCAGTGTAGATGTTGCTTCTCTGAAGTTTAGCGGCCTTCTGAATGTATATGGGTCAACCTCTGGGCAGGGAAGTGTCCCACCAGTAATGTGTTCCAGCTGTGGAGTTCAGGGGTTTGCACCTAGGGCCCCAGTTACCATGGCAACCACTTTCAGGCACTCAGAAGCTAAGTCCAACACCATTATTTCACTCCTTGTTCTTACCCCCAACATTCACATGTAGGAAATCTGCAGAAAATCACACAATTTCGCAGTACTTTTGTAATGTCGCAATTTCTAGTAAGTCCCAGTATGTTGATAGTCGGTCTGTACAAGTTTGGGTACAAACATCCAGGTATTACTGACTGACATCTTAGACTGCCGCCCAGCGTGACTTCAACAAATTACTGCCATTCTCAAGTTTGATGTTGAGATACTCTTGCTATGAATCTGTTGGCAACTACATAGAGGCCACTTTAGTTTGTCGCCAAGCAACTAAGTGTCCATGGCTATGGGGAATTATCAAACATGTTAAATATTTTGCTAGAAAATGACGGTTTAGTCACCAGAAATCACAGCGCCAGTGCAAAGTTGATCGCCGGGCTGCTAACCACCTTAGTCGCCCGGCGACCGAGAAAATCTGATCTCCAGGGGGTGAGTGTCTGGGGGTGAGTGTCCAGGGGGTAATTAAGTGTCTGAGGGGTAAGTGTCCTGGGGGTAAGTGTCCTCGGGGTAACTGTCCAGGGGATAAGTGTCCAGGGGGTAAGTGTCCGGGGGTAAGTGTCCAGGGGGTGAGTGTCTGGGGGGTGAGGGTCCGGGGGGTAAGTGTCCAGGGGGTGAGTGTCTGGGGGGTAAGTGTCCGGGGGTAAGTGTCCAGGGGGTGAGTGTCTGGGGGGTGAGTGTCCGGGGGGTAAGTGTCCGGGGGTGAGTATCCAGGGAGCATATGTCCTAGAACTGTCATACCAGTCTACTCTATTACAGTGTTGGTGAAACCCTGTGGCTGGCAGCTTCTGATAAGGATATGGAGCAGGTGTGGACCTGGAGAGCTGATGACTTCATGGCCTACCAAAGATTCGATAGCCCCTACGTACCATACAATGAGACCCGCAATGGTCTTATAGCAGACAGAAAAACTGGGAAGTGGATTGACGTCTCCGATCTTGAAGAACATGGATTTGTTTGTGAATCTGATCCAGGTTTGTCAAACATGTTATCAAATATTCAGGCCCGTATACAGGTTCTGCTGGGAGGGGGGGGGAGCTGGGTCAGGTAGGCCAATGCCGCATCCCCACAGCGTGACGAGTTGCTCTTCGTCGTCAACAACTCTAGCTGTAAATCCTCAATGACAAGCTGTAACACATCTTCGCAACTTCGTCGTTGACGATTTAACACCTAATAGTCGATAATTTAGAGCTAGTCGGCGGCAAAATATCGGAAATGTCCAATTTTTTTCAACCTTATCATGCACAATTAGGGTGTCTTGTCATCTGCCAATATGGCGTCAGTAAACTCGTCGCCTCATTGAGATCCAGTATAAGTGGAATTTTCACATATAGTTTCAGTAATTTCAATCTAAAAAAGAGGGTACCAAGTTCCCCTAAGTGGAACTTTTCAACATTTTCTTACGTGTTTTTAGTGCTTCTACAATGAAATTTAAAAGAAAACTTTTTTCTAAAATTTCCACTAGGGGGAGGGGGCTGGCACGCCACACCCGCTAACCCCCTGTATACAGGCCTGTAATATAATATACACATGATAAGGTGTTATTCAGTTATTTTCATATATGATGTATTAAGACCAAGGTTAATTATCACATAAATATTCTGCTTTATCAAAATTGATGGTGTGATTTTAAGTTGTGGTTGAGGTCTTGATAATTGGCAATAGCTCTAATAGTCACAAAGATAACAAAAATATATATATTGTTATATTTTGTCTAATATTCTACATAAATTTTAGGTCCCAGCTATTGTTTTACAAAGTTATTATTATTAAAAAAAATTGACATTTGCATTTAGCTAAAAAAAACCAAAAAAACTAGGACCTAGGTTGTGCTATAAAAGAATAAGAAGGAATCCACTTAACAAAGACAGAGTGGTAAACACATGGTAAACACAGTGTTATCTTTAATTTTCCAATCATCTTATAGACTTGTGAAGATGTGGTCACGTGATCAGCACAGGGTGATCATGACCACATGGCTGTGAAAAAATGTAAACTCTCCAAATTCTAAGGGAAGAGGATTGTTGATTATAATTGAATTACTTTGTTTTAGTTAGATTTAGCACAAATATTTGATATCTGTGTCTCCCCACACAGAAAGGATGCTCCGAGGGGGATATATCGTAAGCTCTACAGCTAATATCAAGGGAGATATGGGTAGATTTATGAAAAATTGGGATGAAAATGTCTTAAACCAACTTTTTGTGTAGAATTCAGTTATCCTACTCTAAACATTCCATTTTGTTTGAAAAACATTCTATTTGGAATGTTAATAGAATGTTTTTTCCGCAAATATTACCAAACATCATATTTTTGGTTACCATGGAAACAACAAAATTTTGCCATTTTTGTCAAAAATTGTAACCCATTTGGAAAAACATGACTTGATTGTATTGCCAGTCCAAACTGAAAGTGATTATCTTTTGTAGAACAAAAATTATAAGCTTAATAGCTTTTGTGACTTTTTGTTAATTTATGGGGAAAATTTTACTTCATTACTGAATATTTAGATAAATATTAAATATCTGGGCTTTTTGCCTATTTCAGGAATACTGACCATCCTGTGTTCAACAGCCCGTAAATTCCTTGAAAATTATTTAATTTTGATGAGCTTGGTATCATTTGAAAGCTTAAATCACCCTCTTTAATGCCTAATTCCTGCCTGGTGCATCCTTTCTGTGTGGGGAGATCTGCTGTTCAAGAATTGAAAAATATTTTGACCTTCATCTGCACCACATCTATATTGGAAATATTGAATATAAAAATTGACCAACTAGTGTAAGATTACTGATCTATAATGGTACATTCTCTCTATTATAGTTTGCATGAAGGAGTTATACAAACAAGTGTCATTATAATTATCAAGCTTTCGACAGGCATAGGGCATAACCAATATCATCATTCACAGCTAAATAATTCATTCAAGATTTTTATTTTACAATTTTCTTGAATTGATTTTTAATTATCTTTAAGATCCTAGCTGCTCAACTGCTACACCTCAACTCAGAAATGCAGTGCGGGTACAAATGACATCAACTGAAGTGACATACAGATGCTTTGATGGCTACTCATTTTTTGATGGGTCAATTGAAAAAACCTTCCGGTGTCAGTGCTATGGCCTTTTTGGGTTGGTGAAGTGCATTCGTGAGTACATCCCTTTACCTTCTGTGATTCTTTGCAATTCATTTCATGTGGCAGTTTCCCAAGCAAGAATATGACATTATACAATGTTGCACCAATGTTCTGTTTACTTCTCCTTATGTTATTTTGAGGGCACCCAAAAATGTCTTTAGAACCTAATGTTGGGACATTACATTGTAACGTTATTGATATTCTTGTTAAGTTCTTTCATGTTATATCAAAGTTATTATAACATTATTTATTAGTAAGGTCTAAACTTCACTAAAATATGATATTATTATAACATTCTATCTTAGTAAGTCTCCACTTTACCTAAAATAGCGTAACTTTTATGTTAAAATTGGAAAGTAATAGATTGACCAAAAAGGTATGGTCACAGAACGTGCTTGTTAAAGTGTGATGGCGGAAAATTCTTCTCCCCTTGGACGGCAATCGTCCTTGTGCTTGTTAAGTCACTGCTTGCCTGGGTTAGAACTGTTAGCACAATCCAGATTCTTTTTCAATTCTAGCTTTATACTAATGCTGCTAGTAGTAAAATGTTGAATATCAAAACATCATAAGCTTTCCAAATAAACATATGGTATGATCCATTAATACTTGAGAAAAAAACTAGTTTTTATTACACTCCTCCTTGGGATAATTATGGAACTATTAAGTTGTTTTGTTTGCACATTTGCATGTTAGGAGTATGATTATTCAAAAGCATTCATGGAATCCACATGATATTAATACAAAAATGAAACCAAAACAGCTTAACCTGAATATCTGAGTGCCTCATTAAGATAGCTCCATCTTTGTTTTATTCTAGTAATGTGTAAAGTGTGTACTTTTTGTCTTAAATGACCTTAAGTTAAATCTATGACACAGCTAGTTAGATATTCAAGAAGCTTTGTCAAAGTTATTTTTATTGTTCTGGAAGGACTGTACTATCTCATACATCTTGAAGTAGAATTAAGTGAGGTAAGATTCATTGTGTTGAAATATTTGTCTTCTTTTTTCAGCACGAACTATTCATGTGTCCTCATACACGACTACATCTGAGGAGGCGGCCAGGACTTGCTACAATCTTGGTGGCACCTTGGGAAAAGTAGACAATCTCCAAACCAGCAATACAATCATCAAAATCCTGTATGCCAATTGTTTGATACTATATTCTATAACCAGCAATTAGCTTAAAGGAAAGCTTGCACATAACTGCAGGCTATTTATTTTTCAATGAAATTAATTCAGCACGTTATTCAGAACTTGCAATATCAATGTAAGCAAACTGGAAGGAAAATATTTAGTTTATACACAATTATGAGACATTAAAAAATTTGCATTATATTACATTTTTTAAGGGAAATCCTCCAATTTATGACGTAGCAAGGGGAGTTCTCGGGGAATCCCATCTGCCTTTAGAAGGGAATCCCCATCCCTGTAGAATTTGTAATAAATATTATGCTCTCTAATCTTTAATTTGCTCTAATTTGCAACTTGCAAATTTATATGCAAGTTTTCCTTTAAGGATAGACCCCAGTGATGGGAGTGAGAATGCCGTGGCTGTCTTTTATCATAATCTTTACATTTGTTGCTTGAAGTATTATCAAATGTAAAACATCATTAGGTAGCCAATGGATAACAGTATCTATCGATATAACTTATGTAAAAATGCATAGAACCATAGTTCTATGTGTTGCAAATGAGAAAATCATTATTTTCAAATTTATTTTTTGAACTTGAATATCTCCTTTAATTTTCAACCTAAAGGTCTGGGATTTTTAGTACATCTTCATGGGATATATAAGGAGGGAACGGTGTCTCAGAATTTTTATTGAGGCCATAGTTTCATTTTTATGAAATGTAGAAAATGGTGTACCAAAAGATTTTAAATAAATTGTCTGTTTTTTGCCGTTTTTGATCATAAAATAAAAACTAGGGCCTCAATCAAAAATCTGAGACACTGTTTCCTGCATATGAATACTATGATGATGTGTCTAAAGTATTACACATGCCAGTCCAATATTAACCAAGATATCGCTGTTTAAAAAATAAAAGTAAAAAATTCAATTTTAATTTGATAAAATCTGGAAAATCAAAAACATCATAATGTTAAATATATCAATAGATAGAGAAAAATTTGACCTTTAACATGATGTATAGCACATTATGATCAGAGCAATAGTAAGAAAGGCATTCATGCTTTCCTGAATTGGCTGTCCATCTCTGGGGTCTATCCTTAAGATTTCAAGTAGATTTTCTATTTGGAAAAAGAAACATACAAAAGGTGTAGATTAATTTTCAAAATAGATATTTTAATGGCAAATCTTTTGTAGTTTGCTCCATCACTACAGAAAAATTCAAAGAGTCCTTCCCATCCTCACCACTGCATTTCCCCAGTTACAATCTATTGTTTTTCAATTATTCTATAACAGAAATTATTGTAAATCTTAAATCCATAAAAAGCTAATGCATACTTCTATAATATCATCAGTGCCAAATGGAAAATAGATTCAGCATGGATTTCAAATTCATCGTCATATGATTCAAACTTTGGTGGGGGAATGTGTGTGACCCTAAAGGACACCGGCGAATGGTACGACATAAGCTGCCGAGAGGAGCATTACTTCGCCTGTCAATTTCCAGATGGTAACTAAGCATTTGCTTTCAATAAATCAGTAACTTATGCATTGAAAAATGTATCATTTTGATGTAATCATAAATGATTTGTCATGAGGATATCAATGATTAAAACTATTTCTTGTATAGAAAATAATTACTTTGAAAAAATCATTGTTTCATGCATCAAAAAATGTGGATGTTAATTGTAAAGATATTTGAAATGCTCATGTGGGATGGTAAGAATTTTATTTTCTGATTGTTATTGTTATAGATGCACCTGTATATCCAAAGACTTTGAAGGCAGCTTTATCTTGTTGGAGCATTAACAGTCTGCTCTTGGAGGTGCCAGGTAAGTAATGGGAATGAGACTGATAACTGATTTCTTAGCTGATACAGGACATATGTATTGTTATTTTACTTGAATGTAATTCCATTATTATCTACCTAAAATAAACGTGGTTCAATGAATGAAAGAACAAAACAATTAGGAACAGTTCTACAGCTAAATTTATGGCCATGGACCTTAATGTTGAAAAATCCAATAGGAACTATTCAACAAAATTACAGGTTTTACTTCCACATTGACAACAATTTCAAGTGACCTTGAAAATATTGTCTTTCTCATAGAGCACCGTGGTTCAACATTTTGCCCAAGATCGCTCATGTATTTCACTAATGAAGTTGCTCTCACTTGGGACCTGGCGAGTGAGACATGCATCCAGGCAGGTGGAACATTGGCCAGAGCTGTTTCTGATGAAGAGGCTGATCTGCTCCAAGCATTCATGTGAGAATTATATTTATATAACTTTGTTCATATTCCTGAATTTGAATTCTTTAGAAGTGTACACTAAACATTATTGGTGGATTTGTTGTTATACCTTGTCATCATGTTATACCTTGTCATCATGTGACCCTAGCTGCTTGTGTGTAATTTTGCTATTCCTATAATAGCTACCTGGAAACATACTTTTCATTTTTGTCCTTGTGTTTTTAAGCAGGACGCATAGAGAAAAGATAAATCAAATAACATGTATGATATAACAAGTGAGATTTAATAGCTAGATTACCTTTTTTATCAACCCCCCCCCCCTCCCCCCCTCAAAAAAAAAGAAAGAAAGAAAGAAAGAAAAAGGAAAGAAAAAGTAAGAAAAAGAAAAAAAAAAGAAAAAAAAAGAAAAAAAAAAGTACCTGAAAGTTAAGACATTAAAAACATGGTTAAACTCAAAACCTTTCTTTGCAAATAAAATGGGTTCATTTAGTTTAACTATTACTTCATGACTGCCAACAAACATTTTTTTATCCCAGGAAAAGACATCATTTAGGTACAGCTTGGATAGATGGCAAACAAAACCGGGCTGCAATGAGATGGTCACCTGGTAAAGAGGTCAGCCCACCTAGCATTATAAAAATGACACTAAATGCGGCCGAACAGCAAACCGCATGTCTGCAGATGGAGGGCTACAATTGGAATGATAACGATTGTGAGACAATTCAACGATTTGTTTGTGAAAAATCTGAAGGTAAAGTAATTCCCATTGAATTTTTGAAATTTTGTTTACCAAGCAAAAATCCCTGCCTTAAATAGAATTGAAGGGCTAACTGTGACAAAACTGAATGTTATAGGAGTTTTTTTTTTAAATCTTATATACGTTTATATTGTTTTTCGATGAATCATGTGAATATGTTACAATTGGAACCATTGCTCTCCCAAAGACCTTGGTGAGTTAAGTTCCAGGCATCAGAATATTTTGGCAATATTTGTTTGTAACTAAAATCATATCTAATGGTTATGATCAATAATTTGGTTTGGAACCCTGAACACAACTGTCTTTTCTGTCGACCTTCAACACATGTGTGTAAACCATTTAGATATTAAACGTCCTTTTCACCCACCTTGATAATCACAATACTATCCCAAGCCATTATTTTACCTATCCCTCTAACTAGAGTTAGGTTTATGCAGGCCTAACCAGGGGTGGTGGCGGGGGTGGCACTCCCCTCCCCTCCCCCGAGAATTGTATTTTAAAAGTTCCACCTTTCCTCATAAATTCAAAGTAAAAATCCTAAAACATTGAAAGAAAATATTGAAAAGTTCCACTTATTGAACCTCGCTTCCCCCCTTTTCATGTTAAAATTATGGTAATTTTAAGCAAAAGTTCCACATTTTTCCAGTTGACGGTTGGGATTCCCGTGATGTGTGTTTCTGGGTGGAAGACGGTAGTGTGTCTTGGTCAGCGGCCAGCTCACACTGTCTGCAACATGGGGCAGAACTCGCCTCTTTAGATGATGGACGTGACCTCTCTGATGTTATGGACAGGAGGTAATACTCTTTTAAGATTTAGATCAGGGGTGACGACCAAAAAACTTTGACGATTATTCGGGATAATAAAAGAGGCCTTCATGAACCTAGGGTATGTCCAGAAAACATTTACGAACCTTCCAGATCATTAACGAATCTTATTGAACATGGACAATAAGGTATTAAATATTATATCATTATATTATAGAACAGACTATTATAATGAAATGAAATAGTTTGGGAATGGGGGGAAAATGGTAAAAAAAGATAAACTGCAAGATTCGTGACCACGAATCTTTCACAAACCCAAAATTTGGAATGGTGACTTAAAAAGCATTTGAGATTCGGAAATTTTTTATGGAAATTTTTATGAAATTCTTTTTTCACCCCCCCCCCTGCAGCTGCTTGAGAAGAGCTAACAACGTGTTATCTTCTAGGGGAATGGGAACGTTACCAAGGTGAAATACAGGATCTCAGAAAGGAAGGGGTTAGCTAGAATCATGCACATTCGTGTGCATGAATTTGACATATTTTTCTCTTTGGCAAGTCCCCACCAAAAGGGGGGGGGGGAGGGTCAGGATCCCCTGGATCCACCCTGGATCCGCCCCTGGTAACATGCATATGAGTTTATCATAGTGTTGGCTTACCTTTCAGCGGTGGTTCCTCGGGGGTCCAGGGGGTCCTGACACCCCTTATGGTGGGGACTTTTACTCAACGATAATATTGTGAGCATGTTTGCAACTGCAGAGTATTTTAATACTTAGCCTCTTTGCAGACCCCCTTTCTTTTCAAAATCCTGTATCTGCCCCTAGAAGGAGTTGCATAATAATCTTTAACTGATGTATAACGGATTTCTAACAAAGACCAAGTGTTGCAAAGAGAATAACGGAGACCAAGGCATTGTAGAATCCGTTAAGAAAGTTCTGCTAGGGGTGGACTTAAGCGGATATTCTGCTGTTAATTTCCGCTAATATCATAGGGTAAATAAAATATATTCTTTAACAGATCTGTTATTTAGAATAATGATATATGCAACCCTGTACAGTCCATTCGCTGTGGCTCAACGCAGAGTCCCGAACGAAAATTCAAGTGGAAAAGTTACACAACTCCCCCCTGCCTTTGGTATTGTGCTGATGTACCCGGTGAAATATGCAGATATATTTAATAATTTAATAATCTAAATACGTTTATCCGCAATGTTATGTAATTACAGAGTGTTTAAGAAAATGATCTATAGATATTGTTGATCATTTCATATGTGGCAATGTCCATGAACGTAACAACAACCCATAAATTGTATTTTAGCACCTCAAAGCTGTGGCTGGGTGGAATTGAAACAGCAAATTCTACCTGGAACTGGACAAATGGTGGTTATGTAGTGTGGACCATGTGGGCTGAGGGAGGCCAGGACCCGGACCAGCTCGGCTGTATGGTCTTTGATGGTTCTACACGCAGGATGAAGGAAGAGCCTTGTGACTCAACAGATGTATTAGGATTCATGTGTAAAAAGACAGGTAAGTCCGGTTAATATCTAATTATTTTATTTTCAAGTCAAATTCTTATACTTCTTTTTTTTTCCTCTCTTATTGGTGTAGAAGAAATTCACATATTATCTTCTCATGCCTAGCATTATATTTGAGAAAAAAATTGGTTGAGTAACCAACACTGCCACGTGGGCAAGAATTCGCTTCAAAACAAATTCTTATACTTACAATAGATTGGAAACATATAAGAATATAGAAATAATTATGGTTCTCAGATATTTTGATGATTGTTGATTTTTGACATTACTAATAGATTTCTTATTTGTACAACCAGTTATATGAATGCTTTTGAATGAAAGAAATGCTCACAACTGCTTGAAATTAAAGGAAAGCTTGCACATAATTCATGACGTGCTATTTTTTGTATAATTGATTTCACTTAAGTATTCTAAAAATAATTCAAAAGTGAAAAATTTTAAATGTCGAGGTCTTAAGGAATTATTGAGGAAAGGAATTTAATTTTGCGAATTCCCTGAATGCTGGGCTGCTCAACACTCCCCTTGCCACGTCACACCTATAGGAATTCCTTCTAATCTTATTTTGGGATTCCCTGATTAATCAATAGTTGTAGATGGATATAAATTTTAATTTATTATGAGTTGCATTAGGTCAGATATATATATATATATATATATATAAACTTTTTGTTAGAGAGCATATCTGTTTTTACGAATTCTACAGGGATGGGGATTCCCTTCTAAGGGAAGAGGGGATTCCCCTAGAACTCCCCTTGCTATGTCATAAATTGGGTGGATTTCCCTTAAAAATGAGATAAAATACAGGTTTATTTATCGTCCCATAAATGTGTGTAAACTAAATATTTTCTTTCCATTTTGCTGACATTGATACTGCAAGTTGTGAATAACATACAGAATTTAATTCAATGAAAAATGACTATCTTGCAGTTATGTGCAAGCTTTCCTTTAAATAAGAAATGAGTTATGTTGATTCTGAAAAATTTGTTTTAACTTTTAGTCCCAAGATTGGTTGATTCAAGTATTATAAAGAAAACAGGTGGCGCATTGGTTCTTGGATGCAACTATGGCTATGGCTTCTCAGATGATTCACTCTCAAGGGTGATTTATTCTGAGCATGAGTGTCAAACTATGTCTAACTGGTCTGAGATTATATCATCAAATGACACATGTTATCGTGAGTAAATTCTTCTTTGTTATATTAATGCAAGGAAGCACAATGTTTATATTCTATTATTATGCAAAATGCGAATTATAGATTATAAACATTGCTTATTAATGACAAACCAAATCATCTTAAACTTAAGCATAGTTACTTTTTAAATGATGAACGCTTCAATCTCAACTGTTTTGTATTATAAGTCCAAACCATTTTACTTTAATTGAATATGTTTATTGTGGCTTCACATACATACATACTTAATGGTGAGTGATGATGAAGGGCTATCTTGATCTAATCGTCAATATTAAAATTACATCCACCCTTTTCCTTGAATAATCTTTAAATTTTGACTTCGTTACAACCGGTTGTTCACCTGTGCTATAGACTCACAAGATTTTGTTTTTTCTCATAGCTGGCAACAACTTTATGATGAAATATCTTGGCAAGTACAGCGTCGCAGATGAAGTATACCTGTCAGATGGAAGAGACGACACCTGTGCTGACCTCATTCCAATTTGGTCAAATGGCCCACGTTTTGCCGATTATCGATCAATCTGGGGAATTTCTTCTCTTTTTAATGTAACAATACTGATGAACAATGAACTCTCCATATTACTCAATGCATATGCTGACAGCAAGGAGAAGGAATCCTCATTGGAAGTTAAAGTTGGTAAAAGGGAACCTTTTGAAGGAAATACTTTTGCTCCCATTGATTATTTTTCACTTTGCAAGAAAACGTCTTCATGGAAGTATAGCTGTTACTGTGAACTGGATGTCTGCTCTGTGTTTGTAACTGTAGTAGTCAGAGACCGAAGTATCATCTCTGATAACAGTACTCTGAAACTATGTGAAATAACTATATCTTCTGATTGAATTGAAGGTCATTCTTTGATGTATCAATATTTCATCTAATTTGACATTCTATAACCCAAATTGGCACCCTTGAAAGTACCATCTACCAATGTTTAATTGCAATTTTTTTCTCATATCTATTCAAAATAATAATATAAATCTAAGACTGATGGTAAACCATTATAATAACTGTCTAAAGCTCCATACCCTCTGGGTGAACTTACCAATGAAAGGGGACTGCACAAGATACAGATTGCCGGCACAATCCCCGAGCAATCATAATCGCCAGGAAATGTTTCTGTGGGGATGGTGTGGCTTCTGGGCGACGGGCGATGGACAACAGAAGTGGTGAGAAAATCAGCAGGAAAAGCGGCAGGAAAATATCAAAATTGCTTGATATGACAGTTTCTAACAGTATCCCGCCAGCCATCTCCTCTTAGTGCGTATGGCCCTTGAAATTATTATAACTGTTAATTGTTGTATTGGAATAATCCTAAACTCATACTGTTTCCATTGTATATATTTACAACTTGATGAATGGCCGAAAGGATCGAAATATGTGACTTCAGCTGCAAATGATTCTCTAGAATGTTTCTGGTCTCTTAGATAGAATGAGATTCAACAAGGATGTTAGTTGAATCACTCAATGATTACCCCCTTTAAAGTTATGTCAAGGCACAATAATTTTTGAAATGCCAGCGTCAGTATCATGTTGATTAGAGAATCAATGATTGAGGGAGTATAGATGCAATAGAATATTATAAACACTCGTTGTATGTACATTTCTAGATTCTATTCTTAACACTGAATTACGGCTTCTCAAATAAAACATGCATTTATGAAAAAAATATATTTACTTGAATTCATGCACAATTTCCTTCTTACTTTTGTTAGATTGTAATGGCAAAAGCAATATTTACAAATTATTCCAGCAAAATCTTTGTTGGTGGTTTCACAGATCTGTATATCTTATTAATATATTCATGAAATATCAGATATTATACCGAGTTGCTATATTTCGATTTGTTTTATTCAGAAGCATATTAAATATCTTCATTGTTCTTGCAAAGCCGCATCTTCTTTTCAATATGACATAAATTGTTATATTTGACGAGCTCTCCTTTGTACCACAATTTATCTTATTAAAATATCTGTGTTGACAGCTCTCAATACCTGACGAATTCCCAACCACTGCAATGGAATGATTGAAAACTACAAGATTCAGATTGAATAAAGAAAAATGAAGAAAAAACTGATAATTATCAGGAATGCTTTCCATCTCAGGCTGTTGCATCCTCCGACAATTAGATATTTGATTGCACATAGAAAAGAGGTATCGAGAAGCTTGATAACATTCTTTTGAAACACGTTTCATACCTTAAAAGAAGGACAATGGTTATGTTAGGCCTAGGGCAGTATTAATTAAGTATAGGTAAACAACTTCAGATGGCCATGATATGTACTAGTATAATAAACAGTTTTAAATATTATAGATTTGTTTACCAACTCGTTACACACAGCATATCAGTACATAACATTTAGTTCCATTTTCATTAGTCGCATTAAGTATTCTACAGCAAATTTCCAACCTTCTTTTTCATTATAATTGTGAAGTCTACTCTTTTTTTTGTACAATTCTGTCTCAGTTACTCTCCACTACTATAGCCATGATTTGGGCTTGTTGTACTATTGGAATAGGGACTTGTTTTAGTAAAGTTTGGCAGTAGGGAGAATTATTTCCACAGTTGTAGCTTGAAACCCCATGACCTTGCCATAGGCGATTTTCTTCTCTGAGAATCATTGCGACCTCAGATTGAAAATTACTTGTTTTATTTGAAAACATCAAGCATGAGCAATCAAAGTATTTTCTTAAAAACTAAGATTGAAATACAATTGTCCAGTAATTGTTACACTGTCAGATAATGAGCCTAGACTAGTAGTATATAAATATATATATATATATATATATATATATATATATATATATAACTGTAATATTCAGAATCTCATTTATCATTGTGCTCCTTTTGCTTTTGATATGTTGGGTTTACAATTAAATCACATGAACAACTGATTGTTTAGGCAAAAGATACAGCTATAACATATATATGTAGGCCTACATATGGATATATAGATAGATAGTGTGATATTATTTAGGGGAATGGGGTGTTCCGTTCTCCTAAACATAAGGGGATTGACTCTCAGTCTCGGTCCGACCGATTCTTCGGCATGGGAGACCGTCTATTTTGAGAGTCATGCGTCGCACACAAGGGTGAACGGATTTCCGGCATGCCTTTGGGGTGTCGCGCCGGCTTGTGTTCCAAGGGAGGGATGGAGATACGACAAGGGGAGGAAGTAGTGGGGTTTCTCAGGCCTTTCTCATTCTTGGTCTTTCTAGTCTACTCTAGGTCAGGCTCATGGTCAGGGAACTCGGGCCATCGTTTGCAAATAAAGAGTGGTAGCACATTGCCGAACTTATTATACTTTCGTTCCCCTGTTTCGTGCCTACTGCCTACGTTTTTGGGCTTTCGTGCCACCATTTTTGTGTAGTCGCGCCTTTTCTTCAACTAAATCAGGCTTCTACTCATCGGAAAACTCCCATTTACCAAGGTCCTATGTTCTGGCTAAGTCGAGAGGCTGTCCATCCCAGGAAGAAGAGGTGTGAACACAGTGAGTACCATAAAGGGACTGTTTATTTTGTGCGCCAACGCGCCTTTATATAGCTACAAGCATCTTCCTATTGGTCAATTACAATCATGTGACCCACATAACGTCACTTCTGGTAATACATTATTTCTTGAATTTGTACCTTTATTCCGTTCCAATTTCATTCCAATACATCATTTGATTCTTAGCTGGCTAATTGTTGCATTCTTCAATCATTTCACAATACAAGTCAATTCTACACTTTTATATGAGAATTATGACCAATTTCGAGCTTTGTATTTTCATGCCTAACTGATGAAATAGGATCAATTCATCACAATAGCTTTTTTTTTCATTTATTTAACCTTACTCATTCATACAAATAAGCTTCCATATAGGTAATGTTTTACATATGACATTATAATTCAATAATAACGGCAAATAATAGCCATCCAAATTGGCCATATTCTATACACAGAGCTAAGATAAGCATTTGTGTATTCATGACTAAGGCCATGTATAGATACATCAATTTCATCAACAAACAGTACCACAAGTTTCATAAAAATAGTTAGTCATGTCTATGATGGTAAATAGTTCATTGCACATCTATGAATCACAACATCAGCATATGTGCATTTTAACTGTTTTTTTAAAAGTCAAGGAGAGATTCTTTGTCTTGTACGTGCTTGGGGAGAGAATTCCACAGTTGACTACCAGTGTCAGATGAAGATTTGCCATAGATGTCACATTTAGTTTAAGTTGTTTTGAAAATACATCAGTCAGCTTGTCTTGTTTCCCTTTGGGAAGATTCTAACAAATCATCATCATAATGAAATTTATACATAATTCCAGGTAAATGTATTTTCCATCTGTGTTAAAGTTTATCAAGAGTGGACAATCATGGAGTGCATTATGAATATTATGACACATACACAATGTACGATTCTGTAGTTTCTGCAGTTTATCTATATCATGTTTCTGATTGAAAGTCAGCTCACATATTCAACTAAAGGTAGAATAGTTTGTTTGTATACTTATAATCTCATTTTGGTGTCTAAAACTGATTTCATTTTCCCTAGAAAAACATATATAGATAGTTAAACATATATAGATATATTTGAACTTAATAATATATCAGATTTCTGCTGATACCCTTCACAGAGATGTCTTTATTACAACTCAACTGAAACATTATTCAGATAAAGTAACAATAGTTTATACTACTGACAGTGCTTTGATACTGGAAATATATACATCAGGGGTGGATACAGGATTTCGGAAAGTACTAAGTACTAAAACCGCATGCATTAGAGCTCATGCGTGAGACGCTTTTTCTCTTTGTCAAGTTTAAGTCCCCAACAAAAGGGAAGGGGGGGTGGTCAGGACTGCAAGGATCCCCCCCCATCCTTGATCCACCCCTGTACATACATATACATATAGGGGTTAAAATCTATTAAGCTTATTACTATGTTTAATGGCCATATTCAACCTAGGCTTGGCAATAATTTGCCTTGCCTTTTCTTTTCTGCCTATGCAAAGACGTTTGTATTGTTCAAAAGATTTAAAAGAGAAGATAACATGACAGGATTCATGACTATTTTAAAGTAACATCCTCAAGGGTATAACTGGCCTTAACCTATTTCCAATTAGAGATTGTTGAATGTTTCTCTCTCGGGTATTTTATTACATGATATAAATGTAGCTACTGCATTATGCACAAACATTTCTGAAGCAGTTATGTTACATATGTCCAATCCTGATTATATAGACACATAAAAGATTCATTTAAGTAACTTATGATTTTGTGAATTAATGGACAGATCATACAAGGATTATTGGACTAAATAACTAATGTTTCCGAGCTATCTCCCGGTTACATGCAGAAATAATGTGTGTGTTGACGTGGCTGTGGACTCTTGTGTTCTCAAGCCTCGTCAAGACACTTTCAGAATTGTTGATCAGTTTTAGATTGTAACCTTTTCAAAAGCTTGTCATAAACTTGTCACAAGACTTGTTGGAATATAGGGGGTGTTAGAGTTACTTAATGTAGGCTAATGAATTTACAAAAATGTCATCCTTTCCTCATTTCTAGGAGTGATTCAATGGATATTTGTTTAGAGATAACCATAATATTTCTCCATATCCTTACAACTGTTGTTTTCAAAATGTTATGTTTGTTATTTCAAATACCAGGCAAAAACATTTCAGTAAAACACCTTTTCTATACAAAACACTGGCAAACGATTATGATACAGACAACAAGGGGCAGGAGTTGGAAAAGGGCATCTTCTTTATCATGACCAATGTCTGAAAAGTTGACAAGGTTTTGACCACTTTGCAAATTCGCTAGTTTTGGACAAGGTGGTAGCTCTAAACTTATTGATTTTGATTTGCCATTCTCACTTTGTCAAGGCTAAACTTGTCAAATTGACAAATACTTGATGAGGCTAGATCTTCAGTGTAGTCTTGTTGAATGCTTTTCAAGCTTACGAATGTCTTTAAACCTATATCACATGTCCTCAATGTCACTAATACAGCACATCCTCAGTGGCCCATAAGGCCTCTTCAGCTGCGTTACCTTTCTTCATTATATGCTTGATTTTCAGCCAACTCATGATTTTCCCAATCATACTCTGTGAGGCGGAGAGGAAGGCCACGACTCGACTGTTGTTGTTTTGGGCGACCCGGTCGGACACTTGTTGGAAAAAGGACTCCGCATTCACCTACATCTGCATTGCCTTAGCACACTCTGCAGTGGACTGATTCAAAAATTCATTCAAGGTAATGAAAGCTTTCCTTGATTCTTCAAGTTTTTTAGACTGAGACTCGAGTTGATCTATTTTATCTTGGATTTCCTTGATTTGCGCTTTGCATTTGTCGTGCCACCTTTCTTCATCTCTCAGGTTGCGTTCAGCTTTTTCGAGTTCATCTGCTGTAGCTTTTATAGCGATTACAGCTGCAGCAATAACTGGTCCTGCAATTACAGGTACAACGACAAGGGCAAATATCCCTATTCCAACACCTTGAGTTATCGCGATCTTGTGCTGTATAGCTTTCTCATTGGCTTTCCTCTTAGCGGCCACCAATTCCCTTGCCTCATTGACTTTAGCCTGGAGACGATTCATTTCCTCTCTCCTGGATGATGCCTCAGATGACAAGTGATCTCTTTTTAGAGCCATCTCGTCCATCTCATTTTTTAAAGAGCATGCTCGCACAGCACAAAGCTCTCGCATTTCCTCAAGAAGAAGCCTTGTGTCCCTGAAGTTATCTGCGCAGAACTTGGTGTGCTCTAGACAAACCTCCCATTTTGAACCAATCTGGCGGACGAGTGTGTCCATACGAGCTCTATCTGAAGTGTTCCCTGATTTGAATATATCCTCCATATCATGAATGACCTTGGGCATCTCCTTAAAATTCTCCCGGACAGCGATCATCTTCTGTTCGGAGACATCAAAGGTGGACCTGAGCTCTGACTTGAGCTGGTTGAGGGATGCGTGCAAGGAGTGGGGGTTGCGGACATGCACCACCCTCTTCCCAGGGTCCACCAGGCTGAGGTCGTAACCTTGGTAACGGACAGAGAGGTCATCGAGACGTGCAACAACCTTCCGCGATGACGTCATCACTGTGCCCAGGGAAGATCCTGAGGGGTTGGCCAAGGTCGAACACGCCATGGTATCAGTCAGTGCAAAGGTTTGTTAGGTCACTGAAATGACAACAAAAATCACAACATCATGTAATAAAACCCCACTTGTTAGATACTAAAGTTATTTAAAAAAATAGAGGCCTTCCACTAGGAACCCATGCAGTCTGTCCACCCCATACATAAAAGGATACACATCATTGTTCTAGAAATTGTGAAGAAAGGGTCTTTCTTTGACTTTGCATATCTGTGTTTCTGGTAAAAAAAGGTATGTTTTGCATCCAAATATCTGTGAAATGGAAAAAAGGGACGTCTTTTCCTTCATGATATGTAATTTTGGGAAAAAAGAGTTATTTAGTCACAAAAAGTCAGCATTTTGCAAAAAAATAGAGATCATTTTGGGAGGTTAAAAGTCTGTGGAAAGGGGGTATTTTCCATTTTGAAGAACAATGATTATGTGCAACTATTATATTTGAGTGGACAGAGAGGGACTAGGAAAGGATGTATTAAGAAAGGGGGAGGTCTGTGTTTCAAAATATGTGCGAGTTCTTGTATAAATCTGCTGCATACTTTAACCCAAGGAGGGGTTGAATCTGACAATTTTTTGTAATTAATATACTTTTGTCCAAATGCGAGACCCCTCCTTATGATACATATCTTACCAATCATATTCATGGAGAAGATTGAGAGAAGAGGCTGAACTTTAGTTGTTAATTTCACATGGATGTGATATTTGTCTAATGTCCCTTGATATTTTTGTATAATTAAGATAGGGAGTTGTCCCTTGCTCCTTTTTCTTTGTTTTTCTTTTTCTCCTATTTGTCTTTGTTCTTCATTGAAATCATTCCCTATAAGGATATAGTGTTTCTTTGTTCTACTATTCACTGGTATTATTGCATAGCGGTAGAGGAATCTCTACATGGCGTTCAGACGCACACAAAGAACACTTGTTGACAGAGGTAAAGACAATTTTATTACACATCAATTCATCAGGCTAGACTTACACTGTTGCTCTACATATGATATTCCCACAGTTAGCAATCAATTGATTCAGTACAGTATGTTGCAATAGTTGATTTGTTTTGCAGGAGGAGGAAGAAGAGGAGACCCAGACCTCGACACGACATGGTATTCCGATGGACGTTGGATATATAGACAAGCATGCAAGTGAAATATTACAATTTCCACGAAATGGACAAGTCCCCCCCCCCCCCCCCCCCCACACCCAAAAAGAAAAATATTTTCTGCTCGGATGTGGATGAATATAAAAAATTATTTTAAAAAACGCGGAATTCGGAGATGATTGGCCCAGTTCTGATCATTTTTTTTTTACACGGGCGGAGTAAGAGGACGAAGACGAGGACGACGAGGAACTCGACGTCGCGACCATACACCCGAACTGCATTTATATAGAGTGCTGTAACATTGGGCATTTAAGAAAGGAACACATAGATATGAAGATGGATTTTATTAGATGAAATTTGAATACTATTTTATAAAGGAGGGAAAAGGCATTAGTTCCGCAGACATAGTATTTTTTGTACAATAATAAATAGCTTGCTATGTTTGTATATGCTGGCCGGGAAAGGGTCCACCATCACTTGTCGGCAAACCTCGCTCTAACATATCGAAGGTACAAGAGCAATAACATTTCAGCCACCCTACCTAAATAATATCTAAGGTAAACCCACCCCCACTCCCCGGGTCCAATGATGCCACCGCGGCATTTAAGTTCTATTTGAAAAATAAAAAAGAATATATGAATGTTATATGTATAATGGAATAATTGTGTTTAAGGGATGTTGTAACTGTGTCAGGTACCGGTTAAATAAGACGGAAAATATGGGAACTATTTAGATGGAGAGGACTACATTACTTTGGCCACAATCCGTGTCGAACAAATCGGATACCCTTTGACAATGCACTCCACTTTCAACCAAAAGGAAACAAATGAGGTAAAGCAGTGGTTGAACTAGAAAAAATTCGAAACAAAAGAAGAAGATTAACAATGAAGGAGATGATTTACATTAGGCAGAAATACGTGAGGGATAGAACAATATTTATGTGAAATGAAGGGGAGGGAATAAGAGATGAAAGGCAAGTAAAAGGATCTGGAGGCCACCAAAGTGCCTGGAAGATAGTGAATTTTTGGGTGAGATTTTGTTGAATTCCCTTAGGTTTTAGGGAGGACAATGTTTGGATTTATTTTTATATGCGAACAAGTATTCCTCAATCCATCGACTGAATTAAACCTTTTCCTGTGAAAATATTAGGAAAAATTAGGTACTTTTGGGGAGAAAGATAAAGAAAATGCTATAACTTTTTGCAAAGTCTAAACTTAAATCATAAAAGTATGGTTTAACCAGAGGGTGCCGACGCTTTTGGAGAAACGAATATATAACCGTGATAACACCTGCTCGTGAGTACAAATAACAACCTTTCCGAATAAAGCCTAGAAATGCCACTTCTTCGAGAAATTAAAAGTTATGGATGACCTGCTCGGCAAGGTTCAACGCTGTCACATAATAATTCTTGACTTTAATTTGCGACCTATGGGAGGCCGTCCAAATGGGTTCCGTGCACGGATACGCTGCCCGAACCCTGGCCCACCACTCTTCCTCGGCGGCAGGAGTATCAAACGAACACCTGCCGAATCGTGAGTCGATGGTGAGGCCCCTTCCCCCGAGCTCCTCGCGGTATGATTGGGCTAGTTCTGGAGCGTGCGCCATGTCCAGTGGAGCCCTCGGAATACGGCCCTGCTCTTGGCCGACTTGACGAGCAAGGAGGTTTGGAACACCGCGCCCTAAATAGGGAGGGAAATAATTGGGGAGACGGAGTTAGCACTGGTATTAATGGAGAGGGGCCTCGGCCTAGATTTAAGTATGTGAACCTAACACGAGTTTTATTTTGACAGGATGAGACTACCATGTACTTATAATTGGCTCCAAAATTTCAAAACTAACAACTGGGATATATCGGTTCGACATGTTAGTCTGCACATTTAGGGATGGCTCGGCAGGAATTGATCAGACGATTGATGCTCAAGTTTGCTATGCGTGTTTATAATATGAAACAATAATACAATTTGCAGAAGAGTTGATTGATATGCTGATAAAGGAGAATTTACCCTCAATGAATCGGTTGTTGGCACCGACGGCCCACCGTTTAAGAGCAGGTGCTGCCATGTCGCGGGTAAGGGCAGAGACGAGGTATTTGTCTGTAGCATCGTCCATGTCAATTATTTCGTTGTGCCACAGGTTGACCAATATCGGTTTGATGGGGTAGTTAACCTGAGTATTTACTTCAGGCCAACACCGTTCCGCGGTGTGGTTCTTAAAAAGAAAAGTATTACAATGGTAAGAAGAAGTACTATAAAAGATAAATAGAATGTTGCGAACTGGCTGACACAGACTGCCCTTGGATTAATTACAAAAAAGTTAACTTGATAAGGAGGTTCTACTTGGTAGACGTCTATGCTTTTGGAAATGGTACAGATATTATTAGAAAGAAGGAGAAGCGACGCTGCTGGCCATGTAATACCATAGCTGCCTGATCGGCGATTGCTGTGTGGAGCTTTTGAACTCCGATTGTCCTTAAGATTGTAAACGACTATGAAAGTTCGAAAATAGGACTTTCCAGATTTAAAAGAGCACGGGTTGATTTCTTTTTAAATCAATCACACATGGTCAGACGATTAAATATTGGTAGGTCGCGGTTTCAGAGACTATTTTTTGATTCGGGAATTTAGACAAGGGTGGCCTTGGGCAAAAATCGATTCGTAATCTTACTTGTATTGACTTTCCCGCCTTGACTGGTATCCGAGTCTGATCAAAGCGATAGAGAGAGTACTTGTATTGGGCATATGCGATGAGGCGAAACTCTTGCCCTTGGTCAACCCGAAGATGGTCCCACATACCATGCTTGAGTACTGCTGGCCTGAAGTTAAATAAATTGTTACCGACGCTGTGTGACAGCTTTAAGAAATGTGAAGAAATGTTCTAATTCGATGCGAGGGAAATAGGTCGGTGGGTGTTATTTTTTATAATTTTTTTGATTTTGTGTTAGGTAGAAGGTGCCTATTGTTGATAGGGACAGCAGTAAATAAGTGCACCAGGAGACTACCTGGATACACTTTTGTGGGAAAAAGTGATAATAAGTAAAGTAAAAGTACCGTCAGAGGGTATGATGAATGGTTAGACAAGAGTAATAAAAGAAGATAAAGCTGGCTAGGGAGATTAAGCTTACGGGAGAGGATTTGTAGAGAAATGTACCTGTCAAAAAGTTCAAAAGAAATATGAAGTTTTTAATGAAGATCGATTGCTGATGGTCAAAGTTGGATGGTCCTACGGAGAAATTGGGACAAGAGTGATTGACTTGGTTTATTGTACTATGTGGATGACCTGTCAACCACTTACTAATTGGTTAGTCAAGGATAATCCTATGATTTATGAGTGGTTTGGGAAGTTCTAGTCACCTATACACTTCTTCGTAAATTGTGAGGTTATTTTTCACAGGCATGGTTGAATAGCCGACTATCTGGCGCGAATAACCGTCGATGGCAACGACGTGCGTGACGCCGAACATCACCATCTTCTCATTCTGGTCAAAATGTATTTTTTGACCAGCGTAGTCTGACATGTAAATTGGTGGGTTGATTTTGACCTTGGCGCCCTGGAAGGGAAAAAGGACTAAAAGTTAAAATTATATTACTTTACAAGGTAAGGGATAGTTATAGTTGTAGAGGCTTTGATTTTAATAGGGGTTTGTAAACGAGTGAACGGAAACAATTAGGTGTTTGGTATAGTTCAAATACATAGCCCTGTACAGCTAGTTTTCCAAATTACGTGACTATTTTTACGACTAAGAATTCAGGGTGCCAACAGTTTTTTGAGATATCGAAATAAGAAGAAAATAAGACATTCATGATACCTGTTTGGGTACCAAAATAAACTTTAATTGAGGAATTTATAATAACTTTCCTTTCACTTTTTAAACGTTTTCACATACAACAAGAAATCGGTAAAGATAGAAATGAAAGGATGAAAAATTAGGTCTTGTCATAAATTGAGAATGAGCTAAAATAAGACATTTCTAAGACCTTTGGACCAAAAATAAGACATTTCTAATAGCCTTATAAATGGCAAAACCAAAATACGAGCTTTTAAGACTTGTAATTAGGTGCAGCGTACTGTGTTTTTTATTAGAAGTTTCTGTGAGACTAGAAAAGAGGTAAAGGGGAGATGTAGATATGTGTTTATAGGACTTACATTGTAGCGAGCTTCGGTGCCTTCGGGATCGATCACCTTAATGTCTTTCCCAGTTGTTGTGACACCAATGGGGAAACCATTACCCTGAAGGCGGCCTTGGACGAAGGTCCGCCCGCAGTCGGGGCCAGCCTGAAGACATGTTTAAACAATTTTTAAATTCTAAAGAACAAACAATGAGCATTGGACCGACTGGAAGAAAAATTGTGTGATTTAATAAATTGAGACGGACCAAAAATAAGACGTTTCGAAGATATCTGTACCGAAAGAAGAGGAATTTGCATTATCTACTTAACTCACCAGTCGATACTCGCGACCAACAATCTTCCGCCGAACTTTTACTGGGAAAGCTTGAACAGTACGACTGATACGGTGTTTCCGACAGAATCGACGTACACTTCTGGGAGACATACCATAGGGGGGAACGTTGTGTTCGTATACGAGCACATCACGGACCTGTTCATGGGTGTACCGGAGGTTCAGAACCAGGTCCCTAATCATGGTTTTGTGTTCCTCCATGTGCCTAAAAGGGAAATCATTTATGAATGAAAGGGGATGAATAGGTTACTTAGAGTTTTAGTTGAGGGTGGTGCGAATGTTAGGGAGTAGGGGACGTTTGGCTCCGGCTTCTAGGTTATAAGACTGACTGTTTATGGGGATGGGAATCCCCGAAAAGTATCCTTCGTACTGAAATTGGGAGTTTTCTGCAACTAACTCTTTTGGGTGGCCGCCATTGGATTTAGATAAGATTAGTCTCTTCAAGCATGTGGGGAGGTGCAGGTGAAAGTTAATGAATAATGGGAAATAAGCTTTATTTTTCATATCATTTAGAGGAGGATATTATGAAGAAATGGTTTCTTTATGATTTGTGAAAAAGAAACCATGTTTTTTTTTTGTGCGACGAGTGTAGTGTAATTGGTGTGCGGATTGATCATCATGACAGGTGCAAAATGCAGTAGATTTGAAGGTAATTTGATGCTGAGAAAGTTGGAAATATTTGGTTTTTAAATTTGAGTGTATAGGCCTATAGAGCGTGAGTTGTTGTTAGAATATCTGTAGGTATCTGTTTAATGTGAGCTGGATTTAGTATGAACAAATAACCTTCTTTGTTAGAAATTTAGGCCGTATGTACAACAGTCCAGGCGCGGATTGGAGGGGGGGGGGGGGGCGTGTCGCAGGCGCACGCCCAAATACTTCTATTATCGCCCAGTGATTTGTGATTGCAAAACAAACTTTATTATGATATGATGCAATGGTTTTAAGAGGGATTATTATGGAATTAGGTCAAGAAAGTGCTAACAGACAATCGTAAAGTGCAAAATAATGACATTGGAGTGAGTTAGTCAAATAGAGGCGCAGGTCCGCTGGATTACAGAGCCAGAGGATCACGAATTTGACGAAAGTGGCCGGCACGGTGAAAAGGGACTGATACGAGGCGAATGGGATAAAACTAGGACTACAAAATTATAGAACAGCTTAAAAATGTGCACAATAAGTGAAAACGGACAACCAATGATTAATGTTTATCAAAAAAATGCGTACATAAAAAAGTATACCTGTGTTGTGATGTGCTGCTAGATGGAAACCTCTTTTGAGTGGTGTTGCCTGTGGGGGGAGGGGGGGGGGGAGGTGGAACTAGGAGTTGGCATGTGGTGGTGCCGGCTGGTGTGAAAATAGGAAACTACTTGTGCGTATATCTGAGTCACCAGCAGGACTGCAACAATGCATTGATGCATGAACTTGAGGAATACTGACTGTCAAGAGTGACGCTTAAATATTAACCCTAAAAAAACGAAGGTGATAATGTTTAAGAAAACAGGCCGTATAAACAAAACATCAAAGTTCTACATTGGCAACGATAACATTGAAATTGTGTCTAGTCATATCTACCTAGGTATAGTATTATCAACCTCGGGTACGTTCACATGTGCAGCTAGGGCCTTATCACAGAAAGGCCTGAAAGCAATTTTTAAGCTACGCAAAATAACAGAACACTCCAATATGTCAGTCTTGAAAATAAAAAAGTTATTTGAAGTCATGATGAGGCCAATACTATCCAATACTGACATACAGCTGTGAGGTATGGGGTGGCTTTGTATGTAAGGCTGACTACTTTAAACTTGGACTAAATAACATAATGAAAATTGACAGTCTACACTTTGAGAAAACTAGCACCAGATTCTATAAATGTTGCTTGGGTGTACATAGAAAGACCAGCACTCTAGCAACCAGGGTAGAGCTAGCTGAATACCCCATATCCACGTTCATATTGAGAAAGATATTTAAAAACTGGGTTGGAATAAAATCTACTTGTAATAAGCCCCTAGTAGTAGACACATATAAGGTAAATGTATGCATGATTGACTCTGGTATACAATGTTGGTTAAATAATATAAAATATATGATGTGTGAGTTGCTAGAATTGCAGGACATGTGGAATACCTATAGCAACAAGGACAGTAATGAAAAACCTTCCAACAGCAGAAGATAGACCCCTAAATTCGACAGGGCGACAGAGGCATTTCTTAAATTCGATAGGGCGACAGGGCCGTTTTTTAAATTCGACAGGGGACAAGGCAAATAAGGGACAAATGACATTGCCCTTTTTTTGAATTCGACAGGGGACAGGGCTTATTGTTAAATTCGACAGGGGACAGGGCTAATTCTTAAATTCGACAGGGGACATGGCTCTAAACTGAGATATAGGGACAGGCGACGGGGCCATTTTTTAAATTCGACAATGGACATGGGACCCCCCCATACACACCCCTAGCAGAGTAAAAGTTTTAGAAACTGAATTGAAAGAACTGTACTAAAAGAAATGGGAAAATACTATAAATAAAGATGCCAGGATTAATGGTGAAAGAAACAAGCTACGTACTTATCATAAATTTAAAAACAATTTCACCTTTGAGCCATACTTACTCCACATGACCAATAGAGTAGATAGAACAAACTTTACCCGTCTGCACACTAGCGCCCATA
Source organism: Lepidonotus clava (assembly GCA_936440205.1). Taxonomy (NCBI): domain Eukaryota; kingdom Metazoa; phylum Annelida; class Polychaeta; order Phyllodocida; family Polynoidae; genus Lepidonotus; species Lepidonotus clava. Next base: position 6,919,801 of record OW387141.1, read on the forward strand.
ATTTACAGATTGAATTACACTATTATATAAGAACTTTAACAGACTAGATTAAAATCAGAAATTTATTTGCATCATGCAAGCCCAAGAATCTCAACTTGCCACCTATGTTGAATCTTTCGTACTAAAGACAATATTGAGGATAGACTATCGAGGATAGACTCTGTGAAATATGTAATGAGACAGAAGATGAAAAACACTACGTCATGCAGTGTAAAACTAATGAACATTACCGGACAAAATTATTTTATGAAATTACACTATTATATAAGAACTTTAACAGACTAGATTCAAATCAGAAATTTATTTACATCATGCAAGCCCAAGAATCTGAACTTGCCACCTATGTTGAATCTTTCATACTAAAGACAATATTGCATAGGGAAAATGGTCAGCTCTAGGCCTAGTCAGATGTCGTCAGAGTTGCCAACTGTTATTAGATCTGTGCTTTATTTAAGAGGTATATTATGTTATGTTATGCCATTAGCTTTTTGTTTATATATCAGATGTTTATTGATATTGATAACATGTTTATGTATGTAGTATGTAGGACTTTAGATATGTGCTTTGTAAAAATTACTTTGTAAAGAAGTGTATTACAAATAAAGGTCCTTGAACTTGAACTTGAACTTGTTTGGTACTGTGGTCTTGCCTGTGGGGGAAGGGGGTGGGAAGGTGGAACTCGGAGTTGGCATGTGGTGGTGCCGGCTGGTGTGAAAATAGTAAACTACTTGTTTGGTACTGCGTATGTTTAGGGGGTGGGGGGGGGGGAGGGGTGCTTAGACGGATTTTGGGCGAGGCTATGCTAATAAGTAGAGTGGTGAAATGGTAAATGGTAAATAGTGAGAACGGCTATTACACATTTGGTGTGTTCGGGTAAGGAGTGGGGGACATTTGGGAGTAGATGTGCCTGCGAGTAAATGTAAATAAGGTAAAATAGATAAATGAATTATTGAGGTATTATGTTTTGATACGCTGTTCGTATTTCCACTTTTAATTGTAGAAATTTTTACCTCCAAATTGAAACATTAGACATAAGAGGTACCCCTAAAAAGAGAAAAAAATTGAAAATTAGATATTTCAAATAGGCCAAAAAAAAATGAAAAATGGAATGGACGCTTTATACACTGACCTATGGACACTTAACCTGAAAATTGGATTTTGCAATGCTTCAGTTTTATCAGATTCATTTACTACTATTTCACAAATGATCACTTTTACATTATTTTGAAAAATCAATCAATTACTGATGTATGCAAACAATGTACTTTCTATTTACCTCTTAAATGTAAAAATACCATGTAAAGTAACAAATTTTAAACTGATTGGTTCAGAATCAGACCACTAGACCAGTGCATGTGCAGCAAAGTTACAAAATGCTGTTAACATATACCTGAATAAATATATATTATTAGATTATCTTATAAATTATTGGTGTGCATGCCATTCTCATGAATGACCATTTTACTTAACTTTACAGTGTTCGAGACTAACTTTTTTGGCTCTTGGCCATCAGGGTCAAGAGTGTCAAAATACTGTCAGCCCTGGTAGCTTTCAGTCGGCCCTGATTTCAGCTTCATTTTGCTATCTGATTTTAACTAAAGAGTATAGACAACAATAACAAGAAGAGACTTAGGTGAAGGCCTGTAGCTTAGTTCTATTTAGTTCCCCACGTTTTTTATATTCAGGGTACCAACCAAAGTTCCATTTTCATATTCCCTGTGTTTTCCCTGAGATTTCCCTGTCCCATGGCAATTTTTTCCTGTGTCATATCCAGGAAGTTGTACAAATTTAAAAGCCTCTGTTTGCAGAAATTTTTTGGACAACCCATTTTTTTGCCATTTTTCCTGTTTTCCCTGTGTGGTTGGTACCCTGTATATTTAAAAAAAATAGTTCAAACTTTAAAAACATTTGTCTGTCAACGATATTAAATTTTAGGTGCGTTCTTTTGTGATAACTGAAGCTGGGTTGATTATCTATCTGAATCAACAAGAGAAAAAATATTCTGAACATTATTTTACAACCTTCTGGTCGTTTGAAATTGACATGAACTTGACTGAACTCCCCTTTAAAAAGGCTGGCTACGGGCCTGAATGACGGCCTGAATGACGGATGCAAATGACGCTCAGATTACGCGAATGACGGCCAAAATATTTTTCCCGTTTTATATTGGCCCTGACGCAGAATCATTGGCCATTGGCCAACGGCCAGGTGTTAGTCTCAAACACTGCTATATTAAAAATATCTAATGATGCAAGAAGTGATGTGTTGTTATATGGTGCTACTTACATAAACATTTCAGTGTGAAATAGAAACTACATTCAGCATGGATTTCTAATTCATCATCTTATGATTCAAACTTTGGTGATGGAATATGTGTGACAATTGAAGATGCTGGAGAATGGAGTGATGTAAATTGTACAAAAGAACATCATTTTACCTGCCAATTTTCTAATGGTAACTAAGTATATAGTATACCTCCATTATTATACTGATCTGTTTCATTTTATTATACCTAAGTTTACAGTTAAAAGTGATATGAAAGAAAAGGTTCATAAAAATGGTTTTTACTCTGACAAGATAGAAATTAAATTGCACTGTAGATACAGAATATTCATATGTGAAGCCTAAACAATGTTGGAGGTAATTCTTCTCAAAATAACATTGAGGGAAGGAACCTATTGATACCAAATTTAAATAAAAGTATGGACAAAACACATTAATACCTAAAGGAAAGAAGGTGCATACACCTTTTTGAAATATATCTATGTGATGGTATAAATGAAACATAATGGTATAGCAAATTCGATTTGTGATTGCACATCACATTTTGAATATTGGCATAGCATATATGCTGTCACAAATAAAAACACCTTCAGTTGGTGCCAACAAAGTCATGCGCAAAAGAACAAAAGTATTAAAGCTGAAAACTGAGGTTGAATTAAGCACACTAGCACAATATACAAAAGAAAATATCTAACCTGAAAATTTGATTGGGTAGCATTTCAATGCTATCAGACCGATGTTGTTATTTTTTTTTATTTTGACTTACATCTCAGGGACAAGTTATAATGTTAAGTGAGTACTGAATTTGAAATAAGGTTTTCAAGGAACAGTTGAATTTCAAGTAGTTTGAGCTTGCCACAGGATTCTATAGTTGAGGGTTTTTGTTATATCAAAATGAATATCATTGTAGATGTGGCTGTTTACCCAATGGCTTTAAAGAATAGGCTGTCTTGTTGGAGCCTTAACAACCTTCTTCTGGAAATACCTGGTAAGTCATGAAAATAAATCAATTTCAGTTACAAGCAGCATTTTAGAGTTATTAGAGAAAACAACAAGTTCATATGATTATTTCCAAATTGATCAGCAATGATACAAATAAACTACGGTCATATTCATATGGAGAAGTTATTTTGTCAAACATTTTTCTTTATTTCTTGAATATAGAAGGCACCTTTCTATGATAGGCTCTCTTTTAACTATCATATGGGACCACTTTTATCATTAACAGCATTGAAACAATAGTCCAAAACATTTCTTTTCTTATGTGTATATATATCTCTATATCATAGACTTTTACACATTTTGTGTGAATAGAAAATGTCTTTATTTGCATTTGGATAAAACACCATACATGAATTGAATCTCAAAAAGTGAATGTTAATGCCAACAAAATAAGAGATGCTCTTGCTTTTAATTTGCAGTCTACCATGGAGCAAGATTTTGCCCAAGATCAGTCATGTACTTCACTCATGAGGTTGCTCTAACATGGAACCTAGCAAGTGAGTCATGCATGGACTCAGGAGGAACTTTGGCCAGAGCTGTTTCTAATGAAGAGGCTGATCTGCTCCAAGCATTTTTGTAAGAAGGATTTAACAATAAATCAAATTTCTTGTTCAAGGTCAATTTATTTTCTATTTGAAGCTAAGCTATAAGCTAGTTTGTGTGTATTCAATTATCTGTCTGGGACTTCATTTCATGGTAAACATTAAGGTTTCCCCGTTTTTCAGTAATTTTGCCTTTCTACATTCCCAGAAAAAGGTATCACTTAGGTAGTGCTTGGATAGATGGCAAACAAACTGAAGTTGAAGGCGTTATGAGATGGTCAACGGGAAAGGAGGTCAGCCCAACTTCTACAATCACCATGACTCATAACGGTTCTGATCTGAAATGTCTGCAGATGGAAAGTAAAAGTTGGGATGGCAACAATTGTGAGACAATTCAACGGTTCATATGTGAAAAAACTAACGGTAACAAAGGATTTTTTTCTAATTCATGAAATGTAAACTAAGAATGCAGTTATAATTGCACTCAACTCAACTTTGGCTTTTCTAAGTAATAGCAATCCTAATCAAATTTTTAATCAGTTGAAGTTTGTTCTATTCTGAGATCGATGAGTAAAGGCCATATTCCAATATGCAGTGGGCAACCAATAGCAGTGATCTTTTTTGCCACCACAAGGAATTTATCTTTAAGAAATGAACATGTTGGTTTCTGCCATTCAAGACATAAAACCATTAATTTTGCAGTGGTCCTTGCAGTGGGCCACCATTAGGGCCACCACAAGTGAATCCCTATATTCCACCTTGCAGTGCCAGGTTTTGCTAGCGGTGGCCCTTAAATTAATAGCCCACCATGAACAAATCACCCCATAGGGGAATATGGCCTTAAAGCAAATTATGAATATAATGTTAAATTAGGCAAATACATATCTGACATTTAAACACTTATTCTATAAAAGTCTTCATGATCAGAAGTATCTACTTCCAACTTTAGGCTCACAAATGTATTACTTAATATTTAAAGTGGACAGTCGGTCATCTCGTGACTTCTGTTTCTGGATGGAGAGTGGAACTTTCTCTTGGTCAGAAGCCAGAAGTCAGTGTTCGGCTAAAGGTGCAGACCTTGCATGGATTGATGATGCACGGGACTTTTCTGATGTAATGAGCAGAAGGTAAGAAGAGTAGTTAAAATGACTGGCTACAAAACTAAAATGTCTGTGGCAGGTTAAGTGCATGGTGCTGGCTAAGTTTTACTATAATTCTGGTACATATGATTGGCTATGGCTAATTCTAAAGGAAGCAAATATGGCTTCAAAGAGTTATATACCCAGCCAATCTGTGACATGTTCTGCAATCATACTTTTGTGTGTGTTACTTTCTAAGTTGGGACATAACAGTTACATTATTGATGGTGAAGTTTAAACCTCACTAAACCAGTACATTTGTATAACATTATTTTTTGGTGAGGTTAGGACAAAACCAAATCAAAACGTTAAAAGAACTGCACAAAGGTAGAGAGTAATTCACTTTGCACATATAACTAATTGTATAGAGATAGAATGAAGAAAATGTCACCAGTTGAACATAAGGGAATAGCAGAAAGTATTCCAAATTATATGAATTACTATATCATATAGTATAAATATAGCATGAGCTGTTGGTAGGTGTAAATATACCTGTCGAGCAATAGCAGACAGGGCACATCTCCCAGCGAGCATCAATGCTTGGGGAAAATCAATACCAGACTGCTATATATTGGGTACGGCGGAAAACACTATTACCGTTTGGACAACACAAGTCTTAAGGATTCGAAGGGGTTTAGATGGCTACAAGTAGAAAGGACATCTGGTGAATGGTAAAGGAGCTACTGTGTTGCAGCTGGATGTAAGGTCAGGCGGATTCTTAGGAGAAAGCTTACTCTTCATCGATTGGACTTGTGATCTTAGGAATATTAACCATCACTGTACTGGCTTTGTACACATCTATGTGATCCATGAAATAAACCTGACTTTCAGCCAAGCGTTGTTCACGTTGTGGAAATGAACGCCCATCTCATGAACTTACCTACCATTTGACTAGCATCTATTGAAGAACTGATAAGGCAATATTGTTGAACATCATAAGAACAGTTCCCCAATTACTAAATTAACTACATAACAACAACTAGTGTTCAGAACATTCTGTTTAGTTTGAAGAACATAACCCAGACCTGAATATTTTAATAACTTCACAGTGTAATGTCACAGCAGTACTTGCAGCAATGTTATTGAGAGCCATCAAAATAATGTAACAAGAACAAAATTAAAACGTTGCTGTGACATTATTATAAAATAGCACCTCTGCCTGGGTATTTATCATCCTGACAAAAAAAAAACAATATCGTTGTAAAACACTCAAACAATACTTTTTCATTTAAGCACCTTTGAAATATGGCTAGGAGGTTTTGAAACCACGTCTTCTACATGGAACTGGACCAATGGTGGTTACGTTGCATGGAGTCTATGGGCAGATGGAGGCCAAGACCTGAATCAGCTTGGCTGTGTGGTCTTTGATGGCTCAACCAAAAAGATGAGAGAAGAGCCATGTGACTCAACAAATATAACTAGATTTGTTTGTAAAAAGCTAGGTAGGGCAACATCATTTCTTTTTATGTTTTTCAAACTAAAGTTCTCAAAGCAAAAGCTTGTCTTGCACCAAGTAACTTGGGATTGGTTATGCCTGTCCCTGATGTAGTTTTGCAGAAATACAGTTTTGGGAATAAAGCAACAAATACTAAATTTATGATATATAAATGGAAAATCATAAACCATACTGTATGCAATACGAATTCTATCAGATAATGAATAATTGTCTTGATTATTAGTTCCCAGATCAATCGAGAGCACACACATTATAAAGAAAACAGATAACACACTGATATTGGGATGCAACTATGGCTATGGCTTCAAAGATAGATTAATATCATGGATGGTTCCTTCTGAAAAGGAATGCAAGACTCTGAATAACTGGTCAGAAATCATAACTTCAAATGGCACATGTCAGCGTAAGTATAATTATTCTTTTATTATAACTGACCATACTAAAAATGTAAAAAAATTACAAAAAAAACTATAGAGTGATGCCACATATATGTACAAACTCTCTAAAAATATTAAGCCTATTTCATATCACATAATTTGGAGATATGTACTCTTTTAGATAAAGTGATATTTTAAAAGTGTTTTTAAATGTTCAAATATGCATTGCTGAAATAACATTTATGTCAACAAGTTTGATTTTATTTGCTAGCTACCAACAACTTTATGAACACACATTCTGGAAAATACAACATTGAGGATGAGATATTTTTGTCTGATGAAAGGAATGATACTTGTACTGACTTCAGTAAAAACTGGTCAGATGGTCCTCTACTCACTACTTACCGAACAATCTGGGGAGTCTCTTCCATTTTCAATGTCACAATACTGATGAATGACAAACTCTCCACCTTTATTGATACTCATAGCAAAGAGGAGGTGGCATTCCAAGTATTGGTCAGCAAAGAGATACCATTTGAGGGAACATACTTTGGCCAAGTTAATGGTTTCTCCCAATGCAACAAACTATCAGCATGGACTTATACATGTAACTGTAGGCTGGATGTCTGCTCTGTGTTCATTACATTACTGGTCAGAGATAGAAATATCATTACTGGCAGTAGTAATTTGAATGTATGTGAAATATCAATATCTGTCACATGAAGTTCAAGAAATCAGACTAAGCATGTGAAATGAAAGTTTCCTATTTGTGTGTAATAAATGTAATTTGTATTTTTCTCCCCAATCAAACAGGAGGGCACACATACACCCTGGCAGAACCAGTCAGCTGAGCTTATCCTAAATGCAATACATACAGGCACTAGGAATAAAAGTACCAAAATATTTTAGAAAATACTGAACTCATGTACAGGAAAATCATGACCTGTATCACAAAGCTCATCTTTCTTTATGTCGCTTGTAATGTTGTATTCATTGATTAAAACTTTGTCAATAAATAAGTTGCTTGTCCTTGGATTTGTTGTTACTCATTATGAATCATTACCCATATGGTACCTTTATCATTCATTGAGGTAGTTCTCCATACAATGAAATAATTGATCACACACTAGCTAAGGTACACTTGTATATTCATTGATCCTATAGATAATCATATAATTCCAATATTTTCCACATCTAATATCTGGCTGCTTTTCTTATATTTATACATTAACAATATGGGGGGTACACAAGACGTTTATAATGCTCACACTAAATACATGATAGTAATGATCGAGGTGGGATAAGAGTGCCTTCTTTGATAAAGTTAATGTTTAAGGCCAACTTAAAGGGCCATACCCACTGAGCAACTCTAGTGGCAATGGGGGATGAAGGACTTGGAGAATCATTGTCACATTGGCGGGTGACTGTAATATTAAGCAAGTTTGATATTTTACTGGTGATTTTACAGACAATTTTACTAGCGATCCTTATAAAGGTAAGCCAGGCCCCCTTATGCTATTAGCCAATCGGAGCACACCCGTGAAATATCTAGGTTGTGGTGCTATGTCACGTTGCTACATTGCGTTGCTACATCACATTGTTCTGTGGTTTGTTTACATTTTGTCGTAACTATTTTTATTGATATCTCTGCCAATATTCAACCAATTTTTAAAATTTAAAAACTGTAATCAAGAGTTTTTAACACTTGAATTGTCCATCAAGATTTATAGATTCATAAAAGGATTAAATAAATCCAGTACAGACCTCGGCTGGATATCAAAATTGTTATTCCCCTGGGAGTCAAGGTTCGAGGGCTGTAGCGTACCTTTATTACAGTTTTTGAATTGTGAAAAATGATATAATATCAACAAAGGTAGTAATAAATAAAAGTTATGTCAAAATCAAAATAAACATACATTTCATTGAAGTGAAACTTTGCAATGAGGCCTTGATATTGCTGCATTCTGATTGGCTGATGTCTCAAGTGCCTAAGCAAGTAGGCTAATCATTTCTTTTTTTTTTTTTTTTTTTTTATTTCACTTTTTATTCTGACATTAGATCGAATAATGGTTTCCGATCTTCCTCCAACGCCAGATTGGCTTACATCGAGATAACGAGGAAGTTGAATATTGAACATTAAATTTCTTAAAGTCTAAAGTAATGATTGTGAAAATAACAGGTAGTAATTAAGTATTGGATTGAGATGAATCAATGAGATACAAGTATGAAAGAAGTAAATATTGAATATTAATGATTAGAATTAATCTAATTTTAACTTATTTTTCAAATAATCATTTTTGATCCAGTATTTGAATGATTCAAAAGTAGGTAAATTTCTTATTTTGGGTTGAAGACTATTCCAGAGAATAGAACCTCTATATTTTATGCTTTTTTTACAAAATTCTATTCTTGGATTACCAGTTTGTAACAAAATACCTTCAGTATATCTTAGTTCTCTAGGTCTAATATCGATATAATGATCAATATATGATCTTTTATACATTATTTTTAAAAGATGAGCATTTCCTCTATCTTCTATGGTGTTAACATTAGTCAGTCTATGTAAATCGTCTTTTTTATATTTTTTGTTAAAAGGTAAGCAATTTCTAAGGCATTTCTTTTGTAGATTGTTAACTTTTTCAATAGAATATTGATTGGTAGACATGTAGAAAATATCACTATAATCGAAGTATGGTTGTATCATACTTTTGTATAGTATGATAGCAGCTTTAGTTGTTAAAAGTTTTCTAATTTTAGTTAACATATACGATTTGTGAGAAATAATACTTGATAATTCATTTAAGTGTTTTTGAAAATTTAGTGTTTCATCAAGGAAAATTCCTAAGTATTTATAATGTTGTACTTGTTCAAGATTGACGTCTCTATAACGTATACTTAATTTAGGTTCATTTATTAGTTTTTGTGGTGTACCAAAATTCATAACTTTACTTTTATCAGCGTTAATGCTAATAGCATTACTATCACACCAATTGATAAGATTGTCAAAGTCAGATTGTAACTTATTTTCACAGGTTAATGAAGAGTCGTCATTGTAATAAATTACAGCATCATCAGCATAAAGTTTGTGTTTACAATAATCTAGCGAGAGATTTAGATCATTTATGAATACAAGGAATAATAAAGGACCTAAAATTGATCCTTGTGGAACACCGCAAGTAACTGGACAAATGTTTGAAATAATGCCATTAGCTAGGGTGCATTGTTTTCTGTTAGACAAGTAATTCTCAAACCAGCCCATGGCTGTGTTATCTAATCCTAGAAGGTGTAATTTTTTTAATATTATGGAATGATTTATTGAGTCGAAGGCTTTTTTGAAATCGATGAAAATTGCTTTTGTGACTTGGTTATTTGTTACATTATGATAAATATCATCTAAAAATTCTGAAGCAGTAGCAATGGTACTATTATTTTTTCTAAAGCCACCTTGTTCAACATCTAATAATTGATTAAATTCAAGATAGTTTGATAATTTATCATGAATTAATGATTCTAGAATTTTACCTGGAACAGGTAGTAAGGAGATTGGTCTATAATTACTAACATTGTGTAGGTCTCCTTTTTTGGGATTGGGGTAATTTTAGCATATTTCCATTCATCCGGGAAAATATTGCTTTTAACTGAGAAGTTATATAGATATGTAACTTGTGGTAATAGTAGAATAAATGATTCTTTAATAACTTTTGTTGAAATATTATCAATTGCTGAAGATTTGGTTATATCAACTTTTCTAATATGTTCAAGTACTTCAAGTTCTGTGAAGTTATTTATCATGAATTTAAAGTCGGTTTTAGTTGATTTAGTTGTCCATTGACATTTATGCTTCTTGGCTAGAGATGGACCAATGGAAGAAAAATAATTATTAATGTAATTAGCAGTGTCTTCTGATGAAATTTGGTTACCATTGGAGTCATCAATAAGATTGATAGTATTATCTTTATTATTACCAGGGAGAATATCATTTAGATTTCTCCAGAACTTTTTAGAGTCATTTTGGTTTAAATCAATTTGATTAAGAATAAAGTTTTTCTTAGTTTTATTAGTAAGTGATTTAACATTGTTTCTTGCTAACCTTGCATTTAAAAGATCTATTTTTATTCCACTTTTTTTTGCTTTTTTTAACAATCTATCTTTGTCATGAATCATTTCTAATAGAAAATTGTTCATCCAAGGTTCTTTATTTTTTCTAAATGTAAATTTTTTTAGTGGACAATATATGTTAAGAAATTCTAATATAATGTTTTTTAAGTAACTCCATAGATCATTAGCATTCTCCTATTTGAATAATCCTCAAGTTTTGAAATATCATAGTTTTTGTATGATCTTCCGATAAATTCTTGTTTAATTTTTTTAGATTTATTTTTTTTTCTGATTACAAAAACCATCTCATGGTCACTGATATTTAAATTATGAGTGCCTGATGATCTTATAATACTTGAGTTAGAGAAAATATAATCAATTTGGGTTGGGTTATTATTAACAGAAAATCTAGTTGGTTCTTTAATTAAGTTATCTAATCCAGATGATTTTGTGATGTAGTTTAGAATTTTAACATGTTTATTTTTTTTATCAAGTTGATTTATATTTAGATCTCCCATAACAAATAATTCAGTATTTATTAAGTCAATTGAATCTAGATTATTTTTCAGTATTTCTAGAAAGTTATCTAGGTTACCATTTGGTGGTCTATATATATTGGCAATAAGTATTTTTTTTTGATTTTTTGGTTGGATATAAAACCATAATAGTTCGATATCTGAGTTTGACTCATTTGGACATGGTAGGTCATTTGTTATTATATTAATATCATTTTTTATAAAAGCACAAATTCCACCACCTTTTTTGGTGGTGGAATTATTATTATTAGTGTTAGTTTGTCTGTCAAGTCTTAAGATATTATAGCCTTGTATATTTATCATTTGGTCAGAAATTAATTCATGAAGCCAGGTTTCAGATAAACTTAAACAGGAGATATTATTGTTGTCTAAATATATTTTTAGAAGATCGAGATTTTTATAGAGGCTCCGAATATTTAGATGAGCTAAATGTAAGCCCGATTTGTTTGAGTTAGGATATGAATCACCTTTGAGAATTTTAGATGTGTATCAATTAAGTCGATTATTGGATCATAAAATGAGTTTGAATTGATGATATACTTATCTTGTTGATGAATGAATAATGATGAAAATAAAATTAAAAATCGGTGAAAATTCATATTGAATTTAAAGAATGTTTTGTTGTTTTGTAGAGGTGATTGTTCGCACGTCCGGATATTGACGGTAAATATTAAATTAGAAATTGATAAGTCTATTTCAATCTTAAGTAAAGAAAGTACATATCAAGTAAGAAACTTCATCATACCCCTTGGGTAATAATTGAGTTTAACTTGGAATAAGTAAGAAATTATTTTTGAGTAATAAGTTATTACGTCGATTGAATAATTTTTAAATTGAAACTAAAACATATTTATGATAATATTATAAAATAAATAACTTTGATTATATACCCCTTGGGTAATAAATATTAAACAAATTTTCGAACTATTGAATTTTTATATCGATAAGTCAACTTTAGTCTATATCAAACGACAGATATGTACAATTATTGTACCACATTGGTAACAATAAAAATTCAAGTTATCAAATTTCAATGAATATAAGGGTATGATTATTGTACCACTTTGGTAACAATAATAATGTCAAAGTATCATTTTAACTAGTATCTTAACTAGATAAGTGTAGTTATTGTACCACTTTGGTAACAATAAAATACTTTGTTAGCTGAATTTTCATGCGAAATTCAGCTACAACTAGGACTACTTTTTGAATTTATATACATTTATATATATATATATAATACCCCTTGGGTAATTATATATTAAATTATACAAGTTTTATCAGGTCATAGTTTTTGATGATCGATTTGCTGATTTGTTTTGCCCATTCTTCCAGTGTTTTTAATTTTGGGTGAAGGCCATCACGAAGTTTGTGAGTTTTGCAAATCCTTTTCCCATTTGTCAAATAGTAGATCGAGTCTTGGATCATTGGAGTATATAACTCACTGTCACCATTAATAGATAAAATGGCTTGATTGATGTGAGGGATTGCATCATTACATACTGATTGTTCTTCGAGGAATTCATTGTTGTCATTGTTGTAAATTTGGTAAAAAATACCAATTAACTGTGGGATAACAACATAGTTGCAGCACATATTGAGATCATACCTAACCTCTGTATAGAGATCGGTTAAAGTGTTCACTAGAGATCCAACATCTGAGAAGACAGGGACTGCCTTACCGTTCACCAATTTGGATAGATCATTAACTCCAAGCATATAGTAAATCATGAGATATTTGTCCTTTTCAATATGACGATGAACTTTGTTATATGCTGATTTAATTGTGCCTCCTGGGATAATCCAAATGGTAAAATTAAAATCATCTAAGTCCGAGTTTTTAGTTTTGAGGTCGTCAAAAATTTTATCAAGTTTTTTTCCTCTGGAATCGGTAATGATCAAAATTTCCATGACTGAAAGTTAATGAAAGATCTCAATTGTTTTTGATTTTTTCACGGACTTCTTCCAGGATTTTTCCTAGTACATTTTTCCCAGGGTAGTTGACTTTGATCTCATCAATTTGAGAAAGGGTTTTACCACAACCATAGTATTGATCTCTTGTGGCTTCAACTAGGGTTTTTTTGCCTGTGTCAATGAGACGTTGACCTAAGATAGGGTTTTGTTCAAATTTGGATAGGACAATTTGGCCTAGGATTTTATCCTTTTTTTCGTTCCAAGTTTCGTCTGTTTTGATCTTCTTCGAGATATCCTTAATTTTATAAGGGTCGTTTGTCATTAATACTGAAGCACTTGATTGAAGATCGTTGCAATGAGAAGCCTTTGAAAAGGCAAATGCTTGTTCTACTGAAGAGAACATTTTTCTGTCAAACGTGAAAGAGCTTTCAAAAAAATTTGAGAGATACGAGTCCGGTCCTTGGAAGGCTATACCATTTCCAAAATCAACTGTTTTTGAATTTCCAAGACTCAGGATGTGGGGAAGTGAATCAATTTGACTATATGGGTATTTCTTTTCGTCCAGAATAAGAAATTCTCCACTGACCTTGGCTTTTAATCCAATTTTTCTGGCTGATGCGGCGATAGCTCTCAAGTTAGATCTTTTTCTGCTGGCTTCAGGAGATAGATCATCTCCTACGTTTACTCCTTTCCATTTCTTCAGATCTTTTAGATTTTTTAGATTTTTTAACAATTCAATTTTGTCAGAGAATCTGATGAAGGTAATCAGAATTGGTCGAGGTGGAACTTCCTTTGGATCTTTTTCAGATTTGAAATCATTTTGTAGAGATTTACGCTGACCAATACGGAAACAGTTGTCAATAGCCGAAATGTCAATCCCAGATTTTGTGTCGGAGAAGAGGTTTTCAACAGCTAATTTAGTAGTTACTGTTTCGGGAATGCCATGAATAATTATGTTCTTCTTTCTTTTCTCATCTTCAATCTGTTGAATCTTGTCTTGAAGATCATCTATGTACTTTTTTTGAGCAGATACAGTGGCTTCTAAAGCGTCAGTTTTAGCATCAAGGATTCCTAAATGTTCGGAGTTTTGACTTACGTTCGTCTTGATTTCATCAGCAGACGAGTTCCAACGTTGTATTTCTGCTTCGATTTTTTCGATCTTTTCGAAGGATTTTCTTGTTTCAAGGTTGATTTTCGTAGTCTCCTTGCTATTTACAACAAGTAGACTATAAATGTCCTTTAGAGTAAGGTTATCTTCATCAGTTACGGCTGTTTTTCCGTTTCTTTCGGAGATTGTTGTCGTCCGAACGTCACCATGGTTACCGACTGTTACGTCATCATCCGTTGTAACGGGAAATTTATCTGTTTTGTTGCTTTTTCCTCTAGTATTACTTGCCATCGTGATAAATAAATATTACCAGCAAGATCCAGGTAGTTTCATGTACTTACTTGACAAATTATAGGTGTTAATTCAATCTAAGAACTAGTATAAGACTATGTTATCCGGTGTGCGACACGAGCGCCGTCTTACGTCGTAGACATCCCGCGCCTATACCTCTTAAGGATAGAGAGTGATAATTTTGGTGTTTTGGCAGTAGCTGCGTCTTTGATTTTTTAAATATCTGCCTAATATTTCTCATATCTATACTTGAATATAATTATGCCCTCTACATAAAGTTATATGAAATATGATTGTTCATTGAAAATTGAGTGAGTAAATGAATGATAAACATTGGAATTTGATTTTTAACTTTTATGTTTTTGAACGTTGATATCTGACTTGATATTGAAGGTACTAATTGGACACTTTGGATATATATTTAAAACATTTTTATGCAGGAAACTGTGTCTCAGATTTTTGATGTAGGTCATAGTTCAGTTTTAAGAAAATATATAAAATGAATGTGAAAAAAATATTAAAAAGTTGCCTGATTTTTTCAATAAGATAAAAAGTAGGACCTAAAACAAAAATATGAGACATAGTTCCCTCCATAGTAATGTTTTGGATTACCCGTAAAGTCTGAGAACTCCAGAGAAGCTGTTGATGAAGATATCAACATTCAAAAAATAAAAGTGACAAAATCACTTTTTCAAATATATTGTTTCTGATCCTCATTTCATTTAAAGTCTATCTATACCATTAGATAGAGAAAAAGCTGCCCTTTCATTAGATGTATAATACATCAATCAGCAATATTGGCAAAACTGTTGCAATTTTACTGAAATGCCTGTTAATCACCACTCTCTATCCCTAATAAACCATAACAGATTTATTAGTCCAGGAGCCAAATCCAAAAAATGACTTTATTATAGGCCTACACTTCATCAATTCATCAACATGACTGACCAATAGGAATCACGAAGTTAAAGAGAACAGGCTGCAAAATAAGTATTTTTTCTTACTGGACCATTGATATTTTAACAGTGATATGAAGGAGTTTCCATTACTATTTTATTCTTCCACGATGCTCCCCGTGGGGGTCCGGGTAAGAATAGGCCCTCAGTAGCCCCTGCTGATCGTAAGAGGCGACGATAGGGGGGACCCTGCACTGACCAAGTGGTTTTCGGGTTCACTTCCCGGTCAGTGCTTGGTTCACTAAGGGATGAGGTACAGCAAAAATGGTCGCTGGGTTTTGATCCCCTGCTGTTTGCCCGCCCTGTCACCTTCATCTCATAGATTTGATCACCAAAGACAGAATTCGTCCCAACTGGTTTTCGCCATGAAACTGGCCCTGGCTGTCTGTATGGCGCAAAACACCCAACACTCACTCACTCACTCTTCCATGATGCATTAGAATTGACAAGAATGACCCACAAAGTAATCCTTTGATATACATCTTGGGGAAAGTCTAAAATTCTCTGGGCCAAGCTTCACTGGCTGCAGGCCCCAGGCCAGTGGCCAAAGTTGCAGCTTGAGAGGGAGACAATGTTGCTATTGCAAATTTTATTCATCATATTATCAGAAACATAAAGATGCTAACATGTGAAGTCCCTTAATGCAATCCAAATTGATCCCTTTATCATTGTTTGCAGAAATATGTAAAGTAGTATAATTTTATTTTTGAAGGATACTTTTTTACTACAAAGATAAATCATAAATGTTCAACAAACATCTTGTTTGTGCTTTCTACCTAATATCATAGTTTTGAACACTGAAAATGTATAATGTGCTGAAGATTATATTGCCAATCAATGAACTCAGATTGTGCTATATTCTGTAAAGTCACTTGTTAAAGATTCTTCAAAAGGTACTATATGAAGCTATCTAATACTATGCACATACACACATTTAGGTTTACAAGACACATAATGCCAATAAGTCTTACTTAAATTGCATATAATATATAATAAGTTTTATAATGGCAATATTGATGCTATTATAAAACATATATAACTTTGATTGATTTTGCCCGTCAAAACTGGGATGCCTATAAGGCAGATTTGTAGCTCAAAATTGATGCTTGGTAACCTTTCATTATTCATGTTTAACTTCCCAGAAAGAGAACCTGTACATTTAATGAGTCACTGGAAGGCAAGGAAGGGTACATAAATACTTTAACCGTCCTGTTGGCTGATTTTGTAACGTAACGCTGAATACACTGGCCGACACCATATTACTGACTTCGAATGAGCGATGAAAATGTGTTTGCCTATGATTCTTTGGTCAAGGTGCCTTACAGTCTACACAGTCCTGCTATTTCTTGCAAGAACAGGTAAGTGGCCATGGGCAGCCACATGTGCACTTGAAATGTGTAACACTCCCAAAGTATTTTTTACCAAATAATCTTTAGAAAATGAAAGAAATTCCAGAAGGCTTAACATGCACAGGTAAACACTGGAAACTCATCAGTCATCAGAGTGACAACTTTATGATACCTAAAATAGCAATCTTGGGTTGTCATAGCTAGCTTTGATATTGACATCTCTGGAGCACATTCATATCCGGGGGCAAAAGTCCAGTGGCCCGTTGCACAATACTGACCAAAACAATGAAAATCAATTAAACAACGACACTTTCGTTGTTACTTTCCTCGTAACAACGACCATTTTGGCACTCAAAAGAATCTTATTTAGATTGGTCTTAAAGATGTGTAACATTTTACTGATGTTTTCTTATTTTTCCCCATCATATATTAAGTTACAGAATTTAATTTCATCCAGTAGAAACAGAGTTATTAGGGTTATCGTAACAATGATAACTAGTGCTGTTACAACATTGTTCTTAAAGTTATCTTAAAGTGATCACAACAGGAATAATCCATGTGCAACGGGCCAGGGGGGGTAATGGTCCTGGGGGCAAAGGCCCTGGGGGCAAAAGACCTGTCACCATTACTTTTACATGTGCATGACATGATATCTTTTAATTGTCTTACATTTCTAGACAAATATTTCTGAGGCTTGTAGCCAAAACCTAGTTTTCATGAGTTTTAGATTATAGTTTGCTTTTTGTAAAGTTCTGCTCTTGTCTTTAATTTGTTCCAATTTCCCCATGTAATCCATAGTTCATTTGTATTTTCGTTTTAAGATGAGTTTCCTATTGCACTTCTGTTTCCAATAATACTATATTTGCTTCTGAAAGGACTAAGATGAGAGAGGCACTGGATAAAACTTATATAAAGTACCTAAAATATTCAGTGAAACCAGCCTATGCTTCAAAGTCAAAATTATTTTTTAACAAGCTGACTGGTACTGTGTCTGATGACAAGGTGATGCTTTTCGTTGTAAAGCAATGTGGTCGTCAAAGCATGCAATTAATAAACTAGTTCTAAGAAAGACTATCAATTAATTTTTAATGTGTATTTGCATTGTTTGTGTCTCTGTGTCTTTGTTCACAAAATAAAACATATATTTAAAAGTCTAGTTAGAGAATCACAAATTAGATCCAAACTCTATCCAAAGTACGTCCTAAATAAGTTACTTAAGAACATGTAAAAGACTAAAAGAAAGACGATAGAGTTTATATATTACCAACTTATATCTAAAGGATTTGCCAAGCAGGAATGCAACGTCATCATAAATTCTCAACATCACTAAAAACATTGCTTTTTACTCACTCCAATCCATGCGATTTTGGGGCTTAATGACATAGATGACAAATGTAGAAGAAGTCTCAAACTTTCTATTGATGAAAACAGCTTTTGAATATTCCAAGTAGAAGCTGAGATATGGGTTTCTGAATATGATAGGGTCAGACACCATAAATCCATAAAAAAATACTTAACAAAGAAAACCAAGCGAGGTACAAAGGGTTGATAATAGAGCAAAATGCAAGTAGTATGATACATAACTAGAACAAAATGTTATAGTTTTTGTTCTAATTTAGATATTTCTAAGCTGCTTTTTGAAAATTGTAGCTTGACAGTCCTTCTTTTCTGTTTTACTTATTTTAGAATTTTTGTCACATGACCTAATTTCCATGGCAAACCATTTCTTCATCTTACCAACATATGTATGTTTTGACGTTCCTTTATTTTTCTGTTAACCGCAATGTAAATATTGGCTGTAGACCTATCAAAGTGTATGTCAAATTCGAATGGAAGGTCACTAATGTATCTGTTAAGTGAAAGTGTAACAAGTAACAGATCTAGACTTAACAAAAAAGTGTGGTCACCAAACTTGCCCATTATGTTGCTGCTCGCCTGGGATTCCCATAGCGATACTCCGTCTTTGTATACAAAATACTGATTAGTAATAATATTGATACATACTAACAGTATACTGCATAATGACAGCATTAGTGCTAACAGTTATTTGAAAACCATCCTCATGGTTAAGTGACTGATTGCCTGTTGCCATAGATATTATAATACAGTAGACTGATTGACCCATGCCTACATAGCTAGGGTTGCTTTGAACTCCTTAGTAGGAGAGCTGGGAAACAGCCTGTTCAATAAAACTTATAAGGACTTATAAACTCCTAATTGGTTAAAATCAAATCGATAACCTTTGTTGTTGAAACATTCTTTTGAAATAACATACCATGAATGCACTAAGATGATATATATGTAAAAGGAAACAAAGTTTTGTACTATTGAAACATATTTATAAACATTATTCTCACACCATGCAGATATATGAAGTTACAAGTTGTCTAATTTGAGTAAATTACATATGCCAAAAGATATCCCCAAACTTGTTCTACTCACTCATCTGAGGTTGAGTTCCATACTAGGTGGCATAAGCCCAACTCGCCATGGTGAACGTGGGTTTTTGTAGAGCTCTTTTTTTATTAATTTTTTTTTTATTGAGATCAAAGGCTTCACATACATACATGTTCTTCCAGCCTATTAACAGTAGATGACCGCAGTAAGTGTGTGTGATATGAGATGAGCCACAGACTTCGCATCAATGACAATAAACATTCCCATAGACATAACATAGTAAGACAATCAATCTGCGAACTTTGGAAACGTTAGGTTATCGTAGGCCTCTACGACTTGGTCTCTTGCAAAATTATTCAACATGTTTGATATTTTCGTAGAGATCCTGTATGATTCAAGACAAGATTGCTTGCGAAAATGATCGTAAGCTACCCTGAATCCCAGTGTGAATGCTATGCGAACATTTTCTTTAGCTTACGATCATTTTGTCATAGCTGAGACTGTTTGCAAATCCTTGAGATAAAATTTTCGCTGGCTTCTACGACACAAAAAAATGCCACGGCGAATGGGGCTTCAGTCTAGAATCTCGTCTATTGGTCCCCATGTTATGCCATTGACTTGAAAGGGTTCTTCCCCTCAGCATTATGGTTAAGTAGGATGTCAAAATAGGTGAAGTTCTTTTAACATATTCATGGTTAATATTTTCAAAATATTGGTTTCAGGTGAAAGCAGAGATGTCTGCTTCTTCCGATCTAACTACAGAGATCGTGTCGCCTATGCCCGGGGTGGATGCACCGCTGCAGGGGGCAGTCTTGCAAAGATTCTGAATGATAATGAAACTCAGCAGGTTCAAGAATTGGTCAGGTATACAATAGTTTTCAAATACTATAAAGTGAGTGAGTATTGGCTGTTTTACGACAAAGTGACAGCCAAGGTCATTTATATGGCAAAAACAAATTGAATTCTGTCTTTGGTGATCGTATCTATAAGATGAAGGTGACAGGGCAGGCAAACAGCAGGGTATCAAAACCTGGAAATCATTTTTGCTGTACCTCATCCCTTAATGAACCATGTTTCATGATCAGTTTAAAGCACTATGAATAGTATATAACATATAAAATCTAATTGATACTAAAAAACATGATTTATTATTCATATGTAATTTGACTTCCCTAAAAATTAAAAGAAATTGCCATTTATCAAACTCAGTGTTTCAGTAAAAAATGAAGGGTGTCTGGTTAAAACACCAAAACTAAAATTACAAGGAACCAACCACCTTGTCAATTTAAGGTGAGAACACCTAAAACCAAGGATATTTGGATGAATTTAAAAAGTGCACTAAAGATATTTCGGCGCATGAATAAATAGTATTTCTCTTGGTGAAAGATAATGGAGTTTGCGCATAAAATGTACAGGCATGGCATTCATTGGAATTATATTCATTTCATGATTCAATGTTATTTAAATGTCATTGGTTCCTATATCATATCATAATATTATAGCACTGTAATTATGTAACGATAATATAAACCAAGCTTATATTGCATATGCCATTTAAAAATGATACTATTAAAATATGATAGTCATGATTGAAAATAACCTTGTAACGACCTTTCTGAAGATGAAAAATAAATATTATCAGAAAAAAGAAAGATCTTTACACTTTCTAGGGCACCA
This sequence comes from Lepidonotus clava, assembly GCA_936440205.1. Taxonomy (NCBI): domain Eukaryota; kingdom Metazoa; phylum Annelida; class Polychaeta; order Phyllodocida; family Polynoidae; genus Lepidonotus; species Lepidonotus clava. The sequence continues at coordinate 6,940,926 of OW387141.1, forward strand.
TTCCACAAAAAGTTATACAACACACATAGTAGATCTAAATTTCATTCCAAAGAAAAGATACTTACAAAGTTGTCATATCTGCATACTGTGCACAGGCATGCAAAAGTGTGCCTATATATATATATATATATATATATATATATATATATATATATATATAGTGATCCCCTAGTTTTTTGAATACATTACAATAGAATACATCCCCATGCACATGGTGTAAACTTTCAGAGCAATTTTCAATTTTCATTTTTTTTTTATGTAGATCATTACTTTAAAATTCTTATATTTTGAAATAACTTGTTTTGCATACTTTCAAGTTAAGAATATTAATAACATCATTGAATTTTACAAATGTCTTTTCTTCTCACACGAGAAAATATTAAAAGCATTAGGCTGGTCCTTATATTATTTTTATCAAAATGAAACCAATTACAAATTTAAAATCAATTTTGAAGGATGATAATTGATTACTCAGCATGTACTGAGACTATACTATAGCTCAAAAGTTTGCAGTGAGGTACGGTTATTTTTGCAATTTTGGTACATTTTTTTTGTATCTATATAGGTCTAATTTTGACTATGCAGAGTTTGAAATAAATATCAACACTACATCTTTAATGCGATTGAATTTAACAAGCACATTCTTAAGCCACATAACCCACTAAAGCCCCATACCCACTAAGCGATTTTACCAGCGACTGGCGTCGGGCAACAGTCATAATAGTGGTATGATTGTCACCAATTCAGATCACATGTTAGTATGTAACATTTCAATATTACATACTAACATGTAATTTGAATTGGTAACAATTTTATCACTATTCTGGCAGTTGCCCGTCGCCAGTCGCTGGTAAAATCACCCAGTGGGTATGGGGCTTTAGTGATCTTGTTGGTGACGGGCAACAGACAATTGGGAGAATTGCTGGTAAAGTCGATGTGTGTTTGTAATATGAGGCAAGCTTGATATTTCCGGCAATTTTCCCGATGATTTTCCTGACGATTCCATCATCTGTCGCTGGTCGCCAAAAAAACACACCATACCCACAGGGAATCGCCCGGCAAGCAATCCACTTACACCTGGCAACTTTACCGGCGATTCTCCTAGTCATCCGTTGCCTGTTGCCGGCAAGGTCACTCAATGGGTATGAGGCATTAAGCCCCATACCCACTAAGCAACTTTACCGGCGACCGGCGACCGGCAACTGGAAACTGAGTAGAATCACTCTTATGGTTGCCTGTTAGTATGGTATATTGAAATGTGCATGTTTGATCTGGATCGGAGCTAAAATCAGCCGACTCTTAGAGTAGAGTAGGCCGACTCTGGACAAAATCGCCTAGTGGGTATAGGGCTTTAGGGTCCATGCATACAGGGATGCTAATAACTCCATGTGCATAAACTCAGCCCTCAGTTTTTGTGTCCATAACGGGCCATGATTACTCTGTGTGTGGCAGGTTTACTATTGACTTTTGTAATAGAAATGAAGTATTGAAGGCCTGGATTCATCGAATGTACCAGAAAATGATTGAATAATGCAGTCTTGAGACACTTTTATCAACTTTTCATGTTGTAATTAGCATTGTGCATGAAAATTTCTATCTATAGTGGACTGGAAGCCACCTATGTTTGGTTTGGTGGATATAGAGAGTCAACACGTCAACGATGGAAGTATTATGATGGACCATATATATCTTATACAAACTGGTATAATGGGCAGTATGACGTAAGTAAACAAGCTTAAGCTACTACAGAAATGCACTTATTCATATGACTTTGCCCTAATAATATCCATCGTAGCTACTATATTTTTGAGGAACCCCTACGATTGTCTTGCATTTCATGACAAAATGATCATAAGTCACCTCCAAACCAACGTGGGTCACCCCCAAACAATTGTAATTAAGTCACCCCCAAACCATAATAGGTCCCATCCAAACCAAATTGATTGGCATCCAAATTGATTGGCGCGGGAACATGACAACTGACTAGAGGTTAACCGGTGGGTCGGAGAATACAAATAGCAAGGAAAGTGTCATTACACAACGGAATCAGCTGACTTTTGGATTTCTGGTTTATGAAAGGATATAGACTCTATCTGAGGAATTGTTCAGACCTGTTGGTGTAGGTATAACTCAAATGGACAAATTCTTCACAAATTTGAATTGACCGCGCCAATAGCCGCCATGATGCCGGGAACAGGTAGGGAGAATTAGGAAGTAGATCAAGCTGGAGATAAATCGCAGCAGGATGCCGACGGCTGTAAACAAGCAACAAAAAAGGAAATCAGAACCACAACTAAATTAGTTAAAGATTTAGAATCAAAGTGGGAGAAGATCGACTCGACTTTAGGTAAAATAACTGAAAAACTGGACAAGGCAGAACGTAAATTCTCCCAACAGGACCTTCAGATTACTTACCTCGAGGCGAAGAACAAGAGGTTACAAAGTGCTAACGAAACGCTCCACGACAAGATTGATGTGATAGAAGATGATAAAAGAAAGGCAAACCTCAAAATAGATGGAGTTCTGGAAGCTGAAAATGAAAACCTGTCTGATACAGTACTCAAGATTGCGGCTGCAGTGAATGTACGTTGCCAACCCCCCGACATCAAATTTGTATACCGGCTTGGGAAACCGCACACAGGGGCTGCTGGACCACGTCAGCGACCAAGACCCATTTTGGTCAAGTTCAAAAGTGAAACGGTGAGAGACAACATCTACTTTGCCAGGTCTACTCTTAGAAATAACCCAGAATGGAATAATGTGTTTGTTAATGATGATGTGAGTGAGGGAACCAGGAAGAAACGGGAAGATCTTAGGGCCATAGGACTGCTCTGCAGATCACAAGTTGCACAACGACTTGATTGTCATTAACGGGAGGAGGTACGCCGAGACTCAGTTAGATCTGCTACCAGAGGGTCTAAAAGTGGCTGATGCCAAAGTGGTGAACACTGACAAGCTTAAGGGGATCTTATTACAATATGAGAAAGCCTTTCTCAGTAGTTTTTATGAGGCACCCTTTGAATATGATGGGATCGTCTACCTCAATGTGGAAACTGCTTTCAATCATGTGAGAGTGGTGATGGGAAAACGTCCAGATCTTGCTGTCAGAATTCTTGAGGCTGGCACACCTCAAGAAGCTAAGAGACTTGGTAAATTGGCTCCAGAAACCAGAGAGTTCACTGCCTTCAAGGATGAGATAATGGAGGTACTTCATTATGAAAAATATTCTCAGAATCCCGATCTCCAAATGAAACTAGTGGAAACAGGAGATGCTCCCCTACTAGAGGCGACTACTCATATGCACTTTGGGATTGGCCATCCGCTGAATCTGCAACTCCTTTGAGACCTCAACTGGACAGGAACAAACTGCCTTGGTGAGATTCTAGAACGCATTCGAGGTGGGTTTGCTGGTGAATAGTTGCTTATAGAACCAACAAACAACATGTATACAGTTCTCATAGTAACTGACTCTAGGGGTGAGAATTTAGATCTGGCCCTTAATGATTGGAAGGACTTGCAGGTCGAGGTACTCAGCTTGGCGAGTGTTGGCATTGAGGCACCTGTCGAGATACTCATTGAGCGTAAGAAGGATGCGACACCCAACATGATTGCGGTTTTAAATGGGATATGTGACGTCCTTACTAAGAACAAGTTCACCAAGAAATACTCAATGACTTATGATACTAAGTAATATCCTCATACATGGATCAAGTAAGAAGAGGGAAAGAACTGCTTGAAATCTTTTTTGATGACTCGAAACATATGTTTGCACCCCTAACTTGGGTTGATATAACGGACTACAACAACCCTGACAGGAGGAAGATGTCGCCTGTCGAACTGAAGCTGTATCATGCTACTAAAACTAGACACCCACTACAAGATGTGCTGAATGAAAGTGTAATCGACATTAACTCTCAAATCTGTGCGTTCAACTCGAGACACCAAATTGTCACACCATACACTGCATCTTTTATCCAAAGACATGCTGCTGGTAGATACAGTCACTCATACCAGTTTACTACGGACAGTTGTCACCTAGGTGATGACAGGAAAGCCTACTGGGCTGCCCAAATCCTCAAAGCTGTGAACAAAACTAGGAGCTTTAAACCCAAGGATTAGATACTGTGACTACTTAAAGGACGCTGCTACCATTAACTTCTAGCATCAGCTGTGTATGTTCTGGTAGATTCACAGGGCATCTCTATTTTGAGAACCCTGATTGTTTTTTTCAATATTACTCTGGACTTGGCAGATTCGCTGGTAGCTGGTAAGAACTCGTTTTAAACATAATATATTTGTATGGTATTGTTTAAGAATCTGACTAACGTTGGGCTACACCCTCGTCTAGGATTTAAGAAATATCACATGTAACTAACTTAGCACTGGTGACAAATCAAGCAACCTGGCTGACAACTGATGCTACAGCGTGATGGCCTAATGCTACCCTGCTGACAGGATGGGTGAGGAAAGTGAGGACTTCTGACAGGAGGTGGCGGCAGGGATGAGCAAGAATCGTACATGGGCTTCGGCAGCATTTAGAATTAAGTGTTGTAACCTAGCACTATTTTGGGCAGGTTACCTTAACTAGATTGTTAAGATTAACCCGTCATGGCAGATTCATTGCCCTGCTCCTTGTGGCACTCAGATTTCTGAGTCCGCTTTGGGAGTTCAGGGATATTGAACAACCATGGTAGTTAAGATACATGTACTAAAGCATGTTTATTAAGACACAAGTACTCACACATAAGATATGAATACCTTCAGAGATATGTAATATTTTCTGACTGTAAGGTTTACTTAGATCATGCCGACTCAGTTGACCATCTGGTCATTTATCAATTTACCATGATCAATTGTATAATGACTGGAGTATTGGCTATCTTGGATTATCTGTATGCTTATCTTTATAACTGTATAGGTTGTACACCTCTTGCTGAGGTTATTTTGTTTAAATGTTTGACAAAAGTACCACATATCCTTATTCAGAATTTGGGGGCAACAGGACAAATTTCTGACTCAAATGACTAGTATGAATGAGTTGGAGGAGACCAAAGGATTGACATTTTGTCACCTAAACATAAGGATGTTGATGACATAATTATGACTTATATCATTGTGACAGAGTCCAATCAGCTGACAACCCTGAAACTCCCTTTGGTATATCTAAGCGCGGAGGTGGGCTAGTTACTTATATTAAGAAAAGTCTTAATTTCAGAGATTTACATGATCTGAGGTTTAATCACTCTGATGAGCATATTGAATTGCAAAGGGTTGAACTTTGTAGTCAAGTCCAAAGCAATATTGTTGTTTACAATATATATAGACCTCCCTCAGGAATTGTCATGAATGCAATCGATCTGCTAAATAGGAAGTTGTCAAAAGAACTTAATTGTCATAAAAAGGAGTTTGTTATAATGGGTGATTTTAACATAGACTACAGGAAGAAAAGTGATAATAATACTAAAAAAGTTATTAGCTGGCAAAAGAAGTTTGGCTTTAATCAGCTGATTAAAAAACCTACCAGATACTCTAGACAAAAGAACTCCACCATAGATCTCCTATTCACTAATATGCAGCACTGTGCAAAGTCGGGTACTATGGAGATTAACCTAAGTGATCATCTACCAATTTTCCTGGTTAAGAAAAAGATAAAATCTACCAGAGAGAGTGTTAACTTTAAAGGTAGGACATATTTAAGGTATAGCAAGGAGCTTTTAAGTGATAAGCTTACAAAATTAATTAAGCTATCTTTCAGAACAGAGCAAGACCCTAATAACTGTTGGGATCTTATGGAGACCTTTTTGGTAGAGTTTTTGGATGAATACTGTCCTATTAAATTTTTTAAAACCGAATCTAATACACCGGCATGGATCATACATGAGTTAATAACATTTATGAAAACTAGAGACGAAGCCTTTGTAATTGCTAAAGAATCAGGTCTAGATGATGATCTTAGAATAGCACGCAAAATTAGAAACTGAACCAATAATTCTATTAAAAATGCAAAAGCAGACTATGTTAAGGCACAACTTGAAACCAATAAGGATGACCCAAAAAAATTCTGGAGATGTATAAAAGAAATTCTGCCTGATCAGGACCCTGGGCAAATTGATCTAATCAATGAGGTAAATGGGGAAGGTTATCCTAGAGAAATGCAGACTGAAATAATCAATGATTATTTTTCAAGTATTGGGCTTAACCTAGGTGCTAAATTTGGTCAGGTGGGGTCTGATCAATCCCTATTGAATGATGAATCTCACGCAGATTTTGATGAGGATCTTGTCATTGACAATATACTAGAAGAAGATGTACTAGAATTGGTTGAAGTTATATCTATTTGTAAATCATCTGGGATAGAAAATATTGATAGTAGAGTTTTAAAGGACTTTATGAGTATTGCTGTGAGAGAATTTACCTGCTTGTATAACTATATTTTGCGTACGGGTATTTTCCCTGACAAATGGAAGATTGCCACTGTAACCCCTATACCTAAAGTTAACAAGGTATACAGGCCCACTGATTTGAGACCGATATCTCTATTGCCACTTCCGGGTATGATTGTTGAAAAATTTATTACCAGGAAGATTCAGTTACACCTGGAATTTAATAAATTTTTCGCTAACAGGCAATTTGGTTTCAGGCATGGCAAGTCTACCCAAAGTGTGGTGTCAGTACTGCTGGATGATATCATAACTGATTTAAATGATTCCAAAACAGTGTTTGTAACCTATCTGGATTTCCAGAAGGCTTTCGACACTATAAATCATGATATACTGATAAATAAACTTAAAAAGGCTGCCATTGGAGAGCACCTGCTGACACTACTTCGAAACTATCTTAATAATAGATATCAAAAAAACAAATTGTTTGGCCGTATATCAAGTATGAAACCTGTAAACATAGGTGTGCCCCAAGGATCTACCATAGGACCGATCATGTTCATTGTTTATATAAACGATCTCGTATCTGTGTTAAAGAATGCTAAAACACCGATCTATGCTGACGATACCATTATATATTCAGCTGGTAGCAATTTAAATCAGGTTACTAAATCGCTATAAGGAGATCTTGGTAGGGTGCAAAATTGGTGTAATACTAACAGGCTCACTCTGAATATCAGTAAGACTAAACTTATGTCGTTTATGAGTGACAAGAAGCGACAGAATTCTGACAAAATTAGGTTGTTTATGAAAGGTAATCAAATTGAGGAGGTGGAACGGTATAGATATCTGGGTATTCATCTAGATAATAAATTGAATGGTGAGCACCACTACAATAAGCTGATCTCTAACCTTGGAATCAAAATTAGGACTTTTGGGAAAATCAGAAAGTATATAACTACCAGAGCTGCTTTAACTATATATAAATCTTCAATTCTCCCCATTATTGATTATGGAAACATCTTTCAATTTCTCTGGTCACAAGAAAAATTAACTAGATTACAGAAACAACAAAATCGAGGGCTCAGAATTGTTTATACTGGTACCAAAGGTGATGAATCACAGATACATGCTGAAGCTAAACTCCACCTGCTCAAAGAAAGAAGGCAAATATACTTGCTTGATCTAATGTACGCAAGGTCCAAGGAATCTGATCGCCTAGATGTAAGAGATATTAGGACTAGGCAGTTTGATAAGGTCAAATTTAAAGTTATTAGACCGCATATTGCCTCTGCTTTTAAGTGCCCAAACTATTATGGTGCATTGCTCTGGGACAAATTACCTATTGGTACACAGATGTCTGACACACTTCAGGAGTTCAAAAGGAAAGTTAAAAACCATTTTAAGGAAGGTTTATTTGCTAAGGTTTAATGTTGTAGAATCTCCTATCCATAATACTCTGAATAAGTAAATGCTAGGAATACGTGACTAAATTCTGAATAAGCTTGAAAATTCAAAACTGTTTAAAACGCTTTTCTATAATTTTATAGTATATTGGGTAAATTGTTCCTACTGGTACGTGATCTATGTGTGTTAAGTTTAAGTTGTTCAAGATATGTACTCCAATGTTTCCCTGTAAAGTGCCAGCTGGCACAGCATTCATTCGGTAGACCAGTGCTCATATATGCACTGAGAATATATAATGCGGTATAAATTACTTGAAAAACAAACAAACAAAAAAAACCATTGTAAGGAAAGCCAAACCATCATGGCTCAGACGAGGCAAAACCTCATCTTAAGGTCGTGAAACAGAAATAGTTTCCAAAACTGTTGGATAGCCAATGTCTTGAGTTTTACCTGCAGGTTAGCCTTGATCAGAATGCATGCTGGGAAATATGCTGACAATGCACAATGCTTAAGTATAGGAATTTTCATTAGTCATTATGGTATGATTTGTGGTTTGATACAATGGAAAAATATTTTTGATTATTTTTCATTTTGTACCTGTATGTATGTAATATTTTTCAAGTTGGTTTGAAAATTTATTCATAATAACTAGATATATTGAAAATATTCGTATATATTTTAAAACAAGGTTTTCCAGTGTGTTTTTTTCAACAGAATTGGGCCAAATTAACCTGCAGGTGCCTAAAATACTGAAAATCAGCTATCCGTAGTAGGGAGAATTATGAAACACCTCGCAGGCTTGTAGACCTTGTGCACACATAGTCACGTGACCACTCTTTGGTGATCACCATGTGCTCTACAATGCATAATTTCACTAGCATTAAGCATTTTAATTTCATTTATTGACATGAACATGAGTTAAAAACAAGGAAAATGAAAGCAATTCCAAGAATACAAAGTTGAATATACAGTTTGCTTGCATTCTACTCGCGTTTTCTATGTTATTTTCTATGGAATGCTTGCGTTCAGATACCAACATGTTGGTATCTAAATGCATGTAAACTAGAAAACTAGAAGTGCACAAATGTAGTTAGTAAAACACCTTGTGCATATAATCTATTGTATAGGAATAGAATGAAGAAACGTCACCAGTTCCATAGAGGGAATATCATAAAGTATTCAAAATTATGTGAATTACTATATAATATAGTGTAAATATAGCATGGACTGCTGGTAGGTGTAAATATACATGTTTAGCAATAGCAGACAGGGTGCGTCTCCCAGCGAGTATCAATGCTCGGGTAAAATCAATAAACCAGACTGATATATATAGGGCAGAACCTATGGTTACAGAGGAGAACACTACACGAGTCTTAAGGATTCGAGGGGTTTGAATAGCTATACGTAGAAAGGACATCTGGTGACTGTTGGAAGTACTACTGTGTTGCAGATTGAATGTGAGATCAGGCGAACTCTCAGGAGAAAGCTTACTCTCTGTTGATTGGAATCATGAATCTAGGAATCTTAAACCATCATCACACCGGCCACTGTACGCATTCATGTGATCCACAAATAAAACCTGACTTTCAGCCAAGCGTTGTAGATCTGAACGCCAATTTCGTTGAATATTACAGGAACAGTTCCCCTATTATTAATTAACCACATAATAACAACTAGCGTTCAGAAGGAACACAAGTGCCACTGAACGCAACGTGGGATATATCCTTTAATAAGCCCATCCCATATTGGGTATATCCCAGGGTTGGACAAGGGTTGGACAAAACAACCATATACGCCATCCTTGTCACCTAGATTTGGAATTACTGGAATAACTATGAATCTTGTTTTTCTATATCCCCAAGTACTGACAAAATGTTATGATTTTTAAAATTTTACCATTTAACAGATTTGCAGGTTTGCCAGCCACTCAAAGTACTGCAGTTTAGGGAAAATAGGGTTGGACATTATAGGTAGGGTTGACAGGCTTTAACATTGGTTCCTATGGGAAAAAGACAAATATACAAAGCTGCATTTTATAAATTTTACAAGCAATTTTTCAACTCAAGCATGATGGTTAATTTTGTTTTACACATCTATCTGTGGGGATTAAATTAGAAAGAAATTACTATGTAATTTCATGGCAAAATGTGATGTTGATGTATACTGGGATGGGCTTATTGGTGACCCACACCATTTTTATATGAAATCAGTGTAATATATATCATCAATGTAAACATTTGCTCCTCTTCACAGCACCGTTACGTTTATATAGTTATGTCGATAACAACAGGCAAATGGTACACCACTGACTGGTGGACAGGACGTTACTTTGTATGTGAGACAGACAAAGGTAGTTATCTTAATAACATACCAGGTTTTCTTGTTATTCAAATCTACTGATGCATTCCTGGAAAGTTCAAAGTCTAAAGTGGTTGTAATCGGTAGGATTATTGTAGCACACATAAAAAACTTTTGCTAGATTGTGGCTGTGTATGTTGTTTCAGTTATTGGAGTATCGTCAAATGATTCCTGTTACCAGTCACCACCTGATGTAGATCATGCCAACAAATCGGAGAATTCTACTCACGTCACCTACACTTGTCATGAGGGCTACCATTTTGTTGGCGGGAATCTGACTAAGACCTATGACTGTAGTTGCGCTTCACTGGCCAATCTCCTACCATGTGTTGGTAGGTTAAATGTTATTAATTTATTTCTTATGGAGCATCCAGTTCAAGATACTAATCATAACACATTTGTATCCGATTATCAGAAGGAAAACTGCTACTTATGAATCACATTTACCTTTAACCTCCTACCCCTTTAGTAAAGAAAAACTTTCTCTTTAGATTGTTTTGATGGGTACGCTTATAAATACCACATATATATACATACATTTATATAATTACTATTAATTACTGGTAGACACTATTTTCCACATAATCCATAAATCTGGAAGAAAAATGTTTGTGTGTGGAAAGTAAGGGAGTATTAGTAAGTGTGAATGATGATTGAGTAGTCTAAAACTTTATCGTTAATGAACTTCTTTTTCCAGAAATCAAGCGGAGTGTGTGTTTTGAAACATCTCCAGGCATCCGATTGTTCTTCTTTCAAGCATATCAAAAATGTCTTTTTCACAATATGAGCTTACCAAGTGTGTACAGTCAAGATGAAAATGATGAACTTCAGAGTTTAGTAGCAGCAACAGGGTAACTTTCATTGTTGGATATCCTTTTTGGTGCTTTCATGTTATATGACTTATGCCATATTGTTCTGTTATTTAAAAAAAAAAACTAAACTGCAGAAGAGGGTTTCATGTTGAGATTATTCTGTCACAGATCAACACCAATACACAAGGAAATATTTCCATTCATGGAAGAAAATTAAAAAATAACTCAAAACACAAGTAATTTGGTCTGGGCTAACACAGGAAAATGGGAACATCCCAAAACCATGAGTCGTCCCGATTAAACCGGACATTCCATAAAGCCGGGCCATTCTGATAACATGGGCTAATTGATATTCCGTACCCTTTAGTGTTATCTCTGACCCCTCCAGGCTGGCCCTGGACGCCTGTCGCAGGGTGGGGTATCTATAACTAACCCTACTAAGGGACTGTCGCAGACCCCGCCATAGGTTATGTAAAGGCTATATTCCACGATGCATTCACTGGCACTTGTGTTGCCTCTAATTAGGAAATGCAAGTTTACTTGCGTTCAGATACCAACATGTTGGTATCTCGATACAAGTAAACTTGCCTTGAAATGCAAGTAAAACTGCCGCTGAATGGAATTTAGCTTTTATAGTTACGTTATACTTGTGTTATACTTGCGTTCACGGAACGCAAGCATTAATGTAAGTTTAACACAAGGAAATCCTAGAAATGCTTGCATTTGCTTGTGTTTCATATTGTTCATATCAATAAACGCAAGTAAAATGCTGAAGGCACTGTGGAATACTGGCTTAAGTAACTTTGCAGACCCTGGCTTAAGTTATGTAACTCTGCCACAGCCTGCTGCTGCACCCTGGGCAGTCACACGGTACTTGCTCTAAGTAAGGGGCCATTCTATGGGTCGGCATTGGCCATCGCTAGGCACGGAACCTTATCATGCCGCCATTGTGGGTGCAAACAACTCCCTATAATGACATGTGATGAGCCTACGGGGAGGGAGGGCAAGAAAACACAAAAGTAATGAAAAAATACCCAAAAGTATGCAGTAATTTACAAAGTTGTACATGATTCAAAGCATAATCCTGTAATCAATATCATACATTACCCAGAATTATTCTTGGTACTCCCTGTTTCCTGTGAGTTCCTAAGGTCTGATTCTTAAAGGAAACCCTGCACATACTGTAGGGTATTGATTTTTTAATGAAATCAATTCAGCATGTCATTTACAACTTGTATTAATCAATGCAAGTAAAATTGAAGGAAAATATTTAGTCTACACACAATTATGGGACATTAAAAAACTTGTATTTTATTACATTTTTAAGGAAAATCCCCCAATGTGTGACGTAGCAAGGGGAGTTCTTGGGGAATCCCATCTGCAAATAAAAGGGAATCCCCATCCCTATAGAATTTGCAATAATGCTTATTCTCTCTAATCCAAAGGGAATCCCCATCCCTATAGAATTTGCAATAATGCTTATTCTCTCTAATCAAAATTGATTTCTCATGCCTGCTTGTGCAGTGCAGGGGGATTCATTGCTGCCACCTGGTGCTATCCATATTACCTCAAATCTACTACACTAACTCCCCCTACCAATTACTAAAAACATCTTACCCAAATCTATCCCATAATTACATACAACTCCCTCCATTAAAATCCTAACCACCATACCTACAACATCATACCACAAATCTCTCCAACAAATCTCAAATTTACAACCAACAACAAGCAGCCACGCTGCACACACCCGTACCCAACGGGTACAGCTACACCCGGACGCACAGGGCATCGGGATAAACACACCACGGGTCGAGGGACCGGCCACGGAAAAATTGTCAACACGACCACCTGAGACGCCGCCGGCTACAGGGTCCGCCATGTCGAGGGCACCATACACAAGGGGCAAGGCGCGGAAGGCCAAGCAGAAGGCGATCAAGTCCATCAGTGAGTCAATGATGTCGGGGGCTGACGACGATCAAGAGGTGTCACTACACCCAAGGTATGGTGGGGGAACGGATTTTAAGACGATTTCTGAGTCACCGATATCTGTACAACGGGAATCGGGCGAGGGAGAACTAGGTTCAGTGGCCGGTATGGTAGACCGGGTCCATAATATGGAGAATGAACTCAATACCGTTAGAAGTGAAGTGAAGGGCATAAACGATAAACTTGATTTGCTCATAAATTCACCTCTGGGAGGAATGCAGAACGACGCTAGCACGCCGGCTAGGACGCCGGGGAACCACTATGGCCGCGCGCCACCCGAGGACGTCCTCCCCCCGCCGAGGGCCATGCGCGGACAGGCACCACCGGGCTACGTGGACAACGTTATGATGCGTGATAGGTTTGACCCCCCACCGTCAGACGGTAAGACAAACACTCAGAATGAATTCTCAACCGATACTCACAGCATAAAACCCTACATGTACGTTGTCAGGGAGGGCTGTCATACCGCCAGGCAAAAGCTTGATATCAGGTGTTCACTAACCCCTATGGAATATGTAAATGCCACTATTAAGTTGCTTAGGGACCCTAAAGGCTGCAATCAGGCGGATAGGGATGATATACTAGGTCATCTTCAGGATGTCACACATGATATAATGGAAAGATCATGGGAAGGGGTAAGGCGATGGTCGCAGTATGTGTGGGACGCCGTGGAGCGCGGTGAGTTCGGGTGGTGCGACTATCAGCTCATCCAAAACCACAGGATCCGCATAGCCATGACCGGCGGAGGCAGGCCCCAGTCACATACACAGGCACCAGGAGATGGGGGCAACCAGCCTGCCAGAAAGGAGGTGGTATGCAGGGGTTTCAACAATAAGGCGGGCTGCCGCCACCGATCGCACCATGATGATGGCCCCATATGATTCCTGCATGTATGTTCATTCTGTGATTCCATTAATAGACAGTGCCCGGGCCACAATGTCATGGCATGCGAGAGGAAACTACAGCCAACAAACAGGCCGGTGCAGGCTCACATCCCACCACAGCAGCAGCATGCACCATACGCCCAGCCCCCAGCGTACGCACAGGGAGCAAACACGCCCTACTGGAGGGCCCCAGCGCAGACCAACTACCAACAGCAGCCAAAAAACGGGATGTAGGCGTGGCGGGGCGCGAGGCACCCGGCACGCCGTGCAAAAATGTGAGTTCACCAGAAGGAGAGGAGGACCCGGAGGGTGCCGCCACCTCGGGGCCCAAGGCGGAGGCTCCCCCACGGCCCCGACGTGCGGAGGTGGACTGTACCCGCGACAGCGCGGACCGTATGCGACAGCCCGACTTTGACCGCATTCGACGTTCGTGTGAGTCGTCGCTTCCCTTTAAGCAGGTGGCGGATACATGGCCACAGGTGGTCGCACGTCACAGAAGGGACCATTGGCCGGACATGGTGGGTAGCAAATGGGACGGCGAGATGGTGCGCATCTATAATGCGGTGCGGGCTACGGGCCTCCCTAACACCATGTCGGCGCGTCTCCAGGTACCGACGCATCTCAATATTCCAGAGTGGCAGCGTATTATGGCTAGCGTCCCAGGGGGCGACCAGGTCATTGATTTTATCAGGTATGGGTTCCCCACAGGCTACGTGGGGCCCGTCTCTGACACGGGACACACCCAGAACCACCCAAGTGCGGAGGACTACCCGGATCACGTGGCGGATTTTATAAGAAAGGAAAGTGTGGCTCAGGGTGTCGTCGCCCATTTGAGGCCCCGCCGTTCGCCCCATGGTGCCATATCTCACCCTTGATGACAAGGGCTAAGGCCGTGGGAGACAAGCGTAGGGTGATAACTGATATGACATATCCGCAGGAGCACTCCATTAACGCCTTCGTTGTCAAGAACGGTGTCTACGGGGTTGAGTGCCCGCACTCACTCCCCACTGTGGAGGCGCTGGCCGGCGACTTAAGGCGCATCGGCCCCGGAGCATATATGTCCACGATTGACATATCCCGCGCGTATAAGAACTTCGCGTCGGACCCACTGGACTGGCCGCTCCTCTGCTTCGCTTGGGACGGCCGGTTCTATTGCGACCTGTCAATCCCATTCGGGGCCAGAGCGTCCTCCCACCACATGCAATCCGTGGCGGAATGCATTGTGCATGCCCTCCGTGATAGGGGTCTTACATGCTACATGTACCTCGACGACCTGGTCATTGTGTCGCGCGATCAGGAGACCGCATGGCGACACTACGCGACCGCCAAGAACCTCTTCAATTCACTGGGCCTACCGGAGGCCGAGGAAAAGGCGCAGCCGCCGGCGCAGGTTATTAAATGGCTCGGCGTGATGGTAGATTCGAAGAACATGACCATATCCTTCCCGCGTGACAAGGTGGCGGAGGTAGTGAACAAGGTCGTGGAGGTCCACGCCAAAACATATGTCAACAAACGCACTATGCAATCCCTTCTTGGCCAGCTTCTATTCGTCGCAAAGTGCGTTAGACCGGCGAGAGCATTTGTGTCGCGCTTGCTCGACGCCATGAGAGGGGCGACCAACACCAGGATATACATCACACCAGAGGTGAGGGCGGACCTCTAGTGGTTTGCGGCCTTCTGTGCAGAGTGGAACGGCGTCGCCATCATCCCCCCGGAGGAACCTTCACGTGTTATACTGGTCGACGCCTGCCTGACCGGCATCGGCGCCACGGACGGCCAGTTTGCTTATGGGAAACAGTTGCTCCCAATGGATGACCCGGGCAAGAACATCACAGCGCTGGAGGCACTTAATGTGGTGGTGGCCCTCCACAGTTTCGTCTCCGCCGCGGATAGAGGAACGCACATTAGGGTGCGCTGCGACAATCAGGCCGCGGTGCAGTCCCTCACATCTGGACGGGCTCGGAATAAAGTGCTACAGGAGTGTGCCCGCGCCGTGTGGATGGTGGAAGCGGTGATGGACATACGTTTCTCGTACGACCACATCCCGGGCGTCGACAACGATATCGCCGACGCCCTCAGCCGCGCCCACACCACCCACACATACCGCAACACCACGGCGGCGTTTGTGTCACCGTGCCACGCATGAACAGTGCACTCTGCCGGGTTACAGCACTGGCGGCCAACGCATTGGCAGTGCCTACACGCAGTGCGGCGGACCCACTACTGATGTATACGTACCGCAACCCACTCACGGTGTCTATGATAAAGAAGATGTGGGCGACCGCACTGGTGGCGGCGGGCCACCCAGGGCAGACCGCCTCACTGCACAGCATCCGAAAAACCTCGGCCACGGAGGCGCACAGGGCCGGGTGCTCGGACCTCCAGATACAGCGCCACGGGGGATGGAGATCGGCTGCATATCGCCGATATATCGTCACCCAAACTGGGGACGTTACACGGGCACTGGCAAAGACAATTATGGACTAGACGCTCACGTCTTATAGACTTTTATCCACAACTCAACCCCTCCCCTTTTAACTATTCCTATTTAATATTTACATTATAATTTTCCCACCCAATCCCATCCCTATACCTATAAATCATTTACCAAAATCTAAAATAAACCCTGGCTGGCTTGGCGGAATTTAAATATTATCATATTCTATACTCAATACTATATTACAATATTACTATTTATAAATAAAACTTTTATTCCCCAGCCACGCCTCTACTTCTTATTTCTCACCGGGGTGCAGTAATGGATTTCTCATGCCTGCTTGTGCAGTGCAGGGGGATTCATTGCTGCCACCTGGTGCTATCCATATTACCTCAAATCTACTACACTAACTCCCCCTACCAATTACTATAAACATCTTACCCAAATCTATCCCATAATTACATACAACTCCCTCCATTAAAATCCTAACCACCATACCTACAACATCATACCACAAATCTCTCCAACAAATCTCAAATTCCCACCCTCCCACACCATATATAAAACCAATTATCTAACTAATTATATATTATCATATATCCGCATTAGGCGGAATTTAAATATTATCATATTCTATACTCAATACTATATTACAATATTACTATTTATAAATAAAACTTTTATTGCCCAGCCACGCCTCTACTTCTTATTTCTCACCGGGGTGCAGTAATGATATATATTTGGTCCAATATAACTCATGATTGATTGAAATATATATCCATCTATAACCATTCATTTATCAGGGAATCCCAAATTAAATTTAGAGGGAATTCCCATAGGTGTGACGTAGCAAGGGGAGTACTAACTAGCTGAACAGTCAGGGAATTCCCAAAATTAAATTCCTTTCCTGAATATCTCTATATCACCTCAATATTTTTACAGTCTTTCTTTTGAAATACTTAAGAATACTAAAGTAAAGTTAAAAACAAAACAAAAATAGCAACTTGCAAATTTATATGCAAGTTTTCCTTTAAGCGTTGTGCCTATGGGGTTGTATTCACCAACAATGAGTGCTATGTTTAATAATTCTTCATGGCCACAGATGTACTAAAGTGGCCTCTTGTCACCAGCAGATTAATAGCAAGAGCGTCCCAATGTGGTGATTAGTAGCCCGGCGATTAGTTGGTCCCGATGATTAGTTTTTCATGCTTGGTCACCAGAGAAAGCTACTATTTTTTACTAATCGCTGTCGTTAGTCGCCAAAGTGGGGACCTAGCTTTAATGACCCAAGAATGTTATTTTGTGCGGTCAGAGTCAACTAAACAGATACTGTCTGGGAACAGACCCCAGGAGGCACTCATTCTTTAAATGTAGGTACCAACTGCAAAACTACAGCCACCCTTTTTCGGGGGGATATGAAGAATCTGAGAGGCCCTGTTTTCAGGCTATATCAAGGACAGTCCCTCCATTTGCTACAGCCCCCTTTTTGGGGGAATGGGAATATTCTGACAGCCTCACCCTTTTCAGGCTATGACAAGGAAAGCCCTTCCAAAAAAGGCATCTGTTTAAAAAGGTGCTCATCATTTGATATCTTTACTAAATAACTTAAGAAGTATTATGAAGTAATTGAATTGCATACAATAACATTTTAATTTAGTCTATTATTATGATGATATAAATATAAATGGCAGCTCTTTCAGAGACAGACCAAGGAGGGGGGACTGTTACTCAATAAGGGAAAAAATTATGTACGTATGTACATGCGCAATGTTTTAGTACTTAACTTATATGTGGCAAACCCTGTATACACCCCCTGCTGTTTATTGATGTGTTTTCTTTTTATAGATATTCGAATGGTCACATGGATGTAGACTATCCAAATTCTTGGAGATTCCAATGGAGGAATGGAAGTAAAATGATCTACATGAACTGGCACAATACCCAGCCTGGTCTCATATCTAAAATTGGTACTGCAATCATATCAGGGAGCACTGGCGAGTGGTCAACTTATACCCGTTATAATCGTTATTGTCAGTTTTCTGTGATTTGTGAATTCGCCAAAGGTAAGTGTATACATTATATTTTATTCAAATTATTTCCAGGGGTCTGCAATCTTCAATCAATTTCAGTCTACCGAATGTAACTTGTGTCAAAGGCATTTCATGATATCAGGATAAAAAATAAGGTGAAAAAACAATAAACTCTATCAATTGGATTATTCTGATTGATTTTGGAAAGCACAGTTAAATACTTTACAAATATTTTTTCGAAAGTCCCCTACATAGAGGTAGAGCAGGCAATTTTGTAATTTTTGAATGACTTTCCTGAGAACTAACTTATCTTTATTTTAGACACAGAATGCAGTGAACCAGCACCAACTTTAGACCATGCGACAAAGATTGAGAACGGCACTCATGTAACGTACACATGTGACACAAACTATGCCATGGCAGATGGGAAGACGAATATGACCTTCACTTGCGAATGTGCTGCTGCTGCCAGGCTCCATGAATGCAATCGTAATGTATCAGCTTACTATATTTTAGATAAACCTGGAGGGAAAGGCAAAGAGTTGTCATAAATACTTATAATTGTTGGGCCCTATTCACATAACAAAACTAATGATTGATGACTGTGATAATCCTCACAGATTCTTTAGATCCTGAAAAGAAAAGTTAATTAATTGAATTAACTTTTCTTTTCAGTAACATCCAACTGTCCTATCAGGTACTTAGGACATTTTCAACATGTCATTTTCAAAATTGCATGAGGTGTGCTGGTGGTTTAAATAATCATGGTGGGAGTTGTCTATGGTAACCACCTGTAAACACACGCAGTAGATCAGGGTATAAAGTGTCAGTTGCTTTTCACCAATACAATTTCACTATTTCCCTGTTTTTCTTTTCTTTTACCCCCTTTAGCCATGTATCATAATCATATTTTCTTAAATAATCGTTTTACCCTGCATTTAACTTGGTTTTGCACCCCTACTCATAAAAAGCAACCTTTTTACTTTAAATGAATATTCCATAAAACCCCATTTGCAAAAAGGGAAACAGTGAATAGCTACATATTATTCAGCTTGTGATCTCATAAACATATCCTGTCACTTCAGTGGTAAATGACAACTAATATTTTGCAATTCACCATGTTTTCCCATCATAACTCAATCAAAGATAGAGATGGACATCCACCCTAAGAGGATTATGTAATCCCATGTGCCTCAACATGGGGTCTATTTGCCAAAGCCCATATTTATATGACATTTTTTCTGTTATGTTTTATAGACTGACATGCTCCAAAACAATGTATAAGTGAACTCTTCATCAAAAATGCATTTTTCATTATTTAAATTGTACCTTTCAACTTTTTTTTAAAATGTAAATAACTTGAGTTGCCCCAAGATTTCAGCATGGCACCCGGCAGATTTGAAATCAGGAGATTCAGGAGATGAAAAATCACCCAAAAAAACATTGTATGGAAGGGAAATTTGCATAAACTGATTTCTATCTAACCCCCTTTTTTTCTCACTGTTTTGATATTCTAGAATGAGGAAAGCAGAATGAGATGATATGAATATGGAATGGTTTAATTAGACTTATTCAAATAAATCTATGACTTGTATAGGAGAAAACAGAGGAAACACTGAGGAAAAAAGGGGAGGAATAAAAGGGAAGTAGTGAAACAGTGTATTGGTGAAAAGCAAGTGACACTTTACACCCTAATCACAGTTCTCAATACCATGCATAGCTGATTTATAGTATTTCAAGTACCTGCAGGCTAATTTAGACTAATTTTATCGACGAAAACACAGCAAAAGCTATAGAAGATAAACAAATAAATGTTATTATTATATCCTAAGATGATTAATAACCTTTCAAACAGCTTAGAAAATATTAAATACACATATAAGTATAAAAATTGAAAAATAATAATCATTAGTTTTTCCCATGTTTGATAAGAAATAATGATATAACTAATGGAAATGTCTATGCTAAAGCCTTGTAGTGTGTCGACATATTACCCAGCATGCGTCCTGATTTACGTTAACCTGCAGGTAAATCTCAGGATTTTGGCTATCCGTGGTTTGGAGAATTCTCGGATGAACCACCAAGGGTGATATACTCATGCACCGTATTGTTGATGTGACACAATGATGGTGTCAATATTAACACATCTAAGTAGCTTGAGACTTATCATTGCTCTATTTCAGTTATGTACCGAGAGGTCTGTCTTCAGCCGGTCCGCATCCTAACAGATACATCCAAAACAGATTCAATGTGTAATGAGGTCAATGCTAGTCTTGCAAAAGTCCTGAACATTGAGGAGACAAATAAGTTTATGTCAGAACTAGAGTAAGTCTATGTGTTAAGTTTTCTTAGGCCCATTATTCAGCATGACTCACTCCATTTCATTATTTTTCACAATTGCAACATTGAAACTTATTACATATATGATTAATCAATCTGCATAAGGCAATTTCATTTTTAAAAAAGTATTCATTTATTAACCTACAGAGTTAATAATTGTGATTAAGTCAAATGGAAAAACTGTAATCCAATAAATCCTGACATGTACTTTGTGATAAGGTTTGTATTTGTAGGTTTCAGAATTGTCTGATCTTCCAGACAATGTTAGTCGTGATGAATACTGTAAGTTCTTTTTTTTTCAAAAATTTGTACATGACATGGGGCCTTCCATTAAGTACATGTGCATCAAGGAGAAAAGGTGGGTTTGGAATGTTTTGAAAAATGTACATAAGTTCTAGTACTAAGTGAATGCATCCCAGGCAAGCAGCGATGTAACAAGCCCGTTCTGCGACCATACTTTTTTGGTAAGTCTGTAACCTGCCTAATTTTCACGTAACAGTTACGTTACTTTAGGTAAAGTTGAGACTTACTAAAAAAAAAGGTTATTACAACATTGTATTTTAGTGAAGTTGAGACCTTACCAATAAAGAATGTTATAATAACGTTATTGTAATGTGAAAGAATGTCACAAGAATGTCACAATAATGTCACAGTGCGACGTCGCAATGTTAGGTTCTAAAAACGCTGTTGGGTGCCATCAAAAGAACATAATAAGAACCAAAGCAGAACTAAACAGAACGTTATAATAACGTTCGTTATGATGACGTTATTCTAACGTCATATTCTTGCTTGGGATATGCTTTAGCCAAAGGGGTGGTGGAGGGGTCTTATATTTTCAAATTGTGTGTACATACTTAATGGAAGGCCCCTATATACAATGCTTATATGATTTATGTATGTAATATTTTTCTCACATAATTTTGATTGTTTGAAAAAAAATTCATCAATTTATTTAGACTGAGGAGGTACCAAACATCTGGCGTATACAAGCAGGGAGTTTGGATGTGGGGTGATGACACTCTACTTGAATATCCCCTCTGGGAAAGGTATTATCCAACAGAAAGTAGACTGTCAGACATTCACTTCGCTGCATTAACGCAAGACGTCCCACCCCTGATGATCAACCTTGGCCACACCAATCTCTACTTTATCTGTGAAATGGTACCAGGTTAGTAACTTATTCTTTAACAAATGATATAACCCAGGAATGGATATCTACAGGTTAAAGATACAGTGTGACTCTTGCATATAGCTATAGAAGAACTGGTTGCCTACTGAGGTATGGCAGATTTATTGAATTCTCATAAACCATTCATATTTGGGTTTAATCAATCAATGGCAATTTTATGTATCACATTGCAATTCTTTTTTTCGATTTCACATACTGATTTTACTCATTAAATCTAAAACAACTAACTCATACCACTTAAGAATGAGTTAACAATGTATAAACCTATAGAGTTACCTTGTGTTCTTCCCAGAATGGGCCTCTAACCTGAGGCCCTTGCAAGCATTGTAAGGGATCCCTGGTTCAAATCCTCACATAATTTCTAAGAAGAGATATAATAGCATTAGTTTACATGCTGAACACAATGACCTAAAACTCAAGTCAAGATACACACTGGGAATGCCAAAAATGGTGTTAACAGTAGTACTGAGTTTACAATTTGAATCAAGGGTCGGATCTCATGATACCAATTCTTAGAATCAGTTTTTATCGATGAAAAACTTCTCAGTATCAATAGGATGGGCACAAGTGGAGAAGTTAAGGGACATGTGGCATACAAATATATATACGTGTATAAATTACGTACGTTTCATGTAACACAATAATTATAGAACAATGACACAGTAAGTGCGCAAGATAACACGATTTGTTGACCACCCTTTTATTCAAAGAAGTTTTTGTGCCATGAAAGTGTCAGGGTTGACCACCCTGTCTGGTAGCTGGAGCCAATATGGCCTGTCAGGTGATATATATCTAGTACAGGTGAGAGGGAGGCACCCCCTAGTGTTGAAGGGAGGTGGCACCCTCTGAACTCCAGCTCCCTAATTTATAATGACATATATTCATATATATATATATATATATATATATATATACCATCCCATATAATTATATACCTCATTTCATTATAGTCAGGCTTCCCAAGGAAAAATACAATCAGCATTCTTAAAGTTAGTTATCATACCTTAGACCTGCCCTCCTTGATTATATGTTAGCACCATGATAATAAAAGGAAGGCTAATTTCACCCTAAAAGTTAGATCACAAAAACCAGGTCAAATGATGGCTGAATCTGTTGCCCCTTCCAGATGAAACCTGCCCTACAGAAGCCCCGATTATCCCAAATGCATCAGGTGTGATCAGTGGTCCTAACATCACCTACACCTGTAACGATGGCTATGCTTTTGACGATCTGGCCACAGAGAAGACGGTTGCCTGTGGATGTGGGAGAATATTGGAGCTTGTAGGATGTCATAGTGAGTATATGTATATGAAAATAAGTGTTTTGCATTAGAAAATTTTGAAATTCAAAATAGCCACCCTGGAATTAGGATCACATGATCAAAAATACAGCTAGTTTTCAATTCTCTTTAATGGTTCATATATGTATGTATATATTGTTTAAGATATAGCTGTGATAAAAAAAAAAGCACAACACTCTTATTGGGACCAAGATGGTTTTGGGATACCTCTAATAAAATTTGAAATTAATTCTATAAAATCTAATGTCATCATTTATATATATGCACATTTAAGATTTAAGAACAATTTTGATGCAACCTATGTGGAAATCACATTTTAGCTGGTGACAAGATAACATTTTTTTATTTTAGTTGTACAACCAAAGGCAATGTTGTAACAGCATTGTTACAACAATTCTCCTCACCACGGATAGCTGAATTACAGTATTTTATGCACCTGCAGGCTAATTTGGACTAATTTTGTCGGCAAAAACACAACAAAACCTATAGAAAATAAACAAATAGTTGTTATATATCCTAAGATAATGATTGAATTTTCAAACCACATAGAAAATATTAAATACATATGTATACTAATTGAAAAATAATGATCATAAGCTTCTCCCCATGTTTGGTCACAAATGATGACATAATTTAAGTAAATTTCTATGATAAAGCCCTGTGGTTTGTCGACATATTACCCAGCATGCAACCTGATCAAGGCTAACATGTAGTAAAAGTCAAGAAATTGGCTATCCGTGGTAAGGGGAATTCTCTTGTGATCTAGGTCGTTCAATGTGAGACAGGACCCTTATTATTTACTTTTAAATACTGTTGTGCCTATATTAAGCTCGTAAATTTCTTCCAGGAACATATCGCAAAATATGCTTTGCTCATAATCCAATTCACCTGAGAATCACCGAAGCAAAGGCATACTGTGAAGCGATTGGAGCATCAATTGCAAAATCCTTTAATGAAGAAGAAAATGCTCAGCTGGCAAACTTTGTGTAAGTATTGATCTGTTTATATGAAATATGCTTCTGTATGGAAAATTATGTCTGTGGCCTGTTTCATAATTAACCTCCGTACATTTTGAGTTTCATAAGTTACGATAACCTTTTCACCTCATCGTAGGCACAAGAGTTTTGTTTTTGTTAACATGAGTTTGGGTTGATTTACAAGAGTTTTTGGTCGATTTACAGGAGTTTTGTCACGAAATGGCGGCTTACATCTCTCTGAGAGAGAGCTTAAAACTAGTGCATGGTTTCCGTAAGCACAAATAAAACCTTGTGCAGACGTGGTCAAGTGATCACATTTTGGTGATCACCATGTGGTGATCATAACCATGTGGCTAAGATCAAATTCTGAAATAAATAGATTGTGAATAATTATTATCATATGTTATGTTTTCTTTAACATAAATATGTGAATTTAATGCTCATTGATTGTTAATTATGACAAATGTAAACGATCGCCAATCTGGAGCCCAGCCTGTTTTAAACATGTGTGGCGTCATCTGCACAAGGTCTATATTTCATATGTCATGTGTATAAGTCGTTGGGCAGACATAAGATTCTGAAAAGGGTTGGTGTACATATGCATGCACACACAATCTTTTTTTACTTTTGTGAAGTTCAAATCTCTACATAAAGAGGGAGGGGTGTAGAAAGACCCTCCGGAACCCCTTGATCCAAAAGTCTGATTTTGTCTCCTTTTGAGATCTAAAGTTCAGACAAGGTTTACCATGTTTAAGAATTGAGGGGTTGTTTCACACTGGTCATGATTTCACTGGTCAAGATATTTCGATTTTTTCATGACTTACATTCAGACTTTATGAATTTGTGTTCCTATTGTTTTCTATATATTATTAGTGTTAATATTATTGATTATTAAAGGGAGCCAAAAGCAATTTAGGTTAAAAAAAAATTGCAAAAACTAATAAAAATGAATGTTGTGGTCATAGCCTAGGCTTATGGTAAAATATTAACTGTGAATCCAGACTTTAACTACATTAAAATAGATGAAAACTCTTCCCAGGTCAATTCTGGTGACCCACCAAAATTTGTTTGTTTACAAACATTGCTGTTTTCATGCATACATGGCCTGAGTATTATAGAATTTAAGTGAGTTTAAATGTAGTTATCAAGATTTATACTGTACCAATGGCTAAAGTTAGACTCTTAGAATGTATTTCCATAGTTATTTGAATTTCCAAATTTTTGTCACATTTTGGCACAATATTGCTTTTGACTCCCTTTAAGGATAGACAACACCTCTCAGCAGACAATTTGCAGCAATCCACATTGCGCTGTGTATATCAAAGGCACAGTATTTTAATTCATACCAAATGATAGAATGAATTTTTCTCTATCTTTTGTTATAAATTAAATTGTTTTCCTGCCAATATTGAAGGAACAAGAGAAGAAAAATTGATTTTTCAAGTTTTATTTTTTGAACATGATTATCTCAGCCATCCCTTAATTGATTGTTATGAAATTTTGGAAGCTTATTCATAACATTTGGATGGAGGGAAGTGTGTCTCAGATTTTTTATGTAAGTACATAAAACTCATGGTTATGCTACAGATAAGGAATAATATAGGACACTTAAAAGAGAGTCCCGCGAATTTGCCGCTGAGGGGTGTTGTCTATCCTTAAGAACATCTTATCTTTAGTTTTGTGAGATGTTGGGAACGCATTTACCATTCCCCTAGTGGGAAGTGCACCCTGAATCACTAGTTCTTTCATTATCTACTTCTTTGATATATGAAGACCATGTTTCAGGAAACCTGGGTTCAACACCTGGCTGGGAGGAAAATGGAATGTAACTGAACGACGCTGGAGGTGGGACAATGGGGAACTTGTTGTTTTTGAAAAATGGATAGATTCACATTTTATAACTGCCTCAGAGACAACTCTCACAGCAATCCATGAAGACAGTTATTGGAAAACTACTATGGGTTCTTCTCAATCTGCTTCTGTCACCTGTGAAGTGGAGTATGGTAAACCACAAAACATTTTTCTATGATTCTCCCGTCCGAAATTAGCTGACTTGCAGCATTTTAGGGAATTTTTAGGCAAATTAAATTTTGTCTAAATTTAATTTGCTGACAAAAATACTTGATACCCAAGTTAGAAAATGTTATTAAATGAAGGTCAAAAAATATCGGTGATAGATATCAAGATTTGTTACATCATCCTTGAGTAAACAAATGTTTGATACCTATTTATGTACTTGGAATATCAACTCATTGTGGATTTCACTTATTAATTGTACATGATTTTGGTTTGGAATAATTGTTTAGCTTGTCACTTATTATGCTTAGAAATAGATTATTATGTGTCATATATTACATCCTACATTATTATATACTTTTTTTTATCCTTTTTTTTCATTGTATTTTTATAAGGGCTGAGTTCACTTTATTAAATGCTCTTCCACTGCAGTCCTATGAATCATTTGGGTCCTGTGGACCATCTGGGCACGATTCCGTGCAGGGGTCATCCAAATGTCCTTTTATGTATACTTTCTCCACAATATATGATATGCACCTGTAATATCCTCGAAAACAGGAGTAACCTTGATGGATGTTATTAAATAAATACCTTTATAAATCCCAAACTTACATATTTCCAAAATTAACCATTGATCTGCTCTCACAGACAATGCGGCCTGTCCTACTGAGCCTCCTGTAGTGAGACATGGTACTGCCTCGGTGAACGGCACCCATGTCATCTATGTTTGTGATGATGGATATGCGTTTCATGACAAAACTGTGGAAAAGAGCTTTATTTGTGGATGTGAGATGCTAGCCAGTGTGTCTCACTGTATGGGTATGTACACATCAATGAATTATTTCATAATTCTATAGTCAATTATTTGGCAGATAACCAACCCCACTTATATACATCATTTTACCAAAAACGTTTTGGAAAAATATCATCTTTTAAACAGTGGTGCCACCTGTATGTTGTTTTTTGGTTTTCTGACAACGTTGCTACAATGTTGTTAAAATAACGTTTTTCATGCAACGTTTCTACAATGTTTTTTATGGATGTTGTAGAAACATTGCAACATCACGTTGTAACATAACGTTATAGCAACGTTATAGCAACGTTTTTCTCTGAATGTTGCAAAAAGGCAATGTTGTACAACGTTGTCTGAACGTTTTGTGTTTGCTGGGATCTGACTAACACCCCAAACATCAAGTGTGTCTTATCTAAGTTTAGCATCATTCAAGTTAACTTGAACAACAGTTGGCCAGAAACAGAAATATTTACTCAGCGGCAGTCAATTGGCATGTCAGACCCTGAGCGCTTGCACTTTATTATTTTATTTGTGTGAAAACAGCTTTAGTTCTGTTATTCTGGTATTTCTTTAGCTATCTTAATAATCCTGGTCAATAGTCTCAGAACTAAGTTCAGGCCTTTATTAATCATTGAGCAGGTAGC
Organism: Lepidonotus clava; assembly: GCA_936440205.1. NCBI lineage: Eukaryota > Metazoa > Annelida > Polychaeta > Phyllodocida > Polynoidae > Lepidonotus > Lepidonotus clava. Next base: position 6,968,482 of record OW387141.1, read on the forward strand.
AGATATTTAAACATGTTTCTGAAAACTTTTAGATTGAAATATAGTGTTTCTATCATTTCCATCGAACAATTGAAATACCTTCTTCAAAACATAAAACTTCTGAAAAATAAAGTTGAGAATTAATTAATGGTACAGCCTTTCACCAATATTACAACACAGACCGATGGCGGTTACAGAAGTACTCCACCTACGTGTATTCCTAAACTTATATTTCACTTTCTTTGAAAAATAATGATACTATTGCATAAGACCTACTTTTTCATGTAGAACTGATCTACTATACTCATAACATTCCTTCAGAATTTAATGTCTAACTTGGAACTGTAATGGAAAATGACAATTTTCTTCTATATAGTGGCCTACAAAACTTCCTTTCAAAATTGTATTTAAGTTATGAAAAAAAATATTCCTTTCCGATCTTTATTTAAGTTATATCCTATTGGAAACGATACACAGAACATATTTTATATCTTTGAACAGTGCAAGCATTTTACATCGTTTTAATTGTATGTCAACTTATATATAAGTTCTTTAAGTACTTGTTTTGCCTGTTTGAGTAATCAAAGTATTTGGTTGGTTGGTTGGTTATTGGTTGCTTTACGCCCTAATCAACTGCCAGGGTCATATCAAGGGCGGTGATGGTGATCAAACTATGAGAAGGTAGAGACCATACCCCTACACATTTTCCAAAGTAGGTGTTCTTTAATGTGCCTGGTCCCATAGACACAAAGTATTTGGTAGCAGTAATTAGATTTGGTATCGCTGATTCATGTCATCGCACATCAATGTTTTTTGCAGTTTCCAAGCGCAATGTGTTCTATATGAGAGCAATATTTGATGCCATCAGACCAATTGCCGCCATGTATTGCGAGGACCAAAATGGAACTCTACCAAAGATCTACACACTTGAAGAGCACCATATGGTGCAGAGTCTCATGTGAGTATACTAAATTTAAGCACTTAGAACTGCATTTTGAACTAGATCACAGAAGTGTGTTATTCTGTACAGTGATAATGCCTATATACCCACTAAACACTTTGTGTCTGCACCCATCATTATTGTTATGAAAACACATGCTTTTGTTCATTTTCTCCCTTTACATTTAGTGACTGAGTGAGTGATGGTTTTATACCATACTGACAGCCAGGGTCATTTTCACGGCAAACAAGTGAGAACGAGACTTGGTCAGTCTTTGGTGATCGTATCTAAGGGTGACAGCGTGGGTAAACAGCAGGGAATCAAAACTGGGAAATCATTTTTGCTGTACCTCATCCCTTAGTCAACCCAGTGCCAAACAAGTATTGAAACCAAACCACCAGTTAGTCAGCGCTGGGTCCCCCTATCATTGCCTTTTACAATCAACAGGGGCTACTGGGGGCCAAAAGGGGTTACCAATTTAGTGACTAAACTATATTCTGGTCGTCTCGACCAGTTCTGGTTGCTTGATTCTGGTCCAAAACGACCAGAACTGATCAAAGATGACCAGAATTGGTGTTCCCACTGAGCGATTTAACCAGTTCTGGCCCCGTATTCCAAGTGCCGATTTGAACCTTTGTTCGGTTTAGTTCAAGAAAGGATCAGTTGATCTTTTGGTTCAAATCATAATTCTAAGACAAATTTGAACCTTTTTCATTTGAACCAACTTGAACCAACTTGAACCTATTTGATCCACCTTGAACCATAATTTGGTATGTTGAACCGACTTTGAACCAATACATTGTAGTTTAGGTTCAAGTCCCGAAAATTGGGTTTTATTAATTCAGAGTGTTTTACAATTATTAATATACTGGAAAATGGTTTAATTTTGTTATAGAGCATTCATTTAGCATATTTACACGTAGCATAATCCCTTTTCATGGTTTGACCATCTTGAACCTACCTTGAACCACCCCCAATAGGTAGTTTAACTTTGAACCAGATTTGAACTATATTTAAACTAACCCTTTGTCTTAGAAACGGGAGTTGAACCGTTTCCATGGTTTGATCACTCTTGAACGGAAAATGGGTTCAAGGAGGGTTCAAAGTTGGTTCAAATTACGTTCAAAATGTCTTAGAATACGGCTGGTCATTTTCGACCAGAATCAAGTGACCAGAACTGGTCGGAATGACCAGAATTTAGTTCAATTGCACAATTGGTTCCACCTTAAATTGTTCAATTCTATCCAGGGGCAGAAGAGCCTGGTATCCCCACAGGGGCCCTTTACATTGAAAAATGACAGTCAGTGCCCCCCACCACAAAGTAAATTTTTCCAAAAGTTCCACCTTCCCTTCCAAAATTTAGTGGAACAAAAACCCTGAAATTAGCAGGAAAATATAAAAAAGCTCCAGTTTTTATCGCCCCCCCCCACCCCCCTTCAAGTTCAAATCATTGAAAAATATGAAGAAAAGTTCCACTTGTGAAACCTCGCCCCCCCCCCTCCCCATGGCAGACCCTGGGAACGGTCCTGATAATACAAACCTAGTGAAAAGCTATTGTGACGTTCTCTGGTAAGTCGGGGTTGCCGATTCTTACAACAGAGGAACGTGGGGGTTGTTCGGGTCTCGGGGCGGACAGGGAATCCGGGCCAAGAACCGAGATGTGTTTCTAGAGTCGTGCCTCGCGCACGAGGGGGGGGCTGAGCGAATCGGTCGGGAATCGGCGCTCGATGTCAAACGGAGGACTGCGGGGAAGGGAAATTATGGTAGGGGTACGGGTCGGCCGGGGTTCGTCTCGCTCTATCTCCCAGACCAGCATTCACCCCCACCGGGCGGTCCACCCCACGGTTCCGGTCCGCGGGGGCGACGGGCCGACGGTCGCCTATTGTTTGGTAGCGTGGGGCCGAGCCTGCCGCGCCCTCGTCCCCGCGGACTTCGTTCCCTCGTCCCGCCTGTCATGCCTTCGTGCCATGCTACACCTCGGTCTCCGGGACTGCTTCGGGCCTTCGTGCCTTACTTCGGTCCTTCGTTCCTCGTTCTTCGGGCCGTCGGGCCCCTACCCTAAGTTCCTACTATTTATCTCGAACTTCGACTGTTTTATCCTAACTTCTGGTTAATTACTCGAATCAGCTCATCTTTAGCGGTTGTTTCAGGAAAGAAGACACGTCTGGACACAAGGAGAACTGTTAAAGAACTCTGTTTATTCGGGCCTCACCGCCCCTTTATATACTATAGAGGTCAGCCCTGATTGGCTGCTTTCGGTCACGTGATCTACAACTGACGTCACTTCCGGTTTATATCTTTCGTTTCCGGTTTACATTTCACTTCCGCTTTATATCTTTCCGGGTTTCGTTCCTTTACATTTTCGTTCCTTACATATTCGTTCCTTACATATTCGTGCCTCTTTTTCGGGCTTTTTACACTTTCGTTCATTATTTACATATTCGTTCTTTTACATATATTTCATATATTTCGTTCTTTTACACTTACGTTCTTTACATATATACCTTTTTATAGTATTACCTTATTTTCTCTTATTCTGACCTCTACATATTTTGGATGAATAGCCGTTCATCACACCCTCCCGCACCTTCTTGAAAGGTGGGAAAACACGTCTTTACAAAATTTCAAAGCAGTTCATACAGCAACGACAACAGAACATACTCTAGAACCAGAAACATTTCAATCCTACGCTCCTTATCGGTAGAGGAGGAGGTGTCACCCTCTGTCCTCTCCGGTCTACTTCGGAGGGCCCCCGGGGCCTATCCGGCTAATTATTATTTCTCTTCTTTCTTCGTTTTTCGTTCTTCTCTCTTCTTAGTGAAAGTTCATATAATTTGTTTCGTATATCCTAGTCTCTTTTTATCTTCGTCATAGTTCTTATCCTGGGTCTATTTTAGGACCCGTTCTGCACTTCTTCTTTTTTTTTTCTTTAGGATGAGCGAGCCGGTCGTGGCTCTCCCACCCGGGACTGGGGATCGGTCGTGACCCCGTCGCCCCCGTTCTTTTCCTCTGGGCTCTATGTACTTAGCCCCTTGACGCGTTTCCTCGCTTTTACCCTCATTAGGACAGAGGGACCGGTCGTGGTCCTCCTGCCCGGGGCCATGGGTCGGTCGTGACCCGCAATGCCCCCGTTCCCTTCGTTTTTCGTCGTCCAGACGCTCTCCCCTAGTTCGGACGGAGAATCGGTCGTGATTCTTCCACCCAGAGACCAGGGTCGGTCGTGACCCTTAGTCCTCTCGACCCTTTTGTTCGTTTTTCCGTCGTCCAGACGTTCTCCGTTGTTTTTTTTGGCAGAGAATCGGTCGTGATTCTCCCACCCGGTCGGTCGTGACCCCTCGTTCTCCCGTGATTTTTACTCTTCTCTGCGTTCTCTTAGGTGATGATGATGATTTGAAGATGAGTTTTTGAAGAAAGACTGAAGTTTTTGTAGACAGAATGTTCTTTTTAGACTTCGTGCCCTCGGTCGCTTCGGCATTCAGAGCCCCCTAGTGACTTTTTCACGTTTGGCAAGGACAACATGTTCGAGCCAGAGGCCGAGGTACCCACCGTTCCAAAGAAGAAAATGGCAATGGATGTGGAAAGGAACTTAGTTCATCCGTTAAAGTTTCGAGTGGAAGCTTCAGCAGACGACGTCGCGGGTTTCGTGCTATTGGTCACAGTGAAACTTTGGATGGAGTTGGAGTGAAGGTAAGTTTGTGAAGACTAGAATCATTAATTGTCGATGAGGTGTCCGTTTTCCGTACAGGAACTGAAGTTTGACTTTTATGGCACATGTCCTCGTGGTTAACCCAGCACCAAGACGTTCAGTCTTTGACCACGTCGACACACTCAAAGATTTCAGAAGGAGATGTCGGAGAGAGAGAGTCCAACATAATTATAGATCGGAGCAACAAATTGGGAACTTTGGATTAGCCACATTCAAGGCCATCTCAAACAAAATAAAAACAATTATTTTTACCCAAAGAGTTTTCAAAAGAATATTACAGTCCTTATCTCTGATACCATACAATAGAAACCTAATTTAAAGACTTTTTTGGGGTCAAATTATCAGTATAATAGAAAATACCTGTGTCTAAAGCCCAAAACTGGCAAAAAGCTGGTCCTTTCAAACCCTATGATTCAGCAAAAACCTTATAAATCTGTGAGATACATTCCATAAACACTCTCCAGGATCCTCTATTCATAATGGTAGGGCTAATAAACAATAGTATGTCTTGTAGAAAACTTTTAATAATATGTTTGAATCAATAGAAATATAAAAGACAGAATTAATTCATGTTTCCAGCCATTAATTTTACCTGTTCTGATAAGACTGCACTACCAATCTGTCATGACCAGGCCATGACTCAGATAACTGGGTCATGACCTTGACCGCTGGTTCTAAATTCTTAACCATAAAAACATGACAACATGTCATGAAATCAAATATTTTGTACTTTAGACCTGCAAACATATTTGTAGTTGACATATCTCCTTCATGTTGTTTAATTAATCAAATCGTCATCAAATTTATCATGAAATATGTGGAAATAGTGTAAATACAATCAATGACATTAGTGTCAAAAGGTATCAAAATGGCAACGTTTTGGGAAAACCTAATTTCTAAACAAATGTTGATAAATCAACAAATAAAAGATGCATCATAAAAAGGAAGACATTAATGGAAACTGTGTGAGAAATTTATTCATTTAAGATGTAAAAAACTGAGATCATATGAATTCATTATGAAATTATGACACCAGCTGAACAGATATGTCATAACATTTTGACGTTTTTTTCCATATTTCTTTGTTCACTTTGCAAGGGATTATGGGTAATGTCCTATATAAATACCTTGATAATACATACCATGAGGTGGAGGATTTCCTAGGCTTTCTTTTGATACCTTTTTTATAAAGATGGATTGAAAACTTACCGTGCTGCTACATTTTTTGTGTTTTGAGGTTTGAAAAGGTACCTTTTAGTTCCCAATTTGCTGCTCCGATCTATAGATAAGGTATTTCCGTCACCGTTCCGGGCCCAAGTGGCATGACAACAACCGGAACGGAGACCCGACTAAGAAGATAATTTTCTTTTGATGAGGTTTCTTTTGATGACAGGAGCCGGCGCCTCTCATCCCTCCCCCCCCCGTAAGCAACGGCAGGAAGACAATCCTCTTTGGGGCGAGAGGGAGGCTCCTTCGTTCCACTGATGAGATGATTTTCCTAAGAAGAGGATTCCTGCTCCGGGCACTCGGGCCCTCGTTCGTCTCATAGGCTCTCGGGCCTCGCTCTGCTTACTAAGTTTTTCTCTTCGTCCTCCCGAAGGACCATGCTTTTAGACGATTTTCGTGAGACTGTAATACCAACAAATAGTTCGTTAATAGAGGTAAGTTTAAGATCTGGTCTGGTTTGATTCTGGAGTAAGGCCACAGTCTTCATCGGTGCCATGTCACTTTGCATGAAGCCACTATGCCTATGATGAACGCCGAGACAACAGCTCCGAGCCGTTCCGGGCTGCTCCTAGGTACGGCGGTTCGAAGTTGGTAAGTTGAAGATATTGGTGAGAAGGAGAGGAAGAAGTTGTAGAAAGTGAAGATGGACGACATCAACTGGGATCTGCACCCGACGTCAACCTCTGAGATCCGGAACGAGCCCATCTCAAAAATAGCATATATAAAGAAGAACTCATCCGATGTCGAACTCCAAGAAGGATCGCTCCTCGTCGCTCTTTGCAGACCTCTTGAAGCGTCTATCGAGGCATCCGAGGCCGACGTTCCAAGCACCACCTCCCTATATGTTTCAAAGACTATTTTGTTCCGTTCCTCGGGAAGAAGATATCAGGAAGTACGATATGGAAGCAGTCACTGTCGTTACTGCAGGTAAGATATTAACATATGATTTAGTAAGTCTATTAATTTCGTCCTATTATATATCGTTTCGGTGGGGCACGAGCGAGGGGTCTTTCAGCTACTGTTCCTGCTCGCCCCCCTGTCCTCCGGGAGACATCTATAATTCACCGCGGTCCTTTCACGACTCGCTGCATCAATCCTGGCACGACAAAACCAGCATTCAGGTCGAAAAATTCCACTTTACCGCTCTCCGTATGCGGTAAGAGGCTGAAGACAAGGAAACTCAGAAGATGATGGTACAATAAATCCGGGCCCATCCTGTCCCACATTCTGAGCGGTTCATCCAAGATCAAGAAGATCAAGCCACGGAAAGTTCAGGTGCCGCTAGAGGACAGAGGTCGTTTCTCACTCGCCTCCAGATCCCTCAAGGCAGCACGGGAGAAGGGTTTCAGTCTTGGCCCGTGCCAGCCTTTCCTCCAGCGGCGAGTCGCCGGCCCACCGGTACCTTATTTTACCCCGGCACGACCGTTGACTCAAAGATTACAACACTATCTGTCCATTCCGATTTCCTTTCCTCGATTCTGCCTCCTTACTTTTACTCTCGCTCCTGGGCCGCCCGGTCCGCTATCTATTCAATTTCCGCGACCGGACGATCCTGTTCAACCTGCTTGGTCCCAACCAACGCAGCGGGCTCCAGGGAAGAAGAGGAACAGCTACAAACTTGTTTTCCTCCTAGCGCCTCCTCCCGTTCCGTATTCGCCCCGCAGGCTTGGTAAGTTCGTTCCAGTCATGGACCCTCCAGCTCGCTGATTACACTCAACACCTCCTAACACATGTGGTTTCGTTCACTTCCGCAAGAAGATTCCCATAAAGAAACTAGTAAGAATACTTAAGATGAGAATGTTCGAGCCCGCCAGCCCGTTCCCGATGATTTAAGTAAAGTTTCGGGCCCGTCCAGCGGTCTCCAGGAGAGTTTTTTATCCCGGCTTCGGCCTCCTGTGCGGCTCAGGTACCTCCGCCTTGGCCCGGTTCTCTCCCTGGGGGTTTGACACTATGGGTGAGGAGCCAACGCCCCGTAATCCCTCCCCACCCGACTCGCGACGCGCCATTCTCCGCCTCTGGTTCCGTCGCGCTTTTCTTCCGTGCAGGACCCTAAGCAGCATCCACCGTTCTCTCCTTCTTCGAGGCTTTTCATCCTTCTTCCTGGCGTCGGATCGGTAGCAACAGTTTCTCTTCCCTGGCGGGGAGCTCGAGAAGCTGATCCACCAGTCCGCTCTGTTTTTCCGCCTCTCTTGTCGCCTTCAACAAGTCGTCCAACTGATCTTCGTTTTTGTACATTACCAGGGTCTGAGCTAATTGGACGGTCCGGTTGTGTTCGTTAACCAGCCGGTCAACTCCCGGGAACTCTCTGGTCAACGGCCCCAGCGCTGCCGTTGGGAACTGCGCCATCGCTTCCTCAAATGTCTCTGGCTTGCGGCCCGTTTCCAGTGCCATCAGGAACGCCATAGACGCTGAAGCCATTGCTCTTGTCTTAGCCGTCATCCCTCGCACCTCCCTCGGGGGCCACGCCAGTTGCACCTGAATGGCCTTCTCCGTGTCCCAGTCTCGTACTGCCCGCGCCGTCACCGGAAAGTGTCCCTGTAAGACCTGGTGAATGGCCTGTGTCCGTAATAACTTGAGTCGCGGCGTTTCTCTAGATGGTCCTGCTGTCGGTGCCTCCGTTCCTATGGACCCGAACACTGAATCCGCTCCTGACTCGTCCAATTCTTGCTTATCCGGCTCGTATCCTCTGGTCTCGGCCTGCCCCAACTCCATGTCCTCTGAGTCCTCCACTTCTGCGTCCATGGATTGAGCAGCCGGTATTTGTAGTCTGTGTATCACAACCCGCGGTTGCAGCGCTCGCCTGTCTTTATCCTCGTCCTTGAGTGGGGTATCCGGTCCTGGCGGCGATCCCATCCGTTCGGGCGACGGCGGTCCCGGGGTCTCCTCCGATCCTTGCGACCCGAAGAACGAGCTCCCCAGACTGGCTCGAGTCAAGTTGTCCACCGCTGCCCGTGTCTCCGGTGTATCCGGCGCTACCAAAATGTCTCTTATTCGTTTCAGTCCCGGGGGCGGTACCACCGGCTGCTTACATACCATCTTCTCTAGGGGTGAATCCGCTCTCGTCGGGGTAGGGGTAGAGAACAACGGCTGTGTTGAAGCCTTCGACGCCGTGTCCTCGGTCCTGGCCGCGTGCCGAACATACTTTACTTTTTCCACCCGCCCCGACGGGTTGAGTCCTTGCCTTTCCGGCATCTCGTGGAGGAACCTCCCCAGGTACAGTGCTTCTCTTTCCACCAGTCGGCCTCCCTGCGCTTCCCGAATGCTGTCCTCCAGCTCCCGGTCGGATCTTGCCTCGCGGTAACCCCTGAACGCTCCCTCCCGGTTCATTGTTCCTTTTAAATATCCGGGGTACCTCGGGTGTCGTGATTCGTAAATAACCGATTTCTTGTGAACTGTCATCATAGTAAATTGTGCGTCGCTACAAGGTGGTTCTAGTCCCGTGGTCCGTTTGATTCCTGTCGAGGTCTCAGGCTGTGATGGTCCCAACTCTCCCACGCTACTGGACTCGGCGATAATCAGGGACCGATCACTTCGGACCGACATGCTCCGGCCTGACTCCGACTGGTCCGAACTCGTTCCCTCCTCCAATTCTCTCGGGACTTTCTTGACCTTTTTCCACTTCTTCTTTCGCGACGGCTCCTCCGCCGGGCATCCCTGCGTCGGGGGCCTCTTGAAAGCGAGCGGCTCCTCTTCCTCTTTTACTTTCGGACGTTGGTCGTCGGACGAGCTCACCAATTCCACCACCTCAGCCCCCGGTGGTATCCCTGAGCAACCCGGCTTCGGGGCGGGTGTGGATCTCCCTCCTCTTCCTCTGCCCGGGAGTCCTCGTCCTCTCGGTTCTCGTGGTTCTCCCTGGGCATTTAACTTCTTAATTCGGCTCTGTACCAACCCTGTTACTTGGTCTGCTGTCAGGAGTGGTTTCGGGTTGACCACGGCTCGGCTCGCGCTTCGTGGCGACTCGGTGGCTTCCTTCCGCACTCCTTTCGCAGCCCTCCGAGGGGAACGGCGCGTGGGCGTCGATCGTTCCGCTACCTCGGCCAGGGGTCCCTTCCCTGCTGCTTTGGCTGCTTGGGCTCCCTCGCCGGCCTCGTCGGCCTCTGGTCCTTCCTCGGTTGCTTCCTGCTCCAGCTGCTCGGCGTCGCTGTCATCGGACCCTCTCGACGCCCTCGGGTAGTAAGGGATGCGGATCCTCCGTCGCGGCCTCTCCGGTGCCTCCTTATCCACCGCCTTCTCAGGGGGATGGAACCCCTCCGGATGGCGCACAGCGTAGTCCCGTTCCAAATCGGCCACCCGGGCCGCCGTTTCATCCCCAGGAGCGAAACTGGTGTACGGCGGCCGTCCTTTTGGATCCAAGGCGAACGCCGCAGCATATTCCGGCCTCAGAAGGGGGTCCTGTTTCGGCATCCCCCTCAGCAGGTTTCCCTCGTGTGATTCCGACATGTGCTTTCGCCAGTCCTGGTGCGTCGAATAGGCTCGATTCGAACACACCGGGCACATGTAATACTGCTTCCGTACTCCATCGTGCTGGCCTCGAATATGCTTGACCAGATGCTTAAATTCCTTTCCGCGACAATGTCCTTCCCAACACTGTCCGCTCATCGTGTCCGTTTTCCGGGCTTTCGGGGCTCATTCCAAACCTGAAGCTCGTCCCGTCAGCCGTTTCCGTTTTTGCCTCGTGGTGATGCTGCTCATCTCACTTCTCTGCTTTTCTTCTTTTTTTTTTTTTTTTTTTTTTTCTTCTCCCAGCTTGGTCTGCTCGTCTGCGATTTGATGAATCCTGATCGGCTGACCAGAATGACCTGCTCCGGCGAGCGCTCTGCCTTTTATAGCCGCCGCAGGCGGAAGTGGGCGTGGCCTGCACTAGCGACCCCTAGCGTCAAGCTCACCATCCACTTCAACGGTGGCGCCCCCTACTATTTCCGGTCCCCGGGGCCCGCCGCTGGTCACCGCCTCGCCTGTTGTTTACCTCGCGGCTCCTCGCCCGTCTACGCGTTTTTTTCCTAGGCCTTTTATTGCCCCACCGGACGTCCTCGGTCCTTTCATCCTCCGTCGCCTCCTCTTGCCTTTTCATTTCGGCCCTCGCAGTGTTTCCGTACACTTCCCTGAGAACACAGGGGCTCGACGTTATCATCCTCTCGCCGCCGCCCCGTTCTCTTTGTCATCTTTTACTCCTTTTACGACCTACTTTAAAGCCCGTCCTCGTTTCAGGCCTCGCCTTTTACAACCGTCCGTTCGTTCCTCCGGCGTTCCCGAGAGTGCCGCATCTACTCTCCTCCGGTCTCCTGGACGCTGTAAAGCGGTATTACCAAGTCGGCATCACTTCAAAAGTCTTCACCAGCTTGCCACCGGGTCTGTCTTCCGTTGTAATCCAACCATCTTTTCCACGCTGTGGTTCCTCCGAACTGACCGGAAAGCGGCTCCGTGGGACTACTTTAGACATTCGGGCCGTCGTGGCTCCCGAACGCCGTTTTTCGTTCCAACCCCGCATTTCCCACCTATATTACATCCGCAAGAGAACCAATCTTCAGCTAGGTAGCAAATCTCTACAGCCTAACGACCTGCATTCCTACCGTAGTGGTCAACGCACCGCCCCGACTCAATGGCCCCAGGTTGATCAGTCCTTTTTAGCCAAAGCCTTTCTGAGTAGCGCCGATTTGGTCATTCCCTTGGTCCTCTTCCACCTGCGGAATCGAGACGCGAGAACGACTTCATCACAAAAAGGGGTGCCCCGTTTCCGTACGTGCCCTAGCGCGCCCCACCCCAAGCATTTACTGTGCAGCCTCGTATCCTTGCTGGTCAGCTACCATCCAGGCTGGCGCAGCGTGTCCTCGGTAGGGTTCCAGGCGGTCCACATGGACCACCCCCCCCGGTTTTCCTCGTTTCTTCCGTACTACCACCCGTCCTCGGTCAAGCACCTTGACGATCAGTGCAGGGCCTATCCATGGAAATCGCAACTTCGTTCCCTTGTCCCTATCTACCACCGTATCGTGCACCCAGACCAGTTCTCCGGCGTGGTATTCCCGCCGAGTCACCTTTCCATCGTACTCGTGTTTCTGATGAATGGCGGCTCGTTTCAGCCCCGCCCGGGCCTCCCGATAGGCCGCGACTAGCCCTTTCTCCAGGCTTTCCACGTAGTCGCCTACCCGTCGGGGTTCCTCCTCCGGTCCTAGAGGTCTCCCATAAATCGCTTGTCGTGGCATCATGGTCTGTCGGCCCAGCATCATCATGTTCGGTGTCACTCCCGTGCTGGCTTGCGGCGTTGCTCTATAACTCATCATCACGAGCGGGACCATCTCATCCCATTCCCGACCTGTTGCTCGGCAGCTAGCTTTCAAACAGCACCCCAAAGTGCGGAAACTTCGTTCTATGTATCCGTCACTCCTGGGGTGGTACGGCATCGTTCTCGTTTTGTGTATTCCGAATAGTGCACAGACCTGAGCCACCACCTCGGATTCAAAATTCGTGCCCTGATCCGAGTGTAGTTCTCGAAACGCGCCGTACCGTGCCACTACTTCTTCAACCAGTTTGTCCGCTACTGTCGTTGCCTTTTGATCCGGGATCAGAAAACACTCCAACCACTTGGTGAAATAGCATCCCACCATCAGGCAGTACTTGTTTCCTCGTTTGGTGACTGGGTACGGGCCCGAAACATCCATGGCCAGCCGTTCCATTGGCTCCCCCACTATGTATTGGTGTAGCGGCTCCCGTCTCCCTCGTCCTTTTTTCAGCAACGCGCAATCACATTCTCGACATTCCTTTCGCACGTCTTCCCGGAGTCCCGGCCAGTAAAACCCTTGCTCCAACAGGGCCGTCGTTCTGGCGACTCCCAAGTGCGCTCCTGCCGCGCCTCCATGGTATTCCCTCACCAACTTGGCCCGTTCCTCTCGGGGAACGACCAACTGGTTCCTCCAACCATGTCCTTCTAGTTCCCAGTACTTCCGATGCAGCACGCTATCCTTGAGGCTTAATCGTTCCCATTGCCTCCATAGGATCTTTGTTTCCCGGGATTCCGGAGATATGACCTCCCAACCTGGCCGGTTCGCATCTTCTTCCATCCGTGCGACAATCGGCCCTATATCTCGATCCCTCCTCTGCGCTGCTCTCATCTCCTGCGGGGACCATCCGGGCTCATACCCCCGGGCCCGCGTCACTACTCTCACTTTCTCGGTATTCTCGTGCTCTTCTCCACACTGTTTGCACGGATACCGGGACAACGCATCAGCGTTCCCATGCTTCCTGCCCGGTCGGTGTTGGAACGACACGTCATGCGAGTCGATAATCTCAATCCACCGGGCAGCCTGCCCCATCGGTTCCTTACTTCTCTGCAGCCAACTAACCGCGCTATTATCCGTCCGGACTATTACGCGTTGACCATAGATGTAGCACCGAAAATGTTTCAAAGCTCGCACCACCGCCAACAGTTCTTTCCGCGTGGTGCAATACTTTCGTTCGTTTGACTCCAGGGTTTTGCTCGTGTAAGCTATTACCCGTTCCTCCCCTCTCTGCTCCTGTGATAGCACGGCTCCCGTCCCCACGTCACTGGCGTCCGTGTCAAGCCACCATTGTCCGTCTTCCTCAGGGAATCCCAACACCAGGGCCTCTGTTAATGCCCTCTTCATTGCATCAAACGCCTCTTGTCGTCTCGCGCTCCACACGAACGGCTCCTCCTTCGTCGCCAATTCATACAAGGGGGCAGCCAGTTCCGTGAAGCCGTTTATATGCCTTCTATAATACGAACATAATCCCACGAAGGCTCGTACCTCATGGAGATCCCGAGGGACCGGCCACTCGGTTACTTGCCGACACTTTTCGGGGTCGGGTTCGATCCCATTGAATGAGACAACGTGTCCCAAGAACGGAATCTTCTTCTGGAACAGCCTGCATTTTCGCGCCTTCAACTTCAGTCCTGCGGCGTTCAATCGGTCCAGAACCCGTACCAATCTTTCCAGAGTCACTTCAAACGTTGGCCCGAAGACCAATATGTCATCCAGGTATACCAGACATTCCTCCCACACGATTCCTCTGAGGATTCTTTCCATCAGCCTCTCGAAGGTGGCCGGGGCGTTCACTAGCCCGAATGGCATCACTTTGAACTCATACAATCCTCCTTGAGTCACGAAGGCTGTCTTTTCTCGGTCCTCCGGTGCCATCTCCACCTGCCAATATCCGCTTGCGAGATCCAGGCTGCAGAAGAATAGGCTCCCGCCCAAGGTGTTGAGGCTGTCCTCTATCCGTGGAAGCGGATAGGCGTCCACTTTTGTAGCCTGGTTCAGTTTTCGGTAGTCGATACAGAACCTCGTTCCTCCGTCCTTCTTTTTCACTAGGACGGTCGGGCTGCTCCACGCACTTCCACTCTCCTGGATGATTCCTAGATTTAACATATCCTCCACCAGTGCTCGTTCCTCTTCTCTCCTGGTGACTGGATACCGTCTGACCCTCTGTTTGATCGGCATCTGATCCCCCGTTTTAATTCGATGTTGTACTAAATCTGTCCGTCCTAACTCATGTTTCGAGGTTGCAAACATTTGTTCCCGAGCCATGATGGCTTTCTCCAACTCTCCGCCTTCCTCCGTGGTTAGGCCTTTCTTAGCCTCCTCTATCATTTCAACGAGCGTTCCAGGGGGTTCTTTTACATCACTTCCTATACCTCGTACTTCCTGTACGAAGGTGGCTTCTCCGAGTACCCCGCCGGTTTCCAATTTCGCGCTCTCGGTCCCTCGGTTGGCCACCCAAACTTTATTTTCTTCTCCCAACGTCACCGTTCCTGGGATCACTTCCAGTCCCATGGGTAATCCAGCGCCGGTGATGACAGCCAGCTGTCCACTCTGTCCTATGTCCACTCTTGTCACTACTGCTACTCGGGTCACCTGGAGTGGGGGTATTTCCGTCGTTCCCTCGATTCTCACGACCTGTCCTCCGACGGTGACTGCCCGAATCCCATCCGTTCTTTGTTCTACTCCCGGGATTCGTTCCCCCTCTCCCTCCCCCTCGGCGGGCAGGAAGACAGCACTCGCGTGGGGCTTAACTGTTAGCCGGTATTTCACCGCGAAGTCGTTTCCCAGGATCCCTTCATCTCTACCGATGTCTGCCACCATGAATGTCCACTGCAACACGCGCGTTCCCAACCTTACTGGCAAGTTCGTGCATCCATAGCACCGCAACGGGCTACCATCCACCGAGCAGAGACGTCCTTCATATCCATCCAGGTCTTCCCATTTTCGTCCCCACTCTCTCCAAAGACGTTCCGACAGCAGACTGATCATAGATCCGGTATCAACCAAAAAACGGACGACACTCTTTCCCACCGTTCCGGCCACATAAAGTCCACATTCTCCAATGCCTACTACTTCTCTCGCCGCGCCCGAAGGGGGCCCCGCGCTTACTGCGACGGTGACTGTCCGTTTCCCTGACGCTGAGAACACTCTCTCGCGAAATGGCCCTTCTGGTGACATTGATGACATTCCAAATCTTCCTTTCACTTCTTAAACGCCTCCCTCCGGGCCGTTGCTTGTTTCCTAGCTTCCCGTTCTTCTGCCAATTCTTTCATCATCTCCTCCAACTTACCGTTTAAGGCCATGATCTGTGTATTGGCGTCCTCCTCGGGCTTCACTGCCCGCAGGAGGCGGCGTGAGTATCGTTCCTGTATTTCTACCACCTCCACCGCCTCCTCTAGTGTCTTGCATCCTTTCTCTGCACACTTCAGCTGAAGGTCTTCCCCAACTGCAGCCTGGAACGCATGTAATGCTGCTTTTTCCTGGCTGGCGTAGTCGTTGGAGAAGTAGGCTCTCGATGCCAGTCGTCGGGCATTATCAGCCAACTCCTTCGCTGTCTGGTTCTTTACACGTTTCAATCCTGCCAACTCTTGCAGAGCATTGCACGTGTCCTTCTCCTGACCGAACCTCCGGCGCAACGCATCTACCCTCGCCGAGTAACGGAGTCGTTCCCTGTCCGGGAGTCCGACAAAGTACATTCGTGCCATTCCCGTCAGCGAGAGAAAGAGCATCGCCGCTTTTTCCTCGGTCGTCCAATGTCCCAAGGCTGCGTACTCCTCGAACTGGTTGATCCATCCCTCGAAGTCCGGTTTACCGTCATACTTCTCCGGTCGTAAACTAAACTTCTTCAAACTCGCTCCTACCTGGCCGGTCTGTTGTTGTTGAGCCCGCGCATTCTGCTCATCCGTCGGGGTGGACGTTCCCATGAAATTAAACTGCCTACCCATGATGGTCGTGTCCTCCCCTTTGGTCTCGGGTTTCGCACCTCCTTTCTCCTCCCCACCTTCCTTGAAGGCGATGTCAGAATCCATCTGCTCGAAGACTGCCGCGGTCGCCATGAGTATCCAATACCGACGAAACACCCAAGATCCACAAGTCCGTATGTGCTTATTTCAGCACCACCGCTGCCACCAGTGTGACGTTCTCTGGTAAGTCGGGGTTGCCGATTCTTACAACAGAGGAACGTGGGGGTCGTTCGGGTCTCGGGGCGGACGGGGAATCCGGGCCAAGAACCGAGATGTGTTTCTAGAGTCGTGCCTCGCGCACGAGGGGGGAGCTGAGCGAATCGGTCGGGAATCGGCGCTCGATGTCAAACGGAGGACTGCGGGGAAGGGAAATTATGGTAGGGGTACGGGTCGGCCGGGGTTCGTCTCGCTCTATCTCCCAGACCAGCATTCACCCCCACCGGGCGGTCCACCCCACGGTTCCGGTCCGCGGGGGCGACGGGCCGACGGTCGCCTATTGTTTGGTAGCGTGGGGCCGAGCCTGCCGCGCCCTCGTCCCCGCGGACTTCGTTCCCTCGTCCCGCCTGTCATGCCTTCGTGCCATGCTACACCTCGGTCTCCGGGACTGTTTCGGGCCTTCGTGCCTTACTTCGGTCCTTCGTTCCTCGTTCTTCGGGCCGTCGGGCCCCTACCCTAAGTTCCTACTATTTATCTCGAACTTCGACTGTTTTATCCTAACTTCTGGTTAATTACTCGAATCAGCTCATCTTTAGCGGTTGTTTCAGGAAAGAAGACACGTCTGGACACAAGGAGAACTGTTAAAGAACTCTGTTTATTCGGGCCTCACCGCCCCTTTATATACTATAGAGGTCAGCCCTGATTGGCTGCTTTCGGTCACGAGATCTGCAACTGACGTCACTTCCGGTTTATATCTTTCGTTTCCGGTTTACATTTCACTTCCGGTTTATATCTTTCCGGGTTTCGTTCCTTTACATTTTCGTTCCTTACATATTCGTTCCTTACATATTCGTGCCTCTTTTTCGGGCTTTTTACACTTTCGTTCATTATTTACATATTCGTTCTTTTACATATATTTCATATATTTCGTTCTTTTACACTTACGTTCTTTACATATATACCTTTTTATAGTATTACCTTATTTTCTCTTATTCTGACCTCTACATATTTTGGATGAATAGCCGTTCATCACACTATCAACAGAGCCAGTATTTGTGAAAGCAGTTTAGGATTCCCCTTACTTCTCACTCACTCACTGGCCAATACTCTAAGATCGTATTTTCAGTTACGATATTTTGACTTTTTCATGGTTGTATTTCAGACTTCAGATCATATATTCCTATTGTTAACCATAGAGTTAAGATTACTGACTTTTAAAACATCTTATCTTAAGCTCTTAGATGTGAGAAACGTATTTACAATTGTCCTAGTGTGAAACTCGCCCTTAGGCTTGGCACTGACTGGACCCACCTCGAGTCTCAGTTTGAAAGTTAGAAAGTTTTGGTCTAGAGACCAATTCATGCACATTAATGATTATAGAGATTTTTTTTTGTTAAATGTTTTTTCATTACTCATGCACATACACTTACAGTATGTCCTCCATATATCAGCACGAGTGTTTTAATTTCCCAGTTTTATAAATATTTTACCAACATCTTCATATCTATTTTATCAATAAAGTGAAGAATCAGCCAGTTCTACCTACATACAAGCCCATGGAGAACACTTGGATGGCAGAAACAGGTTTGTGTGGAGCCAAAATGATCCAGTAGAGTGGAACCTCTTCCAGCATACCTACCCCAGAGCTGTTAAGGCTGATTCTGCAGTTTCTACAGAATACTATGGAGAAATATGGTCACCAGGCCTTCATGGTTACCGAAGAGCAGTGATCTGTGAAAAGGAAATGAGTAAGTATGGAACTCTTGAATATAGCTTTGTTATGGATACTACCCTGAGGGATTGGCCACCCAACATTCAAAGGGCTGGGGAGGGGGGCCAGCAAAATTTCAAAAATAATTGTGAGGGGGTAACAGTGCTGCACAGACCTACATTACGTCAAGAAAATGTTCACTAATGTTTGTGCACGTTCATATTCAGTCTTGAGCGTTAAAAAACCTTTCAAAACGTTCATATCTATGTATGTAACACTTTCTTATATCTATGAAAAGAAATTTTTTTTTTTTTTAATGAATTTAATTACTATGAGTCCTTTGCAAAACCAAATATTGGAATCTTGACTATAATTGCATTCGGGATTCTTAAATCTTTTTGATCAAGATACCAAAGGTATATCAGACCCAGTGATACAATGTAGAGAGATGAGTAGACATTGGGTTCCTGATGCTGCATACATGTTAAAATTAAGAAAATGTGACATGTCCATTTGTTCATGTCTTTTTGTTACTTAGTGTTCCCTATCAAATTCAAGCAGTTGGTTACATATTCCCTATATATACTAAAATATCTGATATAATAGAACTACTTTCAATTGCTGGAACCACTTTTGCTTTTTACTTCACCCTTGTGATTGATAACATAATAATTTCCTTACCTGTATTAGCATTCTTGATTTCTTAACTTGTATCACCCAAGAGTATGAGGCAACTAATTACTAATGTCACAGAAAGGCCAACTTGTATATATTTGAACGGTTAGATATTACATGTGTAGATAATAATAAAACGGAAGAAATAAAATGTTGTTCTATAATATGTTATTACCTTAGGGGAAACTGCCACTTGTGAGGATGAGCCACCACCACTGATACATGGAGGAGTGTTCACAGTTAACGACACTCATGTGACCTACTCCTGTTCGGACGGATATTTCTTTCCAGATGGAGACGTGAATAAGACGTACCACTGCTCTGTTGCCAGCCTCGCCCCTCTTTATCCCTGTCATAGTAAGATATTGCATTTCCCATGTGATATTTTTCTCCAAGTATAGGCAACTGTTTGCATAATTACCAATGCAATAGAAGTCATTGAGCTTTATGTATAATCTTATTCAGCCCTTATCTTTCATAACATAGCTGTTCCAAAACAGCATATATTTTCCAAATAAGAAGGCTTATTACAAATATATGAAATACGCAGAGTTATAGCTTAAAGTAGGAAAAGAATGAATTTTAAAGCATTTACTTGCATCGTTATAATTGATATATTTTTCTAAGTCTTGCATAGAGATATCTGCTGGATATATTATCCAATACCAACAAACCACACATCTGCCGTGAACTTCTGCAACAATCTCAATGCCACACTAATAAGTGTAAGGAATGACAATGAAAAGGAACATCTGCTTGATATCAGGTATGTATTTTTACCAGCGTACAATCCCTGATCTTTGTGTCATATAATATAAGGAATTCAGGAAAAAATCAAATGAAAGTGCATAGTGTAGTTTCTTGGACATTACTGCATTTTTATTCATTTATTTTTATTCATTGATTTAAACATCATTATGATCATAAAGGGTTATATTTGGAATAGGAGTTATATTCAGTGTATTATCTATACCGTGCCTTTGTTTTGATTAATTACAGGCATGAAGGCAATTGGATAGACGCTAGAACTGATAAAATCAAAGGATTATGGAAACACTCTGATGGTCAATATGTATATTACAATAAGTTGCCCAAACATACTGGGGAGGGAGTTCCTGTACGTGTCATGATTATCGACAAAGACAAAGTCTGGAAAAGTGCCCCGACAAATCATAAACATGAATTTGGGTGTGAAAGGGAACCAGGTATGCTAAAATATAATACTTTTTTTTGATAACTTTAGTGCTGATCATCATATACTATTATAGGGAGAACCGTGGGGGACGTCTAAGGGTGTCTGTATGACCCATAGAGGATCGTGACATACCAAGTTCGTACCACCCCTATGGGTGGTACGGCCACCCGAGGACATCCCCTGAGGTTCTTCTTTATTTTATCAACCAAGAAATATGCAAAAAAATGTTACACTTACTAAGAACAAGGTGTCTACAGTGAGCGGTACGTATGGCTTGGCAATACACACTACTAACAATACGCACCGCTCGTCGGCAGACCGGGTGATAAAATTGAATAAACCATAGTAATTACAGTGTTGACATCCTCAAAAGCCCATAACACACTCTATATACAAAACTCTATCAATGGAACCTTTAGTGATCAACACATTGCATTTATATGCTGATGATTTTAATTCTATTTCAATGAGAACTACTCTGGTATTGCATTTTGAAGAAGGAGAATTCATAGTATGGAATATGTTATCCAAGAGATGCTCATGGATCCAATTTTAAAAATTTTGAGTGAGAAAGATGAAAAATATATTTTTCACCTTCAATTTTTGGAAACAATCATTTTTCATTTATCTTGTAATTCTAAAAATGTTGACTAGAGCCAAAGGTTTTTTTGATGCCACGCAAAATATTTATCACAGCATTTTCACATTGTATAATTTGAAAAAGAAACTACTTTAGGCCCAAATCAAAATTCTGTTTGCCCACAGAAGGATATAAATATTGTTATCCCACAAATGGATGCTTATAACAAAATATTCAGTATTTGTTGGACAGTCTCCATTTCAAAACGCTTTCCCAAAAACAGATGATATCCTTCAAACTGCTTTGTGGGATAGCAACACCTTAAAGACACTATATCCCACAAAGAGCTCCTGTCCCACGAAGTCACCCTATACCTGAAATGGCTTACTTGGACCATCAAGAGTAGGTCATTTCAGTCAATATTGTTTGGGATAGGTCATCAACAGTGAAGATGGGTCAAAATTGGTCAGTATGGTATGAACAAAATGGTTCAAATGGGTACCAAATGACCTCATTAAAATTCATGTTGTCAAAAGTAATATTGCAAAAAAGGCAGTTGCCAAAACGATGTCATTGCAGTCTTATTGCACATATTATCCCTCAAATTTGTATTTGTGACTTAGCAGCTGTTTGAATATTTGTGTCTTGTACTGATGCTATCCAGCAAACAGCTGCTAAGTCACAACTATTTGTTACTTAGCATCAGTTAGAGTGCAGATGCTATCCCCAAATATTTATGACTTAACAGCTGTTTGTGGAATAGCATCTCGTGGTGATGCTATCCAACAAAGTCACAATACTTGTAGGATACTGTTTGGTTGTGGGAAAGCAGGCTAACCACTGTTAGCAAAGCTGAATGGATGCAAACAATGTAGTAAATAAGAAATTGCTCCCGAGAACACAGATATATGTTCCAATCCTCAGGTTTGAATACTCCCCCTTTTGCTGTAATCTTTCATAAGTGGCATCACCAATTTGTGTTATTCAGCTGAACAAGAAGCACAATGCACACCCATTGCAAAATATATGCTCACTGTACTGTAATCTTAAATTATATATAAAGCCGCCATCTGGTCCGTGTGACAAACATAGATTTCATTCATTGTAACTCCCTTACCTTGGTGCCAAATTGGTGAGGTGACCAAATAACATCGCTGGATTACGTTCCAAAAGGATCAAACAAGTCGCTGGCCATCACGTTGTTAGGCTAACATCAGCAGTCGTAAGCTTAACGACAGGAGGACGAGACAGTATCTTTAAGGGTCCTACCAAATTAAGTACACTATGATAATATTCTTATTCATAATCCTTTACAATTTTTAGAGACAACTTGCGCTCTTCCACCTGCAAGTATGGTCCGTGCTACAATGACATACAATGCTACTCATGTGACCTACACTTGTAATGATGATTCAAGTTTCTATGATGGAACAGATGTCAAAATCTATTCCTGCAAATGTGCAAGTTTCCAAGTCAACCAGTATTGCATACGTAAGTTTCTGATCATAACATGTACTTTTATTTAGAACATTTAGGGGCATGCAGTTTATAAAGGATCTATCTATTCATTATTTTAACCTTGTAATTCAACACTCACCAATTGGTATAATGTTTTAATCATATTTTTCTTCAAAATTGGTATGTTTACTTCTGTCGCCGACTTGAGCTATAGAAATTCAAATTTCTCAACCCATTATCTCCTCATAACCACACCTTCCATTATAGTTATGTATTTTAGAAAACAACGTTAACTCTATGGAAGCACATATGAGACCCGTTTTAGCGAATTGAGTTGGATGTCGCACCGGGTCGATTTCTAGAGACCTATCCCATCAGAAAATACAGATTCTTAGCTTTAAAACGAGGTGTAACAAGCAACATCCGACTCGTTGCGACATCCAACCCAATTTGCCAAAACGGGTCACATATAGTTTTTGGACTTCCACAGGGATCCTTTAGATATACCAATATCCCTCCCTTTTAGTATTTAAGTAGTTAGGCCCCTGAATGCTCCAAACGGTGTTTTTATTTAATCTTCAGAAATCATTTGGTCAATTCTTTTTTCATACCCATTGGAAGCCTGTTGTATTGTATTCACACAGCTAGGAAGTACAAAAGATTGAAAGAAAAAACAAACAAAAAAGTAATATTTTGTAAATATTTCTATTTCAAAAACCAAAACCTTGGAATCATGACGGAATGTTGAAATTCATGACTGAATGTTGAAATTAAATGTTGAAGTTTTGTGTTTGCCCTCCCCATCAATACGTTTGTGATTTTACATTTCCAAGGTGACAAGCGCAATGTATGCTACAAAGCAATCAAGCAGTTGAGACGCCAGGAAAACCAGGAACGTGTATGCAACATATACAACTCAACCTTGGCCAAAATTCTGAACATTAATGAGTTCAACAAAGCACTAGTTCCCTGGTAAGAAGGCAATCTTGATCATAATCAAATAATAATGACAGTATTCTTGCCATTATGAATCAACTTGCACTTTGTAAAGATTGTTCAATGTAATGCATGCCTTTTTTGATGAGATGTCATAAATAAAATTGGGTTCGGAAAAGGTAGACTATCTAGGAATTTAGAACATTTTCCTAATGGAAAATGTTTCATTAATGAAACAGAATTGTCCTGGCGGTTCTAGGCTAAAGGTGCTTGAGGTTGTCCAGGGCACCACTTGGCTCAAAAAATAAAGAACTACAACAACATTTTATGTTTAAAGCTATTTTAAACCACCTAGAGAAATAAAATAGGTCAAAACATATTAGGAAAAGCATAGTTAATGTGTTGCTGTTTAATTTGATTAATAGGGTATCAAATTACCATTGTGAATTTTCTGAATTTTCTAGTGAATTTTCTCGTATAGATATTTGCTCTCTTGTAAATGCTAAATAGAAGTTTCATGAGATATTCAATGGTAGCTTTTTGCACAGAGAAAGAATACCAATATTTCCCATTGAAATCAATGTTAAACACCAATATTATCATTAAGCCCCGTCCCAACGAGCATGAAATGTACCAACGATAAACGCGTTGTCGGCGGACTTTTGGAAAGTTGGCCAACAACGCGTTTATCAGCCGACAATAAAGTATTTTTTATCGTCGAAAATCATGTCGCTGACGATGAAAAACCCATCGTTACTCGTCGGGACACAATGAACGACCAAAATAACGACGATGAAAATATGTATATTGCCCAAAGACTGGTGCCAGGCTGTCTGACGATAAGCTGGTAAATCGTCGGGTTTATCGTCGGACTTTTTCACCGAAATATTAGGCCTGTTTAATATCTTTATCGCCAACGACGAGAGGACTATCTTTGTCGGCCGTTTTTATCGTCGGAAAATAAGTAGCGTCCCTAATTACTTGGCGCCAATCTGTCTACTAACCACTTATTCTGGGGACGTCTTTGTCGTTGGTTATTTGTCGTTGGGTGTTTTCCCCCCGTGGGGAAGGGGCTTTAGGCTCTAACTCCTATCACAAATGGTGAAACTTGTCTATATTGTACCTAAAACTTGCTGCAGCTAAATTGCATTGAAAATTCTAATTTGAGCTGAACACCCCCAAGTACCTTTAATGTCCACAGATGTAATGTTTGCAACAGCATATAGTGGCCGCCATATTCTACATTTTCAGAACGTAGGGCAACTTGTTTAGGTTTATTTGGTTAATTCTAAGTTTGGAGGTTATAACCATATCATCAGCCTATGATTGGACATTGGGGTGCTGAACATCCTCTACCACATCATTAATATACAGTAGGAAAAAAGAGTCGGTCCCAGAACGCTGCCTTGGGTTACTCCACATGTTTTCACTGTACTAAAGACCCCGTTGACACTGACAAATTGTTTCCTGGTAGTCAGGTAGCTTTCAAACCAAGTAAGGGTTTTCGGTTTAATTTGGTAAAGATTCAACTTTTTTTTGTAATATATCATGGTCTACTGTATCAAAAGCCTTTCGAAAGTCCATGTATATTGAGACTGAGTGATTATCTTGGTTTCTGTTATTGTGAAAAATAGAAGTTGCGCCGAGGGGGGGTTAATTTTTAATAAGCTTAGAGTTGAATGTGCGTGTCTAAGTTATACGGATATAAGGGATGTTTTGTTCGTTCGTATAGGTATACGTGATGTTATTTCGAATGGTATATAATATAAGCTTTAACCGACGACTATTATTATAAAGGGATAGCTCGAGTGAGTAGAGTACCATAGAGGTACTCCCCGCTGAATACAATATTCTCACGGTAACTTTGGACAACTTGGAAAGGAAAAGCCACACATTCAAATACAGTTTCAAACCTTTATTGGGTCTAGAGTTACAGTGGCAGACCATTTCGCATAACACCGGACAGTATAGGGTATAAGTTTACAATGGCAGACTGTCTCTTACAATACCGGACAATATGGTGAGTGATACCTGCAGCAACAATGATGAC
The DNA here is from genome assembly GCA_936440205.1 of Lepidonotus clava. Taxonomy (NCBI): domain Eukaryota; kingdom Metazoa; phylum Annelida; class Polychaeta; order Phyllodocida; family Polynoidae; genus Lepidonotus; species Lepidonotus clava. The sequence goes on from OW387141.1 coordinate 6,993,332, forward strand.
ACTCGCACAGAGTGCTTACCTCAGAGTCCCAGAACGGTTACCTGAACGCACAGACCGTTGGTTGGCAGAGAGTCAGAGTCTTTGAAGGTCTGGGAGGTGGTGGTCTGGAGGTAGGCTTCTGGCAGGGCAGGTGGCTGCAGGTCCAGTCTTGTAGAGCGGTCCAGTGTGGTCCAGGTGGTGAGTTCCAGAGGAGACTGCCGGGTTTGAGTCCAGGAGGAGGCTCCAGGGGCTGAGCCCCAGAGCTGAATTGACTACAGGGCTGCTGAGCTCTGCTTTTATCCTCCTCCAGTTGGTGATTGCACCATCCTTTTGGTGCTGAGGGGGAGGGGGTTCCGTGATGTCACAGGGAATGATGCAACACCCCCTGTCTTTGGATTGGCTGTTGTCCCAGACCAGTGGGAGGGGGCCGTGATGTCACGGGTTTTTCCCGACTGGCAGGCTGAGTCATCGCTGAGCTGGCGGGCCAGGAGGGAGGGGGAGCCGTGATGTCACGGGTATTGGGAGATGGGGGTTCTGCCAGGGTCATGATATGTAATTTTCAGTACACTTGTACTTAGCTATAAGCCATGTACTAAGGCTTGTTTTTAAATAAAAGTAGTCATAAATAGGTTGTTAGGAAACTGTGTCCAGTGACAAAGTTATCTTTTGGATTTTCGTGTTCGGGACAAGATGCTGTCCCAACACAAAGTGTAGCCAAGTATAGCCTCCTGAGTTGAGTAACCAGGTCCCATGGGTGTTTGGATCTTTAGAATTGGTATCACCAATGCTACTTTCCAACTGCCAGGGAAACTATTAGCAAAGAAAGTGGTTTTTTCATCAGCCATTTCTGAGTTTGATTTTGGGGTACCATCATCCTTATTTAGGACAACAGACGATCTAATGTTTGGGTTGATAATTTTGTTAATTTGTTCCCAGAACTTGTTGGGGTCTTGGGCAAGCTCTTCAAGCCTAAGCTATTGTTTTACAAAGTCTGACCTAGCATTTCTAATCATTCTGTTCACTAAGTTTTTTTGACGGCGCGCTTCTTTTTGGTGATGAGGAAGTTTCGACCTCATTGCTAGTGTTAGTGCTGTGTCCTTGTCTTTAGACTCTCTTGTATCATCTGAAGCCATAGTGGTTTATGCTTTTTAAAGTTGAAAGCCTTTACCGGTATGCATGATAAAGCAGTTACCTTATGCATTTTAAGCGAATAGTATTAGTTTTCTTATAAAATAAGCTTTTGAAAGATAACACATATACCAACGTAGCTTTATCATTTCACAATGAAAATAATGTATGAATATTAAAAATTATCTACGGACACCCAATTACCTGTCATATATTATAAGGAGGTATGCACACTTTTGATTGGTAATACCCTATCATTCTTTGCAGGGCCAGCCGAGATGTTTTTTTGATTGGTGGTACTGGCAAACATGTTCCAGGCTTTTATACTTGGCTGGATGGCTCAATGGTATTTTTCAGTAAATTTAATGTAGGTGCTTTTGAGCAGCCATACTGGGATAGTGTTCTAGAAATTAATAGATGGAGGACGGGTGCAAATTATGAAATCAGATCCACAACTAGCAGAAAAGCACTCTGTGAAGTAGAGGGAGGTAAGTATAATAAATATCTACCGAGTATATCTAAGAACACATCAGTTCCAAGCTGGGAATTATGTTACAGAGTTACAGTGCAGAGACTCAGTTAAACAATGTATGAATTAAGACCAATCAATCTAATTGTGATCTCCAGTTTTTAGACGTGTATAAACTGCAGTATAATTATTGTGATGAATGTCCATTCATATGCATCTGTATAAATTAGAAAAGTAACCAAGGATTGAAATAATGCTACCAACCACTAGGCAAGTGTCGGCCCGACCCCCATGGAAGAACGGATTTGACAGTAGGAATGGCTGGAATCCATCCTTCCCCCACTACCCCTTTGCTCTTTAATTTGAACCCCCGGTCCACCTGCGCCCGATGTCTGGAACACTCCAGGCACAACAGACCAGCCACACCCACATCTAAGAATACCGATATCCCGATCGGCTCCCTCGCTCTTCCTCGTGCGCGAGGCACGACTCTTGATCTTACACCTTGGTTTCCTGTTCGAACTCTTTGTTTGGCTTGAGACCAAAACAACCCCCACATCCCTTCGCTATAGAAATCGGAAACCCTGAACTACTGAGGAATGTCACAATATCATTGAAATCCAATTATCTATTCATTTGAGAAAATATTTGGATCACTTATTAAAACTAGTCAGTTCATGTTTGCCACTTTGTACACAGATTCGACTCATATGCATGTAAAAGTAGATGCACATGCATGTCTTGAACCAATAAAAACCTTCCCGGAGAGAGTGAAAAACTTTCACAACTCATATATTATGACAGTGAGCATGGTAAACTTTGAAACATATTTGTAAAAATGAAAAGCATTATATTCATATATGATGTACGTGTCCTATGTTGTTGTCATGGAATAATTTGGTAATTGAAGAAAAAGAAAGAAAAATATAATATAAACCAACTCTAGCATGCAGAGTTTGTGATAACATGCCTTTCAAGTACCCAAATTTTGGAATCCAAAACATAAAAAAAGATATTGAAGATATTTTGACTTTCTCGTAGTAGTATTTCAGACTTACGATCTTAATAATATATGTTGCTGTTGTTAGTTCCAAGCCGGAGGTGTGATGTTGCATTAACATTGCAGTAACTTTTTGTGTTGGTTCTTGTTGCATTCTTTTGATGACTCCCAATTACGTCGCTGCGACCTACTGCTGTGACGTTGCACTGCGATGTTATTATAATGTTCTGTGCCACGTCGCATAACCAAATGCTCGCAACAGCGAAAGAAACAGCGGGGATTTGGCAAAGTCTCGCTGTTATACGTGAAATTCGCCATCACTTTTCACCAATTTCTAATAATTTCTCCAGGCTGAAGATTTCAGGGATTTTAGATCTAAATATCTAGTTTTCAGAACCGTTTACAGAATTAAAATCGGTTCATTAGAACAGCCACAAATCAACAGGGGGATCCATCGCAACAGGGACATCCTTGTAGCGAGAGGTGGTGGACAATGCTCGCAACAGCGAGACCCCTTATGCGACAGGGCACTGGTTGAAAAGTATGGTTGCAGAGCATTTCTGTTTCGGCGCAAGCTGGCTTGGTTATAATCATATTACTAAGTGTCAAAATTAGTGACTTTAAAAAACATCTCATGTTAACTCTTGAGATTAGAAAAACGCATTTATGATTCTGAAAGTGTGAAACACACCCTAAGACATAACTACAATATAGGGAGAAAATCTTGATCATCCTGGCACAGCTGGTTCTCACCCCAAGTTATGATAACCTTTTTAGGTGCCATAGCTATGTGAATTTTGTGTTTGCGTACATGAGTTTGTATGGATATACGGGAGTTTTGGGTCCAGTTACGCAAGTTTTGGGTCGATTTATGCGAGTTTTCTTATGAAACGAGAGTTTCAAACTCTTGCACAGTTATCGCAAGAGAACATATAAGCTCTGTAGCTACGGAGCTTTTTATGAAACATCCCGTTGACTTTATAGACCTATGTAGGTCAATACATATGTAAGATATTGCATGGTGTTGACATCTACTGATTTCCAGGTATTTCCTAGATAACTAATTGTTTGGAGACCCTCATGTGCAGTCTTTGTAAACCTCCATTTGTTTCCAGATCCTCCCTGTAGTGCAGCCCCAGTGGTGAAGAATGCAGTGAGAAATGTGACAGAGACACATGTGACATATACATGCTTCGAAAACCATAAATTTGCTGATCGTACTGCAAAGAAAACCTACAACTGTCTGTGTGCTCAACTAGCACACATGGATAGCTGTATACGTAAGAGATTTCTTTTTATTACCTGTTTCCTGTACATACAAGGTCTGCCGACAGAATTTTGTAATTAACACATTCAATATTGATTAAAACAATAGCAGTGCAAGTCATTATATATAACGAATAACTTTACAATATTCAGTTTATGTTATAGCTTTGTTTTGCAAACTATTGTGATGAATGCCTATTCATCCAAATATGTTGGGCGACCGAAGAAAAGGCGGCGATGCTCTTTCTTTCGCTGACGGGAACGGCACGAATGTACTTTGTCGGACTCCCGGATAGGGAACGACTCCGTTACCCGGCGAGAGTGGAGGCGTTGCGCCGGAGGTTCGGGCAGGAAAAGGACACGTGCAATGCTCTGCAGGAATTGGCGGGATTGAAGCGTGTGAAGAGCCAAACAGCGAAGGAGTTGGCTGATAACGCCCGGCGACTGGCGTCGAGGGCCTACTTCTCCAATGACTATGCCAGTCAGGAAAAGGCAGCATTACATGCATTCCAGGCTGCGGTAGGGGAAGACCTTCAGCTGAAGTGTGCAGAGAAAGGATGCAAGACGTTGGAAGAAGCGGTAGATAGAGGTGGTAGAGATACAGGAACGGTACTCACGCTGCCTGTTACGGGCAGTGAAGCCCGAGGAGGACGCCAATGCCCAAATCACGGCCTTAAACGGGAAGCTTGAGGAAATGATGAAGGAATTGGCAGAAGAACGAGAAGCCAGGAGACAGTCAGTGGCCCGGAGAGAGGCGTATAAAAAGAGAAAAGAGGATATGGAATGTCACCAATGTCACCAGAAAGGCCATTTCGCGAGGGATTGCTCTCAGCGTCAGGGAAACGGACAGTCGCCGTCGCAGTAAGCGCGGGGCCCCCTTCGGGCGCGGCGAGAGAAGTAGTAGGCATGGGTGAATGTGGACTTTACGTGGCTGGAACGATGGGAGAGAATGTCGTCCGTTTTCTAGTCGATACCGGATCCATAATTAGTTTGCTGTCGGACTGTCTCTGGAGAGAGTGGGGACGAAAATGGGGAGACATGGACGGATATGAAGGACGCCTCTGCTCAGTGGATGGTAGTCCGTTGCGATGCTACGGATGCACGAATCTGTTGGTCAAATTGGGAACACGTACGTTGCAGTGGACATTTATGGTAGCAGACATCGGTAGAGACGAAGGAATCCTCGGAAACGACTTTGCGGTGAAATACCGGCTAACAGTTAAGCCCCACGCGAGTGCTGTCTTCCTGCCCGCCAAAGGAGGGGGAGAGGGGGAACGAATCCCGGGAGTGGAACGAAGAACGGACGGGATTCGGGCAGTCACTGTCGGAGGACAGATCGTGAGAATCGAGGAAACGACGGAGATACCCCCACTCCAGGTAACCTGAGTAGCAATAGTAGCGAGAGCAGACATGGGACAAAGTGGACAGCTGGCTGTCATCACCAGCACTGGATTACCGATGGGACTGGAAGTGATCCCAGGAGCGGTAACGCTGGGAGAGGAGAATAAAGTTTGGGTGGCCAACCGAGGGACCGAGAGCACGAAACTGGAGACCGGTAGAGTCCTCGGAGAAGCCACCTTCGTACAGGAAGTACGAGGTACGAGAGATGATGTAAAAGAAGCACCCGGAGCGCTCACCGAGATGATAGAGGAGGCTAAGAAAGGTCGGACCACGGAAGAAGGCGGAGAACTAGAGAAAGCCATCATGACCCGGGAACAGATGTTTGCGACCTCGAAACACGAGTTAGGACGAACGAATTTGGTACAACATCGAATCAGTACGGGGGATCAGATGCCGATCAAGCAAAGGGTCAGACGGTATCCGGCCACCAGGAGAGAGGAGGAACAAGCACTGGTGGAGGATATGTTGAATCTGGGAATCATCCAAGAGAGTGGAAGCGCGTGGGGTAGCCCGACCGTCTTGGTGAAAAAGAAGGACGGAGGAACGAGATTCTGCATTGATTATCGGAAACTGAATCAGGCTACGAAAGTGGACGCCTATCCGCTTCCACGGATGGAGGACAGCCTCAACACCTTGGGCGGGAGCCTGTTCTTCTGTAGTCTGGATCTCGCAAGTGGATATTGGCAGGTAGAGATGGCACCCGAGGACCGAGAAAAGACGGCCTTCGTGACTCAAGGAGGGTTATATGAGTTTAAAGTGATGCCATACGGGCTAGTGAACGCCCCAGCCACCTTCGAGAGACTGATGGAGAGAATCCTCAGAGGAATTGTGTGGGAGGAGTGTCTGGTATACCTGGATGACATATTGGCTTTCGGACCAACGTTTGAAGTGACTCTGGAAAGATTGGTACGGGTTCTGGACCGATTGAACGCTGCAGGACTGAAGCTGAAGGCACGAAAATGCAGGTTATTCCAGAAGAAGATTCCGTTCTTGGGGCATGTCGTCTCATTAAACGGGATCGAGCCCGACCCCGAAAAGTGTCGGCAAGTGACCGAGTGGCCGGTCCCTCGGGATCTCCACGACGTACGAGCCTTCGTGGGATTATGTTCGTACTATCGGAGACACATAAACGGTTTCACGGAATTGGCTGCCCCTTTGTATGAACTAGCAACGAAAGAGGAGCCTTTCGTGTGGAGTACGAGACGACGGGAGGCATTCAATGCCATGAAGAGGGCGTTGACGGAAGCCCCGGTGTTGGGATTCCCGGAGGAGGAAGGACAATGGTGGCTTGATACAGACGCCAGCGACTTGGGGACGGGAGCCGTGCTATCGCAGGAGCAGAGAGGGGTGGAACGGGTAATAGCTTACACGAGCAAGACCCTCGAGTCGAACGAGCGAAAGTATTGCACCACGCGGAAAGAGCTGTTAGCGGTGGTGCGAGCGTTATATGAGAGACCTCTAGGACCGGAGGAGGAACCTCGACGGGTGGGCAACTACGTGGAAAGCCTAGAGAAAGGGCTAGTCGCGGCCTATCGGGAGGCCCGGGCAGGGCTGAAGCGAGCCGCCATTCATCAGAAACATGAGTACGATGGAAAGGTGACTCGGCGGGAATACCACGCCGGAGAGCTGGTCTGGGTGCACGACACGGTAGTGGATAGGGACAAAGGAACAAAGTTGCGATTTCCATGGATAGGTCCCGCACTGATCGTCAAGGTGCTTGACCGAAGACGGGTGGTAGTACGGAAGAAACGAGGAAGACCGGGGGGGGGGGGTTCATGTGGACCGCCTGGAACCCTACCGAGGACACGCTGCGCCAGCTTGGATGGTAGCCGACCAGCAAGGATACGAGGCTGCACAGTAAGATGCTTGGGGTGGGGCGCGCTAGGACACGTGACGGAAGCGGGGTACCCCCTTTCTGTGATGAAATCGTTCTCCTGTCTCGATTCCGCAGGTGGGAGAGGACCGAGGGAACGACCAAAATAGGCGCTACACAAAAAGGCTTTGGCCAAAAAGGACTGATCAACCTGGGGCCATTGAGTCGGGGAGGTGCGTTGACCACTACGGTAGGCGTGCAGGTCGTTAGGCTGAAGAAAATTGCTACCTAGCTGTAGATTGGTTTTCTTGCGGATGTAATATAGGTGGGAAATTCGGGGTTGGAACGAAAAACAGCGTTCTGGAGCCACGGCGGCCCGAATGCCCAAGTAGTCCCACGTAGCCGGTTTCCGGTCGGTCCGAAGAAACCACAGCGTGGAAAAGATGGTTGGGTTACAACGAAAGACAGACCCGGCGGCAAGCTGACGAAGACTTTTGAAGTAATGCTGACTTGGTAATACCGCGTTACAACGTCCCGGAGACCGGAGGAGAGTAGATGCGACACTCTCAGGAACACCGGAGGAACGAACGGACGGTTGTAAGAGGCGAGGCCTGAAACTGGACGGGCTTTAAAGTAGGTCGTAAAAGACGTGGACATCAAAAGGAGGACGGGGCGGCGGCGAGAGAATAACAGCGACGAGCCCCTGTGTTCTCCAGGAAGTGTGCGGAAGCACTGAGAGGGCTGAGTGACAAGGCGGAGGGAGGCGACGGAGATGAAAGGACCGAGGACGTCCGGTGGGGCAATAAAAGGCCTAGGAAGAAAACGCACAGACGGCGAGGGGCCGCGAGGTAAACGGCAGGCGGGGCGGTGGCCAGCGGCGGGCCCCGAGGACCGGAAATAGTAGGGGGCGCCACCGCTGAAGTGGTTGGTGAGCCTGACGCTAGGGGTCACTAGCGCAGGCCACGCCCACCTCCGCCTGCGGCGGCTATAAAAGGCAGAGCGCTCGCCGGAGCAGGTCACTCTGGTCAGCCAATCAGAATTCATCACATCGCACAGCAAACGAGCAGACAAGTGAGCAGAGAAGCGAGTTGCGGAACGGTCGACGCCTACGCGCCGTTCCCCTCGTAGGGCCGCAAAAGGGGTACGGAAAGAAACCACCGAGTCGCCACGAAGTGCGAGCCGGGCTGTAATCAATCCGAAACCACTCCTAACGGAAGAACAAGTGACTGGACTAGTACAAAGTCAAGTGAAGAAGTTAAATGCCCAGGGGGAACCTCGGGAACCGAGAGGACGAGGACTCCCGGGCAGAGGACGGGGAGGAAGATCCACGCCAGCTCCGAAGCTAGGTGGCTTTGGAATACCACCAGGGGCCGAGGTGGTGGAATTAGTGAGCTCGTCAGATGATCAACATCCGAAAATCAAAGGAGAGGAGGGTGAGCCTCCGGCTTTCAAGCGACCCCCGACACAGGGATCCACGGCGGAGGAGCCTTCCCGAAAGAAAAAGTTAAAGAAGCTGAAGAAAATCCAGAAGGCGCTTGAAGAGGGAACGAGCTCGGACCAATCGGTCCCTGGTCATTGCCGATGATGACGGTCCATAAGAAGTCGGTCGTTTACGAGTCGCGACATCCGAGGTACCCCGGGTACCTAAAAGGGACGATGAATCGAGAAGGGGCGTTTAGGGGTTACCGACAGGCCAGGACAGACCGAGAGTTGGAGGACAGTGTTCGGGACGCAAAGGAAGGCCGACTGGCGGAGAGAGAGGCGCTATACCTGGGAAGGTTTATCTTCGAGATGGCGGAAAGACAAGGACTGAAACCGGTGGGCCGAATCGAAAGAGTAAAGTACGTTCGACACGCAGTCAAGCCAGAGGAAACAGCGTCGACGGCTTCAACACAGCCGTTGTTCTCGACCCCAACGCCAACGAGGGCGGACTCACCCCTAGAGAAGATGGTGTGCAAGCAGCCAGTGGTTCCGCCCCCGGGGCTGAAGCGGATGAGAGATGTCCTAGTAGCACCGGATACGCCAGAGGCACGAATGGCTGCAGAAAATTTGGCCCAAATCAGTATGGGAAGTTCGTTCTTTGGGTCGCAGGAATCAGAGGCGACCCCGGGACCGCCGTCACCGGAGAGGGTGAGATCGCCACCGGGACCGGACACTCCACTTCGGGACGAAGACAAGGACGGACGAGCACTACAACCAAGAGTCATGGTACATAGACTGCAAATGCCGGCTGCTCAATCCATGGATACGGAGATAGACGATTCAGAAGACATGGAGTTGGGGCAGGCCGAGACGGGAAGACACGAACAGGACAAGCAAGAGCTGGACGAGTCAGGAGCGGTCTCGGACTCGGTGTTCGGGTCCATGGTGTCGGAAGCACCAGTGGCGGGACCGTCCGGGGAAACGCCGCGACTCCAGTCGTTGAGGACGCAAGTCATCCAACAGGTCTTGCAGGGACACTTTCCGGTAACAGCGCGGGCCGTGCGAGACTGGGAGGCGGAGGAAGCAATACCGGTGCAGCTGGAGTGGCCTCCCAGACAGGTGCGGGAAATGACGGCCAAAGCAAGAGCGATGGCTTCAGCGTCATTGGCATTCTTAATGGCGCTGGAAGCGGGCAGCGAGCCGCAGTCGTTCGACGAGGCAATGGCACAGTTCCCGACGGCAGCGCTGGGACCGTTTACCCGGGACTTACCAGGAGTCGACAGGTTGATCAACGAACATAATCAGACCGTCCAGCTGGCTCAGACTTTAGTGTTGTACAAAAACGAGGCACAGTTAGACGACTTGTTACAGACGACGAAGGAGGTAGAGCAGCAGAGAGGAATAGTGGACCAACTTCTCAAGCTCCCGGCCAGGGAGGAGAGGCTGCCTTTACTGGCCCGACGTCAGGAGGAAGGCTGAAAAGCTGCGAAGAATAGGAAAAGGTGTATGCTGCTCGGAGTCCTGCACGGAAAGTAGCGTGACGGAACCAGCGCGGAGAATGGTGCGTCGCGAGTTCGGGTGAGGAGGGATTACGGGGCGTTGGCTCCTCACCCATAATGTCAAACCCCCAGGGAGAGGACCGGGCCGAGGTGGAGGTACCTGAGCCACACAGGAGTCCGAAGCCCGGATAAAAACCTTCCTGGAGACCGCTGGACGAGCCCGAACTTTGCTTTAAAAACATCGGGAACGGACTGGCGGGCTTGAATGTTCTCATTGAAGTATTCTTACCAAAACAAACCCGGGAGTTTCTTCATGAGAATCTTTTTCTTGCGGAGTTGAACGAAACCGCATATGTTAGGAGGTGTTGATCGTAATCAACATGCTGGAAGGATCCACGCGCGGAACGAACTTACCAAGCCTTCGGGGCGATACGGAATGGGAGGAGGCGCTCGGAGGAAAATATGTAGCCGTTCCATTTCTTCCCAATAATCATCAGGGACCCCGTTGCGTTGGTTGGGACCAAGCAGGTTGGATGGGACCGTCCGGTCGCGGAAATTGGAAAAGTAACGGGCCGGGCGGCCCAGGAAACGAGAAAAGATGGTAATAGGACGTCGGAGCGAGAGTCACTCGGCCGGGGGGTCGGACGGACACCCGGCACCCGTCCGGGTGACCAAGAGGAGCAAGGATTAACGAGGAGGAGGGATTGGAGAAAGGAACTCAGAACGAATGAATAGTGTTGTGCAATTGTTGAGTCAACGGTCGTGCCGGGGTAAATAGGGTACCGGTGGACCGGAGACTCGCTGCTGGAGGAAAGGCTGGCGCGGGCCAAGACTGGAGCTCTTCTCCCGTGCTGCCTTGAGGGATCCGGAGGCGAGAGGAACGACCTCTGTCCTCTAGCGGCACCTAAAAAATGAACTTTCTATGGCTCGTCTGGACTTCTTCGGGCTTCGGTCATCTTGATCTTGGATGGATCGCCCAGAGTGTTGGACTGGATGGGCCTGGATTCATCGTTGCCACCACCTTCTGTGTTTCCTTGTCTTCTGCCTCTTACCGCACATGGAGTGGAACTTCTCCACCTGAATGCTAGTTTTGGCGTGCCGAGACCGGTGCAGCGAGTCGCGTGATGACTGCGGAGAGCTGTGGACGTCTCCCAAGGGACCGGGGTGCGAGCAGGGACGGTTGTTAGAAGGCCCTCGCTCGTGCCCCATTAATAATAAGCAACAGAACGAAGTTAATAGACTCATAAAATACTACTCTACATAAATATCTTACCTACAGAAAAACCATAACTGTTTCCATGTCGTACTTCCTGAGGTCTTCTCCCCTATGGACAGAACAAAATAGTCTTTAAATCATCTCAGGGGATGGTGCGTGAGTACGGTGGCTCCGGATGCCTCGGCAGGCGAACGAGGCGGTCTGCAAAGAACAATGGAAGCGATCCTTCCTCCCTGCCTTGGAGTTTTGATGTCAGATGAGTTCTTCTCTAGATCCAGTCACCTGAATCTGGCCAAGATTGGGTCCGTTCCGGGTCTCAAAGGTGGACGTTGGATGCAGGTCCGAGCTTCACTTCTCCATCTTCTCTTTCTACAACTTCTCTTTCTCCTTCTAAAAATATTCTCAACTTACCTACAAATCGTCGTACTCAGGAGCAGCCCAGGGACGACTCAGAACTGTTATCCCGGCGCGTGTCAAGGCGTTCGAGTGGTTTCATGTAAATGGGCATGGTACGGATGACGACTGTGGCCTTACCCCAGAATCAAACCAGACCGAATTTTGAAATTATCTTTGCTGCGGATTTTGGTGGTACTACCTTCTGAAGAAAATCGTCAATGAGCATGGTCCCTCGGGAGGAAGAAAAATTTAGTAAGCGACACGGGGCCCGAGAGCCCGGGAAACGAACGAGGGCCCGAGTGCCCAAAGTAGGAATACTCTTCTTAAAATCATCTCATCTATGGAAGGAAGGAGCCTCCCTCTCGCCCCCAAGAAGGGTTATCTTCCTACCGTTGGACACGGGGGGGAGGGATGAGAGGCGTCGGCTCCTGTCATCAAAGAAACCCGTCATCAAAAGAAAATTGTCTTCTCATCCCCAAAGAATCTGGCCTCCGTTCCGGTTATTGTTGTGCCACTTGGGCCCGGAATGGTGGCAGGATACCCTATAAACTACATTGAACTCCTTCTCAAATATCTTCCTTTGCCTCTGAAGTCTTTGAGTGTGTCGGCGTGGTCGAGGGCCGATCGTCTCCTACACTGGTGCTGGTGCTGGGTTAACCACGAGGCCATATGTCACAAGGACATTCCGACATGGCCGGCGACTGCAAAGTCAAACTTCGTTCCTGCACGGAAAACGGACACCTCATCAACAAGTAATAATTCCAGTCTTCATACATCCTAACTCCATCCAGTGTTTCATTACTAATGGTAGCACGAACTTCACGGCTCCATCTTCTGAAACTTCCTCTTGAAACTTTGACGGTTGAACTAAGTTCCTCTCCACATCCATTGCCACTTCTTCTTTGGACCGGTGGGTACCTCGTCCTCTGGCTCGAACATGTTGTCTTTGCCAGACGGGAAAAGTCACTGGGAGGCTCCGAAAGCGGAGGTGCGACAGAGGACACGAAGTCTAAAGAACATTCCTTTCTACAAAAACTTCAGTCTTTCTACAAACGAAACAAACCTCATCCTCAAATCATCATCACCTCAAGAATGCAGAGAAGAGTGGTAAGCGGGAGGACGAAGGGTCACGACCGACCCTTGCCTCCGGGCAGGAGAATCACGACCGATTCTCTGCCCGAAAACGAAAAGGAACGTCTGGACGACAAAAAACGGACAAAGGTCGAGAGGACTAAGGGTCACGACCGACCCTTGCCTCTGGGTAGGAGAATCACGACCGATTCTCTACCCGAATTAGGGAGAACGTCTGGACAACGGGAAAAAAAGACAAAAACGGGGGCGTTGCGGGTCACGACCGACCCATGGCCCCGGGCGGGAGGACCACGACCGGTTCCTCTGCCCTAACGAGGGTAAGACGAGGAGAGACGAGCAGGGCTAAGTACATAGAGCCCTGAGGAGAGGAGCGGGGGCGACGGGGTCACGACCGATCCCTAGTCCCGAGTGGGAAAGCCACGACTGGCTCGCTCATTCTAAAGGACAAAGGTGGAATACGGGTCACGATAGACCCAGGATAAGAACTATGACGAAGAAATATGTGTATAATAAGAGACTAAAATGAAGAACGAAGAACGAAGAATGAAGAAGATAAGAATTAGCCGGATAGGCCCCGGGGGCCCTCCGAAGTAGACCGGAGAGGACAGAGGGTGACACCTCCTCCTCTACCAATAAGGAGCGTAGGATTGATAGTTGAAAAATGTTTCTGGTTCTAAAGTATGTCCTGTTGTCGTTGTATAGACTGGTATGAACTGCTTTAAAAATTTTGTAAGACGTGTTTTCCCACCTTTCAAGAAGGTGTGGGAGGGTGTGATGAATGCCTATTCATCCAAATATGTAAAGAGACCAAAATAAGAAAAGTATGGTAATATGACAAAAAGTATATATGTTAATAAAAGGAACGAAAGTGTAAAGGAACGAAGGCCCGAAACTGGCCCAGATGGGGTCCCGGAAACGTAGGCACGGAACGACACGAAGGCCCGAAACGCGGAACGGGGACCCAGAGTCCGCGGGAACGACGGCGCGACTGGCTCAGCCCCACGCTACCAAACAATAGGCGACCGTCGGCCCGACGACCCCGCGGACCGGAATCCGGGGTGGACCGCCCTATCGAGGTGAACACCGGCCTTGGAGATAGAGCGAGACGAACCGCGGCTCCCCCTTACCCCTACCATATTTTCCCTCCCCCGCAGTCCTCCGTCTGACACCGAGCACCGATTCCCGACCGATTCGCTCAGCCCCCCCTCGTGCGCAAGGCACGACTCTAAAAACATCACATCTCGGTTCTTTGCCCGGATTCTCCGTCCGCCCGAGACCCGAAACAATTCCCACGTTCCTCTGCTATAGGAATCGGCAACCCCGACCTATCAGAGAACGTCACACTATCAAGTTTTGAAATGTTTTCATAATTACTTGAATCTATTACAAAATCCACATAGTCAAATACTTTTTTTTCTATAACTCATCTATTTATTTTTTCTTGTTTAGCATCAGTTACACAATTTTCTTTACCAAGCCAGCGTCTGTTTTCAAAACCAACAACTTTTATCTATTTAGATTTATGATAATTAGTTGCAGTCAAACTATAAAACAGTCTCGTCTCCCCGTTCACTCAGTGACAGTTAGAATATCGGGGTTACAAAATTATCTTAGAGTTGATTATAAAAAACAGACCCAATAATGAAGATGAAATGATAATGAAATGATATGATGAGTACAGTTTTTTAGTGACAAAATGTTATACCTAAGGTCTAAGTATGTATAGTGTTGCACCTCGTAATGGCATCATAGATATACATCAGTGTAGCAAGTCAGTATAGCAATGAATTTCAGCCAGTTCTTTAAATTTTACATAGTCCCGTTCTCCTCTCAAAGATAACAGATATTTGGATTTTTTCATGGTTGAGTTTCACACTTATGATCATATGTTCCGGTTGTTGTCTATATATCATTAGAGATTATTGATTGTTAAAAACATCTTATCTTAACTTTGGTGAGACGTGAGAAATACAGATACAATTCTCCTAGTGTGAAACGCACTCTATGGGTGAGTTTCACACTAGGACAATCATAAATACGTTTCTTACATCTTAAAGTTTAAGATAATACGTTTTAAAAAACAGTAATCTTAAATCTATTGTTAACAACAGGAATATACGATCATGATTCAGAAATACAACCTTGAAAAAGTCAAAATATCTTAATTAAAAATACAATCTTAGAGTTATGACCAATGTGAAACACCTCTTTAGTCATTGCATTATAACTGCATTTCCTGTACCTTTGCAATTCAGCTCAAAGTCGTCAAACTTGTCTTCACTTTGTTAAGGAAGGCACTTACCATGAAGCTGCTAATGCCATATGTCACAACGCAAATGGATCCCTGGCACGGATGATGAATGAGAATGACTATCAACGACTTCGACATATAGTTTCAATTGCACGGTTTGTGACACCCCTTAATGCAGATGTCATCTTTCCAATTTAAGAAACAGCTTTGTCGCCTGTTACTTTGTTTTGAATTTCTATGTTTATTTCAAGAACCATGTGGCAAATTTAAGAATTGGCTAAGTTGCCGTGCCGAATTTATAATTAGGTGTCTGCATGCATACATCTTGGCATCAAACCATTAGGGGAGTTTCATGGTTTCATAACTTATCTTTAACCCTTTCCACACGCCACCAACATTTCATTTCTGTTTTAAAAGACTGCCAAGGTACTCTAGTAAATAGCCTCAAAATACGCCACATATAGCACACATGAGCCTATCTAGGCCTTATATAAGCTCCTTACGACATATAAAAAATTATTTTCAACCTTCCTATTGTTAGGTATGCTATATTATGGATGTTTTCAGCGTTTTGGAACAGCAACTGGTATTTTTCCTTAATATGTAGCTTTAAATTCACTATTTTTGGATTCATTGAAAAGATGCCTCAATGCATCTGGCGTGTTTTCGCTGGCGATGCCTCAATGCATCTGGCGTGTTTTCGCTGGTGATGCCTCAAAGCATCTGGAGGGTGGAAAGGGTTAAGATATCACAGTACATTTATGACACCCTGTTTCTGAGGCAGTGTTATAACCTGCTTGATTGATCATAAGTCCTTATGACACTGGTTCAACAGTGACTTCTTTGCAGGGTGAATATTTCATGAGAATACTATACTTTTTTACTTTATTCAAGATCCTTGTTACCCACACACACAATAGATAGATGTTTAAGTAGAACAGAATTCTCTGTGGCCTAGTGGTCAAGATGTTAGACTTATCTGGGAAAGGTCAGAGGTTCAAATCCCGAAAGTGACTTCAATCTTTTCTTTAGCATATCTTTCCTTAACCACATTAGAATACTTTTTAAAATATCTTGGCCATTTGTGGCATATAGAACATAGCACTTTTATATCATTATTACAGGTAGCTCTGCTGCTTTGTTTATGGCTGTTATCTTCATAAATATGCTGCAAAATGAATTCATAATTGGTAGATCCATGTTCATAAATGGAGTACCTACTGGGAATTGAACCTGGGCCTTTGGCACAGAAGGCAGACACCTTACCACCATGCTATCTTGACAAGTGTAGAAATTGGATGGTGAGCATGCACCTGTTTCACTCACAGGTGGAGCCAATGTGTATCACATAAATAAGTATACAAGTTAAAGTAGAATTAAGAGGTCAAGGTTATGTCAATATGTCTTTTTCACAAATATCTCTCTTATAAACGAAGCTTAAATGTCACTTGTAAGAGAATGTACAAGACACCAAAAGAACTAATACAAGTGAAAATTTCAGATAAATCTATACAATAAATAATGAGAAAATGAGGAGAGAAATTTTGAGGTGCGAGCAACCAAGCATACAGAAAGGTTAGGTGTGTACAGGTCATCATAAGTTGCCTTTGAGAAATTCATTATGAAAGTCACCAACATGAATGAAAGCAAACTTAATTAATTCTTATTTAGATCAAAAATACATTAGGACCTTTAAAGTACTATTTCCAAAGACTGAATAATGTAGAAGGAATATAAATGTGCAGAATTAGACTAAAAGAAATAAATATTGTAAGCATATATCATAAAAATAAGCTGTAAAAAAATTGGTAAAGTGTAAAATTGTTGAAGATATGACACACCATGGAACCCCCCTATTCTATCCCAACCAAGTTAAGACGTCAAAGAAATGTTCTGCACCCAGACTTTGTAGTCAGTCTGTTACTTACTAAGATAGTATGTAACAATTACAAGTTATAAGAACATTCTGATTAGGTTGAAGAAGGTTTTAATAACCAGAACATTTAAATGACATTGCAGTGCAACATCAAAACAGTACATTGAGGCAACATTATTGGGAGCCATCCTAATACCATGACAAGAACCAAATCAGAACCAAAATAATGGATCATTGCTGTAAAGTTACATGCTTGGCTGGGTAGAATCAGATCACTCTCTGTCTTGTTGGTAATCTTGGCCCTAACTGGTAGTAAATCTGCAGATTAATGAAGCAAGCATTAAGACCATGTCGCCACAGTAACATTCTAACCTTAATTAAATCACTTGAATTTAATGGCTTGTAATGGCCAATGATCTTAATTAACTATTCAAGCTAACCCCATGTATCAGATGAAATATTTAGTCTCTGATTATGATTTAGGTGGATCTGATTAAGGTTTGACCAATCCAAAATATCTGTTGCAAAACGTCCAAGGGTATATGTGCCGGGGGGTAAGAGAGTGGTCGTATGGTCCAGAGGCTATACTAGTCCCATGGGTTGTACATGAGGATGAACCCTGAAGGTTCTTCTAAATTCTATCGACCAAACATTGTTTTAAAAAAAACTGAAATATTTGGAAATACTGAAAACCAAGAGCAGTATGCACGGCCTGTCAATACACACTTCCCTCTATACACAAGCTTGTTGGCTGCGCAGAATGTTAAAAACTATAGAAACCTGATAATACTGTCAACAGAATAGGAGATATAGATCTACTTGTAATTTTCTTGGTTCCTTTTCTTTTCTCTATTAAATTGAAAAAAAAGTCTTACAGAAAGACTTTCCATTAAGTTAGTACAGAACTACCGAACTGTGTGTGTAATTAATACATACTATTATCAACCTTCTCTCTTTCGTAACCCTAGCCTAGACAAAGTTTTTTTGGATGCTTCTGATGCTAAGGAAGAACAGCTATTGAGATTTTCGGATGGGTCTCTTGTTGAGTGGATGGACCACCATGACCAAGACCTGTCAATTCCTTACAACACTGATTACAACTACCAGGGTATCTATCGTAATGGGAGATGGTACTTTTTGAAAGATGAAAGGAGACCATACATTTGCGAAACTCCTAAAGGTAAGCGAAAATACAGTCTGAAATAAAGCCCATCCTAGTTTATACCAACAATAAACTTTACTATGAAACATTATCAAAATTGCTTCTGTACTTATTCACTGAAGAGAGTTCCACAATACAAATTAACCAAAGCAATTTGCTTGACAGATTGCACCTAAAGTTTCTAATGTGTCCATACATTTTGGGCTTTTCCCCATAGAAACCATTGGTAAAGCCTGTCAGTTGAACCCATATTGTTCATCCCTATTTTGTCCCAAAATACAGTATCATGCCCCCCCCCCTCCACCTGCACTGCAAAAAGAGGGGGAAATGTCGCACATGTATGCATTAATGCATGCCATTTTAGTACTTAACCTTTATGTTGACACCCCCCTTTTGAAAATCCTGTATCCGCCCCTGATATCATGGAAATATGGGGAAAGTAAGGTAGTGCAATTATTCATTGTAGATGTAGAGTGTGCAGAGGAACCACCAGATCTGGCGCATGCTACCAAGCTTATGGTGGACAACTCAACACGTGTCACCTATATTTGTGAGAGCGGTTATAGCTTCAGTGACTCAACAACAGTAAAAACCTACGATTGTGAATGTGCCAGTTTGGCTAATCTTGAACCTTGTAGAGGTAAGATCCACATTATACTCCTTTATTCCTAAGATTACCATTCAATGATTTTTTCTGGTAATGAACCAGCGAAGAATTTAACGTTGCAAAAAATTCTAATAACATTGCAGGACCTCCCAGAACATTATTAGACCTTTGGAACATGACCATTACATTACCCACTTGGCTTGCTAGTGAGCAATACATAAGTTGTCTGTGGTCTGTTCCACAATGAATTTTCGTAACAACATTAGCTTTAAGATAACTTTAAGATCGTTTTTGTAACAGCAATAGGTTTCATAACAACAACACTTTTATATCTCTGGTTTTAATGGATGAAATCAAATTCTGTAAATTGATTATATGAAGGGAGGAAAATAGAAAAAAAATCAGTAGAAGTTACAGCTCAATGAACACATTCAAAATAACTGGGTTTTTTTAATTCTCAAAATGATTGCTGTTACGATAAAAGTAACAACGAAAGGTTTTGTTGTCTAATTGATTTTCATTGTTACAAAGCCTAAGCAATTGCACTTATCGCCAATTCAATATGATAAAGGGACACTCACCAAACAGGCCTTCGTGATTTTATAGCAACAGCATCACCACAGTCAATTTTAACTTACAGGAACCTAGACTTGTGTGCTTAGTTTTAAACTCTTTACTAAAAGGTCCAAGGCGAATATGCTTCATGGAATCAGCCGTTAAGCTGAATTTCTATGAAACCATAAAATTCTGTGAGCTGAATGGAGGACATCTGGCCAAACTCCTTAGCTATGAGGAGATACTACAAGCAGTCACAGGGTGAGTATGAAACAAGACTATTGATGTTGATTTATCAGAAATACATATTTTGGGGACATTTTATACTGAGCCCTTTTTACCTGCCTTTTTGCAATTTTAACTACTAATACCCCTTTCACACTTAGCACGGGGAGCGAAGTGAAGCGACTTCAAACGAAGCAAACCGCATCGGCACAATGGGCTTTCCAGAATATGGCCCTTTCACACTGCCAAGTCCAGCCAGTTCCCCATGGAAGAATTCGTATGATAACATGTTGGATTCGTATGAATTCTAGAATTCGGTTCTGAAGTGCATTGATGCGCATTTTAGAATGCTGTCCCTTTCAGACAAGACCCAAGAACCATAGTGAAGCGATTTGATGTGCATTACCAGCTTGTGTCTGAAAGGGGTATAAGATACTACGTTTCAGTTATGACAAACTGTTTTTCAAACAGAGTTGTATCATGAACATCCTATGCTAGCACTTACTACAGACATATTCAATGTAGGTTAACCTTGACCTGAGAGACATGCTAACCCTTATGCCAGAGAAAATCAGCTGCATTGATAGGCGTATCCACTTAATTTAGGTTTCATGTTACCCCACCACCATTAGACATTTATGCCATCTACCTTTAGCTATATAGTGTAGAATGAAAGAACTAAAAAAATCTTGCAGTCCACCTTTTTTTAAGACACTACAACTGCTAATCTAGCCTGAAATGGCAATGCTTTGCCACTTACTACAGAAAACAAAGAATTTATGAGACTTTTTTAAACTTCATTCTTACCATGGTTACATGTTATAAATTTTGACAAATAATTGGTATTCAATATTGCTTTACACCATTCAAAGTTCAAATTAAATTTCACACTCCAACAGTAAGAATGCAATGTTATTATGACATTGCAGCAATTTTCTGTTGATGGCACCCAGAATTGTCTTTAGAAGTAACATTGCAATGCTACACTATGATGTCATTGCTTCTGGTTATATTCCTTCATGTAAGGGTAACATTATTATTGCATTCTGTATAAGTAAGGTATTAAATTCACTAAGATGTAATGTATAAACATCGTTTTAGTGAGTCTGAACCTACCCTAAAAAAGTGTAACTGGAATTCTTTCAAGTAACTGACAAAAAAAGCATTGTCGCAGAACACGCCCTTTACGTCGCTGCTTGCCCGATCCCTTCCCAATATGAAGATTACAAAACTGACCAGGCAGTTATTGAATATATGGAATTTATCTTCATATAATGATTTTCTTTTCCTTGCCAGACTAAAAGCCGGCAGCCCATTTATATCTGCAAATGATTTTGAGGAAGATGGCGTTTTCAGGTTAGAAATACAATTACTTCATGGATCTGGAATTTAATTTGAGAACACTGTCCATACAAGCTGACTTGATTGTCATATAATTCTGAAAATTCAGTTGTAAAGTCCCAATGACCATTTTTCTGTTATATGGAGCTGCGAAAAGAAATCTCATGAATGAGAAAATAATCCCTAAGAAGACACAGCTAGTGATTATGCCCAGCGAAATTGGATAAACATCACTCATACTAAAAGAGAACCTCCTCTGCTCAGGTTTTTGTTGATTATCTCCCCCCCCCCCCCCCCCCCCACCTTTTAATTTTATTTTTAGAGGGGTGGGGGAGGGATGGTGTAGTTGGTCGAGTGCTTGCCTCGCGTGCGGGCGCACCGCTCTCGAGCCTGGGCCTGGGCCTGTTAAGGCGGTGATCCACGTTGCGACAAATATGGAACCGACAATGGACCGACATGAAAATCGGTCCGAAATCGGTTGAAAAAAGTTGTCGGTTCGATGTCGGTTCAGAATCGGTTGGAAATCGGTACGTGGATCATGTCAGCCGATTTTTTTTCTGACCGATTTCTGAACCGACAAAAAAGATAGAAATTTTTTGGAAAAGTTTTCAACCGATTTCCAACCGATTTTGGACCGACAAATTATTAAACGTGTTTAATAATTTTGGACCGATTTCAAACCGACGGGTGACCGATTGACTGACCGACAAGCTTTTTGTCGGTCTTCCAAGTGTTTATCGCAACATGGATCATGATAAATCGGGTTAATTTCGAACCGATATATTGTACCAAACCGACAAATATCTCTCAACCAATCAGATTGCAGCTACAAGTCACATGACTGTTTGTTGTCCGTACGCAACCAGCATGGGTCGGAAAGGAAAGTATGTTTGGCCTTCGGAAAAAGAGAACGAATTAATCGGACACTATGAATCAAATACCGCCTTATATAATACCAACGACAGTGACTACCATCTACCCAACATCCGCGAAAAGATTATTCGGGAAATAAGCAAAGAAATCGGTGTCGACTGTAAGTACCTCTATTATCGCCCATCATTGTTATTGATATACTATAGAATTTAGATGTGTCGGCCCATCCTACATGTATTTTGAACCTGTTTCAGCCGATTTATTTGCTTGATCATCATTATGTAGCCAATATAGTTAATCTAATTTGTCGTATTACATATATTTTTTACAGATGCTTTGTGCGATAGTCATCTTAAAAGCTTGAGGACGCAGTACGGGAAATTCCGGAATGAACTCCTGCATCGTAAGAGTGGATCTTCACCTCCACCACCCTTGAAAGGCAGAAAGAAGGTGTTGATGGACAGCCTGGCGTTCTTATCTCCATATATGAAACAACGCGAAAGCAAGTCCACCCTAGAAGAGATCAAACCCAACCAGAAGTCTACCTCAAAGAAAAAAAAAACCAAGCGATAATCGCTACGAGGAAAACCAAAGGTAAAAAAATAAATGTAATGATGAATATGAAATAAAGAATATGAGATATTTAAAAGTTATATTAATATATGACATACTTAAAATAACCAATAAGATATATGAATTGTTTTCAAAATTAAAATAAATGAAATCATAAATATAGTGGAAATGTAGGTAAACCGATTAACTTATTGAAATCGTTCCTAAATCGGCTGGTGTCATTTTTTTATTATTCAAGTAATATTTCTAAACATAGATTATTATGTTATATTACAACATAGTTTAGTAATTAATGAACTGAATGATTAAAAAATGATCTTTTTATTGAGTGTACAAAGCATATAATTTTTTTTTTTTTTCAGCTTTCCGACAGTGAACCTGACCCCCCAGCCGACGAGGAGGAAACACAAGCCGATGAAGAATCGGAGGCTGCCGCAAGCGACACATGCCCGTCTCCATCCCAACCGACAGCAACAGGTGGGGATGATCCACCTTCGCAAGATATAACCGACGATGACGACTGTGAATACAAAGTTCAACCAGAAGAACTCGATACCGATGAGGAGGAATATGAAACAACTGAAGAGGACGATAAAGAATGTGAGATCAACCTTCAAAATTCGCAAAAACTAGACCAAAGTCAAGAAAGTCAAGAACTTTTTCAATGTAGCGGTCAAAGTGAAAGCAGTTCTGTATCCAATGACCCAGTATTAATATCAAACCGATCTTCACAAGTTGTCAATGAATCAGATAAGACGGGAAGCGACGATTCCTTCTCTCAGAGTATTTTAGTCAAACAAAAACCAAAAAGTGATCTCGATGTGTATTACGAAGATTTGAGAGACATTAACGAGGGACCCGAAACCGAACTCACCACCACCGAAAAAATAATGACAACGTTAATGACGTCGGTCATTTCGCCTCTTCCGGACACCAATCTAACCGATCTAGAAGTGTTTGGGCGCGACAAATCACAAGAGTTAAGTGAAGGAAATGGTTCAAAAAGTGAAAGTCACAAATCGGTTTGTACATCGGAGGAGAATCGGTCTGACCCTAAACCTGGGATTTCCAACAACAACGAAACAGACGAGGACAAAATAACCAAAGTCGCGAAAAGAAAGAACAGTTTAGAAGGATCTTCTAAGTTAGATGATGAACTAAAGGTCAAACGCCAGAGACGGAGCGGAAACATATCCTATGAAAACCAGAAAAAAATCGATGCCGAGAAAAAAACAAAGAAGGAAGACCAAGCGACACAACCATCATCGTCTTCTGGTGTGCTACAGAAACCGGTACTGCCTCAATATCCGGCAAACAATCCAGAAGAGATAATCTTACTAAACACACAGTTAGATACTCCGGATGAGTCGCCCAAAAGAAAATCAATTTTGAAAAAGCAACAAAACATCGAGGATGACGGAAAAAAGAAACAAAAGTCCACATTGAAAGTAAAAATAACTCCGCCACGTTCAAAAAAACCAAGTGAATCGGCTGGGAAAGTGAAAAAAGTCGTCCCAGTAAAAAAAAAAAAAATACATGATAGTCAAACTCCATCCTCTTCCGACACATCTGGAGGACCATCAGGTGACAGTGCTTTGAAGAAAGTATTAGGTAATACGAAAACAACACCAAAGCCTGTGGTCCTAGACGACGAAGAGGATGACAGCCAACCGACGTTTGTACATCCCAAACGCAAGCTCCCACCACCGGTTAAAATACATCCCCCTGGAGCCCCTATACCCAAGAAAGATGTCAAAGGAGGAAAGAAATCGGCTGCCGCAGAAAAGAAAAAACCATCTCAACGTCAAGTTCCAGACACCAAGGACGAAGAAGATGCCTTGGAGGTAGCCGAGATTAATCGGAATAAGATTTTCCAACAAATGGCTGATGCAATATCATTTGGGGCCATGCAAAACGTTAATAAACAACCAGCTCAACATCCCTCCAATCCTCAATTACCTCCAGCGAAACAAGATATTCTGTGCGACGAGTCAGAAGAGGCAACATGGTGTCGGCTATTACTTATAAAAGTTCGTCGGATGGGAAATGTAAGACAGAGGGACGACTTCATGTCTTATGTAACCGATTTGGCCAACGACGTCATCAGAGAAGAATGGGAAAGACCAGATCGTACTAATCAAGGAGTTGGTTTGAAAATGCCAAAAAATATCCTACCTCTTGCAGCGAACATTCATGAACTTCCAATCGAGAACATGGAGATAGCACCAACGAAAACCATTGTCCAAAAGTCCATTAAAAATGTGGAAAAATCGGCCGAGAAGGAACCATTACCTAAAGCTTCAAAAGCGTCGGCTACCACAGTGTCAACCGATAAATCGACCTCAGCTACACCTGCAGCAGACACCGAGATTCAAGCCTTAAATCGCACTGATCATGATGTAAATGTGGCACAAAGCTCAGGTGTAAACCCTGATAGAGGATTTAATCCAAACTTAGGAAACATCGTCAACCAGGTCGCGGACAATGTGTACCAGCGTTTTAGATCCGAAAATCAATCACCGGGTGTAATGCCGTACAGAAATGTAATGATGCGACAGCCACATGCCATGGGTCTAAACCCACAAAGCGATCCGTCGTTCCATCAAGTGCCTCTCACCTCAATGCCCGACAACATGTCGTTAAGGGAGTGGTTGGGAGGATCACCTATATCAAACATGAGACCAGCACCACCAACTGGAATTTTTCCACACGCTGGCCGATTCACTAACTACAACATGGGTCAACCGAATGTCGGAAACCCACAAAACATGAGTCAACACGACAATCAACAGTCTCATATATAAAGTATTGAAAGAAAGACACCATTTTGTGTTCATCTTAAACTTTTTGTAATAATATTCTTCTTTATATTAGAAAATTCTAAAAATTATGATTGAGACTTAAAAAAAACAAAAGTATTTGACAAGGAATAACCGGTACTTGGTTAGAGATGTTTTATTTGTTGTTTCTTGCTAAAGTAATGTTTAAGTTAAGAAGATGGTTCTATATAGCCGATTATCGTACGACAAGATTTCGATATTTCATCGGTTACATCAAACAAATTGTGTTGCGACACGGAAACGATTTCTATATTATGTCGTTTCATTTTTTTTTTTTTCTAGTTTACTTTAAGTGTTTGTTTCTGAAGAGGACATTTAACTTCTGTAGATGGCATAATCTTGCCATGGGACCGATCCAGCGTTGCTCACGAAGTACTCTTTGAGTGTGTGTCGAATCGCTTTGTGATATTTTGCTGCATTGCGGATTGAACACTTGACCACAGGCTGTAGAGGTGGATCTTTCCTCCACTCTCCTGGTTGGATCTCGTAGTTGCAGTCTTCGTGGTCCACTGTACCTGGACACATGTAGGCCTTTCCACAACGACGTCGGAGCATGTTGTGTAAAGCAGCTGCTGCGAGTACAACATAGATGATATTATCTGGATCCATGTTAATTTTTGTGTGGAAAACCCTGAATCGGTTGGCTAAGATGCCAAAGGCATTTTCCGACACCCGACGAGCTCTGCTCAAACGATAGTTAAACACTCGCTCGTCGTGCTCCATATTCCGCCTGGAGTATGGTTTCATCAGGTTTCGACCGAGAGGGAACGCATCGTCGGCTACGATGACCATCGGCGTGGACTCATCCGATCCAGGTAGATTCTGGCCTATCGGAACACCAGCTTTGTCGTCTCTGATTTTTATTCCAAGCGAACAATCGCGCCATACCCCTCCGTCTGCTACTCGGCCTTCTGTGCCGATATCGATGTACAGAAACTCGTAGTTAGCGTTCACTAAGGCCATCATAACTACTGAGAATTGGTGTTTGTAGTTATAGTACGTTGATCCTGTATTTGGTGGAGTGATAACTGTGATGTGCTTGCCGTCCAAAGCCCCCAAACAGTTTGGAAAATTCCATCGACAGTTAAATTCGTCCGCAACCTGTTGCCACTCCCAAGGTTCTCGGGGTGTCTGTAAAAAAAAAAAAATTATGTAAAAAATTCGAACGAACCGATTCATATACGATTCAGGTCCGATTTTACAGAACCAAACCGATTTATATGATCTTGGACATTTAGTAATTTTTGATTTAAATATGTGTAATAAGATGTGCACTGGATCATAATTTTAAGATATATCTCAAATGTGAATATCGGTCGATTAGTACGTTAAATAGGTTTAAGTTTAGATGGTTAAACAAATATTTGTATTTGTTTTGTAATACGATAGTTTACTTACCATCATGTATTCATCCTTAAGGACCTCGAAAATGGACCAGCACACATATGGGATG
Source organism: Lepidonotus clava (assembly GCA_936440205.1). Classification (NCBI taxonomy): domain Eukaryota; kingdom Metazoa; phylum Annelida; class Polychaeta; order Phyllodocida; family Polynoidae; genus Lepidonotus; species Lepidonotus clava. Next base: position 7,019,769 of record OW387141.1, read on the forward strand.
AACCGACCAATCGACTGTCTGCTCAGACGGTATTGCAGCATCAGTTCTGATTGATTGTGTCCTGAAAAACAATAACAATTTGAATTTATTTGTATTTGAGAAAGAAAGGTTATGATTCAGCTTAAACAAATGTTTATTGGTATCAGGAATATCACTTTGATAATTATGTCATTATTTGCTATATATTTTTAAGATCGACCAAAATCGGTTGGAAAAGAAGTATGTTTATTTATCAAAATAAAGATTGTTTATTTTATTTGTGCTTCTTTTGTCTTTATAATTATTTTAATATATACATACCACTTGCAAGAAATCGTAGTGTAGCAGCCAGCTTCTCAGCAGATGAATGAGCTTTTCGCATAGATGTGTTCTGTTTCTCAATCAGAGGCGACACCAACTCCAAAAGATACATGTAGGTTTCTTCATCCATTCGTAGAAGTCGTTTGAACAGAGCTTTGTCATCATCCTAATCAAATAAAATGAACAAATATAAATAATAATAATAAAGCTAATTCCATTAGTATATCGAAAAGTTTAATGTTACAAAAAGAAAAATATATCAACAATGTACATATCAGTAATCAAATATAAATTATAATAATGTAGACAAATTTGTGTCGGATGCATATGGAAAACATAAACATACTCACAAGCGATAACTCCAACTGCAATTTGTAGAACGTATTGCATTCGGGTTTACTTTTCTTCTGAAGGAAAGGAGATACCCAGAATTGGTGGACACGTTTTGGCTTTTTCACATTTCTTTTTTTACGTCCGACATAGTAGATACTATCGTCTGCTATCAGACTGGCAACAGCTGCAACCCACATCGGATCCATGTTGGCTACCTCGATTTCGATTATTTGGGGCTGCACGTTTGGACAAAAAAATGTCGGTCAAGGTCACAGGGGTTCACGTGGATCATGTACTCAAACCGATAATAAACCGATTCTCAACCGATTTCCAACCCGACATCTTTAATTACTTAACCGATTTCGGACCGACAAAAAAGTGTCGGTTCAGAAATCGGTTCGGTCACTAATTTTTTTGTCGGTTTAAAAAAAATCGCAACGTGGATCACCAGCTTTACACCACCTCACCTTGCTACCGTTTCCACCACCATAGATACAATCATTGACCTGACAGTCAAAAACTGGAGCTGGTCTCGATATATCTGAAAAATTGCTGAGTAGACCTTAAACTCCAACACTACCACCACCACACTCCCCCTTTTTTTAAAAAGCTGGATCTGCCAGTGCACCCCCCCCCCTTCCATACAAAAAAGCAAATAATGAAAAGTAGTTCTGAGAAAAGAAAATCGGGTTTCATGGACAATTAATAAGTAAGAGTAGGAACATTTGATTTTCTTCACGAAAAGAAAATATCTAGTGCTAGACTATAGTAAATAGATGTGAGATATAAACGCTTAGAGAATAGTATCGACTTAGATATAAAAACATTTAATTATCCCATTTAATTCCATGCTTACGGCCCTGTTTTTTCCATGGTAATAGCTCTAGACTAGTCACAGTGACTTTTTTCTTTTTTTCTGTTTTTTCATTGAACAATAATCTTTTTATCTAATGAAACAAATCATTGGAAGGATATTTCAAAATCACATCAGACAGCCAGATTTACATTTAACCAAATTGGACATTCGAGAATCCATACTGTTAACAGGAATTACACTGGAGGAGACTGCTATAATTTCAAAATATCCTGATTGTACCGATATTTTAACTATTTGATCAAATTTTATTAATGAATCGACACTGTTGTCCAACACCCATGTTGTCAAATTTGGTGTATCTACAGTTCTATATTTTCATTTCAAATAAGAAAGGGTGGGCCTGGAAGCACTATCCAATATCCAGAACCTCTTCACTATGAAATATACTAACCATGGAGGACTATGGAGGAGAGTGACCACTGTGGCCTGTTTCACAATGGGTTCGTAACAACGAAAATAATTTTTTTGAAAAAAATTGATATTTTCGTAACAAGGATGGTTTATACACATTGTTTTTCTATATGTGACCCGTTTTGGCGAATCAGGTCGGAAGTCGCAACGAGTCGGATGTCGGCTGTTACTACTCATTTTAAAGCTAAGAATCTGAATTTTCTGATGGGATAGGTCTCTAAAAATGGACCAAGTGCGACATCCGACTCAATTCGCCAAAACGGGTCACATATTTAGAATGCAGCCAGAGAGCTGTAACTTTTACTGATTTGTCCTTAATTTTTTTCCTTTTTACATCAATTTACAGAATTCAATTTCATTCATTAGAACCAGAGATTTTACTATGTTTGTAAAATCGTAACAAAGATATCTTTAACAAAGATATCTTTGTTTGATCCTAATAATGAAACTCTATTGTGCAACGGGCCACTGATCCCTGAAAATCTGTCAAAACTGCACATGCTTGAGGTGGATATTTCCCTTCTTGTTCACACATTACTAGTACACCCTGGTAGACCATTATAATTATACCTTGTAACATTTTACTCTATTATTAGCTTTGAAGTTCTTACTCCCTCTTGGAACATTACAGAAAATATGGGACCCTTTCAAATAAAATCAAGGCAATATGCAGGGAGGCCAGGGGAGAGGGGGGCCCTGCTCTGGGACACTGTGTGGTACTGTGGCCCGTTGCACAATAGAATTTCGTTGTTAGGATCAAACAAAGATATCTTTGTTAAAGATATCTTTGTTACGATTTTACAAACATAGCAAAATCTCTGGTTCTATTGAATGAAATTGAATTCTGTAAATTGATGGACAAATCAGTAAAAGTTACAGCTCTCTGGCTGCATTCTAAATATAGAAAAACAATGTGTATAAACCATCCTTGTTACGAAATTTTTTTTTTTTTTCAAAAAAATTATTTTCGTTGATACGAACCCATTGTGCAACGAGCCACTGGTCAACTGACACATGACCCTGTAGTACCAGTGGCTCTGTACGTCCCCCTGGAGGAGGGTAGAGACATGAATACAGTCAGTATATATGCAAGGTGCATGCGCTAACTGTTGAGTGCCTTGATCTTTTAAGAGGGGTATATGATGGAAGCTATAGATGAAACACAGTAGTGTGTTCAGAGAATTTATGGTAATAGTCATATAGCCATTTACGGTAATGCAATCAATGTATCATGAACAATCACAATGATCTGAAGCCTGACACTGGGTAGCGCCTCCCCTATCTATGAGGCCGTATTACTGTAACATAACATATAAGGTATGAACTCTTTTTATAACATGAGCTGTACATAAGTGATTTCCATTGCCATGCGTGTTATCATGTGTGCTCCCGACCCCTCCCTGTAACGTCCCCTTTTATTAATAAACACTTCTACAGAGATCCAGATCATCTCCCGGCCTCAACCTTTTAACAACACAACGAAAGTCACCTGTCGTCTGTAATGTCCAGCAAGGGGATGTGGACCTACATTATCACCAAGGGTGGGACAACTACAATAGACCTCTTTCTCTGTGTCACCACTGTAGGATCCTTAGCCCCTGGGTTAAAGCCTTTAATGTTCCCATAGTATCACAGCCCCATCATGGTACTGTGGGACACCAATTTTTTGTATATAAATGTATCTGCTTTGTCTCAAATGTAAGTGTTAAACCGTACTTCTGGAGGCACTTGTTGTATATGAAATATGCAAATTGAGCCTAAATAAGTATATGATTTACCATGTTCATCTTCATCAAGCAGGCAGGAATTCACTAAAGCATATTTATATCTTGTATCTCAGATGGTACGATGGAACTCTCGTAACATGGTACAAGTGGTACAACACATTTCAACGTTCTGGGATGCACGCACTCACAGTATAGTATGTACCTTATTTCTGATCAAACTAATTATGTAGAACTCTGCAATATCCAGATCTAGAAGCATAGGAAAAATGTAATACACATAATGATTATGGGGGTGTTTTACACTCAGCCATATTTGCAATCTCAAGTGTTCCATTTGTGACTATATTTGTGACTATATATGCTCTATAACAAGAGTCGCATCTAGTACATTTTATCTTAGCACTGATCATAATGTGTTATACATGATTTGAAAGCTCAATTTCTTCTCTATTTAATGATATAGGTACAGTTGTGATGCATTTTGATTAACAAATTTAATAAAATAAGCAAATATAATGTTTGTTGTCAAAGACAGCCATGCCATTCACACTCCTATCTCTGGAGTCTATCCTTAACTACTTACTAAAGAGAAAGAATTGACACTTGTTCATCTTCAATCTTAATAGGATTGCATATATGGGAGATATTCAGAGTTGGTCTACTTTTTTCAATGTGTTATTCAGGAATGAAAACTATTTGATATTTCATTCTATTCATGGATTTTATCATCCACATGGCCGACGAGCAGTAGGTATAAGGATTTCCCATACGGCCATCCTGTACCTACCGCTCGTCGGGTCCGAAAAAGTAGTTCCGGTATGATCCAAAAATATGTATTTCGATGGCAAATCTTTAATATTGGATGAAAAATTCTGGAATTCAAACTTAGAAGATCTAAAATATCAAAGAAAATTACGGCATAATCAAAAATATTTGATGATTTTTTTTCTTGAGGGCATATATGAATAAGGGTCCCTTCTCTGCGGAAAGAATGAGTTCTTTGTGTTTTTTTTCATTATTTTGAAGTTATTTGCCTTTTGCTTGGGTGATGAAAAATAGAAAACCCTTAGGGGCCATACTCAGGTTGCCATACGGCCCTACGGCCCTACAGCAGCCGTGACGGCCCAAGGGCGAAGACCGCGGGCCGTCACGGCCGCTGTAGGGCCGTAGGGCAACCCTCTGACGGCTCCCTGGGTCTTCTAATATTAGTACAGACTCTATTTTTTGACAGTCATTTGTGCCCATGAGCAATAGTACACTTAACATCTTGAAAGGGGTATCTTATCTATTACACTGAAAAGATATGATGTTAGAAATTTTAAAAAAACTTGTCCAGAAACGCAAGTTTCGTAAATATTGATTTAAGATCCTCTCTCAATTCATAATTACAATTTGGCCACTGTGAAATGCTACATAGGCTTGGTCTCCCACTCTAACACATTTCATTCTGGCATTATTTAACCAAAATATTAATGTCATGTTTTTGTATTAACTTTTGTTCATTAAAAACCAGGATTTAACAATGAATGAAAATCAGCAGTTATTTATTTTGGGACAATGCAATAGTTATTTGTATCTCGATATGATATCTATTGTGTATAACCTGGAAAATTGTTAGTAAACTTGCTTTTATTTGTGAATGTTGGTATTCAACTGGAAGACAACTCCATGATTATCTTATTGTAATGAGGTGAAGCATCTTGGTATCTAGCCAGAAAGTCTAAAATAATTTACAATTTACAATTTCAGCAGGAACCACAAATCATGGTTACATGCATATCAAAATCAATCTAACTACTTTATCTGTGAAAAAGAACTACGTAAGTACTTACAATGATCAATGTCGTGCATGTGTGTCTTCCACAGTGTGCAATCTATATAGCCATTTAGCAATCTAAATTTTTGGGGCCAGGAAGGTACATTACAAGTAACAGATAGGTCATATTTATAAGGCATTTACAAAACCTTTACAAGAGTCTTTCAGGTGACCTTAAAGGTTTTGGAAAGGTCACCTTTACAAGATCTCACTGTGACCTTTAAGGTACATTAATAGCCCCATTAAATTCAAAGGTCATGTGCAGCGTTTGATTCTGTATTGTGCTGTTAATGTTCTTCCATAAAGTGTTTGAATGTAGAAAACTATCAACTAGACTTTGCAAGGTTTAACAGGTGAAGATCAAGCATTTTGTAAATGGGGAATATACTGTATAACAAAAATGCAAAAATAACGCAAAATAACAAATTTTGACAGTATTGTGTCTCTTAGCAAATCATTTAGAAATTGTTTTACTGTACATGTGTGTAATCATAATCTTAATTTGGCCATTTTGGTCAATAAATATTAGTAATGAGAAACTGAGATTTTACTCTGTTGTCACAGGATTGCCTCATTTCATTTGGTATGATGATCCCCTGGAACCCCTTCATTGATTTTGAAAGGGGAGCCAACTTGAAATATCAACACAACCATGATGGGGGCCAGGAATCCAAAATGGCAGTCTTTCAATGAAATATTATTATATATTAGCTTCTGAAATGCCTAGAAACACAATGTTAGTGTCACAATTGGGAGATTAGAGGACAGGGAATCCAATTATTTGCTTTTGGAATCTATATGTACACAATTCCAAGATGGCCAATAGATTTGGTTAAATACCCTGATTTTTAAATGCTAAAAACATGAAAAAGTCTGTCAATATTTCTTTATATTTCAAAGTGGCTCCCCTTCTTGATTTGATAGTTATGCCTCAGAGGTGCCTCATACCAAGTTAGGGTGCTTTTATCTGCTCTGTAACAAAAAGGTTGTTAACAGACCCAGCTAGTATAGAGATTTTTCTGTGAGAACTATGTTTAGCACAGTATAAACAGTTGATCGATGGTACATGCTAATTCTGCTTTTTTAACTGTTCTATTCAAAGGTTAAGGATAATAACACCTTTGGAGTTAATTGTCTCAATTTGGAGTGTACTTGATCTTAAAACTGCTGTTGTTTTGCTTTTTGACCTCTTATGTTCATGTTTATTTGACAGTATGTTGAATAACAAGGCAAACCTTAGTTGGGCCTCTTAGTACCATCCACAGTTTTTAAGTGTACTATGATAAGAAGACATGAATATGGAGTATGAGGTCTGTGGCCCATTGCACAATGATTTTGTTAACAACAAAAATCAATTAAACAATGACATTTTTTGTTGTTACTTTTATCGTAACAACAATCGTATTGACACAATTGTTTTCTATATTTAGAATGCCCTCAAAGAGCTGTAATTTTTACTGACTTTTTTCTATTCTTTTCCCTTGGTATATTAATTTACAGAATTCAATTTAATTCATTAGGAACAGGGTTTTGACTAATTTCGTAACAAGGAAAATTTTGCTGTTAGCAAATATTCCTTATGTTATCGTTAAGTTTATCATAACAACGAAATTCATTGTGTAATGTGCCACAGATATATTTACTGCTTGGTCCATTGGACCGCAGCCCATAAGCCAAGGGGTGAATATATATCTGACCAAATATGACATAAACGTGTCTTCTTAATTTCATGTGATGGCTAAAAACATGAAAGATTAACAACTTCTTGAAGAAAATGGCAATGTGGAGGTGCCGCCAGCGATTACAGCAGAGCTTTTTGTTTACTAATGCCGCGTCCCCACTTTGGCGACCAACGACGGCAACTAACGTTAGTCGCCGGACGATTAAGGAAAATGTACGTCATAGGGCGACTAACTAAGTCGCCGATGAAAATAAAAGTTAATCGCCACGTTGGGACGCTCTTGTAATTAATCGCCGGACGACGAGACAAGACATTAGTTGGTCGCCGGGCGATTAACTTTTCACTGGCAGTCATAGAAAGATATTTAACATGTCAAATATTTTGCTCCAAACCCACGGCGACTAGTGGTTTGGTCGCCAGACATCACGGCGCCAGTGTGGAGTTGGTCGCCGAGATACTAAGTACCTTAGTCGACCGGCGACCAAGGAAACCTAATCGTTCAAGTGGGGACCAGGCTTTAAACTCAATGTGGATTAGTTAATACAGGTCACATGATCCACTTTTTATAAAAAAAATTCTCCACAGGTAAATATAAACCAAGCTACATATTTACCTCATGAGTTGCAATAAGTATTTCATTGGAAACAGCAATATACATACCACTGCACTACTTAGCCATTACCTAATATACCCGTTACCCGCAGCTGTGAAAGAGAAGGTTTGGTTCCAGTACATGTGCTTAAAGCCTGAGGCTAGATCGTGGCAGCCCAGAACAAAATTCTCAGTTAATTTTGGTGGCTTGGATGGGACTACCATGAATCAGCAGAAGTTCCTTTTTTTTGTTGCAAAGTAGTAAGTAATAAAACAGTTAGCTCCTTTCAACAAATTTGTATCAATGCACATTATAACATCATGAAACCTTTCTTTTACAGCAAAGCCAAGTTGTGCAGTTCCCCAGAGTGAAAGGATGTTTCAAAATTTCACGACTCAGTCTGACTGTGAATCAAACAACTACTGCTGGCAGATTCCAACACCTCCTGACGCTGACATTCCCCACTGTTTTGATCCTATAATCACTGGTAAATTGACTAAAGGAAAGCTACTGTGAATCCTGAGCTACCATAAGTTGCATTCCTACTTCGGCATGAAGGTTGACAAAAATGATCCCAAGAATATTTAAAGAAACAGATTTATTCGAATGAATCCAAAAGACTGTCCAGAAAGTTAATATATTAATGAAGTAAAACCCTTAGAAAAACATACAAAACCATAAATCATCAAATACAAAAAAAAAGCTTATCCAGGATATATCATGTGTACATAGAGAAGCATTTGAATGATGATGAGGAAGAAAGGGCCAACTACATGTAACCTTTGATTTTCCATTTTATGTCATTTCTATTTTCCAAATAGAGCCAATACCAACTGATGAAGATTTGTGTGCCTCACCACCAGCTGTAGCCCGTGCCTCTTTCACAAAGACAGCCACTGGGGTGAAATACACATGTGATGAGGGAATTGGATTTAGTTATGGATTTAAATATGGAGGAACGACAAGGGAATACACATGTGATTGTGTCGGCTTGGCAGCCCTACAACCCTGCGTTGGTAAGAATGCAATAAAACTGTTGTCAGCTCATAATGAAGGAAATGATTAGTAAATAAAAAATGTCCTGCAAGTGGTAAGTTTGTTAAAGTAAAAGGATTTTTGGCTTCACAAAAAATCATATTGAGGCAACAAACATATTTTCTAAATTTACCTGATAGGTCAGCCTGGACTACATCCTCAGAACTATTTGCATAATTATGCTGTAAACGTTAAGTACATTAATAGCACTTTTACTATCATATTCTTTTGGATTTTCCAAAGATTTTTACACAAGTCTATTTTTTGTCTGCTTCCTTATTTTTTTACTACACTCAATTACATGAATTGATCTTCCATATAGGTTGAAATGAAAGTGTACAGCTGTATGAGGTACCTAGATTAATTATCCAGGTCAAGATAAACATACATATAACATAGAATATTTTTCTATACATGATTATCCTTGAAAATGGGAACTTGTCGTATTGTGGTTTTATCACTGTTTGCAATAATTGCAATTATTGACTGTCGGAAACATTGTGTTGGTTCTGTTTCCGGAAACCCCTTACGGTCTATTAGAATCACACTCTCCAAACCACCCCTTGTTAAACCGTAAAATGTAAATCTGACGTAAAACGTAAATCAACGTAAAATGTAAAGTAAATCAACATAAAATGTAAATTCAACTAAAATGTAAATCATGTTAACCTTTAATGTTAATATGAAAGCACATAAAATGTAACAAATCAACCTAAAATGTAAATGGAATACAGCAACATCAAATGTAATTCTGATAGCTTTAGGGGTATACAGCAGCTAAGGCACGCATTATTTTTTTGAAATCGTGCCCCCATTCGACCTATATCCACCCTTATGTGGGCCTATACTTTAAACAACCATTTTTCGATAATGCTTCTACATTTTCCCAAGGAGATGAAAACCCTCGGAAAACCAACAATTCATGAATGCAAACTGTGGGGTTTACAGAGCATGGAAAGAAGTATTATCAGCTATATTTCAGCTTCAATATAAATCATTCATGACTATAATCAATTGGAATATTATTTTACAGCATTATTTACTGTCTCCGAAAGTAGAGACCTGAAATTGGGTGATGTCTGGAGCTCAATATGTACATTTTACTTTAGTGACTGTTTTTACATTTTTACATTTTAAGGCAGGTTTTGAAATTACGTTTTAGGGCAATATGATTTACATTTTACGTCAGAATTACATTTTACATCAATTTTATTTACATTTTACGTCCAGTTACATTTTGCGTCAGATTTACATTTTACAGTCTAACACCCCTTCCATACCCAACCTGTCCCCAGACAAAACGTACGAATATTGATGAGCCCACATGACCCCAATAGACCAATCAGGAGTGCTGTGTTAAGAGTAGACTACCCCTGTCCCCCCTTTTCATGGTTGCCTTCTAAGGAGGAAGGATCATACGTATTCAACGTTTTGCAGTTGATATTGTCACACATGATTTTACTAATTTTATTTGATTAAATATGATAAATTTGCCTATGTCATGTGAGAAAAGGCTTCAAATTGAATATGCAACTTTATTTTCATGGAACCAATGGAATAGGAAGACAACGGACAGACATTTGTCTCATAGAAGCAAGCATGAAAACAACCCAGGCCAGTGCACACAAGATTTGTACCAAATATGGTGGAAGATTGCCCATTCTGTATGACTATCACGAGCAAGTGAAACTTTTTGCTAACTCGTAAGTATGGAATAAAAATAGTTATTACATCAATATCGTATACAATTTTGTCATAAAAAATAATTGATGACAGCACCAACATCATTCTAAATGTTCACAAACAATGCTGAACTGCGCCTTATTTTTTAGCGTTGTTGATTCTATATTGGCCGCAATATAATTTGGTAAAATCACTGGTTTAATCGTCTGGTGATTCTGCCGATTCAGACGTAACATGCACATTCTGATACACCATACTAACAGGCAACAACAGTAAAATGCAATCACCTTGCAAGGTCAAAATTGCACAGTTTTAACGGCCTCTAGAATGGATAAGAACATGGATATTTTCTTGGTCTCTTTATGTACAAACAAATGCATAACTTGGATATTAGGAATTTAAGAAATGTCAGGACAAGAGCCCATGATGCACCTTTATTTTTGACATCTAAACCAAATTGTGAGCTCTATAAGATAAATGTCTTTTATAAAGGTAGTATTACTTGGAACAATTTACCGACGAGGATAAGGAACATGGATGGCTATAAAACTTTTAAATACCATTTACGTAAATATTTGTTAACTTAAAACTTTGTGATTTGAATTTTGTTCTACTTGTATTTCCTTTTCAATTTGCTTTCTGTTTATATCAAAACTGAGTTAATATTATTGATGACACTTGCATAGATGTATTTTATCATGTAATCGGTTATAACTTTATTGTTATCAACACAGCTTGTAATTTGTCTTTGTTGTATTCAATATTCTGTTTAATGATTACGTACCTTTAACATTTGATGTATATAGTTTGATTTATTTAAAATTAATTTGCCTTACTATAGTTCATAATTGACTGTAATTTATTGGACTTCGAAAAGGCTGGTATATTGATGTAAACTAGCATTAAGTTGCTAATTCAATATTATCAGGATAAATAAAATGAATTTTTAAAAAAACAAAAACAGGGGTGCTGATCAAAAGACATTTTCTATTTCTGATGATGGTTATCTTAAGATGAAGAAAATTCTGCCCCAAAAAGATCCACGAGAAGTCTTGGACATGGAGGTTTCTTGAAAAATCATACTAAAATCATTCCCATATTGTACTTATTCACATTTGATACTATCTAAAATGTGTTAGAAGCACCTTGGAACAGTTTATTGTTTGAAAAAAATGAAAACAATAACCACGACATTTTGTGGACACTAAAAACTCATGAGAGAATTCTTGTGGATGTTCTTTGTTTCGGATCCCTGGTTTCTGAGTTTGGTAAATTATGTTGTTTGATAAATCCAATTGACAATTTTGACCAAGTCGGCAATTCGTTTTAAAAATGCATATTTCAATATTACATTCTAGTTGGTGGTCACAAGTGGCACACAAATTGGCTGGTTTCTTTTGTTAATAATAAGCAGATTTGGGCACCGACCTAGCCTAATGGGTACACTGTTAAAACAGGTGTTTAGAACCTAAACACTTTCCTAAACACTTTTTTGCATCCAGTTTTGGAACACTGTAGGCTATACCCTAAACATGTTTAGAATTCTTGGTGGTTAGTGTTTTGTGTTTAGAAATGAGTTATGTTTAGGTGTTTACCCTTGAAACTTTACTTAGAGCACCATTAGCTTATATTTATTAAAACAGTTCTTGTCTAGTTTGCACTATTTCTTCTTTGTGGTTTTATGCGTTTATAGTCTAAGCTTATCTAATCCAACACATGTTCAAAAGTTACAAGCATTTAGGTTTTAAACACTACTGATTCCTTGTGTTTATATTCTACACATATCTAATCCATACATGTTTAGAAGTTACAAGTGTTTAGGTTTTAAATATATGAGATTTCTTGTGTTTAGATTCTAAATATGTTTAGCCCCTTAACATGTTTAAATTCTTAACGTCATATTTTCAGTGCATGGGGCTTCAGGTTGAAATTGTATTATCTAAATCTGTGTCCCCACTCGGGTGACTTACGGCGGCGATTAGTGCTTTTCCCCGACAACCAAGGACAAAATATGTGTCACCGGGTGACTAACTAGTCGCCGGGCTACTAAAGCATTAATCCCCATGTTGAGATGCTCTTGCTATTAATCTGTTGGCAACTATATAGAGGCCACTTTAGTTTGTCACCGAACAACTAACTAAGCATCCGTGGCTATGGGGAATTATTAAACATGTCAAATATTTTGCTAGAAAATGACAGTGACTAGTGGTATAGTCGCTAGACATCACAGCGCCAGTCTGAACTTGATTGCCAGGTTTCTGACCACCTTAGTCACCCGGCAACCAAGAAAAAGTGGGGTCCAGGCTGTGCTATCATTAAAAAGCAGGTTCTAGTCATACCAGTGACAGGACACTTACCCCCCGGACACTTATCCCCCGGACACTTACCCCCCAGACACTTACCCCTCTGGACACTTACCCCCCTGAATCTTACTCCCCTGACACATACCCCCCGGACACTTACCCCCTGGACCCTTTACCCCTAGGACACTTACCCCCTAGGACACTTACCCACCAACCTTGGAAACTCAATCAAATGATGTTTTGACACTTCCACATCCACTAACTGTTGAGTAGGGACGAGTTAGTCTTCTATTAGAAGAGAGGGATATCTAATTAGTTTGCTATCCATTAGAAAGACTTAGTTCTTATCACATGATTTCCTCTACATTATAAGCCAAGCTTATTGGGTAAGTGTCCTAGGGGGTAAGTGTCCTAGGGGGTTAAGTGTCCAGGGGGTAAGTGTCCAGGGGGTAAGTGTCATAGGGGGTAAGTGTCCAGGGGGTAAGTGTCCAGGGGTAAGTGTCCGGGGATGAGTGTCCGGGGGGTGAGTGTCCAGGGGGTAAGTGTCCTAAGGGGTATGTGTCCTAGGGGGTAAGTGTCCTGGGGGTAAGTGTCCAGGGGTAAGTGTCTGGGGGTGAGTTTCCAGGGGGTAAGTGTCCAGGGGGAGTGTCCAGGGGAGTAAGTGTCTGGGGGGTGAGTGTCCGGGGGATGAGTGTCCAGGGGGTAAGTGTCCTAAGGGGTATGTGTCCTAGGGGGTAAGTGTCCTAGGGGTAAGTGTCCAGGGGTAAGTGTCCGGGGGTGAGTTTCCAGGGGGTAAGTGTCTGGGGGTGAGTTTCCAGGGGGTAAGTGTGTGGGGGAGTGTCCAGGGGGGTAAGTGTCCTGGGGGTAAGTGTCCAGGGGTAAGTGTCTGGGGGTGAGTTTCCAGGGGGTAAGTGTCCCGGGGGGAGTGTCCAGGGAGGTAAGTGTCTGGGGGGTGAGTGTCCGGGGGGTGAGTGTCCTGGGGGTATATGTCCTAGAACTGCCATACCACTACTCTATTACAGGGTTGGTGAAACCCTGTGGCTAGCAGCTTCTGATAAGGATATGGAGCAGGTGTGGACCTGGAGAGCTGATGACTTCATGGCATACCAAAGATTCGATAACCCCTATGTACCATACAATGAGACCCGCAATGGTCTTATAGCAGACAGAAAAATTGGAAAGTGGATTGACGTCTCCGATCTTGAAGAACATGGATTTGTTTGTGAATCTGATCCAGGTTTGTCAAACATGTTATCAAATATTCAGGCCCGTATACAGGTTCTGCTGGGGGGCTGGGTCAGGTAGGCCAATGCCGCATCCCCACAGCGTGACGAGTTGCTCTTCGTTGTCAACAACTCTAGCTGTAAATCATCAATGACAAGCTGTAACTCATCTTTGCAACTTCGTCGTTGACGATTTAACAACTAATAGTCGATAATTTAGAGCTAGTCATCGGCAAAATATCGGAAATGTCCAATTTTTTCATGGAGATCTAGTATAAGTGGAATTTTCAGATATAGTTTCAGTAATTTCAATCTAAAAAAGAGGGTAGCAAGTTCCCCTAAGTGGAACTTTTCAACACGTTTCGAGTGATTCTACAATGAAATTTAAAAGAAAGGTGCAACAAGAAATAGCTTTAATCATCCTCATGACAAATCATTTATGATTAGCATCAAAATGATACATTTTCCAATGCATGAGTTACTGATTTATTGAAAGCAAATGCTTAATTAAAGTAAGTAAGTGCAAAATGTCCACTGTAGGAGGGGGCTGGCACACCACTCCCGCCATCCCCCTGTATACAGGCCTGTAATATAATAATACACATGATAATTAAGGTGTTATTCAGTTATTTTCATGTATGACATATTAAGGCCAAAGTTAATTATCACATAAATATTCTGCTTTATCATAATTGATGGTGTGATTTTAAGTTGTGGTTGAAGTATTGGTAATTGGCATTAGCTCTAAAATCGGCCGATTCTGCCCTTAGAATCGGCCGATTTTAACAGCAACTCAGATCAAACCTGCACATTGCAATATACTACACTAACAGGGGATGATAAGAATTGGCCGATTCTGGCCGTTTCCTGTTTTCCGTCGCCGGTAAAATCGCCTTGTGGGTATGGGGCTTAATAGTCACAAAGAAAACAAAAATATAAATGGTTGTATTTTGTCTAATATTCTACAATAATTTTACGTCACAGCTTTTGTTTTACAAAGTTATTATTATTGAAAATTTGTGTCATTTGCATTTAGCTAAAGAAACAAAAACTGGGACCTAGGTTGAGCTATAAAAGAATAAGAAGGAACCCATTTAACAAGTACAGAGTGTTAAACACATGAGATCTGCCTGAAATTCTTTTGATATCTGAATCTTTGTCATATAATAGTCATGAATTCGATAAGAAACTAATATAATGCCGGTCACTTCAGTGTTATCGTTAATTTTCCATTCATCTTATAGACTTGTGAAGATGTGGTCACGTGATCAGCACATGGTGATCATGACCACGTGGCTGTGAAAAAATGTAAACTCTCAAATTCTAAGGGGAGAGGATTGTTCATTATGATTGATTGACTTTGTTTTAGTAAGATGTAGCACATATATTTGATACCTACTGTTCAAGAATTGAAAATTATTTTGAACTTCATCTGCACTACATCTATATTCGAAATATTGAAAATAAAAATGACCAACTCATGTAAAACTACTGATCTATAATGGTACATTCTCTCTATTATAGTTTGCATGAAAGGACACATTGTAGGAGTTATACAAACTAGTGTTATTAAAAGTGTCGAGCTTTCGACAGGCCTAGGGCATAACCAATATCATAATTAATAACTAAAGAATTCATTCAAGATTTTTATTTTACAATTTTCTTGAATTGATTTTTAATTATCTTTAAGATCCTAGCTGCTCAACTGCTACACCTCAACTCAGGAATGCAGTGCGGGTACAAATGACATCAACTGAAGTGACATACAGATGCTTTGATGGCTACTCATTTTTTGATGGGTCAATTGAAAAAACCTTCCGTTGTCAATGCTATGGCCTTTTTGGGTTGGTGAGGTGCATTCGTGAGTACATCCCTTTACCTTCTGTGATTCTTTGCAATTCATTTAATGCGGTAGTTTCCCGAGCAAGAATATGACATTATATGATGTTGCAGCAATGTCCTGTTTAGTTCTCCTTATGTTATTTTGATGGCACCCACAAATTTCTTTAGAACCTAATGTTGCGACATTACATTATAACGTTATTGATATTCTTGTTAAGTTCTTTCATGTTATATCAAAGTTATTATAACATTATTTATTAGTAAGGTCTAAACTTCACTAAAATATGATATTATTATAACATTCTATCTTAGTAAGTCTCCACTTTACCTAAAATAGCGTAACTTTTATGTTAAAATTGGAAAGTAATAGATTGACCAAAAAGGGATGGTCACAGAACGTGCTTGTTAAGTCACTGCTTGCCTGGGTTACAACTCTTAGCACAGTCCAGATTCTAGCTTTATACTAATGCTGTAAGTAATAAAATGTTGAATATCAAAACATCATAAGCTATTCAATTTGCATGTTAGGAGTATGATTATTTAAAGGCATTGATGAAATCCACATGATATCGATAAAAAAACATGATACCAAAACAGCTTACCTGAATATCTAAGAGCCTCATTAAAGGAAACCTTCCACATAAGTATAGGAACATAATTATGGGACATCAAAAAACTTGCATTTAATTTCATTTTTTAAGGGAAATCCCCAAATTTGTGACGTCACACGGTGAGTAATTGGGGAATCCCATGTACCAATCAAAGGGATTCCCCCACTGTCATAAATGAATAGAATGAAAATTGAAGTTGGGCAAAAGATATTTTTATTTAGGCCCTTACAGGCTATTATTATTTGTAGTTTTTACTACTCTAAGTATATTCAATAACCTGGGATTGCCAATTCATTTTGTAGGGGAATTCCCCTTATTATGACGTAGCAAGGACAGAACTGAGAACCAGAAATTTAGAGAATTCCCAAATTTAGTTTTCTTTCCTGACTGATTCTCTGATAACTTGATATTTTGCCGACTTTTGGTTTATTACATTTTTAGAATACATAACTGAAGTGAAACACACAAAAATTGGAGACTTACAAATTTATGTGCAAGGAACCCTTTAAGATAGCTCCATCTTTGTTTTATTCTAGTAATGTGTAAAGTGTGTACTTTTTGTCTTAAATTACCTTTAGGTAAATCTATGACACAGCTAATTATATATTCAAGAAGCTATTTATTCACAGTTATTTTTATTGTTCTGGAAGGACTGTACTATCTCATACATCTTGAAGTAGAATTAAGTGAGGTAAGATTCATTGTGTTGAAATATTTGTCTTCTTTTTTCAGCACGAACTATTCATGTGTCCTCATACACTACTACATCTGAGGAGGCGGCCAGGACTTGCTACAATCTTGGTGGCACCTTGGGAAAAGTAGACAATCTCCAAACCAGCAATACAATCATCAAAATGCTGTATGCCAATTACTACCAAACATTCAAGTGTTTGATACTATATTCCATAACCAGCAATTAGCTCAAGATTTCAAAAAGGTTTTCTATTTGGAAAAAGAAACATACAAAAGGGGTAGAATAATTTTTTAAATAAAATATTTTCATTGTTAATCTTGTGTAGTCTCCTTCATCACTACAGGAAAATCAAAGAGCCCTGCCCATCCACACCAATGCATTTCCCCAGTTACAATCTATTGTTTTTCAATTATTCTATGACAGAAATTATTGGAAATCTTAAATCCATACATAGCTAATACTGTCTTTTGTAATATCATCAGTGCCAAATGGAAAATAGATTCAGCATGGATATCAAATTCATCGTCGTATGATTCAAACTTTGGTGGGGGGACGTGTGTGACCTTGAAGGACACCGGCGAATGGTACGACATAGGCTGCGGAGAAGAGCATTACTTCGCCTGTCAATTTCCTGATGGTAACTAGGCATTTGCTTTCAGTAAATCAGTAGCTTATGCATTGAAAAATTTATCATTTTGATGTAATCATAAATGATTTGTCATGAGGATATCGATGATTAAAGCTATTTCTTGTATAGAAAATAATTACTTTGAAAAAATCATTGTTATATGCACTAAAAAATGTGGATGTTAATTGTAAAGATATTTGTAATGCTCATGTGGGATGGTAAGAATTTTATTTTCTGATTCTTATTGTTATAGATGCACCTGTATATCCAAAGACTTTGAAGGCAGCTTTATCTTGTTGGAGCATTAACAGTCTGCTCTTGGAGGTGCCAGGTAAGTAATGGGAATGAGACTGATAACTATTTATTAGTGCTATATAATGTTGCATAGATTGTTATTTTACTTGAATGTAGTTGCATTATCATCTACCTACATGGAAGATCATTAAAAACGAATGTGGTTCAATTAAAAATATCAATTAAGTCCAGTTCCTAAGCTATATTTCTGGCCATATACCTTAAAAATAAAATTCAACAAAATTACAAATCTTACTTCCACAATGACAACAATTTCAAGTGACTGTAGAAGTACTTTCTTTTTCATAGAACATCGTGGTTCAACATTTTGCCCGAGATCACTCATGTACTTCACCAGTGAAGTTGCTCTTACTTGGGACCTGGCGAGTGAGACGTGCATCGAGGCAGGTGGAACATTGGCCAGAGCTGTTTCTAATGAAGAGGCTAATCTGCTCCAAGCATTCATGTGAGAATTATATTTATATAACTGTGTCCATATTACTGAATTTAAATTCTTTAGAAGTGTACACTCAACATTATTGGTGGATTTGTTGTTATACCTTGTCATCATGTTATACCTTGTCATCATGTGACCCTAGCTGCTTGTGTGTAATTTTGCTATTCCGATAATAGCTACCTGGAAACATACTTTTCATTTTTGTCCTTGTATTTTTAAGCAGGACGCATAGAGAAAAGATAAATCAAATAACATGTATGATAATAACAAGTGAGAGATAATAGCTAGATTACCTTTTTTATCAACCCCCCCCCCCCAAAAAAAAAAAAAAAAAGAAAGAAAGAAAGAAAGAAAGAAAAAGAAAGAAAAAGGAAAAAAAGAAAAAGAAAAAAAAAGAAAAAAAGAAGTACCTGAAAGTTAAGACATTAAGAACATGGTTAAACTCAAAACCTTTCATTGCAAAAAAAATGGGTTCATTTAGTTTAACTTTTAATTCATGAATGCCAACAAACATTCTTTTTATCCCAGGAAAAGACATCATATAGGTACAGCTTGGATAGATGGTAAACGAAACCTGGCTGCAATGATATGGTTAAGTGGTAAAGAGGTCAGTCCACCTAGCATTATAAAAATGACACTAAATGCGGCTGAACAGCAAACCGCATGTCTGCAGATGGAGGGCTACAATTGGAATGATAACGATTGTGAGACAATTCAACGATTTGTTTGTGAAAAATCTGATGGTAAAGTAATTCCCATTGAATTTGTGAAATTTTGTTTACAAAGCAAAAATCCCTGCCTTAAATAGAATTGAAGGGCTAACTGTGACAAAACTGAATGTTATTGGAGTTTTTTTAAATCTTATATATGTTTGTATTGTTTTTTGATGAATCATGTGAATATGTTACAATTGGAACCATTGCTCTCCCAAAGACCTTGGTGAGTTAAGTTCCAGGCATCTGAATATTTTGGCAATATTTGTTTGTAACTAAAATCATATCTAATGGTTATGATCAATAATTTGGTTTGGAACCCTGAACACAACTGTCTTTTCTGTTGACCTTCAACACATGTGTGTAAACACCTGGATACCAAACGTCCTCCTAATCCACCTTGATAATCCCAATACTATATCCTAAGCATAATTTCACCTATCCCTCTAACTAAAGTTAGGTTTATGTTAATAAAATAATTTTTCCAGTTGACGGTTGGGATTCACGTGATGTGTGTTTCTGGATGGAAGACAGTAGTGTGTCTTGGTCAGCAGCCAGCTCACACTGTCTGCAACATGGGGCAGA
This sequence comes from Lepidonotus clava, assembly GCA_936440205.1. Classification (NCBI taxonomy): domain Eukaryota; kingdom Metazoa; phylum Annelida; class Polychaeta; order Phyllodocida; family Polynoidae; genus Lepidonotus; species Lepidonotus clava. The sequence continues at coordinate 7,039,574 of OW387141.1, forward strand.
ACTTGCCTCTTTAGATGACAGTCGTGACCTCTCTGATGTCATGGACAGGAGGTAATATTCTTTTAAGCCTTAGATCAGGGATGTCGTCCCAAAAGCTTTGACGAATATTCGTGATAATAAAAGAGGCCTTCATGAACCTAGGGTATGTCCAGAAAACATTTACGAACCTTCCAGATCATTAACGAATCTTATTGAACATGGACAATAAGGTATAAAATATGATATCATTATATTATAGAGCAGACTATTATAATGAAATGAAATAGTTTGGGAATGGGGGGGAAATGGTAAAAAAAGAGAAACTGCAAGATTCGTGACCATGAATCTTTCACAAACCCAAAATTTGGAATGGTGACTTATAAAGCATTTGAGATTCGGAAATTTTTTATGGAAATTTTTATGAAATTCTTTTTTCACTCCCCCCCCCCCTCCAGCTGCTTGAGAAGAGCTAACAAAGTGTTATCTTTTGGGGAAATGGGAACGTTACCTAGGGAGATACAGGATCTCAGAAAGGAAGGGGTTAGCTAAAATCACGCGCATTCGTGTGCATGAACTCGACATATTTTCCATTTTGGCAAATCCCCACCAAAATGGGGAAGGGGGTCAGGATCCCCTGGATCCACCCTGGATCCGCCCCTGGTAACATGCATTAGATTATGTCATAGTGTGGGCTTACCTTTCAGCGGTGGTTCCACAGGGGTCTAGGGGGTTCTGACACCCCTTATGGTGGGGACTTTTTCTCGACAATAATATTGTGAGCATGTTTGCAACTGCAGAGTATTTTTAGTACTTAGCCTCTTTGCAGACCCCCTTTCTTTTCAAAATCCTGTATCTGCCCCTAGAGGGGGTTGCATAACTTTAACTGATGTATAACGGATTTCTAACAAAGACCAACTGTTGCAAAGAGAATAACGGAGACCAAGGCATTGTAGAATCCGTTAAGAAATTTCCGCTTGGGGTGGGCTTTAGCGGATATTCTGCTGTTAATTTCCGCTAATATCATAGGGTAAATAAAATATATTCTTTAACAGATCTGTTATTTAGAATAATGATATATGCAACCCTGTGCAGTCCATTCGCTGTGGCTCAACGCAGAGTCCCGAACGAAAATTCAAGTGGAACAGTTACTCCCCCTGCCTTTGGTATTGTGCTGATGTACCCTGATGTATCCGCAATGTTATGCAATTACAGAGTGTTTAAGAAAATGATCTATAGATATTGGTCATCATTTCATATGTGACAATGTCCATGAAAGTAACAACAACCCATAAATTGCATTTTAGCACCTCAAATCTCTGGCTGGGTGGAATTGAAACAGCAAATTCTACCTGGAACTGGACAGATGGTGGTTATGTTGTGTGGACCATGTGGGCTGAGGGAGGCCAGGACCCGGACCAGCTCGGCTGTATGGTCTTAGATGGTTCTACACGCAGGATGAAGGAAGAGCCTTGTGACTCAACAGATGTATCAGGATTCATGTGTAAAAAGACAGGTAAGTCCGATTAATATTTAATTTTTAATTTTCAAGTCAAATTCTTATACTTGATCATTTTTTCCCTCTCTTATTGGTGTAGAAGAAATCCAAATATTATCTTCTCATGCCTGGTATTATATTTTTTAGAAAAAAATTGGTTAAGTAGCCAACACTGCCACGTTGGCGAGAATTTGCTTCAAAACAGATGCTTATACAATAAATTGGAAACATATGGAAATATAGAAATAACTATGGTTCTCAGATAATTTGATGATTGTAGATTTTTGACATTATTAATAGATTTCTTAATTATACAACCAGCTATATGAATTCTTAATGATTTTGAATGAAAAAAAATTGAAGTCTCACAACTGCTTGAAATTAAAGGAAAGCTTGCACATAAATTCATGATGTGCTATTTTTTGTATAATTGATTTCACTTAAGTATTCTAAAAATATTTCAAAAGTGAAAAATTTTAAATGTCGAGGTCTTAAGGAATTATTGAGGAAAGGAATTTAATTTTGCGAATTCCCTGAATGCTGGGCTGCTCAACACTCCCCTTGCTACGTCACACCTATAGGAATTCCTTCTAATCTTATTTTGGGATTCCCTGATTAATCAATAGTTGTAGATGGATATAAATTTTAATTTATTATGAGTTGCATTAGGTCAGATATATATATATAAACTTTTTGTTAGAGAGCATATCTGTTTTTACGAATTCTACAGGGATGGGGATTCCCTTCTAAGGGAAGAGGGGATTCCCCTAGAACTCCCCTTGCTACGTCATAAATTGGGTGGATTTCCCTTAAAAATGAGATAAAATACAGGTTTATTTATCGTCCCATAAATGTGTGTAAACTAAATATTTTCTTTCCATTTTGCTGACATTGATACTGCAAGTTGTGAATAACATACAGAATTTAATTCAATGAAAAATGACTATCTTGCAGTTATGTGCAAGCTTTCCTTTAAATAAGAAATGAGTAATGTTGATTTGGAAAAATCTGTTTTAACTTTTAGTCCCAAGATTGGTTGATTCAAGTATTATAAAGAAAACAGATGGCGCATTGGTTCTTGGATGCAATTATGGCTATGGCTTCTCAGATGATTCACTCTCAAGGGTGATTTATTCTGAGCATGAGTGTCAAACTATGTCTAACTGGTCTGAGATTATATCATCAAATGACACATGTTATCGTGAGTAAATTTGTCTTTGTTATATTACTGCAAGGAAGCACAATGTTTATATTCTATTATTATGTAAAATGCGAATTATAGATTATAAACATTGCTTATTAATGACAAACCAAATTAACTTGAACATGGTTACTTTTTAAATGATGAAGAGCTCAACCTCAACTATATTGTGATACAACTCCAAATCCATAGATTTTGTTTGAATATGTTTATTGTGGTTTCATATACTTGCATGATCTTCTGTAGCGTCACATATGATTCATTTGTATTTATGATATGATAAAAAAAATATATGATAACGAACAATGGTAAGTGATGATGAAGGGCTATCTTGATCTAATCGTCTATATTAATATTACATCCATCCTTTTCCTCAAATAATTTTTAAATTTCACCTTAGTTGTAACATGTTGTTAACCTGTGCCATAGACTCACAAGATTTTTTTTTTTTTTCATAGCTGGCAACAACTTTATGATGAAATATCTTGGCAAGTACAGCATCGCAGATGAAATATACCTGTCAGATGGAAGAGACGACACCTGTGCTGAACTTATTCCAATTTGGTCAAATGGCCCACGTTTTGCTGATTATCGATCAATCTGGGGAATTTCTTCTCTTTTTAATGTGACAATACTGATGAACAATGAACTCTCCATATTACTCAATGCATATGCTAACATCAAGGAGAAGGCATCATTGGAAGTTAAAGTTGGTAAAAGGGAGCCTTTTGAAGGAAATACTTTTGCCCCCATTGATTATTTTTCTCTTTGCAACAAAACGTCTTCATGGAAGTATAGCTGTTACTGTGAACTGGATGTCTGCTCTGTGTTTGTAACTGTAAAAGTCAGAGACCGAAGTATCATATCTGATAACAGTACCCTGAGACTATGTGAAATAACTTTATCTTCTGATTAAATTAGACATAATATGTTGATGTATTATTATATTATTTGATTTGACATGCTATATCCCAGGGGCTGATCCAGAGTCAGACATATAGGGTGGGGGGGAGGGCAAACTAACACCCCCTATAAAAAAGTGAATATAAAATAATTTCAGATTTGTATGACTATTACCAAAATATCCACTAGGGTCTAGGGGGGAGGGTCAATCAACCCTTATGAGCCTCCCCCCCCCCCCGAATCTGCCACTGTAACCAGATTAGCATGCTCAGAAGTACATATTACCAAAGTTTATTTACACCTATTTCCTCAATATTTTCAAGATGATAATTCAAGGATGATGATATACTTTATTAGAACTGTGTAAGGTTTTATAACTGTTAATTGTGGTAATGTATATTATACACGATTATACACAACTCGATGAATGTCCGAAAACATGTGACTTTAGCTGCAAATGATTCTCTAGAATGTTTCTGGTCTCTTAAATAGCTAGATTCAACAAGGATGTTAGTTGAATCATTCAATGGGTACCCCCTTTAGGGCTATGTCAAGGTGTAATAATTTAAGAGATGCCAGCGTCACTATCATGTTGATTAGAGAATCAATGATTGAGGGAGTATCGATGCAATAGAATATTATAAACACACGTTGTATGTACATTTCTAGATTCTATTCTTAGCACTGAATTACGGCTTCTCAAACAAAACATGCATTTATGAAAAATAAAATATTTACTTGAATTTATGGACGATTTCTTTCTTACTTTTGTCAGATTGTAATGGCAAAAGCAATATTTACAAATTATTCCAGCAAAATCTTTGTTGGTGGTTTCACAGATCTGTATATCTTATTAATATATTCATGAAATATCAGATATTATACCGAGTTGCTATATTTCGATTTGTTTTATTCAGAAGCATATTAAATATCTTCATTGTTCTTGCAAAGCCGCATCTTCTTTTCAATATGACATAAATGATTATATTTGACAAGCTCTCCTTTGTACCACAATTTATCTTATTAAAATATCTGTGTTGACAGCTCTCAATACCTGACGAATTCCCAACCACTGCAATGGAATGATTGAAAACTACAAGATTCAGATTGAATAAAGAAAAATGAAGAAAAAACTGATAATTATCAGGAATGCTTTCCATCTCAGGCTGTTGCATCCTCCGACAATTAGATATTTGATTGCACATAGAAAAGAGGTATCGAGAAGCTTGATAACATTCTTTTGAAACACGTTTCATACCTTAAAAGAAGGACAATGGTTATGTTAGGCCTAGGGCAGTATTAATTAAGTATAGGTAAACAACTTCAGATGGCCATGATATGTACTAGTATAATAAGCAGTTTTAAATATTATAGATCTGTTTACCAACTCGTTACACACAGCATATCGGTACATAACATTTAGTTCCATTTTCATTAAATGTTCTACAGCAGATTTCCAACCTTCTTTTTCATTATAATTGTAAAGTCTCAGTTACTTTTGATATGTTGGGTTTACAATTAAATCACATGAACAACTGGTTGTTTAGGCAAAGGATGCAGCTATAATATATAATTATATATGTACATATATGGATATATAGATAGATAATATGATATAATTTAGGGGAATGGGGTGTTCCTTTCTCCTAAGCATAAGAAGGTTGACTTTCAGTCTCGGTCGGACCGATTCTTCAGCATGGGAGAGTCGTGTCTCGCGTACGAGGGTGAACGGATTTCGGGCTTGCTTGTGGGGTGTTGCGCCAGCATGTGTTCCAGAGAAGGGATGGAGATATGACAAGGGGAGGAAGTAGTGGGGTTTCTCGGGCCTTTCTCATTCTTGGTCTTTCTAGTCTACTCTAGGTCGGGCTCATGGTCAGGGAACTCGGGCCGTCATTCGCAAATAAAGGATGGTAGCACGTTGCCGAACTGTTTATGCTTTTGTTCCCGTTTCATGCCTACTGCCTACGTTTTTGGGCTTTCTTGCCACCATTTTCATGCCGTCCCGCCTATTCTTCAACTAAGTCCGGAACTCTAAATTGGGCTTCTACTTGTCAGAAAACTCCCATTTACCAAGGTCCTATGTTCTGGCTAAGTCAAAAGGCTTTCCATCCCAGGAAGAAGAGGTGTGAACACAGTGAGTACCATAAAGGGACTGTTTATTTTGCGCGCCAACGCACCTTTATATAGCTACAAGCGTCTTCCTATTGGTCAATTACAATCATGTGAGCCACATAATGTCACTTCTGGTAATACATTATTTCATGATTTTGTAACTTCATTCTCAATTTCGTTCCAATACATCATTTGATTCTTAGCCGGCAAATCATCACATTCTTCAATCATTTCACAATCAATTCTACACTTTTATATGAGAATTATGACTGATTTCTAGCTTCGTATTTTCATGCCTAACTGATGAAATGGGCTCAATTCATCATAATAATTTTTTTTCCATTTGTTTAACCTTACCCAGGCAAGGTGCGACGTAATGGTCATGTTATGCGACCAAACTTTTTTGGTCTGTCAGTTACTTACTAAATTGCCACGTAACTGTTACATTATTTTTCTGGGAGGTTGAGACCTAACCAAAACAGAATGTTCTCATAACGTTCTAGTGAGGGTAGGTCAAGATGAAATTAAAATAGAATGTCATTGTGACATTCTGATTTGGTGAGGTCCAGACCTCACTTAAACAGAACATTGCTGTGACCTCCTGACTAGGGGAGGTCCCAACTTCACCAAAACAGAATGTGATTGTGATGTTCTGATTACATAAGGTCTTAACCTTACCTAAACAGATTGTTACTGTGACTATCTCATTAGGTTAGGTGTCAACCACACTTAAACAGAATGTTATTGTGACATTCTCATGAAGTATCAGCCCCATAAGTAACGTTACAAGAATGTTATTAGAACGTCACAATGTAACGTCAAAACAGTTGGTTGCAGCGACGTTATTTGGAGTCATCAAAAGAACATCACTGTAACCTAACAGTGTAACGTAGCAAGAACCAATCCAGACTGTTGCTAGAACGTTATTAGAACGTCATATCCTTGACTGGGTACTCATTCATACATACAAGCTTCCGTATAGGTAATGTTTTACATATGACATTATAATTCAATAATAACGGCAAATAATAGCCATCCAAATTGGCCATATTCTATACACAGAGCTAAGATAAGCATTTGTGTATTCATGACTCAGGCCATATATAGATACATCAATTTCATCAACAAACAGTACCACAAGTTTCATACAAATAGTTAGTCATGTCTATGATGGTAAATAGTTCATTGCACATCTATGAATCACAACATCAGCATATGTGCATTTTAACTGTTTTTTTAAAAGTCAAGGAGAGATTCTTTGTCTTGTACGTGCTTGGGGAGAGAATTCCACAGTTGACTACCAGTGTCATATGAAGATTTGCCATAGATATCACATTTAGTTTAAGTTTTTTTGAAAATACATCAGTCAGCTTGTCTTGTTTCCCTTTGGGAAGATTCTAACAAATCATCATCATAATGAAATTTATACATAATTCCAGGTAAATGTATTTTCCATCTGTGTTAAAGTTTATCAAGAGTGGACAATCATGGAGTGCAATATGAATATTATGACACATACACAATGTACGATTCTGTAGTTTCCGCAGTTTATCTATATCATGTTTCTGATTGAAAGTCAGCTCACATATTCAACTAAAGGTAGAATAGTTTGTTTGTATACTTATAATCTCATTTTGGTGTCTAAAACTGATTTCATTTTCCCTAGAAAAACATATATAGATAGTTAAACATATATAGATATATTTGAACTTAATAATATATCAAATTTCTGCTGATACCCTTCACAGAGATGTCTTTATTACAACTCAACTGAAACATTATTCAGATAAAGTAAGAATAGTTTATACTACTGACAGTGCTTTGATACTGGAAATATATACATCAGGGGCGGATACAGGATTTCGGAAAGTACTAAGTACTAAAACCACATGCATTAGAGCTCATGCGTGAGACGTTTTTTCTCTTTGTCAAGTTTCAGTCCCCAACAAAAGGGAAGGAGGGGTGGTCAGGACCGCAAGGATCCCCCCCCCCCCCCATCCTTGATCCACCCCTGTACATACATATACATATAGGGGTTAAAATCTATTAAGCTTATTACTATGTTTAATGGCCATATTCAACCTAAGCTTGGCAATAATTTGCCTTGGCTTTTCTTTTCTGCCTATGCAAAGACGTTTGTATTGTTCAAAAGATTTAAAAGAGAAGATAACATGAGAGGATTCATGACTATTTTAAAGTAACATCCTCAAGGGTATAACTGGCCTTAACTTATTTCCAATTAGAGATTGTTGAATGTTTCTCTCTCGGGTATTTTATCATATGATATAAATGTAGCTACTGCATTATGCACAAACATTTCTGAAGCAGTTATGTTACACATGTCCAATCCTGATTATATAGACACATGAAAGATTCATTTAAGTAACTTATGATTTTGTGAATTAATGGACAGTTCATACAAGGATTATTGGACAACTAAATAACCAATGTTTCTGAGCTATCTCCCGGTTACATGCAGAAATAATGTGTGTGTTGACGTGGCTGTGGACTCTTGTGTTCTCAAGCCTCCTCAGGACACTTTCAGAATTGTTGATCAGTTTTAGATTGTAACCTTTTCAAAAGCTTGTCATAAACTTGTCACAAGACTTGTCGGAATATAAGGGGTGTTAGAGTTACTCAATGTAGGCTAATGAATTTACAAAAATATCATCCTTTCCTCATTTCTAGGAGTGATTCAATGGATATTTGTTTAGAGATAGTGTGACAACCATAATATTTCTCCATATCCTTACAAATGTTGTTTTCAAAATGTTATGTTTGTTATTTCAAATACCAGGCAAAAACATTTCAGTAAAACACCTTTTCTATACAAAACACTGGCAAACGATTATGATACAGACAACAAGGGGCAGGAGTTGGAAAAGGGCATCTTCTTTATCATGACCAATGTCTGAAAAGTTGACAAGGTTTTGACCACTTTGCAAATTTGCTAGTTTTGGACAAGGTGGTAGCTCTAAACTTATTGATTTTGATTTGCCATTCTCACTTTGTCAAGGCTAAACTTGTCAAATTGACAAATACTTGATGAGGCTAGATCTTCAGTGTAGTCTTGTTGAATGCTTTTCAAGCTTACGAATGTCTTTAAACCTTTATCACATGTCCTCAATGTCACTAATACAGCATATCCTCAGTGGCCCATAAGGCCTCTTCAGCTGCGTTACCTTTCTTCATTATATGCTTGATTTTCAGCCAACTCATGATTTTCCCAATCATACTCTGTGAGGCAGAGAGGAAGGCCATGACTCGACTGTTGTTGTTTTGGGCGACCCGGTCGGACACTTGTTGGAAAAAGGACTCCGCATTCACCCACATCTGCATTGCCTTAGCACACTCTGTGGTGGACTGATTCAAAAATTCATTCAAGGTAATGAAAGCTTTCCTTGATTCTTCAAGTTTTTTGGACTGAGACTCGAGTTGATCTATTTTATCTTGGATTTCCTTGATTTCCGCTTTGCATTTGTCGTGCCACCTTTCTTCGTCTCTCAGGTCGCATTCAGCTTTTTTGAGTTCATCTGCTGTAGCTTTTATAGCGATTACAGCTGCAGCAATAACTGGTCCTGCAATTACAGGTACAACGACGAGAGCAAATATCCCTATTCCAACACCTTGAGTTATCGCAAACTTGTGCTGTATGGCTTTCTCATTGGCTTTCCTCTTAGCTGCCACCAATTCCCTTGCCTCATTGACTTTAGCCTGGAGACGATTCATTTCCTCTCTCCTGGATGATGCCTCGGATGACAACTGATCTCTTTTTAGAGCCATCTCGTCCATCTCATTTTTTAAAGAGCATGCTCGCACAGCACAAAGCTCTCGCATTTCCTCAAGAAGAAGCCTTGTGTCCCTGAAGTTATCTGCGCAGAACTTGGTGTGCTCAAGGCAAACCTCCCATTTTGAACCAATCTGGCGGACAAGCGTGTCCATACGAGCCCCATCTGAAGTGTTCCCTGATTTGAATATGTCCTCCATATCGCGAATGACCTTGGGCATCTCCTTGAAATTCTCCCGGACGGCGATCATCTTTTGTTCGGAGACATCAAAGGTGGACCTGAGTTCTGACTTTAGCTGGTTGAGGGATGCATGCAGGGAGTGGGGGTGGCGGACATGCACCACCCTTTTCCCAGGGTCCACCAGGCTGAGGTCGTAACCTTGGTAACGGACGGAGAGGTCATCGAGACGTGCAACAACCTTCCGCGATGACGTCATCACTGTGCCCAGGGAAGATCCTGAGGGGTTGGCCAAGGTCGAACATGCCATGGTATCAGTCAGTGCAAAGGTTTGTTAGGTCACTGAAATGACAAAAAAAATCACAACATGATGTAATAACACCCCACTTGTTAGATAGTAAAGTCATTTCAAAAAAGAGGCCTTACACTAGGAACCCATGCAGTCTGTCCACTCCAAACATAAAAGGATACACATCATTGTTCTAGAAATTGTGAAGAAAGGGTCTTTTTTTGACTTGGCATGTCCGTGTTTCTGGTAGAAAGGTTATGTTTTGCATCCAAATATCTGTGAAATGGAAAAAATGGACATCTTTTCCTTCATGATATGTAATTTTGTGAAAAAAGAGTTATTTATAGCCACAAAAAGTCAGTATTTTGCACAAAAAAAGAGTAATTTTGGGAGGTTAAAAGTCTGTGGAAAGGGGGTATTTTCTATTTTGAAGAACAATGATATGTCCAACTATTTGAGTGGACAGAGAGGGACTAGGAAAGGATGTATTAAGAAAGGGGGAGGTCTGTGTTTCAAAATATGTGCAAGTTCTTGTATAAATCTGCTGCATACTTTAACCCAAGAAGGGGTTGAATCTGACATTTTTTGGAAATTGATATACTTTTCTACAAATGGGAGACCCCTTCTTATGATACACATCTTACCAATCATATTCATGTAGAAGATTGAGAGAAGTGGCTGAACTTTAGTTGTTAATTTCACATGGATGTGATATTTGCTTAATGTCCCTTGATATTTTTGTATAATTAAGATAGGGAGTTGTCCCTTGCTCCTTTTTCTTTGTTTTTCTTTTTCTCCTATTTGTCTTTGTTCTTCATTGACATCATTCCCTATAAGGTTATAGTGTTTCTTTGTTCTACTATTCACTGATGTTATTTGCACAGCGGTAGAGGAATCTCTATCTGGTGTTCAGACCAACACAAAGAACACTTGTTGACAGAGGCAAAGACAATTTTATTACACATCAATCCATTAGGCTAGACTTACACTGGTGCTCTACATATGATATTTCCACAGTTAGCAATCAAGTGATTCAGTACAGTATGTTGCAATAGTTGATTTGTTTTAGTAACAGTCACTTTATGCAACCATACTTTTTTGGTTTGTCTGTAACTTACTGAAATGTCCCATAACTGGTACATTGTTTTCTGTGAGATTGAGACCTAACCAAAATAGAATGTTATCATAACATTCTGATGAGGTTAGGTCAAGATCAAATTCAAATAGAATGTCATGATGTGGGATAGACGTGGCGTTGTGAACTGTGTAGTGACAAGTGTCATTGTGACATTGTAGTGTCATTGTGACATTCTGATTAGGTTGGGTCTAGACCTCATTTAAACAGAACATTATCCATGCTACTGTGACCATCTTATTAGGTTAGGTGTCAAAAGTACCTAAACAGAATGTAATTGTGGCATTCTTATTAAGTGAGATCACGATATCAGCCTTATGAATAACTTTACATGAATGTTAACGCTGCAACAGTCGATTGCAGATATGTAATAAGGAGTCATCAAAAGAATGTCCCTGCAGCCTTAAGCTGTGTCCCCACTTGGGCGACTAAGATGTTAGTCCACGGGCGATTAGTGTTAACCCTCTCTTCCATGGGTGACTAGAGCTAGATTTTGGTCTTGGTCGCCCATGGAAAAAAGGGTTAATACTGGTTGCCCGGCTACTAAAATCTTCATTGCCCAAGTGGGGACGGGGACAGTGGGACATAACAAGAATAGGTCAAGAATGTTACTGCAACATTATTAGAACAACATATCCTTGGCTGGAATTGCTGGGAATCATTGTGACCTCAGATTGAGATGAAAATTAGTTTTCTTATTTGAAAATGTCAAACATGAGCAATCAAAATATTTTTTTAAAAACTGATATTTTAAAATGTAAAGAATCAAAAAAAAATTGCCCATTGATAATTGTTACACTCTCAGATAATGAAGCTACACTAGTAGCATATACCCGTAATATTTAGAATCTTACTTATCATTGTGCTCCTTTTGCTTTTATATGTTGGGTTTACAAATAAATTTTATCACATGAACAACTGATTTCTTGGGCAAAGGGTGCAGCTAAAACATGAATATCTACATTATGCATACATAGATACATTTAATTTCTTTATTAATTAAACCATACTTATTCATACAAATAATCTCCTGTATAGGTGATGTTTTAAACATGACATAATGATTAAAAAATAACAGCAAATAATAGTCATCCAGATTGGCCATAATTGTATACACATAGCTAAGATAAGCATTTACGTATTCATCTCACAGGCGATATTATAGATACATCAATTTCAACAATAAACAGTACCACAAGTTTCACACAAATAGTTAGACATGTCAGTGCAGGCCTAGGTAAATAATCCATAGCTCATCTGTGATTCACAATATAAGCACATAATTATGTGCATTCTAACTGCTTTTGTAAGATCAAAGAGAGATTGGGCAGAGAATTTCACAGTTGACTACCAATGCAATAATTATGTAGATTTGCCATAGATGTCACATTTAGCTAGTGTTATTTCAAAAATACTTCAGTCAGCTTGTCTTGTTTCATTTTGGGGAATTACTAACAAATCATCATCAAAATGAAGTTTATACACAATTCCAAGTAATTGTTTTTTCCATCTGTGTTCCAGTTTATCAAAAGTGGACAATCAATGTAATTCATGAACACTTATAGCACATGGATTATAAACATTATGACACATATGCAAAAAACGATTCTGTGGTTTCTGCAGTTTATTCATATCATATTTCTGATTAAAAGTTAGCATTAAATTTACATATTCGGCATAGAATAGTTTGTTTGCATACTAATAATCTAACATATATATAGATATATATTTGAAGTTAATGATACAGCAGATTTGTGTTGATATTGTTCACAGAGATGTTTTTATTACAACTCAGCTGAAACATTTTTCAGACTAAGTAACAATAGTCTATACTACTGACATGGTAATAACAGTGCTTTGATACTGGACATATATATATATATATATATATATATATATGTATATGTTCATATACATCAGGGGCAGATACAGGATTTTGGACCCCCAGGACCAGGACCCCCTCCCCCCTGGATCCGCCCCTGTACATACATACAAACATACATACATACATACAGTGGTTCAAATTTATCAAGTGCATCACAATATTTAATGCCCTTATTCAACCTAGTCTTGGGAATCTTTTTGTTGCCTTTTTATGCCAATGCAAGGAGTTGTCTTTTTTCTGCCTATGCAAAGATGTTTCGGCTTTTTAAAGATGAGATAATTATTCATACCTCTTTTATAATAATTAAAAAGTTGGAAATACACCAAACTCCAAAACAGTGTTGATGGACAATGTTGGTATTTATTCAAATAGACAACTGAATAAATGTGTGGATGATCGACATGTTTCGAATTTTGACAGTCTTAATCAGGATCTTTTATGATAGCATCCTCAATGTGGAATATTGCCTTAAACTATTTCCAATCAGAAATTGTTCAACATTTCTCTCTTGGATATTTTATTTCATAAAAGAAATGTATACATTGCATTACAGGCACACATTCTGAAAGAGTTCTCAAGCAGTTATGTTACACATTTTGAATCTTGATTATACAGACACATTAAAGAATTATCTAAGTAATCTTATGATTTTGTGAATTATTAAACAGTTGAGAAATGGATCATTAGACAACTAAATGATTAGACATGGAAACTAATGTTAGTCATCTGGTGCTAACAAATTATGACATTGTTGGACGACTTGTTAGCTGCCAGTGAGAAAAAAATATTATTGTCTCGTTGGGATGTTTATCCCTTCAAACTCCCGGCGAAGAGAGGGCTCATTAGTAACCCTGCCCTGCAATCAACTGCAATAACCACCAGCAACCAGAGAAAAATATAAAACATGTCAAATATTTTGCCCAGAAAATCATGGGGATTAGAGGTTTAGTCAGCAGACATCACAGTGCCCTTGTATGGTATGTCGCCAGGTGATAAGTTTAGCCTTGTCAAGGCACTTTTAGAGTTTTTGACAAATTTGAGGTTGTAACCTTGTTAAAGGCTCGTCATAAACTTGTCACAAGCCTTGTTACATTATACTGGTGAGCTAGAGTTATTTAATGTATGCTAATGGTTTTACAAAAATGTCATCCTTTCCTCATTTCTAGGACTGATTCAATAGATATTTATTTAGAGATATTTGTTTAGAGTGTGACAACCACACTATTTCTCAATATCATTACAAATGATGTTTTCAAACGTTATGTTTGTTATTTCATATGTTAGTTATTTCAAATATTAGGCAAAAATATTTCAGTAAAACACCTTTTCTGTACATAACACTTGCATATGATTATATTACAGACAGCAATTATCAAGGCAATTGTATGAAAAGATGACAAGGTTTTGACCACTTTGCAAATTTTTGACCAGTTTTTAACAAGGTTGCCACTCTCAACTTATTGATTTTTCCATTGTCATTTTGACAAGGCTAAACTTGTCAACTGGACAAAATTAATACTTGATGAGGCTGGATTATCATTGTCGTATTGAATGCTTTTTTGTATCCAGCTTATAAATGCCTTTAAACCTATAACACATGTCCTCAATGTCACTAATACAGCATATCCTCAGTGGCCCATAAGGCCTCTTCAGCTGCGTTACCTTTCTTCGTTATATGCTTGATTTTCAGCCAACTCATGATTTTCCCAATCATACTCTGTGAGGCAGAGAGGAAGGCCATGACTCGACTGTTGTTGTTTTGGGCGACCCGGTCAGACACTTGTTGGAAAAAGGACTCTGCATTCACCCACATCTGCATCGCCTTAGCACACTCTGCGGTGGACTGATTCAAAAATTCATTCAAGGTAATGAAAGCTTTCCTTGATTCCTCAAGCTTTTTGGACTGAGACTTGAGTTGATCTATTTTATCTTGTATTTCCTTGATTTCTGCTTTGCATTTGTCGTGCCACCTTTCTTCATCTCTCAGATCGCGTTCAGCTTTTTCGAGTTCATCTGCTGTAAGTTTTATAGCAAGTACAGCCGCAGCAATAACTGGTGCTGCAATTACAGGCACAGTGACAAGGGCAACTATCCCTAATGCAACACCTTGAGTTATCATGATCTTGTGCTGTATGGCTTTTTCATTGGCATTCCTCTTAGCCGCCACCAATTCCCTTGCCTCATTGACTTTAGCCTGGAGACGATTCATTTCCTCTCTCCTGGATGATGCCTCGGATGACAGCTGATCTCTTTTCAGAGCCATCTCATCCATCTCAGTTTTCAAAGAGCATGCTCTCACAGCACACAGTTCTCGCATTTCCTCAAGAAGTAGCCGCGTGTCCCTGAAGTTATCTGCGCAGAATTTGGTGTGCTCTAGGCAAACCTCCCATTTTGAACCAATCCGACCGACAAGTGCGTCTATCCGACCCCGATCTGAAGTGTTTCCTGATTTGAATACCTCCTCCATTTCACGAATAACTTTGGGCATCTCTTTGAAATTCTCCCGGACAGCGATCATCTTCTGTTCGGAGACATCAAAGGTTGACCTGAGCTCTGACTTTAGCTGGTTGAGGGATGCATGCAGGGAGTGTGGGTTACGGACATGTGCCACCCTCTTCCCAGGGTCCACCAGGCTGAGGTCGTAACCTTGGTAACGGACAGAGAGGTCATCAAGGCGTGCAACAACCTTCCTCGACGACGTCATCACCATGCCCAGGGAAGACCCAGAGGGGTTGGCCAAGGTCGAATGCGCCATGGTATCAGTCAGTGCAAAGTTATGTTAGGTCACTGAAATGACAACAAAATCACAATATGATGTAATAACTCCCCGCTTATTAGATACTAAAATGGGGCGAGACCCCTTAATTTGACAGCAAGACAGGGCCCATTTTCAGCCTAGTGACATGCAACAGGACCTATTTTTAAATTCAACAGGGCTTATTCTTAAATTGGACTGGTGACATAGCCTTGAGTGACAAAGACATCACTCTAAAAAATATAATGACAGGCGACATGGCTTATTCTTAAATTCGACATGCGACATCGGGAACCCCATCTAGACCCCGACTAAAGTTATTATAAAATAGAGGCCTTCCACTAAGAAAGTATACATTAAGAAAGGATGGGGTCTGTGTTTGAAAATCTTTCCAAGTTCTTATTTAAACCTGATGCATACTTTAATCCGAGGAGGGGGTGAGTCTGACAATTTTTGGAAATCAATGTTCTTTTGAACTAATGGAAGACCTCTTCTTATAATACACATCTTAGAACTAAGTGAGTGGGTGCTGATAGGCCTATGGCTGAAAAATTGCTGAATGCACCTTATACTCCAACAACCATCATCATCATCTTACAACCAATCATATTAACGGAGGAGATTGAGAGCAAGGCTGAACTTTAGTTGTTGATTTTATATTGATGAGATATTTTTGTGATATACGTTGATATTTTTGTTTAACTAAGATTGAGAGTTGTTGCTAGCTTGTTTACTATAAAATTATTACATTAATAATAATGTTATTATTATTTGTCTTTGTTCTTCATCAACATCATTTACTGTAAGATTATAGTGTTACTTCGTCAAAACAATTTGCTGGTGTTATTTGCGTAGCAGTAGAAGAATCATGACCACATGTTCACTAACTCGATTAAAGAAATCACGGCATGCGCTCTACCTTGGAATGTTAGTGATCATGTACCCACTTTTATAAATTTGAAAAAAAATTAACTCAAGAGGGAGACAGAATCTTTTGTTGGGCGTTCATATAAAAAATTTGATGAAGAACTGTTTGTCAAAAAACTTAGGGAGGCAAATATTGAACATATTACCCAAATATATGATGTTGGTGATAAATGGCAATTCTTGTATGATGTAGCATTGCTGGAATTAAATATCCAATGTCTGGTACACATGTTTAAGACAAAAAAGAACAAACCTGAATGGCTCACAAAAGAAATTCTTGAATTAATGAAAGACAAGGATAAAGCTCTTAAAAAGGCAGCTAAGAGTAAGAATTTGGAGGATATGCAGGCTGCAAGAATCTTACGCAACAGACTGAATGGTATTATACGACAGGCTCGATCAGATTTTGTAAACTAGACCATTATAAAAATGACCCCAAAAAACTGTGGTCCACTATTAGAACAGTCATTCCAGAACAAACTAGCACAAGATTAAACCTGTTGAATGAAAATGGTCTAGAAATGGAAAATGATGTAGCCGCTGAGAAATTAAATAATTACTTTACCTCTGTTGGTGAAGAGCTTGCAGACGCCATTCCTGATACTGCCAACTAAATTAATATACCATCTGCCCTACCCACTCCATTTAAAGGTACTTGGGCGTGATTTTTATTGACCAGTCAAATTTCTTAGAAATTTTTTTAATCAAAGCTTATATCTAAAGGAGTAAATTGAAACTGAAATTTTGAACTTTTACAGTTTGTGAAAGAAGTTACAGCCTAATTAAGAAAATTGCCTTTACCATTGGTTTCTATGGGAAAAATGGGTTTTTGTAAAACCATACAAAAAGTACCAGTGCAATTCCCACCAAACTCAGTGTACAACAAGAATAGGCAATTATACAAATTTTAGAAAAAAATAAAGAACATTTACCGTTTGTGAGATTAGTTATAGTGAATAAACCTAAAAATTGGGGTATTTGAGCACTATTTGCTTGGATAATACTAGGAAACATTACTTGATTCAAAGAAAAAATGTGTGCATTGTATTTTTTTAAGTGTCAACAAACCTAAGATAGCATTGAAGTTGGCTTAAAATCAGATTTTTTTCCTAGTTCTTATTACACCTCCCAGGTGGTGCCCTGAACGCACCCCATTACCTTTAAATTCGCTGAAGTGACTCTCTCAGATCTCAATAAACAAATTAAAAACATCAAAAATTATAAGTCTAGTGGATATCCACAAATTTCAACTAGAATTTGGAAAATAATATTTCTTAACTTTCTTGATATTCTCCTTGATATTGTTAACTCATCACTAAGTACGGCAATCTTTCCAAAAGACTGGAAGACTGCCACCATAGTTCCTATACCAAATGTGACTAATACTAAAGAGCCTGGTGACTTTAGGCTAATTGCAATATTACCCATCATTAGTAAAATAGTTGAGCACATAGTACATGATCAGTTATCACCCTTCATTGAAACTCACTGCCTACTTACTAAGCACCAAAATGGTTTTTCGGAAAAGCAGATCTACAACTCAAATTATTTTTGACTTTACTTCTAACTTGTACCATGACTCTAATTCCAAACTCCATACACTTGCTGTATATTTTGATTTTAAGAAGGCCTTCGACAATGTCTCGCACCCTATTTTATTATAAAATACTTAGATTGTATAATTTTTCTCAGCATGTAACAGATTGGTTTGCCTCATACCTGATTAATAGGAAACAAATCACTAAATTTAATGGAACTAAATCATCCTCATGAGGTATTAACCTCGGTGTCCTGCAGGGCAGTGTCTTAGGCCCTCTTTGTTTATATTATTTATCAACGATGTTGCATATAAAATCAATCATTCTAAATTACATTTGTAGCTGACGACATAGTATTGTATAAAACCATATCTCCAAATGATATTTGTAATGACATTGCCCTAATTCAGGATGATGTTACTTGTTTGTCAGACTGGTGCTTAGAAAATGAATTAACAATAAATATAAGAAAAACCAAAATGCAACTTTTTCCAAGTAATTACCACAATTTCTTGAATTTGCCTATTAATATTACTGTACACCGCCAGTCCCTACAACAGGTGAACATTTTTTGTTACCTTGGAGTGGAAATTGATTCAAATTTGAATTTTATACCACAATATAAAAATGTTTTGAATATAGCGCATCATAAAATTCTTCTGTTGAGGCGGATCAGCCCTTATCTGACTTTGAATTGCCAATGTGCTCTTTCTTGATGAAAGAAGAACACGCCAATTATTAGTTTGTATCTGGAAAAAATTATTCAGCTGACATTCTGACCAGGGAAAAAGGAATTCAAACGTGTACCAAGATGGTTATACCATAAATTTACCCATCCAACGTACTAGATTCAAAACCCCATTTTATTGGGGAGCTACCTTGTGGAATTCCTTGGATCTCACCATAAGGAAAGAGCAAGAAATTTGTAATAGTCCAGCAATTCAACTAGTGTGAGTGTGGCCATAGAGCCAGACACCATCAGTGAAATGTACATGGTACTGTGGCCAACCATGTACATTTTACTTGAACCAGTTCTGGCTCAGTGCACATTCCAATTATTTCAGGACCAGTTTATTGATGGTAGGGGAGTACTCATGTAGCAATACACTTGAGTTGCCCTGTTTCTGTAGTAATGTATCATTAAAATGCCTTATTCACTTTAATAGTTTACCCCTTTCCATTAAAATGAATATGTCCTGCAAGTACTTTGTCAAATGACATCATCATTTCTTGGTTATAACTTGGTCACAATGTCATGGGGTATTTCCTAGAAGTATTTTAGTCAGTGAGTAAACCAAAACAAACCCCAAAATTTGAAAGAATGTTTATCCAGTAATGTGTCCTATGGCACATGAAAGAATATGGAGGGCACTTTAGAATCATCAAGGAGTGTGTTGAAAATGAGTTTATGACAATTTATGTAGTTGGATTGGTTATGGGTTGCTTTTAAGAAAATTGCTTATTTCCATTTAGTGTGATTATATCAGATAAATTCAACAGAGTTGTTTGTTCCTGATATTTTAGAATTGTGAAAAATGGTACTTTCAAAATGATCAAGAATATGGTGTCCAGAACCTGTCTGGGAATTGTGACGTCATCCGCACAATGTCCATAGACGTTGTGCGGATCACGTCACAATGCCATGAAAGGGACCGAGGGCCATATTGATTAACATTACAAATTTTTTGTAATTATCATTCTGAATTCAGAACGATTTAGAACATAATATTTCTGTTAACATCGAATTTATATCAAATGGTCATACGCAGTCATAATTAGTGAGCAATATTTTTCAAAATTCAAAAGTTGTATATTTTATCTAGCTATCCACATGGCTATGATAAACATATGGTGGTCACCATAATGTGAACACATGACCACACCTGCACAAGGCCTATTATAAATGAACCAAATGAACTCAGACAAAGTCAGGTGATATTGTTTTTGGAGTAAAAACATATCATGAAACATGACTTCTTTTATGTATATACTTTCATCTCTTGAGACTGTCCTGGCTTGTTATCGTTCTCACGTTGTTCCTATTTACATGTTTTTAAAACTCATATATCCGGTATCATGGGTGAGTCCAGGAGGGAGGAGGCGACCCCACTTGTGTTTTGTTTTTGTTTTTTTTATCTTCAGGAAATTGTTAGAAAGTCATTCACCTTTTTTGATAGTTTTCTAGTTGAATAGCACAATTGGAAAACATTTTCCATTTTCAATAATTGCTGGTTTCTCAAACAACAAGATTTAGCAAGCATTTTAATTTAATTGCTGAGTGGGTACCCCCTTTTGAGTTGATGGCAATATTATGTGGTAGATGGGTCAGTAGAGTAAGAGCAGACTATCATATGGGTTGTCAGGGCAGTATATTATACACTAAACGACATGAGCTGCGATATGACGATGTCCCATATGGTAGTTGTACATATTAGAGACACAGGTCTTTATACATATCAGAGACACATGCGTACAATACTTCAAATTGCCAATTTCAAACCATTATATTGCTCCTGTGTACCAATTGTCAGTGATATTCGCATATATATCGTGCCAACAGCGCGGCCCAATCATTTCTTATTTAGGCCTATATATCCTTTTGTTTAGTCTTCATAACTCATTTCTCCTTCTCATATACTCATACAAGTTTCATTTATTCAGAATCTATGAATCTATATTTATGTCTTCATAAACTGAACTATCATTTCTAAATATGTCATATACTTATTATTTTCTTAGATATGTAGGACCAAACGTAATTGTGATCAAATTTGAATTGTCATATATACTTCAATTGTACTGCCTGGAAGATCAGATTAGGGTCTTCCATTTAGTACGTACTCACATTTTCATAAATCTCAGACCCCCCCACCCCCCTCCCCCGAGGCAAAAATATCCATTGAATATGTACTAGAATGTACGCACATTTTCTCAAATCTCAGACCCCCTCTCCGCCCCTTGACACGTATGTACTAAATTGAAGGTCCTTTAATATGAAGTCAGTCAATAAAACATATTTTTTAAAATCATCTAGTGAAATAGAGCCTTTTCTTTACAGTCTACAAGGTTCGCTGCAATCTTGGATCACTTGAAACTGGTGATCAATTTATAATGGCTATTTAAAATTTTGAAGTACTTAAAAGAAATTATTATGTATCCTCCATTCACTTCATACAATCATACTGAATCATAGTCAACAATCAAAATCATTCAGAATTTTGCATTTTAGAATTATTTCAGAGCTCACGTGCACATGGTCAGGATCACCATGTCGTGATCAGAAAAAAAGTGGTCGAGTGACGACAGCTGCACATGATGGCCCTAGACCCTTCAATTCGACACGGCCACACAGCCCTTTTTTTTTTTTTTTTTTTTTTTTTTTTTTTGGCTCAGTGACATATGAAGGGCTATTTCTTAAATTCGACCAGGCGACATGGCTGTTTCTTAAATATGAGAGCGACACACGCATTTTTAAATTCGACATGCGACATTTGGACCCCCCATGAAGTGCAGGCCTGTATCCAGGGGGGTCACGTGGGATTCAAGCTTGGCTAGATCCACTTTTTGTAAAACCAATATTTTAGTTTTTCCTCCTCCCCTCTTATCTCGGCCCTCTGCTACCCCTGTAAAACCTCTTACCCCTGCTAGCCCTCTGCTAGCCTGTAAAAACTCTTGTCCTTTACAGTTCTTTGATGAGCATGCCAGATTCATGGTGTGACCAATAATGTTCCTGAATTACGTTCAAACATTGCAAATTACATCGCCAGCTAATACGTCACTACACTGAGGGCACAATGGACAATACCCTGGCTTTAAGCTTTATTTTACTTCTAGAAAGTCCACTTTTTGGAAATGGTCACCCCACCCCCATAAAAAGTACTGGATACAGGCCTGAAGAGCCTCCACAAGGTCTATAGAGCCCCAGATAAGTGAAGGTTGACAAATTGGTTGTAAACATTTACCTTCGTAAGACGTCTCTTATCTGTCTGGGGGTCCCGCCTCCCTCTGTGTGTATCTTTATGACTCGGGTCGCACGTCTGGCCAGGTCTGGTGAGGAGGGAAAAAGTTGGCATCAGAGTCTAAGCAAACATCTCAAGTGTTTAATTTATGGTGTCGTCTTTTTGTGTTCTGCGGGGGCCCTGTTCTGTGTAAATGTATAGTTTGAACTTTCTTTGGAGTTCCTAAGTTTGAAAGTGTCGGTTTTACTATAGACAGAGGCCTACATGTCTTATGTACCTCTATGGTTTGCACACACACACACACACACACACACACACACACACACACAGCACAGCACAGACACACACACACATCACACCACACACTTAGTACACACACGAATAGACACACACACCACACTCACATGCATCACACACTTAGTACACACAAGCACACACCACACACACCACACACACATGCACACCACACACACACCACACACACACTACATATACTTAGTACACACACACAGACACATTCACACAAGACACTACACACACTCACACAACAAACCACACACACACTGCACACACATTGACACACACACATCATACACACACAAGACACTACACACACACCACACACACTACACTAAAGACACACACCACACACACACACTACACACACTTAGTACACACACACATAGCCACATTCACACAACACACTACACACACACAACACACCACATGCACATACACACCAGTGACCACACACACACATTGACACACACACCACACTACACACACTACATACACATCACACCGCACAAATAGACACACAAACACCACACACATAGACACACACACACCACACAATACAGTATACACACACACACCACACACATAGACACACACAAACCAAACTACACACACACCACACACAGTGACACACACACCTATATTTCAAAGTATGTTAGAAAGCACCAAACTCGACGAGTTCAAATAGATGGACTTCTATTAGCGCTGTCTATTCCTCGTAGGTTAATACTGTGAGCATATTATATTCTCGCCCTGCTAAAACTTCGCGCACCAAGGAATGATTAGAATTTCCACATATTCATCATTTCGTGCTTTTGATAGTTGTTTCTATTTGTTCTATAACTTTGATAAATTTCACTCACATCTTATTTTCGCGCATCTATAGTGGTGCGTGAAATACGCGAAAATATGTACAGCGCGAAAATTGATACGATTACAGTAGTTAGAATTGAAAAAAAAACACTAACCACACATACATAAGCGTAGGATCCAGAAATAAGCAAAGGGGGATAGAGGGGTGGGGTATACATTATAGGCTGAGTATTAAATAGGTGCTGTATTTCCCGGGGCTTTTTCGACACATGTTCAAATCTAACTTCACTTGAAACCCATGTCTTGACATCAACTCAAACTTCAAAAGATAAACCTGTCTTACAAATCGATATCTCCTTGCACTGATAGTGTTATAGTCTATAACAATGCAATTCGCTGATAAAGAGTAAGCGCTCGATATATATATATATATATATATATATATATATATATGTATATATATATGTATATATACCATTTTTACAATGTAAAGTGCTCACGAGTATCTCTCAAATACGCTCATCGCACATGCAACATTCCCCAAGAAATACATTAGCTCTGATTGCCATTTACAGGGTTTTTCCTTAAAGTTACTTTACATTAGGCCCACCGGTCTTCTAGCTGCTAGGAAAAATCAAAGGGCCGGGATGCACATTATTTCCTGATCTTTTCATTAAAAAAAAAGTCAGCCCAAAAATAGGTGGCGTTCCACCACTGAACATCCTAGATTTATATAAGTCTGTTTCCCCATGGATTCAAAGATACAAATATTAAAATGTGACCTCACATTTATGAACTTACATTACTCAGAAAAGGAGCTGCTCAGAAATTAAAAACCAAAAAAAAAAAAAGGAAAAAAAAAAAAGGGAGCTAGCCCGGCAGGATTTCCATTAGCACACAGTAATAGTAAATCTACGTTACTAATTAAGTTCAAACCCTGCATTTACAATATATATATGATATTATACATGCTGTAGATATGTTAGAGCAATAGCAGTAACCAAACTGACCTGATGGGGACGTGCGTGGAGCTGATGAGCTGTCCTCAGAATGCCTCAGATCGTTCCACATTCATGGTTTCCCGATCCTAGGGAAAAGGCCCTTCCAGTTTCGCATCCATGCCACAGTCCGCGCCTACGGCAAGCCGTTTCGTCCAAAATGGGTGGAAAAGCTCTTGGTATTAAAATGCAGCCCTAAGATCAATTCACCCTACCACAGATTTTCAGATTTATACAAATTATAGAATCTGAACTTAAAACATACTGTAAATGTAATTGGTCCAGGGCTGGTTTTTCCTCATTGGGCAACTTTAATCAATCGTTAGCACATACTTGGGTATTCTTACAAGTTCTCATATTTTTCCATACTTATTTACACCATCGTCTGTATAGTTGACTTGAAAACTATATTATAAGAATCAGATTAAAAAACAACTAATACATTATAATCAGTTGTTTAATCCACAGGGACGGATTTAGAGGGGGGCGCATGGGCCAAGCGTGTGCTCTCCCCCTTTTTGGGGGAATATATTACATTTTTTATTGTAAAACTTGCGATCGAGAGGGGTGCTGGGACCTTATTAATAAACACCCCCCCCCCCCCTTTCTAGAAATCCTGGATCCAGCCCTGACCTGTATGGTATCCACAGCATCATAAGATATTAGATATGCCCCCAGGGTGGATACCGGATTTTCGAAAGGCTGAAATCAGCATAAAGGCTAAGTACTAAAACGGCGTGCATTCGTCCATACACACACAGCATATTCCCTTCTTTTTGTAGTTTAGGGGTCCACCAAATGGGGGAGGGGGAATCAGGACCCCCTTGATACCCCCCCCCCCCCCCCGGGTTCATCTCTGTGCCCAGCCATTAAAGAGAACAGACTTGATCTGAATCACCCCCCTCCCTTGCTTGTATTTCTTATCGATCCAATTTCATTTCTGTCTATGTAAGCATAACTGATAAAATTCCATTTCCAATTGTCTGACTAACCATGAACTGCCCCTCACCCTTTCAGTTTCACACCAAGTGCCCGTGTAGTGCATCGATAAACACTTCAGAACATCGTACCATTGTGTCAGCATTAGACCACTTTCACTTTCATATTGTGTGATAGGTCGAACACACTTATCAATCTTTGATTTAAAGCATGTTGATTCATATCTAAAACACAAATTATAAACAACTGGACCAGAATTTATATGTAAAGCATGCAATTATATGTGTGTATATTATATATATTCATATGTTTATATTTATATATATATATGTTTATATATATATATATATTTATATATATACATATGTTTATTTGTATATAGTATATGTATGTGTCTGTGTGTGTGTTTGTGTGTGTGTGTGTGTGTGTGTGTGTGTGTGTGTGTGTGTGTGTGTGTGTTTGTGTGTGTGTGTATGTGTTTGTGTGTGTGTGTGTTTGTGTGTAAAATCGATGTTGTAGTGACAGGCGACATGATGACCTCTTAAATTCGACATGCGACATTGGGACCCCCCTTCCCTCAACACCTCCACGAGAGATCATAATGTCCGTCGAAGTGTCCCTTTTCTGCATTTTCTTTGTGTTTAGATTATAATTATCAAGCTGGTAGGAGGGGCGGTCGGTCTATTAGAAGCTGAGTATATTTAAAAGGGGATGTGTTCATGCCAAGTGAAACATAGCAGTGTTTGTAAGAGCGGAGGTCACATGCCCAGCAGATAAAAGTCAACTCACTTAAATCAACTCACTTAAAGACAATCGCGCCATTATCCAGATACTGAAAAAAATCAAAGTCCTTCAATTTGTCTCAAATCTTGCAGAAATGTTCAATAATGTTTAGTCTATCATAATTAAAAATGAAAAGTAGTTTACCATGAAAACTTTTGTAGATAACCATGGCCAAATAAGACTAATTTTGTGGGAATTTTGCAAATTCTGAAAAATGTTTTAAATGGGAAACATTAGTTTTTTCTGTAACTCTTTTAATTCATAATGTATAATGATATGGTATACTTCTATATGATTGTGAGTGTGTTAAGCATAATACAAAATATCAAAATTACCTGTCATGTAAATCTTTAGGTGAATTTATGGAGAAAACTCATAAATACCCATTTTAAGTAATTTTAGATCTCAAAATGAATATTAAGCTTTTCTGACCAAGTTCAACCGGTGACCCCCCTATTTTTTTGGCCGAAAATAAAAGCCTATAGCCTCTTCTACAATATATATTGATTTTAAGATTTTCTGAGTATTCAAATTTTGTGTGTGCATGCTTTTTTCAGATTTTTCCAGATTTTAACAGTATTTTACCATTTTAATTTGAAGATTTCAAAGATTAAAATGCATACTACCTCATGATTTTTTTCTTAATGCTCTCTAATTCACTTGCCTACATCTATGTCCTTCTACTACTGTCTTCAATCTGTTTGTCCTATCTTTTATTTGAAAATAATATGGAATTAAGATATTATTTAAATGTGATTCAAAATACTTGATTCTTTTCAAAATTACAACACAAAGAAACTGATTTAAGTGAAAAGTTTCCATGGTGACCTATGATTTTTTTTGATCGTTTTGGAACCTTAAGAGGTTAAACTTGCATTCTGGAAAATTTTGAGAAAAACTGAGTACTAGATCTATAATGGCGCGATCGTCCTTAAATTGTTGGTGCAACTGATATATCAGAGGTATAATATTGCTATTTCAATCTTATTTTCACTAATTGTCGGCAGTGTAAAAATACACAAAAATAAAGGTTTAGCGTTGGATTGATATTGCAATGTTGTTGTCATGACCATAGATGTGTTTAAGATAAGATGATTTAGAGTCATTACTCCTAAATATACATACTAGAAAGCTGACAAGAGAAACAAAAGATATCAAGTGTGAAACACCATCATCTCAGCCAAAGTATCTTAGCGAAACAATTAAATCTTTATTTCAGTTTTCTACGTAATTTTCTTGTTCATAATTTGTTCATAATTACCTGCGAGTTCGTATCATAATTCAGGGGGCATTTCACACTGTACAAATTGTGATCTTAGGTGAAGATACGATCTTAAATAAGCAGTTACGACCTTTGCATTTCTAACCAAGTACTTTTTTAGACTTAAGATATTTGTCTGCTCTATGAGCTGTTTAAAACCGTTTCACACCATGGTTCTTTGGGTGATATTTCAAGATAAGATGTCCATTTAAGATCTTAAGTGTACGACAGCTCATGGGCTATCATAACATTTAAGATTATGGAAATAAAGCATAAATTATCTATGAAGAAAATCAAATATCCAATATTTTGTTATTATGAATTTAACTTTGAATAATGTAGTACAATTTTCAATAGTTATTGTTTGTCCATATCATATGTAACCATGATAAGTTTGGAGTTAAAAAATGTCAGCAATTCTTTGTTTTCTGTTGTAAATAGCTAAGATATTGCCATTTCAAACTAGACAACATATAAGTTATAGTATCTTGTGTCCAAAGAAAAGAGCCAGCCTATTTAGTTCAAACAATATACTCTAGATGGAGGCACTGTTACCACAGTGGTGGGAAATACAAAGATCACAATAAACATCCACATCTAACTATAGACAAGCACATCAGCAAATAAACTGAATTATTTGATGCCAGAAAATCCCATTATCATTATGTTATACAATGGAATACAAAGTTTGATGATTTTCAACATGAATTGCAATACATATAGCAATTCTTATACTAGTATAGTCATACAAGGGAGACATAGAACAAAAGTGCCATCTGTTTTTACTTAAACAAACTATAGCCAATTTGTTTTCTTTGATATAAGGGCTTGCATGCCCTTCAGGTAAAGATGAGTCCCCATTAAATTTGATTATAGTAAGTGTTAAGATAAGATGTTCAAGATATGACCCTAGGTGTAGAACAGATTGTCTTAAATGAAACATCTTATCTTAACATTTAAGATCTTAAATATGGCTTGGTGTGAAACGCCCCCTCACTCTATAACGATAACAACAAATGATACAATATCCTGAAAACCAGGTGCAATCTCAGGGGGTGTTTCACACTGGTCGTAATTCTAAGATCGTATTTTTAAGTACGATATTTTGACATTTTCATTGTTGTGTTCCAGACTTACGATCTTATGTCCCTGTTGTTAGTCATACAATATTTCAGGTTAAGATTATTGATTTCTAAAGGCATCTTATCTCAAAATTTAAGATTTGAGAAACGCATTTACATATTCTCCTAGTGTGAAACGTGCCCCTACTCTTTACATACTAATTCTTTTTATTAGTGTTAAGGAAACATCGGCTTGCCATAGCTAGTTTCGCAAACTCGAGCTCGGACCTGAGACCAGTCACGCCACCACCACTCGGACCAAGATCTCCCGTCGACCAGACACCTCTGCTCTCTCTCTCTCTCTCCCAGACCTCACTCGGTGAGTATACCATGATTCCTGCACTAAGAATATAGTTCTCTGTGTCTCAGGGTTAGGCATTCATTTCACTAAAATAATATGCGATTCTAATATTTAAAGACCTTATAGTATTCGGTTTTGGAATTCATTTGGAAATAGTCAAGGAAATTATGTTGGAGAGGGGGTGTTGCTTTGTATAATTATTTTCTCTGGTCGAAATTCAATTCACATTAAAAAAAATAAATTTTTTTTCAAAAAAACAACAACAAAATGAAACATCAACTGAAATAGAGACACTGCTAACATTCACTCAACAAGTCAAGGGGCCCTATAGAGTTATTTTTTAAATTCGTTTATTTCAACTGGTAATATGATTAGCTACTTAAAGCTAGTTTACATCAAACACCAGCGTTCACATTTCTGGTAAATATATGTTTTTGATCAACCAGAAGAAATATAACAGAACAGAACAAAACAATATATAGTGAGTGAGTGAGTGAGTGTTGGGTGTTTTACGCCGTACCGACAGCCAGGGTCATTTTCCCAACCTTATGTTGGGTTTAATCATTTCATTAAACAATAGAGTACCTTTATAAATCTATGGCAATATTGTACTTTTTAACCAATACTGTTGTACCTTTTTAAAAGTGGGAAATGTGTCTATGTTTCTTATACTCGCGGCTAAAGAATTCCATTTAAGTGCTCCTTTATACAACACATTCATTTAAAAATGCTCACTATTTATTACTTAAGAATGTATTTACGAACGTACCTGCAATTTACATGACGTTTGTGAGTGATGGGTGGCAGTGCCTCCTGCACACACGCAACACTTTTGCAGAGATGTGATATTTCCTTCTTTTTCCAGATTGCTCATTTCACCAGTTTTGCAAATTTCAAATTATCACTATTACCGTTTCTATGCCATTTAAACCAAAACATATATGTTTTCTAGTCAATATTGCCAACTTTTGGTTACTAAACTCAAGATGAGGAAATGTCCCAATTACTTTTCCAGATTTTTTCATTTCTCGGAGGGACCTTCAATTTAATATATATACTAATATACATACGCACCTAGTTGGTCTTGGGATCTGAATTGTTGGTAAAATGTTCTGGTCATGTTCTGTAACTTACATAAAAAAGATTATGGTTGCAGAACGTTTCTGTTGCAAGTTGGCTAGGCCCACCCTACCCGATCTCTCCAACCCCCCCACTCCCTCCAGGACCACACATCTTAATCCTACCGGCCGGGCACAAGCGATACTGTTGGGAAACCAGCAGCCGGCTACTTTCGGTTTCAGAGTTCAGATTGTTGGTTGGGAGGGGGAGTTGGGAGGGGAGGGGGGGGGGAGCAGTGTTGAGGGGTTGAAGGCGATAGCGACAGAAAAGCCAGGAGTGACTCACCAGTGTCCCGCATACAAACCAGTCTTATACCTCCTGTGGCGACACGGACATAAATTTTCTTAAATTTGACACTGCGACATGGCCGTTTTTTAAATTTGACAGGCGACATGGCAATTAAAGGACAAATGACATTGCTCTTTTCTTAAATTCGACATGTGACAGGAGCTTTAAAAATAATATTGACATGCGACAGGGTCATTTCTTAAATATGACATGCGTCATGGGTCTAAACTGAGGTATAGCAACAGGTGACATGGCTGTTTTTTAAATTTGACACGCGACTTGGAACCCCCCATCTATACCCCCCTGTTTCCCCGTGCTATTCTGATCCTTTGTAATATTTAAGTAACAGGTGGCACCATAGAGCCTTTTATATATGATATGTATGTAACATGATATTGATAATTATGTGTAAGTATAAATAAGTATGATTTATAATGATGTAATGAATGATTATAGTTAGGAGCTGCTGCCACCTACACGTTAAATCTAGCAGGTTGCTCAGGAACCAAACATATAATATAAGCACCATAATATATATATATATATATATATATATATATATATATATATATCTTTGTAGGCCTATGTATATACATTAGCATCATTTTAGTACTAGCATCATTTTAGTACTTAGCCCCTTTTCGAAATCCTGCGTCCATGCCTGTACATGTACAGTAAATGTGTGTGCATACACCTCTTACTGGCACCCTAGAGAATATATACAAAGAGACAGACTGACATACGACACACAGACAGACGCCCAACCGAGTTTGCATCCCTCCCCACTGCAACCAGGGGCGGATCCAGGAATTTTCATACAAAAAAAAAAAAGGGGGGGGGGGTGCATGAGTGATTCAACCAACGGCATAGAAACATGACATTCTTCTATATTGGCATGAAATCAAATGTATGAAGTGTATACATTTTCACTAATAATAGCATCATTGTTCTTAAATATGATGAGAAACTATTGATCATTATTTTTCAATTTGTATACATATATATTTAATCTTTTCAAATTTGTTTGAAAATGTATTCATTATAGATGCAAATATAACAATTACTTTTTTATTTTCTATAAGTTTCCCACGGGTTTTGTCGACAAAATTAGTCAAAATTAGCCTGCAGGTACCGGTGCATAAATTACTGTTATTTAGCCATCCGTGGTAGGGAGAACTGAAATTTCACTAGCTTCTCTCTTTAATATCTTTCAGAGACCACTTTAACGGCCCACACCTACCGGTCATCCCCGGCAGCAGGCACCAGAAAGGTCACCTATACAGTCCCCAGAGGGCACCGTCTGACCGTTCTCATCGAGAGAGGGTCGTTTCCTGCCTCAGAGGTAAAGGTCTGTTTACATGAACTATAGACCTTTTTCATTAAGAGTGTAGCGCCCCCCTGGTGAATTAAATAGAAACATGGTTTTAGGTGTTTTCCTATAGTTAACCTACATGAAGTGAAGCATATAGGTTAACTATAGGAAAAGACCTAAAACACTGTTTCTATTCAATTCACCAGGGGGCGCCACACCCTAATGAAAAAGGTCTATTAAGGCCATATTACACTAGGCGATTAGAGCTGACATATTGGTGCAATACAACGATATCACATACATATTGCATACAGGAGCAATATAATGGTGCTATTACACTACAACACTGCACTATATATCTGCGAAATCCAGCCTTATTGCCTGGAATATTCAATAAACAAGATGTCTTAGGTATCCAAATACTGAAAGAATTGCGTAAATATTCTGATTGGAAAAAAAATGTTAAAGACGGAATCGTTTGTGACACATGTGTAAAATACTTCATATTGACAATTTCAAATGATTATGTCACCCATGCATGGGAATTTTCTGCAATATCATCATAAAATCAAGTGACGGTCCTTTGTTTAATCTGACAATGACATTGAAACCGCCCCATCGACACCCCTGCCTATAGGCC
The DNA here is from genome assembly GCA_936440205.1 of Lepidonotus clava. NCBI lineage: Eukaryota > Metazoa > Annelida > Polychaeta > Phyllodocida > Polynoidae > Lepidonotus > Lepidonotus clava. The sequence continues at coordinate 7,071,589 of OW387141.1, forward strand.
TACTCATGGATAAATAAAAACATAGTTGATTCTTCTCTGCCCTATCCATTCAATTCCCGTGGTTTAGACAGCTAAATCTAGTTTACATAATTGGACTTGGATCACAGAGTTCAAGCAATAGGGAACTCACGCACGGACGAAGTTCTCATATTTTTGTCGAAATTAAGAGTTTTTTCCACATTAACACCTCTAAGAATAACTTTCAGAAATAATTTCCTACATCACGTTTAATGGGAAATTTAAGGTTATTTCATGTCTTAGTTTTGCTCACTGCTTCAGATTTTTACATTATATAATCTGCCCATCGGGGCAGGTGGACCATGAAATACATTTCGTAATGAACTGTAAGGCATATGAAAACCTCAGAGCCCCCCTTTTCCAGAGCCTAGAGAATCGTATTCCTGGTCTACAATCTCTCACGGAGACTGAAGCATTTATAAAGCTTATGAACTCATCAGACCCTACAGTCTTAAAACATATAAGTAGATACACTTATCTTGCCTTCAGAGATAGATCGAGGGTATCATAGTCCATACAGCAGTAACCATGACAGAGTTATAATGTCCCCACTTTCTTGATCATACTCCCTCCAGATCTAAAAATGCAGACACAACTCTGTTGGTGCTAAATTGCCCTACAAGGCACTGTACTGTTGCTGACGTTCTGAATAACTGTTTTATTTAAGGGGGCAAACTGTGTATGCCAACCGTCCGAGACAGTATAGTGACTCGCCTCACTGCTCTGTACTGTGCTAGTCTAGTCCTGTCTAGTCATAATTATGTAGTTATAGTGTAGCTGTAGCTGTAGTTATTTGCCGATTGTTTGTCTAGTTTGTGATCCACTCTGTCTGACGCATAAGTTTGTAATGACTTCTCTGTTGTCAATGAAATACTTATTAATCGTTACGTACAACGCTGCTTATATCATCAAAAATATATATAGACCTGCATACAAGGGGAATGTATACAACAGGGACATGTTAAATTGACAGTGAACTTGGGCATTTTTGATAAAGATAAGGCCACTCCAGCCCTACATCAAGAGACCGTCCTCGTCTTATCAGTAAACAGATTTATCAGCTTTCTTGTAGTTATTTCTGTGCATTACCCACATTGCAACCACACAAGGGAATGGGTGCATTAAAGTAGACAGCGTGACACGGCCGTTTCTTAAATTCGACATGTGAGATAGGGACTTAACGACATGATTGACAGCCAGGTTAAAAACCTTAGGGACATACAACATGGACTATATATATATATATATATATATTTACGTATTTATATGCAGGGGTCGAAATAGCACGGGCCCGGGGGACCAAGGCCCCTAGAAAAATGGTCGGGCCCCCAGATTGTGTTGTGCAGGGGCCCGACTGGCCCCCAGAAAATCCTGTATTTTGAATAGAAATGATAATTAGGGCTGTCCTAAAGTTGCTTCGGGCCCCTAGACTTTCCTGTTAGGGGCCGACTGGCCCCTGAATATTTAGACTTTTTTTCGACCCCTGTATATGTATATATACATGTATATATATATATATATATATATATATATATATACATATATACATATATACATACATACATATATATATATATATGTATGTATGTATATATGTATATATGTATATATATATATGTATATATATATATGTATGTATGTATGTATATATGTATAGGCCTATATATATATGTATGTATGTATACATACATACATATACATACATACATATATATATATATATATATATATATATATACATATGATATTATAAGAAGAAAAGCGGTACTGATGGTACACCATCCTAGTGTAAATGTACAATGTATTCATGTGACATGTCCTCCTTTTTCGCTGTTGTATGTGAGGGCGTCCACATCATTGGTCAAGGCCAAAGTCCAAAACTAATAATACTGTTACTGGGCAGGCCACTGCCATAAACCTAGCTTTTTTCTCCCAAACTATAGGTCATCCCCACTCATACGTGTAGGGCCTGAAATCCAACAGGGAGACTTGAGTACTTTCTGGCCTTAACTACATGGCAATTTAAGAGACAGTGGTCAACATGGGATATTACGATTTCTAGAATTTAGGAGGGTGACTTACAGTGGAAAATACTATTACTTTGACAAAAAAGGTAAAACTTTTTATGACCGCAAGATAAACCTACTGATTTAGTTTTTGTCAAAGTAATTTCTAAGTAATATCATCTACTTCACTTTTGTCACTCATATCTATTACCACTTTTGTAATTATTGTCATTAACTTTGATCACTGTTATATTGCAATAATCTGGAAGATCATGCGCACATGTGAAAATGCTATATAAACAATTAAAAAAAACGTACCAATCATTAGTACATTGGGCCCTAACACATTATGAGAATCCGTTCAGTGCCCCACTGAGTGTCCAGGCTGAGTACGTCAGTGATAGCTAATAAACACCTGTATATAGGAGCTCGAAAGGGGGGTCCAGACCAGAGACCTTGTATGTATATATAGGATACATATCCTATATATACATACAAGTTCTCTGGTCCAGACGGACTATCCCACCACCTGTATTACCAACAGGTGGCAGCAACGTTAAGCCCCATACCCACTAAGTGACTTTTACAGAGTCAGTCGATGGATCAGCACTAAAATAGGCAGATTCTAATGATCGCCTGTTAGTACAATACATTGAAATGTGCATGTTTAATCTGAATTGGCGCCAAAGTTGGCCGATTCTACCTTTAGAGTTGGCCGATTTAAGTGCCGATCTGTTGCTTAGTGGGCCAGGCCCGTAACCAGGGGGGAGGTGGGGGTGGCGGCCCCCCCCCACCCAAACAAAGGAAATTTCTTTAAAAGTTCCACCTTTCCTTTAATAAATCATTGGAAAATCCTTTAAAATGTGGAAGAAAAGAATGAAAAGTTTCACTTGGGGAGCCTTGCCACCCTCTTTTTAGATTTGAATTCTTAATAATACAAGGAAAAGTTCCACTCAGGGATTCTCGCCACCCCCCCCCCCCCCACCCCCCAGCAGACCCTGGGTACGGGCCTGCAGTGGGTATGGGGCTTTAGCAGTTTGTCGTCGCGCACAACTCTCGACTAGTTCCATCAGGTCCCTCCAGGTGTGCCATCAGTCACTGATCAATTATGTTACCACCGCACATCATTGACCTGTTTCTGCCTTACCTAATATAATTTGACAACCCCTTACAATATCTAAATGATGTGTTTTTTGTTGTTTTTTAAATACAAAAAGGGTTCATAAAGAGTATCCCATAGCCTATCCCCCAACTGAACCCCAAACTGTCCAAACACAACCGTCATAAGGAAAACCAAGACATAATGATTACCAATATGTCCAAGACAAGGCAAAAATCGTAGATCTCCAGGTTATGAAATGGAACCATTTTCCAAAGGCGTCATAGATTATCATGACCCCTCTCAGATGTTATATAAAATCCTGAACAACCATATGAGAAGATACTAATCATAACGACAATGGGAATTATTGAGCTGCAGAAACCATTGGTTCCACGCATAACGTCACATAATGGGACATAATAATATAACAGTGGAAAATGGTTTTGTGAAATCATGCACTGCTACATTACCGCCGTAATGTAAAAACCAACAGGCTGGGCGGGGCCGGAAACCAGTTGCTTAAACTGAAACTCATCCAGCTAAATAAACACGTTTAAAAAAAAAAAAAAAAAAAAGGGAAGCTCCAACAAAATTGTTATCAAAGCATTGGCTAAATTTGTTTATGACGCCTTCCAGCAAAGGTTGGCAGGTAACAAGTAACAGAGCAATACCTCACATATTTCTCCGGCTACAGGTCATTTTTCCTCGGTTTAGGGAGTGGGGTGGGGGTGAGTGTCCCTGGGGGATGGGGCTGGCTATGGCAGGGAAGGTAGGATTGTTTATTCAGATGTTATTACATTCACCCCCCTTGCTATTTGAAGTAGAGGTGAGGAAAATTGATCTCCAGTAGCACAAATTTAGTAGCCCTGAAAACGGTTTTGCAAAAAAAGTTTAGAATTTCTTAATACTAGCATACTGGACATAATCAAAAGCTCTGCCATTCTTTGATAATACTTCCCAAAGTCAATGATAGAAAATATAGAAAGTATGACTATAAATAAAGTGAGACAATTTTTTCATCATTTACCTAAAATTTGTAACTGCAATTACCAAATATTGGTCAACATTTGTAAATCCAAAGTTACTTTTTACAGTGTAAACCCCTACATTATCTGCCATTAATATCATAGTATGCTGCTTGGAGTCATTTTTTCCTCACCTCTAAATACTGCAACAACTCAATTCCATACCTCCAGCTGTGGACCATACCCTACATAAACAACAACACATACACCCAACTGACCATGTCACCCAATAGAGTCAATTCCGTACCTCGCGCGGCCGTCACGGTCCAGTGGAGGTAGGACAAACAAACCCACGTGGCGGGGGTAGCGCGACACCTGGTTGGTGGAGGGTCGTTACATAATGCTGATAAGGGTCTGAGGAGCGCTCTCATTGGCCAAAGATTAATTCAAAACTTTTAATATTGAAAAATATTTATAAAATACAAGACTCATGTTTACAGTAATAGTTCATATATCAATTGAAAGAGAACGTTCTGAACTATACAACCAAAGTTAATGCAGCCATTTACCCTGTCTGGATAAAAAGTTGCAGGGGGTTGAAAGTCACCAATTTAAACATGCTCAAAGAGAAAATAACCCCAGGCTTGTCCTACCAGCACCTCCTGGACTGTGTCTCACACTAGGTGGCGTGGTCTGGAATCTCATTTATCCCCCCACCATCCGTTCTCCTACACTAATCCCCGAGGAAAAATGAACTGTCCCCATTTCTCCATTACATATGTATTACTATGTACTGATGTATCCATGCAGGTTATGTATGCCTCACTGTATCTGTCTGGCCCATAGGCCAGTGTTTCTAGTCTCTGTAAGCATACCATTGAGAGTGAGTGATTGAGTGAGTGATGGAGGTTTTACGCCATACCGACAGCCAGGGTCATTTTCACAGCAAATATACCATTGAGATGTAGGAGAGTATACCTCGCTCTCATGATATGTTCCTAGTCACCATAATTGTTATGGTTGTTATTATTATCCTATTTAGTAAGTAGCATAAGACCTAGTCAGTAGCAACATATATGTTTTTCTTCCTTGGATTCCTCAGAGTCCCTGTCTCTGTATGAAACATAGGTCAAGACTGACCTACACAGTTGTCAATAAAATGCAGGCCTCGGGCCCCATTCAGAGGCGGATCCAGAGTCAGTCATCTGGGCAAACCAACCCCCTATAAAAAAAGTGAAAATGAATAACATCAGATTTGCACGAATCAACAAACAACGTTATTCAAACTAATTTCCTCTTGGTCTAAGGGGGGAGGGGGGCAATCACCCCTTTACCCCCCCCCCCCGATCCCCCACTGATATACTTACAAGTCTCATGTTCATGATTAGATCCTAGTATACTGTATGTTTAGAATCACATACTTTTAGATAAAATGTTCATATTATGCATTCCTCTTGCAGATTGAAGAGACTTCCCTCGAAGAAGGAATCACAAATCAACCCTCCAGTGGTGAGTAGTTACCACTCTGGTGCTGTGTAAAATACATTATAAGCCAAAATGGTATGATAGTATAATATAATAAGGGATGTAAGTTAAGGTTGAAGAAACATCATATATATAAAAAAATATTCATTATTACTCAGGGCTAATGGAGGGGTACCAATGTCGCATGTCGAATTTAAGATATGGCAATGTCGCCCTGTCGAATTTAAGAAATGACAATGTCGCCCTGTCAAATTTAAGGAATAGCCATGTCCCATGTCACTAAATTCTAAAATCCCATGTCGCATGTCATTAAGGCTTAAAAACGGCCATGTCGCCGTGTCGAATTTAGGGGTCTAGGGCCATAATTTTGAATAGCCAGGTGTCCTGTGGATACCGAGTCTTTGACACTTGGTTGTCACATAAACATTTTAGAGTGTGCTCTGGCTTTAAGGAATTTATCACCCGCACGGCCGGCAAGTGGTGCGTATTGGGGGCAGGGTGTATTGCCAAGCAGTATGTACCACTCTGCAGTATCAGTTGTTTTAACATATTTTGAGTGATGCTTGGGTGATAAAACAAAGAAGCACCTTTGGGGTCATCCTCGGGTGGCTGTACACCCCATGGGGATCATACGACCCTGGGGCTTTGCCCTCAGGACGTGAAAATCCCCTATGGGTCGTACAGCCACCCTAAGACACCCCTCACGGTGCTTCATATTATTGGATAGAACAGGATGGATTTGGTGAGCCCTGAGTAATACTTAGCAGAATTTCTGTTCGTTTTGTTTTTCATCATGCTTATTCTCTTTCTCATGTTGCAAAGTTTGTGATTAATCAAGAAAATAACTAAAAACGTTAATATATTGATGATTAGATGCAGTCATATAAAGTATGGTAGTCAAGTAGGTTGGAAAAATTTATTTGTGAATTTTATTGAATATCACTTTGTTTATTCTATGGAAAAGTCCTAAATGTAAGTTTCTTTAGCTCTTCCTCAGGTTCCAGGGCTTGATCAATAAAGAAACAATAATATTTGTATGCCATGAATTTATTATGTCACACCTTAAACCACACTTTTAAAGAAAAATACGATAATGCTATTGATAATTTTTTTCAATTTGAGAAATATTGTAAACCAATATTGTACATTTTTCCAATGACCAATGTGAGTATTATCATACAAGTACTACCGTAAAACACCTAATTTAAGCCGTGACTTAAATAAGGGTTAGTTTCAGAAAGTAGAGTCAGTTAGGCCTCCACTTTAAGGGTGCGGCTTAAATTAGGGGTTTACACAAGCTTGGATCCAATGGTATTCATAAACATTTTCTATGAAAAAATACCCATAGACAAACCCAAAAGTAAGGGTGCGGCTTAAATTAGGGTGCGGCTTAAATTAGGGGTTTTACGGTACCTTCATTTATGATTTACAGCTATTGTGTAATTCTTTTTCAGTTGAATTCCTCACTATCTGCAGTCGAAGGCAACCAGAAGGATGGCATTGTCGAAGAAGCAAATCTACGATGTAACAGAGTCCAAGGAAATGAACCTTAGGGGGATCATCACTCCTTCGTGTACATCCATAACTGTTCTTGGTCAACTTCTGTTGCTGTCCAAAGAACAAGACTTTAGGTTGGTTGATGCTGATAAGCAGGTAAAGCGTATCAAACATCCCGAGTCGTTCAGGGCATGTTTAATGCAGCTCACTCATGAAAGCTGGTCTGCGTTTAACACTGCGGAAAGGAACATGAATCGGGTTCAGCAGAATGTTGAGGTTATGCCAGAAGCATTTGAGAATGTGAATGAGATTTTGATAGATGGGGAGGTTGATGACTTGGTTTGTCTGTTACCAACTGAGCTAGATAGCATAAGTTTGGCTGCTAAAAGATGTGTGGAATATACAACTGAGTGTGAACAGTCATTCGAAGCAGTCAAGGAGCTTATTGAGGAAATTGTTGAGTTATGTAATGTAAAGGACAAAACCCTGAAAGAGCAGCAGAGTGAAAATGAAGCTCTAGAAGGTGCACTGAAGAGAGAAGAGGGAGAGTTATCCCAAAGAAAACAAGAAATGCTAAATGAAAGGGAAAGGCGAGAGGCTGATATTCGAACTGCAAGGTCTCAATACAACGAGGCAGTCACTTCACAACCAGGAGCGATGGCATTTGTACTGGGATCGGTTATTGAGCTGGTTAGGGGAAAATCAAGCTCGTCCTCAAGTACAAAATCTGGAAAGAAGGGCAAAAACAAGAAGGAATCTGAATACAAAGACAAAATGAAAGGCATAAAGCTGATGAGTACCATTGCTGAAGATATGCTTGAATGGATTGATGGCGATTTACTTGAACAGGAGATTACTCCAAAAGAAATCATACTGATCGAACGAAGGATGCAAAACATCCCAAAGAGCATGAAAAAAGAAGGCATCCCAGAACTTTGCAAAGAAGCTGCAGAAATCTGCAAAAGTATCAGACGTCTGCGTGACCTCTCGAGAGACGAACAAAAAGAAGCTGATATTGTTATGAATATCAATGGTTTCTATAAAAGCGTGGAAGACCTGGAGAAGGTAACAGAAGCTCTTCATTCCAGTGAATCAAGTAGTGAAGAAGAACAAGCACCTGGAGAGACCCAAGGTCAAAATTCAGCGTATTCTAGCTACCTTGAATCAAAGCATGCACATCTAAAGGTAACCGAGGAAAGGATGTCAGATGTCGAGGGCCAGTATGAAAAGTTCAGAGAACGCCAGCGGGAAACCGAAGATAAGATGCTTAAACTTGTCAATGAGCTGACAACCCTTGACAGGTCCTCGATGTCCATAAGCAAAATGCGAGAGGTTCTTGTACAAGCGTTGTCGCTTTTCACACAGATACGCCAGCAGTGGTGCTGCCTGACTCAGTACTTTCAACAACTGGCGGATGTTGTCAGCAAGACCATGAACACTGAAATCGACAAATTTGAGAAGCAAGCCAAGAGCATTGAGGCAGGACTGTCGAAAGAAAATCCAACAAAAATGACATCCATGATGAAGAAGAAACTAAAAAGAACGACCGACAATGCTCTTCAGAGTGTTGAGGAAACCAGACAGGTCTCATCCTTCTATGTCAATGTATCAAGGAATTATCTGATGAAGAACCTGAATGCTGTCTATGCCATAGAAACAACTGTAGGTCAGAGAACTAAAGAGGAGGTAATGATCAAGACCTTGGAGCTGGAGGACACTTGCAAGAAGACAATCCAAGAGGTCAATGGTATGGCTTCTGATGTGATTGTAAGCAGCAGAAAGCTTCAGGCTCCAGTAAAACCAGCCTTACCAGCGTCACAGTGAAAGCTGAGAATAGAACACAAGGGAGCCTTCCATTAAGGATAGACTACTGTGATGAGCGGCTGATTTAGGAAAGTTATCATATCTCTGGTAATAATGTTTGGATTCAAACAAGTAATATATCAAATGAAAGCTATTTTTTTATTAACCCTTTAGACCCCAATCCGGCCGTAGCTGCCCGGAAAAACGCCAATTTTTCCATAAAATTTCCATATTTTTCCAAGGTGAACAATATCATGAGGATACAATGTACAAAAACGAGCAATATATCGTTTTAAAGCTGATTTAATGCCCTGTCGAATGCTACAAACCAGATTTATATAACTGAAAAAGCAAGTCATTGGTGAACCTTTGAATATCTTCAATTGATGAAAAATTGGGAATTCTGGAGGGAAATCCAGAGAAATCCCAGGGAAATCAAGCAATACGTGAACGCAATCTGTGGGGACTAAAGGGTTAATATAATATTAAGTCTGATACCAAAGAGGGGTAAATTAAAGACGCATTTTTTCACTTTTATCTTTTGAACCAGGATTTCTTACTGAATATTTAAAGCATACATTTGAAAATTTAAAGGCAAGTCAATAACATTTGTATCAAGGGAACCGTGTTTCATTTTCTAGATTTCACAAAACAAAAACCATGTCATGTTTCAAAAATCTGAGACACGTTTCCCTCTATATACATGTTTGCTACACTGTTAAAAAGAATCCCGTCAAATTTACGGTAAACTACTGGCAACTGTGTTGCCGAACTTTTACAGTAAATTTAACAGATGACTGTAATTTCTGGTGACCGTATTTTTTACAGGTGAACCCCGTTTAAGTTAAACAGTAATATACCCCAATATGTACAGTGTACTTTCATTCTTATGGATGAAAACCGTTTAAATTTAACAATAGTATACTGTTATGTGTAAAAAAAAAAAACATAGATTTTACGGTAAAACACTGCTATGGTACTATGCCATACAGTTTACACTGGTTGTAATGTTTACAGCATTGAAAGATTTATTTTTCATGTAATCACACTACGAGATGATTTAGCCAATAATCAAGTATGTCCTTCCTTCTTGGTTTAGCCTTGTATGGGTTGTTTGATTGTTGGAGGTAAAACCTACAGGCCTATAGCTGCTAAAGTTCTTGTACTAAAAAGGTGTCTACATGTTAATCTTACTGAAAAGGTGCTTTAAAACATTTTGTAAATGTTTTAGGGGTGTTCTAATTGGTTGGCAAAAATAGCAGGCTAATGAGGTGATTATTTTAATGACGCTACAAAAACCTAAAAATCTAACATTTTTAATCACAAAGTTCCAAATTACTAAGTGTATGAAAAAACTATTTTACTAATCATGGCCAAAAATATGGAGGGCATGTTGCAAACCACTACTACTGATAGTACAACTATTGCATAGTAGTAATTTCATAACCTGAGTAGCCAAGCTTTGAAACCCAGACCCCTCAAATATGAAGCCTAGGCTCTACCACTGAGATATGGAGGCCTGTAGGTAGACAGAGTCTAGCTGTGGTCCATAACTGAATAAGTAGGGGTATGAGAGTACTGACCTAGTGTCTGTCTAATGTTGAACACCTGTATAGTAGTACTGATCATACTCATTGGTGCTGACTATGACAGTATGCACTGCATGCAGTCCAAATTAGCTCAGTTGGTTAGGCTTCTACCTTGAATGTGGAGAATGGGGGTTCTAATCCCAAAGTGTCCATTTTTCTTTTCCACACCAGTATACAATTGATATACCGTATATTACTGTATATTACTGTGAGAGAAATTTCAGTAATAAATACAGTTGTATTGGTTAATTGCAATGATATTATGGTAGATAGCCCTAAAATAAAATATGGTATTATACTGTTGAGATTGACAGTACATAACTGTCAAAGTTACGGGGTTTTTTAAACAGTGTATGTACATTACAAATTTCCAGTTTTTCTGTCACATATTAAGTGACATATCACGGATCAAAAAATAAGGGTAAAAATTTGATTTTTCGAATTTCCGGTTTGCTGATACAAATGCATTTCTAAACATCAAAGGATGAGTTATACCATTAGATACATGTAATATAGGGTCGTTTAATGGTATATTGCATATGCCTGTACTCTTCTTTGGGGAATAAGTGGCATACATTGTTGTAAGCACTGCGCAACGGGCGCCAATCACAGTGGTCTATCCTTAAGTATATATGCATCAATGTGGGGGAGGGGGTCCGAAATGTTTGAAAATGTTCATATGTTCTACCACAAATCCAAAGCGTATTTTCACCCGGGGGTGTGGAGGGGTGGGGGTCTGAGGTTTTTGAAACTGTATGTATGTACTAAATGGAAGGCACAAGGCTACATAGTGCTGTTCCATCAGACCTGAGAAAAAATTGTTGCATAAGTTACTTGGCCTACCCTAATACTTTTAGCCCTAATCAACCAACCACAGCACCCAGGGGATTAGGGTTGGGTGGCAGTGGCGGTCAAAGTGTACACAAGTATTACAAGTTCACTTTTCCTCTCTTTTAATAAAATTGCTCTGTAAACAATGACCGACCTAATAGAAACAATACAGGATTATCTACTGACTATTGAGGTGATGTCGTTTCCACCAATGCCTGCATAATATTGACCCTGACTTGATCCAGGCATTCATGTTGCAAGCAGATCCAGGGGGAGGGGGTGGGTCGACCTCCACCCCCTTTTGGTGGACACCTTAACTAATTAAAGGGTGACAAATACTGCATGTTTGTGTGCAAGTACACGTCATGTTAGTACTCAGCCTATATACTATAGGTCCGCTGGTTAAGAAATGGCCGATTTTGTTCATGTGACTTTATTTCATAAATAATCAACTGAATCTGATTATAAAACTATGAGTGCTTAAATATATGACAAGGACAAAATGTCATGAGGAAAATATGTTTGAAAATTCTCAGATATAGCTTAGACATTCATAAAAACATTATGACATTGCAATCAGCCTTTATTATAGGGCATAACACATTTTAAGTTTAGAGTTTTTCAGTCCTTTCTTGGGTCAGAAGACCTATAACAACGTCAGGAGCTCCCTGTTGGGTGTTGCCATGCATCACGGTACAGGTTATGGTAGTAACTCCAGTGGCGGATCCAAGGGGGGGGAGGGGGGCAAAAGGGGCAATTGCCCCCCCCCCCCCCCCCCCCCTAGACCAAGTGGAATTTTTTTCAAATAATCTAAGCTTGTTGATTTGTACAAATCTGACATAATTTTTTCCACTTTTTTTATAGAGGGGTTGGTTTGCCCCCCCCCCCCCCCCTAGATGACTGACTCTGGATCCGCCCCTGAACTCTATGAAATCTTAATGGAGGAGGGTGTTCAGATGGAATTCTTCTTACTTTATGAATATCATCCGATTAAACCATAAATGTAAATGCCCCGCTACAATAGAAGGAAAAGATAGTTGCCCTTTACCCGTTATACCCTAACACAATTAATGAGGATGTATCTGTATATGTATGGTGTTTAGAGCAAGGAAAAACCAAGTAGAAAGAAAGTAAAAAGTTTGCTTTATATAGGACTCTGTCTTGCACATTAGAATTGCAATACAAAATTGATAACTAAATTGTGTATTTATGCAATTAATTAGACACTGTACGTGATTGATCTGTGAATGTATTTGTAATTCCACCTTATTGAAGAACTGTTCTTGTAACTGGAAACAGAATCAAATAACAAAATGTTGAGAAAATGTTGAGAAAAAAGAATAACCCTAGTTGTAGAGAATACTAGTGTGTGTATTGCGAACCTTGCTTTATGAACAGATAGTATGTCCATTGTATAATATAGGGACTGGAATGTGTTCCTCGGAGACCCATCGTCCACCAGGTGGACACATTCTGTTGTGTTGTAACTACCTGAACATAGCACCACATTTGACCAATGATGTTATATTATTACGTTCTGAGAACATGTCCTCACAAAATTCACGATGTGAAACTAATTGTCTTAAACAATCTACAATGGCAAAGAAAACAAATTACTGGGTACATATTTAGCATCTTCTATGTGTGTGTAGTGAATTATTTAGTTTTAAGATACTAGATAGAATATAGCTTCTAAAATTCATGTATACTTATGTGTGGAATAAAAATGAATATCGCAACTGTAAATTTGCCTCAATCTTTCCATATCTTTTTCAAACCTGCATTTAGATAAAGATTGTTTAATGCTTTACAAAATATCAGCCATTATCAATTCACATTGAAAAAATCCTAAATTCAAGGTAAATAGCAAATATGCTTACAGTTGAAAAATGTTGCTGAAAAGTGTTGACAATTTCTTAGTATCTCCATCTTGAAAATATTCCTTCCAATGCAAAAGAAAAGTATCCTTCTTTTATTTGAAAGTACGGTAATCTCAACAACAGAATTGACCATTAAGTTGTTCCTACTAAGGAAAGATATTTAATTTACAGAGAAAAAAAACTACCATTAAATATTCTTTCCGATTCACATTTGGTCTGACAATGAAACGTATGTACCGACGTGAAAGGGTTGCGGGTTTAGCACTAAATCTGATTCTCTCAACCACGGATAGCAAATTTCTTGAGTTTTACCTGCAGGTTAGCCTTGATAATGATGCATGCTTGGAAACATGTCAACAAATTACAATGCTTAACTATAGGAATTTTGATCAATTATGACATTATGTGTCATTTAACAAAATGGAAAATTATTTTTCACTATTTTTCATTTTTTATCTGCATATTATGATCTATTTTTTAAGTTGGTTTGAAAAGTCATTCATAAAATTTAGCTAGACATATTGAAAATATTTGTGTATTTTCTATAGGTTTTGCTGTGTTTTTGTCGACAAAATCAGTCCAAATTAGCCTGCAGGTGCTTAAAATACTGTAAATCAGCTATCAGCGGTGGGGAGAATTGAACACAACAATCAGAACCAGTCTATATTTTGACACAATCTGTCTTGGTCCTGATGCAGACTGTCACAAGTTGAAACACGTCCATCGAGCCAACGGGTAAAACACAAAATTACTCATTCACTTCATAAAACTGTATACTAACCAATAATAATGCAACTATTGCACCAACTATCTGAAAAGCGTTTCTGTAAAGAGATAGTCTTGTTAATTTTTTTTTTTAAAAGCTGATCCTTCAAATGTTAATTGAATATCTAACCAACGCTGTCCAACAATATTGTCATCAGGTTTGGTATATTTTCCAAATCTGTATACAGCGATGCCACTCTCTGACCCTGAAAAAATCCATACATTCGTGAAATACTTTCTGAATTTTAGGCAGGAACAGATAAAACAAAATTGATATAGGGTAAAGCAGGTTTGTATCGCGTTCAGTGGCATATCTCGCATTTTTTGTTAATTGCCCTAGAATAAAGACAAACATATCAAAATACAAAAAACAAAATTCAAAAAATAGTTAAATTCGCCACCACATTGTAATTAGATTATAATATTATTTTATAAGCTCTTTTATTACTCAGTTTTTTGAAAACATGTATTTTCTGATATATCAGATGCGCGATACAAGCCTGCTTTGATATTTCTAAAATATTTGATCATTATTTATGAAAAATGTTATTACATACTATGTCCCCTGCGTTCATATAATACTATTAATCAGAGCGTATGCGTTATCAGTGGAAGGTATCAACGTACAAAATCCTATATTCAACATTTAACTCATTTTTCTTTACATAATCGTTATTATTTATATTTTCTGACTGCTTTTATTCAAATGCGCTATATAATACTTATATTATCCACCCTATAAGCCTGATGTGTGTGATATAAATCCTAAAATTGGATTATCACATTTTCATCCCTTATCAATAAAGTGTTAAAAGTAGAAAATATTAGATATTCCAGGCAGAGACATCTTATAGAGTTCTATATGAAAAAGTACGATTGGTGGTCATTCCTGAAGAAACTAATACATGAAATACAAAACTTGGATAACAAAATATAGATTAATTAATATTTCATAAAATTTTGTTGAATTCTATAAGATATCATGTTTTTAATGATATCTAAACCAGCCAGAATGGTCACATAGGGCCACAGAGAAGCTGTCCAGTCTCGATATATCATATATATACATACAAGGTCTCTGTTTGTATGCCGCTTTAAGGATAGACACCAGTGATTGGGACGTGAAATGCGCGGCTACTTTTAATCACAATCACAAGATGCGTTTCTTATAGTATAGCTAAATAGAAAATATCATTGAATAGACAACAAATAACAGTGTCTATTGATATAAGCTATATGAAAATGGCATGAACACAAGCTTTTTAAGTATAGCGCAAACCCAAAATTATGATATTCAAATTTATTTTTTGAACATCAATATCTCACTTAATATTGAATTTAAAGCTTTGAAATTTTAGGTACATATTATTGTAATATATATCGAGGGAAGCGTGTCTCAGATTTTTGATATAGGTCATAGTTCAGTTTTTATGATTTGTAGAAAATGGTATAGCACAAAATTCTCAAAAAATTCCCTGTTTTTTGCCGTTTTTGCTCATGAAATAAAATCTAGGACCTAAATAAACAATCTGAGACACCCTTCCCTCCATATGATACTTATGGAGGTGTATGTAAAAAGTTTTTCAAGTAAGTTGAACATTAGTCGAGATATTGATGTTCAAAAAATAAAAGTAAAAAAGTCAATTTAAAATTGATCAAAACTTGGTTTGAAATTCCCTAATAACCCTCTTATTATCAATAGGTACAGAAAAATATGAGCTTTTCAAAGATGTATAGCATGTAAGGATCAGACCGATATTAAGGAATCCATTGGTGATTCCCTGAATCGGCCGTTGACCACTGGTGTTTATCCTTAATCTGCTCCCCTCCTGCTGGAAGCCCGAAGTCGGTGCTACTATACACTACCAGTTCTGTGCGCGCCCGCACTCTGGATAGTTCTACGGGACAAGTTGATGCTAACCGGGAGTCAGCCAGGTGTGCCCAGCGTCCTGCTTTAACGGTACGTGTACGTTAATTTTACTTTTTTTTCTTTTAATTATCAAGCAACTTCACATAGGTATTCATGTTCTTTGTCAACTAAACCATTCGAAAAACTATAAAAAATTAATGAATAATTAAGAAATATATCCACCTAGCTATGATGGATGGATTTCCAAACAACTTGGAAATTATGTCATATTTATATATATATATGCATACAAATTTAGAAAAAATAATAATCTCTCGTTTTTCATCATGTCAAACTACAAATAGTGACATGATTAATGGAAATTTCTATGCTAAAGCCTTGTGACCAGATTACCCAGCATGCATCCTGATCAAAGCTAAGCTGCAGGTAAAACTCACAAATTTCACTGGAAATACAATGTAATTCGCATCATTTGCTAACTTGTATACCAGGAGAAGTGCTTCAAAAACTCAATTAAGTGCTTCAAAGAAATTGGCTATCCGTGGTTGGGAGAATTGGTAAATCAAATATATTGTGAAATCAAAAGCGGCGATGTAGCTACAATCACGCAAAAACGCACATCCACAATTTTTTAAAGGTTCCAAGGGCTGCCTAAATTTCCTCAGCACTCCTTGGGCCATGTTCTGAAAAAATACTCAAGGCGGTGATCCACGTTGCGACAAAATAGAACCGATTTTGGACCGATTTGCAAAATATTTTCTATCTCAAAAATCGGTCCAAAATCGGTCCAAAATCGGTCCAAAATCGGTCCAAAATCGGTCCACTTGTAAAAATATCGCAACGTGGATCATGTCAACCGATTTTTTCCAGCCGATTTCCAACCGACACTTGTGAGACCAACCGATTTCCAACCGATTTCCAACCGACGATGGTCCGACACAATTATTAAACTTGTTTAATAATTTTGGACCGATTCTGGACCGATATTGGACCGATTTCATTATGTCCAACCATTTTACATGTTATTTGATTTATTTCTGAGCGGATTAGCTTGCAATTTTAACCATGATTAAGGAAATTTAATGCACAATCATATGATACTTTCTTAGATGCTCTCCGATGGATATTTAAAGTTTTCACTTATTTCTGGTCACACCAACTAAATATTATATATTTCTGGGGGCATTAATGCTATTCATGCGTTTAATGCAAAATTATTAGTTGAATTCCAATTATTAAACCATGCGATATTTTTCCAATGCTTTACTACTAATTTCTAGCCTATAACATGAAGAAATACTCGGTTTTCAAGTACAGCATGGATCATGGGTATTAGACCGATTCTGGACCGATTCTGGACCGATTTCAGGACAGACAGGTTAATTGGCAAACCGATTCAGGACCGACAAAAAAGAATCGGTCATAAAATCGGTTGGCTATTCCTTTTTTTCATCGGTTCAGGAAATGTCGCAACGTGGATCACCAGCTTTAGGAATACGGGACATTCACACATAAAACGGGAAAATAGTCCTATTCTGTGAACACATCAACGAACGGTTCTCCTAAAATCATCGCAAACATCGCTTCTTTGTAACGATTTTCAGCGAAACGCCATCAATTTAACGTAACATAATTAAGAAATAAAAGTTGATGAAAAACGTAATTTCATACATTCTGAGACCTGTGGTCCATGCAACGTTTGGTACATTATTTCTTATAAACGGGAGACAATGCTTACGATACTATCAGGATACAGGGATGTAAGTCGGGGAAAATGAAAAAATCGGAAATAGCATTAAGAATCTGGATGTGTCCTCAAATGATATGAAACGTATCATAAATATCAAATTTGAATTTGGTGTGGGGGAGAAAAAAATAGGAAATCCGACAAAAATCGGAAAACTTAAATAAAAACTTTAAAAAAAAAAATTATGTAAACTCTTTATAAGAACGTGTATTGTCAGAAATATTGTCAAGGCTGTTTGAACCCTAAAGGTGGCAGAGGCAGATCCAGGATTTCCAAAAGGAGGGGGTCAGCATATAGGCTAAGTACTAAAAATGTATTTATTTGCACACATGCATGCAACACTTTCCCCTCTTTACCTAGTTTAGGGGTCCACCAAAAGGAGGGGGTCAGGACCCCCCTGGACCCCCCTTCTGGATCGGCCCCTGGGTGGTATTACACTTCACAACTTGGGCTGCGATATTGGGGCGGTATGATTATATAAAAGACAAACTCGTGTAATTATTCTTAAAAATGACAACCTAGAGCATGTTACATATAAGTCAAAAAGAATTTCATCTCTAACATATGCCATTTCTCTGCGACATGCAGCTCATATCGTGTAGTGTATAGGTCCTTTTACACCTATGCGACTTGAGCTGCAATGTGAGGATATCACAAATAATTCACATACATGGGCAATAAAATTGTTTAAAATTGTCAATTTAGAGGTTTTTTTGGGGTTTTTTTCGCATGTGTAGCAAAAAAAAAAATTCTTATATATGTGTGACATCGTCATATCGCACCAATACCACAAAGTGTAAAACCTCCTTAATAATAATGGGGCCTGAAGGCCCGGTACCCCACTCCCTGGCTTTCCTGATACGCATCATGTATTCGCAAGTCGGCGAAAATTGAAAAAAGGGCTCATTTAGACTGATGAAATTCGCGAAAATGGGGGAAAGGGTTTTTTTTCTTGCACATAATATGCCTGTTTGTAATCAAACTTTAGAAATGTCTGTTTGAATATCAATTAAGAAATGATATTTCTTAATTGAGATATTATTCATATATTATACGAATGCATAGGTCTATATTGATATAAATCATGTGGCATAAAATTAATCTGTATATTTATATTCTCAAGCTTATGTTTATTTAAGGTGACTTGTACATTCATAAGAGTTCGCATTCCTGAAAAAGGGGGTAAAACTGAAGCCCCCAATTTTCGGCATTTGCAGGGGAAAAAACGGGGTCCCTTTTGGTTGAAAAATTTGCGAAAAGGGGGGACTTTTTGAGACTGGTGAACACCGATGGTGTCCATCTTATAGCTCATGTCGTTTCAGGGGCGGATCCAGGGGGGGGGGGTCCAGGGGGTCCTGACCCCCCCCCCCCCTTTTTTTTTTGGGGGGGGGGACCCCCTAAACTACAAAAAGAAGGGGAAAATGACGCACGCGTACACGCGAATGCACGCCGTTTTAGTACTTAGCCTTTATACTGACCAAACCCCCCTTTCGAAAATCCTGTATCCACCCCTGTGTATAGTGTAATGGGGCCGTCGGAACTTGCACAAGGCTTATTAACGACCCCCCCCCCCCCCCGCGCCCACCCACCCATAGATGGCAAGCCTGTTTCTTTAACAGATCTACCCTGGGGTGCGTTCTAAAGTTTTCTGCGTTTCAGGCTAGAAGTCCCTGCGAGCAGGGGGTCCATTTACACACGGACATTGCAAGGTGCCTATTTACGGAGGGGTTCCACGTCGTATCTACCCTATAGTAAACTACTTGTGCTTGGTGCATATTTCTAGAGGGACCCATTAACCACCTATGTTGTTAAAAATCATTGGTAAGTTTTAAATATATAAATAATTAAGCAAATAATGAAAAATGGTAAAACTATTTTATATAGAAAATTACTCCACAAAAAGACCTTTCATCACGTACAAGAATTATGGAAAACAACACAAAAATGATGAAATTATGGCCAATAGAACATTTGAAGTGAGGGTACTCATGCGTGACAATGGTCTCAGGGTCCCTGACCTGTGGAACCCATGGTCCCAGGCGCCCTTCTGTCTGCCACCTATAATTTGCTTAATTGCCTATGGCACCATAGTCTAGGCCTTGCAACGCTGTAGACAATTTATTATTGTTTTAAGAACTTTTTTTTCTTAAATATGTTCTTAAGTAAGATTTACATCTAGTTACAATAAAGTTTTTGTGTTATAGAATTATAAATATCACACAAACATATTGGTATATTTTCCTAGAATATCAGATTCTTTTTCAATACTTATTTTGTAACTTACAATTTCTCTACGACTACTTAAAATGTAGATTTTGTGACATTTTTACATGTCTACTACTTAGTTACGACTACTACAAGTAGACCCTGCAACAGTTTACTATTGAATTATACTGAAGGGGGTCCACCAGATTACATAATACGACATAATACGACCCCTCCCATGACTAGTTTGGAACACAACCATCATAAATCTATCATTTCTCATATATGACCCACGATGCGACGTAATTCGCTATGCCTATGTCACTTTGGAACGCACCCCTGG
The DNA here is from genome assembly GCA_936440205.1 of Lepidonotus clava. Classification (NCBI taxonomy): domain Eukaryota; kingdom Metazoa; phylum Annelida; class Polychaeta; order Phyllodocida; family Polynoidae; genus Lepidonotus; species Lepidonotus clava. The sequence goes on from OW387141.1 coordinate 7,091,695, forward strand.
TGCGTATTTTTTGTAGGGTTGGATCCAGGGGGCGTCCAGACAGCAACATCCCACCCCACCCCCTTTTTTTATTATTATTTTTTTTTTTTATTCTTGTGAGGACTTAAACTTGCCAAAGAGGAAAACTGCAATGCGTGCGTGTGAGAGCGTACGTCATTTCAGTACTTAGCCAATATATTGGGGAGGTTTAGATAGGGACCGTCCATAGATGACGTCATGGTATTTTTTACCAATTTTGACCCCCTCCCTCCCCCCGCCCACTTCTCCTCCTTGTTATGTATTGTCATGCAACACTTGCCCCCCCCCCCCCCCCACTCTAGAAATGACATCATGCCAAGAACCTGGGGCCCAAAGCCCTTAAGGAGAGAGCCATGTACCTAGACTTTTTTTGTCTCGGAGCCCTTAGAATATCAGTGACCCTACTCAAAAATAGAAATTTGAACATTGAAAATTTTGACTTTACCTGCCATTTCCTCTGAACTTTTTTTAGATTGAAATTTCTGAACATAATATTATTGGTCCCGTGAACGTGAACATGGCCGTGGGGTACGGGTCACATTAATTACGCGGAGTCAAGAAAGGACGTTTAGATCCCTCAAGTAACAAAAATAAACTTTCACGAGAATGGTTCTTAACCCAATGTTCTTTTTTTTGTTTTGTTGCATTTTTTCACTTCAGCGGTCGCCCCAGTCAACACAGCCACGTCCACCAAAACGATATTAGATCCCTCAAATAACTCACGTGTAAAGTACCTGTTTTTGTACAATTAGATATTTGCTTACAATTCATATATATGTCTAATCCCAAATGAATTAGCAATGGCTGATATACATACATCACTGATACAAATTTTTGCCTATTTGCACACATTTTATGCAACAAATTAAAGTGGCATGAACATGAAATTAGAAAATATTTATCAGACAAAAAGTTGTAGGTCTCTTTGCAAAAGCCCTTGTAAAGCTAGTTATAGATAGTTGTGTGGTTGGTAGGTAGGACCTGTGGAGGGATTGGACACGCTTGCCTCTGACACCCCCCATGATGTCACCTTTCTTATATTCAAATGATTCTGTTTTGAAACTTTAATGCAATATCTTGTAATTATGTCAATAAATGCTGTGTAAAGCACATTCAAATGTTCTAATTTAAATATATGGAGATAGGGAAGGAATATGCTCAAAAGTTTACCCCCCCCAACCCCCGGCATAATCTGTACAGACGTTGTGCACATGACGTCACACTTCCCAAAATATACTAGCCGCCATATTGGTGATCAATTTAAATTGATTCTTAAGTAACTAGAATGTATGTATACGCCAAATTTACCTAGTGTTAACTCATGAAATCAATTTGTACAAGAATTATCAATGAAATTTTGATATTTTACACTGCCACGTGGGTGTGGTGACAAATGGTAATTACCAAAACTAGATCACGTGACCCTGTCTGCACAAGGTCTATTCACAGTACAGAGGAAAGGGGATTTCCTGTTAAACCTTTAGCTTTAGACAATGGGAGAGATTAAATACCAATTTTTGTTTTGACAATGGGGCAATGGGGGGGGGGGGGGGGGGCTTATAATGGGCCTATTAACCATGGGTTGGGTGTGCTCTGGCAGGTACCACGTACTGGATTCAGTCCTGTGTTGTGCAACAGGAGGGATGTGTCTGGGCAGTTATTTCACCCCCGATACGTAGTCGCCTATCTTTAAACACTGACGGACACCTGAGAGCTGGCCTGGGCGATACTAAGTAGATACTGACCGGGGCGGGGTCCCACGCTCCGTATTGCGGCGAGGGGTCTGGTTCGTCCAGGGTCCGCTAGAGGGCCCGCAGGGCCCGAGAGCGGACCCTGGACGAACCAGACCCCGAGACGCATACGGAGGCGTGGGAGCCCGACCAAGGTCAGTATCGTATTTATTTCACCTCCTCTTACATATTTGTTTACTAATTATGCGTTTTCGACGGAAATTATGCGTTTATTATGCGGTTTTTAAGTGTAGTTGTTTACGTTTGTTTACGTTTTGTTTACATGTGACGTCATCACCGGGCAATGCGGATTTCGTGACGTCACGCCCGGGCAATACAAACCCTGTATTGCCCGGGCCGGTGCTCAGGTGTCCGTCAGTGGTTAAAGATAGGCAACTACGTATCGGGGGTGAAATAAAGGGTTTGTATCAGCCGGGCGTGACGTCACGAAATCCAGATTGCCCGGCGATGACGTAATAGGTAAACAAAAGTAAACAAATGTAAACAATTGCCTAATATTCGCCCAGTATTCACCCAATACACGTTGAAAACTCACAATTAAGGCACAATAACGTGTAAGGAGGTGAAATAAATCCGATACTGACCTTGGTTGAGGTCCCACTCGCCGCATTTTGTCTCGGGGTCTGGATGGCCCAGTGTCCGCTCTCGGGCCTTGCGGCCCTCTAGCGGACCCTGGGCCCACCAGACCCCTCGACTAAATACAGCACGCGGGACCACGCCCGAGTCAGTATCTACTTAGTACCACTGCCCTGGGGTGAAAAGACACAGTATTCTCACATTCAGGGAGATTGTTTAGGAGAGCTATAGACAGGGGGAAGTGGGCCAAAGAACCACTTGGTTAGTGCTGGATCCCCCCTATTGTCGCCTTATACAATCAGCAGGGGCTACTGGGGGCCTATTCTTCCCCGGAACCCCCAAGGGGTCTTAAAGGGAGTCAAAAGCAATGCTGTATCAAAATATGACAAAATGTTGCAAACTCAAATAACTATGAAACTCTTAGAGTCTAACTTTAGCCATTGGAACAATATAAATCATGATAACTAACTATACATGCGCTTGAATTCCTTAAAACTCATGTCATTTATGCCTGAAGACAGCAATGTTTGTAAACAAACCAATTTTGATAGGTCACCAAAATTGATCAGTGACGACTTTTTCTGTATTTTAACTCTGAATTCACATTTTATATTTTACCACAGGCCTAGGTTATGGCAATAGAATATATTTCAATAGTTAACAGAATTTTCAAAATTGTGACCTTACATTTCTTTTGGCTCCCTTTAACCTTTCATACGTGGGAAGGTTACAGTCTCTACATACAGAGTAGTTAGCACAGACTTTTTTTTGTCTAACTATCATCTCTTTGATATTCTGAAAACATTTGAAAAAAAAAAGAATTGGAAAATGTTGAATAACTAGTAAATTATATAGGAAAGAAAATAAAATTGTGGTTTTCCCTTGTTTCTGGGCTTTTAGTTTTGTTCTCGCTATACGTCATAAAAAGGGGAATCCTTTTTTAAAGAATTTGGGAATCCCAGGTTATTGGATAAATTTAGGTGAGTAAAGAAAACAATTAATCAAAGATTGCATGCGGCCTAATGTATACTATTTCTGCTAAAGCATTCAGCGAGTTTTTAAGAATGAGGGACCATTTTATTGAAACCTGGGGATTCCCAATTAGTGTCCCTGTGACGTCACAAATTTGGGCATAACCCACTCTACCCTTGGAATATCATTAAAAGATCTTTAGTATTATTAGTTATATTGATGCAACCTCCATGCCCAAAGAACTTCATTGGCAAATATTAGTCCTATACATTATGCAAGGTTTCCTTTGCAGTCAGGCTTAATGTTTATGTGTGTTTGAGGGATTAAGGGATAAGAGATTTGTGATGTTATTTCGAATGGTATAATATAAGTTTTAAGCAGTGACTTTATTAAAAAGAGATAGCTAGAGTGAGTTGAGCACTGGAGAGGTACTCCCCTGAATACAGTATTCTCACTGTAACTTTGGACAATGTGGAATAGAAACCACACATTCAAATAGTCTTAGGGGGCGTTTCACACTGGTCATAATTCTAAGATCGTATTTTCAGTTAAGATATTTGGACTTTTTCAAGGTTGTATTTCTGACTTTTGATCGTATATTCCTATTGTTAACCATAGTTTTAAGACTACTGACTTTTAAAACATCTTATCGTAAATTTTTAGATGTGAGAAACGTATTTACAATTGTCGTAGTGTGCAACTCGCCCTCAAACCTTTATTGGGTCTAGGGTTACAATGGTAGACTGTCTTTTTTTTTTTCTTTTTTTTTATAAATGGCTCCATAAACAATGACCGACGTAAGACAAACAATATGGGATTATCTTTCACCAACACATTTACTACTGAAAGGATGCCGAAAATGTATACATGTAATAAAGTCTTGTGATTTGTCAATATACTACCCAGCATGCATCTTGATCACGGCTAACCTGCAGGTAAAACTCAAGAATTTGGCCATCCATGGTTCTGAGAATGATGTGCTGGTATACTTTCCAAAATTGGTTGTTTATGTGACACCCTTAAATGAATTACCTACAGGGTCCCAACGCCATTTTCATTTTCAAATTCCCTGTTTTCCCTGAGATTTCCCTGTCCTGTGGCATTTTTTCCCTGTGTCATATCCTGCAAGTTGTGTTTGGACAACCCCACAACAAAAAATCGAATCCCTAATATTTTGAGAATCAGGAATTTCCAAACCTGGCTAAATGAAATTCCCTGTGTTTGGCAAAACGTGCAAATTTCCTGTGTTGGTAACAACACATGTGATATAACCTGCACATTATTTTAAAGGGATTAAGAGGTGACTGCACAAGTGCCCCCTGGTGTGAAAATTTCAATTCCTTAAATTTTCAAAATGATTTTTTTAGGGATGAGCATTGGCTAAATTATAACTTATGGCAATGTTAAAACAAACATATATAGCAGTGAAACATCAAATCTAAAGGTATATTGGTCTTTGCCCACTAGCGCCACCTGGTTAGAAAAATAGAATTTCTCAAAATCTAAAAACTGACTATCAGGCATTGGTAGGGACCTAAATCCACTCATACTATGAAACATCACTCCTCTGGATGAAAAATTAACAAGGCCAGAAAGAAATGATTTATACTTCAATGTACTGAAATTACCCAGTCATAAATATTCAAGAGGCTTTGGTTGTTTTATTTCATTGGTAACCTATACTTTTTCTGGTCTCTAAATGTTGGGGAGGTTCCAAGGGATGTCCTGACCACTTTTGGTTGGGCTCTAATGGATATTGAGTCTCATAGAGATATGTAAGTGTGGCAAATTTGGTAATTCCCATAGACTTCTATAGTTAAGGCCACTCCCTTCCCCAGGCATTTACTCAGAGATAAGCATGGTGACATATGCTTTTTTTGGTTTTATTATATTCTCCTTGGTCTATTGTACCCATTTAAACTTGATTCAGAGAACTGTAATGGATTTCTACTTTTAATCAAACACCTCTTAATCCCTTTAAACCCTTACATCTTTGTTTCTACTGGATCAAATTGAATTCTGTAAATTGATGTAACAAGGGGCATTTTAGGACTATAAATTCTGAAAAATACAGTTCATTTACAGCATTCTAAATAGTTTTTGTTTGAGTGCTAAAATGTGTGTTTTTACACGCAAAGTTGCTAAGAGAGGTGTCATTAATTTGCTTCCTTGTGTTGTTACACAAGGTATTGTGCAACGGGCCATAGGCCTCTCAGGAATGGCCCAAGTCATACTTTGTGTAGTATAGCTTATACTGTTCCCCCATCGCCTAACCAAACGCTCGCAATGTTTAGCGAGAGTTTAACACAAGTCTGATTTGGGTCTCGCAATAGCAACACCCTTAAGGTTTTCAAAATGCCAACCCTCACAACAGCCAGGACTTGTTGTTGCATAACAAACAAATTTAATTGTAGAGGCCTATGATGAATACGTTTCCCCCACATACTGCTGTATATTTTATAAGGACACTGCTATCATTTGATTATATGGAGGATAGCAGTAGAAAAGTACACATCAATATTTTTGAAATACATGTTAAAGAATTGAGGAAAAAGTTGCGTAACGTTATATTTTGGGGTATCTGAAACTATTTCAATTTTAAACTTGACCCCACCAGTTTATACCATTTAGGGCAGTATTACACTACATGTCTTGGGCTGTAATATTGGCGCGATATGATGATATTACAGACAAATTCACAATTTGGGGAAATATAATTATAAAAAAATGCGCAATTCTGAGCATACCACATACGTCAAACAAGTAGTTGTATCTCTAAAGGTGCCTTTCCAAACCTTCGCTGCGGGCGCATTTTTTTCCATAGAGGGTAGGAGAGACTATCCAGAATTCCATTTGTAAAAGCGCACAGTCTCCACATACCTTATATGTGTATGCTTAAAAAACACAACTCAGTCTGGAAAGAACCCATAAGGGGTGGCCGGACGTTAAACTACCCCAACAAACAAACAAAGAAACACAACTGCAACACATGTATGGAAAGGCACCTGAATACGTGCAATTTCTCAGGGTGCCTACACTTTTTCAAAAATCAATTTAAGACCTTTTTCAGACCTATTTAAGACCAAAGTTTGACAAATTTAAGACCCGATTGCCGCATGTTAAGTAAAATCTCTTTGGATAAGGTTGGATGTACAAACACATGACAAAAAAGTGTAATTTTGTGGAATCGGTCATTTTATTTTCAGTTTCAAATCAGATCCAATTTAAGACCTTTTTAAAACCTCCTGTACGGAAAATAAGAAATTTAAGTCCTTTTAAAGGCCTTAAATTTGGAAAAATCAATTTAAGACCTTTTTAAGACCTTTAAGACTTGCGTGGGCACACTGTTTCTCTAAAAAACAGATCACAGCCCAAGTCGTGTAGTACAATAGGGCCTTTAACTTGATAGACCTGCAATGGACCCAAGATCTGCTCGCCATGTCACCTTCTGGGTCTATATGAGTCACATATCCATTTATTATCAACTAATTTTGAAACCAAAAAGCATCTCAAAAATGCAACATATCTCCTCAGCCTTGATAGCACCATTAACAAATATTGTATCATGAATATAAAACTACCTCTATTACTCTATCTTATCACTTCAAGATGTATACAAAATGTTGCATTTCTAATTTCAAATTCGACAAGGGGGGCTAGGGTGAGGGCAACCATTAAAATTCTTAAACATGCATATATTAGATGCCAAGATGAGGTAGAGTGGTACACCAAATTCAACGACTGGATGTAGGAAGACTTGAGTATTTATTATATTATAAATCATTTCAGGTTACAGCAATATCATATTATATGCATTTGGACTGGGAGATTTGTGAACAACTGTAATAGTTTTACCTCCGTTCGCATTCACTAAACCCTTGAGCTAGACCCTCAACCCCTTCTTTTATAACGGCACGCGCCTCCGTGCATGTCTGGTTTCAACATTTATAAGATGATTATATTGACTTGCACAATAGATGCATGTGGGACTTTCTCAGGCACATACAATGTAATTTGGCCTATTCATGGAGCACTAGCGGCATGGTGGGTCCAGGGCCCGACGGCTCGTAGCTCCGTAGGTTGTTAAGGACAGACTGTCATGATTATCACATGGTCCCTAATCATCAACTTAATTTACCTATGTAGTTAGATTAAATATTTGGCCGCTAATCATGATTAAGGCGGATCTGATTAAGGTTAAACCAATCAAATTGCTTGTTTCATATGTTCTTGGGGGAGTTATGAGCCGTTTCTGGTCATTATAATTAGCACTAATCACTTAACTTAATTACGGACGTTCGACGTGATTAGCGGAGTTTCGAGCCGGCGGGCCCTGGCATGTCCCTACTGCACAGACTTAGCACATTCCTTTCCTTTCTTCAACAGAAGAAATAGGTTTAGGCACGTAACTCCAATGATCCATCATCATGCATGTGTCGAGTGTCCAATGATAAACAATAGACTAACTGAACAACCACGATCAATAAAAAAGCATGGTTTGAAAATGAAAAAAATGAATTTTGCAAGAGGAAAATGGTTGAACTGATACATAATGGATGAATAGAAAAATTATGATTCACAATTATAGAAAAATTATGTTTCCCACGATGGCTATATTGCATTTTAAATTCCTGTTTGTTATAAACTGATTGTCCTTGATCTTGAAATCAACTTTAGAAGATTTTGTTGTTCCCGTTCCACTTTTTCTGTAAATATATTGCTCTGAGATTAAAACGATGGGTATTTGGTATTTTCCTCGTTTACATTAAATGTATTCAGAAATAAGAATAAGCATTTGAATTATACACTGGCGAATCCAGGATTTTGAAAAGGGGGGGTTGCTATCAGCATTTCTTTCTTAAGTACTTTTTGGCAGCATTTAACATTAAAAACGCGGAATTTTCCAAAAAGAAAGGGAGGGCGCGACCCCCCACCCCCTCCATCCACTCCCAGGAGGAGTTTCATACTGGTCATATTTTTAAGATTGTATTTTTAGTCAAGATATTCTGACTTTTTCATGGTTGAGTTTCACAATTTATGATCTTATGTTCCTATTGTTATTCATATGTTATTTGAGCTAAGATTATTGATTATTAAGATCATCTTATCTTAAAGCAACCAACAACCAATCCAACTACAAAAATTGTCACAAATTCATGAAAATGCATAAACATTTCTAACACACTCCTTGGTGATTCTAAAATGCCCTCCATATTCATTCATGTGCCATTAGACACATTGTGATGGAGTAAAATGCTTTCAAAGTTTTTTTTGGGGGTTTGTTTTGGTTTTCTCAATGACTAAAATACTTCTGGGAAATACCCCATGTGACAACCAAGGAATGATGTCATTGACAAAGTACTTGCAGAAGATACTCTTTTTAAGAGAAGGGGGTAGTGGGTTGAATTTTGTAAATACGGTTTACATAACTATAGTTTGGAAGGCCTTCTCCACCCCACAAATACAGCATATTCCAGAAATAATCTATTAAAGTGAATAAAGCATTTTAATGATACATTACTAAAGAAAGTGGGCCACTCAAGTGCATTGATTTATGAGTACTCCCCTGCCATCAATGGACTGCTCTTTAGTTAATTGCAATGTGCACTGAGCTGGAACCGGGTCAAGTGAAATGTACATGGTTGACCAGAGTGTCATGTACATTTCACTGATGGATCCTGAACTATGGTTACACTCACACTAGGTGAACTGCTGGCATATTAGATATGAATCTCATTCTAATAACATAACTTATTAGAGAAATTTCTTCTACGACCTTATTGGTAATGTAGGCAAATTAATTAGTAATCCTATGGTATCAATCTACTGGAAAACATGGAGAGAACCCCGTTTGAAATAAATACAAAGTGTATTGAAATAAATACAAAGTCATATCATAGTGATGTCATCACTTTTTGTTGATAGCAACTGATGAGTTGTGTGGACCAACAATAATAGAAGGAAGACAATAACATTAGCTGTTTTAACAAAGTTTGAGCAAGACTTCACACTTTATACTTTTCCAAAGGCTTCAGCTATACCCCTACAATGTATTTCAACAGTTAATGGAACTTGCAATATTTTTTTCACAGTGAAAGGAAACATTGGTTGTACCCGCAGAATAGCCTAAATCAAGGTGCATGCTTGGTCAACAAGACACAAGGCTTAAGTATATGAAGTTCCATTAATCAAGGCATCATTTGTGATTGAACAAGATAGAAAACTAACAAATAATAATCTTTGGTTTGCATCCATACATGTCTTATGTTTTCTAAGTTGGTTTGACAATATTTTCATTCCAGACGGATACAGAGCAAATATTTCTAAATTTCCTATGTTTTCTTTTTCCAGCATATTTCTCGACAAAATGTGTTTAAATTAGGCTGCAGAGGCAGAAAATAGTAAAAATCTGTTATCCATGGTAGGATGAATTGCTCATCTTATGCATTGCTGTCGCAAATACAGAACTATACTAAATTCTAATCAGTTGTCATTGCATGTGGCATTTGAACATCCTGTCTTCATATGGTATATCCTTAAAATATCTCTAGTACTAATAGGTTTTGATGCATTTTTCATGCTCACCGAATTTCGTTCAAAACTATCTATTCTTTAATTATGTGCAAGGTTCCTTTAAGTCTCGAAAACCCTCGTGAATAAGCAGGCATTCAAAGGCGTCATTGCAAATAAAAGACAGATTTTTGGATCATTTAACGCTATAGTTCTGTGTGTTTTTACGTACAGATAATGGGTTGAGATGTGAAAATATATGGCTTTATAATGGCTATATTCCACTATGTGATGCGCAGCACTTACGTTTGATATAGGTAGAAAACGCAAGTTGCTTGTATTTCAGATACAACTCCCCCACTCCCCGCACAGGTCTTGGCTCTCGGTTTACAGTAATTTATATAGCGCTGTCTCTATAATAAGGCTACAGTTGTATAGTGTGTATCAAATTAAAGACTGTATTTTCCTCTATCTTCTGATATAAAACATAATGCTGTTATGTTGAAATCAGTGAAATTAGAGGTGAAAAACTGATTTTTTCACTCTTATTTTTATGCACAGGAATATCTCAACTACCGCTCAATGGAAAGTAACAAAACTCTGGGAGCTTATTCATAACATTTGTTTGCAGGAAAGAGTCTCAGATTTATTTTCTTATTTACTGGTTTTCACTTCATGTCAAGAAACAGGAACTATTTTGTTCACATTTTCGATATGATTTTCAAGATTCTATAACAAAAAAATAACAAAAACTAAGACCTTGATAACAAAATATGAGACAAGCTTCCTTTCAAATGAATGTTGTCTATAATATGCTATGAAAATGTCATGCCTTTCCATGAAATATTAAGTGAGATATTAATATTCAAAAAATAAAAGTTAAAAATGCAGGTGAACAAAGGCAATAGCTCCAACAACAAGGTTACATGACCAAGCATTTCATGTTTCACCCAGTAGAATGATAGCCTGAAATCCGAGTATGCTGGTAGAAAAATGTACTATAATTCTAGTTTTATTGAAACTAAAGCTTCAAAGAGATACTAGAACTCGAAGCATTTTCTCCAGCGAGAATGATTTAGACTTCCCATCAATTTCCTGAGATGCCAATCCTGATTGATGAAAAAGTAGGAACAGATTTTCCTACTTTTATCAAGAAGCAATTAAAGAAAATATAACTTTAAGATATAGATTCCTGACAGTAAATTTGTATTTGAAAAGCTTGAAAGTAAGAAACCCTAGTAAAGGCTAAAGTAGGAAAAATGCCATTTCTGAATATTTTTGCTATTTTAGCCGTGAAAACCTAACACTCATTGTAATGATCTAGATATGTGATGATGTGTATGTTATATCAGATACCAGGTGGCAGCACTAGTCATGGTCAGAATAGGTACTGCACTCGTTACCAGTGCTTGAACCTCAGCTATACGTCTTTTTCAATAGTGTGACACCATGCTAGCTATAGTGGATAGACCTGAACCAAACAGTTGGGGTATGGTTTCCTATGGGACCAGGCTTAAACTGCTGGGGTAAAAGGCGTCTATAGGAGGGCTCACTGCGCAGGTTCATGGGAAAGGTGTATTCTACTGTTACAAAGAGTGAACTTGAGTATTTATTTTTGTCTCAAAAGAAACAAGAGTATATCTAACTCATGAGCAGGTTTTCCCACAAGAAGCCCACAGCTGGAACCTGTTTCTGTTGCATGGAGAAATTCGAGCAAAATAAAAATTAATGACACTAATATTCAAATTTTATAATAAGTTTTCTTACATCGTAGTAATCTGATACCCCATCATTATTCTAATTAGATGCTAATTGATCGGTTGGGTAGGTTAATGTCCGTCCAACTACACCAGTGCCACCTGGTGTGAAAGTCTTAAGAAATTTTACTTATGTATGAAATACCTTTTATTTCTCACAAAATGATAGCTTTACCACACACATTCTGATTTATAATGTGAAAATGAGAGAATTGAAGGGAAATTGTTCACACAGAAATACACAGGAATTTCCAGGTTTTAATGCTTCTATTAGGTGTGACTCTTTCATTACACATTGTGATCCTCTTTTTTCTGACACATGCATTGCTGGTGCAGGGTGAAGATGATATACAACCATGTTTGATTTATGTATGTCCATTAAATATCTTAGTGGAGGAAGAAATATTGTTTTCCCATAGAAAAGTATAGTGAAACCTTACTTTGCACACCCATGTATCTTGACAAGTACTAAGGTGACAAAATTGAATGGCTTTTTGGTCATGTCTCTTTTTTCCCATAGTAATGATCTAACCTCACGAATCTTCTCAGAGCTATATGTTGAGTCACCCTGAAACCTGTCAGACAGTCCTCGGTCACTTTACCTATTTGTACTTTTGGACCTTTTAAGCATTAGATACACATAAGAATACTTGTTGTAGTTCCTTGTCTATGAGCCAGGTGGCGCCCTGAATGACCTCAAGTACATTTAAAATCAATTGAGTGCCCAATTTTACAATTTGCAGTTTATAGACCTTGTGCAGACGTGGTCACATGATCATTTTCTGGTGATCACCACGTGGTGATCAGGACCACGTAGCTATGAATAAATCTTAAATTTACCATTTCTAATAGGTAATAACTGTTGATTTTGATTCAGTGAGATTCTTGAAAGTAGACTTAGCATGAAAATTTACTCTAAATACATACAAATTGCAAATATCACTGATTATTTATTGTGATTTGTGGGGTTAGTTTAACGTCCGGCCAACCCTTTAGAGTTCTTTTACCAGACTGGTAGGTGAAGTGAGTTTTAGTTCTATTCATAATTGTAACTTGAATTTCATCTTTTTTGTTTTTAGGCTACACAACACCTACACATCTGAAGAAAAATGCATGTGTCCAACATCCAGATCCATCACTTTCTTATCGTGGCTGTACCAATATGCGTATTGTGGATACTGTTTTGTGAGAATATTATTGGCACAGTTCATGATCATCAACGGTCAACCCCTGCTTTTGTGCGACCCCACTCTCAATGCTTCGGGCATTTTGCTTTATGTTCCATCAAAAGAATGATCACAGAGAAGCGGCTATATGGAAATGCTACCTTCAACCCATCTGACGTTCATGATCTCTCAAGTCTGGCACACTTCAAAACTGACTTTTTCGAGAAGAAACCTGCAGCAGTATTTGGTTTTATAGAAACAGAGGGACTGAGGAAATACGTCCGCAAAGAATTTGAAAGTAAATGGCTGAGAAAAAATTTACATTACGTAAATCAAAATGTTAAAGAATCAAAGAAATTGATCATCTGTTCTGATAAGGTGCTACAGTTTTTTAATTATTCTTTCCATAACCTTGGAATCATTGGAAAATTTCCCAAAAGGATATTGTTCATTGTTGAGGAGAGAATGAAATATCAGATTAAAGAAGTTTATTTATTACCAAATGTGCATGCTGAAATATCTACTCCAAAAACCAAGATTTATTGTGACACCCTGGCATATATGGGAGGCAAATACCACATAGAATGTCCACTTTTGGAAGCAGAGTTTAATATATCATTCAGAGGTTCCTATGCAGCACCCTCCCCTTACCGAGCAACGTGCAAAAAGGGCGACTTTTGGTTATTGAAAACTTACAGAAGTGTTGACCTGATAAAACAAGGTCTCATCATCAACCCAAGTGAGTTGCCAAATCTTAATCTGCCAATTTGTTCTGCTAACAATAATCCTCAGGGTAAATATTTTTGGATAAAGCGAAATCAAATATGGTATTTGTCAAGCATGAGTTGCTATTACCAGTTCACATTTGACAGTCGGATAAGAAGGTGTCTTAAGAGCAAAAACATTGTGTTTCTTGGAGACTCGCATACGAGGCAGAGGTGTAAGGCATTAAATGAATATGACTTGGTTAGTAACAAAACGTTTCTGTATGGTAATATTGCCTCTCATGTTGAAGCAATGTTGATAAATAATGCTACAAAACTATTAGCGCAAAACTCTCCATCTGTGTTGGTGTTTAATAGTGGAGCCTGGAACCTCCAGGTTCTTGACATTTCCACATACATATCAGATATGACAGACATTTTTGATGTCCTTAAATCATTGAAAAAGAGTGCCCCATCACTGCAGTTAATTTGGGTAGAATCAAGTGCTATAACCTTCAATAAACATCGTATGAGATATAAAGTGAACTTTGCAACAGAGGCTATGAATGATTGGGTCAACCGTTATTTACTGCAACTAGGGGTTGATATTGTTCCTGCATATGACATTACTATAACAATGCAGAGGCACACAAAGGATGGATCTCACTATCATCAGCTTCTAGAACAAGATGTTTTTGACAACCCGCAGATACCTAGTGTTGGTGGTGCTATAAGCTCAGTAATTATACATAAGATTTGTCCTTGAGAGATTAAAGGGAGAAAGAGATACATTTCTATTTACATGAAAGGTAAAAATAATCCATATGCTAATACAAAATGTTATTCAAACTTCAATTCTTTTTCCTTTGGTTGTCGTATTGTTCCATGCATACATGTATCTGGCACTTGCTATGGTGTTTATGACTAAGATTCATTGGTTTACCTTGTTCTCAAAATGTAACTTGCCACAGAAATCTTTGTTAATGCTTATGTATAATTTGGCAGAATAATTTATGTTACTGTTTTTACGCATTGCAAAAACATCTAATTTTTTATTGATCTCATTATGGGATTATTGATCTCTACAATGATATCAATGACCTCCCCAAGGGACTGTCTGTGGAATCAGTTAAAATGATTAAAACCAAACATGACACTGCATTTCAGTCGCATCATGCATATCCCAGCAATATGTATATAATGTGTGAAATAGTGTATGAAGGCGTTGAATAAAAGTCATCCGAACACCTTTATTATGCTGAGAAGGCTAGACACCACAACCGACTATATCTCATTGATGATATTATCAATACGAAAGATGGATATCATGCGAAGCGCATTGGTAAAAAAAATAAGCCAAATTACTCGTGGGATTGGGTTTAAGTTAGTCATGCACAAAATTGTACATCTGAAATCCGATCAGAACAACAACCTCAGAGACAGACCGCTAGCAACGACAGGCTTCCTTTAGTTTATGAAGCTATGAAAGGTGACTCATTTCCCTGTGGGTTAACCCTAAAGAATGCCGAAGACATTGATAAGACAAAAAATTCCAGGACAAAACCAATTAGGAGACCTGCAGCGGCTTTCAGAGAGAATTGAAGATATACCCTAAAAATAAGTAAAAAGTGTGCCTGCACTCACCCTCCGGGCTCATGCAGGCACATTTTTCACTACCAGCTGTCTCATCCCACATCCTCATGTAGTTTTCCTATACTCTTTACTGTTAGGGACTTGGAGATGATGATATGATATTTCATTTTGGGCTTTATACAGTGCATGTCAGCTAATATCATGCATACTTGTATGATACTTATATTGCGCATCATATTTGAGATAACCATGAAATCAAAATATTAATGTAAAATCTGACAATTCGTCTTATAAGCAAAAAAAATGAGGGGGATATATTGTCACATTTATTTCACACACACACACTTTTTCATTTATTAGAATTAGAACAATATAAGAGAAAAATGAGAAAAAACTTGTTTCAAAAGAAAATAATTATTTGCTTATAATGATGCGTATAGCAACTTTTACTATCGGCAAAAATAACTCTCCAGATAATTATTTACCTGTTGATAATTATTTTAAAATTATCATGAAAAGTTCTCTGGATTGACCATAATCATCCGCAGATTCTCTCTGATGGGAAAATAATTATTGGCAGTAAAAATAATTATCATAAACTCTCTCTGAAAGCCGCTGCTGCTCTGCGAATACCACAAAAAATTTCTGGCTCAATTCCTTAATCTTGTACTGTTGTATTGTATTGTATTTAAGATATTAATATTATTCTAACAAAGTTAAGAAACAAGATTGTATTGTTTGCCCTAATGGTCTAAAAGGTATGGGCAAATCAATTTGTACTGGATAAGAAATCTGTATTTATATGCCTCTTATGCCTCTGTATTTATATTGTATTTGTATTATATTGTATTATATTATATTGTATATGTATCTGTATTCATATGCCCTTATGCCTCTGAATTTATACAACTATGTCTTTGGGTAAAGTAATTGTGATGTTATGATTTGTATTGTTTGGCCTATTGGTCTAAAAGAATCGGGTCAATCTATTTGTAGTGCATATGAAATGGTGTCACCGAATATATACAACTATGTCTCTGGGCTAAAGCAATGTCTTACTTTAGGCTAAATGAATTTGTATTGAGATTTCTATTATTGTACTATTACTTCATGCTTATAAATGATTATTATTTAACAATGACTTCATCAATTTGATTCATTGATATATTTTAATTTTGTGTAAGATTTTACTGATTCACATTTTACCCACTCCTAGATATCCTTGTCCTAACAGTTATTGCTATATCGAAGTCTGATTCAAAGTAGTTTATCTACTGTACCTGTTGTGTTTAGAAAATAAAACATCGCAGGAAAAATTAAATCGATGGATTTGAAACTAACTCATATCAATCGCCATTATGACTGAAATAAGTGTTGCTCGGAATGCTCATGGAACATATTAATTTCATAAGTATGAATAATAAATGGGGTTTAATGAAAACGATTTTTGCTGATAGTAAGGTTGATGGAGGGAGTGAGTGATGGATGCTTTAGACAAATTCTGACTTTTCAGACATGCGTTTTGACTTGATCAGTCTTTGGTAATTGTATCTATGAGATGATGGTGACAGAGTGGGAAAACAGCAGAGGATCAAAACCTGGAAATCATTTTTGCTGTACCTCATCCCTTAAGCCCTGCCCCCATGACGAGTTTATCCTCAATGACAAATGCGTTATTTCCATCGATGAAAGTTTATCATCATGTAATCTTGTTGCCGATGCTGAAAAAGCCATCGTTGACAATGAAAATAACGTTGGCAATGATGACAAAACTCATTGACGTTGGGACACTATCAATGACCAAAATACAGACGATAAATAGGTGATTATTGCCCAGAAGGTGCCATGCTGTCTGACAATAAACCCGTTTATCATTGGTGTTTTTCAACGTAAAATTAGGCCTGTTTAATATGTTTATCATCGACGACGGGTTATTCTTTGTTGTCCCTTTTTATCATCAGAAAATGATGTGGCTTCTTAATTACTTGGTGCCAGCCTGTCTACTGTGTCCTGGCCTTACTGCTTCATCGATGATAAACTCATAGTTTATCGTTATAGTTTATTGTCAGCTTTTTTTCTCCCTGGGGATGGCCCTTTAGTGAACCCAGATACCAACCGGGAATCAAACCCAAAGAACCACTTGGTCAGTGCTGGGTCCCCCCTATCATCACCTCATACGATCAGCAGGGGCTACTGGGCGCCTATATTGTTCCCAGGGCCAGAAGCCCCTCCCCATGAGCCCCGGCCCATGGGGGAGCCTGAGAAGGTCCAAAACCAAGAGAATAGGATGAGTTTACCCTGTACACAATCTAATTTCGTCTGAAGTTCTTGTTTTTTTCTTCATGTGAAATGTCCCCCACTTAAACTAAATTTCTGAGTAACATGCTATCATGTATGGACATTATTTTGATTCTCCATTAGTTTTTATGAAAAAGCTTATTCCAAATTGACATTCCATGCGAATTCCAAGCTTATTGGCATAGACTTTGTTAGGTCTACAGTCAATATTTACATAGAAAGCAGGATATAATGCCCATCATTATGTCGGTATAGCTCAATGTTGTAGTTTTATTTGATAGGTCACATTTTTAAGATTTTGAATATTGCTGCCGTGGTTATCAGAATGTTTAAAGAATGTCAAAACATACATAGCTGCTAAGATGAAGTAATTGGTTGCCATGGGAACTAGATCATGTGTCCAAAATTCCAAAAATAGAAACGGAAAAGAAGGATTTTCAAGCTACATTGTGCAAAAAACAGCTTATTTGTTTGTTTGTGGGATTAGTTTAATGTCCAGCCAACCATTTATGGTTCTTTTACCAGACTGCACAAGGTAAAGCTTTCCAGCTAGTTTTACGCCACAGGGGCGGTGACCGAATCTATGAAATGAGGTGCCTATTTGTAGCAGTGGGACCCAATGCCCTCTTTATAGTGCTGCCATACTGAGATATCATGTCATAGGCCCACACAATACCCCACCCGGTCACACTATACTGACACCAGGCTGACCAGTGACGTTTCGTGGTTCTTACTTTGTACCGAGTGCCAGGCAAGCAGGGACCACTACCATTGTTAAAGACTTTAATGTGACTCAGCCAGGGATAAATCCCAAGACCTCCCAGACTAAAAACAGCTTAAAGAAATCTTAATTAGGACAAAAAATATAGCACCTTGTTCTAGTCGTGAATCATACTTCTTGCTTTTTGCTCTATATGTAACCCTTTGTATTTCACTTGGTACTCTTTGTTATTTATTTTTGATTTATGGTGTCTAACCCCATTATATTCAGAAACCAATATCTCAGCTCTTACTTGGAATATTCAAAATCTGTTTTCATTGTTAGAAAGTTTGAGACTTCTTCTACATTCATCATTTACGGCATTAAGCCCCAAAATCCCATGGAATGTCACCTTGACTACTGTAAAATTGTGCTATAATCTGGGAAATGTTTTAGTTAAATATACAATGAAAACAACAATGTATATAAATCATTGGTCAGCCCATATTAACTATACCATTCTCCAAAAAGCCCATAAATCAATTGCAGAACTAAAATCCACATCACCACTGGAAAACTTCTCATATAAGTCACACCCTAATATAAGCAGTAGCCTAGACTGGCGGAAATACTGCAGTATATTGTTTATATTTCATCTTGTATTTCTACCTAGAAAGCAAAACTATTGGCTTCAAATATCTTAGATAATTTAAGCAATATAGATGTCTAACCCTATTTGGAAATGAGTAATTTTCAAACTTTTAATTCAGAGTCTGTCAAAATAGGGAAAAATGGAATTGAAATACAGTTAAACCCCTGATACAAGCTCCACCCACGATTTTAAATTTCTTTACGTACCCCTCATACAAGTTGCGGCATATATAAGAGGTTTTACAGTATAACAACCAAATCACTGGTTGTGTACTGAATAACCTATTGACACATACAGTGAATGACCCTCTCTGCAACCTGCAGTGCTTTTATACTATTATCACTGTCCCATTAGCTTTTGAGTCACCCTTTGTCCTTGATGGAAAGCTCCATTTATTATCCGAGGACTATAATAGTCATCAAGTTACAATGCTACGTTTTATATAATTAATTATTTCTATTCTGAATTATATTAAATATACTTAACAGAATATCATAGATTTTGGACCAATTTCAGAAGGTGGTTTAGATCAGGCTCTACATTGTCCCTTGCATCATCACATTGCTGAAGCTTTTTACATTTTATACCCATATATAGAACTGGCTACTTTTGCATTGGCACAGGGTAAGGTTCGTTTGATTGTTTGAGTAGTTGACCGGCCAACCATTCAGGGTTTTTTCCAGTCACTTGTAGAATCACAATATTCTCCACAGTGATTCCTACCTTTGCTATCCTATAAGAAGCACCCTTATACAGAAAACAAGTATTTGGTAGACTTTTATATCAATGAGGGTTTGTTAACAGCCTGTGTTCAAACAACTTATCTAAGAGTCTTTTGGCAGATAACATCTGATTTGCAGATAATGATCACCATTTACATTTAATTCATCAGTCCTTTTCCCTTGTAAAATCTCAACTTATTCTTGACCAAGAATCTGTTAGCAAGTAGGACATTGGTCACATCTACATGTTACATATTCCCAACTACTAATATATAAAAATAGGTCTTTTCTCAAGGAGGCTGTAATTTCGGATATCATCTAAAACCTTCATAGAATAAGGTATGTGATATTTTGTGTGGTGCAACCTACATCAAAATTGTTTTTTTTCTGGCCTGGTAGTGACATAGCCATTCCGGGAACCATTGTTACAAGATCTGTTGTCATCCCGCTTTATAAATTCAGCACTGTTACCGTTTGCTCATTCACATTTCAACTGTCATATTATGATACTTGTTTGTTTGATGGGGTAGTTTAACATCAAACCAATCACATAGGGTTCTTTCCAGACTGGCTTCACCAAGAATTTCTAATATCAGAGTCAATGTAACTGGGAGGATTAAATAAAATTAATATTGTCTATTTATTAATGTCCAGACCACTTCACCTACTTTCCTTGCCATTGATATTGTTCTATTATTCTTTTCTAGATGGCGACAGTAAATGAATTTTATCTTCCTTAATCAACTTAACAGTTGAAAAGCATACTTGTAAATTACACATTGGAGTAGCTGTAAAGGCCCAGGTTATGTCTCTCTATATATATATTACTAAATCTATATCCCTGGCTACTTAACAATTCAGAAATGGATAAGACCAACACAAAAAAAAGGTATTTTTTACTGCATTATTTTGTCTTCTCTCTCCCTCTCTCTCCCTCCCTCCCTCCCTCCCTCCCTCTCTCTCTCTCTCTCTCTATCTCTCTGAAATATTGATTATCCATCTATGATTGTCAGCTTCTAGTGATCAAATATACACGTTTCCTTAAAGATTGCAGTTTTCTATTTCAGAAGAACAAAGTTATGAACATGGAAAATACCACTAGGGCTGATGAAGTAGTGGCTCCTTTTGATGATCTTTTGAGCCTCAACTATTCCTTACCAATTTCACAAGAGTTGATGGCAATTCCCAAACTAACAATCACTGCTATAGGTTTCATTGCCAATACCTTTGTCATCATTGTAATCACTTGCGGATCACTTCAAAAATTAGTGTTTATGTCATTGCTTACGACCTTAGCAGTTACTGACAATCTGACGCTCTTTACATCAAATTTAATTCATCCATTGTTATACGGAGCTATTTTTGGGTCATCACCTATACCCTGCCATCTTTTGGCATTCCTTGCAAATGGTTCCGCAATCATGTCTTCCTGGGTAATCATGATGATTTCAATTGAACGCTTCATTGCTGTCCTTTATCCGATGAAAGTTCACATTTATTGTACTATAAAAAAGACTTATATTGCTCTTTCAGGATTAACTGTTTTATCATATTCAACTTCAGTATACACTGCATTGACCTCCTCAGTCATGGTTTTTGAAGGTAGAGCAATATGTCAATTTGGACGATACACTCAAGAACTTGATTTTGTCTTTGCAATCATAAATGGACTTCTGTACAGCACAGTGCCATTCATTGTTATAACAATCCTCAACAGTCTGATAGTGAAAAGGTTGATATCTCAAAGGGACTTTCGTGCCAGATCTCAAAGTCAGAATTACAGTCAATCCTCATCTTCCAGGGATAATTCTTTGTTAGCTATGATGTTTGCTGTGTGTGTCATGTTTGCATTTACAACATTCCCATTAACTATATTAATGGTTTATTCATATAAAGTAAGATTCTTTAAGGGAAATGAATGGAATGCCGTTGATGACTGGAGTTTTGTATTGTCAATGTTTCTGGCAGCTATTAACAATAGTGTAAATTTCTTTCTTTACTGTTTGACTGGCTCAGTATTCAGAAATGCACTGTTCTCTCTGCTACACTGCAAAAATAGGCGAAGTGTCAAGAGTTCATCTATTCAACTTGAAACCATTTCTGGAAACGCCATCTAATAATCACAAGTATGGTCATAAAAACATGACCTGCAAGTGATTGTGTCACTTGGAAGTCAGCTTTTAAGAATTGTTAAAAAAAATGTATAAGTGGCATTGTGGGACAGACACTTTTTTTCAGTATTTTTAGGTAAATCCTTGACAGTCATCATATTAATGATGCATCTAAATCTGGAAATAGAGCGCTAGTGTGTAAAACATACTGTTGCATAACAGACTTATTAAGTGTTATAACCCATATACATTAGTGCATAAAGACAATCTTTGGGTAAGCCCCATATCAATTATTTGGGCCACGTACATGTATAGGTGAAGGTTTGATCTTGGACTTTCATCCTTTTTTATTGTGGCTTTTCTAAATAGCTTCCTTCTTTGGAAAAATCTCTAACTAAATCTTTTGCAACCTGAGATAGTTATTGTTCTTTTCAACCTAAGTTATTCATACCTTACGTTTATGTAAATCATTGGCAATTATGTATGTTATGAGCAATATCAAATAAAATTATAGTTTTCTTATTCAAATTGTATATACATTTCTTAAAGGAAAGCTTGCACATAACTGCAGGATAGTTATTTTTCAATAAATTCAATTCAGCATGTTATTCACAAATTGTTCTATCAATGTAAGCAAAATAGAAGGAAAATATTTATTTTGCACACAATTATGGGACATTAAGGATAGACAACACCTCTCAGCAGCCAATTCACAGCGTTTGTCTTCAAATCTTCATTACTCCCCTAAACCACATCCACAATTAGGAAGTACTACCACCAAACTTTAAAGTACTTCACTTTTGTAATTAGACCAGTAAGTGAAAAAATGAATTTTTCACTTTTATTTTTTGAACAAGGATATCTCAGTAACTCCTGCATATAAATGGATGAAATTTCCTATACATGTAGATAACATTCATTCAGAGGGAAGCGTGTCACAGAATTATAATTTAGGTCTTACTTTTTGTTTTATGAAATGTAGAAAATAATTATGATAAAAATTACCAGAGTCTTCCCGTTTTTTGTCATAAAATGAAAACTAGGCCCTAAATAATAAATCTGAGACAAGCTTCCCTCCATAGGATCATTATTGACATGCTCAAGAAATTTCATTTCAATCTATTGAGTGGTTACCAAGATTTCCATGTTCAAAAAGTAAAAGTGAAAAAAAATGTTTTGGGCAGATAATTCCTCGAATTTTAAAGTTTTAATAACAAAATGTGTTCCAAAGGACAGAGAAAAATGTGGTCTTTCATTTGATATATAATATGCTGTTTTAGGCTTATTGGTTAGTGCACAATATTCATTGTCGCAAATGAAACCACTCTGAGGTGTTGTCTATCCTTAAAATAATTTGTACTATATCTAATTCTTAAAGGGTTCCTTGCACATAAATTTTCAAAAGACTATTTTTTGTTTGAATAACTTATATTGGGTATTCTGAAAATATATCAAAAGAAAAATGTGAAAAATATAGAAGTATTACTGAATTATGAAGGAGAGAAAAGAAAATTGGGGAATTCCCTAATTTCTTGGCTTTTTAGTACTCCCCTTGCTACGTCATAATTATTCCCCCAATGAATAAATTGGGAATTCTTTGTTTATAAATGATTACAGTTTGGTAAATGATAAAATGGTTTACAGCCTATATGGTGCCAAATATGCGTTTTTAGTTTTAAAGAAAATATTCCCTACTATTTATATTTTAAGACAGGGAATCCCTTTAATGGATGAATGGGGTTCCCCAATTTACTCACCGTGTGAGGTCATTAATTGGGCATTTTTCTTAACAAATTAGATAAAATGCAAGTTCTTAAATCTCCCATATTTGTCTCCATATTAGCAATTAGCCTTAGATTTCTGCCAGATTAATAGTACTAGATGTGAATGCCATATGGCATTAATTTCTTCGAAAAGTTACTACCCTATACTTATGTGCAAGGTTTCCCTTAAGGGAAATCCCCCAATTTTATGATGTAGCAAGAGGAGTTCCTGGGGAATCCCATCTGCCCTTAGAAGGGAATCCCCATCCCTGTAGAATTTGTGATAAGGGTTATGTCCTCTAATCCAAAGTATATATATATTTGACCTAATGCAACTCATGATTAATTAGAATATATATCCATCTACAGCCATTCATTAATCAGGGAATCCCTAAATAACTTTAGAAGGAATTCCTATAGCTGTGACGTAGCAAGTAGAATACTGACCAGCCCAGCATTCAGGGAATTCCGAAAATTAAATTCCTTTCCCGAATAATTCCCTAAGACCTCAAGATTTTCAGGTTTTTACTTTTGATATACTTTTAGAATACTTAAGTCAAGTTCTTTACACAAAAAATAGCACCAATGATTGTACAAAGGAAAGATTATTGACTGGATTCATTTAGGTGTGACGTCATCGTTAGTGGCGCCGTCTAGGAGACTCCGTGCAAACCGTTACGCGTGGCCGTCACGTTTGCCCTTTTCGTGACATCACCATGCCATATAGGCTCTTTGTTTATGAATGACGTCGCGAAAAGGGCAAACGTTTGTTTTGTTTGTTGGGGTAGTTTAACGTCCGGCCAACCCTTATGGGTTCTTTCCAGACTGCACAAGGTAATACTTTTCAGCTTATTTTACGCCACAAGGGCGGTGAACAAATATATGATATGGTTTAGGAGAAACCCGCCACCGGGTGCGATACCCTACTCGTTGCGAAGAGTGGCAAGGGGTCTTTAGTGTGCAATGTCCCATAGAAAGGACACCACACACCCGGCCTTTGATGACCCTGTCGGGAGCACAGGGTGGCCCCTGGATCCCAGACTCTTGGATCCTTTCTTAGATTTTATCTATCAGTTGGCATTCTCGAAGGAATTGCAGGATCTTTTTACTTCCGTTGTTGTTAAACACGTCCTTCATCGATGTTGTTTTGGAGATGCCGCTTGCGACTATCATCCGTCTTCTTACACTTCAATATGATGTGCTCCACCGTTAGTTTGGTGTTACACTGTTGACAAATAGGAGCACCTTCACCTTTCAACAGGTGTTCATGTGTCAGCCTGGTGTGGCCCATCCGAAGACGGGCCAGTTTCACCTGTTCTGACCTTGTCAGGCACTCTCTTTTGCTTTTGTCACTTTTCTCTTTTAATTTGGGTTGGACAGAGTGTAGAAGATTGTTCTCCTGTTTGTTCCAGTCGCTTTGCCACTTAGACCGCAAATGTGTTTTGCTTAGTGGCAGTAAGTCTGTGTGTGGGATTCTAGCAACCTCAGGATCTAGGGCCAAGGCCCCCTTGGCTGCTTGGTCTGCCTTTTCATTACCAGAGATTCCAATGTGGCTAGGTAGCCAGCAGAAAATCACTTCTTTGCCAACCGATTTCAGGTTGGTGTGACTTTGCTGGATATCTCTGATTATGGGATTGTTAGGCTGATGTTGTAGGATAGTTTGTAAACAGGACTTTGAGTCTGAGAAGATGATAAACTTTCTGTGTCCTGATACTTTGATCCAGTCTAGTGCACGCGCCAGAGCACGTGCTTTAGCAGTAAAAATGCTGGCTTGGCCGTGAAGGGCACCGGTCAGGTCCCCATATTCTGTATGTACTGCATAACCCACTCTATTTCCTTCCTTGGAGCCATCAGTGAAGATGGGGAAATGATCACTGTATTGGTCTTTCAGGGCTCCATATTCGTTCCTGAAAGCAGAGGGGTTGGTTTCGTTCTTCTTGTTATTGCATAGTTCTAGGATGACCACAGGTTTACTCTGGGACCATGGTGGGTCCTTGGGTGGTCTTATTTCTCTGATGATGTTCAAAGGTATCTCTGCTTCTATGATCACAGATTTAGCAGAGGTAGAGAATGGTTTGGCCACCCTTGGATTTACCCGGAACAACTCGCTGTTATGTGTGCGGAATATGGTATCGTGTGTTGGGTTTCTCTTGTCAGCTTTGACCTTTATTGCATATTGTAAGGACAATTTTTCCCTCCTTAAATGTAAAGGTGGAACATTGCCCTCCACGTGTAGGCTTTTGGCTGGTGATGTTCTGAAAGCGCCAAGACATATTCGTAGGCCCTGGTTGTGGATGGGGTTTAGTCTGTCCAAGTAGGATTTCCCTGCTGACTGGTATATCAAAGAACCATAATCCAGCCTTGACTGGATGTATGCTTTGTACAGGGTCAGCAGGATCTCTCGGTCAGCACCCCATTCTGTGTTGGACAGTACTTTCAGGAGATTCATGGCCTTTAGGCATTTTCTCCTCAAATATTCAATGTGAGGTTTGAAGGATAGGATCTTGTCATAGATCATTCCCAAGAACTTCACCTCCTCCCCTACAGGCAGTTCAGTGTCCTTGAGACGGAGTGCCGGATTTTCCACACACCCCCTTCTACGACAGAAGTGAACGCATGTAGTTTTGTTGGTTGAAAACTTGAAACCATTTTCAGTACTCCATCTGTCAAGGAGATTCACTGCCTGTTGTAGTTTCCTTTCTATAGTTGTCATTTGTCTCGATCGGTAGCATATGACAAAGTCATCCACATAGAGACAGCAGTTAAGGTCTTTCTGCAGGGACTTTGTAATGCTGTTAATTTGTACACCAAACAATGTCACAGAGAGGACACAGCCTTGGGGTACACCCATTTCCTGGTCGACTCTCCGCGACAGTTTGGTACCAAGACGTACGCTAAATGTTCGGTTGGCAAGGAAATTGGAAACGAATGTGGGCAGTCTGCCACGCAGTCCCATTTTCTGCAGATTCTGTAAGATGCCATATTTCCATGTCGTGTCGTATGCCTTTTCGAGGTCAAAAAAGACAGCCACCACATGTTCTTTGTTGACGAATCCTTCTCTTATGTAGCTTTCAAGCCTAACAAGGTGGTCGGTTGTGCTCCGCCCCTGGCGGAAACCTGACTGGTAGGTGTTTAGGAGATCATTAGATTCCAGATACCAAGTCAGCCTGTTGTTGACCATTCTTTCCATGGTTTTGGAAAGGCAGCTAGTCATAGCAATAGGTCTGTAGCTCTGGGGATCACTCTTGGTTTTCCCATTTTTCAGGATAGGGACCACAGTAGCTTCAGCCCAAGAGCTTGGATAATCTCCGTTTACCCATATGTTGTTGTACAACTCTAGTAGTAGTTTGAGTTGTTCTTCTGGTAGTTTTTTCAGCATGTCATAATGAACAGTGTCAGGTCCAGGAGAAGAAGACTTTGACTGATGGAGGGCATGTTTCAGCTCCTCGAGGGAGAAGATGGTGTTGTATATCTCCCTGTTGGTGGATGTGAAGTCAAGTTCAGTGTCTTCCTTCTTCTTTTTGTGTCGGAGGAAAGTTTCGCTACAGTTCTCCTCAGAGGAGACTTTGGAGAAATATGTAGCTAAGGTGTTTGCTATTTCCTCCTTGGTTTCTTTTGTTTCGTTTCCGACCTTCAACTGGTGGACTGTTGAGGTAGAGTGACCATTCATCTTCTTCACCACTTTCCATACTTTCCTCATTGGGGTAGATCTGGAAAGAGAGTTGATGAAGTTTCGGAAGGACTCTCGTTTAGCAGTCTTATATGTTAATTTTGTTTTAGCACGGGCTTGTAAATACGCATGCATGTTTTCAGCGCTGATGTTACTATTAAACTTTCTCAGTGCTCTCTTTCTCTCCTTTCTAGCCTTTTGGCATTCATCATCATACCATGGCCGAGACTTTTTTGGAGGATGTTTTGATGTTTTTGGTATAGACAGCGCACTTACTTCTAGCAATGTATCTGTGAAGTATTGCACTGGATCTTCTTTCTCGCATGCCAGTTCCCAGGGTAGGAAGGACACTTTACAGAGGTTTTGATAGCAATCCCAATCTGCTTTATGTGTCTTCCACACTGGGATCCTGTCTCTATTTTCATTTTTCTTGGATGTCTGCAGGAGGATGGGAAAGTGGTCGCTTCCACATAAGTCCTCATGTACTGTCCATTGAAACTCTGCAAAGATGGAATGGTGACAGAGTGTTAAATCAATGGACGAGTAAGTTCCACTTCCAGGATGGTGGTATGTTGGAACTTTGGTATTAAACAAGCAGAGGGATTTTCGATCTATGATTCTTTCAATTGCTCTGCCTCTCACGTCTATTTTGTGGGACCCCCATATCTGGTTATGGGCATTGAGGTCACCCATGATTAGAAACGGAGGAGGCAGCTGAGAGATCAGTGTTGCAAGATCATTATATGTGACTTTCTGTCTTGGTGGTATGTAGACAGAGCACAGTGTAAGTGGTTTGTTTATTGTTATTCGAACAGCCACTGCCTGGAGGGTTGTGTCCAAGGAAACCTCTTGTTGAGGGAAGTTTCTTTCGGCCATTATGGCTACTCCTCCGGCAGGGACATGTTCATCGGGTATTTTTGAGTAATGATGGTATTGTTTCATTTTTAAGTGGTCATGGTTTGTTGTTTTTATTTCTTGCAAGCATAGGGCTACAGGTCGGACTTCGGTGCAGAGGAGCTCCAAATCTTCCCTGTTGGCCCTGATGCCTCTGCAATTCCACTGTATGATTGTTTGAGTGTTACTCATTTTTTCTTTGTCTGTTTTTGTAGCACTGTCATCCCCTTAGGGTCTGCTAGTACACCAAATCGATTTTGTATACTTATCGGGGATAGGTGTTCCCTTCTGATGGTGACTGCTTTTGTTTTTGGAGGTGTTTGTTTTGGAGGTGATGCGGCCTTCACAGCATAGCTGGAAGCTCTCACGGGTTGGGTTGGATCTCCTTCCTGTGGGCCATCTACAGCACGGCTGGAATTGGTCACAGGTTGGGTTGGGTCCCCTTCCTGTGAGCTGTCTACATCACATTCAGACCCTAGGGATGATGCGGGTCTTTCGCTTCCACCTGGTCTTTTTGGTGGGGATTTACTACTAGCGAGTACTGGTATCCTAGAGGATCCAGACTCAGCTGGAGGCCCAGATGGTTTTGGGCCTTTGGAGGGCTGGGTGGTCTTGCCCTCAGTATTTGTCCCTGAGACTTGGGACTGACCTCTTTTAGGGAGCGAGGTGGTATTGCTCCCTCTGTCGGTCCCATGTGTGGGCCGAACTTTACTTTGATTTTGCTGTGCATTCACAGCCTGATGGTGAGGAGCCTTTTGATATTGCTGTGGCTTAACAGCACGGTCAGGCCAGTCAGGTGTTTGGCAACCTGCATCTTTCTTTGACCTGACCACTGAAGCGAAGCTTCTTGTGAGCACTGGAGCACGGGATGCTCTCACGATCCTTCGGGCTTCAGAGAAAGAGATCTTCCTTTTGACACGGACAGATTGAACCTCTTTCTCTTCGATGAAATGCGGGCATTTCCTGGAGTATGCCGGGTGTTCCCCTTTGCAATTAATGCATTGGGGTTTACCCTTGCACTCTTGAGTTGAGTGGTCGACTTCTTTGTTTCCACATCGACCACACGCTGCTTGGCCATTACATTTGTTTGTAATGTGGCCATATTTTTGGCATTTAAAGCAGCGCATGGGATTAGGCGTATATTCTTCCACTGGCAATCTGGTGTACGCACACTTGACAAATTCCGGAGGAGTTGGTGTGTCAAATGATAGCACATAGATGCCAGTTGACTTGCTTTTAATTTGGTGGACACCTGTTACACCCTCGTGAGAGAGCTGTTCAGCAATCTCTTCTACGGGGGTGCCCAGGAGGTCCCTCCATTTGATGACCCCTTTAGATGTGTTCAGGGATCTATGGGGGGAAACCTCAACAGGCGTCTCACCAACATTTTCCATTTGGAGCAAGTTAATGGCTTGCTGCCTTCTTTCGACCTCGACCAAGAGCGTTCCAGCCCTGGTCTTCTTAATGCTTTTTACTGAGCCCGCTACACTGCCAATGGCTTTGCCAATGACAAATGGCGAGACGGTGGCCATGGTCTTACCGGTCTGGCAAGATTCCACGACAAGGAATCTTGGCCAGCCATCTCCGCCACAGCCCTTGGCAGTGTTAGCCCTTTTTGGGACGGGAGCACTTGTTCCCGTGCTCTCACGGCCTCTTTTACCAGTTCTTGACTGGTCTTTTTCTTTTTTACTTTGGTCATTGTTAACCATTTTTTTGTTTCTTCCAGTAGCAGATAAGCCGTCATCCTCAGCCTGGTTGCCTACCGAGGGACGTTGCAGTTTATTTTGGGTCGGGCCTGCATCCGACATTGGGGTACCATTTTTTGTATTCATCATATGGGTTTTCCCCCTTTTCGTCGACTCTTACGAACAGCAGGGGATACTGAGGACCTGGATTCTTCCCAGGAAGTTCCCAGAGGAACTCCAACCCCGGGTCCTCACGGGGGTAATTTTTCGTGGTTCTTACTTTATACCGAGTGCCAGGCAAGCAGTGACCACTCCCATTGTTAAAGTCTTTGGTGTGACTCGGCCAGGGATAAATCCCAAGACCTCCCAGACCCAGGGCGGGCACTCCACCAAACTGCTATTGAGTCTGGTCTCCCATTTGTCGCCTTCTACGAACAGCAAGGGACTGCTGGGGACCTATTCTTCCCAGGAGGCTCCCGAAGGAACCCCCACCCCGGATCCCCACGGGGGATTAGTATGGTGAATATTACACAGTAGGGGGTCTCAAATGAACCTTCTTTATTTAAACACATAGTACAATCATAATGGTAACGAAATAATATTAAAGTTGTAACATCTGCATATCATGTAATGGTATATATCAGTTTAGAGGTTGCACAAGATGGTATTGTGACATCAGTTTGACAATGAGAATAGAATAACTTACAATCCTCTTACAAGCAAGTTACTCTGGCCTTCTTTAATATTGACAGTCACATTGATAAACAAATGCTTCCCATGTTGTTGTTTTACTGTAGCTTGAAAAACACACGATTTTACTGTATCAATGATATATCATTAATTAAGGTACATGCATTATCATTCAACACATTCTGTATATGTTTGGTGCTTTTATTGCTCCTAATGGTATCAGTTCTAATTGAAACCCTTGAATTATTAGTGAACAGGTCAATAAATGTTGCCCTGCCTGCTCTGAAAAACCACTCTCCCATATTTTGTTGACCATTGATCTCTTCAACCCACCATTGAGTCATGTAGGCCTTTGTGTCCTTGTCCGCTAAGTGGGACTTTCACTTATTGGCTAGCCAGGCATTTGTTATGCGTCCCTTTTATGACACCCATTAGTGTTCTTTGAAATTAATCTCACCATTACAGTCACTGCCTGCACTTGTGGAAAGACCAAAAGGCTCAATTCATACTGGAAAGTGTGGGTGACACGCATATGCCAGTAAACAGGGTAGGTACCGAGTATTTTACCTGTGAGTACAAATGAGTCTGGGATACCTGATTCATTGAATTTATAAAATCTATATTTTCTACATCCTGTTCCCCACAGTTTGGATTTGTTGAACACTTAGACAGTACCTGATCGTCATAAAGATAACCTGCAAATGTTTATGAGTGAGTGGGTGTTTTACGCCGTACCGACAGCCAGGGTCATTTTCACGGCAAAAACCAGTTGGGACAAATTCTGTCTATGGTGATCGAATCTATGAGATGAAGGTGACAGGGCGGGCAAACAGCAGGGGATCAAAACCCAGCGATCATTTTTGCTGTACCTCATCCCTTAGTGAATCAAGTACTGACCAGGAATTGAAGCCAAAAACCACTTGGTCAGTGCAGGGTCCCCCTATCGTCACCTCATATGATCAGCAGGGGCTACTGAGGGCCTATTCTTACCCGGCCCCCACAGGCATGCAAATGTTTATGTGTCATATATAGAGTTCCATGCATATATAATTCTCCCAACCATGGATAGCAATTTTCCTGAATTTTACCTGCATGTTAGCCTAAAACAGGATGCATGCTGGGTAATATGTCGGCAAAATACAGGGCTTTAGCATATATATTTTTATGAATTGTCTAATTATTTGTAAATAAACATCATGAAAAACTAGCCATCATTATTTTTTAAATTTGTATCCATATCCTTTAATATTTCTTGAGTAGTGGTGACATATCATTCATTGTAGGTGATATATGACAATTATTTGCTTATTTTCTATAGTTTTTCCAAATTTGTCTGCAGGTCCATAAAATACTGAAAATTAGCTATCTGTTGTACGGAGATTTGAAATTGTTTGTTGGGGTAGTTTAACGTCATATAATTGAAAGAATTCACTACATATGTTGCTGTTTTAAAATATGTTAGGTTTTAAGTACATCAATATCTTTAGTCCATCTGGTTTAGAGGAAAGCCTATCCTTACAAATTGTGCTGGCAGAGGCATTTTCATGTGTTTTAGGAAAAATTTAATGTAAATCTATTATAATCAAGAGATGTCAATAACATTACCACTTGCCACTCTTGAAAAAGAGTAGGCTATTGTAGGCTACCGCATTGGGTCCCACTGCTACAAATAGGCAGCTCATATCATAGATACGGTCACTGCCCATGTGGCATAAAACTAGCTGCAAAGCTTTACCTTGTGCAGTCTGGTAATAGAACCCAGAAGGGTCGACCAGACGTTAAGCTAACAAACAAACATACGGAAGTCAAATTTATCTAGGTGAAAAGTTTTTCAATTTCACAACCAAGATTTTGTAACTAAGATATCGCTGTTCTTAAAACAATCTTACATTGTATACATTGTTATGATTGGTCATTGTGCATAGGGCCACTGGTAACATGAGTCAGCAGTTTACCACATCTGAGTTCTCACAATGATATAAATATAGTTTGTAAATGTGCTTACTGAAATATGAAGTTTCAACGTTGTGAAAAGCACTTAATTGTGATTATGTGAAGTTCACTAACAGAATATATGCAGACAATTAAGGTTAGTCTCAGGGGACCAGAGTCCAATTTAGCAACAGTTGTATGTGTTTACCTATAACACCAAAAATATTATAGCTACACAAAGATGGGCAAGTCCAAACGTTGCCTATGTAATTAGTGGTGCCCCCTATGAGAGTCCGTGCAACCAGCTACGACGTGACCTGCGATGGGACGTGTTTTTTGCCCTTTTCGTGACGTCACCACCCTTTGATTATGGATGACGTCACGAAAACAGCACAAAACACATCCCGTCGCAGCTCTCGTAGGTGGCGCCCCTATCAAGAGATGATTTCGAAACGTGATACAGTTGTTAATCTTTCCTTTGTAGAATCGTTGATAACGCTGCCATTCCTTTGTGAATTTAGACATATTGTACACCATGTTAAATTTGAATGCCCCTACTATATCATGTCAGTGATATTTTGGTTAACCTAGATAGCAGAAAGAAGGTAGAGAGGGAAAATCCTTAATTTCTTGTTTTAGAACATGGATTTCTCTATTAATAATGCATTAATGATTACGAAAGCTCTCTAGCATGTTGACCTCTCACCTTAAAATCTCCAGCAAATTAATCCCATACCAGAAATTGATATAGACTAATGTTTGTTTGTTGGGGTAGTTTAACGTCCGGCCAACCCTTATGGGTTCTTTCCAGACTGCACAAGGTAATACTTTTCAGCTTATTTTACGCCACAAGGGCAGTGACTGAATATATGTTATGGTTTAGGAGAAATATAGACTAATGTAATCACAAAGTTCTATCTTCAAAAATGTCATTGTGTATAATGATAATTTCTTCATTATTTTTTTCAGGTTGCACTTCTAAAAATGAACAAACTTAACGCCACCTCTGACAAAAACATATTCAATTTTACTGAGTGTGGATATAACCTCATTCTAAATGGGTCCTTACCATGGGTGCATCAGGCAATGTCAATCCCAACCCTTATTGTCAGCAGTGTTGGAATTATAACAAATACACTGGTCATTGTTATAGTCAGCTGTGGCTCATCTAGACATTCTGTATTCATGTCACTCTTGAGGGCATTGGCAATTACTGACAATCTGTCTTTGCTTTTTACAAATCTAATGCTACCAGCATTCTTTGGTGAAATCTTTGGTTGTTCACTGTTTTTCTGCCACACTATTTCATTTATTGCTGGTTGTTCTGGAATTATGTCTTCATGGTTGATTGTTTTAATATCAATGGAACGCTTTACTGCAGTTTTCTACCCATTAAAGGTTCATATATTCTTTGGGATGAAGAGAACATATTTTGCAGTATCGGTTCTGACTGTATTTGTTTGCATTAGTTCAATCTTCTACATGTTCCTTTTTTCTGTATCTTCGACCAATGGTAAACCAATTTGTCACTTGGGAGGACTAAGTGTTAAAATGAATTTAATATTTTCAGTGTTAACTGGATTTCTATATAGCATTGTTCCATTTCTCATTATCATGGTTTTGAATATCTTGATCATAAAGAAATTAAAGTCCCAAAGGGCATTTCGTGCTACATCCCAGCAGCAGAGAGAGGCAAACACTACCAGGGATAATTCTTTGGTAGCCATGATGTTTTCGGTTTGTTTTGTGTTTGCTGTAACAACATTCCCAATAACTTTGCTTATGACTGTTGTGCACATAATTAAGTACATTGAAGGAATCCCTAGTGAATGGAATGCCTTTGATGATTGGATCTTTGTAGCTGCAGTTGTACTCTCAAATTTAAACAATGCTGTGAACTTTTTTCTTTACTGTTTGACAGGGTCAGTCTTTAGGGATGCTATGTGGAGTGTTTTGAAGTGCAGGAGAAAACAATATCTAGCTGGATCTTCTAGACAAGTCATGGCTATTTCAGGAAACATCTAGCCAAGGTAGTAGACTCAGATAGGTGTCCAGATAATCATGTTTCTAATTCTCATTTCATTTTTGAACATCTGCTTTCTGAAAAACACCGGCCTATAAATCTCTATAAATGGTTCAATGAGACTGGGACTGATAAGTTCAATAGAACTTCTGCCTTCTAATGTGTGACCTTCTTTGGAATCAGCCAGATATGCCTCTGTTATTCATCCATCAATAGATGCTAGCCTGTGTTAATGCTGTGACTAATCAAAACGCTTCAAGTACAAATTGGCAAGAGTGTGTCATACTTCCATCACATGATGCAGTAGCTGACTCTTGGCAATAGTTCTTATTTGTAAACAATGCATTAATAATGAACAGGTCCATGGTTCTTGTCCTCTAATGCCCCAGTTGAACATAGGACTGAATTCCTACTCTCCCACTGATGTTCAACCCACCATTGAGTAATGTATGGTTATAAACTTTGGTGCATTATGTCCCACCCACAGGGCTCTTTCAGTTATTGACCAGCTTGCAATTGGTACTTACCCCGCTTTGTAGCATCTGTATTTATTAGGTCATGTGGTTGTGGAATTTTGGTTACTGCCTGAACATGTGGAGAGACTGAAAGGGATGATTCATGTCGGAAAGTGACTCAATAGACATTGATTAATCCTTTCATATCAGTAACCAGGGTCACTTTAGACTGTTTTGCGAGAAGGTACATTAAAGGCTAGTCCATCTGTTTCGCTGAATTCATAAAATTTAAATGTGTCCATCCTGTTTCATGTTGTTTGGGGTTGTGTAATGCTTACACATCATCGGGTTTTCAGGAGGAGAACAAGCTGAATTTTACCTTTCCATCGTTCACAGTTAATACAGGTAGATATCATGCTATGTATTTACAATTCTTCACATATATGATCAAAATTATATCAGGTAATGTTTTTGTTTATGCTATTTCTAAGAATGATAGGTTTAAAGTCCATATTATTTAAACATCTCTCTTTCAGGTTTGATCGTTTTAATAGTTTAACGTCTGGCCAACCCTTCAGGGTTCTTTCCAGAATGCCACTGAAACGTTTCTGATAGAGGCATTACCCTATATTTTATCCATAATCACAAAATCTTACATAACCTTCAACAGTAAATAAGCTTTATAAAGACGAACCTGGAGAATATTTTTTAAAGTCATATTTAGTTCTTATGCTTTTACTTACTATATTTCCTATTTGATTTATCTGTACTAGTTTGAATGCTATGGTAGGTTTTTGTCCCAAACCTTTGTCTTCGTAATATATTATTGCATGTAATGTTTCATTTTCAGGTTGTCAATCCTGAAAATGAACTTTGGAAATACTACTAGTGAAGAAAACATATTTACTGACAAGAAAGACATTACTCTGAATGGATCAACAGCGTTGGTAGATCAAGCTTCAACAATCCCCACCCTAATTGTTGGTGCTGTTGGGATTATAACAAATACCTTTGTCATTGTTATCATTAGTTGCAGCTCACTTAGGCATTCTGTATTTATGTCACTCTTGAGGGCATTGGCAATAAGTGACAATTTAGCATTGTTTTTTTCAAATCTACTGCAACCAATATTCTTTGGTGAAATATTTGGTTGGTCACTTGTATTTTGCCGCATTATTGCATTCATTGCTGGTGGTTCTGGAATAATGTCATCCTGGTTGATTGTATTGATATCAATGGAACGTTTTACTGCAGTTTTCTACCCATTAAAGGTTCACATATACTTCAGTATGAAGAGAACATACACTGCAATATTTCTCCTGACTGTCTTTATTTGTCTCAGTTCATTGTGCTATATGTTCCCTTTCTCCATATTTTCCGTAAATGATAAACCTATCTGTCACTTGGATGGACTAGATATAAAAATTGCCTTAATATTTTCAGTGTTCACTGGATTTGTGTACAGCATTGTTCCATTTTTCATTATCACTGTATTGAACTTCTTGATTATAAAGAAGTTGAAATCACAAAAGGCATTTCACACTAGGTCCCAGTTCAATAGAACCAGGGATAATTCTTTGGTAGCCATGATGTTTTCTGTCAGTTTTGTCTTTGCTGTAACAACATTTCCAGTAACTTTGTTTGTGAATATTGTACATACAATTAGGTACTTCAAAGGAATCCATAGTCAAGAGAATGCCTTTGATGAGTGGGCCTTTGTAGCTGCGGTTGTCCTTTCTAATGTAAATAATAGTGTGAACTTTTTTCTTTACTGTATGACAGGGTCAGTTTTTAGGAACACTATTTGTACTCTTTTGAATTGCAAGAGGAAACAATATCTAGTTGGAACTGCTCAAGAAGTCATTGCTATTTCATAATCTAAATCTAGTCAAGCATACAGGCTTGGATGATTGACCAATTCACAAGAAGACAACTTTCTCTAAGCCTTTGAATTAAGAGTGTGTGCAGTGTGTGCTTTGATGCACATATGGATTTTCAAGGCTCCTATTTGAAAGTCAAGTGTAACAAATACATATATCATCAAATGTAAAAGAATGATAGCTTTTTGGAGTTGTAAAGAAAATATATATGAGAAAGAAATTCACTGAATGTCAGTTTGGTAAAAACAAGGATATCTCAGTTGCTATTGGTCATCGAAACTTGAAATGTGACCCGATCCGACAAAACAAGTCGCAAGTCGCAATGAGTCGCAAGTAGCACGACCCTCCCATAGCATTCCTTAGCTAATTAGCTTTAAAACGAGGTGTAACGTCCGACATGTGACTCATTGCGACATCCGTCTCCGTATGTCAGATCGGGTCACAAATGTGAAATGGGTATTACTAAGCTCGTATGGAGAGAAGCTTGTTCTCAAAATAGTAATATAAGTCTTATTTTTAATAAAACATAGCATAAGGTTACAAACATGTTTAGAAAATCACAGCTCAATACCATTGATACCAAGATATTGATGTTAAATTGTAATTACTGAAATCCACAATATTGTTATATCATTATATCAGGCATGCCAGTCAAAAAACAGCATTTCCTCAGAAAATCATAAAATTCATTAAAAACACATTTTAAATTAATTTTAAGAGGAAAAATACACTTAATGCGATGATAGTAGGACTTCAACAACCTTTTCCTTACTGAATGGAGCATGAAATGACTCACTAAAAATTCGTCACATTTTTAATTTTGTTAATCAAAATTTATCATGACCCCCTACCCCCCTATATAAAAAATATTTTCTCCTCAGATCTGGACGAATCTCAGAAATGATCCAAAATATTTCAAAAACCGCGGAATTCCGTAGATCCGCTGAGGTCTGGTATGCCTGTGATATATATTTGGGGCAAGATCTAGCAATGGAAAAAACTATTGTACACCTGATCAATATCATTTGGAACATCTGACATTAAAAGATGGAGTTCTGACTTAAATAAAAGATATGAATCTGTGAGTTGGACAAGGAATTGCATTTCCGTTTAGAGTAAAAGTATGATTTGATATCATTGTAATGAATACTTATAGGCTAACCTGCAGCTTAGAGAACCTGGATATTACTGGTGTTCACCATGACACTATCTGCATGTCACATGACTCAACGTTTCAATGCTGTATCAGCGACATTTGTTCTTGTGTCAGCACTTTGCAGAATATGTAAGAGGCAATAGACCTCACTCTTTATATCATTCTTCAACTAACCATTAATAGACTAGCCCTTGGCAGAGTAACTGAATAAAGCTTGTGTTTGTGTCAACTTGTGTCTATCATGTTTTCTAACAGTACAGACTGACATAAGTCAAGAACTTCAATATAGTTCCTCCCACCAAGATTGTTTGTTGGGGTTGTTTCACGTCCGGTCAACCACACAAGATTCTTCCCAGACTTCACAAGGTAATGCTTTTCAGCTTATGGGTGATCATATCTATTATATGGTTTAGGAGACACCTGCCACTGGGTGTGATACCCTACTCGTTTCAAAGAGTGGCAAGGGGTCTTTCATATGGAATGTCCCATAGAAAGGACACAACACACCAGAATTATATGAATTATGTTAGAAGCACAGTGTGGTCCCAGACTCTTGAATACTTTCTTAGTTTGTATCTATCAGCTGGCATCCTTGAAGGAATGGCAGAATCTTTTTACTTCTGGTGTTGTTGAAAACATCCTTCATCAATGGTTTTTTTTTGTTCTTTTGACTGCACAAGGTGATGCTTTTCAGCTGTGAGTGATCATACCTATGATATGATTTGATTTAGGAGAAACCCGCCACCGGGTGCAATACCCAACTCGTTTCAAAGAGTTAGTTTGGTGTTACATTGTTTACACATGGGAACACCTTCACCTTTCAGGTTCATATGTCAGCATGGTATAACACTTGTGGTATGGAACAAACAGAATTCACTAATTGACAGCCCAAATATTGCAAAATGTGTTTGGCTGGTTGAAAATACTTATGTTTGTTTGTTTGTTGGAGTAGTTTAACAGCTGGCCAACCACATAGGGTTCTTGTTTTGTTTGTTGAGGTAGTTTAACGTCCGGCCAACCCTTATGGGTTCTTTCCAGACTGCACAAGGTAATACTTTTCAGCTTTTTTTACGCCACATGGGCGGTGACCAAATATATGATATGGTTTAGGAGAAACCCGCCACCGGGTGCAATACCCTACTCGTTGCGAAGAGTGGCAAGGGGTCTTTAGTGTGCAATGTCCCATAGAAAGGACACCACAGACCCAGCCTTTGATGACCCTGTCGGGAGCACAGGGTGGCCCCTGGATCCCAGACTCTTGGATCCTTTCTTAGATTTTATCTATCAGTTGGCATTCTCGAAGGAATTGCAGGATCTTTTTACTTCCGTTGTTGTTAAACACGTCCTTCATCAATGTTCTGTTTTGGAGATACCGCTTGCGACTATTATCCGTCTTCTTACACTTCAATATGATGTGCTCCACCGTTAGTTTGGTGTTACACTGTTGACAAATAGGAGCAACTTCCACTTGATTCCTTCAGCCTTCCCTTATGTCATAAGACATGGTGGGCTGCAGCCTGAGCTGAAATCCTTTCCAGCCTTAGGGCTCTCTCAGAGCCATAAGGCTCCCTCTGCTTCCCAGAATGTTCTTTTCAAACTATTCTGATCACAGAGAGCATGTCAGTCAAAAGTCTCTCTCAAAGGTCAAAGAACTAAAATTAAAAGGAAAAAAGCCATTTAAAAATCACAATTTCAAGATGAAGTTGAAATAAAACCATGTTTCCTAGTTGCTTTCCGTTTTGGTGCTACATCCTTTATAGAGTGAAATCTGCAATGTCCTCTCCAAGGCTGAAGGCAGGGGTAGAGTGAGTGAATGATGGATGTTTTATGCCTTACCTACAGCTAGGGTTATTTTCACAGCGAAAAATAAGTTCATACAAATTCTGACTTCTCAGACACATGTTTCGACTTAGCCAGTCTTTTATAAGTGAGTCAGTGAGTGATGGAGGTTTTACATCGTACCGACAGCCAGGGTCGTTTTCACGGTGAAAACAGGTTGGGGCCAATTCTGTCTTTGCTGATTGTATCTATGAGATGAAGGTGACAGGGCAGGCAAACAGCAGGGCAGGGATGTAAGTCAGGGTTAATGAAAAAATCTGAACCCCCAGAGAGACAATTTAGAATAATCTTAAAATGCTGTAAAATGTCATATAAGGAATTACATTTGAAAACTATTATTTGAGGTGAAAATGTGAAAAAATCTGAAATCAGATTATCTGAAAACTTATATCCCTGAGCAGGGGATCAAAACCTGGAAATCATTTTTGTTGTACCTCAACCCTTAGTGAACCCAGACACCAACCAGAAATTGAACCCAAAGAACCATTTGGTCAGTGCTGGGTCCCCCCTCATTGCCTCATACAATCAGCAGGGGCTACTGAGGGCCTATTCTTCTCTGGAATCCCCATGGGGTACTTGGCTTTGTTGTAAGACTTCACTGTGATAATCATTTAACCAATTAGTCATTTAATTACCCCGTGATATATGTTAATCTGTGATATTTCTACTCCCGTAATATATTAATACTCACCTTATTCTCTTAACAGAATTGTAAAAATAATAATCATTTATCCCAGTAAGTGTTTATAACCTTTATTATATAAAAAGTGGACTTTCTGATTCATCAATGTTAAAGCTAATTATCCAACCTGTGGATTTCCACCAGGTTAAAATTTACGCTTTGAATTCACACTGTTAATTTATGATATACCCAACCCAACTTACGGTTTTAACTTATTCTGATGAAGGATATAATAATCCAAAACATGTTAATTCAACAATGCATTTAATGTTTTAAATAAACATCAAGTCTACACCAAGCCGTTGTTGAGTTGAATGTATTTTCCACAACTTTATCATTTTCTATTGTAGTAGTATGTCAAGTTTCTATGTCAGTGATTGATTCATTCATATACATAGGGGCTCTAGACAGGGGGGTCCCATGTCGCGTGTCGAATTTAAAAAAAGCCCTGTCGCATGTCGTTATAACTCAGTAAATACCCATGTCCCATATCGAATTTAAGAAAAGGCCATGTCCCATGTCACTATCTTTTTAAAGGGGTGATGTCACATGTCGAATTTAAGAAAAGAGCAATGTCATTTGTCCCTTAGTTGCCATGTCGCCTGTCGAATTTAAAAAACGGCAGTGTCGCCGTGTT
The DNA here is from genome assembly GCA_936440205.1 of Lepidonotus clava. NCBI lineage: Eukaryota > Metazoa > Annelida > Polychaeta > Phyllodocida > Polynoidae > Lepidonotus > Lepidonotus clava. Next base: position 7,132,531 of record OW387141.1, read on the forward strand.
GAATTTAATAAATAGTCATGTCGCCCTGTCGAATTTAAGGGTCTATACCCCCTACATGACAGGATTTAACTTGAAACTTGTTTCTTTGTTGGGGTAGTTTAACATCCGGTCAAGCAAAAAGGGTTCTTTCCAGACTGTGCAAGGTAATGCTTTTCAGCTTATGGGTGATCGTATCTATGATATGATTTAGAAGAAACTCGCCACTTTAAGAAACATCTGAGTCCCCTAATCCTCATGAAAACACTCATCTGTGTGCGACGTCACACACAAAAGACGTTATTTTCAAATTATGGAATTATAATAATCTTAAAAGCAATTGGCTTGCTCATTTTTCCCCTAAAACAATTCATTTTATTACCTAGAAACGTTGTATGGTTGAGTAAAAAAATGTTTTGATAGTCAGATTGTATCATTTCTGCATTTTGAAATTGTCATCTGATTGTTTTTGACGTCACACACAGACATATGCACTGTGCAAGCTGCACAGGTTGCATCCAGAAACTTGCTTGTGAGAGTTAGAAAAATTTGCATGAAAAATCCTATTTCTGAGGAAAACTTTTTTCAGCTCCAAACCATTCACTGGTGCTTAGTTTTCAGCCTTCAAAGAAATAAACGTTTGTCAGATAACTTGGTTTGTGCAGCGGCCAAAACTGAAACTAATGACACCAAATAGTAGCAAGAAAACTAAGAACACCATTTCTTACCCACCTAAAGCACATCTGGCATTCTAATTTCATACAGCAATAGTTAGGCAAAAAGGTGAAAGTTAATAAACATGAATATCAAACAGATTTTCTCACATATTTCATGGTAAGAATATACAGAAATTAGATCAAAATTCAACTATCGTGAATATCTGTTATATAAAAATGCATATTGATTAGATTTGTTTCTCCGCATCATTGTTGTTCAATATTTCAACAACTAAACAAAAAGGATTATGTTATACAAGTTCCTTTATCCTCATTATTATTTTCATTGTGATTGAGTGACTATATAGGCATAATAGCCATAAGGACAGCTAATGTTATTTTTGAACAACGAAAATAAGTTTGGATGTATTCAGTCCGGGGTGACTGGATCTATGAGATGTTGAGGAAGAAACCTGCCAATGGATCACTACCCTTCTCTTTTTAAAGACTGGCATCTTTAGAGGAAATGCAGTTTTCTTTCATTTTCACTTCCTTCAATGATGTTGTATTTTCGAGGTATTTCTTTTGTCTTTCCTTCATCTTTATACATTGCAGTATGATGTGCACTATAATTTGGTGTTACACTGTCAATACATGGGGCCAGCCTCACCTTTCAGGAGGTGTTCATGCATATGTTTGCCTGGTGTGATTTATCCATATACAGGCCAGTTTACCGTTTCTGACTTTGTTAGGCATGTTCTTGATCTTTCTTCACTATTCTGTTCCAAGTTGGGCTGAAAAGAGGGCAGAAGATTGTTCTCTTGTTTGTTCCAGTCAGTTGGCAGGAAGAAATTGAATCCAAGTGTTTTGGCCTGTCCTGGACCATTGGAAGTGAATACACTGCAAGAGATCATATACAACCTGCGTACCCCAACCCTTATCTTTGCCTTTTACAATTTGCATAGGATACGGATTGTTCCCTGTGAGCTCTAAAGAGCAGTCCCAGTGTGAAAGAGCATCCTGGATCCTCTCAGGGGTATACACAATGTAGTTATTTTTTGCATTGCAAGAGAGACAGCAAAGTTCTCCTAAAAATTGTCCCAGTTAAACAGTAAAGAAAGAAGTTTACACTATTGTTCAGGTTTGAGAAAAACATTGCAACTGCGAATCCCCATTCATCAAAAGCATTCCCCTCACTGCCTATTCCTTTAAGGAACTTTATTATGTCTGTAACAATTACAAACATTGTGACTGGGAAAGTTGCAAGTGCAAAGATGAAACAGACTGACAACATCATGGCAACTAAGGAGTTATCCCTGGTAGTGGATGAGAGCTGTTGCTGCTGTGATCTCGCACGGAAAGCCCTTTGAGAATTTAATCTTTTCACTACCAAGATATTTAAAACAGTAATAATGCAAAATGGCATAATGCTATATAACAGTCCATTAAATATTGTAAACACAAGGTCTATTTCTTTATTTATTCCACCCAAGTGACAGGTAGGACTTCCATCAGCAAAAAAAACATGAAAGGCAAATATATAATAAATTGAGCTTGAACAAATTAATACAGCTAAGGAAAAAACTGCGATATATGTTCTGCTCATACTGAAGTATATGTGAACTTTCAAAGGGTAAAAGATGGCAATGAATCGTTCAACAGATATCAGTACAATTAACCATGAAGACATCATACCAAAACTGCTAACAAAGAAAGCAAGGGCCTTGCAGAATGTCTGTGATTGTCCAAATATTCTTCCAAATAACACGGGGTGTATTACGTTAGAGGTCAGTAAAACTAGATTGTCAGTGATTGCTAAGGTCATCAGCAATGACATAAAAACATAATGCCTTAGCAAGCCACAACCAATAACAACAATGACAACCATGTTTGAAATGATTCCAATGACACTGATGACTAATGAAGGGATTGCTCTGACATTTTGTGAAAATGGTAAAGAATCATTACTCATGAGAAAGCCTGTAGCCGCTGTGATAGTTGAAATGTTTCCACGGTTTGTAACATCCACCATGTTGACAGTATGATATACAAGTATTTGATTACAAGAAAGTGCTGGCCTTGGTAAAATACAAAAATAGTTATGCTCCAATAGTTTCAATTAAAGTAAGAAGATATCAAATGATTGCTCCCTCTTTACCAAGAAAATAGATTGACCCCAGAAAAGTAATCAAATTAGAAAAAAGCAGAAAAGGATAGTGAAAAGTTGGCCAAATTAAGAGCATGATAGTAAAAGCTGATGATCAGTAGAATTCCTAGAGTCCTGGGTGAAATAGGGCCTTAGTGCTTGTTTGAGACTTTACTGGCTGATCAGGAATCGATCATGCAGGGAAGGCAAAGCACATCCTCTATGAAAAGGAAAGATATAAACCATCAATTTATACTGCTCAGCTAAACATATTTAGCCCCTGCCCCAATTCTGCAACTGCACTTGGGTAACCTCTCAGTCGTTTGATACTGCTCAATCACAAAAAGAACTCGTAATGGATCTCATTGAACATTTGAATAATAAATGGCTCAAACTGTGTGGTGCAGTGAATAGATCAATGAAATAAAGCTGTGCTGGACATGGAAGAATGTAGAGAACGGCAACTCATCAAATAACGATAATAAGTTTTGTGGGAAATAGATTTCATGGGGCATTTATGTGGGGAAAACTAAATATTTTGCTAGGCAACTGAGTTCTGTAGAGCAACAATCGTCAGTTTCCCATTAGACCTAATAAACTCTACTCCACACCAGGTCACCCATCACGATCAAGTAGAGGCTGGACAAACCCACGAGGTGGGGACAGTGCGACACCTGATTGGTGAAGGGTGATTACATATTGCTGATAAGGCCTCTGGGGACCCTTTCCATTGCCTAAAGATTTAATCTAAACTTTTATTAATGATAAAAGTTTATAAAATTCAAGACATACAGTGAGTGAGTGTTGGGAGAGTAAGTGAGTGTTGGGTGTTTTACGCCGTACTGACAGCCAGGGTCATTTTCACGGCGAAAACCAGTTGGGACAAATTCTGTCTTTGGTGATCGAAGTGAGCAAGTGTTGGGTGTTTTACACCGTACAGACAGCCAGGGTCATTTTCACGGCCAAAACTAGTTGGGACGAATTCTGTCGTTGGTGATCGAATCTATGAGATGAGGGTGACAGGGTGGGCAAACAGCAGGGGATCAAAACCCAGCGATCATTTTTGATGTACCTCATCCCTTAGTGAACCAAGCACTGACCGGGAATTGAACCCAAGAACCACTTGGTCAGTGCAGGGTCCCCCCTATCGTCGCCTCGTACGATCAGCAGGGGCTACTGAGGGCCTATTCTTACCCGGACCCCCGCAGGCGTGAGTGTTGGGTGTTTAACACCGTACCGCCAGCCAGGGTAATTTTCATTGTGATTTTATATCATACAATTTTATTACAATAAGCACTTGAGGACTCAAATTAAGTTATGTTTTTTTCAGTTTTCTATTATCCATGTTTACTGTTTGTGCCATCACACACAGAACAATGCACTGTGCAAGGTGCAGCAGGTGCTTGGAGGCACCATTTACTAGCAATTACAAAATTGACAATGAAATCATAACTATCATAGATAAAAGCATAAAAATTGAAATGAATACTCGTTTGGGGGCAAGGTTTCTGATGCAGTGTGTGATTATAGTCACTGGCTCCTCACTTTAAAGGGAGGGGCCAGTGACCATAAATTAACATACTGCCGTGATCTATACCATCAAGGGAATAACCATACCAAATTGTATGCTTTTATCTCTAATAGATTTTGTTTTATTCACATTTTGTCTCCATCAATCTGGGTTCCCCTGCCTGCATCTGACACTGCCTGCACAGAGCAATTATCTGTATGAGACGTCACAAGCAGAAAAGTTGAAAAATTATAAAACTGAAATAATTGCAATAAGTAATATGTTAAATGTTCTATATAAGTCGAAAAGAGATTAAAGTAACAAAATTAAATGATTTATAAAAGAAAATGTGCAAAAATATTGTTTTTATGAAATTTAGAAATTTAAAATTTGAATATAACTGTCATTTTGTGTGACGTCTCACACAGATATGTGTTTTCCTGATGGTCAGATTGATATGTGGTTTACTTAAAGTTGAAGCCCATTTTTAACATGAAATAGTCAATTAATTACACTGAAACTTGGCATACTACTAAAACAGCATTAAATCTAACATATAAAGTGTGAAATAACCAGAATTGAAATTTCACTGGCTCCTCTCTTTAAACACATCCTTCATCGATGTTCTGTTTTGAAGATGCCGCTTGCGACTATCATCCGTCTTCTTACACTTCAATATGATGTGCTCCACCGTTAGTTTGGTGTTACACTGTTGACAAATTGGAGCACCTTCACCTTTCAAGAGATGTTCATGTGTCAGCCTGGTGTGGCCTATCCGAAGACAGATCAGGCACTCTCTTTTGCTTTTGTCACTTTTCTCTTCTAATTTGGGTTGGACTTTAGATCTATAATGGCGCCATTGTCCTTAAGATGGATATCTGTATGTTTTCTCCATAAATTGACCTAAACACTAGTTTGAGTTGATCGATTTATCTATCAGATGATCGGTTTGAGTAAGCCAAAGAGCTGTGGTTATTTGATTTTTTTTACAAAACAAAAGGCATGTGATATAACTTTTAGTGGAAGAGATCCTGATGGATACCAAGGAGATTCTGATCTAAGACACCCCAAAGAGATCCTGAAGACACCCAAAGTGATCCTGAAGACACCCGAAAGAGATACCAAAGACACCTTGAAGAGGTGCCGAAGTGTTCCCAAAGACACCCTGAAGAGATCCCGAAGACACCAAAATTTTAATACTAATATTTGACTGTATGTACGCTTACAGGTAATTCTTACCATTCAGGGGTTTTCACATGTATTAATGTTATTTTTGAGGATATAGGGCCTTGGGAATTTCCTGACATGAAAATAATGGACATTTTCACTTGAGGCTGCAACCTCATAATTGGAGTCATAAATGTTTCAAATTTTTCAAAGTGCTCAAATCGGCATATAAACCCTACTACATGATTTGTTTGTTTGTTGGGGTAGTTTAACGTCCGGCCAACCCTTCAGTTTATCAGAAAACATTTAGCCTCGGCAACCAGGGTAGCCTCAATGCAGCGGTCATGAAAAAAAGTCCCTTTAAAAGGCCACAATTGGAAAAATAAAGGTCTAATAAAGGAAAAAAAGGTCATTTAAAATTCATAGTTTTAACTAATTTCTTTATGAATTTAGACAACAAGAAACATGTAATGAAGATCGTAAATGATCTATTAGTGAAAAAATCATGACAATTTTAGCATGAATCATCTACAATGAATATTCAAATTAGAAAATATATTTGTCAAGCCTAAAAATGATAAAATTATACAAATTTCAAACGTGTCCACCATGAGCATAAATGTAAATCACCGTGTGATGAGTGTTAACCCTTTCCTACCTAGGCAATCATATTTTTAGCAAGAAATAATAATGTCTAACTTATCAATCATATTTAAGGTCTAAGTTAACCAGAAGGGCGTAGTACTAAGCACAAAAATGAAAAATAGGATATTTTTCATATTTTCTTTGTATGTAAATCAAGATTAAAAAGGTATTTTAATGGTGAAACGTCCGAGATGGCAAAATGGAAAAAGAAGCTAAAAATGTTTAAAATATCATAGCAAATTGTTTTTTTCATGGATTTGTAAAATTTTTCCTATATGCATTACTGATGGTCAAATACTTTTTAGGTTCGAACATGAAGTCTCAAATTACATTTTAGAAAGAATTTTCCTTGTCTATTTGCTTTTAGTCTCGGACGTTTCATCAATTTACCCCCAAAAGTTATTTTTTAAAAAAATAGAAATTCAAAGGTTTTTGTTTCTTCCTGTATACACCTCATATATGCCTTATGAGAGACAACTATTATCTGTCAAATGTGTATGTTATTCACATGAAAAACTGCAAAAGATCACGAAAATTTGCTAAAAGACAAAAAAAATTCACTATTTTCTGTATATTCTGTGAGCATATTTCGGGGGAAATTGAAATTGGACATGACATTTTAAAAAGATATGGGAATATATGTTGTTCCAAAGTCATCATATTCAAAAAGTAATTTGTCAATGACGTTTCTATTTTACTAATGCAAAAAGACATTAAGAAGTCCAAATATGCACTTTTTTTAAAGCCTGGCCCTATATGTCTAGGCTATAACTCATGGGGCCTTCCAGTACAGACACACTATGTGGGGAGGGGGGAAGGGGGGGTCCTAGGATGTCATAGGCTCCAGTACAAGTCCAATGCGTACTTCGGCCCTAAGGGGGGGAGGGGGTCTGTAATTTTTGATTGTTTGTTTGTTTGTTGGGGTAGTTTAACGTCCGGCCAACCCTTATGGGTTCTTTCCGGACTGCACAAGGTAATACTTTTCAGCTTATTTTACGCCACAAGGGCGGTGACCGAATATATGATATGGTTTAGGAGAAACTCGCCACCAGGTGCAATACCCTACTCGTTGCGAAGAGTGGCAAGGGGTCTTTAGTGTGCAATGTCCCATAGAAAGGACACCACACACCCGGCCTTTGATGACCCTGTCGGGAGCACAGGGTGGCCCCTGGATCCCAGACTCTTGGATCCTTTCTTAGATTTTATCTATCAGTTGGCATTCTCGAAGGAATTGCAGGATCTTTTTACTTCCGTTGTTGTTAAACACGTCCTTCATCGATGTTCTGTATTGGAGATGCCGCTTGCGACTATCATCCGTCTTCTTACACTTCAATATGATGTGCTCCACCGTAAGTTTGGTGTTACACTGTTGACAAATAGGAGCACCTTCACCTTTCAACAGGTGTTCATGTGTCAGCCTGGTGTGGCCCTAGGTGGTCGTTTGTGCTCCGCCCCTGGCGGAAACCTGACTGGTAGGTGTTTAGGAGATCATTAGATTCCAGATACCAAGTCAGCCTGTTGTTGACCATTCTTTCCATGGTTTTGGAAAGGCAGCTAGTCATAGCAATAGGTCTGTAGCTCTGGGGATCACTCTTGGTTTTCCCATTTTTCAGGATAGGGACCACAGTAGCTTCAGCCCAAGAGCTTGAATAATCTCCGTTTACCCATATGTGGTTGTACAACTCTAGTAGTAGTTTGAGTTAATCTTCTGGCAGTTTTTTCAGCATGTCATAGTGAACAGTGTCAGGTCCAGGAGAAGAAGACTTTGACTGATGGAGGGCATGTTTCAGCTCCTCTAGGGAGAAGATGGTGTTGTATATCTCCCTGTTGGTGGATGTGAAGTCAAGTTCAGTGTCTTCCTTCTTCTTTTTGTGTCGGAGGAAAGTCTCGCTACAGTTCTCCTCAGAGGAGACTTTGGAGAAATATGTAGCTAAGGTGCTTGCTATTTCCTCCTTGCTTTCTTTTATTTCGTTTCCGACCTTCAACTGGTGGACTGTTGAAGTAGAGTGACCATTCATCTTTTTCACCACTTTCCATACTTTCCTCATTGGGGTAGATCTGGAAAGAGAGTTGATGAAGTTTCGGAAGGACTCTCGTTTAGCAGTCTTATATGTTAATTTTGTTTTAGCACGGGCTTGTAAATATGCATGCATATCTTCAGCGCTGATGTTACTATTAAACTTTCTCAGTGCTCTCTTTCTCTCCTTTCTAGCCTTTTGGCATTTATCATCATACCATGGCCGAGACTTTTTTGGAGGATGTTTTGATGTTTTTGGTATAGACAGCGCACTTACTTCTAGCAATGTATCTGTGAAGTATTGCACTGGATTTCTTTCTCGCATGCCAGTTCCCAGGGTAGGAAGGACACTTTACAGAGGTTTTGATAGCAATCCCAATCTGCTTTATGTGTTTTCCACACTGGGATCCTGTCTCTATTTTCATTTTTCTTGGATGTCTGCAGGAGGATGGGAAAGTGGTCGCTTCCACATAAGTCCTCATGTACTGTCCATTGAAACTCTGCAAAGATGGAATGATGACAGGGTGTTAAATCAATGGACGAGTAAGTTCCACTTCCAGGATGGTGGTATGTTGGAACTTTGGTATTGAACAAGCAGAGGGATGCAAGGCCAGTCAGGTGTTTGGCAACCTGCGGAACTCTGGCACGCCTGGGTGCAGGGGGGTGTAAGGGGGAGGGGTGAGGGGCCAACCAACCATGCCCAGGCCCGTAGCCAGCTTTGCTCAGAGGGGGGTTCGTTTTTTGGGGAGCAGTTCGTTTTTTTCCAGGGGGGTTCGTTTTTTGAAAAAATGTAATTAAATTGTGTAGCGATACCTCATCAATTTATTTATTTCGGAGAGGCATGACGTCATCGCCCCCGTATCCATTGTAACGGCAATTTGTTGTATCGTCGCTATATAAATCGCTAGGCCAAATCCGTTGGTTATTCTCGTTCCAACCACCACAGAGTCAACATCGCAGCAGAATTTTTAAACGCTCATTGTGGGCGATTATTTGAACTTCTCATCAGTCTTAAGGGGTTTAGGCTGTATATTTATGCATAACGAATTTTTTATACGCATGTTTCCGGAGATTATTGTAATTTAACTCACCGGAATGACATCAGAATGGCGCGGTGCACAGGTAGGGTGTAGTGTGTTGTGCGTCCGGTAATACGTATACTTATCAGATATACCAATGAAGAATCTGAACTACCACAAGTAAAATCCGTATTATGAAGATGTACAGGAGCCCTATGGAGATATTATGAGGAAATCGTATTCAGATTCGCAAGGATCTAGCACATTTTCTCCAAGGATTACCAGAAGCCAGAACAAAACGGCCGTGCAGAACCCGGATTATATACACAAACAAACAGTGCTGCACCAACTCACCCCGCCTCAACAAGTAAGTGGTGTAACCATGGCGCAATTAAACCCGCCTGAAGAGCCTAAACAAACCCTTGAACAGATGATGCAGTCTTTTGCAATTACGATGCAGACTTTTGGTAATAGTACCAATACCATGAATGCTAATATACAAGGTATCAGAGATGAAATCAGCACGAATCAGATAACACTAAGTGGTAAACTTGATGAAATTACTGCTGAAAACAAATCTCTGAAATCACGACTTGAAAGTGCACATCAACGGATCGTTACACTCGAAAACCTTTATTATGATCTGTATCAACAGAAAGAGAACGATAGGGCAAAGAGTCAATCACTGAATATCATTATCAGGGGTGTGCCGGAAGACAAAAATGAGCAAATGTATAAAGTAATGGGAGAACTGTTCAATGCAATCGGTACCATTACATATACACAAACAAATGGAGCATACAGACTGGGTCAAAAGCAAACCAACCGTGACGGTCAACAACAACCCCGACCAAGGCCTATCAGGCTTAGATGTGCTACACTCCTTCAGAAAGGTGAGATTTTTAGAGCTGCAGAAAAAATCAAAAGAATCCCAATATTTTCTGAGATTAGGCTCTCGAATGAGCTTAGCAAAGAAGAGCTCTTGATCCATAAGGAGGTGCAAACACTGTACACTGAAGCGAGCAACAAGCCCAACGTGCAAGCAAAAATGAAAGGGAAAAAAATTGAGATAAACGGGCAAGTCTATGACAGGCAGCGCTTTGATGATCTACCACTTGGAATTACACGGTCAACCGCCTCCACTATTGTGTCTGACTCGCATGTGATATTCCAAGGGCATTGCTCCGCATTTAGCAACCTGAGTGCGGTTTAATTCAGTGATGATACCTATGAGTACTCATGCGTGGAGCAATACCTGGGCTATAAGAAAGCTATAGCTCACAACGAAGACGTGACTGGTGCGCAGATCCTGTGTGAAAATAACCCATATAGGATATATGAGTTGCAGAAGTCTATCTCGACTACAACAGAGTGGCGAGAACAGGAGTATGAAGTACTGAAGGCTGGCGTTCGGTTAAAGCTAGAACAAAACCCCAGCGTATGTAATACCCTATTATCACATGCTGGCAAGCAGTTCATAGAAGCAACCTATAACAAAGTGTATGGAGCAGGGATCTCTCTCAAAGATGCTCGAACACATGGCCCAGCTATAAAGAAAGGTTACCTGAATCATATGGGTAATATCTACAATGAGCTTATTGAAGAATTCAGTGTCTAAATATCCAAGATGCACAGGGCACTAATTATATCTGATTCCAGAGGAACGGTTTTGGCCCAATCTCTAGAAGCGATCGAATGGACACTACTGGGCTTTGTGATTCATGTGTTATTCTACCCGGGAGCAACCATCCGCAGGGGGATCACACGGGCTATTAATGACATTGGGTCACAACACTACGACATCATATATATAATGCTGGGAGTCAACAACTTATCTACCCGAGTCAGTCCCAGAAATATCCGACCAATCTATCTTAACAGATACCTATTAGTACGTAAACTAATAACTGAACTCTGTGAGGCCAAGCGAAAATTGATGCCCTTTGCTGACAGGGTTGTGTTATGTGAATTGATTGGACTATCCTTTGATATGTACAATATTTACCCCGGCTGCAGTTTCCCTGGTGAACAACATGAGATCAACTCTGGCATCATCTTACTGAATGATCACATCACATATCTGAATCAGTTGGATGACACGCACAGTCCTCATATAGCTGAGTTTGTTCATAAGGCCAGAAACACGGGCTACATTGCACATAGATATGAAGGTATCACTACTGATGGAATTCACCTACACGACCATATCACTAGGTACATCTTGGACAGATTTGTGCTCAACACCATATTACTGCTATGAATAAGACTAATGACTCTAAATTAGACCTGGACTATCTTGTGGTTTACGTGAGTACTAATTAGTATAATTTTGTATTACTATCAAACTATATCTGTACTGACATATTAGTATGCTATGTGGTCAATCACATGCTTGATTTTCATGTAACTTGTGAACAACGTGGTATTAATGCAGGTATGGCTTGGTATGCTATGTGGTCCATCACATGCTTGAATCTCAACTTAACACCTGAACAATGTGGTACACGTGCACGTGCGACTTAGTCTGATCCATCCTATAAGCTGGTTTGGATAGCTATGTGGTCCTTCACATGCTATTCCTCATACTAAAAATTATTTTTCAATTTATTAATTCTCTACGATTATGTGGAAAACTATATATTTATAAACCTATATCATATTCTTGCTACTTAAAATGATGTTATCTAAAATAATTCGTATTATGCCGGATTGCTAATGTTGTATTATATGTTAGTAGCATGGTGAGCAGAATCTGCGGATTACTTACTACTATTATGTGTATATATGTTTACTATTCATTCTTTGGCCATTCTTTGCTAGATACAGGAGCTAGAATATGTATATATGGCAAATAATGTCGACGGACTCCCTACAGGCCAACGCGGTCTACACATAGCACATTTAAATTTGCAAAGTTTTAACAACAAAATCGATGAGGTTAAACTACATGTAAAATTGTTAAATTTTGATATTTTCACTTTTAGTGAATCGTGGTTAAATAATAACCTGGATAGTTCTCTACTGCATATTGATGGTTATAATCTTTATAGGCAGGACAGAGGATGGAATTCAAATAATAATGTTAACAATCCTCCTAAACGTGGTGGTGGCATTGGTATGTATATCAAGGATGTGTACAATGTGAACCTTAGGAACTTTGTTGATTATAACATGAACAACTGTAATGGTGAATGCCTATGGGTCGAGTTGCTCATGGATAATTCAAAAAACATAGTTATCGGTACAATCTATAGACCTCCTGACGGTGATGCCAAGGTTTTCTGTGATTCTTTAGCTGATACAGTAAATAACTTATTACATACCAATAACAAGGACATGTTTCTCCTAGGTGATTTTAATATTAATTATTCAGATAAACTTACACCCATTTATAAACATTTACAATATTTTGAACAGTTTACTAATTTAAAGCAACTAATAAATAAGCCCACCAGAAAGGATAATATCATCGATTTAATATTTACAAATTCCCTACAAGTATCGAACCATGGAGTCATGGATATCTTACTGAGTGATCACGATATTATATATGTCACCAAAAAAAAGAGTAAAACTAGATATAATAATATCTCATTCACCGGTAGGAGGTATAGAAATTATAATAGAGTGAATTTCCAGGAAGAGTTAATCAACTGTGACTGGGAACCCTATTGGCTACTGGAGGATCCATCTGACTGCTGGGAATTTATCATTAAAAATATTAATAGAATTTTAGATGTTTCATGTCCGGTAAAACAAAATCATATACGCGATAGGAATGAACCATGGATCTCACCTGAAATTTTAGATATGATTATGGAAAAAAATAATGCCTGGAAAATTGCGAAACAAACAAGGGATCCTGCTTTAATTAATAGAGCCAAAGTTTTACGTAACCGATGTAAAACTTTTATTAGGAGAGCTAAAGCTACCTTTATACAAGATTATATGGATGATGGCTCTATTTGTCCCAAAAAATTCTGGCAAAAAATTAACCTACTAATCCCTTCCAAATCTAAAACAGCCAAAATTAATCTCATAGATCACGATACAGCTCTCCCAGTATCAAATGATGATTTACCTAACTTTGTTAATAATTACTTCTCAACAATTGGTACCAAACTTGCAGACAAATTTAAGGATGAATGGAATGGTAATATCAATGAGGAGATTATTGAGTTAATGCCTAAATTACAGGTTGACGAAACAATATTGGAAAACATAGTCAAGGATATTAATATTCATAAAGCTTCGTCAATTTGTAATATTTCCACTATGGTATTGAAAGATGCCTTTATAGTTGTTTTACCCCAGCTAGCACACATGTATAGATGTAGTTTTCATACTTGTAAATTTCCTGAGGCATGGAAATTAGCAAATGTGATCCCTTTACAGAAACCTGGTGACCCTACTGATGTAGCCAACTTAAGACCAATTTCCCTATTGCCTCTTCCGGGTAAAATATTAGAAAAAATAGTTCATTCACAGCTATTCAGTTATCTTGAAACTAATCATTTATTGCATGATTGTCAAGGTGGTTTTCGAAAAAATAGATCTACAATAAGTACAATAGCAAATTTTACAGATGATGTATTCTTGGGTTTAAACAATCGTAAATGTTCTATTGCAACTTTCATCGATTTTAAGAAGGCATTTGACACCGTCAACCATCATATTTTATTAAAAAAGCTTAAGTCATATGGATTGCATTATGATACCTGGTCATGGCTTGAATCATATCTCACTGGTCGTAAGCAAACTTGCTTAGTTAATGGTTTAAGTTCATCTACAAATGATGTTGTGTGTGGTGTCCCTCAAGGGTCAATTTTAGGCCCCCTTCTCTTTATATTATATATAAATGATATGGACACTGTATTGAAAAACTGCTCAATTAGACTTTATGCTGATGACACTGTTGTTTATTACACCAGCTTAGATGAAACAATATCTCATTTCCATTTACAAAATGATTTAGATTGTACTGACTGGTACATATCTGAATATCTGACTGGTGTAATAATAATCAACTGACTGTTAACGTCAAAAAGACCAAGACTCAAATCTATGGTACTAATGGCATGTTAAAAAAGATATCACTTCTATAATTTATTTATAAATGGTGAAAGATTATTATATGTGCCGTTTGTTTGTTTGTTGGGGTAGTTTAACGTCCGGCCAACCCTTATGGGTTCTTTCCAGACTGCACAAGGTAATACTTTTCAGCTTATTTTACGCCACAAGGGCGGTGACCAAATATATGATATGGTTTAGGAGAAACCCGCCACCGGGTGCGATACCCTACTCGTTGCGAAGAGTGGCAAGGGGTCTTTAGTGTGCAATGTCCCATAGAAAGGACACCACACACCCGGCCTTTGATGACCCTGTCGGGAGCACAGGGTGGCCCCTGGATCCCAGACTCTTGGATCCTTTCTTAGATTTTATCTATCAGTTGGCATTCTCGAAGGAATTGCAGGATCTTTTTACTTCTGTTGTTGTTAAACACGTCCTTCATCGATGTTCTGTTTTGGAGATGCCGCTTGCGACTGTCATCCGTCTTCTTACACTTCAATATGATGTGCTCCACCGTTAGTTTGGTGTTACACTGTTGACAAATAGGAGCACCTTCACCTTTCAACAGGTGTTCATGTGTCAGCCTGGTGTGGCCTATCCGAAGACGGACCAGTTTCACCTGTTCTGACCTTGTCAGGCACTCTCTTTTGCTTTTGTCACTTTTTTCTTCTAATTTGGGTTGGACAGAGTGTAGAAGATTGTTCTCCTGTTTGTTCCAGTCGCTTTGCCACTTAGACCGCAAATGTGTTTTGCTTAGTGGCAGTAAGTCTGTGTGTGGGATTCTAGCAACCTCAGGATCTAGGGCCAAGGCCCCCTTGGCTGCTTGGTCTGCCTTTTCATTACCAGAGATTCCAATGTGGCTAGGTAGCCAGCAGAAAATCACTTCTTTGCCAACCGATTTCAGGTTGGTGTGACTTTGCTGGATATCTCTGATTATGGGATTGTTAGGCTGATGTTGTAGGATAGTTTGTAAACAGGACTTTGAGTCTGAGAAGATGATAAACTTTCTGTGTCCTGATACTTTGATCCAGTCTAGTGCACGCGCCAGAGCACGTGCTTCAGCAGTAAAAATGCTGGCTTGGCCGTGAAGGGCACCGGTCAGGTCCCCATATTCTGTATGTACTGCATAACCCACTCTATTTCCTTCCTTGGAGCCATCAGTGAAGATGGGGAAATGATCACTGTATTGGTCTTTCAGGGCTCCATATTCGTTCCTGAAAGCAGAGGGGTTGGTTTCGTTCTTCTTGTTATTGCATAGTTGGTATTAATCTAGATAATAGATTAAATTTTGAGTCTCATGCTCTTGAGGTACATCGGACTGTCTCATAAAATCTATATGTTAACCAAAGTAAGGCCATTAATCTCTAATAGACAAGCCATAAGTATTTACAAAAGTAAACTCTTGCCTTATTTTGATTATGGTGATATTTTCTATGCCAAAACTTATATACGGACTTTGAACAAGCTTCAAAAATTGCAGAACAGGGCCCTAAGACTATGCCTTCTTACAGATAATAGATTTGACACTAATATTTTACATTCTACAGTACAATTACCTAAATTGTCTGATAGAAGGGAAATACATATTTATAACTTTATGTATCATAGATCAAAAAATCCATCATATATTAAGGTAACTCCCAGAGAATTAAGAAATAATGTTGCACCACTGTTAACTGAGATTTTCCCCAATAATACAACTTTTACTAGGAGTATTTTATACAATGGCGCCATACACTGGAATAGTCTACCTGTTGAAGAACGAAATATTGCAGAATATGACTACTTCAAACAGAAGCAAAAATTAAAACTTATGGCCAGGGTTCCATAATATGTAATATGTTTTATACCTATGTGTAGTATATGACATAAGAAATGTGGTCTATCACATACTATATTATACTATATTGTATGTAACAGGATGTTTTGGGAAAATATAATATCTTCTTTGACCCTATTTCCTTAGGTATGTGGTCTAACACAACCTAATGTACCAAATATTACTATATCTTGTGATGACCCTATGGTTATTGTTGTGTGTACTGGGGTCTATCCTATTCTATCTTATTTTGTTAATTTGAATATGAAAGTAGTTACTGTGGACACAGATAGATATGTGGTTTATCACATTCTATCCTATTCTATATAATATCTATTCAATAGGTATTATTTATTTATTTATTTATTTACATATCTATATAGTACTCATTGATTATTCCTTCCTTCCTTACTTGACCTGTTTGTGGAGTTTTGAAGATGTCACTTACAGTAGTTTCCAGACATAATTATGTCCTAAGGTGATATTTAGCTCCTGTCCTAGTTGTATTGGCCTATGTTACTATTATTGTTACTGTTTAATATTGTTCTAATAGTGTAAAGTCTGTTCTTTAAATCCTTTTTTGTAACTGTCTTTCCTTTAATATCAGTTAATTTTATATTGTACATTTTGTATTATCAAATCATTTAAATTTTAAAACTGTCTTGTTTGTCTATACTATGAAGTATGTTTCCAATTTTCTCAAACCATATGTACCTATATAGTACCATAAAATAAACTATATTCACACTATCATCCTATTCTTGTAAATATATCAGAGATTGTACCCCAAATTTTGATGTAACACTGGGGAACAACGAAAACTGGCCTCTATTGGCTAAATTGTATTACCCAGTATAAATAAAATACTTTAAAAAAAAATGACGAAGAAGAAGAATTTCTGCAAGAAATGCCAGTTTGTTTGTTTGTTCGTTTGTTGGGGTAGTCTAACGTCCGGCCAACCCTTATGGGTTCTTTCCAGACTGCACAAGGTAAAACTTTTCAGCTTATTTTACGCCACAAGGGCGGTGACTGAATATATGATATGGTTTAGGAGAAACCCGCCACCGGGTGCGATACCCTACTCGTTGCGAAGAGTGGCAAGGGGTCTTTAGTGTGCAATGTCCCATAGAAAGGACACCACACACCCGGCCTTTGATGACCCTGTCGGAAGCACATGGCACATAGCACCAACTGGAAAGAAGTGCAATCGTCTCGACGATTCTGCAGCAGGGATATTGGATGATAACTCTGGCAATGGTGGTGGGGGGACGAAGAGTGGGAATCGTTCATTGGACGATTTCCGGGAGCCGGTCCAATCGTCTCCAAAGGCAGTCGGTAATCAAGTTCTCACCGAGCGGATGGGGGCGATGGAGAAGAATATTTCAAGGCTGGTAGGCGCAGTCAACCGTTTAGCTGAGCAAGAATCCGGGCCTAAGGTACTCCCAGGCGATGAATCGGACGACGACAGCGATGACTGGATATAGGTATCGCCCTGTAAGTCCAGGCCTAAAGCGAGGAGGAGGGGGAAAACACAGTGATCGCCCGAGCCAGCCAGCCCCGTCGTCGGGTCTTCGGGTGATGAATCAGACCAATCCAGCGATCGTTCGTCCTCCCCTGCGGAGAAAAAAGATAAAACAAAGAAATTTGCCCAAAAGAATTACTGTAACAGTGGCGATAAGCCTAAAAATGTCGAAGTGGTCCTCTTAGTTGGTCTGAAGACCATAGAAAAATTAATTCTTGACAAAAAGGATCTTCTACCAGTGGTAAAACATGTGAAATTGTTGACGGAGAAGGCGTCTAAACGCTTGTTTGTTTGTTTGTTTGTTGGGGTAGTTTAACGTCCGGCCAACCCTTATGGGTTCTTTCCGGACTGCACAAGGTAATACTTTTCAGCTTATTTTACGCCACAAGGGCGGTGACCGAATATATGATATGGTTAAGGAGAAACCCGCCACCCGGTGCGATACCCTACTCGTTGCGAAAAGTGGCAAGGGGTCTTTAGTGTGCAATGTCCCATAGAAAAGACACCACACACCCGGCCTTTGATGACCCTGTCGGGAGCACAGGGTGGCCCCTGGATCCCAGACTCTTGGATCCTTTCTTAGGTTTTATCTATCAGTTGGCATTCTCGAAGGAATTGCAGGATCTTTTTACTTCCGTTGTTGTTAAACACGTCCTTCATCGATGTTCTGTTTTGGAGATGCCGCTTGCGACTATCATCTGTCTTCTTACACTTCAATATGATGTGCTCCACCGTTAGTTTGGTGTTACACTGTTGACAAATAGGAGCAACTTCACCTTTCAATAGGTGTTCATGTGTTAGCCTGGTGTGGCCTATCCGAAGACGGGCCAGTTTCACCTGTTCTGACCTTGTCAGACACTCTTTTGCTTTTGTCACTTTTCTCTTCTAATTTGGGTTGGATAGAGTGTAGAAGATTGTTCTCCTGTTTGTCCCAGTCGCTTTGCCACTTAGATCGCAAATATGTTTTGCTTAGTGGCAGTAAGTCTGTGTGTGGGATTCTAGCAACCTCAGGATCTAGGGCCAAGGCCCCCTTGGCTGCTTGGTCTGCCTTTTCATTACCAGAGATTCCAATGTGGCTAGGTAGCCAGCAGAAAATCACTTCTTTGCCAACCGATTTCAGGTTGGTGTGACTTTGCTGGATATCTCTGATTATGGGATTGTTAGGCTGATGTTGTAGGATAGTTTGTAAACAGGACTTTGAGTCTGACAAGATGATAAACTTTCTGTGTCCTGATACTTTGATCCAGTCTAGTGCACAAGCCAGAGCACGTGCTTTAGCAGTAAAAATGCTGGCTTGGCCGTGAAGGGCACCCGTCAGGTCCCCATACTCTGTATGTACTGCATAACCCACTCTATGAAAGCAGAGGGGTTGGTTTCATTCTTCTTGTTATTGCATAGTTCCAGGATGACCACAGGTTTACTCTGGGACCATGGTGGGTTCTTGGGTGGTCTTATTTCTCTGATGATGTTCAAAGGTACCTCTGCTTCTCTGATCACAGATTTAGCAGAGGTAGAGAATGGTTTGGCCACCCTTGGATTTACCCGGAACAACTCACTGTTATGTGTGCGGAATATAGTATCATGTGTTGGGTTTCTCTTGTCAGCTTTGACCTTTATTGCATATTGTAAGGACAGTTTTTCCCTCCTTAAATGTAAAGGTGGAACATTGCCTTCCACGTGTAGGCTTTTGGCTGGTGATGTTCTGAAAGCGCCAAGACATATTCGTAGGCCCTGGTTTTGGATGGGGTTTAGTCTGTCCAAGTAGGATTTCCCTGCTGACTGGTATATCAAAGAACCATAATCCAGCCTTGACTGGATGTATGCTTTGTACAGGGTCAGCAGGATCTCTCGGTCAGCACCCCATTCTGTGTTGGAGAGTACTTTCAGGAGATTCATGGCCTTTAGGCATTTTCTCCTCAAGTATTCAATGTGAGGTTTGAAGGATAAGATCTTGTCATAGATCATTCCCAAGAACTTCACCTCCTCCCCTACAGGCAGTTCAGTGTTCTTGAGATGGAGTGCCGGATTTTCCGCGTCTAAACGCATTTACACTTTAGAAACATTCAATCAGTACGCTATTGCTGTTAGGGAAAGGGCTGGCAGAGGTGGATATGAGGAATTTGGTACATTTGATCAAGAAGAAATAATGTCAGCTTTCCCCTTTGATAACACTTTCAAAGCAAATGTCAACAACAATTCGGGAAGTTACAAGGGTAAACAAACCCAAAATAGTGGCAGGGCATACTCGGATAACATATGCTTTCGCTTTAATTCAGAGAATGGCTGCTACGGGAAATGCAATCTAAACCACGCATGTATTGTTTGTGAAAAGAAGGGCCATAGCAACAAAGATTGCAGCCGGGTAAGCCAGGACAAGAAATAGGAATGTGTTTTAAAATCTGGGAGGGTTCAAGACGTTCAAAACTCATCTCATGACATCACGGTTTCAAGTGAATCCTTTCAGTCGGGTCCATGCTCGCCAGCAAGAAATGTCAAATTATTTAGTAGATCCAGGAGTTCTAGGTGTAATGGCGGATTCCTCCATGTTCTTGAGGCAGAAAGTAATAATCCAGCCGATGGGGAAGATGAATTGTATCGTATTTCAAATATTATGTCTGATTCTGGTACGATCGGTATGCGCCGGTACTGCGCATCGCCGGGGTCAAACCCGGGTCAAACCACCAATACCGCTGACGTCACGGGTTCCCGTGTAGAAAGTACACAGGCGGCGACGGAGAAGGAGGGTGAAAAACCCAATCGACAAGGTAAATTTGTGGAAAATATAGAGAATTCTGGGTTTTCGGCCGATAGGGAGGGAGTTAAGGTCCTTGCCGATAGCTGTCCCAAATTTGAAGAAAATCTATCAAATGGTTTCGGAGATACTAAATATTTTGGAAATAATCTTTTATCCTTGGCGTGCTCGCCGAATGGAGCAGTTGTTAATGTCTATGAAAAATGCGCTCGAGGAGTTTGCACTTGCGAATTCTATATCGATGGCGCATTATGTCAATTAAGGCCTTGTAGGTTTGAATATCTTCTCTCCTTGGGATCGGATGAATGTAAGAATAGATTTAGACCTACGGTAGATGGGGTCACTGACGGATTCCCTTTTCATAGATGGTAACCGTGAAAAAATGGACAAAATAATAGGCAAGGAGTTAGCTGAAGGGTATCTTAAAATAGTAGATAAAAAACCAACATGTATACACTCTATGGGAGCTGTCCCAAAGCCAGATGGTAATATTAGGCCAATTACAGAGTGCAGTATGCCGGAAAATGTCTCTGTTAATAACTATTGTGATAATATTATTCAGGAGTTCGAGTATAAAAGTGTGGACAATGTAGTTGCATTATTAAACCCAGGAGATTATATGGCAGTGGTAGACATCAAATCTGCCTATAGAGCAGTACCTATACATCCAGACCATCAAAAATAATTGGGTATTAGATAGGAAATTAATGGTAAACAAGATTATTTACAGGACTCCCGCTTGGCATTTGGTCTTAGACTAGGACCCATGTATTTCAATGAAATCTCAGAATTTATTTATCATATATTATCAGACATATATGGAATTCAGACTATAAACTATCTAGATGACTTTATTGTCATTGGTGCAACACTGGGAGAGGCTACATGGGCTCAACAGGTTGCTATAAGGCTCCTAAGATATATAGGCTTTCATATAAGCTGGGGTAAAGTTTGTTTGTTTGTTGGGGTAGTTTAACGTCCGGCCAACCCTTATGGGTTCTTTCCAGACTGCACAAGGTAGTACTTTTCAGCTTATTTTACGCCGCAAGGGCGGTGATCGAATATATGATATGGTTTAGGAGAAACCCGGCAGCGGGTGCAATACCCTACTCGTTGCGAAGAGTGGCAAGGGGTCTTTCATGTGCAATGTCCCATAGAAAGGACACCACACACCCGGCCTTTGATGACCCTGTCTCCAGCACAGGGTTAAATAGTGGTTTAGTGTGCACAGGGTTTAGTGTGCAATGTCCCATAGAAAGGACGAGCTGGGGTAAAGTCACTCCCCCATCACAGATATGTACTTATCTAGGCCTTGAAATTGATTCGATTAAAATGGAAATCCGCCTTCCAAAAGAAAAATTGGTAAAACTAAAGAATTTAGTTGTAAAATACAGCCAAAAATCGACAATTGGTAGAAAAGAACTGGAAAGCTTAGGGGGTTTACTCTCTCATTGTGCCCATGTTGTAGATGGGGGCAGGGTATACTGTCGGAGGGTTTATAACCTTTATAAAGTACTTTTAAATAATAATTTAAGGGCTATAAAAATTGGCCAAGCTTGTAGAGATGACTTAAAATGGTGGGAACAATTTTTAGAAAATTTTAATGGTAAGAAACATAGAATATAAAGAATTCTCATTGCCCATGGTATCGGATTCATCTTTAAAAGGCTTTGCAGTGTATTTGGGGGGTGATTGGAGGGCCGGGAGTTGGGACAATAGTATTGTATTGCCTGATTCACAATGTAATCATATTATACCAGCCCCATCTGATATTGTCTTCGACAGTGGAAATATAAATGAATTGGAATTATTTCCAATTGTGTGTGGCCTTCAAGAATGGCTGAGCCAACTTGTAGGCTATAGCGTTAATATATATACTGATAACACACAGGTTTTCCACATGATTAGGAAGGGCATAAGCCCTAATCCGACTTGTATGAGTTGGCTTAGAGAAATATTTTGGATCTGTAAAATATATAAAATCCGACTGGTCCCACACTACATTAACACTAAAAATAATTTAGTGGCTGATACTTTATCACGCCTGTTATATATTAAAAGTGAGGACGCAGCTAAAAAGTGTATCCTTGGTGCAAATTTGTGTTGTTCTAACGCCATTTTTAAATTTTGCAGAGGAAATCAAGGTGAAAAAGCGTGTTATAGGGTTGAAAAAATCCGCCGTAGGGAAGATTACACAGAAACTGGGGAGGATGCAGTGGAAATGCTATTTAAAGGTTTGTGATAAATTCAACTGGACCCCCTATAAATGTAACTCTAATCAGGGGTGCCTATACATTTCCTATTTGTCTAAATTTATGAAATCATCCTCTGTAGTAAATTATTATCAGGCGGTAATTTACTATCATAATGTAAAGGCCAAGCCAGTAGCAGGCTGGTCTGATGTTAACATTAAAATGGTTATAAAAGGAATAAAAAATTCTAGTGTTGTAAAAGTGGATAGTAAAGAACCACTTAGGGAGAAGCACCTAGAGATGTTATATAGGCAGGTAAATTGGTCTGACCAGATAGGGGTGTTGATATACATTGTTATTGTTTGTTTGTGGGATTAGTTTAATGTCCGGCCAACCCTTTAGGGTTCTTTTACCAGACTGCACAAGGTAAAGCCTTTCAGCTAGTTTTACGCCACAGGGGCGGTGACGGAATATGAAATGAGGTGCCTATTTGTAGCAGTGGGACCCAATGCCCTCTTTATAGTGCTGCCACACTGAGATATCATGTCATAGGCCCACACAATACCCCACCCAGTCACATTATACTGACACCAGGCTGACCAGTCATGTTTCATGGTTCTTACTTTATACCGAGTGCCAGGCAAGCAGTGACCACTACCATTGTTAAAGTCTTTGGTATGACTCGGCCAGGGATAAATCCCAAGACCTACCAGACTCAGAGCGGGCACTCTACCAAAGAGCTACTGAGTCTGGTCTCCCATTTGTCGCCTCCTACGAACAGCAAGGGGCTGCTGGGGACCTATTCTTCCCAAGAGGCTCCCAAAGGAACCCCCACCCCGGATCCCCACGGGGGTGTTATTGTATTTTTGTTCAGAACACTTCTTAGAGTAGGACATGTTGTAAGGTCAGATCACATGCTTCTCAGGAAAAATGTAAAATTTTATCCATGGGGATGCGTGGTAAATGTGCCATCCTCTAAAACTAAAAAGCCAGGCCAGTTATATGATATACCTATTAATAGATTGGAAAACAAGAAAGTCTGTGCTGTGTATTTTCTAGAAAAGTTATATAAATTTCATCCAATGTCTGGGGATGATCCTTTATTTTCTACAAGGAAGATCTCACATTTATCTTACTCAGGTGTTAACGAGTTATTTAAATTGTTGTTAACTAAATAAAAAATTAAGGGTAACTTTTCAACCCATTCTCTAAGGAGAGGGGGCACTACAGATTTGTATAACAAGGGTGCCTCATTAACTTATATTAAGGAGAGGGGCCAATGGTCTTCTGATTGTATATATAAATATATCAGGCCTTCAATCTCCGATAAGATAAATTATGATAAATTTGTATCACTATGTTAGGTAATTGATTTGGAGGAATTGGATTAAAATAAATGTTATTTATTAAATGTCCAAATCAATTTACCTTGTTGTTATCCTGTATTTAATCTAAAGTAAATGTAATTAAATTGTGTAGCAATACCTCATCAATTTATTTATTTTGGAGAGGCGTGACGTCATCGCCCCCGTATCCATCGCAAGGGTGATTTGTTGTATCGTCGCTATTTAAATCGCTAGGCCAAATCCGTTGGTCATTCTCGTTGCAACCATCACAGAGTCAACATCGCAGCAGAATTTTTAAACTTTAGATTTATTGTTACAGGGAGGATTAAAATAAATGTTATTTATTAAATATCCAAATAATATCCAAATCAATTAACCTTGTTGTTATCCTGTATCTAAGTTGTTCTAGCCGCGAAGTAAATACATATTTTTTTAATTTAATGTCATATTTTACATTAAAAATGAGAGAAAATATCCTCCAAGGGGAGGGGTTCGTACGAACCCCCCGAAACCCCCCCTGGCTACGGGCCTGATGCAACCTAGTGGACATCTATAATGGTTACAAATTGAGTACGGGCCAACACAATAGAGAGATTTCATGGCTCACTGACTTTACGCAATGAAAAACCTCCGACAGTAAAGCTTTGGTGACCCTGCTATTTATAACTTACAACACAAGGGCCACCACAGCAATAAATAATTGATGGCATGCTCAGTCGGAGGTGGTATCGACCTGTATTTATTTAATGAGTAGGGGAGTGTGTTCTGTATAACTTTGAAGTGATCCCTTTTAATAGAAAACTGTGTTCCTTTATCAGACAACATACTGAGTCCCCTGCACACCTGGCATAGGCTGTCTGTGTGTGACGTCATATAAAAAACCGTTATATTTAAATTTTAAAATTATGAATCCCAAAATAAATATCTTTTTGATTTTTCTCTCATGAATCATTTTATTTGGTTATTTTGAATACTTTTAAGCTCATAGAAACTCTTAGATAAATTAGATATTGTTATTTTTTCAGTTTTATCATTTTTCAACTGTTCTGCTTGTGACGTCACATACAGATAATTGCTCTGTGCAGGCACTGTCAGATGCAGACAGGGAAACTCAGTTTGATGGAAACAAATGCAAATAAAACAAAAACTATTAGAGATAAAAGCATGAAATTTGGTATGGTTATTCCCTGGATGGCAAAGATCACGGCAGTACACTAATTTGTGGTCACTGGCCCTTCCCTTTAAACTCTTAATATAGGGGGAGCAGGATATCCCCCTGCAAAACCAAGGAAATGTAAGCCACGCCCCCTTTTGTAAGGCTTAACCAATAGAAATGCATTTCAACAATCCTAACACAAACAAGCAGAGAAGGTAAGCAAGAGGCCAAACAAAATAATAATCTGATTCTACATATGGTTTAAAAAAATTCCTACTCATTAAATAACAACACATTTTTACGAATATTAACCTACTATTTGGATTATATTTTGCAGAGCGTGAGGAGATTCAAAGCATATCTCAGGGAAATGATGAACATAACCATAGAAATTCATGGCATTGATGCTGAAAGCCTTGACACATACCTAGGGTCTTGGGTTATGTCATAAAGAGATGATGGGAAAGACTATGAACCCAGTACAATAATTGCATTCCACAGAGGAATTAAGAGGTAAACAGGCCCAATAAAACAAAAAATACGACGTAAAATGTAGTAAAAATGTGTTAAAATGTGATCCAAAATATTAAATATCTAAAGTAATAATTTAGAAGTATGTCAAAATATTTTAAAGTCACCAGAAATAATTTTAAACTATATAAAAACACTTCTGGAGAGGTTCCCTTACTTGTGGTCATACTATTTTATTTTCCCAGATATCTCAGGGACGAGGGCTATGCCTACAATATAATGAAAAGCCCCAAATTTGACACTTCAAGAAATGTACTCGAGGGGAAGAGGAAACTGCTCAAAAGTAACGGAAAAGGGAACAAACCTAACGCCTCAGACCCCATCGAGCCGGAACATGTAGAACAATTCTGGTAACATGGGGAGCTAGGCATGAAGACTGAGAGAACATTGCAGAACATGGTGTTCTTCTATTTGAACCAAGGATTTGGATTCAGAGGTAACAACAAGGCTAAACAGCGGAGTGAGTGACTGTTGGGTATTTTACATCATACCGACAGCCAGGGTCACTTTCACAGCGAAAACCAGTTGGGACGAATTCTGTCTTTGGTGATCGAATCTATGAGATGAAGGTGACAGGGCAGGCAAACAGCAAGGGATCAAAACCTGACAATCATTTTTGCTGTACCTCATCCCTTAGTGAACCAAGCACTGACCGGGAATTGAACCCAAGGACCACTGGGTCAGTGCAGCGTCCCCCCTATAGTCGCCTCGTACGATCAGCAGGGGCTACTGAGGGCCTATTCTTACCCGACCCCCATGGGGCAGGCTAAACAGACCAAGTGGGGAGATGTGGTCAAAACAGAAAGTAACGGAGAACAGTACCTCACATTTAATGAACGCCTTACAAAAACCAGATTCGGTAACAGAAAAGCAAGTTTGTTTGGGTAGTTTAACGTCTGGCCAACCCTTATGGGTTCTTTCCAGACTGTACAAGGTAATCCTTTTCAGCTTATTTTACGCCACAAGGGCGGTGACCGAATATATGATATGGTTTAGGAGAAACCCGCCACCGGGTGCAATAACCTGCTCGTTGCGAAGAGTGGCAAGGGGTCTTTCGTGTGCAATGTCCCATAGGAAGGACACCACACACCCGACCTTTGATGACCCTGTCGGGAGCACAGGGTGGCCCCTGGATCCCAGACTCTTGGATCCTTTCTTAGATTTTATCTATCAGTTGGCATTCTCGAAGGAATTGCAGGATCTTTTTATTTTTGTTGTTGTTAAACACATCCTTCATCTATGTTCTGTTTTGGAGATGCCGCTTGCAACTATCATCCGTCTTCTTACACTTCAATATGATGTGCTCCACCGTTAGTTTGGTGTTACATTGTTGACAAATTGGAGCATCTTTACTTTTCGAGTGATGTTCATGTGTCAGCCTGGTGTGGCCTATCCGAAGACGGGCCAATTTCACCTGTTCTGACCTTGTGAGGCACTCTCTTTTGCTTTTGTCACTTTTCTCTTTTAATTTGGGTTGGACAGAGTGTAGAAGATTGTTCTCCTGTTTGTTCCAGTCGCTTTGCCACTTAGACCGCAAATGTGTTTTGCTTAGTGGCAGTAAGTCTGTGTGTGGGATTCTAGCAACCTCAGGATCTAGGGCCAAGGCCCCCTTGGCTGCTTGGTCTGCCTTTTCATTACCAGAGATTCCAATGTGGCTAGGTAGCCAGCAGAAAATCACTTCTTTGCCAACTGATTTCAGGTTGGTGTGACTTTGCTGGATATCTCTGATTATGGGATTGTTAGGCTGATGTTGTAGGATAGTTTGTAAACAGGACTTTGAGTCTGAGAAGATGATAAACTTTCTGTGTCCTGATACTTTGATCCAGTCTAGTGCACGCGCCAGAGCACGTGCTTCAGCAGTAAAAATGCTGGCTTGGCCGTGAAGGGCACCGGTCAGGTCCCCATATTCTGTATGTACTGCATAACCCACTCTATTTCCTTCCTTGGAGCCATCAGTGAAGATGGGGAAATGATCACTGTATTGGTCTTTCAGGGCTCCATATTCGTTCCTGAAAGCAGAGGGGTTGGTTTCGTTCTTCTTGTTATTGCATAGTTCTAGGATGACCACAGGTTTACTCTGGGACCATGGTGGGTCCTTGGGTGGTCTTATTTCTCTGATGATGTTCAAAGGTATCTCTGCTTCTCTGATCACAGATTTAGCAGAGGTAGAGAATGGTTTGGCCACCCTTGGATTTACCCGGAACAACTCGCTATTATGTGTGCGGAATATGGTATCATGTGTTGGGTTTTTCTTGTCAGCTTTGACCTTTATTGCATATTGTAAGGACAATTTTTCCCTCCTTAAATGTAAAGGTGGAACATTGCCCTCCACGTGTAGGCTTTTGGCTGGTGATGTTCTGAAAGCGCCAAGACATATTCGTAGGCCCTGGTTTTGGATGGGGTTTAGTCTGTCCAAGTAGGATTTCCCTGCTGACTGGTATATCAAAGAACCATAATCCAGCCTTGACTGGATGTATGCTTTGTACAGGGTCAGCAGGATCTCTCGGTCAGCACCCCATTCTGTGTTGGACAGTACTTTCAGGAGATTCATGGCCTTTAGGCATTTTCTCCTCAAATATTCAATGTGAGGTTTGAAGGATAGGATCTTGTCATAGATCATTCCCAAGAACTTCACCTCCTCCCCTACAGGCAGTTCAGTGTCCTTGAGACGGAGTGCCGGATTTTCCACACACCCCCTTCTACGACAGAAGTGAACGCACATAGTTTTGTTGGTGGAAAACTTGAAACCATTTTCAGTACTCCATCTGTCAAGGAGATTCACTGCCTGTTGTAGTTTCCTTTCTATAGTTGTCATTTGTCTCGATCGGTAGCATATGACAAAGTCATCCACATAGAGACAGCAGTTAAGGTCTTTCTGCAGGGACTTTGTAATGCTGTTAATTTGTACACCAAACAATGTCACAGAGAGGACACAGCCTTGGGGTACACCCATTTCCTGGTCGACTCTCCGCGACAGTTTGGTACCAAGACGTACGCTAAATGTTCGGTTGGCAAGGAAATTGGAAACGAATGTGGGCAGTCTGCCACGCAGTCCCATTTCCTGCAGATTCTGTAAGATGCCATATTTCCATGTCGTGTCGTATGCCTTTTCGAGGTCAAAAAAGACAGCCACCACATGTTCTTTGTTGGCGAATCCTTCTCTTATGTAGCTTTCAAGCCTAACAAGGTGGTCGGTTGTGCTCCGCCCCTGGCGGAAACCTGACTGGTAGGTGTTTAGGAGATCATTAGATTCCAGATACCAAGTCAGCCTGTTGTTGACCATTCTTTCCATGGTTTTGGAAAGGCAGCTAGTCATAGCAATAGGTCTGTAGCTCTGGGGATCACTCTTGGTTTTCCCATTTTTCAGGATAGGGACCACAGTAGCTTCAGCCCAAGAGCTTGGATAATCTCCGTTTACCCATATGTTGTTGTACAACTCTAGTAGTAGTTTGAGTTGTTCTTCTGGTAGTTTTTTCAGCATGTCATAATGAACAGTGTCAGGTCCAGGAGAAGAAGACTTTGACTGATGGAGGGCATGTTTCAGCTCCTCGAGGGAGAAGATGGTGTTGTATATCTCCCTGTTGGTGGATGTGAAGTCAAGTTCAGTGTCTTCCTTCTTCTTTTTGTGTCGGAGGAAAGTTTCGCTACAGTTCTCCTCAGAGGAGACTTTGGAGAAATATGTAGCTAAGGTGCTTGCTATTTCCTCCTTGGTTTCTTTTGTTTCGTTTCCGACCTTCAACTGGTGGACTGTTAAGGTAGAGTGACCATTCATCTTCTTCACCACTTTCCATACTTTCCTCATTGGGGTAGATCTGGAAAGAGAGTTGATGAAGTTTCGGAAGGACTCTCGTTTAGCACTCTTATATGTTAATTTTGTTTTAGCACGGGCTTGTAAATACGCATGCATATTTTCAGCGCTGATGTTACTATTAAACTTTCTCAGTGCTCTCTTTCTCTCCTTTCTAGCCTTTTGGCATTCATCATCATACCATGGCCGAGACTTTTTTGGAGGATGTTTTGATACTTTTGGTATAGACAGCGCACTTACTTCTAGCAATGTATCTGTGAAGTATTGCACTGGATCTTTCTCTTTCTCGCATGCCAGTTCCCAGGGTAGGAAGGACACTTTACAGAGGTTTTGATAGTAATCCCAATCTGCTTTATGTGTCTTCCACACTGGGATCCTGTCTCTATTTTCATTTTTCTTGGATGTCTGCAGGAGGATGGGAAAGTGGTCGCTTCCACATAAGTCCTCATGTACTGTCCATTGAAACTCTGCAAAGATGGAATGGTGACAGAGTGTTAAATCAATGGACGAGTAAGTTCCACTTCCAGGATGGTGGTATGTTGGAACTTTGGTATTGAACAAGCAGAGGGATTTTCGATCTATGATTCTTTCAATTGCTCTGCCTCTCATGTCTATTTTGTGGGACCCCCATATCTGGTTATGGGCATTGAGGTCACCCATGATTAGAAACGGAGGAGGCAGCTGAAAGATCAGTGTTGCAAGATCATTATATGTGACTTTCTGTCTTGGTGGTATGTAGACAGAGCACAGTGTAAGTGGTTTGTTTATTGTTATTCGAACAGCCACTGCCTGGAGGGTTGTGTCCAAGGAAACCTCTTGTTGAGGGAAGTTTCTTTCGGCCATTATGGCTACTCCTCCGGCAGGGACATGTTCATCGGGAATTTTTGAGTAATGATGGTATTGTTTCATTTTTAAGTGGTCATGGTTTGTTGTTTTTATTTCTTGCAAGCATAGGGCTACAGGTCGGACTTCGGTGCAGAGGAGCTCCAAATCTTCCCTGTTGGCCCTGATGCCTCTGCAATTCCACTGTATGATTGTTTGAGTGTTACTCATTTTTTCTTTGTCTGTTTTTGTAGCACTGTCATCCCCTTAGGGTCTGCTAGTACACCAAATTGATTCTGTATACTAATCGGGGATAGGTGTTCCCTTCTGATGGTGACTGCTTTTGTTTTTGGAGGTGTTTGTTTTGGAGGTGATGCGGCCTTCACAGCATAGCTGGAAGCTCTCACGGGTTGGGTTGGATCCCCTTCCTGTGGGCCATCTACAGCACGGCTGGAATTGGTCACAGGTTGGGTTGGGTCCCCTTCCTGTGAGCTGTCTACATCACATTCAGACCCTAGGGATGATGCGGGTCTTTCGCTTCCACCTGGTCTTTTTGGTGGGGATTTACTACCAGCGAGTACTGGTATCCTAGAGGATCCAGACTCAGCTGGAGGCCCAGATGGTTTTGGGCCTTTGGAGGGCTGGGTGGTCTTGCCCTCAGTATTTGTCCCTGAGACTTGGGACTGACCTCTTTTAGGGAGCGAGGTGGTATTGTTCCCTCTGTCGGTCCCATGTGTGGGCCGAACTTTACTTTGTTTTTGCGGTGCATTCACAGCCTGATGGTGAGGAGCCTTTTGATATTGCTGTGGCTTAACAGCACGGTCAGGCCAGTCAGGTGTTTGGCAACCTGCATCTTTCTTTGACCTGACCACTGAAGCGAAGCTTCTTGTGAGCACTGGAGCACGGGATGCTCTCACGATCCTTCGGGCTTCAGAGAAAGAGATCTTCCTTTTGACACGGACAGATTGAACCTCTTTCTCTTCGATGAAATGCGGGCATTTCCTGGAGTATGCCGGGTGTTCCCCTTTGCAATTAATGCATTGGGGTTTACCCTTGCACTCTTGAGTTGAGTGGTCGACTTCTTTGTTTCCACATCGACCACACGCTGCTTGGCCATTACATTTGTTTGTAATGTGGCCATATTTTTGGCATTTATAGCAGCGCATGGGATTAGGCGTATATTCTTCCACTGGCAATCTGGTGTACGCACATTTGACAAATTCCGGAGGAGTTGGTGTGTCAAATGATAGCACATAGATGCCAGTTGACTTGCTTTTAATTTGGTGGACACCTGTTACACCCTCGTGAGAGAGCTGTTCAGCAATCTCTTCTACGGGGGTGCCCAGGAGGTCCCTCCATTTGATGACCCCTTTAGATGTGTTCAGGGATCTATGGGGGGAAACCTCAACAGGCGTCTCACCAACATTTTCCATTTGGAGCAAGTTAATGGCTTGCTGCCTTCTTTCGACCTCAACCAAGAGCGTTCCAGCCCTGGTCTTCTTAATACTTTTTACTGAGCCCGCTACACTGCCAATGGCTTTGCCAATGACAAATGGCGAGACGGTGGCCATGTTCTTACCGGTCTGGCAAGATTCCACGACAAGGAATCTTGGCCAGCCATCTCCGCCACAGCCCTAGGCAGTGTTAGCCTTTTTTGGGACGGGAGCACTTGTTCCCGTGCTCTCACGGCCTCTTTTACCAGTTCTTGACTGGTCTTTTTCTTTTTTACTTTGGTCATTGTTAACCATTTTTTTGTTTCTTCCAGTAGCAGATACGCCGTCATCCTCAGCCTGGTTGCCTACCGAGGGACGTTGCAGTTTATTTTGGGTTGGGCCTGCATCCGACATTGGGGTACCATTTTTTGTATTCATCATATGGGTTTTCCCCCTTTTCGTCGACTCTTACGAACAGCAGGGGATACTGAGGACCTGGATTCTTCCCAGGAAGTTCCCAGAGGAACTCCAACCCCGGGTCCTCACGGGGGTAATTTTTCGTGGTTCTTACTTTATACCGAGTGCCAGGCAAGCAGTGACCACTCCCATTGTTAAAGTCTTTGGTGTGACTCGGCCAGGGATAAATCCCAAGACCTCCCAGACCCAGGGCGGGCACTCCACCAAACTGCTATTGAGTCTGGTCTCCCATTTGTCGCTTTCTACGAACAGCAAGGGACTGCTGGGGACCTATTCTTCCCAGGAGGCTCCCGAAGGAACCCCCACCCCGGATCCCCACGGGGCAGGAACTCCAACCCCGGGTTCTCACGGGGGTAAATTTTCGTGGTTCTTACTTTATACCGAGTGCCAGGCAAGCAGTGACCACTCCCATTGTTAAAGTCTTTGGTGTGACTCGGCCAGGGATAAATCCCAAGACCTCCCAGACTCAGGGCGGGCACTCCACCAAACAGCTATTGAGTCTGGTCTCCCATTTGTCGCCTTCTACGAACAGTAAGGGACTGCTGGGGACCTATTCTTCCCAGGAGGCTCCCGAAGGAACCAGAGAGTGTAGAAGATTGTTCTCCTGTTTGTCCCAGTCGCTTTGCCACTTAGATCGCAAATGTGTTTTGCTTAGTGGCTTTGTGACTTTGCTGGATATCTCTGATTATGGGATTGTTAGGCTGATGTTGTAGGATAGTTTGTAAACAGGACTTTGAATCTGAGAAGATGATAAACTTTCTGTGTCCTGATACTTTGATCCAGTTTAGTGCATGCGCCAGAGCACATGCTTCAGCAGTAAAAGTGCTGGCTTGGCCATAAAGGGAACCGGTCAGGTCCCACTTCTCTGTATGAACTGCATAACCCACTTTCTTTCCTTCCTTGGAGCCATCAGTGAAGATGGGGAAATAATCACTGTATTGGTCTTTCAGGGCTCCATATTTGTGACCAGCTCTGCAAATTCAGGGCCTATTAACATACACTTTTATAGGTCTATCTTCAATATTTACACAGAAAATGACCAAAAATGTTAGAATAAGCCAAATTTTGACTAAAAATCAAATTTTGAGTAGTTTTATATGAAACTTTAAAATTTCTAAAAATTTTACATTTTGTTGCTATGGTAACCGGAATGTTTATCGGACGTCAAAACGTAGAATTACTGATATTATGAAGAATTTGGTTTCCATGGAAACCAGGTCATGTGACATTTATTCGAGAATTAGTAAAACCTAAAAGTACAACCTTCAAGCTTCATTGTGCAAAAAACAGATTGTAGCTATCTTCATTAGCAAAAAAATGGGAATATTTTTTTGGAATCATAATTAACATAGATCATATTTGACTCTATATCTAACTGTTTCTAATTCTGTCAGTTCCATCTATATCGTAATTTTGATCGATTTAATGCGTCTGACCATATCCGGTTCAGAAGGTCACAACTCAGCTTCTACTTAGAACATTTAAGAGATGTTTACATTTTTAGAAAGCCTGAGCCTTGTTCTAAGTTCACTATTCATGTCAAGTAGCCCCAAAATCGCAGAGCAGGTCACATTTGTTCCTGAAAGCAGAGGGGTTGGTTTCATTTTTCTTGTTATTGCATAGTTCCAAGATCTTCATGAACAGGTATTATCTAAAATATATATGTTTTTAAATCGCAGAAATTGATTGAATATTGGCAGTTTGTTTGTTTGTTTGTGGGATTAGTTTAACGTCCGGCCAACCCTTTAGGGTTCTTTTACCAGACTGCACAAGGTAAAGCTTTTGAGCTAGTTTTACGCCAAACAGGGGCGGTAATTGTATCTTTGAAATGGTTTAGAAGAAACCCACCACCGGGTGCAATACCCTACTCATTACGAAGAGTGGCAAGGGGTCTTTCATGTGCAATGTCCCATAGAAAGGACACCACACACCCGGCCTTTGATGACCCTGTCTCCAGCACAGGGTTAAATATTGGCAGAGATTGTTTGTTTGTTTGTTGGGGTAGTTTAACGTCCGGCCAACCCTTATGGGTTCTTTCCAGACTGCACAAGGTAATACTTTTCAGCTTATTTTACGCCACAAGGGCGGTGACCGAATATATGATATGGTTTAGGAGAAACCCGCCACCAGGTGCAATACCCTACTCGTTGCGAAGAGTGGCAAGGGGTCTTTAGTGTGCAATGTCCCATAGAAAGGACACCATGCTCTATTGCTTAGATTACAAAAGCTGAGAAATTAAAAGAAACAGTTAGTTAGCTACTTGACAGACTGCTGCACCTGCTGCAACTAAGGGTACAAAATTGAATATGCTCCCTGGTGTCATGGTATCCATATTCAAACAAAAATAAAGTAAAAACAAGTGAACAGGGGGATAACTTATTCATTCCTGTCTTGAGGAGATATGAACATTTTGGCTCCAAAATAAACTTTGAAATTATTTTTTTAACTTCAAAGCCCTGCACACACCAGTAGCACAACACTTTGTCGAGAACCCTGATATTTATATTGAAACTCTGAGATGAAAAAAAAAGTTAAGAAAGGGCAACCCTTGTTGAATTCAATCTTTCACGTCATATCATGTAATCATTTTCACTTTCCAGCCTTGGTGAAACTGGTGAGAGTTTTACCTACAACCCACAAAGCCCCTAATGCTGAACCTGTTTCTTCTCCCACGGTTGGCCACAGTGATGCACCCCTTACCAGCATAGAGGATGAAAGTGAGTAATATGCCGGTCGCACTCATGTTCATATCTAAACACTAAATAGTGTAAACCAAGTAACTGTTGCTGAATTCAATCTTTCACGTCATATTGGGTGTTTTATTTTTTCCCTTTCCAGCCCTGGTGAAACTGGAGAAAGTTCCACCTACAACCCACAAAGCCCCTAATGCTGAACCTGTTCCTTCTCCCGCAGTTGGCCACAGTGATGCACCCCTTACGAGCATAGTTGATGTTTAGAGGATGAAAATATGGGCCCTGGTGTATCGATACAGGTAATGCAGACATTCTGTTGAATCCTTAAGGATAGACCCCAGAAATAAATGGACAAACTTCTCAAATTTGAAAAATTTGATATGTAGTATGTAGTATGAATTTGTAAACATAAGCACATGTCACCTATCTCTGGCACCTGTCAATCAACCAGTCATGTGACTATGACCCTGACCTAAATTTGTATATCGTCACTTGTGGTCAACTGGGTCTGTACATGTTGGGTATAAGCTCTAGCTGAAACCACCAACTGGGCTGGCTCCCAGCGTAATTTGTTTGTTTGTGGGATTAGTTTAACGTCCGGCCAACCCTTCAGGGTTCTTTTACCAGACTGCACAATGTAAAGCCTTTCAGCTCGTTTTACGCCACAGGGGCGGTGACTGAATCTATGAAATTAGGTGCAGCATACATCTTGAGATGCATAAAAGTGTAGCATTTTTCATAAATGATATATTTTGGTTAGAAAACAGAAGTATGAAAAATGTTTATAAAATCATATCTCCCTTGGAAATTACCTCAAAAACTTATACTATATATCAAAACATGGATTTCACTGCTCTATTTATTGACATAAAATGTTACCTTGCGACCTTTAGTTTTTCTGCTATGTGAATTCCTGCTTAGCACCCCTTCATCTCTGGGGTATTTCCTTAAGCCTATATCCCATATGCTGATTTTTCTGCCAATTTAGAAATTAATGGCAAATCTAAAGCTAACCTTCCCACTAATGTTAGGTTGGTTCGATATTCTGGGGCTTTGTTCATCTGAACATACAAAAAAAGGAGGCTTCTCTTCTGTTGCAGGTCATAAACGCATTTTTAATGATGCAGACGTGAATTTGTTTGTTTGTTTGTTGGGGTAGTTTAACGTCCGGCCAACCCTTATGGGTTCTTTCCAGACTGCACAAGGTAATACTTTTCAGCTTATTTTACGCCACAAGGGCGGTGACCAAATATATGATATGGTTTAGGAGAAACCCGCCACCGGGTGCGATACCCTACTCGTTGCGAAGAGTGGCAGACGTGAAAGTACATGGCAAATTTTGGAGACAGTGATTTGTTTGTTTGTGGGATTAGTTTAACGTCCGGCCAATCCTTTAGGGTTCTTTTACCAGACTGCACAAGGTAAAGCCTTTCAGCTAGTTTTACGCCACAGGGGCGGTGACCGAATATGAAATGAGGTGCCTACTTGTAGCAGTGGGACCCAATGCCCTCTTTATAGTGCTGCCACACTGAGATATCATGTCATAGGCCCACACAATACCCCACCCAGTCACATTATACTGACACCAGGTCGACCAGTCATGTTTCGTGGTTCTTACTTTATACCGAGTGCCAAGCAAGCAGTGACCACTACCATTGTTAAAGTCTTTGGTGTGACTCGGCCAGGGATAAATCTCAAGACCTACCAGACTCAGAGCGGGCACTCTACCAAAGTTTGTTTGTTTGTTTGCTGGGGTAGTTTAACGTCCGGCCAACCCTCATGGGTTCTTTCCAGACTGCACAAGGTAATACTTTTCAGCTTATTTTACGCCACAAGGGCGGTGACCGAATATATGATATGGTTTAGGATTGTTTGTTTGTTTGTTGGGGTAGTTTAGAGCTACTGAGTCTGGTCTCCCCATTTGTCGCCTCCTACGAACAGCAAGGGGCTGCTGGGGACCTATTCTTCCCAGGAGGCTCCCGAAGGAACCCCCACCCCGGATCCCCACGGGGTAGGGAGACAGTGAAAAAAGTTGGGAATAGCATGAAGAAAAATCAAACTGTATCCTTAAATTTTGTGATAAACTGTCTTTTTTCTTGTATGTTGCAAGGAAAATCATTTCTTAGTATGAGAAGATTCCCATCCCCCCCCCCCCCCAGGAATTAAGAAATCAATTTTGTTATTTCCCTAGTAAGGGAATACGACATTTGAATAGGAAATGTATGGACACTATGCCATTAGGGGTGAAATAAATTTTCTTAAGGTGATCCTTCCATGATTTACTGCACATCTGATGCTGCAAAAGAATTTACTATGAATTTATTTTACTATTCTCTTTTTAGCTCAAGACCGGCATGATTGACCTGCATGTACTTAGTCACATCGTGCTACACGGACATCAAGTACTGATGAAGAAGGTCAGTTTCATGCAATTTGCATCATTCCCAATTGTAAAACACAAATAGAAATAAGTCCAAGTGATGAATTTGGTCTACTGGAAAAATGCAACTCTCACTCACTAATTATCAAAAACTTAAATTCATCATGACTGCATGTTCCAGCAAAGAAGCAATTCCTGAAATATTGCTTCAGTGTGTGCTACTCTGCTTTTCTCCAGTTCAACTGCGAGGATTGTTTGTTGGGGTTTGTTTGTTTGTTTGTTGGGGTAGTTAAACGTCCGGCCAACCCTTATGGGTTCTTTCCAGACTGCACAAGGTAATACTTTTCAGCTTGTTTTATGCCACAAGGGCGCTGACCGAATCTTTGATATGGTTTAGAAGAAACCTGCCACCGGGTGCAATTCCCTACTCGTTGCGAAGAGTTGCAAGGGGTCTTTCGTGTGCAATGTCCCATAGGAAGGACACCACACACCTGGCCTTTGATGACCCTGTCGGGAGCACAGGGTGGCCCCTGGATCCCAGACTCTTGGATCCTTTCTTAGATTTTATCTATCAGTTGGTATTCTCGCAAGAATTGCAGAATCTTTTTACTTTCGTTGTTGTTAAACACGTCCTTCATCGATGTTCTATTTTGGAGATCACTTGATTCCTTTGGCCTTCCCTTATGCCATAAGACATGGTGGGCTGCAGCCTGAGCTGGAATCCTTTCCAGCCTTAAGGCCCTCTCAGAACCTTAAGGCTCCCTCTGCTTCCCAGAATGTTCTTTTCAAACTATTCTGATCACAGAGAGCATGGCTCAACTAAACCCACAAAATCCAATGGCCGGGTATTGGAATTACTTAGCTTTACCATGGCCTGACTGTACATTGAGCCCTCTCTGATACCGATAGACTCACCCAAATCTACCAGAGCAGAGACGACCGGCCCCAGTCTGTCCACTCACATTACATAGGTAGGACATATCATCGTTCTTCAAAATGAAAAATAACCCCTTTCCGCTGACTTTTTACTCCAATAAATCGACCCTTTTTTGGCAAAACGCTGACATTATGAGGCCAAAAATTACCCTTTTTTCTAGAAAATTCATTGTTTCAAGGGAAAATGGATCCCTTTTTCAAGTATCACGGAATTATATGTGGAAAAAGTACCCTTTTTTCAAAAATCGCGGACATGCGAACTTTGTGTAAACAGACCCTTTTTTCGCGTTTTTTGGAACGATGATGCATATCCTTCTATGTTGAGAGTGGACAGACTGGGCGACCGGCCAGTGACCCAGTCGATAGAGATTACCACTCCCAAGTCACCCTGGGTGGTCACCGACGGTCTGATCCAGGTGAATCTACCAACCCACACTGAACTTTGACCGTTTTCACTGGCCTTGCCTGTTCACTCCTGGGTGGTTTGTTTGTTGGGGTAGTTTAACGTCCGGCCAACCCTTATGGGTTCTTTCCAGACTGCACAAGGTAATACTTTTCAGCTTATTTTACGCCACAAGGGCGGTGACCGAATATATGATATGGTTTAGGAGAAACCCGCCACCTGATGCAATACCCTACTTGTTGCGAAGAGTGGCAAGGGGTCTTTAGTGTGCAATGTCCCATAGAAAGGACACCACACACCCTGCCTTTGATGACCCTGTCGGGAGCACAGGGTGGCCCCTGGATCCCAGACTCTTGGATCCTTTCTTAGATTTTATCTATCAGTTGGCATTCTCGAAGGAATTGCAGGATCTTTTTACTTCCGTTGTTGTTAAACACGTCCTTCATCGATGTTCTGTTTTGGAGATGCCGCTTGCGACTATCATCCGTCTTCTTATGGAGCACAACACCGTTAAGAACTAGGTGGGGTCTGTCGGCCCATACCACGTTCATACTACTTACTGGAAGGTGCACTCCCAATAGGCTCTAATTTATCGGGAGTGCCCCTTGTGACCCAGTAGCCCGATATGTACGCCGACTAGACGGTGCCACAGTAGGATGTTAATTCATCCTTGGTTAGACACGGGGGCCTTCAGTGACTCTCCCCTGCACTATATCGCAAGATTAACGTGTCCCCGGACCCTCGCAGGCCCACTGCCGCCTGTTAAAGGCTACCCCTTGAGGAGCTCATCCCTCTTGGTAGCCTCTTGCAACTATCATCCATCTTCTTACACTTCAATATGATGTGCTCCACCGTTAGTTTGGTGTTACACTGTTGAAAAATTGGAGCACCTTCACCTTTCAAGAGATGTTCATGTGTCAGCCTGGTGTGGCCTATCCAAAGACGGGCCAGTTTCACCTGTTCTGACCTTGTCAGGCACTCACTTTTGCTTTTGTCACTTTTCTCTTCTAATTTGGGTTGGACAGAGTGTAGAAGATTGTTCTCCTGTTTGTTCCAGTCGCTTTGCCACTTAGATCGCAAATGTGTTTTGCTTAGTGGCAGCAAGTCTGTGTGGGGGATTCTAGCAACCTCAGGATATAGGGCCAAGGCCCTTTTGGCTGCTCGGTCTGCCTTTTCATTACCAGAGATTCCAATGTGGCTTTTTTGGGGTAGTTTAACGTCCGGCCAACCCTTATGGGTTCTTTCCAGACCTAGTTGTTGGTGGCCTGCTGGAGGGACAAAGCCACTAGTGCTTGCTTGCAAGTGATAAAATAAGATAAATAAAAAGTTTAATTTCCTACAGACTTTAATCAAAGTTTGCAGATATTGCCTCCAGAAAAAGGTGTGCGAGATGCAAAAATGGCAGTATTGTTTGTTTGTTTGTGGGATTAGTTTAACATCCGGCCAACCCTTCAGGGTTCTTTTATCAGACAGCACAAGGTAAAGCTTTTCAGCTAGTTTTATGCCACAGGGGCGGTGACCGAATCTATGTTTGTTGAATCTATGAAATGAGGTGCCCATTTGTAGCAGTGGGACCCAATACCCTCTTTATAGTGCTGCTACACTGAGATATCATGTCATAGGCGCACTCAATACCCCACCCAGTCACATTATACTGACACCAGGCTGACCAGTTATGTTTCGTGATTCTTACTTTATACCGAGTGCCAGGCAAGCAGTGACCACTACCGTTGTTAAAGTCTTTGGTGTGACTCGGCCAGGGATAAATCCCAAGACCTCCCAGACTCAGAGCGGGCACTCTACCAAAGAGCTACTGAATCTCCCCATTTGTCGCCTTCTACGAACAGCAAGGGGCTGCTGGGGACCTATTCTTCCCAGGAGGCTCCCGAAGGAACCCCCACCCGGATCCCCACGGGGGAAATGGCAGTAAAAGGACATGTAAAGTGCTGTAAAACAACTTAAATAATCAAATAAACTATCATTTATGGAAGGAAGTAAAAAAGCATTATTAAGCTGATTATTCCATAAGCAGGGCATACAATTAAGGTGTTACAGTTAAATGCAGGAGTGGTGGGGGGCATTTTAACGGCCGAGTGCTTGTTTTTCAGGTGTGTGTCCACAATGTGCACGCTTTTCATTCATGTATAACATGAATATGATGATAGACGACTAACCTAATTCTGCTCGCACACCTTGAGAAATGATGGGTGCCTAAAATATGCAAGTCATGTCGGATTTCATTTACATCCCTTTTCATCATTCAGAAGTTCTTCATTTTCACCTTACAGATAATTGACCCAAAGAACCACATTCTGCAGTATATCAATCCAATGGGGGAACTGGACGAGACTGTGAGGGACATCGCCAACAACTTCAGGTAAAACATCTTAATGCTCATTCAACTTTTTATAAGTCCATATTTGAAATTAGGGTTTTCAAAAGGTAAATCATCAGTATATGGCATACAGGTTGCAATGGGAATTTGGTTAAGACCTTGATAGTATGGGTTACTAGCTGCTCCCTATAACAGATTTCCTAACAAAATTGGTTTTATAGTAGTCTTGACATATATCTCTTAAATCTATAATGTCATCGAACAGTTTCATATGATATTAAAAGGTTGCATATGATTTACAGCAGTTTCATGTGACACCGCTCTCTCAATGGTTTGGGCAAATACTACAGATATCGCATTGAGACACTACCACATCCAAAGCAGCGTGACAGCCACAACTGTGGAATCTTTGTCATGAAGGTATGATCCTGATCTCTAGACTTACCCTTTAAATTTATTTGTTTGTTTGTTGGGGTAGTTTAACGTCCAGCCAACCCTTATAGGTTCTTTCCAGACTGCACAAGGTAATGCTTTTCAGCTTGTTTTACGCCACAAGGGCGGTGACCGAATCTAGATGGTTTAGAAGAAACCCGCCACCGGGTGCGATACCCTACTCGTTACGAAGAGTGGCAAGGGGTCTTTTGTGTGCAATCTCCCACAGAAAGGACAACACACACCCGGCCTTTGATGACCCTGTCCGGAGCACAGGGTGGCCCCTGGATCCCAGACTCTTAGATCCTTTCTTAGATTTTATCTATCAGTTGGCATTCTCGAAGGAATTACAGGATCTTTTTACATTCGTTGTTGTTATACACGTCCTTCATCGATGTTCTGTTTCGGAGATGCCTCTTGCGACTATCATCTGTCTTCTTACACTTCAATATGATGTGCTCCACCGCAAGTTTGGTGTTACACTGCTGACAAATTGGAGCAACTTCACCTTTCAAGTGATGTTCATGTGTCAGCCTGGTGTGGCCTATCCAAAGACGGGCCAGTTTCAC
The DNA here is from genome assembly GCA_936440205.1 of Lepidonotus clava. Classification (NCBI taxonomy): domain Eukaryota; kingdom Metazoa; phylum Annelida; class Polychaeta; order Phyllodocida; family Polynoidae; genus Lepidonotus; species Lepidonotus clava. The sequence goes on from OW387141.1 coordinate 7,174,343, forward strand.
CTGTTCTGACCTTGTCGGGCACTCTCTTTTGCTTTTGTCACTTTCCTCTTTCAATTTTGGTTAGACAGAGTGTAGAAGATTGTTCTCCTGTTTGTTCCAGTCGCTTTGCCACTTGGATCTCATATGCGTTTTGCTTCGTGATACTAAGTCTGTGTGTGGGATTCTAGCAACCTCAGGGTCTAGGGCAAAGACCCCTTTGGCTGCTTGGTCTGCCTTTTCATTACCAGAGATTCCAATGTGGCTAGGTAGCCAGCAGAAAATCACTTCTTTGCCGACCGATTTCAGGTTGGTGTGACTTTGCTGGATATCTCTGATTATGGGATTGGTAGACTGATGTGGTAGGATAGTTTGTAAACAGGACTTTGAGTCTGAGAAGATGATAAACATTCTGCGTCCTGCTACTTTGGTCCACTGATGAAAAGCAAAGCAAATGGAGTGAGTGTTGGGTGTTTTACACCGTACCGACAGCCATGGTCATTTTCACAGCAGAACAAGTTGGGACAAATTCTGTCTTTGGTGATCGAATTTATGAAGTGGTGAAAGGGCAGGCAAACAGCAGGGGATCAAAACCTGGAAATCGTTTTTGCTGGACCTCATCCCCTACTGGACTACAGCACTAACTGGGAATTGAACCCAAAGAACCACTTGGTCAGTGCTGGGTCCCCCCTATTGCGCCTTTTATGATCAGCAGGGGCTACTGGGGGCCTATTCTTACCCAGACCAAAGCAAATGTTTTGTACTTTAGAATGTCTCACAGTTGTTATCAAAACTGTAAAAACATTCCATCATTGTCATATAGACATATTTTGACTTGCAGATCAAGGAGCTCGTGGCCAAGCATGGCGAGGAAGAGGCCAGGCACTACATGAAATATACTGAAACTCTATGCCAAGCATTACATGAATTGGAGTTCCATGAGGGTATGTTATTGTTATAGTACTAGTATTATTAAAATGATTCACGATCAACTATTTACTAAAGGACATTTTTTATCCATCAGTATGTGAGACTGATCAAAATCTTATTTTGGTTGGACAGAGTGTAGAAGATCGTTCTCCTGTTTGTTCCAGTCGCTTTGCCACTTGGATCTCATATGCGTTTTGCTTCGTGGTAGTAAGTCTGTGTGTGGGATTCTAGCAACCTCAGCGTCTAGGGCCAAGGCCCCTTTGGCTGCTTGGTCTGCCTTTTCATTACCAGAGATTCCAATGTGGCTAGGTAGCCAGCAGAAAATCACTTCTTTGCCAACCGATTTCAGGTTGGTGTAACTTTGCTGGATATCTCTGATTATGGTAGGCTGATGTTGTAGGATAGTTTGTAAACAGGACTTTGAGTCTGAGAAGATGATAAACATTCTGCGTCCTGCTACTTTGATCAACTGATGAAAAGCAAAGCAAATGGAGTGAGTGAGTGTTGGGTTTGTTTGTTTGTTTGTTGGGGTAGTTTAACGTCCGGCCAACCCTTATGGGTTCTTTCCAGACTGCACAAGGTAATACTTTTCAGCTTATTTTACGCCACAAGGGCGGTGACCAAATATATGATATGGTTTAGGAGAAACCCGCCACCGGGTGCGATACCCTACTCGTTGCGAAGAGTGGCAAGGGGTCTTTAGTGTGCAATGTCCCATAGAAAGGACACCACACACCCGGCCTTTGATGACCCTGTCGGGAGCACAGGGTGGCCCCTGGATCCCAGACTCTTGGATCCTTTCTTAGATTTTATCTATCAGTTGGCATTCTCGAAGGAATTGCAGGATCTTTTTACTTCTGTTGTTGTTAAACACGTCCTTCATCGATGTTCTGTTTTGGAGATCACTTGATTCCTTCGGCCTTCCCAAATGTCAAAAGACATGTTGGGCTGCAGCCTGAGCTGGAATCCTTTCCAGCCTTAAGGCCCTCTCAGAGCCATAAGGCTCCCTCTGCTTCCCAGAATGTTCTTTTCAAACTATTCTGATCACAGAGAGCATGGCTCAACTAAACCCACAAAATCCAACGGCCGGGTATTGGATTTACTTAGCTTTACCATGGCCTGACTGTACATTGAGCCCTCTCTGATACCGATAGATTCGAAATCTACCAGTAGAGCAGAGACGAGCGACCAGTGACCCAGTCGATAGCGATTACCACTCCCAAGTCACCCTGGGTGGTCACCGACGGTCTGATCCAGGTGAATCTGCCAACCCACACTGAACTTTGACCGTTTTCACTGGCCTTGCCTGTTCACTCCTGGGTGGAGCACAACACCCTTAGGAGCTAGGTGGGGTCTATCGGCCCCGTACCACGTACATACCACTTACTGGAAGGTGCACTCCCAATATTGCTCCAATTTATTAGGAGTGCCCCTTGTGACCCAGCAGCCCGGTATGTACGCCGACTAGACGGTACCACAGTAGGATGTTAATTCATCCTTGGTTAGACACGGGGGCCTTCAGTGACTCTCCCCTGCACTATATCGCGAGATTAACGTGTCCCCAGACCCTCGCAGGCCCACTGCCGCCTGTTAGAGGCTACCCCTTGAGGAGCTCATCCCTCTTGGTAGCCGCTTGCGACTGTCATCCGTCTTCTTACACTTCAATATGATGTGCTCCACCGTTAGTTTGGTGTTACACTGTTGACAAATAGGAGCAACTTCACCTTTCAACAGGTGTTCATGTGTCAGCCTGGTGTGGCCTATCCGAAGACGGGCCAGTTTCACCTGTTCTGACCTTGTCAGGCACTCTCTTTTGCTTTTGTCACTTTTTTCTTCTAATTTGGGTTGGACAGAGTGTAGAAGATTGTTCTCCTGTTTGTTCCAGTCGCTTTGCCACTTAGACCGCAAATGTGTTTTGCTTAGTGGCAGTAAGTCTGTGTGTGGGATTCTAGCAACCTCAGGATCTAGGGCCAAGGCCCCCTTGGCTGCTTGGTCTGCCTTTTCATTACCAGAGATTCCAATGTGGCTAGGTAGCCAGCAGAAAATCACTTCTTTGCCAACCGATTTCAGGTTGGTGTGACTTTGCTGGATATCTCTGATTATGGGATTGTTAGGCTCATGTTGTAGGATAGTTTGTAAACAGGACTTTGAGTCTGAGAAGATGATAAACTTTCTGTGTCCTGATACTTTGATCCAGTCTAGTGCACGCGCCAGAGCACGTGCTTCAGCAGTAAAAATGCTGGCCTGGCCGTGAAGGGCACCGGTCAGGTCCCCATATTCTGTATGTACTGCATAACCCACTCTATTTCCTTCCTTGGAGCCATCAGTGAAGATGGGGAAATGATCACTGTATTGGTCTTTCAGGGCTCCATATTCGTTCCTGAAAGCAGAGGGGTTGGTTTCGTTCTTCTTGTTATTGCATAGTTCTAGGATGACCACAGGTTTACTCTGGGACCACGGTGGGTCCTTGGGTGGTCTTATTTCTCTGATGATGTTCAAAGGTATCTCTGCTTCTCTGATCACAGATTTAGCAGAGGTAGAGAATGGTTTGGCCACCCTTGGATTTACCCGGAACAACTCGCTGTTATGTGTGCGGAATATGGTATCATGTGTTGGGTTTCTCTTGTCAGCTTTGACCTTTATTGCATATTGTAAGGACAATTTTTCCCTCCTTAAATGTAAAGGTGGAACATTGCCCTCCACGTGTAGGCTTTTGGCTGGTGATGTTCTGAAAGCGCCAAGACATATTCGTAGGCCCTGGTTTTGGATGGGGTTTAGTCTGTCCAAGTAGGATTTCCCTGCTGACTGGTATATCAAAGAACCATAATCCAGCCTTGACTGGATGTATGCTTTGTACAGGGTCAGCAGGATCTCTCGGTCAGCACCCCATTCTGTGTTGGACAGTACTTTCAGGAGATTCATGGCCTTTAGGCATTTTCTCCTCAAATATTCAATGTGAGGTTTGAAGGATAGGATCTTGTCATAGATCATTCCCAAGAACTTCACCTCCTCCCCTACAGGCAGTTCAGTGTCCTTGAGACGGAGTGCCGGATTTTCCACACACCCCCTTCTACGACAGAAGTGAACGCATGTAGTTTTGTTGGTGGAAAACTTGAAACCATTTTCAGTACTCCATCTGTCGAGGAGATTCACTGCCTGTTGTAGTTTTCTTTCTGTAGTTGTCATTTGTCTCGATCGGTAGCATATGACAAAGTCATCCACATAGAGGCAGCAGTTATGGTCTTTTGCAGGGACTTTGTTATGCTGTTAATTTGTATACCAAACAATGTCACAGAGAGAACACAGCCTTGGGGTACACCCATTTCCTGGTTGACTCTCCGCGACAGTTTGGTACCAAGACGTACGCTAAACGTTCGGTTGGCAAGGAAATTCTCGCAGAGGCGATTAGTTCAAGATTAGTTTAACGCTAGATGTCTCTGATAGCCTTCATACGGGTATTTTCTTGACAAAGCCTCCTATCTAACCAAGGTTAAAGCAAGGCGGGAACATGTGTTTCTAATAAAATAGATATGTACCATTCAAAATAACATAACAAACATGAATCTTATACTTATATAAGTAAAAAAAAGATAAACTTTAATTCCATGCTCAGCAGAATAACATGTAAACTCTTCCTGAAATTTGCATCTCTTCGCCAAACAACTGCTTGGAGAGTGAGGGCAGTTTGTTTGTTTGTTTGTTTGTTGGGGTAGTTTAACGTCCGGCCAACCCTTATGGGTTCTTTCCAGACTGCACAAGGTAATACTTTTCAGCTTATTTTATGCCATAAGGGCGGTGACCGAATGTATGATATGGTTTAGGAGAAACCCGCCACCAGGTGCAATACCCTACTCGTTGCGAAGAGTGGCAAGGGGTCTTTCGTGTGCAATGTCCCATAGAACGGACACCATACACCCGGCCTTTGATGACCCTGTCGGGAGCACAGGCCCCTGGATCCCAGACTCTTGGATCCTTTCTTAGATTTTATCTATCAGTTGGCATTCTCAAAGGAATTGCAGGATCTTTTTACTTCCGTTGTTGTTAAACACGTCCTTCATCGATGTTCTGTTTTGGAGATGCCGCTTGCGACTGTCATCCGTCTTCTTACACTTCAATATGATGTGCTCCACTGTTAGTTTGGTGTTACACTGTTGACAAATAGGAGCAACTTCCACTTGATTCCTTCAGCCTTCCCTTATGTCATAAGACATGGTGGGCGCTGCAGCCTGAGCTGGAATCCTTTCCAGCCTGAGGGTAGTGCTTTGAGATTGATCCATTGTGGTTTCATAGCAACGGCCTTGTACGACATCTCATTTCGTGAGTTAACATTATAATAAATGAATCATATGAATGTATTTTGCTGCATCATTGGGTTGATGTTCTTATAACTATAGTGTGCAATGTATTTTTGTTTAATATATCTTTTTAACTAACTTGGGTTTTACAACAAACATCCAGCAGATCGGGCGGAAACGTCCGTGACGACAAAGGGCGTTAAAATCATTAGATAACCATTGCAACAAGAGTACCGAAGTGAATATGGGTTTTGCATCTGCGAGAATTGGAAATGAAAGTGGGCAGTCTGCCATGCAGTCCCATTTCCTGCAGATTTTGTAGGATGTCATATGTCCATGTTGTGTCGTATGCCTTTTTGAGGTCAAAAAAGACAGGCACCACATGTTCTTTGTGAATCCTTCTCTTATATAACTTTCTAGCCTAACGAGGTGGTCAGCTGTGCTCCGCCCTTGGCGGAAACCTGACTGGTAGGGGTTTAGGAGATCATTAGATTCCAGATACCAAGTCAGCCTGTTGTTGACCATTCTTTCCATGGTTTTGGAAAGGCAGCTTGTCATAGCAATAGGTCTGTAGCTCTTGGGATCACTCTTGGTTTTCCCACTTTTCAGGATAGGGACCACAGTAGCTTCAGCCTAAGAGCTCGGATACTGTCCATTTACCCATATGTTGTTGTACAACTCTAGAAGTAGTTAGAGTTGTTCTTCTGGGAGTTTTTTCAGCATGTCAAAATACATCCGTCACACAGACGAGAAAGCCCCTTTAAAATGGCTGCAGCGATGCAAGATAACAATACACCTGCGATGCAAGATTTAGCAATGATGCAAGATAAGCTAATATACATGCTTACAGTCTCGTCCGCCATCTTGGATTTGTCCGTCGGGAACCAAAACATGGCAGAAAGCCAAAATTGCGATCTTGCAGACCACAACAAGTATTAAGTTCACAAAATGTTGACCAATTTCTCTCTAAGTGGTGGCGGAAAGAAGATAAGATGTTAATTTATCGCATCATTTCATTAGAAAAATTATTATTGAGCTGTGAAGTTGGCAATTCTAAATGGGAAATGGCTGGGCGATATTGGGTGTATTTGCCATAGAGTATTCAATGGCTGACACACTCGAAATTTTGAACAAACAATTTCAATTTTCAATCATAAATCCAACTGTCAATAAAATGATAACTACTGATTTTACAAGAACTAATGAGGCTTATGAACGCAGGGAAATTTGAAATCGAAATATTAAGAACTTTCTGAGATATTGAGCCTCAAATTATATTGAAATGTACAGCATTTTGCACCTGTCATCATGTCCGATCTTAACAGAATTTACACTGAATAGAGAGAAACAAAGATGACTTTTTGGTAAACAGTTATAAAAAAACATTGTATCCACGAGATTTAGAACGTGCTTGATCAGCATTTATTATATATGTAACTGTTTTAAAGATGCCATAGGTCTTACGGGCCATATTTGGTACACTGTGTAAGTGTGTATTGCTAAATAATTCAATCTTTTCCCAAACCTGTCAAAGTAGAATTTGTGCCATTTTGGTTCACCTATTATAGTCTGTACTGTAGGCAGAGTTGTCTCATGATAGGACTCAATATTGAAACTTCAATCTGCAATAGCCTAACTCGGGAACTAATCGAGATAGAAAGTTTAAACTGTGCTGAGCTCCCCTTGGCAAGCAGTGGCGGATCCTGGGCCCGACGGCTCGTAACTCTGTAGGATGATTAGGACACACTGTCATAATTACCTAAAAGCCCCTAATCATCACCTTAATCTACCTATATAGTTAGATTAAATATTTGGTCGCTAATCATGATTAAGGGGGATGTGATTAAGGTTGGACCAATGAGATTGCTTGTTCCAAATGCTGTAGGGCGAGTTACGAGCCGTTTCTCCTAATAAACCCCGTGCCGGTCGCGCAGCCACCCCCATTAGACGTGCGGAATTGTTGGCGAATTTCGAAGTTCCGGTCCATTGGCGCAATGGTTAAGGATTAGTTTATAGCTCCCTGTATCTCTTATAATGACCTTCCAGGGAAAATATTGACAATTCTGGATAGCTGTGTTCTTTATCTATAATCAATAAGAAAATAAGGATTAATTTACAAGGGATAGCCAAGAAAACCAATGTTTTCTATCACTTCCAATGCTTTATGTAATGGCTATCGGGTGGTGCGGTGCTTATTGTGTCTTTCGAATGAAAATACGCCCCGCAGCGCCCGAGGTAAAAATCTACCGATTATACTAACCTCTAGAATTATGCTTGGAGAATGTACGGCACGTGACCACCGTTTCCATGGTATTGGCCAATCAGCTTAAAGCATTAGGTAAATAAACAAGATGATGAACAATGTCCGCGGCCGCGATGTCCGCGGCCGTGACGTTCGGCGGCCCTCTCTTTAAAAATACACAATTGAGATGACATCTAATCTAATATTCCAGTAGGTGACACAATTCTAAGCTGCTGGGTTTTTTCCCGGGTCCGAAAGTCCTATTTTTAAGGATTTGAGAGCATTTATAGCGCCGTCTGGACTACGATTTTGCCGTCGGGACTGCGATGTACATTGCCGTCAGGACTACAAATTTGCTTTTTTTCCCTCAATAAATTGTTTTTTCAGTTGTGTAGCCATCACATAAAATAAAGAAGACACACTTATGTCGTATATCGGTGAGATATATTCACCCCAGGACCGACGGGACCTTGGCCTGACGGCCGCGGTCCCGTCGGTCCTGGGGTGAATATATCTCACCTCATACTCCATAATAGTGTCTTCTTATTATAGTAGCATAGGCCGGATGTCAGATATCGGACCGCAGCAAAAGGGAACTGGCAGTCGGTCTATTGTGATTAACTTATTGTGATTATCCTACCTAATTTAATTACGGACGTTCGACGTGATTAGCGGCGCTACGAGCCGTCGGCCCCTGGCATTTGAAAATGGGGGGGGGGGGCGCACTATTGGAAAAATTGTTCCTTAATCACTTTTTGGCCGAATTTTACATTAAAAAAGTCTTAAAGTTTTCCTAAAAAGGTGGGGGGGGGGGGGCGCCCCCATGCCCCCCCCCCCCCCTCTAAAGTAAATCCGCCACTGGCAAGGGCTAGCAGGAAATGTCTACCATTTTACTCTTGGTAAATATTCTAAAAATCACCTAAACCCCTACACATTCGACATTTTCCCCTAAGGCTAAGAGTCCACCAAAAGGAGGGGGTCAGGAACCCTTGAACGGTCCGCCCCTGCCTCCCCCTGAAAAGCAATTGCCGTCCCTTCTGCATTTCGATTTCGCACAAAAATCTCCCTGAAATAGTGAAAACGACTCTCAAAGGCAAAAGTTGACAGGTCTGGCCGTCTCCTCAGCTCTACGTCAGTGACGTTTACCACGCGCTAATGACGTATATTATTTCAAATGTTCGATTTTCGCTGATTAGAAACGTGCGCTGTGTCCATAAGGCACGTCCCACCGAATACCAGTGCATGTTCGCTGTGCATCGTGGGAAGACTCGCTTACACTCTCCCAGCCAATGTTTGGTCCCCTCCAGTAAGTGTTACCGCCGCACTGGCACGAGGTGCCTGGCATGGGAGGACCTATCCCACAGGCTGTGGTGGCACCACAGGACCCACTGCTCCTGCCACCTAGTGAGCATTCTGAACACTAATTTTTGCATAGCAAGGGAATGGCAGGGGGACATGTAGTCATATAATAAGCTCTGTGGTGCCACTTATAAAACATGTACCAGTATAATCATAGGCTGTATGGTGCCACTTAGAGGTACACATAGGCCTATAGGCTCTATCATGCCACTAGAAATTATACATAGGCCTATAGGCTCTATGGTGCCACTAATATGCCTATAGGCTCTATGGTGCCACTAGTAGGCCTATAGGCTCTATGGTGCCACTAGTAGGCCTATAGGCTCTATGGTGCCAGTAATGGGCCTATATCTAGGCTCTATGGTGCCACTAATGGGCCACATAAGCCCATAGACTCTATCATGCCACTGGGAGTTATACACAGGCCTATAGGCTCTATCATGCCACTGGGAGTTACACATAGGCTCTATGGTGCCACTAACGGGCCTATAGGCTCTATGGCGCCACTAACGGGCCTATAGGCTCTATGGCGCCACTAACGGGCCTATAGGCTCTATGGCGCCACTAACGGGCCTATAGGCTCTATGGCGCCACTAACGGGCCTATAGGCTCTATGGCGCCACTAACGGGCCTATAGGATCTATGGTGCCACTAACGGGCTTATAGGCTCTATGGTGCCAATAAAGGGCCTATAGGCTCTATCATGCCACTGGGAGTTACACATAGGCTCTATGGTGCCACTAAGACTACATAGGCCTATATAGGCTCTATGGTGCCACTAAGACTACCTAGGCATATGGTGCCAGTGAGAGGCATACTTACGCCTATAGGCTCTATGGTGCCACTGAGGAGCAAAGGTACGCCTATAGGTGCTATGGTGCCACCGAGAGGCATAGAGCCTATAGGCTTATGTAATACTATTGATGGGGCCAAAGAGCCTATAGGCCTACATGTACCTGTCATGAGATATACTTTAACTATGGATAAACTGAGAATAGATGCTGAGAATAAGGAGCCACGAGTAGAGTGCCTGGCGATAAACCGGAAGTGTTTATTCCGCGTCTTAAGGTATCACTACATAAGATTTATATAAGACAGTACCTCTTGGTGGCACCATAGAGCCTATGCCCCTCAGTAGCACCATAGAGCCTATAGACCTACATATACCTCCTAGTGGCACCATAGAGCCTATATATAGGCCTATGTAGTCTTAGTGGCACCATAGAGCCTATGTGTAACTCCCAGTGGCATGATAGAGCCTATAGGCCTGTTAGTGGCACCATAGAGCCTATAGGCCCGTTAGTGGCACCATAGAGCCTATAGGTAGGTACTACCACGTAAAAATTTCTTTTTTTTCTCTTTGCGTTTTACTCTATCCCAATGGAAAGAGGATTGCATTTGTAACCTCACACTTTTTGCCAAATATTTTTATCTTTTCTAGATCAAGAGATATTTAACAAAATTATAGTGAAAATAAGGTATAAATTCTGTCAGTTTTTATGAAAATGCACACATTTTTGCGCATTTTAAATGAATATTTGCGCATTTCCTGATAATTTTTAGTATTTTTTTTTCATGTACAAAAGTTTTCAGGGAACATGTCGAAGTTATTATCTCACTGTCGGGTACAGCTTTCTACCTAAAATATTTTTTCTAGTGGATTTATGGTCACAATTTTTTTTCCAGAATCTATGCATAAATTGTCAGAATTGAAAACCCGTTGTTTGGTAGTACCTACTATAGGCCAGTTAGTGGTACCATAGAGCCTATAGGCCCGTTAGTGGCACCATAGAGCCTATAGTATAGGCCCGTTAGTGGTACCATAGAGCCTATAGGCCCGTTAGTGGCACCATAGAGCCTATATAGGCCCGTTAGTGGCACCATAGAGCCTATAGGCCCGTTAGTGGCGCCATAGAGCCTATAGGCCCGTTAGTGGCGCCATAGAGCCTATAGGCCCGTTAGTGGCGCCATAGAGCCTATAGGCCCGTTAATGGCACCATAGAGCCTATATAGGCCCGTTAGTGGCACCATAGAGCCTATAGGCCCGTTAGTGGCACCATAGAGCCTATATAGGCCCGTTAGTGGCACCATAGAGCCTATAGGCCCGTTAGTGGCACCATAGAGCCTATAGGCCCGTTAGTGGCACCATAGAGCCTATAGGCCCGTTAGTGGCACCATAGAACCTAAATGCCCGTTAGTGGCACCCCCCATAGTACTGAATGTGTCCGCTTGGTGGCAGCAGTAGTGTGCTCCCTTATGCCAGTGGCGGTAGGTTCTCTGGTGCAAGGTGAGGCGTGCCACCTCGGCGGTAACCCTCCCTCGTCTTTTCGCTCCTACGTTTATTCCTGAATAACCGCTTGGAGAGTGTCGTCTGCTGCAGTGCACCTCGCCGTGAAAGGGGGAAAGTAAGGGAATATTACGTTGTTTTGATCGTTAAAATGGCAATATCAGTTAATGCAGTGATAGAGTGCGGTGAGAAGTAGCTAGATATGTCGAAATTACAATCCTGGTTGGTTACTGATAACAGGAAAGCGGTGAAGGTCGTGTGACAGTGAACGATAATAGGTGGATTTAGACGTCAGCGTGCGGTTGTCAGTCAGTCGACTCAGAAGCAGTCCAGCTAACTCAGTCGCTCCTACCTTTGCCCGATTTCACATGTCTGTGTCTGCAGGTAGTTAGTCCGAGGAATTAACATTCTCGTCTTTTGATAATTTGATGACAAGCTAGAGCTTGCTGGTATTGTAGGAGTACCACTACCAGTCTAGAAATCTGCTGGGGCTGTGTCCCCTAGGCTACTGCCAGCAGTAGACTATTGGGGCCTGGCCCTAGGACCTAGGCTAGAAAAATCGTCGTACTAAAGAGTAAAGTTAAACTTTAGCACAGGCCATAGCCCTGAGGGCACTATCACTGACAGGTTGATGTTGTCTAAATATATCAAATATACCATAAAAAAATAGGAACAGATAAGCATCACGCGTCCGTCACGTTGCCGTCATGGCGGGAGTATTTATTACCCACAATACACTCTTAGTTTCTGTCCGCGCTGGTCACGCTGGTCCCGGCGGGACACGACATCTCTTTCTTTTTTCTTTGGATACTATGTCACACAAAGCTTCTTTTACAGTACTTTAGCACAACAGTGTGCATCTTGTTATATAACCATCATACAGGTTTTAATACAACAAATGTCTTCGCCATTCACATACGGTAATAAATTCTTATTACAACAGGCTTATGATGTATCATAATCTTCAAACCTTTTCGGCATTACTCTTACACGAGACGGTCTTACTTTTACAGGACTTGGCGCGGCTATTACAGGAACTGGTTTGGCCGGGCTACTAACATTTGTTTGTCCTGAAACCTCTGTTTCTACTACTGGGCTAGGCTGCTGATATTTCTTAACCTGCGAAGCATTTCTATCGTAGCGAACCCCTCCCTCGCTTTCTACAGTGACCTTACTACCTGCTCTCGCGACTACCTGGTAGGGCTCAGGAATAAAGGGCATTTGTAATTTGTTCTCTAGCCTATCTCTTTTCAAAAGAACACTGTCGCCTGGCTGAATGTCAGAAAAAGTCGGGTTACGTCTCTCGTCAGCCCTAGCCTTTGACATACCTTTCTGTTCTGCGTCTCGGTCTCGTGTCTCCCAGTCAGCTATCTCAGGTCTAAGGTCAGGAATCTTAGTTTTGATTTTCCTGTTAAACAGTAACTCGGCTGGACTTTTCCCAGTTGTGGCATGGGGAATGGCGTGATAAATCGCCATCTACTTCAAAATTTCTTTCTTCCAGTCCTGTCCCGAGGCGTGAGCAATTCTCATGCACTTCTCGAGCGACTGGTTTTGTCTCTCTAGACTCTACTTCCCCATTTGCCTGAGGCCATCTTGGCGTGACCCTATGGTGTCTAATACCATTTTCCTTTACATAGTTTGCGAACACGTCAGATACAAATTGTGGCCCTTTATCCTAAGATATGCTTTCGGGCAAACCGTGTCTCGCAAACACCCTTTCTAAAGCTTCTACAGTCTTTTCAGCTGTGGTCTTTTTCATGATTTCACACTCATAATAGCGACTGTAGTAGTCAATAATGACTAAAATCGACTCTCCTGACGGGAGAGGACCTAGAAAATCTATGGCTAGATCTTGCCAGGGACCGGCTGGCATAGTAGTGGTTTTGATCGGTTCTGGTGGATCGGGTCTGCTCGTAATTTGGCACCCATGACATGCTTTCGCATATTTCTCGGCATCTTTCTCCATGCCAGGCCACCAGACTTTGGTTCTGAGATTCTGCTTTGTACCCACGACCCCTAGATGACCCTCGTGAGCTAACGCTAATAATCTCGGTCGTAATTTCTTTGGTACGACTATTCTCGTCCCCCTAAGAACCAACTTTCCGATCACGCACAATTCCGTGCTAACTGCAGTATAAAGCTTATTTTCGCAGTCGTCCCACTTACATGATTTTATACGCTGTCGTATGTCAGTCAGCTCTTCGTCATCCGCAGAGGCTTCTTCGACCTCGCGTGTAGTCATCGCGCACGGAGTAGCGTTAACTGCTACAAATCTAACGTACGCCTCGTTCTGTTCTCCCTCACTACTACCTTTGCTATCTGTCTTCAGACTCAAAGTCCTGTTTACAAACTATCCTACAACATCAGCCTAACAATCCCATAATCAGAGATATCCAGCAAAATCACACCAACCTGAAATCGGTTGGCAAAGAAGTGATTTTCTGCTGGCTACCTAGCCACATTGGAATCTCTGGTAATGAAAAGGCAGACCAAGCAGCCAAGGGGGCCTTGGCCCTAGATCCTGAGGTTGCTAGAATCCCACACACAGACTTACTGCCACTAAGCAAAACACATTTGCGGTCTAAGTGGCAAAGCGACTGGAACAAACAGGAGAACAATCTTCTACACTCTGTCCAACCCAAATTAGAAGAGAAAAGTGACAAAAGCAAAAGACAGTGCCTGACAAGGTCAGAACAGGTGAAACTGGCCCGTCTTTGGATGGGCCACACCAGGCTGACACATGAACACCTGTTGAAAGGTGAAGGTGCTCCTATTTGTCAACAGTGTAACACCAAACTAACGGTGGAGCACATCATATTGAAGTGTAAGAAGACGGATGATAGTCGCAAGCGGCATCTCCAAAACAGAACATCGATGAAGGACGTGTTTAACAACAACGGAAGTAAAAAGATCCTGCAATTCCTTCGAGAATGCCAACTGATAGATAAAATCTAAGAAAGGATCCAAGAGTCTGGGATCCAGGGGCCACCCTGTGCTCCCGACAGGGTCATCAAAGGCCGGGTGTGTGGTGTCCTTTCTATGGGACATTGCACACTAAAGACCCCTTGCCACTCTTCGCAACGAGTAGGGTATCGCACCCGGTGGCGGGTTTCTCCTAAACCATATCATATATTTGGTCACCGCCCTTGTGGCGTAAAATAAGCTGAAAAGTATAACCTTGTGCAGTCTGGAAAGAACCCATAAGGGTTGGCCGGACGTTAAACTACCCCAACAAACAAACTGTCTTTAGAAGTCTGGATAGAGGGTCGGCAATATTCGTCTTTCCCGGAATATGGATCACTTTAAACTCATAGGGCTGCATGCGCAAAACCCATCGCTCTATCCTAGCACAAGGTCGTGAGCGCGCTGAGTAAATAACCTCCAGCGGCTTGTGATCTGTCAGAAGATCAAACTCTATCCCGTAAATGTACGGATGAAATTTCTCGCATGCCCAAACTAAACCTAGCGCTTCCTTCTCAGTCTGAGAATATCTACGTTCTATGTCGCTAAGGCTCCTACTGGCATATGCAATAACTTTGTGATCCTGGCCCTGCACCTGAACTAACACGGCTCCAAGACCAACGGGACTCGCGTCCGCGATAACTTTCATCTTAGCCTCTGGGTTGTAATACCCCAACATTTCTGAACTGGCTAAAAGCTCTTTCAGCTTTTTGAACGATTTCCTTTGCTCCTCGCCGAACACAAATGGTTCTTTTTCCGAGTGAGCCTTCTCAGTGGTTCTGCCACCGTCGCTAAGTCTGGGATATATCTACCACAATAGTTCACTAGCCCTAAAAAGCTTCTGACTTCAGTCACCATCTCTGGTTCCCTACTGTCGACTACTGCTTTTACCTTTTCGGCTGTCACATTTATCCCCTTGTCCGTCAGTTTGTGTCCTGCGAACGTCATTTCCGAAACAAAGAACTCTACCTTGTCTGGGTTAGCAGTCATCCCACTGTCTCTCAGTCTTTGAAATACTTTTGTCAAAACTTCGTAATGTGTGGCCACATCGGGCGTGTGCACCAACACATCGTTTGATAAATTGACTACACCTTGGATACCCTGCAACACGTTCCTGACTATCCGCTGGTACACCTCACTAGCTGTGCTAATTCCGAAAGGCAGTCTCTTTTACCGGTATAACCCGGTGTGCGTTATGAACGTCGTCAAATTTCTGGACTCGGGTTCTAGTTCTACCTGGTGATATCCCCACTTCAAATCTATCTTGGAAAATACCCTGCTCTGGGACATGTCCTGGATAATCTCATCTATGGTAGGAATGGGCTGTCTTTCCCTAATGATCGCCTCATTAACCCGTCTCAAATCTACGCATAGTCTGATATCCCCGTCCGCCTTGGGTACTATAACTACCGGACTAACCCACTCTGTCGGTTCCTCAACTGGCTCAATGATATCCTGCTCTATCAGCGAATCTATCTTCTTCTCTAGCGCTTTTCTTAACCCAAAAGGTGTACGTCGTAATGGCTGCGCTACTGGCTTGACGTTAGGGTCGGTCTTGAATCCTACCTGATTCCCTTTTAACTTACCTAACCCCGTCAGAACGTCTTGGTTCTCCTGTCTAACTGTCTGTCTCAGATTTTCCCTATCTGGCTCGCCCTGAACACTATTTATGTCTAGTCCTATCTTCAGAACTCCTAGCTTCTCTGAGGTTTTCCTACCTAATAAAGGTTTCCCCTTATGTTCGATCACTACAAAATCTGCTGTGGTTGTCCTACCACCCACTACTACCTCGGCTTCGAAGCTACCCGCAACATCTAATGGAACATCAGAAGTATAGGTAAACAGTTTCTTGTCAGACAAATTAGATTTACAGACAATTTTCTCAGTCTTACATTTTTCCCACATAGCACGATCAATGATGTTTGTGTCTGAACCAGAATCAATAATGAAATCAATCTGAACACCACCAACAGTTACAGGCATAGTATCAGTTTTCTCATTTGGACACACAGAATTCACATGAAATGCATAAGATTCGTTGTCGTCTTCACGGTCTTCTTCGGCCATCTCCCTTGCGCGGGAGTCTTCTCATCACAACGCCCTGATTTAGCTTTACATCTGCTTTCAAAATGACCGACACCTTTACAGAAATTACATTTCTTGCCCTTCGCAGGACACCTACTTTCCCCTGCGTAATGACCTGTGTACCCACAGTCCCAACATTTTACGCTACTGCCCTTAACCTTGGGTTTACCACCAACCTTGGGCTTTTCGGCTACTTTATTTACAGAGCCGGACTCCTTCAAGGTCATAACCTTGACCTGAGACTCTACAGCTTCAAACATAGCTGCTACTTTCAAAGCTACCGCTAAGGTCAAATTGTCACCTTTTTCGAACAACTTTCTACGTAAGCGATCATCACGACATTTATCAACAATCTGATCACAAATCTGGTCGTCACAGGATTGTCCGTACCTACAACCTGTTGCAGCTTTCCTCAGCCTGCTTACATACTGCACAATAGTTTCACCTTCATTTTGAACAGTTTTACGAAACAAATGTCTTTCATACTTTTGGTTTACCGGCACAATGAAATAGGTGTTGAGCGCGTCTACAGCGCGTTCCCAGTCTTTGGGTCCTCCGTTATTAGGCAGAGTCTTAAACACCTCACGCACCTCGGCTCCAGCGACGTACAGCAACAGAGCTCGTCTCTGCGCCTTGTTGTCCTCGCCAGCCGGTTCAACGAACAAGCCCTCGCTGTCCGTGTATGCCTCGAACTCTTCCAGGTATGCCTGCCAGCGTAGAGAAATGGTTGACGCGTCACCTGACACATCAAAGGCCTTCATGCCCCGAACATCCGATAACTCTACCGCCATGTTGCAAAATCAAGTCACAGTTATGGCACAAATCACAAGAAATGGCTTTGACACAATTATGCACAAATTTGCACGTGTTTAAAAATCACTGCAAAACTCACAAAACAGTAGTTAACCCAAATGTCATCAGGAAACACTACCCTGCAAACAGTCTATGTTGCAGAATACTATGTAGTTGCAGATTAAACTTGACTTGGATGATCACAAGCTGGTGTCAGTCCCAACTCCTAGGCATACACTGGTATAGTTCTTAGATTCTTCAAAGTTGACAGCAGGTTACAGTTCAAAATCACATGTCATTCACAGTGACAAACACTCACAGCACACAGAGAGTCCCTCTCCTGCATGTAGAGTTGACTTGAAACACACCAAATCCAACCCCCTGGACTGGGCTGGGCAGTTGACAGTGCTTGGATGGCTAAAGTTGACAGGACCTCATGGCCCCACACACTGTCACAGTCTTGACTTCCAACTTCCAGCACCAAACTTGCTGAAAAGCATTCAAAATGGCAGCAAACCTCCTGTTCCCCTTCTTCTCCAGTTTGAACTGGCCATCCTCGTCGCCAAATGACAGGTTGATGTTGTCTAAATATATTAAATATACCATAAAGAAATAGGAACAGATAAGCATCACGCGTCCGTCACATTGCCGTCATGGTGGGAGTATTTATTACCCACAATACACTCTTAGTTTCCGTCTGCGCTGGTCGCGCTGGTCCCGGCGGGACACGACAATCACAGACTACAGTAAGTTACTAACCCAAAACCTAGGTTGTTTATGCCTAGATGAAATAATTATAAAATGAATAACAAATAAAATAATAATAAAATCAAAAGGTTAGCTGAAATAGGGCATGCACCTGATTAGGCACACAGTTTGAAATATCAATCACTGGTTATCGTCCATAATACTAGTACATGTAACTAGGGGCCATTTATGTCCCTAGGCAAGAAAATCTTGGGACCCGACCTGCTTTGTAAAGGAATCTTGCACAAAATTAAGTATAAATATTTCAATGAAACTCTTTAAGCATAAAATTTTTTAAAAAATCATGCATCAAAACCTGATAATTCTAGAAATATTTTAAGGATATTTCAAGTGTAGATACAGGTATGGGACATGATTTGGTATTTCTATGTGCTTTTAAGGGAAATCCCAAAATTTATGAAGTCACATGGACACTACCAGTAATTTGGAATTCCCTGCTTTCATTAAAAGGGAATATTCAACACTCAATAGTGTACATAAAAGGATTTTAGCTGTAGCATAAAATATCTATATTAATTTTATAGGCCACATACAGACACATTTGTATCTTTTACTCAATTAAATTTATTCAGTTAGCTGAGAGTCCCAAGTTATCATAATATTATATCAATTTAACTTTTAAGAAATTATATATCCAACAGGCGCATGTAGACTTATAAAACTTTTTTCCACTAGCCCACCGGGCTAGTGATTACGATTTTACACTAGCCCATGACAGATTTCACTAGCCCGACTAAAAAAAAATGTATTAGACATATTAGGATTCTGTTTGCCTGTCTGTTTTGGAGATATAGTAATTTTACTAAACAGGTCATGCATAACTTTATTGTTCAGGATATTATTTTTCTCCACTGACAAAATTTACACTAGCCCAACCAGGTTTTTACTAGTAACCAGTACTAGTAACTCTGTAGTAACCCAGGACAACGTCAAGGACTGTTTATACTTGCATTTTGAAGTTTTTTTGTTCCTTCTTCTTTCCAGATGATGTCCAGATGTTGTATGCTGAATCATTTTCCATCCAAGATTGAGGTCCTGTGCATTGAGAACTGCCTCCACCTACATCTCAAGCCATGCAGACTTCGGCAGTTTAAATCACACATCCAACATCTCCCAACGCCATCACGACTTTCGCGATCCCTCAGTACTTCCTGTATTCCTAGAGGTCAGTGTGATGAATCAGACTGCAACGGACAAAACCGAACAAATCTTGACTTGCGAACATCACCTTCATTCATCTTTAATCAACAAAGACTAGTGCTTTCTGAAACCACTGAGAAAGTCACAGCTCTCAACCTTCGAGACTGGGATACACTTAGCTCAAGCATACCGCGACATCATGAAACCCACATCAAAGTACCACTCAGGGCCGACTGTGGTCTATTTTCACCATGTTCTTCACTTCTCCACAGACACAGACTGGGGCTTCTGCAGAACTCGCAAACAGAAAGACCGTTCTCTACCGCGAGTAGCTCTGACCTCAGCCTGAGTAGCTCCCTGTTGACTCGGTACCTTGATTCGTTGTGTGAGCGGTACATAGAGGCAGACGAAGTACTTCGTGGGTCGTCAGGTGTCGCGGCTGAGCGGGCGATAGCTGGACAGACTCTACAACGGGTGAGGGGGGTGGTTGAGGCCTACCGAGCGTACAAGGCGAGACAGCAGGAAAAGGATGAGCTGAAGGACATCATACACAGTAAGGGGAAGTGCCTCTGCATTATCCAGACAGGGGTTTTCCTTAACAATTTTTTCCACTAGGCCATCGGGCTAGTGGTCCTGTTTTTGCACTACCCCGGATGAAAGTTTTACTAGTCAGTATCAAGCAGGGATGGACATAACCCAGGGGCCCGAGGCCCTTAAAAACAGGTTGTGCCCCTAGATTGGGCTAGTGGCCCGACTGGCCCCTAGAAAATCATGGAAAACAACAAAGGCTAGAACCGGGTATGTGAGGGGCCCCTGGATTTAGGTGAGGGCCCTTACATTTGGAAAGGTAGGTGCCCGACTGGCCCCTAGATTTTTAAAGTTACGTCCACCACTGTCAAGTCACTATTAGAAATTTCCACTTGCCCACCGGGCTAGTTGCTCACAAATTTCACTAGCCCGGCAGGATTTGTATGAGTATTCAGCACTGATAACTCTATGTTACGGAAAATCCCTACTAGAGATGCCATTTTTCATAGCCTTTTAGGATTTCCTACTTTTTGGTGATTTTCGATTGCACAACCAATTTTTCCTGTCTGTCCTTAATATCTACTTTAGAATATATATTTGTGTTAGTTTCAAGTTATTCAATCAAATACAAATTCAATGACATGACTCTTTTGCTAAAGTTATTTCCCTCTAAGTTCTTTCAAGATAAAAAGTAGGAAAAACGAATTTCCTACTTTTTCATCAGTCAGGAGTGGCAACTCTATCAGACTGTGGGCTGTTGGGACGAATGTAGCCCAAAAGGCCGAAAATTTCATAAAAGAGACGAACATATAAGGAAAAAATGTTTTAGAATTCTTATTTTAACATGATTATTGGACCATTAGATCGTCAATTGATTACAACATTACGTCACTTTATTGGTTGGACGTATTTTCACAGAGTATGATGCATATACAATTATGTTAACGGCCTTAAAGGGAGCCAAAACCAATAAATTCAATGAAATTTTCCAAACTCAAAAAATAATGGAAATCCATTGCTTGAGCCTATTCCTGGCCCATGTTAAAATCTAAACTATGAAATATGGTAAAAAATCATTAAAAACACGTTTTCCTTGCTCAAATCAATTAATGTGAATCCACAAAAATAGGGTTTGTTTACAAACAAATGCAAATATTACCATCTCTTGTGGCATTCTATATTTCTATACTTATCTGAATTTTGAAAATTTTGTCAATTATATTGGTTTTGGCTCCCTTTAACGTTACCTTCTTGTTCAGGTGGGGAGGACACAGAGATGGTTCAAATGGCGCGACAAGAACTGCAGCAAATAGAGGAAGAGCTCGAGGATCTGGAGGCCCAGGTAAGTAGGCAGAAGCCACAAATTATCTATATATTTTTGTCAGGACAGGGTTCCCACGCAGGTCTTAAAAGGTCTTAGTAATCTTTTTAAAGCCTTAAATTTGAGAAAATCAATGTAAGACTCTTACATTGATTTTCTCAAATTTAAGGCTTTAAAAAGATATTAAATTTAGCGGTTTTGTAGCTAGAGGTCTAAAAGGTTTTAGATTTGATTTTTTGAGAAGTTAAAATGAAGTAACCAAATCCAACTTTCAAATGAGTACATTCAATTTAGATTTAAATCATATGGGATATTCTGCAATTTTTCTTTGCATGCAGTCGATAGGTCTTAATTTTTCAAAATCTTGGTCTTAAAAAGACCTTAAATTGATTTTCGAAAATGCGGTGGAACCCTGCAGGAATATATTGCAGAAATTTCTGATGCTTGAAAACGTTTCCAATGTTTGCCACAATTACTGGCCCATTGGCCAATGGCAGAGAATTTGAGAACGGGGCCAAATATTTGCACCAAAATTAGTGCCAAATTGGTCCTAATGGCCCACAGGAAATTTCGACAATTTTTTCTGTATTTTCTGATCATATTTTGCTCCCATTTGGCCAGCCGTTTATGAGAGGAATTACAAAACATGGAGTAAATATCGGGGCCAACAAAAAGCTATCAGTGCCAACAATATCTTTGCAAAACAGGCCTGTTACTAGTGTTAGCCATTCTACATCATTCAAATATTGCAGATGGAAGTGATTATTAATGTTCTGAAAGAATGTAAATAATTTGAGTCTGTAAAGTTATGTTTAAAAAAAGAAGGAAAAAAACGACCTACCTACCCCATGTTTTTTTGGCCGAAGAAACCTGAACACAACAATATTTTTTTATTGGCCCAATTAAATTCAAAATTTATAGATGTTGCGTAAATTATAATTTTCTTTTTACCAGTAAGCCAGTTCGTTTCACTGGCCGGCAGAATGCTAAGACTTATGAGCATGCATTTTGGTGCTATACCGTAAAACCCGAGTATGGCTGTGGCTGTCTCGAACTCACTTATTGTCTCTATAGTTTGTATGGTATCAAGTTTTGTAAAGATACATAATTAAAAGAAACTTGGAGTTTGGGAGAGTTGCATTCTTTGGTTAACTATGGTGAATGCAACTAAAGTTTCTAATAAAAGCATACATCTTTTAGCCTCCCCAGATAGTGGCGCTATCTGGTGGACACCGTCAGTACTAAGAATAATACTATGAACCCAAAGAACGAGTTTTATAATGTATGTGTTCTGTTTTGTTTTTGTGTGTGTCCTTTGTTAGTTTTTTTTAGGAAAAAAAGTTTTCCTCTTCGTATACAGATACCATTTTCTGCTTTTAACTGCTTTCGGTGATCAAAATAATTTTGCCAAATATGTAATATTCATATTAAGGATTCGTTAATAATTCAGAAGCTTTTCAAGTGTTTTTATGAAGTAAAAGTCTGGCCCTAAGATGTAAAGCTTGTATCTAAAATAAAAGGAGACCCTGTCCTAGTTTTTCTCCTTACTGTCCAGCTATCTCTGCTTGCTAAATTCAATTCTCCCAGACCCGATTCTCTGGTTTGTTGTATTTTGGCCTACCTGCAGGCTAAATCAGGGTGCATTGTGGGAAATATGTTGACAAGTCCATTTCCTGTTTAAGCCTTTAGCATATCATAATTCGTCATCTACAACATTTTCCTTTGTTTGAGATTATAACGAGGTTGAATTAGGTTTTTTTTTCTTTTTGTTATTGTATGTACTTCCATTTCTGAAATTGATTTCAAAATATTTTAATTTCATATTGTTATATTACCATAAGATGCATTATTTCTATTGGTTTTCCAATGTTTTTGTCTACAAAATATGCCAAAATTAGCCTGCAGGTGCATAAAATACAGGAAAACTTGGAACTGCGTCTGCCTGAATTGGCGGTGGATTTGTTGCTATGACTTTATAATTTTTTAATTTCTTCATCATTTCTTTGCATTTGTAGAGTTCTTCTCATGATTTGTATACAACAGTCACACAATACAGTTTTAATAATCAAGGGAGATATGACCACCAGAAGATTAAGTCTGAAATGACAGGCCAGGAGGGGCCAGCCATTGCAATTGAGTACCAAACAACCCTTTATCCCTTTCCCTGGATTCACCAGACCTTGATGGGTAGACAAGGTACGGAAAGGACTATTGTACACAATTATTCTACTTATAAAAAACCCATGGAACATTATTCTAAATATCCCGTTTGTTTATACCAGGTGCTGGCACTGGTTGCGCCCTCTCAGCGGGCGGACCACACTGACGTGGTTCTTGAGGTCACAGCCGAGGTCGGTGGAGACGAGGCAAACTCTTCGCAGAGGAACTCTTCAAGATGTACAAGAACTTCTCAGCCTATAATTTTTCCGTTTTTATTTGTTTGAACCAGGTGCTGGCACTGGTAGCGCCCCCTCAGCGGGCAGACCACACTGACGTGGTTTTAGAGGTCACGGCCGGGGTCGGCGGGGACGAGGCCAAACTCTTCGCGGAGGAGCTCTTCAAGATGTACGAGAACTTCTCAGCGCACAAGGGCTGGTCCTTCGGTGTGGTTCAGTATGATGAAAATGAGGCGGGTAAGGAAAACTATATTAATTTTAGTTTTTTCGTTTTTGCATACTTTTCCATTTGATATAGGCCCAAAAATATTGGTGGTGTGCTCAGGTCCCCCGATCAACACTGTTTTTTACCCCCCACACACACCCAAGTTTTGGGGAAAAAATATGTGGAAAAAAAAAAACATACCCCGACCTATGCACTTTATCTTTTTTGGAAATATGATTCCTGATCCCAACTTGCAAATTTTACCAAAACACAGGGAATTTCATTTAGCCCAATTCTGCAATTACTGTTTATCAAGTATTAGGGATCTGACTCCTTGTTGTTGGGTCGTCCAAATTTTTTCTGAATGCGAAGGCTTTTAAATTGAACAAATAGCTGGAAATGACACAGAAAAATTGCTGCTAGACAAAGAAATCTCAGGGGAAACACAGGGAATTTGAATATGAAATTTGAGTAGGGACCCTGTTATCGCAAAGAGTAGAAGAGAAGTCTACCAAAAATATAATGGCTACACGTTGTACTATCGTTGTGTGTACTGTACCACTCTCCCTCATCAAAATTAGAAATCTAGATGAATAGGAAAGGATGGAATTACGGAAATGCCGAGCCTTTAAGTTAAAATTATAGATAGATAGATAGCAGGCATGCCAGAGTCCCGCCCTTGGGCGGAATTCCGCCCTTTTTGAAATTTGGGGTCACTTTTGAGATTTGTCCAAATTTGAGGAGAAAATATTTTTTCTATAGGGGGTGTAACATTGGCTCCTTGATAGCATTTTTTCCCAAAATGTGAAGAGAAAAACATTACTTTTTGTTCTGAATGAAAATGTTATACTCGACTAATTGTAAACTTGTATTGGGTCAATTTCTTTCTTAAAATTGATAATTTTTGATATTTATTGAATTTACCTATTTTCCGCACAAATCACTTTCATTGACTGGCATTCCTGGATAGAAAGAAAGAATTCTGTAAATATTTCTTATCACTCGGAGTCCTGACAATACACCTGTCCACTTTGGGATGTATTGCTGGCATGATACAGAGGTTGGACATAATTGCAGTTTTTGCAAAGTCAGGCACTGACACAAATCTGAGCGAATGGGTTAGTACTTGTGTTTTCTAAGTCAATAAGGTGTTGATAAATGAGGATGAATTATTAATTTCTCTCAATTAGGTAATTACCTCCATTTTAGGTGAACCAAAATAAAGTATGTTTTTGTGATTTTAGGGTTGGACATTGTGAGCAAAGCTGAAGGGCTTTAACACTGTTCCCTATGGGAAAATGCCATTTTTGCTTTCCAGTCCTACAGCTACATATTTCACATCATATTGAAAGTAAAAGCTCATTAAGTTTAGTTTTGGGTAATAGTACTAGGAAAGTTACTTTGAATCAAGTATGATGAACATTTTTTTTAGAAACGTTGATATTATAGAAATAAGGAGTGGGCTAGCTGGCAAAGTGGACAGGTCTATTGACAAATTGCATATCCTTAAATTTAGTAAAAGAAACAAGAAATATTGTTAGTCGTGTGAACGTTGTGGAGACTATTGAATTACCCACATTTGGAAAATATATATATCTTGTCCAAAAGTGATTAAGTTTATCAGTAAAGTAACTAATATTCATAAGTTTTGATAGCAGTCCATCATTCAGTAAAGTATATTTTTGTTCTAGCAAAGTCTTTGTTTGATTATTACGTTTATCTCTTGATGTCAGATACTTGATAGTCGCTATCAGACTTGAACTTGCCATAGTTTTTTTTCCACTATTTATGTTTCCATTAAGATAACATGTTACATGTGACCTATCATGTAGACATCTACATTGTGACATGTCAGTTCATTGCATATCATGTGATAGAACTTTATCAGGGCAAAGATAGCAAGTTGAGTCCTTATTTATAAAATAAATATCAGAGAGGAATAAGGGGAACTGCAGTGTGAGCATACATGTTTTCTCTACGAATTATCCTGTCGCTAGAGAAGTCGCTATGTTTGTTTTTGTGGGCCGCCATGTTGGTAGTTTAATCACTATCGGCGATGAGTTTTTCCAAGTCCTTTCAGATAAGTTAAAAAAAAAAAAAACATTCATACCATTCGTGCTTTTTAATCAGACTTTTAAATGTTCCTTTGCCTTAAAACAGGGAAGTCAAAAATTCACGTTTGTATGAGGTGTATTTTTCATAGCCTGACGGATGTATTAAGCAGGTTTCTTATCCAGAAAGAATTCCAATGGTGTGTTATGTTAGTTTTTTGTGAGCCCTTAATTATAGTTTTTAGTATTGTAGCTTATGGGAAGGGCTCACTCAATCAGTCATGTCTTTTGTAGGTATTTGAGCTTTGATCTGATTGCCCGGTTACACAATCTTACATACAAGTAGCTACAGGCCTTTGTCCACCGGCATGCATTTGTAAGCAAGGACAATTAGTGTGCATCAAGTGTTATTGAGTGGGCAGGCCTCTCCCCTGCACCCTCCCCCACCCCCACTCCTTGAACTCAGTTCATGGAGTGGGGGTGGGGCAGGGTGCAGTTTGAGAAGCCAGAAGTGGGTTACATAACCAGTAGGCCTACTTGAGCCAATCAACCTTCACCCCTCCACATTAGGACCTAAGCCCCTCCCTGAGTTGTGTGTGACAGCAGGAGTGGTGGTGGTGATACTCATAGCCCATATAGCCTTCAGGTTGTAGGAAGGCCTTCAGTTTATTGAGGGAAGACCATTGCTATAGATTACATACATTAGATATATTGACATTTCGTTCAATTACCTTTCAAACACAATGAAATGTCCATTGTTATGTTAAGGGCGAACATCGATCGTTCCAACGATCGGAACTTTGATAGTCATTTGCTTCTTGTTTTTTGTTGTAGTTGTTCTCTTTTAAACAAGAACAAACTAATGACAGCATAGCCGGAAACATTTGTGGTCAGAAGGATCTCTGGGATGGCATAATACATTTCAAAGTGAACATTTTATAGTGACAAAAGTTTTTTGTAGTATAATTTTCTATGTTGCATGTGTTATAAAGAAGGGTATACAGACCTCAGTAGTTACCATGGTAACCCTTTTCACTGACCACAGTAGTTTTTGTGATAAATATACGGAGTAGGAGAGTCTGGAGGTGTCCCGGCCATTCGCGTATCACACAGTGATTATCGCGACAGGAAATGCTGGGGTCCTTGAACAGCCATTGTGGCCTTTTGGAGAAAAGGGAATCCCCAGGAATTCTGAAAAACACCCAAATTTTAGGCCCCCCATGTTCTGTATGGGGTCAGTGCCAAACTTTCTCACTAACTGTATGAAGATTGGACCAATATTCAAAAGTTAGAACGAAATAACAATTTTTCTCCCATATATTGCCATAGGAAATGACCCCAACATTGCCAATCACGATTTCCCCTGAAAATGTACGCACGACGTCAGTTGTTGAGACCCTCATATTCAGTATAGTCTTGTTGTAGGTGGTATAAGGCACGCGAGTGCGGAGGTGAGCAGCAGTGGCGGTGAGGAGGGGGTCTACGGGCTGCTGAAGTTAGAGAGCGGGGTACATCGTGTTCAGCGAGTCCCACGGACCGAGAAAGCCGGCCGTATGCACACATCAACCGTCACCGTCAGTGTTCTACCCCAGCCCACTGAGGTAAGTTTCTTTAGTCAAGTTGATCAGATGCACCCTGTTCTTAGACTTTTGTAATGATATATACAGATGAATATTTCTATTTTTTGAGACTCCTGCAAAGAATAAAGCACCTGTTCAATGAAAATGATTATGGCTTCATTATTGATTGCATTTTGTCGCTCTGACACTTTGTACTTTGCCAATTTGTACTTCAGAAAATTCAGGAAAGGAGCTTCTTAGAAAAACAAAAAAACAAAGGCTAAAATTTAAAACGAAAAGGGGCATACACAGACCTAAATAGTACCTTCTTAGGGTGTTCCAAGGTCCTTAGGTTGTTTCACATGGATATTTTGAATATATATCAGGATATCTGAAATACCATTTTCTAGAGTTTGTAAAATCTGAGGCGGTTCCAGTTTTCTCTCTTTTTTTTGGTGATAATCTTTCCCCTTTGAGTTACAAAAGTGAAAATATGGAAATGTCCTTCCTACTTTTCTGGAATTTTTTCATCTCTCCTTATCTCATTCCTACACCAATATTTTATTTAGAAATTAAATAATACTTATAGTACCCAAAAATATTGAGAAAATGGACCCGTGGAAATTTTACTTTGGGTTTTTTTTATACTTGAAATATTTTTCTAGATATAACCCTAATATGAAATGATTTCAACCTTGTTCAGATTGACATTGAGATTGACAAGAAGGACCTACGGGTAGACGTCTTCAAGGCTAGCGGAGCGGGTGGACAACACGTGAACAAGACGGAGAGCGCTGTCAGGATCACACACACTCCCTCGGGTAAATACACTAATATTGTAGAGTCTAAGAAATACCAGAAGTTTTTGTATATGGCAACATTTCCTGGACCGTCTGTTGGAGTACCTTTCCTTGCTGTCATTCTCATCTCCATAGATTCGATCAGAATACGTTGTAAGTAAAAAATGTGAGCTGGTCCTGATATAGTAGGACTTCTGATGAGTAGACCTTAACTGCAACTATCATCGTCATCATTACCATTCGACAACTTTTTAGGTTTTCGTATGCAATTTCATAGAATTAAATGCTCTATTGAATTCCAAACCCACTCATGATAAGGGCAACCTTTAAAAGATGTTTCCTGTCCAGTAGGTGACCAGAAAAATATCCAGTCGGGAGGTCGGAATTTCGGGTTTTTGTTTTTTGGGGATTTTTTTCCTTATGTTTTTTTTTGTTTTTGTTTTTGTTTTTGTTGTTTTTTTTGGGTTTTTTTGTAACGCTTTAACTGAAAATTAGGAAAACAGATTTTTTAAAAAAAGTCTTAGTATAGCTTCTAGTCGGCCGTAAAAAAATACTTAGTCGCACCCTTTCTAGTCGGCCATAAAATACTTAGTCGCACCCTTTAAAAAGGAAACAAACGTTTTTTTTAAAAGGTGCACTAAATCTACTGTTTGTGGGATGCACTCAACAATCCATGAATGTCACGAAGCTGTGGTGATTGAAATCTCTGCCGAAAAAGCTCCTTGATAACTGCGCTTTTTGTACCCAGTCCAATTATCAATCACAGGTCGACAAGTGCTCGGGACAAAGGAACCAAACAGGTCTGACCCAGTGACTGCGACTTGTTAGGTCACATTTGATAAAGACAGAATTAAAAAAAGGGGGGTGGGGGAGGGGGTTATCCTGGTTAAAGTTCTTGGCTGGTTGGGTGTATTGAGGGCTATATTCTTTAGACCAACCTTGAAAAAAAAAATTGTTTCCTGTTCAGTTGGTCACCAGAAAAAATATCAAGACGGAAAATCGTTTTTTCGTGTTTTTTTTTTATATATTTTTCGCTGGTAGGGTTATCACTTAAAAATAAGACCTAAAAATGTAAAACAAAAAATCAAAAACAAAAAAACACAGAACAAAAAATTCAGTTGGCCCTAAAAAAGAAAAGAAAAACCATCAGTCGGGCAGTAAACAGAAAACACGTTTTTTGGTTGGCGTAGCAGGGATGCCTTTGTTCCTACTCTCTTTAATGGCGTTGTCTGATAAACAGGATTCTTTCCTTCGTTACATTAGTATCAGTATTAGAATGTTGATTCACAGTTTTTGAAGTGCAAATTTGAGGGAAGTCCTCCGGCCCTGATGTTTATTTCTACCTTTTTAAACAAAATCTCGAAAGATATTTCCTACTTTTTCGGTATTCAAGAGTGCCGTGTCAGTTTTTAGGTTTTGCCAAAATAAAAACGCTGTTATAAATCAACAGTTACGTCAGTTTATAAAAAGATTTAACCATTTTCATCCAGTAAGAAAAGAATTGAAGACGTAGGATTCATGTAAAATTTCCCCTTTTAAACTTCAGGTATGGTCGTTGAGTGCCAGGTGAACCGGTCACAGATCAAGAACCGAGAGACCGCTCTGAAAATACTCCGGTCAAGGTAAGTTTGATGAAAGGTTTACACATTGAAAATGTTTTTAATTTTATTAAGCAATTCCAGTTTATTTAAATGTTTGCAGATATTGTTATTTTCCTGTATCACTCAGAGATGCAATTTTGCCTTCTTTTTTCTGATTTCCGGATTTTTTATTGTACTTTTTTTTTCACAGGTCAGTAATTTTGAAGGGAAAAGGTTGTGCTTAGCTCAGGCAACGCTAGTAGCATTACTTTAATTTCTTTTTTAATGTCAGAATGTTTATACAAATCAATAAGATTCTTATATTCACTAGTTCCCAGATTTTCCATGTTCGTAGATGGAACCTAGATTTTCCAGGTTCATAGATTTACTCCTAACATTATCAATTTTCCAAGTTGAAATATCACTCTGGAAAAAGATTTCTTGCACAAAAAGAAAAATTAATGACAGGATAAATCAAATAAATTGAAATGAAAAATTTTTGATTTCAGGTTATACGAGCGTGAGCTGGATGAACAGCAGAGTGCGCTGCGATCTCAGAAAAAAGTTCAGATTGGTACCGCAGCCCGGTCGGAGAAAATCCGCACCTACAACTTTAATCAAGACCGTGTCACAGACCACAGAATTGGAGGGAACCGGTTTAACGTAGACAGGTTCCTCGAAGGAAGCGACTCTCTGGAAGAGCTGCTCGATGACTTGACTGAGGTCGTGAGGGAAGATGAGCTCTTGGAGGTACTCGAACGATTCCGGTTAGAGACAGACCAGAAAAAATCACGGTGACACCAGATTAATATAGGTACATATACAAATGATGTTGGATAATTATCTAGGTTGAATGTCATATTTTATGTAGGAGATATAGGGCTCAGAAGGACAGGGTACCAACCACACAGGGAAAACAGGGAAAATGACAAAAAAAATTCCCTGACAGGGAAAACACAGGGAATTTGGAAGTTTTGCCAAAACACAGGGAAAACACAGGGAATTTCATTTGGCCAGGTCCTGAAATTCCTGATTCTCAAGATAATAAGGATTAAACATTTTGTTGTTGGGTTGTCCAAATTTTTTCTATACGCAGAGGCTTTTAAATTTGAAAAACTTGCTGGATATGACACAGGGAAAAATTGCCGCGAGACAGGGAAATCTCAGGGAAAACACAGGGAATTTAAAAATGGACTTTCGGTTGGTACCCTGGAAGGATCGATTGAACCAGAGTGAATTGTATTTATTGAAGATTGTTGATCATTTTGTGTTGCAAATATGGTAAGAAAAGCAACTATTGAAGAATGGACTTCATTTGTTATCTATGTGAACACTGAATTTGATTGGTAAATCAAAATGTAAAATCAAGGATTTGTTATTGTTATTTAAAAACATTACTGGGATATTATACATTTTAAGAACCCAGAAGAATACCCTAACCGACCGGTCGAAACATGTCGGTTTAATTCTCTAATAAATACTCATCCATCAACAACCAACTCCCTGCCTTAGTTCGACAGTTATTCAACATTTTAACATATTAAAAAGGTACGTTAAGACGGTACGATTTGGTCTAGTTTCTGGCTCAGGAATAGTTTGATTAAGCTGTGGTTATAATGTCTGAATACCTTTCTTTATTTTTGTTATTTCTCATACCAGGGTTTCAGCCGTTTTCCATTACCAAAATAGTATAAGTCTATAACAAATTAATCTAAGAGTATGAGTGATACCACAGAATGAAAATTTCTTTTCAACATTTCAAGGAACAAGCTTGCAGTATAATAACAATGTATTTTAAATAAATAAGGGGAACATATGGCCTCGACCTATCTATCAAATGATGTATATAAGCCAGATCAAATCTTTCTTTTCCGAATTTTGGCCATTAGGTCTAATAGGCATAACGAAACAGTAATACATAAGCAGTTATAGTTTTAAAAAAATTAGTTTTCCTTAAACGTCCTCTTCCACTATTCCTGTTGCCGTATTTGGTCACAATCTTGTTTTTGTGCAGTCCAACGCAAACGAAATGTGCTGAATTTGCATCCTAGATTCTGGATATTTATTCAGCGACTCCAAATGTAACTTCCTGGTAAACATAAGTAATAACAACGTAGTGCCTCAAGTCATAAATGAGAAGCCACGGTCTCAGTAAAGAATGTTTCTAGTTTAAATAATATGTACAAGGCAAGAAAAATCTGAGAAATGCTTGAACTCGGAAAGGAAAAAAGTATTGAAGAATTATTGAAACTTAGCTCAGCCAATTTCATTGTAAAGAACAGGGTCGCCACAGGTCAGGGAAAAGTGTTGTTTTTTTTCAAGGTCAGGGAATTTTGGAATTGGTTAGGGAAAACTGGAATTTTGAAAAATGTCAGGGAAAATTGACCCTAGTCAGGGAAAAATGGAATTTCCAAACATGTCATTACCCCAAATTTAAATCACAAAGTTAAAATCTGTGTATAGGGTCACAAGAATATGGTACAGCAAAAACTATTTTGTAAATTGTAGCCCCTTGACAGGCATGTTGTAAGTTTAAGGTGCATTGCTGTGATACAGTAACCTTGCCTTGGATACAGTAGTTGCCAAGAAAAAAATAAGGTACTGCATTTCGAAAGTCTGAGCTTAAATGGGAGTAGAAGACTGTTCTAGGGATGGTTCAAGACTGTTTAATGAAAGCATCTTATCTTTTTATTTTTCGCCCCAGGAAATCACAGGAATCAAAGCGTAATGAATGCGCATCAGGTGGAATTCTCTATATGGTAGCTCTCGGACTGGCGTGTCCGACGACAAGCAATAAACTAGAATCTATAGGATTTTGGAGACCTGCCGGTAACATCCCTCAATTTCCTCCGAATGCTGGTGCCTGCTTACCTTTCATACAATTTTCTCTATACTTCTTCCATTGCGGGAACCAGCTCTCCATATCTTGGTAGCCGATATTTCTTGTAAAATCCATGTGAACTACTTTAATTTACACTACATTTCCGGTAAAATGAGTGACGCATTAAATCCTGCTCGTTATGTGACAGGTGATGTTCACCCTACCCCTAGAAAACATAGAATCTGATAGAATTGATCGATTTCCTGTCTGATATAAATTGTACATGATGTTTAAGGCCCTATAACACCATAACTTGATCATTTATATCAATATCTGAGCAAATTAAACCAGAAATCCGATCATCACACGACGCGGAAAGCCTGTTGTTCGGGTGCGTTACTTGACGCGCAGCAGCCTCGCTTTCGATCGGTGAAGAAGGGATCTGGGTCAATGTCTGAATATTCGTCAAATTTGCAGACCTATTTCACCATGAAAACAGTCTTTCTAATGCTACTTATTGGTAATGACAGATAGATTTGAACACATACATGAGCATCCCAATGTCTTGGAAGGGAAACAATGCGAAATAACGGACAAAATGCGAAAAAAAACTCCCACTATTTTCTTGCTATTCCTTCACGTCTCCCCAGGAATGGGGTCAGGTCAGACCGCCTGGTGCAGGCGGAACGGACGGTTGGACATTTTCGCGGACACTTCTTCTTCGTCTGTAAACGCGGATTACGGCGCTATCTGATGATTTCAATATATATATTTAGAAGTCTGGACCTCCTTAAACACATACAACGCATTGAAAACTCATGCCTGAACCATGCGTTCATATCAAAGTCAAAAACATTGGATTGATGGGACACGGGGAGGCTTGACAAGGCTAAGATGGCGTCAAACGCATTGAGGACTCCAGGGGTTAAAGGTGGGTTCATATCTTTTTTCCAGCAGTTAAAATTATATCGTTGAAATAGGCCTAGACTAGGCTAGAGGCCTAACGCGCATTGGTCGGACACTTGCAATCTGAAAAATAATTATTTGGACCTTATTAGGCCTATCAAAATGAAATTCATGTATATATCTATGTTCTCCTATATCTCAGGTCCTATAGTTTGATCATTATAGGCCTGGAAACGCTTGCAAGAATATTTTACAGATTATTTATGATCCAAAGATTAAATTGTCACTATATTGTCATTTTTTCTGACCTACCATCAAAATATTTTAATCATTAATATCTCTCCTTAACGTCCTATGTTTAATTCCAATTGGCGAAATTCTCATTTAACTAAATGATTGATCTCATCAATCATATCAATCGTTCAACTTGGACATATTTTGGCAGATCAACAATCTGCCAGTCTTTTCCTAGTCGCTGAACAGAGAAGACGGTTGCAAAAGTTTGTGTCTTACCAAGAGTTTGCAATTACCATGAAGTCACTGTACATCTACGTACGTAGGGCTTGGACTCCGGTCAGTATTATCTGGCAATAATGGAAGATCCTCTTACTGAACTGAGGAACTTTGGTGCATGTCTATATCCAGTAGTTTGACTCGGGTCAGATCCACCATCGGCGGAAGATTTAATTCGGGAATGTTTGGCAGCAGAGGGATGTCAAATTCCCACGGCTCCTCTATTAGCTCGTGACTTACCAGCCTCTCCCGCTCCCTTGCCTCAATCACATCATCCCATAAGAGTTGAAAGCCGTCTAGGTCCACCTCATGTTTCCGACAACACGTCTGTTCGATCGTCTCAAGGTCCCGAAGAGCCACGTCCACATAGTTTAATGGCAAGTCCCAGGGTAGAACAAAGCCCTGGGAGGCCAAGGGGAGAACAATGGTGGAGTAGTCATACACGCTTGAAGGAGGTCTTGGGATTTAAGTCTTTTTGGATCGGATACGGGAGTAATTGTAATATAAACGAAGTTTGATAGTGACTAGTCAAAATGTTATTGGGATTAAGTGATCTGATAAAATTTGATAACTCTGTTACTTTATGATACTTTGTTGTGATAACAAACACTTCCAATATTCTAAGACCATTTTTCTAAATACTATGATACAATTGTAACTAACTGTTTATGATTGATATGTGAATGACAGGCACAACCACAACTCTATTGAGAGACTATCGGTCACTAAGTTTATGGTAAAAGTTTTAATTATATGAATCTCAGGTGCATTGTTTCTCAACAGAACGGTGAGATCTTACAACTTTCCTGGTTGTCTTTTAAAACCCACTTTCTCACATGTTTTTATCTATTGAAGATGCACGTTTTCGCCATCTCCATCTTGTACATCGCCCTACATCGTTTTTCATGGTATCCTTCTTTTTTAAAGAAAATAATTCTTATTATATAACTTAATGTTCTCTCTCAGTTATAGTACAGCACAAGCTGTGAATGTATTCTTATGTTTCCCTCAAATGTCAAGGATTTTGAGATATTGTATTATTTTAAAGATTCATAGTATTCTCTTACAAATATGTTTATCCATAATTACTTCTAAGAAACAGGCATTCCAGACTTCTGCAGATCCGTGGAATTTCGCGGTTTTTGAAATATTTTTGGTCATTTTTGTGATTCACCCAAATCCAAGGAGAAATTATTTTTTTATATAGGGGGGTAGAGGCAACCTGTTAGATTTTGATGACAAAAATGAAAAATGTTACAAATTTCAGGAAGAATTTCTTGCTCTGTTTAGTAAGGAAACAGTTCTCCAAATAATAAGCAAGGCATATTACCCCAAAAATGAGTTTTAAATGCGTTTTTATTGAATTGTGTGGTTTTCTGCAGAAATAACGATCTTAAATTGGCATGCCTAAAGAAACAACTGTAACAACAACTGTAACAATTTTGATTATATATATGTTTATACATATATCAAGAGTCAGGCTTCACTTTGTGTTTCAGATTGTTTTTCATCTTTTTGTTTTGTCAAATCTTAGGAAACAGTTTAATGTTCTACATTTAGCTAACAAAAGATCTAACAAAGTCTCAAATGAAGATCATGTGCAATATCACTGTGAAATTTACCCGGTTTCGGCAGCCATTATATAAGCACTATCAATACATATTTAACTTGTAGAATATTAAAGAACTTATTTAATGAATTCAAAAGTGCACTGATGATTAACTTTTGAAATATAAATGATCAATTGAAGCACACAGGCTGTGTTGATGTATCATGTACTTTTATAGTAACTGGTAGGTCCTTGATAAATAATTGCTAATAGACTGCCGAATAAAAAATCTTTTTTTACGAAAACAGCTACCCCACTCTTTTGTAGTGCTTCGTCAACCTGAATCCATGGAGACTAAAATAAAACGGAGGTCCGGCTCATAGAATAGGGAGTGCACGACCTTGTTTTGGATGTCACACCTCTGCAGGTGGTCATTTGATGGTCATAGAGGCCCCCTCACATCTGGAGTTACATCATGGCCAGGGGACAGCCCTATCATATCTATATATTAACTAAGTTAAGGGTTAAGGGCAAAAACTTTTTATTTATTTCAAAATATGATCCACCCATGGCACTAATACAAATGTGGATTCATTACAGAAAGGGAATAATTCTCTATTTTTTGATATAAGTCATGAACTGCGACCATGAGAGGTAAATTTATTATGACTTATTTCCCCTAAAAAAATTGTTTAAAAAATATTTCTTCTTATTAGGGAATTATTTCCAAATCATTGTCTGGATAAGATATATGAAAGTTTTCACATCATTTAAAAAAAAAACCTTGTATCTGAAATCTGTCCCTCATTTGTAAGGGTTTCTCCAAAACAAGGTCTGCCCATGGTCAAATCCACCCTACAGGGGGTAAGGTCATTAGCAGGTCAGTCATAGCAGGGGACACTCTGATGTAGGACCATTTGTAACACCAATTAGCACAGATAAGGCCTACTGGACCTGTCAGATATACCGCCATGGAGAGCCGGACCTCCGTTTTAACTTTACTCTCTCTGCTGAATCTAATAAAGAAGACATATGTTTGCACTTTATACAGTGTTCGAGACTAACATTTTCAAAAATCTATCGGCCCTGACAGTTTTCAGTTGGCCTAAACAAAAGTTGTAGCAATGCATGCCAGTCACATATATAGCCTTTTTTGTGGAAAATCATAAAATTAAATAAAAACACATTAAATGTGTTTTTATCTAATTAAGTTAAAATTGATCAATTAAGTTAATAAATTTTATTAACCGAATTCCTAAGGAAAAATTGCACCAATTATATTATTAGGATCAGACCAATAACTGTTTCCTTCAAAAACAGAGGAAGAAATTCCTCCTGAAATTTGACTGTACGCCCAGGACAACCAGAAAAAGGGGCTGGTTGCCCGACGGCATCCAAGATCCCGTCCCAAAAATATTCTTTATACCTTTCCCCCTAAATGAATGCAACGCATACAAGTTCAAAATTTTAATTGTTTCAAGATTATTGAATGTAATATAACAACACCCTTTAATGTTGATATCCTTTATGTATACATATTACTTTTTTTTTTTTTGCATTAGATTCACGTTTTGAATTATGATATCAGATATATCATGCTACCACTAAAATCTACTGGGCAACCATACAAGAGGCCATGAATAACGGCCGAAAATATGTGCAAATGATGACCGAGAACATGTGCAAATGACGGCCGAAAACATGTGCAAATGACGGCCGAAAACATGTGCAAATGACGGCCGAAAACGGGCAAATGACAGCCGAAAACATGTGCAATTGACGGCCAAAACAGGCGTCAGCCATCCGGGCCAATTTAACTATGTTTTTCTTATTTTTTGTCGGCCCTGATTCAAAATCGTCGGCCATTGGCCGACGGGCAGGCATTAGTCTCGAACACTGTTATAACCATGTCATGTCTCTGTTTCCGTGTATATATTTTGTTTTCATCTAAGGGGAGAGACATCAGCTCATACTTTATTTCTGTGTACATAGGCCTAAGTATAAAAGCATGTTAAATCATAGTGCTTTAAGGTACTTTGTGTGTTGAACAGTCCATGTAGAATCGCAGACCTTTCAAATCCTTTCAAAGTTCCAAGTGTGAACTCTGATACAAGTTGTAGTATTCACACCAACATCAATGCCAAGGTCTTTTGTAAAGTGATTTATTGAATATATTATGTGCATTATATTTACCGGCAAAAGGGACTGCGTGGTCAATACAATGAGAGGTCATTAGATTAGTCATAGATTAACCCATCATGGGTTGCCAACATCTCCATGACGTCGTCATCACGCGTTGGCCGTGGAGGTGCTATTCCATCAGCGTGAGTGGGCACAGAGTCAGCGTGAGTGGACAGTGTAGGTGCCATAGGTGGAAGTGTGGATGTGTGGCGGTTTGGATGTGAGGAGGTGTGGATGTGTAGAGGTGGGGAAAGATGGTCCCCCCTCCGACACAGTCTGTACTGGGCCATTCTTCGATCCATTTGCTTCTGAAAGTAAAAAGGAAGTTTAGATAGGTCTAAAGCTTACCCATCACTCTGGCGGGGCTAGGGTGTCTAGAACCCCCTCTGATGTATAAAAAGAATTATGTAAGAGACGGATTTGTAGGTCTGTGTTGCCATGCACTGCCACACAAAGTGTCAGTTACACTTGGAAGTTACCAACAGTAACCTGCATAACAACCCTAGTTTGTGTAGCAACCGGGTGATAACATCATCAAAAATTGATGTGACTCAGGTAATATTGTGCCCCAAGGATAAACAACAATGTATAGTTTCCCTGGTGATCAAAAAAGATAGAGTTGGCACACCATTTAGATTTTAATGTTGGTATTTGGTGGTTTCACCATGAAAGGCTCATCAGGTGCGAATTTGTAGGAAATTTTATTAAATAAATTTCAGGGAAAATTCCTAAAAAAAAATAAAAATGATTAAATAATTAATAAGTTGAAAATTCTAAAGAAGTTTTTTGAAATGCGCAGGACCATCCCAATATTTGAAGAATATTGGTCAGTTTCACTGGTTCTGTCCATGCTAAACAAAAAGGTAGTCAGAGGGGAGGGAAGATGGAGGTTGGTCAAAAGTGGTAGGACTATGTCCAAACACTGAAAAGTCAGTGTGTAATGTCAATGGTAATACGGTATGGTCGTTATAGAAATTTATTTGAATGAAGTGAGACCGTATGGCATTATCCTGGAATTAACCCATTAAGTTAAGACCCAATAGGACAACGGATGATAAGTGTTGCATCCATCATCTTTCTTCAATGTCTCTCTCCAGTTGAGCTTCATTCGGGTCTAGCGGAGAGGAGATGAAGGAGAGGACTGAAATGCTGATACCATTAGTCAAGCTCGGACGGTCAGACGGGCAACGATTAAAGTGCCTCACTACAGTTTAGCTTTCAGCAGCCGATTTTCCACTTTCGGCGGCCTATTTTCCACTTTCAGTGTCCGATATAAACAACATTACCATGGCGAGGGTCAATATCAGCAGCCCGCACTTTTGGTATGTGGAATATGGCCTTTAGGTTGTTTGGAACCTGCTTTTATAACAAAAAAGAAAGATGTACAATGAAGGATACCAAAGTCTTAATTTGTGGTGTCTTCATGCCTCTATTTCTAATTAATTAATGATTCTAAATCTGCTTTCTAGTTTTGGAAATCCCGTAAGATGGATCAAAACTTGCTAATTAATATTATTGTGAAGCAAACATAGTTTGTCATCTACAGAAAGGATGTTGCCCTGAACACCCCCCTCCCTCCCCTGAAAGTTTTTTCAGTAGTAGAATATTGTTAGGAAAAATGAACTTACCTTTCGATAACTTGAAATTGTTGTCTTTGACTTCAGTTTCAGGGTCTGCAGGGTGGTCTATTTGGTCAAATACATACAAATACAAAACTGTTGCTATGGACGCCCCCATTATTGGACCAAACCAATATATCTGAAAAATATTATGCGGGTTAATCAGGCATTTATGAAGAAATGAACATGTAACCAAAACAAAGTACTGTCCTATGTGTTCTATATGTCATTTTATTGAACTGTGCATAATGATCTGTAAATTGAATCCTCATCTTAAACTTTTTCTTTTTCTTTTGACCCTGCTGAACTCCCCTCTTTTTTCTACTTACCCATTGGTTTTCCCAGGCATTCATAACCAATGCAGGTCCGAACGAGCGTGCTGGGTTCATACTGGCTCCTGAATATTCAACCTGTTTAATGCAATTGCATACACACTAACTGATCAAACTGCATGTATTTCTAAGCTTAGTGGTTTACATGAGAAGCAGGCAGGGGTTTATGAATTCCCTACAGGGGCAAGAAAGATGTCTTGAATCTCATTATTGCAATACATTATTGGGGAGTGGGATTGGTTTCAAATATGATTGGAAATGGAACAGTGGAATATGGAAAGTCTGGGTGAAAAGTTTTAATTACAATTTAAAACTTTTCTTTTAATTAGAATTACACCCCGCCCCTCCACCCCAGAACAAGCACTTCTCAAGAATAGTTTAAAAAGAAAACAATGTTCATTGATCGTGTGCACAGGGGTAATCAACATTAATGCTGCAGGTAATTGCCTAAATAAAATTTCTGTTTACCAAGAAATAAACGTTGACTTAATTATAGCCAGT
This sequence comes from Lepidonotus clava, assembly GCA_936440205.1. NCBI lineage: Eukaryota > Metazoa > Annelida > Polychaeta > Phyllodocida > Polynoidae > Lepidonotus > Lepidonotus clava. The sequence continues at coordinate 7,214,040 of OW387141.1, forward strand.
CCAGTTCTGTGTAGTTATAAATGTTCAACAAAATGTACAACTATATTGAGATAAATATACAATTCAATAAATATAAATTAAACAGATCTCACCCCAGCAGTGCTGCCGACCATGACAGCCATGCCAATGATGATGGTGTGCATGAAGACAGGGCGGCGGCCGGCGTTGGTGGAGCCATGGATGGTCAGTATGAGCAGACTGGTCACCCACATCTCGGTGATGAGACCCTGACCGACAGACACCCCCGGCCGGACAGCAGTCACTGCCAGGGTCCCCCGGAATCCCTCAGGGGTCAGCCTGGATGGGAAAAAATGCATTAAGCTGTATTCCACTAGCCAATTTTTTTTATATTTGTTCTTATTATCATTAATCCAACTTTCTCTTTTATATTGAGAAACTCTGACGAGAGTTAGCCTATTGGTCTAGATGTATTAACAAACATTATACAAATTGATGATAAACATTATACACAAATATCACATAGTGATAATGACAAAATAATGAAGAATATTCTCATTCTTGGAATCAACATTCAATTATCAACAAAATATCACACTTTTTACTCCCAATTTCAAAAACCAGTAGTGGGAATATGGATTAATCATAGATATGTCTGATATCATTAGAAAAGGTTTTTAATTCTCTTTGTCATATTGCTGATAAAACGTTATAAATTACCGACTTATTAGCAGTCAGAATTGCATATAGTGGAATAAGGTGGAATAGTGTAAAACTTGTAATCCACATACTGCTTTTTAAGCTGACTATTTTGATTTGTCTTGCTTTTGCCGAGATTCTGTCAGGAAACCATACATTTTAGAAATAAGATCTATATCGGGATCTACATATAGCATGTCTATACTTGATGTTTATTTCACTTTTTAAAAATCAGTTTTTGCACTGCCAAATTCTCATGCATCTTACAATTAGAGCCATTTTCGTGACAAGAAAAAATTTGGTGAATATGGCAAATGAGTAAATGAGACCATTAAGACCAAGAAAAAAGCAAAATGTTGTTTTCCTATTTCACCAACATCATATTTTAGGGTACTGATGTATTGTGCAAAATGGCAAAAACATGAACAGCGTAAAATTGGTATACTATACAGCAGTACATGTTATGCCTACTAGCTATAAGTTATCAGTGAATCATGCAGTGAACTTTAATTGAAACTGGTTTCTTATGTGGCACACTGATAACCGATAAAGGCCCTATAGGCATCATTTCAAAGCAGGTGGAACTACCTACCAAAATGTAAACGTTGCTCCTAAAACTGCACCAATGCATTGTGCGACAGTATAAATACATGCTGAAATGAACAAAATGTAGGATATATATGTAAAATAATAGCTGTTACTCTATGTTTTGGTGTATATTCTTTTATAATTCACAGATGGAATATATAAGCATTTATTATGAAATTTACCATATTGATAAAATAGCGATAAAAACTATTTTAAAATCTTCATATAATATATATGCATTGCGTGTATAGGGTTAGCAATTCGTCTGAAAACTACCTTCTGCAAAGTTTCCAAATACAAGTATTTCATTCTTTCTGATTTGCATTTAGCAATATAATCCTACCTAATCCTACTGCATGTCATAGTTTAGATTATTGCAATGCTACCCTCAACGTGGGCATTAAACCAGATGGCGAAATTGCATAATTGATCAGGTAGCGCAAAGCAAAGTCAGCTGCCAATATTTATTATAATATTTATCTGATGCTAGGCACACATACCTATTGCAATACCCCCACCATTCTCTACTATATTGGCCCATGCACGCATATGTTATATTGGTAAGGTAGATGTGAGGAGGTGTTGGATATGATGGACGAGCAATCTGCCACCTGACATGTTTCACTCCAGAATTCACCAAAACCAGCAACATTAATTAACACCCTTCAAGGACTACCCTCAAAATGCTTTTATAATGACCACCCCCCCCCCTCCCCACACACACACACCTTTTCATATTCTTGAAAATCTTTGGAGATCCGTTCTTGGTTCGTTGTATTTATGATTAGAGATGGATTTATGGGGCAGCAGGGGGACCTCCTCTTTTTGGCCAAATGTTTTTTAATGTACATTTGTGGAATAATAAGGGTGTGCCCCTCCCCCCCTTTCTAGTAGCACAACCCAACCTTTTCAAAAAGCTGGATCCGCCACTGATAATATTCATTCTTAGGCTGTAAAAGGTATTCAGTTGCACAATATGAAACGTTATATATTTCCATAGACCAGTACAAAAATATATACTCCTTTCTCATAAAATAAGTCTGCAAACTGTATTATCAACATTGCTCACCTTTTAAAACAGTCAGATTGCCGGCAATAACAAAGGCAATGGACACGGCAGGGTTCATGTGGGCACCTCCCAATGTCCCAAATATCTCCATCAGGATGATGACCACACAGGCCATGGCCAGGTTCCCCAACAGGTGCCCTCCCCGCACCTCTGTCCGCCCCCAGCTCAGGGCCACTGAACATTGTACAGACAGGAGGAAGAAAGTGGCCACCACCTCACACACCACATCCCTCCAGAAACCCCCTGTTTTAATCTCCCTTGTGCACTCCTTGAAATGGGACTGTAGCTTGGCTTTTACAAAGGCCATCCTGATATTTTGTGTCACAGTTTTTTTGTTATTTTGATGACTTTTCTTGGTGTTTTTACATTTTTTGGTGTACTTGATATCTTTTGTGCTTTTCTTAAATGGATATTTTGTTTTTGTTTTTATGATTGTATTTGTATCTCTGTTTTAACTCAGAAATAGTATTAGATGGTGTTCTGGATATTAGTTATCAATTGTTTTGTATGTTAAAATGCATATAATTATTGCTCCTAAAGTAGTATGTGAAACCTTGTGAACAGCACTTCTGAACCCTAAAATGAAACTAGTACTATTGTGTTATACCAGGACTTAAAAGGATAGATGTATGAATAAACAATTTTTTACTCGTTTTGGTGAAACATAATATGATCTTTGACTATAAATGCAATTCTTGAAGCTGATGGTATAAGTATTCATCTCCAGGTATCCCGTGCATCAAGGCTATTTAAATTATCACTGTCCCTCGTGACATCTTTAAATTCTTCTCCTCTTCATCGTTTGTCAATATACAAAAAAATGTTAAATCCTTGATTAAACTTGGGACAGGCTTTAGAGTGAGTTATCCTTATGATCCTCAGAGTTGGTAGAAGCATTTTGTACTCTTCTTCCCCTTTTTGTCAATGTATCTCTGGCTGTTCTGTTCACCTGGAAAACCTGGGTTGAAATCATAAAGATTTGTTCATCTGATATCAGTTAATCCATATGACTGCCAAATGTGTAATTTGATCCAATCATCCAATAATTGTGTAGCGGAGACTTTAAATCCGGGGGTCAGGGAAGGAATGAAGACTAAACCTCAAGTACAACCAGTGGCGAATATAGGGTTTGATAATAATTCATGATAATCTGAGATTGCCCCGGGAGATATGGAGACTTATTCCTTTATGACTTGCTGAATGTCACTCCTGTACATAATAATCATAATTTTAGTTAATTTCAAATTTTCTCAAAGTAATAAGGTTAAAATGTAAGAATTTCCTTTTGTTATAGGTCCTGATATACCGCAATAGTATTGATTCTGAAAATATACCCTGTTATATTTTGATAGCAGAAAAATTAGGGAGAAGCCTCATATAGAATCAATAAATTCATTTTTGCATCCCATTCATAATTCGTATTTATATTAGAGATAAGGAGGATAAGGAGTACACCGGGGGCACCTCCTCTTTCCTTTTTTAGAGGGTAAAATACATTTGTTTTTCCATATAAAATGTGTGCCCTTGTTGGATGTGCTGGGAACTGTTCGTAGGGGTGCCCCACACACCTTTTTAAAAGGTCCAGATCCGCCCATGTTCTTTTATCTAAATACCTCTCCATGCATAACGGGTAACCCTATTTTTTGGGTATCTATCTATTTATCTAATTACTTTAAAAATCCTTTGTTTTAATATAAAATTCTGGGCCCCGGAGGGTCCAACTGAAAATGTTGTATTATGCTCCCCCATTTCGTAATTCTCTGGATCTGCCCAGCAAAATGATTAGATGTATAGCACACACTCGGAGAACTGTAATCTGATAAGACAGAGATATCATGTACCCAGTAGGTCCCTAATAAATTAATCATCAGATCATCTGGAAGGAGACGTTACTAAATCAATAAACTGGTTTGACATCAAGGACTTTGTTAAGATCGGGAATTTTAAAAATATGATCATTAATTTTTCAGTACTTTAGTCTACTCACAAAAAAATGAAAGTGAATTCGAAATAATTAGATAGTGATGTATTTGTTTTTCTGGAGTTTAAGTTGTCTAAAGGATGTTTCAGAATATATGTAGGATATACTTTTTAGCAGCTCTAGTGCTATATTCTAAATTTTAGTGCTTATGAAAATAATTGTGATACTGAATTATTTGATGAAATGTAAGCTAAACTAAATATAAGATATAAGCTTACTAAGTAGATAAGAGGAAAATATGATTTTGGTGATTATTTTGGTTACATAAATTAAAATTTGAATGTAGCATTTGTTTATCATAGGGGCTGTATCTAGCAACCTCTATGCTGAGGGATCGAGCTTCAGGTTAGGGTTTCTATTTTGTCCTTGTCTAGGCGAGGTTAGTAGGTCAAATGTCTGGGACTCACATGTTTGGAGTATGAGCCTTTGTCATCCTAGTCGGGCTTCCATATAAAGAATTTTATCCACTATTTACCTAGTTTTCATGTGTAACATTTTCTTCTAAAAAAGTCTTTGATAGAAATTGAACGGTTAATGTTATGTTTTGTAAATTCAATTTTATATGGATTTCTGAACCTCTTAGTTTGCTATTTCCTTAAACGAGATTTCTTATTGGTTAATAATTAATTTGAGCTCCTTTTATAAGTGGTGCGCCAGCTAAGTTTACCTCACAGTACCAGCTCAGAAACCAGTCAATCTTCCTCTTGGCTGGCTTTCGCAATCTTCTATCATCAATGTAATGATGAGAAAGGAATCAGAATAATTTAAGGTAAATTTAGAAATTAGAAATTTCTGATAGGATACTGATGAGCTCTTTGAATTTTTTTTATCTTGATTTTCGACTTTTTCTCAACTTATCTTTTTGGAAAATCAGACAAGAATATTTTTTCAGACCGTTACATTTTTATTTTAAGAACAAGAATATGGTTCTAGGCATATTCAGACTTTTTTCTGGATCTCCTCTCAGTAAGCAGCAGCACTTGAGACCTCGGTCTTCAGTCAGGGCTCGAGGCTTTTGTTACACAAGATTACATGGCCTCTCCATTTGTTGGGTCAGTGAAAAAATAACCTTATTTTGCAGACTGCGCTTTGCATGCAGGTTCACATTTTTCATGACTATGTTATAAGTAAGTGTGATATGTATATTTTTGCCCCATGGGATCTTCACCCCATTTGATCCCTGAATTTAATAGACCTGTGCATGACAAGCCCTTGCATGCATGAGGTATTTATTGGCCGTGGAGAAGGCCAACCCACATGCAATACACATATATCCCCCCATCGCATGCGTATTATTCATATGCTGTATTAGGTTGCTGTTACGCTTATAGGCTCTGCCACATCTGTCACAGATGTGGCGGCCATTACTATCCGTTGTTGTGGTCACTGGCGTCGCAAATGTAGGTGATTAAGGCATGGTGAATGCAGGTGGTGAAGGTATCATAAATGGGGGTGCTGAAGACATCGGATATGGAGGTACTGAAGGCATCAGAAATGGAAGTACTGAAGGAATTGGAAATGGAGGTGGTGAAGGCATCGGAAATGGAGGTACTGAAGGCATCGGAAATGGAGGTGGTGAAGGCATCGGAAATGGAGGTGGTGAAACACCAGTTGTCCACTGTCCAACTCAGGGGTGGCCGAGCGTCCTTGTGATGGAGGGGAGAGTATCTCATCAGGAGGTGGGGGAGAGTCAGTAATTGAAGGGACATGTAGCATATATGGGAGATCTGGCGAATAGTGACCCCACAGTCCAGAGCTATTCCCTACAGGGAGGCAGGCGTTTCCGGTCTCTCCTGGGCTCCTTTATTTTCATTGGCCCCCAATCCTCTCCCCTGAGCTGTTTTATCTCCCGACATGCTTTCTTGAAAACAAAAGAAATGAAAGTGTGTTCTGTTACTCCTAAAAACGGTCTGGGCATTGTTACTGTGTTCCACCACTGCCAAAGTATTTGCAGATGGTGGGGAAGGGAGAGCCTGCTGTTCTTCCACGTTAAGAGGTGGAGGCTCCTGTTAAGATATAGTAGACCTTTCCAGTTGTGGTAGTTGCTGATCCTGTCTTTCCACTGCAGGCAAGTCTCCTCTAACGTCTGCTCCCAAAGGTACAAGATCCAGAGATCCTTGTTGGCCGGGGGCTGGTTTCACATCTGCCCATCCCAGATCACAGGGTGGGTTTATATAGCGGAATATGGGAAAGGGTGTGCCTCCCACCATGCACACCACTTTCACTCTGACTGCTACCGAACCTTTGCCATATCCCTTGCCAAAGCCGTCTATCTCACTACCCCCTGGAACCACAGCTGGAATTCGTTCCCCCTACTGGACTCTCAGCAAAGCCCTGGTCAAGCGCATTCTTAATTCACATGAGGTAATCAAAGGCCCTGTTCTAGCATAGGTACAATCTACTGAATAACTGACACCATACAAAAAACTCTATGTTCATCAGTTTGAGTTAGTACCTGCAGATATATCCCATTTTCATCACATTTTGGTTGGCACTCATATAGTCTAACAATGATAAGCAGGGTGAGTAAAACTGCAATGAGCAGCAAGGTGGCCAAAAGGAAGAAATATATTGAAGGCAATTTCACTCCCGAATTCAAGCTTTCTGACAGATCCTGAGCATGCAGGGGTGACCCCTGTGCTGCCGGTCTAGACACCAAGACAGCAAGGAGCATTGCCTTATACCTTTACCATATAATACAGCCAAAAAATAACACTGCCAAAATTACCAAAAATGCCAATGCAATGCTCCATGCTTGTTTTCCCCACAAGGGTAACATTTGTAAACCACTGGCCCCCAATTGGTCCCATCAACTGACTGCTGTCCTCATGTATTTTATTTGTTATGGTTCTTAAACCTATAAGTGGCTGGTTTGGGCCTGTCCCATTCATAATCTCTTTCCTTTTGATATCTGATATAGGGTTTGGAACCCACCAGGGTTCCCTGCCAATCGCAGCCTGTAATTTACTTGACAAATTGAATGTTGAAAGAAAAGCATCATTACTTGGAAATCTGACTGTAATATCTGTGACTCTCTTAGCACAACCCTTCAGTTGGTAAGCTAGTCACAGGTCAGATGCCTGAATAGAACACTGGTAGCCCAAACGAATAATTGCAAAATGGTGTATGTAAAGAGTTTCTGGTTTTCAATTCTCACAAATAACCTCTCCTTTTCTACTGTTACTAACCAGTGACAAATCTATCTCATCAACATATACTGCAAATTCCTGGAATGTAGGGTTCACTACATACCTAGAAATACTTAATTTTCTAATATCTTCTTGGTCATTTCTAATAATAGCCCTTTGCAGGTTTTGCTACTTATTGGTTTAATAAAAGGAATGTGTGAATAGAGCAGAATTTCATCACCAGAACAATCTCTATGAGCATATGATTCTAAGGGGATGTAATATCTGTTATCAACAGAGATGGAATCTCACATGGCACATGGAATTCTTTTGTGTGACACATGCTGAAAATATGCACATCACTTGCTACTGGTACCTTAACATTTATCAATAATTGTCCCTGAGTGATCATGAAATGTGGCTCAATATTATCATAATAAAATGCAGGTGAGTGATAAGCTATTTTAAACCTAGGATATTCCTGTCTTAGTATTTCAGCCAGGTCACTCAATAAATTGTTAAGGTCGTGGGGGGGGGGGGGGGACTATGGCCTGGGACAGTTGACCCATAAGAAGACTCTGTACACCGGTCCTAAAATCAGAGGTTTTAGTTAGCATACTCTGCATATATGACAAATATGCCTTTTTTTTGCATTCAATTTCATTCCTTTCTCAACACTAAGAGCTAATAAACAGTTGGCTGCAGTTTCGCTGGCTTTTGCGGTTCCTAATAAGTGATAAGAGATCTCCCCGATAATATCAAGAAGCCCCCTCCTTTGCCTAGTGGAATCCATAACAAAAGCAGTCCCAGGTATAGACTCAATTATTTCTTTAACTTGGGACACCTGTAGGGTATATAATTGTGAAACTACTATGCAGTGTTTGTAAAATGTCTTTAGTTTGGTCACAAATTTCCTAGTAAGCCCGTTGGGCTTGCCTGTTTTGAAAGTGAATCTTTCCATCACAAAAGGTCATTGGATTCTCTAATGCAAGTGATGAATTGAGAAATGATATCTTAACGTGAGATCCATTGTAGAGGTGGTTGGAATCAGCCGTGCTGATCAGTTTACCTGGCATGAGAACAACACCGTATTGTTCCCTCATAATAGGCCATGCGTGCATGTCTCCCAGGCCATTAGCGGCAGCAACCTTAAGTGGGAGAAACATGAGGGTGGCAATAAAACCAGTTATAATGATACCTGCAAACAAAGTCCTGAGATGCATTTTATTGCTTGCACCCAACTCACCTTGGCAAGCTCAATAGATCTATAAAAAAAAATGGTCTGGAGCATTTCGATTAAATCGCTTACCCCTATGTTGTGAATCTATATCCACTTAGCGTATGGTTTCATAAGTTATTAATATTAACTGTTTCTTCTCCACTTCCCCAAACCAACACAGCCACCAAGCATGCAGGATCACAGAAATCACTCATCCAATGCAAGAAATTGCTATTAGAATTGGGGGTGTCAGGTTCACTATGGTTCTTATAGGAGATACCTCACCTGACACAATGGGACTCTGTGTCCTTCAGATGCCACCAAACTCAGCACATGGAGAAGAGATCACTACCTCTGGAATTTGCTTTACTACCAGGACTGCTATATCTTTCCCAGCCCTTACCAGTGGATCACCAGGGAGAATCAGTTGGGCTGACCAGGAGGTGGAGGGCAGGGGAGATGGTAGGGCACACAAAAGTGGAGGAATGGAGGGCGGGGTGACCAGGCAGAGTGACCGGCCAGGGTCATTAGCACAATTTGTAAGAAGTGCTACCCATCCCTCAACCAGGGGTTCCCCAGATACCCTGTCCCTGCAGATGAGCACTTCCGGTGATGGGAGGTATGTCCCAGCAGCCTCTCCGATCTCTGCACCAGCCACTTCCCCGGTACCAGTCAGTCAGGCCCCCACAGATCCCCGAGGGTCTCTCCCCCACCTCCCGATGAGATACTCTCCCCTCCATCACAAGGACCCTCAGCCACACCAGAGCTGGACAATGGAAACCGGTGTTTCCGGGACCGCCCCCTGCATTCCACCTGCCACGGGGGGCACCTATGTTGTCCCACCGGCAGACGGACTGGCTACAACTGAACCAACATTATCTGGATTGTTTCTGTCCAGATGCTGGAACTCCTTCACCACCTCCATTTCCGATGCCTTCACCATCTCCATTTCCGATGCCTTCAGTACCTCCATTTCCAATGCCTTCAGTACCTCCATATCCGATGCCTTCAGTACCCCCATTTATGATACCTTAACCACCTGCATTTACGATGCCTTAACCACCTACATTTGCGACGCCAGTGGCCACAACAACGGTTAGTAATGGCCGCCACATCTGTGACAGATGTGGCAAAGCCTATAAGTGTAACAGCAACCTAACACGGCATATAAATAATACGCATGCGATGGGGGGATATATGTGTATTTCGTGCGGGTTGGCCTTCTCCACGGCCAATAAATACCTCATGCATGCAAGGGGTTGTCATGGGCGGGTCTATTAAATTCAGGGATCAAATGGGGTGAAGATCCCCGGGCAAAAATATCACATATCATACTTACTTACAATAGGGTATTACAATAGGATAAATCTACAGGCATCTACAAACTCTCACCAAAAAAAGCACAAATGTGTAACAAAATAATGTAAATGGCTCTGAAATTCAAAAGCTTTCTAATTATTAAAAGACACAAATGTACTACAACTACATGGTTACAATAATAACAGTAATAATATATATATATATATATATATATATAAATGATTAGGCACACCCCTTATATATTTAATTAATTAATGTTCATGGTGGTAGTTATATACAGGTTAAGGAAAATTGTTTCTTATAAATGTGTTAAGTTAATCCATTTATGTAGAAATATCCCATATAGATGTTCAAGAAAAACATATCCAGTGAATCTGTGTAAAGGCTAATAGCTTATGGTGGTAGACATATATGTAAAACAAAATGTATCTTTTTACTTGTAGCTGATAGTGGAAGATTCATGTATATTGAAAACAAAGGCAATATGTAGTAAGTCAATTTGATCAAGTAAAATATAGTTAAATAATAGCTTATGATTTGGGTATATATAGACAGATAGTTATAAAAGAAAAATTACTTTGTCATTTTTCTTTTTTTTTTAAAAACCCGTGCAAGTGTGTTGGAATTACACACTAGAAACATATATATATATGTAAGTATAGGGTGAAAAAGAACATGTGTGACTATTTATTAATGCTATATTTATGTATGTATTTTATGGATATGTGAGTAGTGTAGTATGCTTCAGAAATATTATTCCAAATTGCACTCCAATGGGTTTTCAATGGATTCTCCTAGTATGCTCCAGGAATATAATCCCAGAAGTTATTCCCAACTTTAATGTGCTCCATGGAATCTCCAAGTATACATATATGTTACTCAATATGTTTTATGTTATTCCCTACGATAAATGTTACTACATATATTTGAACTGTAGTCATACCACAGGTAAAGCTCTGTGTCCTACCTCTCCAGCTCCTAGGCCCCAAATGACAGTGCGGTGTTGGCCACCTGCGAGCGGCAAAAGCCACACCCATATCATGATGTTACCATTGTGCGTATATATATATATATATATATATATATATATATATATTATAGGGGTATTAGAGGGTAGTGGAGCCAGGTAGATCCTTGGCAGAGAGAATTATATGATAGAGAGCTCCCACGTGTGCAAAAATCTGTAACAGACCTCCAACACCTGGTATAATAGTCTGTATCAAAAGATGTTTGTCCAGGCATATATAGTAAATTGCTGGTTTCCATGGCAACCACTCAAAAATGAGGCAATTCCGAATTTAATGGTATTTCCTACATGTCTTCTTTAATATTTAAGGTAGAAGCATAAATAAGACATCAAAATTAAGCATTCTTAGAGTTCTATGCATTAGAAATGGGTTGTCTTGGTTACCTGGTTGCCATGGTTACCAAAAATGACCCCAAAATTTACCATAATTTCACTTTACCTTCTTTTTGTCTATCATAGTAACCACAAATAAGGGTGAAACAAGGCACAACTTATCCTATCTCACCAGTACATATCCCTCCTACAGGGAATCATGTGTTTTGTCTAAATCAATTACATGGAATGCAGTAAATGACTGGCTTCCATGGAAACCACTCAAAATTCAGGTTATTTCAGATTTAACAGTATTTTGGCTGTATCTCTCTTAATATACAACATAGAAACACAAATGATATGTCAAATTGATGCACTCAAGAGGGTACCATTGGATGAGAGATTGTAATTGGTTGTTTCTGTTACTTGGTAGCCATGGTAACCCAAAACAACCTCAAAATTTACCATTTTCTCAGTTTCCCTCTCATTTTCTGTTACCATACCAATATCAGTTGTTTATAACCTAGAGGCTTCAATAGATATATCATTAATCCAATACAATACTACAAAGTTCAAAATGGCTTAATTTACTAGAATGATACTTTCAACAATGACTGCTGAATTCCAAAATAATTCAAAAGAAAGGATATAGACTCTACTCTTTTGCAACAAGATTTATTTATTTCATTTGGTATGAGGATCCCTTAGGACCCCTTCACTGAAATTAAAGGGGGAGCCACCTTGAAATATCAACATAACTCCATCCGGGCCAAATATCCAAAATCGCAGACTTTCAATGAAATAATCTTATATCTCAGCTTCTGAAATGCCTAGAAACACATTGTTGGTGTCAAAATTGGTAGATTAAGGGACAGGGAATCCAATTATTTGCCTTTGGAATCTACACAAGAGATTTAATCTAAGACAGCCAATAAATTTAGTTAAATACCTTAAATTTCAAATGCTAAAAACGAAAGAAATTTGCCAAAATTTCAATTTGATATTTCAATGTGGCTCCCCTTCCAGATTAGGTAGTTATGCCTCAGAGGTGCATCATACCAAATTTGCTGCTTTTATCCGCTCTGTAACAAAAATTTTGTTAACAGACCCCACTATATTGATGAACAGTTCTTTTCAATTGAAACGACTTGGAAATTTGAATAAGGTTTAAAAGATTTATAAAATTCTTAAGTTGTATAAAAAGTGATGTAGAAATGTGCTTAAATTAAACAAATGCAAAGTAAAATGTTCTCAGTGAATAACAGTTCAAGTTAATGTATAAGAAATGGTTTTCATCCCTTATCCTTGCAATGTCGCCATGCATATCACATGTCGAATGTATAAGAGATGTTAATTGCTTCTGCGATTTTACCTAAGTGTGTGTCGGTGGGGGTTGGGGGTTGCGATTAAACATGCGAGCGCTGGACGCCAGCCTCGTCGGTGCGATTTATGCACCTTTCCCATAATCCTGCGCAGTACCCCACTCTGCCCACTTTTGGGACTTTTGGTAACTAGGTCACTTTACTTCATATCATATACCTTAAAGAAGACGCGAAAAGACAACTTTAATCATCATATTGCGTTCTTTTTACATTATTTATACTATATAATACAATATTAAAGTTATTTTTGCTTTATTTATTTAAATGGGACAGTCTGGCCTAGCCGCTCAGGAGTAACCTCAATGCCAGCCAATGTAAACAAAGGCCTGTGACACAAGGGGAGGCATTCTGGCTGTGAGTCATGTTTGAAAATTCATAAAGCTGAAACTACTGCTTAGAAAATTAAATAAAAATAGTAGGAGTCTATCATGCATATGTGACTTCAAATTCTGAAATTTTCATGAACCTATGATTTACATTTCTTGAATACCAAGCATTTTCATTTTTGCCATTGGGATCAATGGTGAATTAATGCCTCCCGTGACGTCACAAGGTCTGTCCAAGCTTGCCTCCACTCAATTCACACTTAAAGTGTGAGACTGGCTTTGCACTTAAAACAATAGGGCTTAGGTTTATTGTTTGAGTGCTCAGGCCAAATAGGACAGTGACATACCTTAATATATATGGTAATAAATAAGTGGAACAGGTTACAAGAATTTTGAATATTTTCTTTGCATGTGAGCTTTAAGTATGGGTCCTAAAAAGTGTTTCAATTTGAAGCCACCAGGGGGTGCCACCTTAATGAAAAAGATGTATATTTATATACTACCTCTTCAAAATGTTTAATATTTCATCTAATATTAAATCATATCGTTCATATAGTGTAGAGCATATAATGCGGACGTCTGCATTCATTATTTACCGGTATACTTATAGGGAAGTATGGGAAAGCCCTAAAAAGTGTTTCAATTTGAAGCCACCAGGGGGTGCCACCTTAATGAAAAAGATGTATATTTATAATTATACTACCTCTTCAAAATGTTTAATATTTCATCTAATATTAAATCATATCGTTCATATAGTGTAGAGCATATAATGCGGACGTCTGCATTCATTATTTACCGGTATTGTTGTCGACGCGCTCCTCGCGTCGTTCTCGGGTATTCCGCTAGGGGGCGCCGCGATCGGGTGACGCTACCGGGAGCGGGAAGACCGCTACCGGGAGCGGTAAGTAGCCAGATGATCCCTGACCTTTGAATGAACCACAAGTGTTGCTGCTCATCAGAGGCCTCCATCTCACCCTTCCAAGACCACAAGTAAGTGTTATATACATGCCAAAGTACTACATTGGTGCCAGGAGTACTTACCCATGTGGATTTTGTGAAAATTGGAGAAAGATTGAGTGAAATAGGACAGTTTGTGGAGATAGACTTTTCACAGGAGACAGACCTACTTTCCTATTGTTTACAATTGGAGTAGCTCTCAAAAGGACACACAGGGACAACCCACAGGATTTAAACTCACAGGATTTATTCACAGGAGTATTGTTATACATTTGCTGATGAACTTTATGTGAATTTGGGTGGTTTAATGAACTTTTGTGGGAGTTTTGTAACTTCCTGTCCCACCCAGGAGGGAGGCTTAGGGTGGCCAATTTACCCACCCCCAAATTACCCCCTCTAATCCAAAGCCATCCTACATTTATAAAGTCTGGAAACTATATATTGAACATTTTTATGAATCCTATTCCCCCTATACTTTAAATCATAGGGATTATTTCTGCATTTTGGACAATTTCTGATAACTTAAACTCTGACCCATTTTCTGAGTGACCTGAGCCACATGGTTTAAGGTCATCCATCTTGTATCAGACCAAATATAGCCCATCGTTGACTCAATTTAATCTGGGCCATCCTTTCTTATAGACAAACCATCCACTCCTATTTCTTATGAATTTAAGTTTCAATTGGTCTAAGCTACCCACCCTGGAGATTATTTTTGTGACTTTTTCTATTTTTGACCTGTATTTAGGAGTTTTCATTGGTTGTAGCTCAGAGCATTTATTCTAACTCTGGCCATTATCCATTGCCATCCTGTCATTAATAGTGGTGTTATGAATGTATAACCCAGTTAGTTGGAATTACTGGATACTAGGCTTCAAAACCTGGTGGTTATTTTCAAGGCTTTAATGATTTTTGCCTGACTTTTGGTGATATTAACTTTTGGTAGGCATCTTATTGCAACAAAAAGTCAGTTGGCAGCCATCTTGAAAAATTTCAAAAACAGGAAGTCAGTTGGCGGCCATCTTGAAAATTCAAAGACAGGAAGTCAGTTGGCGGCCATCTTGAAAAATACAATAACAGGAAGTAGGCTGGCGGCCATATTGGATTAGACAGGAAGTTGGCCGGCGGCCATCTTGGAAATACAATAACAGGAAGTCAGGTGGCGGCCATATTGAATTTGAGAGGAAGTAGGATAGTGGCCATCTTGGATTTGACAAAAGTTGGCTGTCCACCATCTTAGTTTGGCAAATATATTGACTGAATAATCTATAACTTCTAATCTGTTGCCATCCTATTACCCACAGTATAATACAACCAATCAAGTACCTTTATTGGATTAATCATTGACTAAGCTTTATAGCCTGGTGTTTATTTTATGATTTTTTACAACGTTTGACCAACTTTGATAACATTTAGAGTTGGTGATTGATATTTGATTGTCAGTCTGTCATCCATCTTGGATTTCCGCCATCTTGGATTTCCGCCATCTTGGATTTCCACCATTTTTGCAACCTGGGATAATTTACCCTTAGGTTTAAAAAAATATATCTATATTAAATATTATTAATTTAATTTGATTCGATTTAATTTAATTTAATTAAAAAAAAAAAAAAAAATTTGGATTTTAGATTTTTGAAATTCAATTATTTGAATTTGTATTCTGACTTTGAATTTTGATTTTGAATTTTTGAATTTTAATTTTTGAATTTGGATGATATTTTGGATTCTCACATTTGGGCGTTCAAATTAATTGAATTTGGTTTTAAATCTCAGATTTCGAAATTTATTTCGATTTTAATTTAATTTAATTGAAATTGTGGAAAAAAAAAAAAAAAAAATTCAGTTTGGAGATTTACTTTGAATTTGAAAAAAATAAAAAATAAAAAATGTCAATCACAGTTCTGGATTTCAATTTGATTGAATTCAATTTTAATTTTCAATTGGAGGTAGAGAATCTTGGACGATTGCTTGTCTGGGAAATTGCTTGTGCCTATTTTAAGTGCATGATTATCGATAGACTAACTTCCTCGACGCCTCCGGATTGCGCGGTAGTTCTCGCCTTTGAGTTCTGCCACCTTCTTTTTTCCCCTACTAACTTCTAATTGTGCGATTGGGCTATAGCCTGGGAATTTTTTGAGTCAAGCTTCACCTTCACGTTTGCGCACGCTATCGAGCAAATAGGAATGGCGACCGCCTCAACTGTGTTTAACATAAATACCGCAACCGAAGACCAACTGCAGGTTATCTACGGGATCGGAGAGGCACGCGCTAAGATTTTGACCAACATCATAAGAGCCAGGGGCCCATTTTTGGACATGACGGCGCTGCGTGCCCACCTCGACCAAGACGCTATGATGGCAAAGACCTTGACAGATGCCTTTATTGCGGGATGGTTTGATTTCGGCCAAACGGAGAGGGAACAGCAGGCCAAAGAGAACCTGGCTCCAATCAGAGAAGAACTGTCTACCCTGCAAGCGAGCTTGAACGCCAAGATGGAACGATTGCAGCGGGCTGAAGACCAAAACCGGGCCTTGAAGTCCCATATATCTGGCGGGGCAAGACCGAAAGGATGGAGGCCACTTCACGGGAACGACTCACAGCCTGCCCGCATAGACCTCAGGGGGGGGCCTGGGAAAAGCCACACTGCTCTCTCCCAGGCAGTGACGACTCTCATCGAGGAGTTTACCCAGCGGGAGTTCCAAGGAGACGCCACGCACTTCGCTCAAGGGGAAGTCCCGAAGTTTGGACCCAGGGACATCCCGGTGGAGGGGAGTGGCCATGTGAGTCCAAATGTAGAATGGGAACAGCCCCAGCAACACTCCACTCCAATGTGGAATGGCGAAGTACGGGACAATAGGTACGTCCCTACTAGGAGCAGAGAGGGAGCGCCAACAGGAACACGGCAGGAGGACGTCGAAAGTAGAACCTCCGACAGCCGGCCCAGGGGTACAGGAGGTGTGAACCCAACACCTCGGTTAGTCGCCCGGCCTGAGGAGAGGGGTCAGAGGGCTAGCCCAGGGGCTGGGCTGGCATATGACTCTTCCTCCAGCAGCGAGGACGATGATGCTCCAAGTGTCAGGGCCACGAGTGATAACGGAGCCCCAAGGAGGCGAGACACTGGGAAAATCCCGACGTATGATGGAAAAATAAAATGGTCCATCTATGCTGATCAATTCAAGAGGATCGCGCGAAAATGCGGCTGGGACAGAGAGGCGAAGCTTGACAACTTGGTCCAGCACCTGAGGGACGAGGCACTAGTCTACTTTGGGTCCCTATCCAGGAAAGAAAGGAGGGATTATGGGCTTGCCAAGCAGGCAATGAAGGAGAGGTTTGGTGCCATCAACCCTCCTGTCATTGCGAGAAGAGAGCTCTTCAGCCTCCGTCAACAAGCCGACGAGGGGTTAGAGAGCTTTGCCCAACGGTGCCAGGTTTTGGCACGGGAGGGCTACAAGGGGGGCAACGAGGGGACCATCAAAAAGGCATCCATGGATGCCTTCCTCAATGGTTGTATGGATCGTAGGGCTGCCCTCACGGCAGGTGAGAAGGACCTCGACTCGATGCGGGAGTTGGTCAGGAGTGTCAAACACTCCATCCATAATGCGAAGGCCATTCTTGGTGACAAAAAGGTGCGAGCTGTCTCCTTCCTGCAAGAAGAGGAGACCCTAGGTCGGAGCCCTACGGTGGCCCGCATCGAGAAGAACCCGATGCAGGAAATGCAGGAGGAGTTCCGAAAAATGCTCACGAATGTCTTTGCTGAATTCCAGCCGAGGAGAATGACAAGATCAGCCAGTCCTTACCCAAGCCGCAGCAGATCGAGAAGCACTTCACCAGGCAAGCCAGTGCAGTGCTACAACTGCCAAGAAGAAGGACATTTCGCTAGGGAGTGCACGAAACCAAAGAAGCAGCTTCCCACAGTGGCCAAGGGTTCAACGGCGGAAAACTAGGTAGGGATGGCCAACGCGACCAGACACCATCCCTTCCGAAGACAGGTCGCCCCCCGGATAAAGGTAGCTGTCTCACAGCGATAGGAAGCAGACCGGACCGTATAAGGACAACGAGCGCAGCAGGGACTGCGATCGGTATCAGCAGCCCAGGGCAGGCCACCGATCCAACAGGCATAGGACATGGGAATGTGAAGGTGAGAAGCGTTGTCTTCCGGGGAGAGAACAAGAGAAGTGATATCCCGGAGAGCTTGTTCATCAAGATCAGGATCAACGGGACCCCCGTAGAGGCCCTAATCGACCTGGGTGCCCAGGTCACCATTTTGAGTTCTAGCTTCACAGAGACCATGTCCAATCCCCCGGAACCAATGGAGGAGGTAAGCTTGAAGGGAGCCGGCACGACTAGCTACATGTCTGGACATTTTACAAAGCATGTGGAAATAGTCATTGGCAGTCAACGATTTGACTGGTGCACTTATGTTGCTCCAGTTTCTGACTCAGTGATCCTGGGTCTGGACTTTTTAAAGGCAATTGGCGCGTCCATAGACCTCCCTTCAGCTACGATCACCATTAAAGGAAAGACGGTCGGGGCAAGCTACCGAAAAGGCACCGGTGCTGACCCCTACCAGGCTTTCCAGACAGTGTGTGTAGGCAGGGTCACCCTACCCCCACATTCATCAAAACAGGTTAGGGTGTTCACCAGTGGAGTCCACAAAGATCAAGACGAAGAACTTGTTTTGTTCCCCAGTGGGTTTGACCCAAACATCCTTTGCCCATATGCAGTGCTCAATGGGAAGGGGGAGACAGCAGTTGTGGAGCTGTCTAATGTAGGGGACCACTTCGTCAAGATCAAACCAGGACAGGTCCTAGGCCTGGCACACCCCGCCAGAGTATTGGATGCACAGCTGGACATGGAAAATATACCAGCTAAGCTGCGCCAACTGTCAGTGTTGCGAGAGGATGGAGAAGGGACGCCCCCAAGGGCATCACCAGGAGAAGTATCAGCCCTGGCTGAGCAGGTCCCACCTCATCTGCAAGATCTTTTCAACAGGTCAGTCAAAATCCTGTCTTTTCCTCAAGCACAGGAAGTATCAAAGATATTAGGGGAATATCAGTCCGTCTTCTCCCTAAACGACACTGACCTGGGATGTTTCTCTGCAATAAAACACACCATTGACACACAGGATGCCAAGCCCATACGTCAGCGGATGCGTAGGACACCTTTAGGCTTCCAGGATGAGGAGGAGAAGCACCTGACTAAGATGTTGGAGGCGGGCGTCATCAAGCCATCTTCCTCTGCATGGGCCGCGGTACCGGTACTTGTGAGGAAAAAGGACGGTTCAGTGCGCTGGTGCCTTGACTATCGCGCCCTGAACAACGTCACGGTGAAAGATGCCTTCCCCTTACCCAAGATAGAAGAGTGCTTGGATTCCCTATCGGGCAGCCGGTTCTACAGCACCTTGGACATGAACTCTGGGTACTGGCAAATCGAACTAGATAAGGCAGACCAGCACAAAACGGCATTTATCACCAAATATGGCTTGTTTGAATGGACACGCATGGGATTTGGTCTTTGCAATGCCCCTGCCACCTTCCAACGTGCAGTGCAGCTAGTTCTTCATGGCATGCAATGGAGCAAGGTGCTGTCATATCTGGATGATGACAGGCCTCGACAAATCCAGTGCCCGGGGAGCCCGCTCCACCCTGTAAATCACCCTGGACACCCAAGTGACACCAAGTGGGAGCCCGGTGGGCTCCCCGTTGTTTCTGTATGTACCCACAACCCCCGGTACTCCCCTGCCTCCCAATCCACATCCCCCTCCACCCAGCGCACACACACACACCCCTTCAGTGGGTCCTGTTACCACTTTGAATCACGGCCAGCTTGTTCTTTATGAGGCTGTTCTAAAAAGCACAGCTGATAGGGATATCCTGTGACAATGATGTGACACACACTTAGGAATGTCTCTATAGAGTAAAGGCTCGACATGACTGAGTTATTTACCCTAATTGAAATAAAAGTTGGAACCTTCTCGGGAGAGGCCCTGACATAGGCCAACGTATTGAAAAGTTTCTTTTCTTTAACTTTGGGACTGTACAAACATTAATAAATGTTGATACAAATAAAAATTTATGACCGGTTTATTATTCATGTCAGATAATAAAATAGAGTTATGCTTGATAAATTCAACTCATATTTTCAACACAAACATTCTTTTAGTTTCACCTAAAGACTGGTGTATGCAATGATGAATATTTTGAAATCATTTTAGGAATTTCACAACAAAGAATTAATTGGATGTTAGATTCTATAAGTATGTGTTCTAAACGTTGACTTCCATTTCCCTCCTGCTCGTTCTGTGGGGCATACCATTATGGATTATACCTCTCTATTCTTTGGGAATTATTGAAAAGGATTTATCTTGAATACCAAATGAATAGTGCTTCAGTGCATATACCGACATCTGAATTTGTTCGGGAAAAAATCGGCTTTAACTGGAACTGTACAACACAACTATGAAAAGGTGGCTAATTGCTGCTTCTAACAAGGACAAGGTGGGGGTTGATTCTTCAAGAACGAAACAGCCTAATTCAGAAAAACCCAAAGAGTCAAAAGAAGAAGTATGTCTTGGCCCAGGCCCTAGCAAAACATCTAACCCAAGTCATTCAAACACTCAAATATCAAATGCTGAAAAAGATGTGAAAGGGACAAAGAGAAAGAATGAACATCTAACATATGATAATGAGAAAAGGATCAGGAGATTTCAGAACAATTGGAAAGACGAATTCAAATGGATAATCTATGATGAGGATGCGGATGTAATGAAATGTGACTGGTGTCTCTCTTACACCCAGTATTCTGATCCTACCAATGTGTTTGTCATAGGAACACAGAATTTTAGAAAGACTGCATTGTTTAAACATGAGAAAAGTGCAAATCATGTTGCTGTCACAAACAAGAGATCTTTGGCAGAGAGGAAAATGGCAGGGCAAACTACAGTCAAATCTACAGCTATTGGGCGTGGTATTCTTGCCATGGCTGATCAGTATAGAGATCGGGTCAGTGCATTGTTCAACACAGCATATGGCTTAGCCAAACGGGCTAAATCATTCACAGATTTTCAAATGGCATGCCAGATCCAGCAAAAGAATGGACTTGATCTAGGTGAAAATTACATGAATGACAAGGCGGCCAAAGATATTACCTCTACAATCGCAAAGACTATCAAAGATGAAAACATAAACCAAATGAAGCAAGCAAAGTTTCTGACCGTAATGTCAGATGGGTCTACAGACAAAACCATCAAGGAGCAGGAAGTTATCTATGTAAGAACAGTTCTAGATGGGTACCCTAAAACAAGCCTGGTAAGCATTGAAGAGCTGGATCATGGCACTGCTGAAGGTGTTCTTAAGGGCATAAAAGCTGGTCTTGATTCGGTGAATATTGACTTTTCATCTTTGTCACCTGAGTCAGACGGCCCTGTTTTGATTTCATGCAACTTTGATGGTGCCAGTGTGATGATGGGGAAGAAAACAGGAGTGGCAACGCGGATACAAAATGAAATGCCATGGGTAGTTCCCATTCACTGTGTCGCACATAAGTTGGAACTGGGAGTTCTAGATGCTGTTAAGGCAATTTCCTACCTGCAAAATTTTGAGGAGATTGTGAAGAAGATATTCCGCTTCTACTACTATTCCCCAAAGAGAAGACGGGAACTATCAGAGATTGCCAATGTGCTTGAAACGGACCTTCTAAACTATGGGGCAGTTAAGGCAGTGAGGTGGGTTTCAAGTAAGTCTCGTGCCCTAAAGGCACTCAACCACAACATTGCTGCGACAATTGCTCACACTGAGCATGCAGGGTGTAGTCAAAAGTCTGAAGAATCAGGAAAAGCCAAGATGCTATTCAAAAGCATAAGCACTGTGCGTTTTGTGAAATATCTTCACATTATGCAAGATGTTCTTGAGATCATCACTGCTACTTCCAGAAAGTTCCAACAGAATGACCTTCTCATCATTGAAGTGCCAAAGGTCATCAAGGTAGCCACACTCAAGCTGTTTGCCCTCAAGTCAGAGCCTGGCCAAAACATGCGTTCATTTCTCCAGGACCTGAAAGAAGACGGCTCATTCCGTGGAACAAATCTGAAAGGACAGATGTACACCAAGGAGGATTATGCATCTGACCATGACTGTCAAGACCTGATCGATAGCACAATGAAATACATCGTTGAACGTTTTCAGTCAACAACAGAACCACCAATGTCTTACTTTGAGGCATTTGACTTCTCAACCTGGCCGTATGATGATCAAGAACTTGCCGTGTTTGGCACTGAAGCCATAACAGGTTTAGTCAAGCACTTTGAACCTGTTCTCTCTGGAGAAGAATCACAGAGGGCATCTGAGGAGTGGATTACCCTGAAGACTCATGTTTCCAAACTGAGGTAAGGTTCCTTAAATATGCTGTCCTATGTCATATGTCATATGCTGTCCTATGTATTTGATAAATTATATAATAACAGAAGTATCTGAATACATAAAAGGTATGGTCATGTCCTGTTCTTTAATATCCAGTATATAAAGACGTTATGCTTTCCAAGAAGCTAAGCTATGCCCACCCATGCAATGTTTTTAATTTAATTCCATTGTAAACAACTCAGGACCAAGCTCTCATATTTTGTGAAATATTACTGGAACTGTTAACTGAGACCAACGTTATTTCAGAAGTTTGGAAATGAGATATCATGTTGAAAAAGAAATAACTTTCTACTTTTATGTAGGACAAGTCCACTGTTGAGTGTCTACTGTGGTCTTCTGAGGTGTACACCTCCTTCCATGAAAAACATTCTTCTACTAGTAGAAATGATGGTTGCCATAAGTCCATCTACAGCACAGTGTGAAAGGGGCTTTAGTGCTATGAATCGTATCAAAACTCCACAAAGGAATGCCCTGGCCTCCTCTACCCTCAATGACCTCATGACAATCTGTGTTGATGGTCCCTCCCTTGAAGAGTTTGACTCAACTGCAGCTGTGAATGCATGGCTGACATCTGGGCCAGGAACAAAACATGTAGCTGGGCACAAACTTCCAGATCCACTAAAGAAGGTGTGAGTCATTCCATATAGAGTGAATTGATTTAATTTAATTCTGAATTGTATGCTAGGGTTTAAATCACAGTATTAAACATGAGATTTTAGTCTCAAGTAATGAAATTATACTAAACATAACAAGTTAATTATCACACATGATGTATAATTCCTGAAAATAAGCTTGGAATAATGATCAGGAGCAGATGTTAACACACTGGAAATACAGAAACAAATGTTGCTCCATGTTGTTATTACAATTGCTCTTTATTTTAGCTGCTATTATAAAAACTGCAGTGTGCTTATTCTGCATCATTCTGTTTCAGTGTGACTGACTTTGGGCACAACATACATCGCAGATGCATTCTACGGATATAAACTCTCTAAATTTTGTCAATTAAACCCATCTAAAAAGAAAAAAGGAGTAGACACAAAGCATCTGGAGATCAGAAAAATCAAATTGCTTTCACACCTTTCATGAAGATGTATTGAAAGTATTTGTAAACATGATTGAACTATATATATCTAAATACTAAGTGTACTTAAGGTTGTACTATGCTTGAAGTTATCATCAATCTTATGGTGCTAATTTCAGGTAGGTAAATATAGCTTCTTTTCCTAATTTAGAGTAGCTACACTTATCCAAGGCATAATGTGTTGAGAATGTATTTCTATCTATATTCTTATTCTTGGACATGCACTTGATTGTAGTGTATTAATATCAGGGCATTGATAAAGGAATAAAAGTATTGTAATATGAATGTCCATTTTCCTTTTTAATGCTATGGCCAATGAAAACAAGCCACATATTACTTTTCCAAATAAAATGTATGTTTTCATGATTATACATTTCTTTAAACATGCTGGAATATGAAAATGCATTGAATTACACTCCCAGTTTATTAGAGTTGGGAGCCCAGTGGGCTCCCAGGTCATTTTGAAATTCCGTGAGGCCTGCTGATGTCGTCGTCTTTGGAAGCAATTTCCATCAAGCACGCGACAACCTGGTTGAAGCCTTGGAACGATTCCAGAAATACAACCTAAAACTCAAGCCGAAAAAATGCAGTCTTTTCCAAAACGAAGTGATGTTCCTTGGCCGGCTGGTGACACCCGAAGGTGTTCTCATAAACCCAGACAGCAAGGACACCATTCTGAACTGGCCTACCCCTAAGTGTGTGCGTGATGTAGAGTCCTTCCTGGGCTTTGCAAACTACCATAGGGAGTTTGTGTCACACTATGCTGCCATCTCAGAACCACTGTATGCGCTGACAGGGCCGAAGGTCAAATTTTCATGGCCTCCAGGAGCAGAAAAGGCCTTCAATTCCTTGAAGGAGGCCTTGATCAGTGCACCTGTGCTGCCGTACCCAGACCCAAAGTGCAAATTTGTACTTGATTGTGACGCTTCGGACACTGCAGTCGCGGGGGAATTGGGGCAAATTGTCAATGGACAGATACGGGTAATAGCCTACGGGAGCTTTGTTCTGAAGTCAGAACAAAGGAAATATTGCACCACCCGCAAAGAGCTGCTGGCAGTTGTCCGCCTCACCAGGGAGTACAGACACTATCTCCTTGGCAGGCCCTTCTTGGTCCGAACCGATCATAATAGCCTAACCTGGCTGATGGGTTTCAAAAATATACAGGGGCAACTGGCTAGATGGCTCGAAGAACTGGCGGAATACGACATGACAATTGTGCACCGTCCAGGGAAAAAGCATATAAATGCTGACTCGCTCTCACGAATCCCCGACACCATGCCAGAATGCGACTGTTACCGGGCGGGTTCATCACCAGAAACGCTGCCGTGCAATGGGTGTGCCTACTGCAGTCGAGCACATAGGCAGTGGGCAAGGTTCGAGGAGGAGGTAGACGATGTGGTCCCACTGGCCATTCACCAGCCAGCCCCAGAGGACACAACGTCCCAACCGGGAGAGTCCGGGCAAGATTCTCTAGTCAGGGTAATATCGTTGGGTGACTTAGAGGACACACAAGAAAGAGAGAGCACCTGCTTCAGTGGTTACACACAAGCCGAAATCAGGCAGAAGCAGCTGGAAGACGGTGATCTCAGCCAGGTCATTAACTGGCTGGGGGAACACACGGAGCCCTCACAAGCGGCTCTGACATTGTGCAGCCCAGCTATCAAGTACCTTTGGGAGAACAGAACCCAGCTCACTCTGAAGGAGGGTGCCTTATATTACCGTTGGGAAACTGACGGCAAACCAAGGTTCCTCCTTGTTGTGCCCGCATCGCTCAGGCTAGAGGTCCTGGCATATTGCCATGATCACCCTACAGCAGGCCACCTGGGACAGGACAAAACTCTTGCACGCCTGCGCCAGGGTTTCATTTGGTTCAAATACCGAGTGGACTGTAAGGAACATGTGCAGACCTGTGCCACTTGTAGCAAGAACAAGAAGCCATGCAGAGCACCTCGGGGACCACTGGGACAGTATCATGCAGGCATGCCGATGGAGCGTGTCCACATGGACATCCTGGGCCCCTTGCCAATATCCGACCAAGGGAACACTTGTATCCTGGTCATAGTAGACCAGTTCACGAAGTGGGTGGAGTGCTACCCGATTGCTGACCAGAAGGCGGAGGTCATCGCCAACAAATTCGTGGACGACTTTGTTGGCCGGTTTGGGTGCCCACAATACCTTCATACGGACCAGGGACGGAATGTGGATGGGAACATCGTCAGGGCGGTTTGTGACCTTCTGCGTGTCCACAAGACCAGGACCACCCCTTACCACCCAGCATCGAACGGGCAGGTGGAGAGGTATAACCGCACTATCCTGCAAATGGTGCGTTGTTTCCTGGAAGGCAAGTCCCGGAGTTGGGACCGACACCTCCACATGTTGTCGGGGGCCCTGAGAACAGTGCCTCACAAGCTGACAGGATTCAGCCCAAACATGATGATGTTGGGAAGAGAAGTAACCCAACCTGAAGACATTGTGTTTGGCCTGGCTGCAGCAAACAGTCGAGACCCGGCCCCCACACCCGAATACGTCAAGAACCTCCGTAGGACACTAGAAGAAGTCCATCGATTGGCAAGAGAGCGGCTTAAAACATCACAGCAGCTGCAGAAAAGGACCTACGACCAGAAACTGACCCACACCAAATACGAGATAGGAGACTTGGTATATAGGCGAGATTCCGCTAACAAAAAGGGACAAAGCCCCAAGCTCAAACCTGTTTGGAAGGGACCATATCTGGTTGAAGACATCCTCTCCCCGCTTCTAGTGCGTATTGGCGAGAGGAAAAGATCCAAAGTGGTCCATCATGACCGCATCATTATCTGCAGGGACAGGGCTGTCCCACTCTGGCTGCGCAGAAGACGCCACAAACTGCTGCAGAAAGGAACATCAAGGAAGACCGATGTAGATACCCTGGAACCCCTTGGTCTGGAGGAATCTGGGGAAGATCTACACTTGAGCTTCTTAGATGACAGCGACGGGGAACAGACAAGGGTTGGTGACGACCCAGAGTTGAGCATGCAACCCCCCCGCGTGAACACCCCAGAGAAGCAGCCGAGCCAACTTATAACTGACAAGCCACCATCAGGACAGAGTGAGGCAGAAGAGCGGCCTGATCCACCAGCGAAAGCCAAACCGACAAAACGGCCGATACACAAAACCACGGCCCAAGTGGAGGAGGATACGGAAAGAGTGTCACGGAGGGGCAGATTGATCCGTGTACCCTCTAGGCTCAGAAATACCATCCGCCGCCTGTCCCAACTCTTGCACTAACAGCCTGCAAAACTTATTAAGTAGTAGCATGCAGATATATATACCCCCGTTTGACCCCCAACCTTAGAACCTAAGTAGGATAAGCTAGACGATAAGAAAATAAAAAACTGAGACATTTTTGTGCCTTTGCAGGCACGATGGCGAACATGTTCCCGACCTCGGTTGATCACTTGCTGCAGGTGGCCACTGGCATACCACCTTTGCCCATGCCACCGGGCACACCGGGAAACGGCTTTGCTTGGCTCCCAGTGGCCCTCCCACAGTGGGGGGGACAGGGGCAGGCGCCAATATATACGCCTGACCTGCTGCTGAGCAACTACCCAGCATGCCCGACAGGATGGCCAATGGCAGAGACGAACTTCTGGCATGCGGGACCACACCCAAGCAGGGGGTTTAGGCAGCTGACTGGGCCCAGGCTGAGCGTGGATTCGGTTATCCCGGCAATGGAACAAGCCACCGCAGTGTCTCCAACTGGGCAGGCAGCCGGTGACGGAGCCCAACCCCAGCCTACAGGGCAACTAGGACCGGTCACCTTAGAAAAAGATGAGGGGACACAAAAGAGCTCCACACCCTGTCAACCGGCCTCTGCCACCAATACCGCCCTGGGCCTGGAAATCACCTTTGGTGCCCATCAGGAACAGCCTGGCCCAGATAAGCCATCTAGGGTGGTTAGGCTGACTGGCCAGGTGTCGGGGGACGAGACCCAAACCCCCGCTGAACCAACGCCAGGGAAAACAGGGGAAGTACGGAGAGTTGTGGTCACAGGACCAATGCCATCAAGAAAGAGGGCCCACTCTCTGACCCCAGAGGCCACGCATGAAGAGCAACTGACATCACGTCCCAAGTCAGGCGGTCAACTCTGTCCTGTCTTACCGAGCTGTGGCCGCTTGGGCCATATCCATAGGCATGTTATTGGGGTCCACATGCCCTTCTTTGTACAACCCGAGACAGCCTGTTGGGGCTGCTTCACACAATGTGAGAGGGGCGGCTCCCTAATGAAACATCTGAAACAATGCCGAGTGGCTAGGGCTTTTGATGAGAGGTCACTCGGCCTTTGGGTGGAGCTCAGTGCCGGCCTCCTACAGGAATTGGCTGACTACATGGGAGTCCGGCGGAGGCATCTGTTGCCGTTTGCGGTAAGAGAGGGTTTGGTGCCCTCTGGATTTACGGAATCGCCCATGCAGTCTGCCCTCATAGACTATTATGACCAGGCTATGGACACTGGCGTAGAGGGAGAGCGGGTGACGGGCAATCCTAACAGCGAGGGTTGCCTCCTCCACTGGAGACTACTAGCGGGTCTCGTGGCAGCCGGGGACCCAGAAATGCAACAGAGGGTCCAGACCTCATCCAGGACCATCGACCCTGTCCAGAGGGTGCTACCGAGAGGGGCGGACTCCCACTGCCACCTGCGGGAATGCTACAGGAGGAGGCGAAGGACCGTTGGCAACTGGTCACACGGGGACGAACTGTCCTCCCTGACGGTCGTCAACGTGGACTGTTTCCCCAAGGACTGGGGACGAAGGCCCATCACACTCAAGGGCCTGCAGGTTGTCAACGCGGCTGGGTTACACCCCACAGTGGTCCCAAACAGCATAGGGGCAACTGAACAAAAAATCCGGCTGGTGAAAGAGATGGTGGAGCGAGGGGCTTGCGCAGTGGGTGAGATAGGAATCGACCTTTACCACCAGAGCACCCCTGACCAAGCGCTCATGCAGGAGGTGGCCTTGGCCAACCTCTCGTCATTCGCAGCGGAAAAAAGGCTTCCGATCGTCCTTCATGTAAGGGACCGAAATGGGGGGCAACGGGCAGGAGCGCTCTGTAGGGAAGTACTCAGGAAGTCAGTCCCTAGGGAGCAGAAGATCCAGCTACATTGTTTCGACAGTGGCTGGGAAGAACAGCAGGCCTGGGAACGTGCATTTCCAGGAGTAATGTTCAGCTTCTCAACGAAGCTACTAAGCGCCGACCGCCACCCAGAGCTGGATGAAGTTGTACAGACCATTGGGCTCGACAGGCTGCTGCTGGAGACGGACGCACCCTATCTCCGCCAGAGTTCTGGCCACCAGGGTCCTCTGCAGATCATTGCAGTGGCGGAGAGAGTGGGAAGGCTCCGCAATCTCCCACGAGGCCTCGTCCTGGGGATTGCCGCCAAGAATGCGGGGGCTTTCTTTGGATTTTAAATCCATAAGGGCCCCACCCCCATTGTACATAGCACCTAGAAGTAGAAGGCTAGACCCAAAAGGGCTGGCGAACTTGTATATATATATGTGATGACATCCAATAGTGGACCGGGGCCTGACAGTCCCTGGATACCAGAGTCTGGAGTGGACCAGGCTAGGCCTTGGGCCTGGCGCGGTCTCTCTGGACGGCGGCACTCTTCCTAAAAAAATAGAACGGGGAAGAGTGTTGTCGACGCGAGGAGCGCGTCGTTCTCGGGTATTCCGCTAGGGGGCGCCACGATCGGGTGACGCTACCGGGAGCGGGAAGACCGCTACCGGGAGCTGTAAGTAGCCAGATGATCCCTGACCTTTGAATGAACCACAAGTGTTGCTGCTCATCAGAGGCCTCCATCTCACCCTTCCAAGACCACAAGTAAGTGTTATATACATGCCAAAGTACTACGGTATACTTATAGGTTGATGTTTTATATATTTTCGCCCTAGCTTTCTTTTTTCAAAAAAAAAAGAGAGAAAAGGGAAGTTCCCATAAGGTAGACCACTATTATTTGGTGAAGCAAGTCACTTATTCATATCCGCAAGTATAGGACCTCTGTACGTGACCCAACCTCTGTACGTGTACACAACTTTTGTGTCGTTTATCTTTTTTTTAAAAAAGGCTATATAAATAGTTATCATTAATATTGCCCTTGGTTTTCAGACGTATAATATTGTTGAATATGGTTTTATATTAACACATGTATGAGTAACAATAAAGGTAAATGAAATTTGATATGACACACAATTTAAACTGATACAACACTAAATCTAAGGGGAATAGATATTGACAAAAATAGAAAAATCAATACAACCTTTATCATTTCTGGTAACAAGAACGACCTCGATGAAACCCTCAGGGGCAGATGTCATAGACACTTTTTTCATATTGATTACATGAAACATTTCTCAAAATTCCTAAAAACCGACATTTTTGGGTGGACGTGACCGGCAGCATGGAAGGCTCCCCCCCTCCCCCCCCTCCCCCCCCTCCCCCCCCCCCCCCCAAGCGTCCCTGACGGACGCTGCATCTGAGAACTACCCCGGGCCCCCGATGGGGAGACGCACCATGCGCAATAATAGCGGATCCAGGATTTTGAAAGGGGGGGGGGGCGCTTTTTGAAAAAAAAATCGTTAATTAGTTTATGACCGAGTTTTACATGAAAAAAAGGTAAAATTTGCCAAAAAATAAAAAAATAAAAAAATAAAGAAGAAGGGGGGAGGGGGGTCTAAATCCGCCACTGACGCACGTCTGAAGTCGGAATTTGGGCCCCGCGTAACGGCAAAATTGTATATTATCTCCCAAAGACGACATGACTCTTTTTTGCAACTTAAACAAAGAGAACAAAGATATATGCTATGAGGCAGAGACTTCGTTTTTGTCAGCAATGTTTTCCTGGACATTTGGATTATTTTAATGTACATTCTGCCCGAGTGGACTAACGTTGGAAGTAGTTTTTCCATGTTATTGACATTATCCTTTGAGGGGGGACAAGAAAGAAGCGATGACCCATTTTAAAGTCCTGAAACTTCCTATAGTATACACAATAGACCTGTCCACTTTGCCAGCTAACCCACCCCTTATTTCTATGATATCAACATTTTTAGAAAAATGTTCATCATACTTGATTCACAGTAATTGTCCTAGTAATATTACCCAAAACTAGACTTTATAAGCTTTTACTTTCAATATGATGTTAGATATGTACCTGTATGACTGGAAAATAAAAATGGCATTTTCCCATAGGGAACAGTGTTGAAGCCCTTCAGCTTTGCCCACAATGTCCAACCCTAAAATCACAAAAACATACCTTATTTTGGTTCACCTAAAATTGAGGTAATTACCTAATTGAGAGAAAATAATAATTCATCCTCATTTATCAACACCTTATTGACTTAGAAAGTACTAACTCATTCACTCAGATTTGTGTCAGTGCCTGACTTTGCCAAAACTGCAATTATGTCCAACCTCTGTATCATGCCGGCAATACATCCGAAAGTGGACAGGTCTATTATTTATTATACTTTTTCGGAATTGCCAAATAGGCATACAGTGAACGAGCAAAGTGTACGGATATGAAATGCGTATCCGTACAGTGTACGGATACGGAAAAGTAGTGCGACCTAGTTTAAACCAATCAGAATACATGTACACACAGAGAGTTTGACCCCTGACCTACGCTGACCTGACGTTGACCTACGCCGACCTAATTAACGGACCAATGATACACGCGGATTTGATCATGTGACATGGACGCGCTTCATTCAGTCTGCACAGAACAACAACAAATCCACGAGACCAAAACACGTCGTAAATATCCATTAATAACGGCGAAAACGTCGGAAATGACGTCAGAAACGACGTTTACTATGGATTTAACGGATGCACAGATACGGGAAATGCTAATGTTCGACTCCGACGTCAGCGAGACGGACTTAAACGGAGTTTTGGACGTTTTTGAGGCGCCCGACGTCTTTTGGCACTCCCCTCCCGCCAGCCCCACCATCATTGTGTACAGAGAAGAGCCTACAGAAAACCCAGCTCAGCCTACAGAAAACCCAGCTCAGCCTACAGAAAACCCAGCTCAGCCTACTGAAACCCCTGCTCAGCCTACTGAAACTCCTGCTCAGCCTACTGAAACCCCTCCAGAGGCGTCCGAGCACGTGAATTTCCACGATTTTGACATGGAGGATCCTGACTACCTCCCACCAGGTAAGCACATCCCCCTCCCACCAATAATATATATGTAGCCTGCCTATTGAGTATCTAAAAACATGTAAAATGCGTTCAAAAATGCGTTTAAAAACGCGTGTATAGTACGTGCATAGTACGTGTATAGTACGTGTATAGTACGTGTATAGTACATGTATAGTATGGGGAAATGTTACCCTCACTTCTCAGGAATTCTCTCATTCAGATACAGTTTAGGCCAAAAATGCCTGGGATCCCCCTGACTAGCCTCTCTGGTCATAGAGTGGAGCTCATTATTCTCCAGGTAGACACACCCATTTTCATCTTCCCTGTTTCTATCAACTTTCAGATACTGATGACGAGGACTACATGGAGGAGGGCATGGACGAGGGCATGGACGAGGGCATGGACGAGGACATGGACGAGGACATGGACGAGGACATGGAGGAACAGGGAGCCGTAGGAGGGGTGAACGAGGCCGACATAGAGGCCTACATTGACTCGGGCAAGAACAAGAACACCAAGAAAAAGACACAACAGGTGGTCAAAAGGTTCCACGAGTACTGCCTGGAACAGGGGTATGACGACTTCGTGGCCCTCCCGCCCTCAACCCTCAATGTCATGGTGAGTGCCTTCTTCATGGTCGTAAAAAAGAAGGAAGGGGGCGAATATGAACCGGACACCCTCACCAGCATGCACCGGGCCATTGACCGTCACCTCAAGGAACAGAAGTATGGATATACCCTAAAGGACTCCCCGGAGTTCCAGAGTAACCGGGATGTCCTGGCCACCCGCAGGAAGGCCCTCAAGGCGGAGGGGTATGGCAACAAACCCAACCGATCGCAGCCCCTCACTGCGCAACATATGAATATCTTCTGGGAGAAGGGAGCCATCTCTAAGACCAGCCCGGAACCTCTGCAACGAGGGCTGTTTATCTATATGGTGGAGTGTTTCGGGCTGAGGGGCATGCACGAGGGCCGACAAATGAACTGGGGGGACATTAAGTACGTGGAGGACGAAAATGGGTACGTCTACTTGGAGTTCAACGAACGACATTCCAAGACTAGACAGGGCCAGGGGGATCCCAGGCATTTCAAACCTAAACTGTTTAAAAATGAGAGGCATCCCGAGAGGTGTGCAGTCCACATGTACGAAATATTCAAGTCGCACCGCCCACCCCAAATGTTGACCCCTGAGAGCCCCTTCTTCGTGGCCATAAACAAGAGCCCCAGGGCCAGGACCTGGTACAAGAACCAGCCCCTGGGCGTTCACCGACTGCGGAAGATTGTGCCCGAAATGGCCAAGGCCTGCAATCTGAAGGGGAGGCTCACTAACCACAGCATCAGAAAAAAAACAGCGACTGACCTGCTTCACAGCGGGGTAAATCCCACTGTGATTGTGCAGCTGACAGGCCACAGCAATGTGGCCAGCCTGAACAATTATGCAACAGCGGACATGAGCATGCAATACGAGATGTGCGACCTCCTGCAAAGTGACCAGGAGAGGGCACAACTCTCAAGGAAAAGGTGCCTACCTGCTGCCACCCCTCACAGCGAAGTCGTCCCAGCACTGACAGCATCCACAGCTCTGTCACACAGGAGGAGGCCTGTGTCCTGTGCCCTTGGAGCCCCTCCTCCTGTCCCAAACCAAGGTGAACAATGCGCAACTCCTCCAGGAGGGTCAGCAATTGAAGCACCAAGGCCTACCACCTCTCCTATGAGGCAGGGTGCCACGCCCCCTCCCATAGCATCACCCCACAACAGTACAACTCCTCCAGGAGGGATAAGTCCAGCGATGAGAGCCCTAAGTCCAGCGGTGAGAGCCCTAAGTCCAGCGGTGAGAGCCCTAAGTCCTCCAGGGCAGGCGGCGGCGACTCCAGGGCAGGCGGCGGCGACTCCAGGGCAGGCGGCGGCGACTCCAGGGCAGGCGGCGGCAGGATCCATGGACTTGACCATCGTCCCAGCAGCTCAGGGGCAGGGGCAGGGGCAGGCTGGCCCCCTCTTCCAGTCCTCCTCATCAAGCCTATCCCAGGCGTCGGCGCTCCTGAGTGGGGCAGTCTTCCACGGATCTGTAAACATCAACTTTAACTATTACAGTGGGAACAATCAATCAATGTGAAGTCATGGCAAAGTCTAAGAAATCCGGGCAAAGTCTAAGAAATCCGGGCAAAATCTAAGAAATCCGGGCGAAATCCGGGCAAAATCCGACGTAGTTTAAGAAATATTCAAAGTTAAATCATATCTATAAGATTCCGGGCACTCCTGTCCTTGTTGAAGATGTAAAATGAAAAAATATTCAAAGTTATCTATAGGATTCCGGGGACTCTTGTCGGTATCCTCTTGTCCATGTTGAAGATGTAAAAATCAATGTAAGTTGTAAGCTGAAAGTTGTAATCAATCTATATAAGAAATGAGAAAGTTGTACTCAGCTTTGAGAAGTCCTGTCGCTGTTGCAGGGAAGAGCTGCGTCGTTGCAGGACCGATGGGCGCCGTTGCAGGTGCTGGAATGAATTAATAGTAAAAATAATTCAAAGTCATTTTTTCAAACTTGTAAAATATTCTAAGGTAAAATTGACCACTCCACGTTGTTATATATGTCTATTTGTTATGTATTTCATAGCAAATAAGTATCTAATGTGAATATTTAGTAGGTTTTCTCCGAGTTGAAGTTGTAAAATTCAATCTATATAAGAATCCAGAAAGTTGCGCTGACCTTTGACCCGACCCGACCTGACCCGAGGAGGTCGCCTGTACTTGCACTGTTGCCGGGCTGAGCTGGCTGTTGCAGGGCCCTGTTGCCGGGAGGCTTGAAGTCAATAAATACTGAGTGTCACCATCTGCCTTTGATACACGTTGTTGTCCACGCATTTTCCACGCATTTTGCGCCTTCTCCACGTAGATATGTAATATTTTGAAGCAATTCTGGCGGATGGAAGAGGGGGACCTCGGCGAGCTGCAAGCATGGCGCCGGCGGGCGCGCGAGTTGGCGAGTAAAATACCCAATCTTCTTGGTCGAATAATTCCATATTCAGGCGATGAAACGTACATTTCACACGTCCTCGT
This sequence comes from Lepidonotus clava, assembly GCA_936440205.1. Taxonomy (NCBI): domain Eukaryota; kingdom Metazoa; phylum Annelida; class Polychaeta; order Phyllodocida; family Polynoidae; genus Lepidonotus; species Lepidonotus clava. The sequence continues at coordinate 7,248,738 of OW387141.1, forward strand.
ACATCCCGGGTATGTTATTCACGTGCAGCAACCAGGAATTGCTCGTAGATTGCCGATTTCCAGCGTAAAATCAAGAAATCCCGGAGATCAAATTCGCCTCTTCGCGCCATAACCGCCGGCTTGTTCAAACGGAAAGTAGGTCATTCAGCCGCATCACTCCGGTAAAATTGTAGTCCGCCGCGAACATAGTTCCAAATGAAATACGCTGGTCAAATAATTTTAAAGGCTAATAATTAAAACAGATCATGGAATATGTTTCACTCAGACTGTATAATGGCGACAAAGTATAGAAATAAAAATATTATCGAAGAATTTTCAAAAACATAGCCTGATCACTCGCGGCGAGACGCGTAAGAATACCAGAAAGTCTGAAGTCGGCGTGAAGTCGGTCAAATCGCCTCTGCGCCTTCATCAAATGTACTCCGCCGCGCATATAGTTCCAAATGAAATTGGCTGTTCGAATAAATTTATCCTATAAAGATGGTTTAAACCTGCTCAAATCTGTTCTATGTATCCCATTAACCTTCTCAATTCCGTGAAAGTATAATAAATACAAAACCGGACTCGTGTGTGGATACGGATGGCCGGATCACGCGAGGCGGGAAGCGTATCACGACGCATCCTTCGGACTTGTCGTGATACGCTTCCCGCCTCGCGTGATCCGGCCATCCGTATCCACACACTCGTCCAGTTTTGTTTATATATACGCTGAATACCAATGTCACCTCTCACCACCCCTTTCAACCCCATATACTGCTATTACATAAGTGGCAGCAATTGTGATCCCCCTGAAGTTGCCAAGAAATGAGACTTCAGAAATTACGTCTTTTTCTTTTGAAGAAAAGTAAAACTGAACTGTATACATATCCGCTGAATGATAAAATTGGGTTATTCGTGCATGAACAGAAGCCCTTTAATTTTGCCCTTTTATTTATTTTTGCTTGTTTTCCAACTTTTTTTCTATTTGTCAATGTTCTTTTGTTGATGTGTTGTGTAAAACATTATCCTCATGTTCTCTCCCCGAAAGGCCCTGTATGATAACTGCACCTCTCCCTGACCCCAAGGCCCTGGTTCCATGTGGCCGGATTAGCCTTAAACCCGCCGAGATAAGGAGTGTGTGTGTTTACTGTAGATGGTGATATGGGCCCGTCTGTTTGGATACAAACTGTCACTGATGTCTTGGGGAGCAGGGGGGATCTGTACGGGGACTTTCGTACGCTGGAATTGACGGTCGGACATTCCTATTTTACAGCGACGGATTTAAAAAGGGAGTGGAAGATGCCCGCCCCCGCCCCCGCCCCCCGATGTATGCTTTTTTTTTTTTTTTTTTTTTTTTTTTTTTTTTTTTTTTAATTCTTAAGCATCGGAAGGGGGCGGCTGAAAATTTTACTTTTTTACTTGAGGGCGCTCCCCGCCCCTAAAATTCTCTGGCTCCTGAGCGGGTGTAGATTCATCGACTCTTTTTTTTCAAAATACGGGTCAAAGTTTGTAGGAATCTGTACGCATGTGCGTGCCCTCCTGACGCCATGGCATGGGACAATGATAGAGGTACAGAGGTACCGGGGTATTTGACAGCCCTCAGAGTTGAAAAACAAGGTGCGGATTTAGAGGAGGGTCGCACCCCCGCCTCCTTTTTTTTTTTTTTATCTATTTATCTATCAATGTTTGTTGTTGAAAAATTTATATATTTTTAACGTAAAACTCTGTAAAAAGCGAGGTGCGCCCCCTTTCTTTTAGCGCCCCCGCCTTTTTCAAAAAGCTGAATCCACTGTGAACCCCCTTATGAATTAGATACTTTTCAAAGCTTAGGGCAAGAGATGGGGAATGGGGGAGGGGGGGTCATGAATGATAATAGAATGGAAGATAATTCACAACTACAATATCAATTATGTTGTAATGATGGTGACTTTTTTTCGGTATATTTCTAACGTTTCGGTCTGTATGTAATGTTTGGATATGTGCGTACGTTGTTAACATGCAGACCGTCCCTGTAGTAAATCCCTTCATAATTTCCAAACGCCCCCCCCCCCCCCGGGACTTAATGAAATGCCCCTAGTGTTGAGTCTGCCCCTACTGACCTTTTATGAAAATGGGTCTACACCCTTTACATGTATAAATTTGGACAGCGCGACACGGCGCGACATGGTCATTTCTTAAATTCGACACGCAATATGACATTTTCTCGAGAAGGGGCTTTGGTATTTCTTAGAGACAAAGATATGCGACATGGTCATTTCTTAAATTCGACATGCTACATCAGGAACCAGATGGAACCCCCAACCCCACCCACCCCCTAAAGGGACTCTAGACCCTTACATTCTACATGGCGACACGACCCTTTCTTAAAATGGACATGCGACTTGAGCCTTGGTGCTATAAGTGAAAAATTAAATGACATGACATAGACCATTTTCTTAATTTCAACATGGGACATGACAGCTGGTTTGAGGCAACATACGATAAGGGCAGTTTGAGTTTACGTCTTGAGTTTGTTTTTTTTTTGTTTTTTTTTTAAATCTCGAACCGTTCCTGTTGGGACCCCCCCCCCCCCGATAAATAATAGGGGATCCTAGACCCTTACATTCGACTTGGCGACATGGCCCTTTCTTAAAATTGACAAGCTAACAATGACGAAAAAACGACATTACACAGCCTGCTTCCTAAATTCGACATGTGATATGGCAGCAGCTTACATGCGATAAGGGGAGGTTAGTAACAGGTGACAAATCCTGACATGGCCTTTTCTTATAATATTCAACATGTGACATCTAGACCCCCCGTCTACACCCCCTACCATTAAGTACATGCGGGGGGGGGGGGGGATTATGAAAAAAAGTAAACGTACGTTCGTGTACAAGTCCAATGTGTATACTTTTAAAAGTTTAGCGCAAGAGATGTGGGGATGGGGGAGAGGTCATGAAATGTTTGGAACTGTGCGTACTTTGAGTTACCCTGTGGTAAATCCCTTCATAGATTCCAGACGCCCTCTCCTGGATTTAATGAAATGCCCCTAGTGCTGAGTTTGCCCCTATATTGACCTTATACAAAAATTGGTCTAGACCCTTAAATTGGACAGCGCGACACGGTCATTTGTTAAATGCGACACGCGACATGGCATCTTTTTGAAAGAAAAAAAAACGACAGGCGACAGGCAATTTGCAGAGTGCTACACGGAAATTCATTAAACTCGAGAAGGGACATTGGTATTTCTTAGAGACAAAGATATGCGACATGGTCATTTCTTAAATTCAACATGTGACATCGGGACCCCGTCTACACCCCCACCGAGTGTCCCCATATGTAAAAGGTCCATGCCCTCTAAAAGCACAGTTCACTGTTTGTCCAAGCACCCCTGAGTCCACTCCACCACGTAATAAACACCCTGCACCTCTAGCGCTAAGTGTGGGCCTTGTTTTGATTTAGTCCACTTGGCCGAGGAATCAAACAAACAGGATTTCCAACGACTGAGAATGACTTGACCCAGAAAAGGTCTCTCTTCCAAAAAAGTGGAGCGACGGTGGCGCCTCCACTCCCTTGACGGCTGCGCGGTCAAGCTTCTCAGTCGCAGCGGTTGCGCAGTCGGGATAGGACGCTAAAGTTAGAGACGCCGTGCGTGTACAAGGCAAGGTGAGTTGATCGATATACGCGTTTGTAGTCAATAGTAAACTGTGCCACATGTACCACGACATTACTACTCTGTGAACTCAAGGTTAACGTCCAGGTCCTTTGGTGGATCCAAAGGTTAACTTTGTTTCAGGATAAATCTTCAAAAGGAGGGCACCCAGGATTTTGAGAGGATTTCTGCTGGAGTGTATAGGCCCCTATAGGGTGTAGGGGAATGATGATCAATCTAGTGATCAATCTTATCAAATCCGTATAGGGTATAGGGTTTTGGCATATTTGATGATAGAATTGGGGATTAAATTTCGAAAATGTGGTCAAACTTCAAAACTTGTTTTCTTGAGTGAGATCCCAATGGATTGAGTTGGCAGGTGTCTCTTGATCATCCCTTCAACCGTACCTTTTAAATGCTGCTCTGCGGAGGCTAAATAGGCAGGCTAGATACTGTATTTGGTCAGTTCATCCCATTTTACAATACTCTGAAAACGCCTAGCCCCCTACTCTAACCAACATCCTCAAGGCGTGTGGGGTGGTGTAGTGGTTAGGGTGTCCGTCTGCTGCACGGGCGGCCGGGGTTCAATTCCCGGCTGAGCTGGCCACTGCTCCCCTCTGAATGTCTCCCAGTGGCAACAACTGGGATATCAAAGGTCTATAGTAGACCACCGGCTGTTGTGTGTGTGGCCCTGTCTATGGGACCATGCACATTAAAGAACACCTGCCTCGGTAAAAGTGTAGGGGTATGGTCTCTACCTTCTCATAGATTCGATCACCATCACCGCCCTTGATATGACCCTGGCTGTTAATTAGGGCGTAAAGCAACCAATAACCAACCAACCAACATCCTCATCACACAGTAATAGCGGTCAGCACCCAATGGACCTCCGACCGTGGACACTCCCCTTCCTTCCCAAGAAGGGCATTACTTTGTGAACCTATGAGTAGCAAGCGCACGTAACTACTAACTACAAGTATCTACGTTTCTCAGACATGTCTCTTAAATACATACACAGGGGCCCCATGCTCTACTGCCTTCTGAGGTCATTTTATAGCTTCACTGTAGTAAAAACTGGTCTAGAGGAGAAAGAATTTGTCCCAGTTTATTATGCATGATTCGTTTACCTCATGTCACGGGTGATTTTATAGCTGAGAAAAAGAGAGGAAACTGATTTTCTTTCACTGTTTTAAGGGCAAGGTCCTGTTTCTGTAATAGAAAGAAATTGTTTTTGTGCGAAACAATTATGTTCCTGTGCTTTTTGGATTTAGAAAAAGCTGGTTGAGGAGTGGTGAGTCTGTCGTCGGTAGTGACGGATACAGGATTTCAGAAAGGGGGGGGGGGGGTGTCCGCATATATAGGATAAGGACTCAAACGTCACACATTGCTTTTTTTCTTTTTTCACATTATATGTCCCCACACTAAGGGGGAAGGTGAGTCAGTACCCCCTGGACCTCCTCCTGGATCCACCCCTGTGTTATATGGTTTGTGTGCATATGTGTCTTTGAGTGTGCACTGGTTTGTGAGTAAGCTCCGGAGGGAGAGCTGCACCTGACGAACTTCAATCAAACACAAAGTTTCAAACTCAAATCAAAACCAGGCGTCTAGGGTCGGTCAACATAGGGGAGTGGCGTTGGGGGGGGGGGGTATGTACGCTGGGAGGGTGAGGGGAGGGTTTGCTAAAAGGATGGCCCCTTGACCTTCGGCATCCATTGTGCAGAAACCTTTATAGTTACGGGCATGCGACATGGGTTTTTCTTAAAATTGACATGGTGATATGCATGGGATTGTTTTTAGATTCGACAGATATGACATATATGTGGCAAGCGAAATATTGACATATCTATTTCTTGAAATCGACATGCGACATCAGGAGCCCCTACCAAGGGCCCCTCAAGTCGATTGACGACAAAGACCCAGAGAAACGCTCATATGTCACGGGCTGTGTGCCCAAGAAAGGGGAAAAGGGGGTCAGGGTGTGCGTGTTGAGAGAGGGGAGAGGTGGAGGTAGGGGGTGGGGATGGGGGGTGGAAGGGGGTGGCGTCGAAGTGTCCGGGGTTCATTCAAAATGTGGGTCTGCGCCCCTCAAATTAACAAGGCGACATTCTAAGGTTTGGCACGAGGACATGGCTATACCGTATTTGCCATGTTACAACATATATATATATAGTGTATTATAATGTTATGTAACATATTTTATATTTTTGTGTGTGCATAAACTCTTTATTTAGTAATCAACTTCAGAGTTACCTCTGTTTTTCAGTTCATTACAAACATAAAAAATGACAAAAGGTGACCTATATAGAGAACAATAAACAATACTAGTTATACATAGACTTTATACATTTCATAAAGACAGTCACACTTTCTGAATTTTGCAGGTCGGCACTCAAATTATTCCAATATTTTAGGCCACAGAAGAATGGATTTTTTTCCTGAAATATAAACAATAATGATTATAATATTATATTATATAAGTGAGCTATTTCATGTCAATTTTTGAAAGATGAAGGATTGATGTTAAGACATTCTTATTTCATTTTATCTTGTTAAGGGGGTTAAATCAAAAGATAGGACACACGGACAGTTCAGGGAGATTACGCCCTTTTCACACTTACGAGTTAAATAACGGTATACCTCTACCGATAAACAACACAGACCTTTGTGATAATTTATCTGATACTATGGAGACGTAATGTTTATATCATCATAATTATCACAAATATTACAGACGCTCGCTGATATACCCCTCAAACAGCGGGAGGGGGCATGAACGAGGACAGGTGCATCAATTTGAAATTCAAAGAGAATGCATTTACAGCGAAGTTAGAATAACTAATTACAATCTTTTATTCATTTAGAACAGAACAGCGATCCTGCTGAAATCAGGACAAAAAGAGTCAGGCCAAAAACAGATTAAAAACCTTTAAGTAGGGAAAAAGGCAACAAGTTCCAACAAAACATCAGGGGAGAGGAAGTGGGTAGAAAGGTACTGGATTTGAGGGGAAAAAAGTAGTTTCGAGGTTAATTGAAGGTTAGAACCAGAGGTACTCGGATCACGTAAGTCAGCCGACCCCTTGCATCAAATGTATAGTCTGAGTAATACGACCTGGGGGTTGCCGGTACCTGCATGGAGAGCCCCACGCCCCCCCCCCATGCCCCCCCCGTCCCCCCTCTCCCTGCCCCCCACCCCCCGCCATGGCCCCCCTTCCACGGTCCATTACGGTCATATATATATATATATATATATAATTGTGTGTGTGTGTATATATATGTGATTGAAAATATATATATGAAACCAAGGATATATATATGCAACACCGAGCTATATTTTTTTTTAGCAAATATAAATGTTAGAAAAACATAATGCATCTATGTATAATACAGTAATGGTATTAATATAGGACATTTTAATAGCGAAAAGGGACATTAGTTTATTCACTAGTTGATTCCTTGATAGCTGACTGGATCTTATGTTCGGTGCGCAGGCCATACCCTTTCTTCAGAAAATTTGACATTATTGTAAAATCCTATCACCAAATGTTAACTGTAACGCGCCATACCATTATCCACCATTTTCAAAGTTCTAGTTCCTGCCCTGGGTTTCTCAAACGTCTTCATACAGCGTAATTGCCCCCCTATATACCTAAAGTACGTGCCCCAGAAAAAGCAAAGGTCGTCCACAGGGTCAAGCTCCTACACTAAGTCTATTTTATTCTGGTAGGGTTCCCATACTTAACTCCTCAATTATTCCCATTATATACTCCCTAACCCCAAAACCACTCTAAATTAGTTCTACCTCCTTACCATAAACTGTCTCGTCCTTATACGACTGCAGTTCCCTGTCTTCTGTCTCCCTTCTCTCACCACACTCTTACCTTATAACCCTCCCGCCCCCTCCACCATCCATTCAAACCCCCATCAAACCAAACGGGCAATTTCCTCCCTAAAACTTATGTTCCACATGTGTGTCCTTTTATGCTATCGACATTAGAAATCAAGGTTCAATATTATATAGACATATCACTGAAATGGTTTTACGATTCTCTTCTGAATTGCTTATAGGAGGTATATTTTGTAAAATGATCTTAGCAAGTTGTAAAATGTCTTAGCAAGTTGATTTATGGGATCCAATGCGACCTGATGGTTTATTTCGACCACACTAAAAATTACAGGATGTATGGTCTCATGCCATATTCTCGAGCTCAGAGAAAATTAAACACACCCTGGCTGGCTGATGAGAAGAATACTGGGGAAACCCAGTCTTATGCCAAGATAATTAAGTTTGTTTAAAAGGAAAAAAAGTCGCCAGCCTTACGAAAACGGTAGGCGGAATACAGGCCCCGCATTCCTCCCCAATCTCCTTCCATACCTCCCTCCATATCTACCCCTCATCCCCCCTCATTGAGGTAATGTCCCGACCTGACCCCCCGAGTTCAGCCAACCGTGACCGTCCCAACCCCTCACCATACACCTGTAGACCACCTGCGACCTGCATTCTACCCAGAATGCATCGCGTGAGACGCCCCAACCGTTTTCTGAATGGCAGTTGTTTGCATTTTCAAATAGTCCATTGATCAAGACATGTATAAGAAAGCTAGCAAGGTAGATGATATTGGTACTTGTGTGACACCCAACTCCCGCGCATGTATGGGTATGAGAATTCATGTATTGGTACCAAAATGGCAGGAAAAGTCTTTATTACTTATTATGAAAATTTAATTAAAATCTTCATTTGAGTACATGCAGGAAAGTTTAAACAAAAGTTTAAGCAAAGGCCATCCAAAAGAGTTGTACATATACACACAGCATTCTGTAAGGTCACATTTTCATCTAATTTCTTTCCAATTTCTTTATCTCCATGTTTCAAACGAGCAACGTGTGGTCTGACATTAATTTAAGTGCGCCTCAAGAGGGTGGCTGTTGAAACTTAACTTTACCCCAAGGAGTGTTTGGAGAGTCTGAACCTTTTGAAATATGTGCACGTACTCACTGGTAGTCCCCTAACCCTGAACTGTGAATATACAAAGGCTCATTGTTGGTTGTTGGTTTTTTTTTATGTCCTAATTAACTGCCAGGGTCATATCAAGAGCGGCGGTGGTGATCAAATTTAAGGTAGAGAGGTAGGTGTTCTTTAATGTGCCTGGTCCCATAGGCAGGGCCAGACACACAACAACCAGTGTATAAAGGCCCGATATTCACCCGACATGTCCTATAGACTGTGTCCTATAGACTGTGTCCTATAGACTGTGTCCTATTGACATAAGGGACCGGTCCCTGAGATGTCCCTGAGATGTAAGACGCATTGATGCTGACCTGATGTGTCCCCGATCAGCAGACCGTTCACTCTGATATAAAACCTGTCTCCTACACATATACCCCCGTCTGCGGGTATAGGTATACGTTTGTCACTGGTTTACATATTCTGTGGACCCCAGGGGGTCCGACTTTGTCCCTCATATAATATGTCAAATTCCCCTCAAAAGGAGGGGTTCGTTGTGTCATTCTAATCAGACGGCGGCTAATCCAGGGATTTTCAAAGCAAGGGATGATCTCGAGGTGTGTGTGTGTGTGTGTGTGTGTGTGTGTGTGTGTGTGTGTGTGTGTCAACGGGACGAGGCAAAAGATGCGACTACTCAAAACAGGCCTGGATACAAGGGTCCAAGCTGATTGGTGCTTGCGACAACAACACAAAACAAAACACACACACAAAAACAAAACAAAACATATATATATATATATATATATATATATATATATATATATATATATATATACATGCACAGACCCGTGTTCAGGGGGAGGGGATGGAGGCGACGGTGGCCTTTCCTTTAATAAACATTGTAAAAACACTATAAAATTGAAAGAAAATATTGAAAAGTTCGACTTGGGAAACCTCGCAGATGTTTATTGCTAAAGGTGAGGTCGTCGAAAGGTTGTTAACCCATGGACCCCTTTGCACGATCCCCGCATCTGTGAACGTGTGTGTGTGTGTGTGTGTGTGTTTGTGGGGGGGGGGGGGGGGGAGGCTAACGTGATTTTTCCCTCAAAATGAAGCCTTTTTGAAACCTTCAACCTACATGTTATTTGGCACTGAACAGTCATATTACAGGTACTTGGTAAGATAGGGATGCATGATTAAATCAGAACTTAATCAATCACTGCATATATAGAGGAAATTTGATATAATTCAATCCAGAATACACCCTCTAGAAAACGAAAAAAAAGTCGATTAGCCTACATCTTAACATGCAGCATTGATTCCAGGACTATCACTGATAACATGAGATACTCGAGCTCTAATTCGTATAGATGGCCCTTAATATGCACAAAGCTGAACTATCATAGGACATTGTCCGTTGACATGAAGATTATGTTAAAGTACATGTATGCCTCGAGGGTACTAGTCTGTCGTTCCTACCATATATATTCATCAAACTATGAAATAAATGTTATATGTAGAGAGTCGTATGCAAGTGGCGGATCCAGGATTTTGAAAGGGGGGGGGGGCGCTATTGGACAAAATCTTCCTTTATCACCTTTTTGGCCGAAGTTTACATTTAAAAAGTCTAAATTTTGCCAAAAAGGGGGCGCCCCCCTCTAAATCCGCCACTCTTATGCGGATCAAGGAGGTGGTGGTGAGGGGGGGGTGCTAAAGTGCAATTTTTGCCCATGGGCCCTCCAGACGCAGGAATTTTACATAAGAAAAATAATATTTCGGCAAAAATAGGGGGGTGCTCCTGCCCCCCCCCCCCCCAAATTTGCGCATGAACAGTGTGTGGGATTTTATAACATGTACAAGATAGATATTATGTACTTCTCTACTCTCCTGTGGTCTAGGCCCCCTGTATTTTATACAGTTTTATCAACAGTCAGGCTCTCAGACCTACTTGGCCTTAAATTTGTAGCAAATTTAAAAGCGTGCCTTTCACCATTGCCAACATTCTGTGAAGGCAACATTGACGTTTTTGGCTGGCAGCCCTAACCTGAAGAGGTCTTTTATGGTGCAGTCAGCTGAGGAGAATCACAGGCAGGGTGAAGAATAGGGGGGGGGGGGTGGAAAGCAGGAAAGGAATGGGAAGAACTAGACCCAGTAAAATGGTGGATCCCTGAAGTATCTCTGGAAGGTGATTTAGATCAAAACCTTTAAGGTCGACACGCAACATGGTGTTAACAACGAAACAGGGACATGCAGTTAATTAAGGTCAAGTCCACTCCTCAAATACAGTGCCTCCATTAATTAATTAATTAATTAATTGATTTATTTGTTTATTTGTTTATCTTTTATCAGTTTATTGTAAGGGAAGGGAGAGAGTGGGGCTTCAAGTTTTGGTCACCAGTAACTTTCATATATAACTACTATAAAACTACGAATTTAATTAGAGGTTGCTCTGAGTAATAACTAAGATGAGAATAGACCCTTGAAGTCTTTTCATTGTTGCGCAATTAGATTGTCATGAGAGAAAAAAACAGGAAACTGCTTTGAGTGTGGCGGGAAGTTTTACTAAAGACTAGTATCCTGGTAATTCGTCTAACCGTGTGGTATAGGTTTTGACCTAGCCTCCCGTCACAAGGGATTGTCGTTCTAAGGTGGTTATTATTCATCGCCGAATTGCCACATATCTGTTACACAAACCACGTTCTGAATTTATGACCCTGCCTATAGACGCTGTGCAAATGACGTCACAACATAGACTACGCGTTACGGTGTATAGGAAAGGGCCTTGTGTGAGGTTTCTATGACAATTATCATTTTAAAAAAATGATTAGAAGGGTGATGACTGGCCGCGTGTAGGGAGAGGTATACAAAGGATTTTTTATCTCATAATTTAAATCAATCACTGTGACAACGACAGTGATATCAAATGCTGGCTGTTGTGTGTCCGGCCCTGTCTATGGGACCGGGCACAGAACACCTGCTTCGGTAAATGTGTAGGGGTATGGTCTCTCTCTTCTCATAGATTCGATCATTTTATATATTCCATAATCCAAGACAGAATTGTCAAAAAACTTGTTCTCGCCGTGATATGACCTTAGATGTTGCTACGGCGTTAAACCCCAATAACCAACCAACCAACCAACCATAATTAATCACTTAATTTCTAGACATGTCTGCCCTTTACTTTGAAGTAACATATATGACAAAAATGAATATATCTCCCAATAGTTTATTCATGCATGGAAACATGATTATTATCGTATGATAATCAGCAAATGTGGCCATGGACGTCACGACATGGCCTTGTCTGCAAAAGGTCTATAGTTATGATAATTACGTGAACGTTTATGTGTGAATAACCAGTAGTATATCAGTTGCATCTCATAATTGCCTCTCATCAAGTCAGTCGCCCATATCGTTCGTCCACTTGTCCTTTTGATCATCAGAGGACCATGACCTAATTAGTCATAGAGACTTAAGGATTACTATGAAATGACTTTATTACGTCATAGCTGTTAGCGTTGGTTGCGGCCCTATAGCCCCTATTGCGTGTGGAATACATTGCCGTAATGTAGAATCATCTACATGACTGTATATCAGTATCATTATGATAATATTAGTATCAACTCGTTATTAATTAATGTAAAATGGAATCTGTCTCTATATTTTCAGGGCGGTTCTATTATCATTGGTCTTTTGATAGTGTGTATATAGAAAACGTTTTTGGTTTTCTATTTTAATTCAGAAACAAAGGTTACCTAAAGGCTACCCCCTCCTTCTTGACATACCTGCAGCCCTATAATTTCCCTCCGTAGAGTTGAGGTTACGTGTTTGCCAAGTCCCACATCGTTAGGCCAGCATAAAAACAGTTTTGTTTCCAGCACGTCCTCCGCCCGACTGGTTGTTATACTGGTGACTGAAAAGGTTGTGGCCTTTTTTTCCCTTTTTCCCGCCTTTTGCCCCTGACCCCCCTTATTTAGTACATTATATGTTCAGTACCTTCCCTACCAAATAAAATTGTAAAAAAAAAAAAAAAAAGATTAAAAAATTACGATAATAAAAATTCCTGACTGCTCCAGTTTGCGACATAAACCACTGGCCCGATGCCCGAGGCCAATGAAATTATAGCCGGGCCAGTGGAAAATGTAGAGAAATTTAGTAAAATTTAATATATATCTTGAGGGCCAGTGAAAAAGAATGCCAATGTCCTAGACTGCAGTGCCTGACTAGCCATTTTAAAAGCCAGTGTGTTCATGCACAGGAAACAATATACTTTTTGTTAGTCTGGCCTGTTCCTTCCCCTCCCAGTCTCGACCAGGTCTTGTAGGCCCCCAGGCCGTTGTCTGAGGGTCGTATTGACACCTGGTATTGACCTTACATATTAATGCTGTGTACCCCCCGGGCACGGCCAATACAGGCATTCTACTCACGTCGTGCATGTCTGCTCCTATATAGGGCATGCTTGATGCAACAGTTTGAAGTATTACACCGCCATCGTTTCATATACTTTGCCGTTTTTACCGGCTTTGTCTGTAATGGTAGCAGGGACGGATCAAGAGCCAGTGCTGTAAGGGGGGGGGGGACAAACCCTGACCCCCCCCCCCCCCCCCCCCCTGTATTAAAATGAAAACTAAAAACTCCAGGTCTACACAGATCTTTCAATTTTAAGATGCCAAAATGTTGTGCTCAGGGTGGGGGGTGGGGAAATTGCATGCTCCATTCCCATTCCCTGGTTGCGCCACTTGGTAGGGACATAAGTGTTGGTTTTTGGTCGGTTTGCTAAATTTTGTGTGAATCTTATTGTTCAGATGTCTAGATTGGGTGTGTGTGTGTGGGGGGGGGGGGGGGGGTCACCCATGTCGCTCTGTCTGATTTCAGAAATCATAACGTTGACCTGTCAAATTTAAGAAATCCTGAGGTCGCATGTCATTAAGGCAATAGTTACAAGGCTGTCGTTTGAAGGGATCCATATCCATATTTCTCATTATTTATTCGTTATTAGTTTCTTTCAGGATCTTGTATTTGAGTGTAACATTTCAGTCACGCATACGTGCAGGCATGCACGTGCACCCCCAATGATATCATAAATGTGACCATAATATGGTGCTCTTGAGCGGATTCTAAGAAATCATTCTATGCGCAATGACCACTTCACCAGCCTCCTGGCCTTACATCTTATAGCCTTTTAAAAAAATCTTAAATTTTCTTGAAAAGAGTTAAATGCATAGGGTCTATATGGCGATTCGTTGCACACATAAAATTATATAGACCTTGTGCAGCGATGGTCTCATGGCCCCTTTGTGGTGATCACCATGTGCTATCATATGACACTTAAAAATATGCATAATTTACTAATTCCAATCCAAGCGGTGGAAGTGGGTAATTATGACTAAATGGAATGATTTAAAATAAATTTTACATAATTCTTTTCTAGATTTTTTTATACTGAATAATAATACCTTCAAATTGATCACCAAAATGGCGTCTAGTCATTTTTAGGCTCTGTGACGTCAACTGCACGACGTCTATAGGTCAAGACATAATGTTTGCCCTTATACGTCGTGTACATTTACATCCTACGACAAGTCCGTCTGTACACCATGTGTTTTCTTACTCCTCACGGTCTGGAGGTTGTTTGTGGGGAGGGGGAGGGGGGTAAATACGAGTTCTGAGACGGAGAACGGCGAGGTCCGTGTAAGGGGAGAAGGACCCAGGACGGCCGTGACACAGAACTGTCACAACCAGTCGGCCAGTACCTCAGACAGAGAAGGGACAGGGGGATAAGATAACCACATGGTGGTGGACTGGTCTCCCAACTGACCAGGATTTGGGGCTCCAAACGGAGGGAGCTCCAAACTTATAGCCCTTGCTTCTAATCCTTTCCCCCAAATTAATATTGGTGTTTTTTTCCTTTTCTTAATATTTACTTATTCATTTATTTTTGAATTACTTCACTTACTCATTTATCAACATTTTGACTTGTTTATTCATTCATCATGCATCCATTCCTTCCTGCATTAATATCTATCCATATAATTTTCTTTAAAGGGAGAGTTAATACAATGATTGTCCATGATGTGACTTGCAATATTTCTGTGGATATTGAAGCACGCTTGGTTATATTGACCCTGTGCCAACCGAGTACTCTCATGATGTCATAAAATACATAAAAAATAAATCACTTAATTGTTTCTGAGGTGTTTTTCCTCCCCACACGTACCCGTACGTCATTATTGTGGTCGACCACATTCAGAGCAGTTATATGACAAGAATCGTACTGTTACGGTATCAAGGAAAGACTGAGTGCAGCTACAGTATCAAACAAGTAAATTATCTATTAACTTTCTTCTTATTTCAATAGTTTATATTTTCTATTTTCTTTCGAATCAGATTAGGGACAGGGGCATCCTGGAGGCAGCTAGCACTCCCCCATCGCTGGGACGCTATGCTAAGTATCATAGTTGACAGAAGACTGAGTGCAATATCAAACAACTGAATTATATTCATATTTTTTTCTTCTTTCGTTAGTTTCTCTTGTTGATTTTCTCTTTAGTCAAATTCATAGCAATGACATATCCTGGAAGCAGACAGCACTCCCCGAATAGGTCTTTAAGTGTCTATATCCGGGCCTGCTTTTAAGGATAGGGAACTTCCTTCCCCTCCACTCCTAGCAAACCGCGACCTTCAAACTGACCTCTGTCAACTCTCTCAGCAGAGGTTTGATACACCCCAGACAGTGGTCATAATTGTATTACTATATTATTCGAGGACAGTCACCAATGATGTAAGAGTGTTCCTGATATGGAGAACTTCCGCGCCCAGCCTACAGGAAACTATGTCATTAGATTGGATCTTTAGGTATCTGGTTTCGAGCTAGAGTAGACTTATGTATACAAAGATTGTTTATAATTGTGATTTTTTTTTCTTTGAATGGGCAAATGTATAGTATCTATAAAAAAAAAAGTGGATCGGAGGGATGGAGCTGGAAGGGTCTAGGGGCTATAAACATAGGGTCTCTGAATAGGAGTAAAACGCAAAAGAGAAGAGGTTACTTCAATAAATATAAATCAACACGAGGAGAATCTCAAGCAATTCAAATGTCTTTTGTGTTCATTTGAAGTGGCACATAGTCCTACTTCCGCCATATTTGGCATTTGCTTTGAATAGCCGATGATGTAACACCCATCCCACTTCCATACCATCAACTTTTCAGTCAGATTAATTGCCAAGTGAAAGTTATGCAAGTGGAAACCAAACGAAAAAAATGGAGGGGGGATATTTCAAAGGACCATTAAACACAGGGAAAGACAGGGGTGGATCCAGGGGGAGGGGGGGCTGGACCCCCCCCCCCCCCCTTTGGTGGACCTCTACAAAACTACAAAAGGAGAGGGAAATGTACGCTGTTTTAGTACGTATAGCCTTTATGCTGCCCCCCCCCCCCCCTTTCTAAAATCCTGTATCCGCCCCTGGAAAAGCAGACATTTTTATTATGAATTCCTAGCAGTAGAGGAGTGCCTCTCTTGCCTAGCTAAGTCAGTGGTGTGAAAGCTGTAAGTGTAAGTGCAAAGTATAAGTGTATGTGTGCACGAGTAATTGACGTAAGACCCCACTTCACCCAGTGATATTTACTCACCTCTCAGAGACTCTTTACTCACAGACTCTGGGACTGACCCAGCAAACCAGGGGCTCCAGAATGAGGGTATATAATACCTCATGTTATCTGTGAAGTTTTAGAAAAGTCTCTTCTAATCAAGCTGTTCAAGAAGGAAGAATTTACCAAAGGCGTCTTTCAATTAGTGCGTCGGCATGTTTTCAGAAGAAATTCATATCACAACCCCATTGCGCTAAAGTACGAATTGAATTTGTACAGGAACCCCCTCAAATTTTCAAAAGATTCAGACCCCCTGTCCCCACTCCTTGGTTTGTTGACACCCATGCCATATTTAAGGGCCTTTATGCTGCAAACAGAGAGTACGTTTGTCAATCATCGAGGATTTGTTTGGTCAACTGTTTATTTCTGGAACAATACATACATAAAATACATAAAATATGTTATATTCCATTTACCTGTTTGTTTTCTTGTTTTATTTTTGTCGTTTTATTGTCTCATTTCTCAAATTGTCAGGATGAGTTGGCGATTTCAGAGGTCCATAAACAGTCGGCTGTTGAGTTAAGTGGCCCTTTGTAGAAGAAACGCTGGCCCAAGTGCCACTTTATTAGATCTATTCTCTCCTCTGTGTACATGGCCGAGCCAAAACAGGCTTTACTTAGAGGGAACAAAAAGGTCCAGGAACAAAAAGGTCCAGGAACAAAAAGGTCCAGGAACAAAAAGGTTCCGGAATATAAGCCTTGTTTGAGTGGGGACAACAGACTTGTTAAATTAACTCCGTGTGCCTTCACGCGAAAGAGGGGGGGGGGGGGGGGGGCTGTGTTTTCCACCGCAAAGAAGGTCAACACAACAATACAAAAATTGACAAAATGATTGAAACTAACGCTTTTGGACCGCCTTTAGAACCATATTCGTACCAAAGAGCCGGCTTTAATTTTGTCCTGGGAAAAGCCATGCATGCGATTGCAACGGTCACATCTCTGCCGTTGTGACTGAGCCATATGGATTTCCAAACTTACCACTTGACACGTAGCCCCCATTTTTACTTTAACTGAATGCCCCAATGAGAACTCATGGCGATGCCATACGAGCCGGTGCTGACAGTTCTAATACAAAAGACAAACGTCTGTTTTCTCAGCCACCTTTTTCCCATTTCACAGATCCCGTGATTGTTTGTCGACTCGTATATTGGACGCCTGTAGAGCTTTTTGGACGACTGAGCTTACATACTGTAAAAACCAGGGGCCCGCGGGATGGGGATTGAGGCTAGAGACCATGTAGTTTATGTCGACTGTATAATACAAAATAGTGGATAAAATAAAATAATAAACGGATAAAAGGGGGAAATATCCCACATTATGAACACGTGGTTTGGTTTGCTCCCTTTGGCACATGCCCATCACATGTCATGGCCTCCCGGTAGGCGATTTTAACTGCTGCTAAAAAGCAAACACTTCTTTTAAAGATCTAGGCCATATGCATGGTATAGTGATAGTCATGACTTCCATTATTCATCGTTTTAATACTGTCAATTCCATTGGTAAATATTCAGCAATTCACAATTCAGCATCTAATGTTAAATGCAATTTGTGCGTGCCCTTAATTCAATATCTAACATCTGAAACTGTAAAACACATTGAAATGAACTTTCAAATTTCAAGTTCAAGTTGCTGTTCTAAGTTCATTCAAGATATTCTTTTCATACAATCAAATATGAGGGTTGCTATTTCTCCGGGAATTTTAGGTTTTCAATACTTTTTGATAACCTTTTAAAAGTTGCCATTTGATATAATCCTTAATAATCTATATATTAAATATCTAAATTTATCTTTGATATGGGAAAATGATTCAGGATTATGGCACCCCTGAGTATCTTTAAAAACTCCTTATTAAGGTCCGGTTTATTCATGATAAACTGAATTATGTGGGTTAAAACCTATCTTGGAGCGTCTAGTCGTTTGTCTGGATCCTGCCCTGTGACTCTGTAAACGGTGACCTTGGCTGTATTTATTGGCCACCTGTCGGCCATTTTGTATCTTATCAAGGTCATCCTCTGACAGCGCGTCTCCTCAGCGTCCCCTCAGCAGACGACATTTCAACCGGAATCACTGGGGCGGAAAAAGGGACGCGCCAGAACTCTTGCTCATTCGCATTCAGTTTCTAGCCTTTTCAGTGAAACTTGCTCTAAGTTAACTCTTCCATTCATTCCACTAAGATGCAAGGGAAAACTGAGTTCCATCATGGGAATACCTAGAAATTTCTTGAAATGTTTCTGGGAATGCCGGCCCATAAGTGCGCTCAATGTACAAAGATAGGGCATATACGGAGGATCCAAGAAGTTTTACGGAAAAATGTTAGAAATGTAAAATGTGCATATCAAAATTATGAGATCCCAGTTTCTAAATATTGGATCCGCCACTGGGCATGTATAAAAATTGGTAAAACTGATAGCACGGGTACCAGATCGCTAATGGCTGCAGTTGTCTGCATGTGCCCAGTAGAATCATTTCTCTTTAGCTGTAGCACTTGCAGAAAAAACGAAAAGTTGCGGCTAAAATCTAAAAAAATGCTTCTTTCTGGCGATAATGTCTAGAAGGTTAGGTTGATTACATACACATACTTGACGCTATCTATAATGACTGAAAAGATATATGAGGCCATCCCCGGCCATCCCTTATGCACAGGTAATAAGCATTTCTAAAGCTTCCCCTACCCCTCATCTCCCCATCTATGCTGATTATAGGCTGAACGACTTAACCTGAACATGTAGGTTGTCTGCATGTCTGCATGGATCATCAAACTGATGGGTTATTTTATGTGTCTGTGCGTTAATTATGCGTGTCTTATTGTCTGGGTGAGTGCACCTGAGTTCGGGCGTGCGCAATCGGCATGCACTGCACGCAAGGCAGTCCTGACTTATGCATATTAAAATATTTCATCCTGATGATTTGTAATATGTCGTACCATATGAATAGATGAGCTTCTGATCTCTGGAATATCATATGTTACGCGTGAAGAAGTTAATACATTTTTTTAATCTGGAATTCGAAATTGCAGACATTATTTTTCAATGACACTTAATTATTTTGAGAGAAACTAAGAATTGTTATATGATATCTAGTATACCTCTATTGGGCCTTCCATTTAGTACATCTCCCGGTGCGTCTGCACATTTTCCAAATTATCCCACCTTGAGCTGAATAATGCATTGAGTTTCTAGCCCTTTCAGTCTTCATTTGAACCTATTTGACAACGGTAGTGATTCAATGTATAAGGGTGTATAGGGGAGTATTCAAAGCATGCTCCACCTTTGTCGAATTTCTATGGATCAGACACAATTTCGATCTGAGTCCTCTATAGATGCACCCTCCTTATCCCGACACCGTATAAGGACAGAATGTAGGATTTGAAATTCGAAAGGTAGGGGCCTTGGGGCCCGATATGCCCTCAGAAAATCCAATATTTTGATAGATAAAGCATATTAGACTTGGTCAAGTCGGGGTCCCAGGCTTGTAAGTGCATGAAGGTGCCTGACTGGCCCCTGAACACCCAGACCCCATTCTGACCCCTGGGATGGGGGTCAGTACATCAATGATTGCTACTTACAGGAGACCCATCAATCACCTGGGGCCTCTCACCTGCCCCCCTTAGTCACCCCTGGACCCGGGCGGCGGGTCATAAACCAGGCTTTGTATGCACCTCTGGGGTCAAGGGAAACCCGTATATAGGATCAGGGTTACCCGGCGGGGGGGGGGGGGGGGTGTTTAATGGGGGGGGGGGGGCTGAAAGGATTTACATTTTCTTACTTCTGTCTGATTTTTTTGGGGTCAATACCTGTAACAATAAATAATAGTTTCTTTCTTTATGAATCATAGCTCTGTTGGGATAGTCCCAAATGTTCTTTCCTTGAGTTTAAGATTTTTTCATAGACAAATTATTCGTCTTTTTTTATCATTAACCCTGACTTACATTCTGGTAAGCGAAACTTTTGCTTCTTATTTCAACAATCTATAAACTTAAGTATAGGGGACTGGCAAGCAGCAATATGGGGATCTTTCCAATACGTTCTTACTTTGCTAGGTGTTTTACGATGAATTTAGGAAGGCGAGTTACTGAAACTATTTGGAAAATTCCTTCATTGCGTAGGAGGCCTTGTATACGGGCCTAACAAACTACCAGTTGGCATCGATAGGGTGTACGGGTCTGGGGAGAGGGATCTATGAGAACATTTGTCTGGGTGCTCGGCCGTTTAAAAGTAGCTGGGACCATTTGCAGCCCCTCCCCCACGTCGTTTGTCAACTTCAAGGGTTCACAATGGCCTCTATTATCTGATTTAGAATCCTCAATCGTCTAAGGTTCCCTCAAACTGCCTCGCCCCTGTTTGAACTTTTGTTCCTCATTGTGCCGTTTCATATACTGAGGACCTTTAAGAAATGTGTAGTCTATAGTATTAAGTTTGATTTTATTTAAAGATACTTTATAGTATTTAGTTTGATCTTATTTAAATATACTAAAGATGAGAAGGGGGTGCATGGGATCAAACGAGGCACACCTAAAATCACGCGCCTCGGTGCAGGCCTAGGGTTTAGGTTTATCGGTATTTTTGAAAGACTTTTTTTAATGCACCTCGGTGCACAATCAGTCAAAATAACTTGCAAAATAGAAGGATTTCCATGTACCCCCCCCCCCAAATCAAACATACATTCATATAATAAAGAAAAAGACAAAACATCAGGGTGTGGACGTGTCCTTGGTCACACAAGCACAAGGTCGTTGCAGGAGGGCGGGGGACACAGGGGGAGGGGTCCATGGCTTTTAAGACGAGACGAAACTGAATATATATCTTTGAAAGTTCCAGCTATAAAATAAATAGGAACAAAAAGTAGCTGAATGGCGTGCAATGTGAACGGAGGAAGAACCAAACGGAGGAGTGGTGCCTTGTTCAATAGAAATGGGAGTGACATAAAGAACTAGGATACATGACTTTGTATAACTATCTATAGAACACTTGCTGTAGTGCATTTAAGGTGTGAGGGCGCATCCCTCAGCTAAAAAAAAAAAAAGAGGCTCCATACGATTTATTTTAGGGCGGATCCGGGGTGGGACATACCCTCCTACCTAGGGAAATCCTTTATCCGTCCGTGGCATTTAAATGAAAATGTATACTTGCATGAATAAAGAAGACAATACTAGATTAATAAGCCCATCCCACATTGGGTATATCTAGGGTTGGACAAGGGTTGGACAAAATGACTGTTTAAACCATCCTTGTTCCCAAATTTTGGGGTAACTGAAATTAGCAAGAATTATGTTTTTCTATATCCTCAAATACTATTTGAACATTATTATTAAATTTTATGATTTCTCAAATTTCATCAATTGACAGATTTGCAGGTTTGCCAGCCAATCAAAATGATTTGTTAGGGCAAAATAGGGTTGGACATTATAGGCTGGGCTGACAGGCTTTAAAATTGGTTCCTATGGGAAAGAAACCAAAATATAAACCTGCATTTTACATATTTCAAGAGCAATCTGTCAACCAAATTGCTCTGGTTAATGTTGTATTATATAACCATCTTCAGGAAACAAGTATGGAAACAATTTTGAAAATATTTCATAGTCTACCTAAATGTTGGTCTGAACTGGGATGGGTTTATTCCTTTATTAAACTTATAGCTAAGTTTATGATGGAGTCATGCAAATAACTAGAATGAAAATGCGTCTTCGCCTTCCATTCCGTCAATATATGATGTTTAGATCTACACAGACAGAAGGACAACAGAAACCGACGGCCTTATGTTTATGGAGTGTCTCTTTCTTCTCGTGAAATGGGGATAAAAACTTAAAACATATTGGTATAGCTCCCAGCAACGTGTACACAGCGATCACAGGGGATGTAAAGAAATAACAGTTATCTAAAACATACATGAATACCAGGAACTGTAAAAACTGATGGGCCCTAAAGCTATATAAAAACAACACTAGACCGGGTCAGCTAAGTTATAATGCCACTTGAACTTTACTATTGTCAGTGCGAGTGTGCGATTTTCTAATTGTTCTTGAACCGCCTTGGCCTTATACTGTATGCTTTAATATCAGTAAATTAAATGACATGCACCTTTAAGAGCCAATATTGCATAAGACCACAACATACGCGACTGTTTGGGCAATATTTGAACTCCGACAATCGCAGATTTGGAGGTTGGGGGGGGGGGGCATACAGGACGCACAGCCCCCCTTTTTGACCGAAATATTAACTTTCCTTTAGAGTTTTGCTAACCCCCCCCCCCCTCCCTTTTTTTCAAATTCCTGGATCTGCCCCTGGGCATGGATGCACGTGTGCTTCCTCTCACCCCCAATCTACAACCACCACTGAGGCTTTCTTTACAAGGTGCAGTTTTTAGCGTCTTTACTTCAGGAGAACGCCTCTAATTAATGCATACAGAAAGGATACAATTATCACAGTATGTAGGACAACTGCAACGATGTCAACGTCAATTATTTCAGGTAGAACCAGTCTGCCTAAGTTGGTACTGCTTGCACGAAGATTCCCCCAAGCAAGATATAACCATGCTCCAAAAAAGAAAGCAATCTATAAGTCCATACGGTCATATTAAAGCTAAGTGTGACACATGTATATTATAATGAAAAATGACGTTTCTAATTTTAACACCTACTATAAAAAAGACAAAATTAGAAATGCTAGAAAATTCAAATCTTTATGTGTGTGTGTGTGTGTGTGTGTGTGTGTGTGTGTGTGTGTGTGTGTGTGACACACTGTTCACATGTATTGTGAACTGACTACATGCAGGCAAAAAGTCCCGCAGTACTAAAATAACAAAGCAGCTGTACATGTGGATGTAGGCTTTAAAAGCTAGGGTAAAGATAACAAAGGATTATTTTCAAACTTAGGCTAACTTCCCCATCCACAGCCAGCTGTTAGGAGCCCTAAACGACCCTAAGACAATATGGGTCATTGTTAAATACCCCCATCCCCTCTTCCCCCGACAAAAGCCTAAGACAAAAAGCAGTGATTGCCATTATAGGTGCAGTCCTAACAAGGCTCTATTGTTTACATGGGGAACAAAGACGTCACTTTATGAACCTCCCGGTTAATACCTCCCTAAGTACCAGGCACCTGTCAAGTTCTGAGTTTATTATACCCTTATCCATGCGTCTTGCCGTACGTATATATTTTAGTAATACATTATGCTTTCGTTTCAATTGAGTAAAATTGATTATGCCCGTCAGGCCAAGGGAGGTTGAGGCGTGGGGGGGGGGGCGTCAAAAATTCTGGATATCATGATGACAAAAATTGTAACTCAAATATATGGGTCTCCCGTTGTATCGTTGCGGGATCCTAAAGGATACAGGACGGACGCATGCATCCCCCTGCCTCACTTCTTTCTTTTTTTAAATTCAAATAAAACAACAACCAACGACTGATCACCTACATTTCTCTCCCGCATCCGCCGTTTTTTCCTTCTTTTTCTTTTTTTTTTTAGAGTTTAGAAAATTGATCATTGTATTGTCACAACACAAATAGATGCTTCCTGTTCATTTCGTAGATACAAACCGTACAATGTGTAACTGTTCTCCGGGATGAGACCTTTAGAAAGTGAAATATGAGACACATGTGCATATATATATATATATATATATATATATATATATACAGAAAAAAAGGAAAGACATAATATTATGAAGAGACATCCGCCCTGGCTGTGTCTTTATGTCAAATGTTATTTGCACATTTCATACTTCTATATGTAGAACGACACGGAGATAGTCGACCTTCTTTTCCTTCATTTTCTTCTTTCCTCGTCTCTCCCCTTTCCCTGCTCCTGTCCCCGTGTCCCTCCCTCGATCGCTCTGCCCCTCCCAGCTTAACGGATTTGGAAAGGGAAGTTTGCTTACATATGCATTTATTTCTGTATTTCGCTTGGTCAGCGTTTCATATATGGGCCTAATGAAGAAATGTATTCTGGAAAAGTGGGACCACGACCCACCTAGTGCCGTCCCCCTCCCCCGGCTCTACCTCTCCTTCCCATTGCATTTGGTGCTGATGCAAATCCTGCTGGAAAGTGCATCATGTTATTGCGATAGGGAGGATTTATTCTGAGGCAACGTGATCTGTGATTACAGTGAAGCCCTTCGGAGGGTCACCCCTACAGTATCGACCCAGCTGCAGCCTACTGGTCTGACTTACATCACATTCATCGCAATTTCACCAAACAACTGGTCAAACATTAGCTTATGCCCCTAATTAAGAAATATTCCAACTCTTTCTTACTTTTCAATCTCAGTCAAAAATCTCACTTAAATAAACAATTTTATACACTATCATACGATGAATCCCACTCGGATTACCGAATGTGTCTTGGGATGATGAGTAGGGTATTTTGGCGATACGGTCGGCCACATTATTTTAAGCTCACCAAAACAAAAGGTTCACACACTTAGTCTATTGTTTATTCGTGTAAGAAGGGAAACATTTTGCAGACTCCACATGTCGTACTTAGAATCTATACAATTCCCATTATGTCAGGAGATACCCTTCTGATATCTCTGATAGCTGAGTGACAGTTAGTCGATGTATGGTCGTTTCAACCAGGCACGTGACAACACTTATCTGCAGGTTCCTGTGTATCACAATTATCATTTGTCTGTGGGTGTATCTTTTATCACAATACTTAGCTCGTGGCATTATTGAATGTCAAAATAATCATTACACACGCACTTTATTCGGACGCAAAGAAACATTCATGTTCACTGCATAAAGGTAAGTCACCTAGCAGACCATTATTGATTGTTGAATATATTAGGCCTATAGGTGCATCCTTTTTCCAATTCATTATCTTTTAGGGAAGAATTATACTCGCTATATGTATTCTGCGATTACAACTAGTCTTTTTTTGAATCGTTAACCAAAGACCGCAAGTGTGATGTAATGTGATCAGCAAAGGATTTTCCTGTGCAAAATCCATTTAGGAAAAGAATCAAAAGCTCTTCCCCCGGCATCTATTTTTCTGTGAGAGCCCTACGTCCTGACTCGTCCGGTTTAATTACAGGGGCAGATCAAGGGGGGGGGGGCATCCAGGGGTCCTGACCCTCCCTCCTTTTGGTGGACCCCTAAACTACAAAAAGAGGGGGAAATGCTTTAGTACTTAGCCTTTATGCTGACCCCCCACTTTTGAAATTCCTGTACCTCCTGTATCCACCCCTGAATTAGCATATCATAATTATGGACAACCTAGATGTAGGGCCTATACCTTGGCATATAATTCCTGTGACAATTCATGCTGTTACAGCGGGTACTTATAGGAATCTAGACCGGTCCCAAACCCACCATATGCCACCCTGCTATTAGCCTAAGCCTATTCTTACACGCCTCAACGGTCATAGACAAAGAGAAACCTGAGAGATGTTGACTCCCGTCCCAGGGGCCTTCACGGTCGGCAGGTTCCGGTACACGCCGCCAGACGGCATTCTGGGAAGGTCCCCAGGGGGGCGGTCATGTGATATGTCTCCAGTGTAACGGCCATAGACCATTTTTGGTTTGACATGGGACAAGTTTTTTTTTGTTTTGCTTTACTTTTTAAATTCGATAACGCTTCATTAGTCTTTGAGGCGCTATTTAGTTGCTTTTTTTTTTTTTTTTTTGGAGACAAAAACGGAGCCGCCATAACATAACATAGAATAAGACATTTGAGACGACCGTCTTGTCCCGTCAAGGGCCCCAGTGTTGTTTTAGTCCTAATCTGCTATATTGGCAGAGGACAAAAATATAATAAAAAGGTTGTGTGCGTTTGTCTCTGCACGGGTGAACTTGTACGCTTATTTGTTTGGCTTGGAAGTAAACGGTATACCTACTCAGTACTTCTTTTCCTCTGATGGCCTTTTTGATATATATATATATATATATATATATATATATATATATATATATATATATACAGGGGCGGATCCAGGAATTTGAAAAAGGGGGGGCGTGCTATAGCAAAATTTTCGCCTGCACCCTATGGGGGCAGGAATTTTACATTAAAAAAATCTAAATTTGGCCCAAAAAAGGGGGGGCGCACGCCTGGCACGCCCCCCCCCCCCCCTAAATCCGCGCCTGATATATATATATATATATATATATATATATATTATAAATGGGTTAAATCTACAGAACTTATTATTTTCATATCTCAAGAATCATTCTCTCTACAATAATAATATGCCGGGATACCACTCAATCTTTTAGCATTGATATATATGATAGTCACCGTACTCTTGAGTCATGTATCCAGCACATCCAACCACTGTATGGAAAAAGTACGAATTCCTTCCTTTAAAGTTTTAACGAAGCATATTATAAACTCTTAAAATCTGGGTAACAAACAATAAAAAAAAGGACAATCTGCTCTGTAACCTTTGAGAATCTTGCAGTGCATGCCCGGCCATGGAAGCAAAACCTTAGTGTAAGAAAGTAGCACGAGGAGGCAGCACCACCATAGGACCCACTCGTCCCGAGTATAGCTCTGTGACCAGGGTGTCCCCCTAGTGTCAGGTTAGAGAATCAGCTGAGTGAGATATTTTTAGTGTTATGGATGTTGATACATTGCCAGTTCTTGTACATTATGTAGGCCTCTAAACCAGCAATTATATACATGGCAATTAAAAGATTTTGTACTAAAATTTATTTACAAATGATTGTGGCTTTGAATCAAAATACATGTGTGTAGGTATATGGAATAGAAACCTTTTTGGGGGAATAGGGGAATTCAGTTTAACCAATAATTAGTTCTGTGCAGTGTAAACCCTGGTATATTCGACTGGTTGATATTAGTAGTCAGTTTAACTTAACTTCTCATCTTTTTTCCCCTTTTCATTAATGGCAGAAATATACGTATTATTCCAATTGAATAGTTGAACTGTGTACGAAATTTGTACCTCCAGGTTCCAAGTTGTATGGCTGTTGTCTCAGAGATGAATTGACACTTTGAAATAAATATAACACGGCCACATGGGTCTGCTTTACACTTTCCTCTCTGTGTTATCATTGATAAAAATGTCTAATGTTACTTTCTTTCAGTGTTTTCAAGAACAGGTTTATCCCCCATCTTAACAGAATAAACCATTTACCCTTTTTAACATGATAAACAGAACTGATGCATTTGAAAATAATCATGTTTCTTTTTTTCTTTTGTTATAGAATCACCTGAGAGACCAACATGCAGAAGATTGTGAAATTAGTGGATAAAGGACCAACGTCCAATAAGCATGATGACGATTTATCAGATCGTCTCAACAGTCGTTATACTGTTCTCATCCTCGTGGTGTTCACCATCGTCGTTTCGTCCCAACTCTACATTGGGAAACCCATCACATGCTGGTGCCCCAAAGAGTTTTCAGGCTCGTGGATTAAGTACACCAACAATTACTGCTGGGTGAAAAATACGTACTACCTTCCACTCCAAGAGGAGATCCCAAGGGTGCAGTCAGGAGACAGGGCAGAACGTGAGATTCTCTATTACCAATGGCTGCCCTTCATCATGCTTCTACAGGCATTGTGTTTCTACATGCCGTCCGTTGTGTGGCATGCTTTTAATCAGAAAGCTGGTGTTGATTGTGATAGCATTCTGGCCACAGCAAATAAGTATCAATATGAGCAAAAGGAGGAAGGTCGCAATAGGCTTCAAAGGTTAATCGCCAACCAGATGGATCGTTTCTTGAATGCCCAGCCTGAAGACGATACTGGATCTAACATGAAGGTTCGGAACGTGATCAGGAAGCTCTGCTGTTGTGTATGTGGTCTTACCAATGGGAAATACCTTATCATGCTCTACATGTTCTCGAAAATGTTATACCTGGCTAATGTGATTGCCCAATTCTTCATTCTGAACTTGCTTCTTCGCACGGATTACTCCTTCTATGGATACGAGCTTCTCTTAAACGTCATGTATGACAAGCATTGGATAAATTCTGAAAGCTTCCCACGTGTCACTATGTGCGACTTCACTGTGCGTCGTCTTGGAAACAACCATCGTTACACTGTCCAGTGTGTGCTGCCTATCAACATGTACACAGAGAAAATCTACGCCTTCATGTGGGTGTGGATGCTGTTTATTGCCGTTGTTTCTGCACTAGGCTTTCTCCAGTGGTTGCTTCGTATTTTCATGGGGCAGGACAAGTATCGCTATGTCCGCGGACACCTTCGCCAATCCACTCTTGCCTCAGAGGAACCCCGCTATGAGGATCACAAACATGAGGTTGCAGACTTCATCGATAATTACCTGCTGCAGGATGGAGTTTTCATTCTACGACTTATCGGTCACAATACTAACAACATGACTGTGACTGACATCATCAAGGGTCTGTGGGAAAACTGGCAACTGAAAAGAAGGAAGAAGGACTTGGATGACCCAGTAAATCCTGACGTGAAGCTGGAAAAGTAAATTACTGACAAATAACATCAGAGGCAAAGTGTGCAAATTGTCATCATCATTGTTATTTAAAAGAAACAACCTAAAATGGGTTGTTAAGTAAACTGTAAAGATACCTATTCTGGATTCTGTTGCAGCTTACAACAGAATTGTCTACCATGTTATATAATGTCAATGAATATGAAAGAAGGCTTTAAAAGCTAAAGTCATTTTCCACAGGATACAAACTTAAGTTTCGATGTACTTTCACATTTCCAAGTGACAAAACTCATTAAGAGCAGAGTACTTATCAACTGCTTTTTGACACAAGTTGCTGTAAAGAGTGTTATGGTTGAAATTGTTTTGTTGCGTTTAAGTTGTTGGTCAACACTGCTATGCCCTAATAGTTGAAGTTATTCAGAATAACATTAAGAACAGAGATGCCACTTTTCCGTCTTTTTCCGGATTTCCGGATTTTATAACAATTCTTCTGACATAATCTAAGTAACTTTTAAAAAGATCCTTACATTTGTGTTCTGGCAATAGATAGCATCTCTCTAAAATGTCTTTTTGATATCACAATGTACTAAAATATGTAATTCTTATGTAATTTTTATGTAATTCTGTTCCTTCTGCTTAAAATCCGGAAAGCCTGTTTCAACAATTTTCCGGATTTTTCATATGCATGGAGTGGCATCTCTATAAGATTAGGTGCTCTCATATATATGCAAGCTTTTCTGGCATTCCTAATTATGATTTATGGATATACTAGGTCATAATCATGAAGCTCCAAAAAAGTAGAATCTTATCAAAATCAACAAATAGACTATTGTTGTTCCATAATGGAACTGTAATGTCAGTCGTATTTCTTAGCACAGAGATGCGGAGCGCTTCTGAGCTGTCAACCTTACCACTTGTATGTATTTTGTGTGTCATAGGATGAAAAGATGGACTGAATGGGGGAGTTTTCGCCAAGTGTATATATATGTGTGTGCACACGTACTTAAAAACATGTATATCAAGTACCTTGGAAAGATAAGTTGTTTCCCTTGGTCCATGTTAAGAAAATCAGTATCAAAGTTCGGTTTTTACTAACGTCGGTTATGGGAAGTTACTTTTTGATTAGCAAAAATGTATGTAAAATAAGTGAGTCTATGCAAAAGAATAGATTTGTTATGTAGCAGTTTAGATAATTACTAAAGTAGCAAATTTTCAAAAGAAGGGTTGTATCATTGTAACCATCCAATCAATTTGGCACATATATATATATATGTACTGGTTCTACTTTACTTGGTATTTCTGCTTGTTTTGAGGTATGTCCCTAGGACGTTAACAATTAGTTTACTAGCTGCCATATTAATGTTGCTTCTACTAATACTGATTATGTTGCTACTGTGTAATTGTGTATGGAACAGTATTAATGAATAGAGTCATGTAGAAACGGTAAAATGAGGTTTCCTTATAGCTCCTTCATATTTGTCTCTATGAATTGTGTAATTGAATAGAATCGGAATTTTAAGTCTTATGTCGAAGCTTCTAGACCTCAATAAACTAGGGCTCAAATATGCAGTTTTATAACTCTGTTCGATCTACGACATTACAGTAAAAATATAACCATAGCACCAAACAGCTTTGAAATGTTCTTTGTGACATGTTAATGAAATATGAGTGTATTCCTGGCATACAATGCTGCATAGGCCTATATTTTGGTTATAATAAGTCCCGTTTCATACCTAGAAGTAGGGTGTATTCCTCCACATCCGCCACTGTAAAATAAAAAGCCTAAAATGTAAGCTCAGCTGTTCATATAATTGCAAGCACAGGATCATTGATCTCAATGGAAAGCGTTGCCTTCTGCAGTGGATCCCAGATTTTAAAAATAGAAAGATGTTCCAATAGGGGGGAAAGAAGGAATAGCGATTTCCCAATGACAAAATTACCCCCGGCTCTCTTTTGACAAGCTTTTGACCAGCTTTTTTGACCACATTTTTGACCAGCTTTAAAAAAAGCTAAATTTTCCACTGCCCACCCCGTCCCCTAGGATCTGAGCCTGATCTTAGAGGGCATGCAGGTTTATACATATAGGGCCTATATGCAGATATATACACAATTGTACGTCCACATACTGCATTACATTATGATCATACATGCATACTCAGTTATCATGATATATGCAACTATCCAAACGCCCAACCACCAACCAAGCATCGCTGCTGAGAACGTATTACATTAGATCATAAATTAATCAGGCCTATATGTACTTAATGTATACAATTGGGCCTTGGTAGTTACATATTAATAGTGCACGTTAGTAGGCCATGTTAACAAAGTTTAGAAACAGTTCTTTATAGCATATTATGTCTGTACTGTAGCATTATTAATGGAAACCTCTGACCCGTATGACTGGTCATGCATGAATACGCTGGGGCACTGGGTTACTGTCAAACGTATCTTTACAAAACATGGTTTTTTTAAAAGACAAGTAGGCCTATATATATATATAGTTTTATTGATGAAAATAAAATGTTAGCATACACTATATACTGTCACACGTAACAAATATAAAACAGCGTACATGTGAATTTAGGAGGAAAAGTAATTTAGGCTTACAAAAGGTGCGAATGCTAACTTTCATCAATAAGACATAATATATTAAGTAGGCTTAAGCCTTCATGTGGCAAACTTCAAAAGTGTGAGCACACGTGTAGGGTCCCAGTGCAAATTCCAAGTCGTATTTTTTGTATACATACTTGTACTTGCATCTCAAAAGTAAGCTGTGTGTTTGGCCCCAGTTTTGTATGTTTGTACCGGGGAAGTTAGTCCGTCGTTGTGCTTGCTAACTTTGAAACAAATTTGAAAACTGTATATACAAATAAAGTAAGAATTTGAACGCGTGAATGCTAATATCTTTCTTTGGTTTGTATGAGTATGACAATTCTATTGGTTATCTCGAAGTGGAATTATATAATGTCCGATGCTCTCAGTGATTGTGTCAGCTCTGAGAAAAAACTATAAGGGTTATTCTCTGTTTATTTTTCTAAAAGGAACATTCTTTAAACCTTAATTTAGAAGAAAAGAAAATTTGGAAAAAGAATCCAACCGCATAAGCAGCACTCTTTTGGCTGCATAGTCCACAGGTTTAAAAAAAAAGTTTAATCCAACCTTCACGCATCTCCAGTATTATCTAATAGTAATCAGTTTCAATTTTAAAACGTAAAATATTAAGGGATCAATACGTAAATAGCTGACATGC
Source organism: Lepidonotus clava (assembly GCA_936440205.1). Lineage (NCBI taxonomy): Eukaryota > Metazoa > Annelida > Polychaeta > Phyllodocida > Polynoidae > Lepidonotus > Lepidonotus clava. Next base: position 7,280,562 of record OW387141.1, read on the forward strand.
ATCTATTTAGGTCCTGTGCATGTCGAGTTTCAAAGACTTTGTAGTTGTCATCTTTCGCTCCAGATGGCATTGTACGTATAGAGGGATGTATGTCCTAGAAGCTGAAATCAACTGAGTAACATGGGTATTTCCAACGCTGGAAATTCGACAGCATACTGAGTGACATATTAATGATATTTCCCAAAAAAATACATCCTATCATATCTGGCTCAAACCAATTATATTCAAAAGCGTTGGTAATTCTCCCAACCATAGACAGCTTATTTACTGCATTGCACCTGCAGATATTCTAGAGCAATATATATGCATGTTTGGAAATAGATCTATGTAGACAAGTAACATGTCTGAAGCATATAATTTCCATCAATAATGGCATACTTTGTGGTTTAATATGATGCAAAACTAGCAATAAATATTTCCTTAATGAATATATACATTGCACATCCAAATATTGCAAATATGCCTGTTTATTTTGTATAGATTTCCCTGCGTTTTTGTCTACAAAATGAGCAAAAATTATCCTGCAGGTACTCAAAATGTTGTAAATCACCTATCCGTGTTAGGGAGAAATATCAACACGTGTATTTTCTCATCAAGTTTTTTGTTTAATTATTATTATAATCCTGGGCATAATGTTTCACTTGGTGTGATGGAAACATTGAACTATTAGGAGGTTAATTATCCATTTAATGTTAGTGCGTGTAAGTGGTATTTAATTCGATAGATAATAGCTAGCTCCATTCGCAGTCTCCTCCTCGTCGACTGCAGTCGTCCAATACAGAATTATAGTTCCCTCATCATGTAAGACGTGAACACTCATGTGAAAGGATTTGTTGTTTATTATCCAATGTATAGTCATTCCGTGACAAGAACTCGATTGACCATGATCAGTCCCAAGGTAAGAGTCCCCTCAAACACATTCAATCAGCGCTCCGCGCTCTAACACAATTTCTATATGCCTCACTCCAGAACCTAGACTGCAGGTTAAAGGTCCAACCTTCACAGGATGTTTACTCACACAGTGCTTGCAGCTACTCTGGCTAGCTAAGAGCGGAACACATTATTATATTGTGGTACGTCACACCGTGACTCCTCCCTCATTTCACTACTTTCAAAGTGAAACATTGGCTTACACATGCGCTTCTAAGCTCACGTTATGCTGCCCAAACATGGACTGGCCACCCGCGTCAGTACAACATAACACAGATTTTTATACTTCCAAAATACGCATGATCTTCGGTTTTTGAAGTCGAAGTGAAAATTCTCTGATTATGTAGGCCCATTATAATTATTGCAATATATATGTCGACAAAGTTTTTCAATTTGACCCTGCATGCAGGAAACCATTAGATTCTATCCATATATCATTGTGTCATAATCATCCAGCCATGGTAACTACGGTAAGCAAATTTTTTTTCTTCTTTCTTTTTCCATTTGGATCCACTCATATATATATATATTTTTAGATCAAACTTAAAAGGAAAGAGAAAAACAGAATTATCACTAATCAGGCTCATAGTTATATCTTTCTTTTGTTTAATTTTTTCAGTCCCCACATTTTGTCACGGAGAAAGACAATTTTACTACATTTATTCCTATCTTCTTTTTTTTTTTTAGGAAAAAAAAGTGTAAAACTCTGTACTTGTGATGTACCTATTTACCTTTAACGCCTACCTAGACTAGACCATGCGTACACAACCATTTTCACGGTCAGTGCACCCAGAACCTAAATCTGGCTATTTAGACAGTCACAAGCTTCACCCCAACTCCTTTTGTCAAATGGGAAGCGTCACAGTGACCACGGTTGGAGAATACTTCTCCCCACACACCCCCATCCGCGTGGGGCTCTTGCTGCTTTCAATTGTCAAGTTTGGGAATATCCATGTTACATATCCTTGTTTGTGAATATTTTTCTAGATCTAGGTATAGTTATAGGGCCTATATGTCTAGGCCTATTATTCCACAAATTGATAGATCTATGTATATATAGGCCCTATAATTGATATCATGCTCTAATTGTCATATTAAATTAAAAGTAGATATCTTTTTTATATATATATTCTATCGGTCAAGGGCCCCATTAGTCACGTGACCACATAGCGTCACTCCTGTCAAAGGATTGGTCATTTTTTAACGGGGGGACAAAAAAGCCCCAGGCGAATTCCTTTATTATCCTTCAACACCCTCATCAAAATTGTCTAATACTTCAGATATATACAGACCATATTTTCGCATGATCCTCAACTTATCTCACCTGTTTTTGAATTAATTTCCACGGAACAACAAAAGAAAAGAATCGATTGGTTGGATTATTTCGCGTGAGTCCACCCCGCTGTTGTTCCATGCACGTCCCCCGATAACAAAAGCCCCCCGCCCCCCTTTGTCCCACACACTTGTTGCCCGGAAAACGGGAGCGTCTGGACGTCTGAAACTTATCTCCTGGATTCCATCACTTTTACAAACACTTTTCGTCAGCAAAGACACACCTCTAGTCGAAAAGAGGTGGACATATCGACGGATCAAGCTCCAAGGAACCCAGGGAGTTGTAGTGAAAGGATTGATCCCAAATAAGGTGAGTTTTGGTCGAGTTTTCCTCCCACTTTCTCCGTATTTGGCGAAGGTTCCATTCATGGCTTGTTCCAAAACTTGCGTCAGAATCTGAAGTTTCTGAACATTTTTCTAAGTGTTCAAACACTCTATCATGGATCAGGAATGTATACAGATTGTCTTGGAGTGTTTTATGTAGGTTTGGTACGAACAAATCGATAGAAAATACGGCATTTTTGTAATTTGCGATGCGCTTGAGTTGAGGTGGAGCACATGCGACAGGGAAGCAGAAGGAGGGGAGACAGAATTTAAGGGGGGGGGGGGGGGTTATTTTGGGTTAATCATTCATAATCCAATTATCAAGTGATTATATTGTACACTCACGCCCTAATTCCTCCATATAAGACCTCTGGAATTTATGTACATTTGAACAACACCAACTTTTACGCCTTTACCATTAGATCTAAGCATTTGGATGGGTTATGTCATGAGATGTTCTTTAACTATGAATAAACTGGGAATAGATGCTGAGAATAAGGAGCCACAAGTAGAGTGCCGTGCGATAAACCGGAAGTGTTTATTCCGCGTCTTAAGGTATCACAATACTAGATTCCGATATTACGACATCTCCCCCTTTTGAGATGTAGTTCTACAATGAACTTTTAGATGTTTGTAGATAGTAATACAATACTTAATGACAACCTTTTTGTTTTAGATGACAGACATTCTTAGAATGTAATAATACAGATACAACGGCTTACTTTTTAGTAGTACGAATAAACATGATAATAGTATGATCTTTACAGATCTAAGCGTTTCGCTGGTCTGCTAACACGACCAGACCTAGTCACAATAGTAGGACACGGTTTCGGTGGACTGACTACCTTTGAACCTCTAATAGGTTCAGAAACTACTCTAGGGCTTTGAGCCACTCTAGGAGTTTGAGGGACTGGAGGAATATTAACCACTGCTCCAGGGAAGGTCTGACCTTCATTTTGTGGTGGTGGTATAACCTGGAGATGACGCCTGTTGCGTCGGAAGGTGGAACCGCTTGCTGACTTCACGATATATGATCGCGGAGTATCTGTACCCACAACTACTCCGGGTTCACCCCAAACTTTCTGTAAGTCAGTTTTTATTCTTACATTTTCTCCCCCTTCCAAAGGTGTGATAGGTTTAGCACCGTGCTTTTTGTTATAGAATCTTGCGTGTGATTCTTTCGCGACCTGGTCATTTTCAGACACAATTTTCAGATCGGGCCATTTTGGCTGCAACGCACTAGGTATTACAGGCAGCGTTGACTGAATTCTCCTACCCATGAGGAGCTGCGCTGGACTATATCCAGTCGATGAGTGTGGTGTCGAACGATAAGCTAGTAACGCTAGCATAGGGTCAGACTGTCGCAGAACTGTTTTGGCGACTTGAACGGCGCGTTCAGACTGACCGTTAGACTGAGGAAAATACGGACTTGAGGTTTGATGGCGAAAACCTAACGCGTCGGCGAATTGTCGAAATTCTTTCGAACTAAATTGTGGTCCGTTATCGGTCACTAGCAGATCGGGAATACCGAATCTCGCAAAAATACATTTCAATTTCGCTGTGACCGCGTGTGTGGTAGTCTCGGCTAGATAAACGAGTTCAATATATCGCGAATAATAATCGACGACTACCATATACTGCTGATTGTTAAAATCGAGCAGATCTGCGCCTAACATCTGCCACGGCCTATCTGGTAGGACAGTGGGAACCAGTGGTTCTTTCGGAGTTGTTGGCTTATACTTTTGGCAGTGTGCGCACTGCTGGACAATTTGTATGATGTCCTCGCCAACTTTCGGCCACCAAACGGACTGTTGGACCCTTTCTCGACATTTCGTGAGGCCTTGGTGCCCTTCGTGAATTCTACGGAGGACGTCGGCTCTCATACTACTAGGTATGACTAGACGGTCGTCATACGTTATGAGTCCGTCGTGGACGCTCAGATGGCCTCGCGCGTTATAATACGGCTGCGCGATAGGAGCTACGGAGCTCAAATGCGACGGCCAACCTGAGTTGGTATATCGAAATACCACACTTAACTCTTCGTCCGTTTGGGTCATCTCGCGGATTACTGATAGCCTTTGGCTAGTCAGCGGCCAGCCCTGCTCTACGGCAGCAATATGGGCTTCGATTTCTTGTTCGATCTCGGAAATTTCACCGCGTTGTGGCGCTCTCGATAGCGCGTCAGCTATCACCAGCTGTTTTCCCACTTCTGACACCATGTCATGAGATGTTCTTTAACTATGAATAAACTGGGAATAGATGCTGAGAATAAGGAGCCACGAGTAGAGTGCCGTGCGATAAACCGGAAGTGTTTATTCCGCGTCTTAAGGTATCACAATACTAGATTCCGATATTACGACAGGTTAGGTGTGTGGGTGGGGGAATCTATTTTTGTCGCCCACCCTTTTAACCCCCGCCCCTTTCACCCCCCCCCCCCCCCACCTTTGACCTACAAAAATGGCTGTAGGTGTAAAAGTACTTAACCAATACCAAGAATGCGGGTTCCCTGTCCACCAAAAGCTTTTTGTAATCGCGCAGCCTAGGTAGACAAGGAAAGCCAAGCCCCAAGGGTCACTAAATCAAAGGAGGGGGCAGGTGGGTAAGTTTTCTGATTGCAGTGAAACATCCTAGTAATACTAATAGTAGTAGATTAATATTTATGCCACTAACTTGTCTTAGGAGCCTGGATTTACATGAGGATTCAACCAAGAAACCACCATATTTTACATATTTGGCCAATGGCAAAAAAAAAAAGGAAAAAAGAAATAGTTGTGTGCTTCCCAACAGACCAAAACTTTTGGCCCAACCATGCTTTCTTTTTAGATGAAAACTGTTTGAATGTCTACATCAAAATTTGATGCTAATCATCAAAAAGATCTAAATTGAAAATTTATTAATCTTATGCTGTTTGAATAATAACAAAAGAGGGTTCTAAAATCTGGTGATAGAAATGGCAGCGATTGTATTTATGAGATTCAAATTTCAATTCTGTAGTCCATGAGCCATGATGGCCCAAGATGTTTTAAAAATTAAAAAAAACAAAATCTCCCCCGCCAACCCGAACAAGGCCTTGAGTTTTCTTTTGGGAGCCATGCTATAAGGGCTGTGTAAATTTGAGATAAAATCCGTCCCAGAGCCTCAGGGATAGCTTTGGGCCAGGCCTAGATATTTCTGTAGACATCTAACATAGATCTATCTTGAATCTGGGCGGACAGAGCAAAAGCAGAGTGCTTTTGTTAAACTTTTACTCTTGTTGTACCTTTACTTTAACATTTAGTAACTCAGTGTTTGCCATTAACACCGGCCTGTTGGCCAGTGGCCGACAATTTGATAGCAGGGCCGACAATTTTTACAAAAAAATTATGTCAAATTGCCTCTCATGGCCAACAGTGACCAGGGCAGTTTTTCCCCCATAATAATATTTTCTTTTCTTTTCTGAACATATTTTACTTGTTTTTTCCTTGCCATTTACGAGAGCAGTTACAAAAGAAGAAGGTCAGGGCCAACCAAAAGCTGTCAGGGCAGACTGTATTTTGGAACCATCGGCCCTGTTGGCTGACAGCCTAAATAGTTAGTTTCCAACACTATATAGTATCTCACTGAGTTAAGAAGAAGTGATTTATTATGAAAATAATGTAAAAGATCTTTACGAATAGAGCCTTGGGGAGGAAGGAAGTAACTGCTCCCCACATCCCTGAACTCTAATGCAGATTCTATGTCTAAACACAGGATGTGTTTCCAGGGGATTGGTAAATGTGTCAAGTGACATAATACGTTTCCGCCTAACACTGCAGTGTTAAGTAAAACTACTCCAGCTTTTTCACACAAGATCTCAAGAAAGAGACACTGTAGAAAATCATTTCATTTTTCATTTCCACACTTCAAAATGCCGTTTTACGATTGTCCTGTAATTAGGTTAGATTTCCCCTTTCCTAGACTTGCAGCATGCGGTTTAAACATTTAACATTTCAAATAGATCTGTGTAGAAATGAGCTTACTACAAGTACAAGTGGGTATTATTTCTTTAATTGCAGATATTTGTTATGTACATGAGGGAAAGTCCTTTTTAAAATTTAGATTTCATTCAATGGGTTTATGATACTAGACTAGAGTAAAAAAAAAAAAAATGACTAGAGAATCTTTAAATACCTGAAATATCCCTAACGACTAGTTTTGACAAAAGATGACAATCTTCTACCCCACTACCTTCCCCAACACATTTTCCTACACTGACTGCTTTGTCGACCTGCGTGGGACCGTTTTAAGTGACACAGAGGTGCATCGTCAGTCTGGTATGTTTGGTTAGACTTACCCCGCCTACGATGGGTGGTGGTGGGGGCTCCCCACCCAAAACCACCATCTTTAGTAAGCCAGACAGGATCCGTTCAATAGAGGTCTAAAGTCGCGTCCCCACAGAATTTGCGAAAGAGTGTTGGTTGGTTGGCGAGGAGACACGTCTTTAGAGGGAACCTTGAATTTGAGTGTATAGGGTGATTCCATGATAGAAGGTATATATACATTTTTTAAATTTTTTAGGGATTTAGGTTTTCATTTTTTTTTTGTCTGAGTTCAGAACCTTTATTCATTCAAAATAATCATAATAGTAACAAACTTTACAACAACGTGCAAAGATGACATTATATTGCGTTTTAAGAAAAGGTTTTCTTTATTGAAACTTCAGATTTGTTCAAAAGCCTTGACATACATCTCTGGTGAAATAAGATAAAAGAAGTTCCAATATCAAGTGAAATTTAAAAACGTTTGATTCTGTTCATTCTTGATTATGGCTGAATAAAAACTATTGCTCCTAACACCTTATGCTTTGCCTCTGGCAGTATACTTACACTTATCTTTGTTTGTTTTCAGGAGACAGTAACTCTGTCAAACTGCAATCATGTTAAAGATTGTGAAGTTAATTAACAACGGACCGACGTCCAACAAGCACGATGACGATTTGGCCGATCGTCTCAACAGCCGTTACACAGTGCTCATTTTGGTGGTCTTCACCATTGCTGTTTCGTCTCAGCTGTACATCGGGAAACCCATCAACTGCTGGTGCCCCAAAGAGTTCCAGGGATCGTGGATCAAGTACACCAACAACTACTGCTGGGTGAAAAACACGTACTACCTACCACTTGAAGATAACATCCCAAAAGCTCACACGGGAGAGCGGGAAGGCCGTGAGATTCTGTACTACCAATGGTTGCCTTTCGTCATGCTAACACAAGCGCTTTTCTTCTACCTTCCATCTGCAGTGTGGCATTCTTTCAACTCGAAAGCTGGTGTGGATTGCGACAGCGTTCTTGCAGCCACAAACAAGTACCATTTCACCCAGAAAGCCGAGGGACGTAAAAGGTTGCTGACTCTGATTACCAATCAGATGGATCGTTTTCTGCTAGCTCACCCTGAAACGGATACGGGTTCGGACATGAAAGTGCGGATGTTTTTACGCAGACTCTTGTGTTGTGTCTGTGGTGTAGGACACGGTAAATACTTGATCCTGCTCTACCTGTTCACAAAGGTGTTGTACCTTGCTAACGTCATTGCTCAGTTCTTCATCTTAAACATGCTTCTCCGCACTGCCTACTCATTCTACGGATACGAGCTCTTCATGAACATCATGTACGACAAGCACTGGATTAGCTCGGAAAGCTTCCCTAGGGTCACAATGTGTGATTTTTCCGTCCGTCGTCTTGGAAACAATCACCGTTACACTGTTCAGTGTGTGCTACCAATCAACATGTACACGGAGAAAATCTACGCCTTCATGTGGGTGTGGATGCTGTTGATCTCCGTCATATCCGGACTAAGCTTTCTCCAGTGGTGCATGAGATTCCTGTGTGCCCAAGACAAGTATCGTTACATCCGTACCCATCTCCGCCATGCTGACGCCCTTGTAGAAGCCTATGCTGACCCCGAACGTCAAAAGCATGCCGTTGCTGACTTCGTTGATACATACCTCCGCCAAGACGGTGTGTTTGTATTACGTATGATCGGTCACAACACAAATAACCTGACTGTTGGTGACACGACAAGAGCACTGTGGGAAAACTGGCTGCTGAAGCAGAGGAAACAGAAGGATGAGGAATATGACCCCGACAGCAAACCTACCCGTCTCGATGAGCCGGACGGGGATTCGAAGCCTAGGCCTTGAAGCTCTGCACGAGCTTAGACTCTGTTAACCAAAACAACCATTTAGAATGTGTTCTTTTCTAATGTGTGAATCGAGCAGCGAGGAAGGATAATCCTAAGGAAATAGGCCTGCAAGAATGGATGGAGATTTATATTTAGCCAGTGTTATAGAAGTCTCACAATACTATTCAGCACAAGTGGAGGTCCTTCTCAAAGTGCTGTCTTTTAATGTTATCAATCGTTTAGAGCTTTGGTATTTTTCAATGGATTTGCTCGAATGCTGCTGATATTGGAATGTTCAGTAACTTTACTGTTAACCGTTTTGCAGTACTTTCCTCCGACCAATCAAATACCAACGTTTTTGTAATACAATGAGAATCTCAGAAGGATTAGACTAGGGAGGGGGAAACATATCAGCCTTGATTTGTATAATACAATCTGTCTGTCCTGTTTTTTTTTAAATATTAATTACAATGTTTAAGTAACGTATATGTCACGGTGAATCTAGAATGGCTGTGCAGTTTAAAACCATATACTTAACTTAGCAAACAGTTTACGGAATAGCTTTTCCGCTACTTCCAGATCGGCAAAATAGGACGCAAATATTTGATTAAATTGCCCAGTAAAATACGGTTCAGATTGAATTTAATCACGCGAACTTGTTATGAAACTCTTGACATGGAGGAAGAGGCACAGTCTTAAATTAGCTGTTAATGATGGAAATATAATATAGAATTCAGAAATGTTATCACAAAATATATTTGTATGTATGCAGATATGTAGCCAACACGAATCATAGTCTGTACGGCCGGTAGTTTTAAAGAAATCCAAGTTTCCAATACCAAAACAAAAAGTTTCATTCTCGACCCAGAACTAAACTGTTAGTTTAGTTTCAAATTACCTTGACTGTTTAATTCGTCTCGGGTCAAAAACCAAAGCAGGGAGTGTTTCACAGATTGAATTCACATGCTGTTGGACCGTCGCTTTTTCCTCTAAGCTCGTGATTCGTACTTTGATTGACAACCTCACGAAGGTGACCGATGATCGGGTTCTCTGATCTGGATTATGCGCAACATCAAGTAGAGATTACATTTCCATGAAATTATGTCTCTTTTTTCGTATTAAGACAAATACGTTGGTTTAAATTTAGAGTGAAAAAGTTTGTTCTTTTTGAACGGATTTTTATGTTTTATGTTTTAAAGAACAGAACTCACTGAAGAAAAGATCTGAATTTGCAATAACAATCTGAAATGGTACTTTAACCAACTCATACTAAATTTTGATAAAAAGTAAGAATATGGAACTCCGAAGCATCATAGGTTCTTCTATGTATGATAATCTGCGCTTTTATTATACCACATATTTTACCCACTTTATATCAGCAACAGGATAGACCTATAATTTATTGTGTGTATATACATTGTATCCACAATGGTTTTAAATTGTAACCGCAGTCACAGATGTGTGGAAGATCTGAGAACAAGTTAAAAATGGGAACTTACCAAGCCTTTATTATCTGAAAATATTCTTATATGTACATTAGTCTAGACCATTTAGGCCTTTATGGGAAGCATCCGTCGGTTTTGGGGACCAATATACTATGTTTTCTTTTGTCCTTTTTTTATATAAAGGTTGTCACTGCTCTTCACCCTTGGGCAGTTCTTTTCAACCTCCGCTCCTGCATTTATTGATGATATTAGCAACCTTGCACTTCTTAGTATAGGTACAGCACTGTTTTATAGCTAGGAATATTGTTTTACTTTATCATTTTATGTGCTACTGCTAGATCTGATATTTACCTATCACTTTTATGTCATCCAGACGGAGATAAAACATCAGCTTCATGGTTCTACTTAAAAAAAACATTCTCTATTTGTTGCTTTTGTGACGTCATGTCTTTGTGACGTCAGGTCTCAGTGACGTTATGCCGTTAGGGACATCATACTCTTCAAGTCCAGTTCTTGTATATATACCAGCTAACTGGAGTGACTAAAACTTGATAGTTCATGGGTTTACTGTCAAATTATGAAGATTTCTCCGTCTTCATCATAGTCAGCGCGTCTACTTCTATGGACATGTATATTTGCTTTTTACTTTTCATTTTATACGGCGTAATTATGTTGTCACTAAGAACAATTAACTGACCCTTGTTATTGGATGAAGGCTTTAAATTTACAGCTAATCAGCTTATATAAATATTTAAATTGATATTTAATTTGTTTAATTTAAGAAAAAATATCTGCATCCCGTACTGGCACTATAGTATATAAAAGACTACGCGTTACTAGATTCCATACAGCTGCAAATGTTCACACATTTTCCAACTTTTAATTGTATGCAAGTGTGAACATGTCTTTTTTTTCAATATTTTTTTAATATTTTTTAATAAAAAGTCTGTTTTAAGACTCGAGGGTTGCTTAAATCTGGTGATCACATTAGTATGATCGTAATTGTCGATGGTAATACTCAGAATGTTTGAATTATTTCATTCCACTCATGATTCATATCCACATTCCTAGATTTGTTTTGGTGAATTATCATTATTAGGGAATTTAATTTAAGACAGATTGAGAATGTTTGATATTAATGCGTTCACATAACATGATTTACTACTGAAGTTCAAGACTATTTGCTGATTGTGGGAAATGTACGTGTAGCACTACTTAACACCTACTTAAAATCGAAAGTGCTTTGTCAGAATTGTGAATTTAACTTTGATATTAACCTAGCCTTGTATGTCAAAGAAAAAGTCGTGATCTAGGTTCACTTTTTACAAGAAAAAAAAAGTCTGGTAAGGTGACCGTGTGACGGAGAAAATAAAGATTAAGTTTCCAGAAAATTATTTGGATAAACGTCGGATAAATGTAGGTGAAATTGTCATGGATAGCGGCTCATGTAAGTTACACTCGTAATCAGTACTTAAAGTGATAAAGGTGTGTATGTTTTAGTGCCGTGTAGAGAGGGGGTGTTATGTAGACAGACCCAACCTCTTATCATACACATAGAGTCGTTTAGTCTAGTTCTCTGCTATGGTTTGTATTGCTCAATACCAAACAATTATGAAAAAATATAGTGAATAAATAATGTAAACTTGAGTTGAAAGTTTGTTTTTGTTTGAGTGCAGTGGATTAGATTGATAAGATATTCATAATTTACGCCGTTGGAAAGTACTTTCGTGATTAAATGGAATGTGAGTTATCCACTGATATAGACCTAGTTTTCCATCACCATTAAATCCCAGTAATCAAATGATAATTGGTTATCATTATCATTTAATTACCTCAGATTAAGGGTACTCCAATTACCATGGATTGGTAATTCGTAACCAGCAACCCTGATCTAGTCCTACCTCAAACCCAGAGACTGTGCTGCTCTTTGGGGCTTTCCATTAAGTATGCACATACACTTTAAAAAATCTCAGACCCCCATCCCCCCTTGGGCAAAAATACCCATCTGATTTGTACGAGAACGTACCCACATTTTTAAAAATATCGTACCCCCACCCCCCCCCCCCCCCCCACCACCCTCCCTTGATGCGTACATACTTAATGGAAGGCCCCTTATAAGTGGAGAGACTAATTTTCTACCTGGCCTATGATGCGTGAATAATGCCATTTAAATGCCACAATAATGATGTCATGATATGTTGATAGTACCAGCAAAATTGTGTACAATATCAACGCAAAATGCGGACATTGAATGCGAATATTTCGCAGTGCGAAATATCTACTTCACACACCTTCTTTGGAGGATTTTGCATTGGTACTCTGGGATAAAAAGGAGGGGCGCGCGTCCGCGTCTCCACCTCCTGGGTCCACCCATGTACTGTAAATAATCATCCTCCTACATTCAGTGATGTTATAGTCAGGGTACAGGCAGCACAGGGAAAATGGCAAAAAAATCCCTGATAGGGAAAGCACAGGGAATTTGCAAATTTTGCCAAAACACAGGGAATTTTATTTGGCCAGATTCTGAAATACCTGATTCTCAAGATATTAGGGATTCGACTTTTTGTTGTTGGGTTGTCCACATTATTTCAGCACACAGAGGATTTTAAATTTGAACAACTTGCTGGATATGACACAGTGAAAAATACCTGCAGGACAGGGAAATCTCCAGGAAAACACGGGAACTTGAAAATTGAACTTGTGTTGGTACCCTGTATGATAGTGAAAACACAAAATTCCAAGGCTACCTACGCCCCTGCAGTGACATTTTAAGGGAACACCCTATATAATACTAACTGGCAATGGGCGGTGACTTTGTCACGGTGCCTGCGCCCCGTCACGTACCTGCCCCCTCCCTCCGACCCAGAAAGTAGTCCGCACCTTCCACCTTCGACTGTCTCCCCACAAACCAACCTTTAATTTCCCAGAACACTCTGGGAACACTCACGTCCGGCCTTACCTCCAGGCTCGTATCCTAGAAGTCTAATCCGGGAAGGGGATTTCGTTTATAAATAAATAGAGCTACAAAACATCTTCTTTGTCAGTAGAAAAGCCCCAGGGACGGATTTGGGGGGGGGGGGGGGGGGGGGCTAAGCGCCCCCCCCCCCCCAAAAAAATTTTTTTTTTTTATTTTTTTTGGCAGAATTTAGATATTTTTTAATGTATGATTCTCGGACCAGAGGGTCCAGCGGAAAATTTCACAATAGGGCCCCCCCCCCCCCCTTTGAAAATGTCTGGATCCGTCCCTGAGGCCTATATTAAATATAGCTTGGTGTGTTTGAAACTTCAAGAATTTTTGTTTCAGTTTCAGGCGCACGTCCATCCAAGAAGTAATGTAGGAGGGGTGGGGGAGGGGAGCAGAGGTCACCCTATTTTTGGGGGGACAAATTTTGACTTTCTTTTCATGTAAAACTTTGTTGTAAAGACGGGTAAGGATCCTTCTTGCAGGTGCAACCCTACCGGTTATACCCATGTCTTCCCAGCTGCCAAGACCTCAATCCTTCGCCAAGTATACAAGATTGCCAACGTTCAAAAAAAAGAAAAAAAAAGAAAGGAGGAAAAAGAAAAGGGGGAGGGGGAGTGAAAGGAAAAACGAGGAACACGGTTATTTTTTTGCGAAGAAATACTAGAGATAATTGAGTAATCGTGGACAATCAAACATTGTGATTGTCAGTAACGCTGGATGAATCACTCACATTACTCTCTGTTTTGTAGGGAATTAGGATTGATTTTCCCACAGTCTAGTATGAGACCAGTTTATCAACAACCGCTTTTCCCAGCAGAGGTTAAATATGATACTGTGAAGTTAAACAAATGTGTACACATACAGTTTCTTGAAAGGGGGTTCAGTATAAAGGCTAAGTACTAAAACTGCGCGTACACACGCGACATTTCCCCTCTTTTTGTAGTTTTGGGGTCCACCAAAAGGGGTTGGGTATCAGGACCCCCTTGACGCCCCCCCCCCCCCCCTGGATCAGCCCCGGAAAAATAAAACACACAAAAAACTGATACAGACAATGCACTGGGATTATCCACTCTGTTCACTGAGGCCACACTAAAAAAAAAATCTGTTTCCGGTTGACCGCCCGACTGGGTGTAATACCCCCGACTGGAAGACTTTTTTTCAGAATTTTTTTCAGAAATTTTTTTTTCAGAAATTTTTTAGTATATTCCTGTTATCAAATAAAGTTCTTTTATAGTAAAAAGAGTGACAACAGCATAAAAGATTGAAAATGTTTTTAATGATTTAAGAGAAAAATTTATTGATATTAAAGGTATATCTCCTTAAAAAGAAAACTGGTATCTGGTATGGTTGGTCTTTCCAAGGTTCACTGCAAACTGGTCCAGGAGGGATAAATCAGCCAAGTTTATGCTGAAAAAATAAAGGAATAATATTAGTAAAATGAAACAACTCTCAGCTTTGGTACTGAGAAAAGAACTACTATTTTATAACAATCTATACCTCAGTTTTATGTATCAAGGAAGACTGAACATAAAGTTATCCAAAACTATCCCTTTACTATCCCACTTATACCAAAGAAAAACTGGCAAAGTTTATACCTTCAGCAAAATGGTGCTCAGGCAGTGGAACTCTGTAGCCCTGTAGGAGGTGGAGGTGGTGCCCTGGTGTGGTCTGGAGTAGAGCCTCCGGCGCCCGGTGTGGGTCTGGAGCAGAGCCTCCGGCGGAGAGGGTACCTGTGAGCTGTAGTCCTCTCCTACACACCTCACAGGGAGAATGAATTCTGACTGGAGCCGTTGTTGTTGTTGTTGTTGTTGTTTGAGTACTTAGCAAGTACTCTGGTGCATTGGGGGCTACCCTTGCACTCCAAAAGTTGGTTGGGTATCTCCTGAATGAGATAAGGATATTACTATCCAATTATAAGGGCTAGTTGAGAACCATTTGAGCGTAAATTAGGATCTCATTAACTTAGCATGGTTTTCCATCATGGTGGTGTTACTGCTACCATGAGTGGAAGAAGTTCTTTATAATTTCTTTTTGCTTGAGTCTCTAGAATGCTTAACGCTATCCTTTCTGGGCTAGACCAATCTTTAATTGCTATGTGTTGCAAAAGTTTCTGATGGTATGTTCGTAAGGGGGAGCAGTAGACAAGATAATGGATTGTCTCATCTTTAACTGGATGATTACATATACGACAAAAAGGTGTGCCTGTAATGCCCTCAAGAGAAGGAACATGTAATTCTGACTGGAGCCTCCCACAGCCGGCCTTTTATACCCAGCCAGCCCCTGGGGTCGTTGAGGGTGGTCGTTGAGGGTGACCTAAAGGAGTCCACTCAAGTGAGGTGAAGTGGTTGAGGTGTTAGTGCAGTTTCAATTGGTAAGGTCAAGGTCCTTTGAGGTGGCAAAGAGTACATATGCACCTGAGAGCTTTAGGTCTCACTCAACCAAATAATTCTCTAATACAGTGAAAAAGCAAGAAATATGAATCAGATACTTTATCAGACTATGAAACATAAATCTGAGGTGTAAATTAGGCACCAATATGTGCTGGATATAATAATGTTTGAAAAAAAAACCAGTTTCTATACCTTTTCAGACCAACCATATAATATTAATATGGAAATCATTTTATTCAAATATAATATGAACAAATTTCTGGGATCTGTAACAATTCCCTACCAAAAAAAATGAAAAAATGAAAAAAAAAAAAAAATCCCAACCGCCCGACTAGCCCTTTGAAAAGCCAGTCGGTCCACCGGAAACAGAATTTTTTTTCAGCCTGGCCTGAGGCAGATATGTGACCATTCGTCATGATCACCGATGTGTAGGTAGAACATTTTGTACTTTATTATAATTACGTTGTTTGTACCTATACGGAAGATCATTCTTATGAGTGAGTATGGTTAATAAAAAAAAAATTAAATAAAAAAATAAAAAACAAAACAAACTATGACTAAGAACAGAATTAGGTGTAAAACGGAAGCAGCCACAGGTAGAAGCATACAATTTGGCATGGTGACTACCCTGGGCTCTACTGTCATTAAATTGGCCCTACTCTCTGTGTATCATTACGGACTGTGTATAAAGAACTCGATGTCATTTCCACGGAACAGTACACATTAACAAAATGCCTATGATTCTTCACAAATGTGAAAATAACCAAAAACGTGCACAATGGGAGTATAAAGGAATTCTTTCGTAATAAGAATTATTGTTTCTTACTTAGGCTATATAAGTTTAATAAAGAATACACATGGTCTTAACAATAATAACAAAGGAGTGATTAATGTATAACAATAATTACGATGGTGGTGATAGATACAAGTGACAATAATAAGAAAGATGAGCAAAGTCTCTAAACTCATCAGGTCATTTATTCATTATGACAGCAGGGGCGGATCCAGGATTTGTGTGGGGGGAAGGGGGGGGGGGCAAGATTTGTAAGTTGTGAGTAGTATATAGAGGAAACCTGGGGACGGAAAATTTTGAAAAATTGACCCCTCATATATATGAAATCTGAGAATCACTAAGTGAATTCTGATACCTATAATCTGAGAAGAATAACCTCTAATTTATAGAATCTTGGACACTCTTAGCCAATAAGGATATTGATTGCTTAATATTCTTTTATTTCTACCATTTTGAGAATATCTATGCACTGGACCCAGTTTGATGGATCACCAAAATTGACCAGGGACATGTTTCAATCATTGTATTGTGATGAAGTTCAAATTAACCTCCTTTCATGGTATTTATCTTACCACTAGCATCACATAATAATAATTATGGTCATAAAGCGTATTTCAATAGTAAAAATAATATTTGGAAAATTTGAGACCCGATATTACTTTTGTCTCCCTTTAAAACGTTATGGATGCTTTCTGCATCTCCCACACTTTCACACCTCTCGACATGAAGTCCTGTATTGCGGTGACGACTGCCGCTGACGTCCATGTCCCAGCTTTAGGTCGGTGTGATATTCTACACGTGGGCCTGGATGTGGGCAGGGTCGGGGGGGGGGGGGGGGGTGCGGAGGTGGGACAGGTTGGGTCCTCCCGGGGGTGGGGGAGGGGGGTCAGGACATGACCAGGTCACACCTTAGACAGACGGGCCCGCCATGGGGCCCTACACCACTGGAACACTAGAGATGGAGCGTATTTACCAAAAAAATATTCGCATTCGCACCCCTAGCACTCAGAAGTTCCCCTTGCCCCCCCCCCCCCCCCCCCGCCCACTTTTTTTTTATAGAATTTTTTTATTTTTTTATTTTTTATTTATTTAACCACACTCATTCATACAACGATCTTCCGTGTAGGTAGTACATTGATAGTCGATGGTTAGTGTCTGACAGATTAAGGGCTATTTTCTACGTTCAAAGATATACCCTACAATCTATAACAATATTGGTTATGGCTGTAGATTGGTGATGCATTGTGCTAAGTTAAGCACATATGGTCCAATTTACAATATATAATAGTGAACCCAGGTCGGGTTTGTAAATTGGGTTGTTTTCTAAGTTAAGAAATATACCCTATGATATATGAAGGTATTAGTAATTGACATTGGCAATGGGATATGGTATGTTAAACATAATTATATTATCCAATTTATACCATGTAATATTCAACCCAAGTCTTTATTAGGGTTTTAAATTGGGACAGGCTTTCAGACTCTTGTATATGTAGTGGTAGTTGGTTCCAGGCAGTGGCCCCAACATAATAAGGGCTACGTTTATAAACGTTTAGATTGACCTTATTTAATTTAAAATTAGTCTTATCAGATCCTCTAGTGGATCTGCCTGATGTGGCAAGCCATTGGTTATGGGCTTTGTATTTATACATCATCATCAACGTATGAGTTAGTCTACGGACAGCTAGGGGCTTGAGTTTACACAAATCATGCAGATCAGACCCATCAGATCAGTTGCATGGTATATACCCAGACAGGTACGCAATGCGCGATTTTGCATTCACTGCAATTTTTGTAGATCATGAGTGCCTAAATAATATAGCATGGAGTCTGCATACTCCACCATTGGCATGACCATTTGTTTATATACCAATATACTCGTTTTTGTACTTAAAAAATTATTATATGTACACCGTCTACTGACCTTTTCAATAACACACTGGAGACTCTGTGTAATCAGTTTAAGTGATTTACCCGCTATATAAAATACTGCATCATCTGCATATAGAAGTACTTTCACATTTGAGGTACCGACCAAGGTGGCTACTTCATTAAAATATATGAGAAACAAGAGCGGCCCCAACACTGATCCTTGGGGTACGCCAGTAGTTAATTTGGCTTTTGTGGATATGATATTATTAAAAGATGTTGTTATCATTCTGTTTGATAGGTAGCTCTGAAGCCATTTAACTATTTCAACATTTAATTTAATATTTTTTAACTTATTAATTAAAATTTGATGGTCAATGGTGTCAAATGCTTTGGCCATGTCAAGGTAAACTGAAACGACATAGTTATGATCATTAACATTTTCAGAAAGAAATTTCGAGTATTCAAAAATTGCATGAGTGGTAGATTTGTTTTTTCTAAAACCATGTTGATAGTTTGATAATAGTTCATGATCATCCAGATGGTTCATTAAATATGGGTGACATAATTTTTCTGTCAGTTTCCCCAGCAAAGGTAAAATTGAAATAGGTCTATAGTTAGTAGCCTTAGACTTATCACCTGGTTTGGGAATTGGGGTAACACTAGCTATTGCCCATGCACTAGGAAAGATACCTTTCCTAAACGAGGACAATATTAAGTGGGTTAATTGCTCTATTAAAACTATAAAGCAGTCCTTTAGAATGAAGTCCCCAACCCACCCCACCCCTGCAACCGTCCCTGTAAGACACACCCATGACATAATTATAGTGACAGGTGACATTTCAATTTCTAAAATGCGACATTTGACCCCCCATCATAATCCTCTCATAATTCATATTGACCTCGACAAGGTTAACCGTACTCTCTGACACCTGTATATTGAATTAATGCACACTTACACAGCATTCTTTACTCTATAAACGTTCCCTTCTTTTATCTCCCATAAAAAGATTAATGAATTAACACCCTCTCATATTAGATATAAATTTATTAAGTCCATCCCAGTATACATCAACATCAAATTTTAATATGAAATTACATAGCAATTTCATCCTGATTCAATCCCCAAATACATTAGTGTAAAACAAAATGAACCATGGCGATTTCATTCACAAATTGCTCTCAAAATTTATGAAATTTAGCTTTATATATTTGCCTTTCGATTTGACGAAATTGTATGATTCCTTTTTAATTCTCATCAAAATCTACAAGTTCTTTATAGTGTAAATCAGCACAACTCTTAACAACTCACAATCTGTCTGACGTTACCTGAAAACATATCCAAGCATTTACTTTGTTGCAGCGTGATTTTTTCATATATTATAGAGTCAAATGTCTCTCTGCTACCTGACTTTTTCCCAAATTTGACCGTTGCAATGGAATCCCGTCTCAATCTGTGCAAACATGGCGGCCCCTGGTCCCCTGACGTGTGTTTACAGTGGTCTCTGTGTGTCACTCTCCGTGTGACAGGAATGTCATCTGCCGAGGGCCGTCTAGGGAAGGGGCCTTCCATTATGTGCTTACACACATTTTCAAAATTTTCAGACCCCACCCCACCCCCCTTGGACATTTTCAAAAATTCATTATCCTCCACTCCACCTTTGTACATATAAAGACGGGACACCTGCTAGGCTTCAAGAATATCATTTTGACTTTAATCGAAATCATACGGCCATAAAATGAAAAAACGACCCTGAATGTCAACTGCAATTGTTTGTACCCTGATACCCAGAGAAATTGATATCCAAAAGGGGGAACGGTACATTTAATCATGAGATTTGATCCGAAAATGGGAGGACTATTTGGGATATAAAATCTAAATTCTATAACTCAACGAGGGCATACCTAATTCTTACTTTTGCTACAAAGACGCATTATAGATAACAATTCGCTCAAGGGGCCATCCATTAAGTACATAATGGGTATTTCATAAAGTACATACACCTAGGTATAGGCCTTTAGGCGGGTGGGGGGTCTGAATTCCTTTTTTGAATATGCAGGCATTCCTATATGAATTAAATTTATTAAGCCCAATGGAGTTTGTGTAGGGCGAGTCCACAATAATTTAATATATGTTTCTGTACTTAATGATAGGCCTGATTCTATTTTTTATTCTTTGAAGTGGTCCATGCCACCAGAACACATTAGGGTAAAGAGCCCTCGCGGGATGTCACAGGTCTAGGTGACTGCATCGAGGTCATAAATTTGTCTCCGTCAACTTGGCCCCGCGTTAGTCTGTGACAGCAGGCTGTGCCAACACAAATTACAACGGGAAAAAAACAATCATCGCATCTCTGTTCCCGAACGTTTTATAAAAGTCTTTTTCCACACATTGTAATAGCAACTGCCTCCGTGAGTTTTTCCCAAATGTTGCAGGCTTGTACAATGTATTGAGTATGCTACACTTTAAAAATCAAACAAATTACTCTTATAAGACTGATTTAAATGCAGAACCTCATAATCAACTTACCAGGCCACGTGATTCGCTTAAGTTTGTAACCTAGGACCCTAGGCCAATTGAAATAAACATGGGCCACTGAACAAAATAGTTTGTGGCTTTATTTTGTTTGAAATAAAACATATAAAGATTAATTTTGATAGACGGACTAAAGAGCTATACACATATACTATTATGCAGAATCTTTTTTCTACTAAAGTTCATATCTTTTTATAGTGAAAAATAAAAGATATTTTGCTGAGTTTCTTGTAAGAATTCCTCTATAGCCAATGTAACAAAAGTTGGCTAGGGCATGTGCAAATGGGATTTTCGCAGTCTATCAGTATGATAAGTTTTATACAATGTACGACGTAGTAAATCTTCTCCTTCTACCCTGAGTGATTGCTTCAGTGATTGCTTAACCTCTAGCCGTGGGCACTGTCCCTATATCTACTGTTTAAGGTTTGCAGTGAAGGATCCAAAGTGGGAGGTGGGGAGGCCCTCCCCCACCCCCGACCGAGGGTTGTTTTTGTGGTTTACCTACAAGGGATCGACGGATTTAGAGGGGCGCGTGAGGAGCGCGCCTCCCGTACTTTTTTTGCTGTTGCCAACTTTAGTTTTTTTAATGTAAAATTCTTGGCCCTGGATGGGGCGCCTGAAATTTCTATATTAGCCCCCTCCCCCCCTCACCTCCCAAGTTTTCTAAATCTCTGGATCTGTCACTGCCTATGTTGGTTGATTCGCACAAATTTTATGTTAAATTATTTTAACTTTTTATATGAAGGATGGCTCCCCCTCCCTTCTATGACTGATCCTCGATCCTCTCCTGGTTTGTGTATGCAGATCTATGCATACAGCAACGTAGAGTATAAATCACTGTTTGTGCACAGGATGTTACATTAATTCCTGGACCTAGTTTATAGAATATACAGCATGACCGAAGGCGGAGAAGAGTGTAGAATGAACGGATACGTTGTTCGCTGCAATTTATGGAAAACTGACATGTACTATTATGGTATTGGCTTTACGCACTAGGCTTCATGTTCCCTTAAACTTCGGATGGACAACATGATAATTATGTGATTTTCACCATCCCAGATCTATTAAAAAATGAGCAATATAATTGAATTATATTACTTTTTTTTTTTTTTTAAATAGATCTGGACCACTTTATAACAAGCCCCCCCCCCCCCCCCCAAAAAAAAAAATAATAATAATAAAAAAAAAGAAGTGACCCTGCATTCTCCCTTAATCCACTAAGGCACCTTCCATATTTGCGAATTTAGTACATACACACATTTTCAAAAATCTCAGACTCCCCCCCCCCCCCCAGGCCAAAATACACATTGAATTTGTACTAAAATGTACTCACATTTTCAAAATAATGATAATCATGTCAAATAATCTGCGTTCTCCCTGCCTTCATCTCCAGACCCTGGATCGAGCAATTCACAACAATTCGATTACAAATGATATAGGAAAGTTAATAACAACAACAAAAAACAATAATAATCACAATATCTGCACATTTACTAAAAATATTAGTCTTACAAGGTTCTTAGTTGACATGTCCATCCAGTACTCTGTCAATAAGGGCTTTTCCGGACCATGGTCCCTTGTGGGAAAATGAGACAAACTATGCCCATATAAGGGAGGGTGAATAAACCCAGGATATTTTCTTTTGATGCTATATTAATTAAGGTCTCATATTGTGGGCATTATACTAGATATGGATCGAAAATTGGGACTGTAGACATTTCAAAATGGGCCTAATTGCCTTTTCCTTGTCATCAAAGCCCCAATATTGGTGTCAATTTCCTATTTTTAGTATCAAAAATAGCCTATTGACTTAAGACAGTGTACAAGGGTAACTCATTAGCATTGCCATGGTTGGCTTCACGGTAAGTGGTTTGTTTGTCCAAGTGTTGCTACGACTAGCTGCTTGTGGAAAATGCTCTATTGAATATAAACCACAAGAGGGTTATTGTTACAGTGCACTGTCCTAGTGACCCCTACAGCTCTATAAATATGGACACAGGTCGCAACTACCCCTACTCAGACACACAGGGGACACTTCACTCTCGGATATAGTCAACATTCAACAGATCCTACCTCCTCAAATACAATGCAGAAATACCTGAATAAAGTCTGATACATGACATGCCTCAAATTCAAACATCTCCAGACAAATCCAGATTCAAAAAAAAAGAAAGGAAAAAACACGAAACAACACTGTGCAAATAAAGGCATTAGCGGATCAAAGGAAGCTGTTGTAAGAATTTATTTAGAAATAAACTGAGCAAAATTATAGGCTAAAGAATCATTTTCATATCACACTGCACTCTATTTTGAAAAGAATAATTTCAATTGAAACTGTGACAAATTTGCTTCTCTATTAATGACTCTTGACAGGGGATGATCCGAGGAGGAGGGGCTCCAGGGGTCCCTCCCCCCTCCCCTCCCCCCTATTCTTTTTTGGTGGGGACTTAAACATGCCACAGAGAAAAATATGTCGTGTGTGTGCGCACAAATGCATGCCATTTTAGTACTTAGCCTATGCATGCAGACTCCCCATTTCCACAATTCTGTATCTGCGCCTGCTCTATAGGACCCACTTTCAAAGGGTTACCTCAGTGGATTTTCCCTCTCAGTGGGTCAACACGAACCTCTATTTTTGTAGATTATTTCAAAGAAACCAGAGGATGTGGATGTAATACTAATCAAAGGGCCCAGACCACCCACTCACGTTCAGGGAAGCACCCCTCTGTTCGCCCACTCCATACCATACTGAGAGAGGACTTAGTCTACCCAACCCATTCTCTGTGTCATCCCCTGAGATCTGGTATTCAAACCGAGAGTATTACCAATTACGTAATGCTACTGTTATTCTCATCGTATATAGGATGGATCCTGAGGTGCGGTGGCAGGGGAAGATCACAAGAGAAAGGGGTTAGATGTATGACTTCCTATAAACGCCGTAGCTGTAGCCATGATTCCCCACTGTGGCATGCAAAATAATGAACCCACCCTACAAGAGATGCGGTATCACATGGTGGGTGTTCAGCGGGCAATGACAAAGGTGAACTTTAAGAAATTGATTTGTTTTGGTGTTTAGTTATTGACCCAGCGCGACCTTGGAATTGATGTTGAATAATATATAACACACATTTACACTTACTATCTTTTCCCATAAATGTGGATATCTATATGGTGGTGGTTTCTTTTAGTCTAACTAACGAGTGTAGACAGAAGTCCATACCCCTTGGTCCAACGCATGTCACCTGAAGGTCAGCAGGTCAGCAATGACCTTTGACCTTTTACCTGACAGCCTGAGGTCTTTGGGGTCTGAATGGATCAAACGAGTACACAGAGCCCCTATTCTACCCTGGGTAAGGCCTATACAAACTAATAGAAGGATGAACTTGCTATAGTTCAACTATTCATCAGCTTTGGAAGTGTATACTATGTGATGTTATGCATTTACGTGCCTGATTAGGCAAAGCAGATGTAGTAAAAACTTCCTTTTTGTTTCTGTTTATTCATGCATGTTTATTTGCCTCATCTTGTTCGTTTCAATGTAAACCCATAACAATATCCACTCATACTGCTGGAAAAACACAATGCTTTATGTAAGTGAAACTGTATGAACGTAATGATACAATACCAGGAGCTCATGATCTCAGCCACAAAGATTCCCTATCCTACAAAGGGAGAGAGCCTGAAATAGGGATAGCGCTGCAGTATAAGTGCAAATGCTTTTATCACATATGGAATCACTACACATATAGGACTTAACTTTTGTTTTCAGTCACACGTCTTAGCCACGTCTTCCGTAGAAAAAAAAGCCCGAAATAGGGATAGCGTTATAAGTGCAAATTCTATTTTCCAGGGGCGGATCCAGAAATTTCTAGAGGGAGGGGGGGGGGGGGGGCATAAACATGAATGTGCGGGGGGAGGGGGGACCCATCAAACATGATTTAACAGGGGAAGGTGGGGGGGGGGGGGGGGGGGGGGGCAAGGCCCGTCCGCCCCCCCCCCCCCTGGATCCGCCCCTGTTATCTCACATGGAATCACTACTAATATATATGGGACTTAACAGAAAACATCTTATTAGTCTGTTCAGTTACAAAAATATGGATCGAAAGTACAAATATGTTCCTTAAGGCCATGATCCACGATGCGACAAAATGCCAACCGATTTTCTTCTCATACATTTTTTGCGTATTTAGACTGGTATGAATTATTCAAAACTCTTTGGAAAATTGTATATTTTACAAGAAAAACGATTATTTATCAAAATTCCCCAAAATCATGTCGTGGATCATCCCCTTTACCTTTTTCTATAATGTGATATATGACCCTTCAAAATGAAGACTTTACTCAATAATTGGGCCAATAATTGTCTATGCCATTGTTGGATGCAGAGATTTTAGAAAGGAGACTCCCACCATGGCTTTATCTTTTAGCCCCTCATTTCCCTTTCCTATATCCCCGCGTGGGAGCGCAACAATTTGATCAAAAAGTATCTGACCAAAAAGTATTCATCCTCATTCATACTGCCTTATGCGAATTAAGAAAAGGAACTTTATCCAATGATCGAATTGCCATTTTATTCTTGGTTTTGGAAAGAGACCCACACCACTTGAGATATGACATACAACTGTACTTTCATTATCCACTTCCATCCAAAAATAAATCAGCTTTCCCCCGGAAAACCACCTCCGACAAAAATATTGTCTCCTGTCATTATGTTTCTGGTCGTGTGCAATATCCTAGTAAAATACATTATACAGATAATATAAGATAATATATGTATAGATATTCATAGCGTCAACCACTCAAGACTTTATCTAGGGTAGGCCATGCGACCAGATCTTGATAACCGCTATGTTATGATTATGACCGTTTTCGGTTTTGGGAAACCCCTTCTGGAGTCCTGTTTCTCTGCCATTGCCTTTGGTGAGAACATATATCCATGGACACTACTGCTATATGTATTATGTATATATTATGTATATATGTATGCTATATATAAAGGAATGCATATGTACATGGGCATGGCCGGAGGCATGGAAATACTGAAACTTTGAAAAATATCTCTTTAAGCAATCCACTAATGTGTGAAGAGTTCACAATCTATCCTTGATTTCGATGGGGTGCAGGCATTCTTAGATTGTTCAAAAGATGATTCTTAAAGGGTTCCTTGCACATAAATTTTCAAACGTCAATTTTTCATTTAATTAACTTCTCTTTGGTATTCTTAAGATATTTCAATAGAAAAAATGGGAAAATTTTGAACTAATATGGAATTATAAAGGAAATAAAATAATATTTGGGAATTCCCTAATTTCTGGGGTTACAATTCTGTCCTTGCTACGTCATAATGAAGGGGAATCCCTTTCAAAGTAGCTTGGGAATTCCAGGTAATTGAATGATTTTATGTGAGTAAGGATACAAGTATTTATAGCCTGCCCATGGCCTAATATAAATATTTAATACTAAAGCTAAAATTCCTTTCTATACACTATTGAGGGTTGGGGATTCCCTTTTTTGAAATCCGGGGAATCCCAATTACAGTCCTTGCTACGTCACAAATTAGGGGATATCCCTTAAAAAACATTAAAATTGACAAAATATCAAAGTCCCACTACAGTGGAAACAGCTGGAATATCCTTAAAATATTTTCAGCATTATTAGTTCTTGATGCATATTTCATGCACAGAGAATTTCATTGAAAAATATCTACCCCTTGAATATGTGCAAGGTTTCCTTTAAGCATTGTGCCTAATGGGGTTGTATTCAAGGACGTCGGTACCTTACTGCAGTGCCACCTATAGGATATGCCCGGATAACTGAATCAGAGAATGGTCTAGGAGGTCCATGTGGCCATATGCTGCATGTAGGCAAAGATCTATAATTAATTAGATATATCACTCTGTCCTTGGTGTGGGCACGCAGGTAGCTGACCAGTGATGTGATATTAGAGATTTTTGTTATTTTTGTCATCACATCTTATCATCATTTTCAGAATCAATTTCTTAAGTCACCATCCATATCAATTTTATATAATTCCAATAGATTTTCATTTTCCATTAACCCTAACTTACAATAATGTGTGACATTTTACAACTTAATCAATATACAGATCCCCACCCCCTATTCCCCAACCCCCTCCCCCGCTTCCAAATCCTGGACAGTCCACATTTATCCCATGACAACATAATTTTAAAGCCTACATGGATAGGCCTATACTGCTGTCATAGCCTAATATTAGGATATGGATATGGGTATTTAAGGCAAGGAAATACTATACCTTTAAAAAATATCTATTTCAACAATTCACGAAAGTGTGAGGATTTCACAATCTAGCCTTGAATTTGAAATAAAGAACATCATGTTTAAAATGAGTTGCTTGCATTCTTGTTCAAAATGGGATTCTTAAGCATTGTGCCTAATGGGGTTGCATTCAAGAACGGCGGTACCTTACTGCAGTGCCACCTACAGGAAATGCCCGGTTGACCAAATCAGAGAATGGTCCTGTACTCCAGGTTATCATGCTGCATGTAGTCAAAGATCTATAATTATTATCATTATTATGTGCACGCAGATAAATGACCAGTGATGTAAGATTAGAGATTTTTGTTCATATTTCTTTTTGAAGTCATCACATCTTATCATAATGTTCAGAATCAATTTCTTAATCACCATCCATATCAATTTTATATAATTCCAATAGATTTTCATTTTCCATCAACCCTAACTTACATCCCTGTGTGACGTTTTACAACTTTGTCAATATACGGACCCCCATTCCCCCCCACCCCCCACCCCCCTTCTCTTCTAAATCCTGGACTGTCCACATTTATCCCATGGTATATCCCCTCGTTTACTGGTGTCTTTGGAGCTGATCGTGTGTGTAGCTCGACCCACTGGTTCACAAACACACGTCACTCACACATCGTGAGCAGGAACTGAGCCCTTCTCTAAACACAACCTTATAACGTTATGGTGTCCTGGGAATTCAATATCCTCTGAACGTATGGCAATGTATATACAGTGTGTACATGATATTATTTTTTAATGATTTTATCAAATGCCTTCATACATTTATCACCTGCACAGCCGAGGAGCGGTGCGTACAGAGGCCAGTGTGTACAAATAGGCTGTGCGCACCGCTCCTCATTTTCACTATTTTTTTTTTTTTAGAAAGGTTACAGCTTTGATTGGGTGATAAAATATAGAAGACCCTTGGGGGTCGTCTTCGGGTCTATGGACGATCCTCTGGCCAGTGTACGGCCCAAGGGCGAAGCCGCTGATGGGCTGGTCGTCTTCCTACCCTCGGCCGCCCCCCGCGGGCCTTCTTGTATTAGTATGATCTTCCAGACATTACAATTGAGAGTACATACAAATAGTATCTTTAATACAATCAAAATCGTTTAGATTTAATCTGATTACATGTACTTATATAAACATATATGGTAATGTTTATATATACATAGATGGAAACTGATGA